>OX451740.1:765968485-767263065 GCA_948472305.1 Vicia faba | reverse complement strand
GCCCTTACCATCACCACCTTCCCGCCCTCCGAGAATATTGGGACCAACTTTTGCTTTCTCGGGGTAGCCAACCAAAGGGGAGGCCACGTGCTGGCCTCCATACACACGTAAGCCCTAACTGTTTCCTTTATTGGGCCTCATCATGGCCTAATATTAGAGACCTTGGCCCAGCGCTGGGGGCTATAAATACCCTCTCACTTGAGAGGGTTAGGTATTGAACACTTTTACTCACTCTCACTTGCTTGCATTTTTCTGAATCTTACTTTGGCATCATAGTATCTTGCAGGTTCCCCGCATCTCATTTCCATCCTCTGCTCGATGTAAAGCTCACGGGCCTTGACGATCCTTCTGGTCAGGTATGATCAGTGGCTCCGTATGTGGGAAACAAGCTTCCCCGTCTTTCATTCGCTTAAGACAAAAGCAACTCCGAATTCTCTTCATTATCATGGCCGACCCAACTGCAGAAACCAAACAGAATTCCTATCTCGCTGATGTCAACAACAACATCATCGACAACAACGCCGACACCAACAACACTGGCAACACCGACCACAATGCTGGTAATAACACCAACAATAACACCGGCCACGCCAACCTAAACATACTCGGCCCCTCATAATACATGGATGAACTGACCGCCTCGTCGTCATTCCTTTCCCGACGACACGAGGACGATCGTCTTCCTCCATAGAACTACCAACCAAACGCGTTCCAAGAGGTCCCCATCCCTGTGGGTGCTGACGCCACGACCAAGGCTCTATTCGCAACCATTAAACATACAAATTACTCGATCTTCTCATAAGGAGAGCGATTAAGGGTGCTCGATGAGTCTTATCGAGCCCCCAGAAGACATAGGAGACCTGACTCTCCTCCTCCCCGTCAAATAGAGGAACATCCCCGATCTCCCCCGCGGAGACGCAGACATGATGCCTCATGAAGCCCCTCTCCCTTACCAATTGGGCGATGCCCCGCGTTGGAGAGGAATCAACCCGCCGACTTAGGGAGACGTGACCCCGTCCCCCCAAGCCAAGAACGAAGACCCCCTGGAAACATAAATAGGTGTAATGAAGAACCACGAACCCGACCACATGATCCTCCTCGCGACCGCGGTCTCCACCATGACTGCCACTACAACCGGTCACCTTCTAGCTCCCCGGACAGAAGCGATGAAGATTACCCCCACAGTCCGCTGTCCCAGGAAATCATGGAGGCACCCTTCCCCCTGGGGATAGAGAAACCTCCCCAGCTGAAGGAACACGACGAAATTGCGGACTCCTATCGACCATATCAACGGGTTTGAAGCAATGATACACTACCATAACATTGGGGGACCAATCAAATGTCGATTGTTCCCCACGACATTGAGAAATACTGTGATGGACTGGTATAAGAACCTCACCCCAAGGTCGATCACATCTTGGAGAAACCTAAAGAACCAATTCATCAGCTCCTTCACAACCTCCCGTCGACATCCGAAGACCGAGGCTGCTCTCGAGGATATCGTCTAAAGAAGCGACGAAACCCTCAGGGAGTTCATAGATTGGTTCAACCGCGAGGCCATTCAAGTCCCATGTATCGATCATATAAAATGATATCTTCTCGAGAGAGGACTCCTCCGGGAACAAAGTTAAGGAAAGTTGTTGGCATCAAACCACCACGAGCATTCGATGCTCTCATAGAAAAGGCTAGGGCCTATATGGACTATGAGGAGAGGGAAGTAGCCAACAAATCCTGTGACCCGAGGAATCACATACTAACCAACACCCTCGACACCAGGACGCAATCCCTCCTTGACGAACTGGCGAGAAGAGAAGGGACGACAAACCCCATGATCCTTACGTACACTTGGGCCCCACGAGGAGATTAACCGAATACACTCCGCAGACCGCTTCCCGCATTCTGGCAGAATGCTCCAACACCGACTTCAAGGACGATAAAGTCAGATGTCCTCGACCTACTTATATGAAGCCCGAGGCTAACAGGAGCAAATATTGTCAGTACCACCGGAGCCACGGGCATCTGACTGAAGACGGTGTCCACCTCAAAGAAGCCATCGAAACCCTCATCAAGGGTGGTAGACTTGGTGTTGCACCCCAAAATTTTCCCTCTCATTTTTCAGGGAATCACCCTGGATCCTCAGGTTTTCTTTCATCAAGTCCCAAGGCTTTGAATTATCAATTTTTCCAAGCAAACCATTCACAAGGGCAAAATGGTCATTTACACGCTGAGAAAACCAACCTTGACTTTTGGATCAAAATCAAATCTCAAAAATCATATTTCATCAAGACACGTTGGAATATGAAGTTTCCTTCATCAAGAGTTTCAAAAGTCAAATTTTACTTGGAAGAATCAAATTCTAAAGACTTAGAAATTTTTCTAAGTATTTAAGAAATATGACAATTTCAGAACTTCTGAGCCAGTGTTCACATTCAGCAAATTCTGGATGTTCTAAAGACAGAGTTTAGTCAAAACTTCTGAGCCAGTGTTCACAAAGGTCCAGTCAGAGTTTGCAAGGTTAAAACAAAGAAGGTAACAAAGCGTGTTGTAAGTATACTGGAAGTTCTGAAGGATCCCTCAGAACATGCTGAAGTCAGAAGATGAGAGGATCAGAAGATGAGATGCTAAGCTGAAGCAGAACTTCTAATCCGGAGTCAAGCAAAGATGTAGAGTTTCACATAGGAACTCATTTAATGCTCACAACCGCCTCTGAGTTTGTATTCAAGGGATTTTCCCCACGTGTACCCCTACTGCCTTGGGAAGACAAATTTTTGTGCAAAAGTATGCTAGACCCATACGCTGTCTCTACTTTTCATTAATTCACGCTGCCAAATCCAGCTGAGGCACTGTTAACCATCCAACTTGAATGCATTGAACCCCCACTTGTTAAGCTTACTTCAAGAGTAAGTCAGCATCTAGCATATGATGTTGGTGCCACTTGACCTCCCCAACTGCAAAACTTTGCCTATAAATAGAATACCATTTTCACACTGAAAGGACCCCTCCCTTGACTAGAAAAATTTGTGAAAGAGACGAAAGAATTGAGAAAGAAGGCTTTGAACCACTGCAGAAATCCCAAGAACCTAGGAAACTATAAGCACAAAATACCAAAATCTTAGCATTGATTCCTTATATTCAAACTCCATTTTTCCTCAAGTGCTCTTGATTTAAGCCATCCCAAATTTTGTAATCATACAGTAACACATTCTCCACCAATATCCATTTCAAAAGGATCAGAACTTCACCCCTTAACTGTCCCAGAAGTTGTAAACTTCCATCCTGCTGAGTACGTGAAGAAGCTACTCATAACATCACCAGAATTCAAGACCAATCTCCAGTTCACAGAATCCTTTCCAGCTTCAAGGTAAGTTCTCTGCTAACTCTCATCATAACTGATTAAGCATTGTCAGATTTTGCATATTTAGCACAATGTATATATTCTGATCCTAATGATGTACATATTCTGAAAATTCCTACATTTGCTTGCCTAAGTAAAAGAAAATCTAGTTCAGAGTTTCATAAAGAAAATAAGACTCAGAATTATAACTAACAAATACATGTTGCTTCTGATTCATGCTTCTGATATTTCATGAAATTTTTCATAACTGTTATACATGCAACTTCTGTTCTGTAAATGACTAAGCTGCAGATGTTCTGACTTGCATAGAGAGAGGTAAAGTTATGACAGTTGCGTCAGAACTTCTGAAGAACTTCTGAGTTCTCAGAAGATCTAGAACTTCTGAACTTTCATATTTTTGCTAACATGTTTCTGTTTGTGCATCCAAGTCAGAGTCAGAACTTCTGACCTCTTCTATTTTTAGCACCTTGCGCTGATTATGTTTTCCTTGCTTCTTTTTGTTTTATTTTATTTTTCCATCATATTATATTTCATTTTTAATAAAAAAAAACATCAAAAATATTTTACATTTGCATGATATATTTTCTTTTAATATAAAAAGACAAAAATATTTTCTTAAAAACAAAAGTTATTTTCTTTTTTAAACAAACAAACATTTCATATTTCCTGTACATTCTTATCTATTTCAATATGGTTGTAATAGTAACCTAGAATTTTTACTTGCAACCCCATTCACAAAAATGTACTCCCATTCCCCAAAATTTTGTAATAGCGTAGGACTTTACATTTCTGCACTGTTATTGCTTTCAATATGCTAGTAATTAGAGTGTGCATGACAAGATATGAAAATTGACAAATAGATCACCCTAATCAAGATAAATTATGCATGCAACCAAACACACTCGCAAACTTACACCCTTAGGGTAATTCCATTTGTTGCCTTACAAAAATGGCCATGTTATGCATGTGGCATGTCTTAGCACAAACGAATTGAAAAAAAGATCATGGTCCCTCGATGACGCTATCAAAGTTACCTTTAAAAATGATCTTAGTCCCTAAGAGAAAAGTGCTAAGTCATCTCACAACATTGCTATCATGGTCCTACGATGACCCAACGCTCGTCCCTTTACATCCAATGAAGGGGCTTCTTATCAAATCAATGGTAAGGTAGCAACATCTAAAGGAGGAGGAAAAACACGTCTAAAACCTTTTGAGTAGGTAGATTACTTTTAGTTACTTGCTCATTCTCAAAAAAACAAATATCCTTGCTATTTTCAAAACAATCACATACACTTTCCAAACATTTTCCAAACCTTGAAATATTTTCAAAAGCTCAACGCTTTGCATACATTCTTACGAACGGGAATCATTGCAAAGTTCGCCTAAAAGATGGCACCTTTTCAAAATACTTTTAAAACCATACAAAAGCACAATTTTTCAAACAAAAAAAAAGTAAGTGATCTAGCAAGTAACTAAGAGCCCATGGAAAACCATGGATGGAAAGGGTACTAATACCTTCCCTTTTCATAATCTACCCCCCAAACTCATGAAAACATCTCTAAAGGTCTTTTCTGTGCTTTTTCACCTTTCCTTATTGGATAAAAGAAAAGTTGGTGGCTACTCTTGCTCAACCGCAACATTTGCGAACACAAATGCAAAGCCTCAAGTCAGTTCTCCCACCGTATCACACTTGGGCAGTACCGACGCAATAACACCCCTCGGCAGGAAGCCCGCGAGATGAGAGAAGCCGAGGAAGAAACCCGACCGTCAGATGAGTCGGCCCCCATCCAGATAGCCTTCTCCGTTACAAGACCGGAGGACTTCTACGTCCCCGATAGATACGAGGAAGAACAACTTCCCACACACAGTAGGTGGGAGAAATTCCCCTCCTCCATGGTCATATCCGGAGGGGGATTCGATGAACTTTCGATCAACTCCATGAAAAGGAAGCTCGATGAATTGGTCGACGCTGCCCCAACCCAATCCACGATGCTCGAGAGTGTCAAGGGAAAGTCGGAACCAATCACCTTCTATCTTGAGGAGTTTCCCGGAGGGGCCCCTAACTCAAGCATACCTCTACTAGTAAGAGAAAGAATGGCTAATTTGAACGTGCATTGCATCCTGGTCGACGAAGGAAGTTCCGTTGATGTCATGTACAACCATTTGTTATGAACCTTACATCTCAACTACATCATCCTCTCACCATACGTAGGGTTCGACTTGCAAGGCTTCAATGGCTCGACTCCAAACCACCGGGTTATGTTGAGCTTTTTGTCACTTTTGGGGAAGAAACCGCCTCCCAGTAGATCAAGGTGCGATTCCTGGTTATCGACTGCACGTATCTCTACAACTGCATCCTAGAGAGACCAACACTGGTCGAACTGACCGTTCTGCCCTCCATGGTCTATTTGAAGATGAAATTCTACACAAGGAGGGGGCGTTTCGCTACCATCCATGGGGACATCTCAACTTCTGTCAGATGTTTTCACGCAGCATCCAAGGGGAAAAGCATGGTAGAAACTGGAGTGCAACCTACCAAACGAGCTACCACCGCTCAACCTGACTCACAACCAGCCCAGGCATAAGAATAGAGGGCTCTGCCAAAGGTCGACTCAATCTCGCTCGACATCCGCTTCGATAAGGATGAAGCTCCCAACAGCGAACATGAACTCCTCTGACCCATCCCAGACGGGGACTTCGAGTTTGCCCCGCTCGATAAAGACCCTCATAAAGACGTGAAGATTGGAACGGGGCTCCCTGACCTGGTGAAGAAGTAGATCAAAGCTTGCTTACAGGAGAACATGGATCTGTTTGCGTGGAACGCTGCAGAGATGCCCAAACTCGACCATGAGGTCGCCTGTCACCAACTGGCCATTGATCCAACCGCTAGGGAAATAGTATAACATAGACGTAGGCAGTCTCCCGAAAAAGAGGAGGTTGCTGAAAATGATGTAAAAGACCTCATATAGGCCAATTTTATTTCTGAGGCCCGGTATTCAACCTGGATCTCAAATGTTGTACTTGTTAAAAAGAATAATAAAAAATGGCGAATGTGTGTTGACTATACTGATCTTAATCGGGCATGCCCCAAAGACGTTTCCCTTTACCTAATATTGACATACTGGTCGACAACTCGACCGACTATAAAATTTTATCATTCATGGACGCCTACTCAGGCTACAACCAAATCCCAATGGCAATTAGAGACAAGCATTGCACCGCTTTCATGACCAGCTTAGGCAATTTCTATTATAACGTAATGCCTTTCGGCCTAAAAAACGCAAGGCAACGTACCAGCGGATGATGAACAAAGTATTACGCAACAAAATCATTGATATGCTCAAGGTGTACATGGATGACATGATCGTCAAATTTCGAGCAGATATCGACCATGATTCCCACCTTAAAAGGGTCTTTGCCCAAGCGAGACAATGCAGAATGAGATTCAACCCCGAGAAATACACCTTCGAGGTTAAGGAGGGAAAATTCCTCGGTTTCTATCTGACTGAACGGGGTCTAGAAGCCAACCCTAACAAGTGCTGGGCTTTCTCTGAGATCCCCACACCTAGCTCCAAAAAATCCATACAAGTCCTAAACAGAATTCTCACCTTGCTCTCCCGTTTCGTGGCAAAATCCGTGCAACATGCTCTTCCATTTTTCAAACTTTTGCGCAAAGAGGAAGCTTTCGAATGGACCGAGGAGTGCGAGCAAGCCCTCTTCCACCTCAAGCAAAGCCTTTCGCAACTTTTCGTGCTGTCGTGATTTGAGAACTGGGAGTCTTTGTTTTTCTACCTGCCCGTCTTCGCCGAGGCCGTGAGCACGACCCTTATTCGAGAGACTCCAAACGGGCAAAAACCGGTGTATTTCATGAGAAAAGCGCTACATGGGCCCGAGGTCACGTACCAACAGATTGAAAAGGTAGCCTTGGCCCTCATCATCACTGTGAGGAGACTTAAGCATTACTTCCTGGCGCACAGATCGTCGTATGAACTGACCAACCCGTAAGGCAGCTCCTATACCGACCAACATGGCCGGTCGAATGCTAAAGTGGTCCTTGGAGCTCTCGAAGTTTGACATCCAGTACGATAGCAGGAAAGCACTCAAAGACCAAGCTTTGGCCTACTTTGTCACAGAGATGACCACTCACAATCCCCCATAGGGAAGAAGCATAAGTGGACCATCTTTGTAGACGGAGCATCTAGCTCGACAGGCACCGGAGCAGGTATCCTCCTCGAGAATGAGGAAGGTGTTGTAATCGAGCACTCTCTCACCCTTTATTTTCCAACATCGACCAATTAGGCTGAGTAAAAGGCCTTGCTCGCAGGATTAAGACTGGCCGAGGATTTGGGTGCCCGAGAGCTACAAATTTTCATAGACTCTGAACTCTTCGAATCTCAAGTACAGGGGGATACCAGGCTAAAAACAACAGCCTCGTCGAATACCTAAATATGGTCAGAGAATGAATGAAGAGGTTCAATCGGGCAAAAATCAAACACGTACTGCATGAAAAAAACACTCGGGTGGACGTACTTTTAAAGCTCGCGAGCACAAAGAAGAAAGGAGGAAAAAAGTCTGTCATCCAAGAATCCCTTTCTCGCCCGAGTATCGTAAAACCCACTATTCCACCCGAGGTGAATGCAATCGGGGACAATTCATGTTGGATGACCCCCGTGTTCAACTTTCTGACAAAAGGAGAACTTCCCGTTGACCAGAGGGAGGCATCCGTGACCAAAAGACGAGCATGTTCGTATGTGGTACTCGAACACAAACTTTACCAACAAGGGTTCTCCATCCCGCTCCTAAAATGTGTCGAGGAGTTCGCGATCCCTGAAATACTACGGGAAATTCACGAAAGAATCAATTCCTAACACATGGGCGGAAGGTCCCTGGAACGAAAGGTGCTACGAGCAAGATTTTATTGGCCGACCATGCAGCAAGATACGAAGGAGCACGTCATGAAATGCGACAAGTGTCAGAGACATGCGGATATGCACCTCGCACCCGCACATGAGCTCAAAACACTATCCTCCCCGTGGCCATTCTCCTGGTGGGGAATGGACATCCTCAAACCATTCGTGCAAGGCTCATATCAAAACAAATTCCGGATCGTTACCATCGACTATTTCACGAAATGGATAGAAGCTGAACCCCTGGCTAAAATCACTTCACATAACATCCTCCGTTTCTACAAGTGAAACGTCCTTGCCCGATTTGAAATACCACAAGCGCTAGTCACCGAAAATGGGACGCATTTCACCGATCAGGGTTTCCAAAACTTCATTTCCAATCTCGGTACCAAGCAACATTTTACCTCAGTCGAACACCCCAAACTAACGGGCAAGCTGAGGCCGCAAACAGAGTCATCTTGCGAGGACTCAAACGCAGGTTGGGCGAGGCCAAAAGGGGGTGGGTCGAAGAACTGTGCAGCTTCCTATGGGAATACCAGACTACACCCCACTCGACTACTGGAGAAACCCCATTCTGGCTGACCTACGACACCGAGGTTGTCATCCCGAGCACGACCTCCAATCCTAGAAATACAAACTTTCAAGGGACAAACAAGTCAAGCACAACGACAAGCAAGTATTTATGAAGAGCTAACAAAATACTTATAAATAAATAATGGCATTCATAAGTGCCGACCAAGAAGGTCGGCGCTTATTAAATACAAAATATAGGCACAAAGGCCACAAATCAAACTAAAATAAACTAGCACGCATGCCCGAAACATTCTAGACTTCATCTTCCCCTTCACTATCCACCATGGGACTATCATCATCTGGAGGATAGAAGATTTTTCCATCAACTACTTGGTTAAACGGCCCTGCACCTTCGACCACCATTTTGACACCCGAGTTCAATATTTTAGCTGTTCCACAACAACGTTGAAACCATAGCCGGGGGCATCCATGACATCTTGCTCGAGCATTCGAATTCATGAAATAAGATCTCCCCTGTTCACTAGGGATTTCTCTATGTTGGTATATTCATTGGCAGGGGCCACAATCCCTTTCAACTCCTTTATGCGGGAGACCGAGTGCTCATTCTCCTTAGCCGCAACATCCAGTTGGGGACGTAACTCGTTGAGATCCTTGAGAAGTCAAACATGGGCCTCAAACTTTGTTTTATGGTTGAGGATGTCTCCCTTTAGCTTTTCATTCTTGGCCTTCAGCTTGTGAACTTGGGCATACACTGCGCCAAGGGTAGCCTGAGAGCCCAAAGCATCCTTGTGATACGGTGGGAGACCTTTATCCAAAAGGAAAGGTGAAAAAGCACAGGAAAGACCTTTAGAGATTTTTTTGAGTTCGGGGGGTAGATTATGAAAAGGGAAGTTATTAGCACCCTTTTCATCCATGGTTTTCCATGGGCTCTTAGTTACTTGCTAGATCACTTGCGTTTGTTGTTTGAAATTGTGTTTGGTGTGGTTTTGAAAGTATTTTGTAAAAGAGGCCATTGTTTAGGAAATCTTTGTAATGATTCTCGTTCGTAAGAATGTATACAAAGATGTTTGTCTTTTTTTGAAAATGTTTTCAATGTTTGTAAGATGTTTGGAAAAGTGTGTGTTTGTTTTGGAATATAGCAAGGATAGTTGTTTGAAAATAGAACAAGTAACTAGAAGCAATCTACCTACTCAAATGTCTTTCTTATGCATTTTTTATTCCTTTGACATTGTTGTGTTACCATTGATTTGGTAAGCAACCCTATCTTTGGATTTAAACGGGACGGGCGTGGGTCATCGTATAGCCGTGATTAGCAATGTTGCAAAGTATCTTAGCATTTTGAGGGACTAAGATCATTTTGTAAGGCAACTTTGAATAGGGTCATCGAGGGACTATGATCTTTTGATTTTGTTTGTTTTACCAAGATACTTTGCATGCGTAATATGGCTATTTTTGTATAAGGCAACCAAGTGGAGAAACCCTAAGGGTGTTTGTGTGCAAGTGTGTTTGATTGCATGCATGATTTTATCTTGAATTAGGATTTTCTATTTTTATGGATTTTATCTTGCCATACATATCCTAATCACTAGAATTTACACTTGAAAGCGACAAAATGCGGAAATGTAAAGTCCTACCCTATTACAATGTTTAGGGGGTGGGGGTACAAATTTATGTATGGGGAGTACCAGCGAGAAAAATAAAGAAAATAACAAGAGGAAGAAAGAAAGAAAAAGGAAAAGGGTCAGCGTGCTGCTGAGAGGAAGTCAAAAGTTCTGACCCCGACCTGCGGCAGAACAACAACCTGTTAGTGAAAATGTGTAGGTCAGAAATTCTGACCCTGGTACGCTGCAAAACAGAAACCTGTTAGTGAAAATGTAGGTCAGAAGTTATGACCCTGGTACGCTGCAAAACAGAAACCTATTAGTGAAAATGTATGGGGTCAGAAGTTCTGACCCTGGTACGCTGCAAAACAGAAACCTGTTAGTGAAAATGTATGGGGTCAGAAGTTCTGACCCTGCTGGGAACATAGTAATTTTCAGAAGTTTTGATATTACCGATGATAAAATAGGCCCCAGAAGTGCTGGCGTCAATGTCAAAACTTGGTCTCCCTCTGTGCTAGTCATAACATCTGTAATTTAGTTATTTCTCCACAAAATAGAAGACATGCCTAAGACAGTTTCAGCAGGTGTCATGGCGTTTCAGAAGTCAGAACCAAAAGTCAGAGGCAAGTTCTGAACTGATTCATTCTCTACTTAAGCACGCAGATGCGTGAAAATATCAGAACATGCACAACATTAGAAGCATGATATCTACATTGTATTTTTTGGAATGCAAATCTGGTGATGCTTAAGCAATGTGGTGAGGGTTAGCAAGTGCTTACCTTGCAGCTGAAAAAGTTCTGGTGTCTGGAGTTAGCCTTAAATCTGATGATGTTCTGGACAGGTTCTTTGAAGGGATGGATGGAAGGTATATGTGTGGGTCAGAAACTGTATGGGTGTTTCTTAAAATATTTTGAGCAAAAGGGTTTGAAAGCAGAAGATTCAAAGTTAATGGTTTGTATGCTGTGTTTACAGTTTTTTGAATCTCTGAGAATTTTGGGCAGAGATTCAAGGTGTTTTCTTGCTAAAAACATTATGTTTCTTTTCAGCAATTTTTCTGAATTTGGATCGGGGTTTTTTCAGTGGGCAATGGTGTTCTATTTATAGGCAAAGATTTGTGTGTTTGAAAATGTCAAGTAGCGCCAACATCATGCACTATATGCTGACTTACTCTTGAAGAAAGTTCATAAAAAGTTGTGATGATTGACAGCTTTTAGCCTAGGATGGGTTAGCAAGCAGGGATTAAGGAAAAGTGAACCCACAAGCAAAAGGTAGCGCATGGAATCTTACCTAATTCTATACAAACGTATTTCTACACTACACACAGAGAGATCCTTTGGACAAAGACTCAAAAGTGGTTGTGAGCATTAATGAGCATTAAATGATGATGAGATTTGTCAAAAATCAGAAATCCTGTAATATGAGATTTTGCATCATTGCTTAAATCTGGATCAGAAGTTCCATTTCAGCGTAGTCTAGAACAAAACACCCTACTTCTGATCTTAGTATCCTGTTGCCTCAGCATACTCTGAAGGATTCCCCAAGTTTTCTAGTAACCTTCTTTAATTTACATTTGAAAACTCTGGATTAGAAGTTCTGCTTCAGCGTAGCATCCAATCTTCTGATCCTCTTACCTTCTGGCTCCAGCATGTTCTGAAGGAGCTTTCAGGCTTCGTATTACACTTTATTACCTTCTTTGCATTACTCTAGAAAACTCTTACTGAACTTGCATAGATGCTAAAGAGCCATGTTCTGACTGAAGACTATGTGTTGAACCATGTTTACAACTTCTGACGGCACTTGCCTGGAGGCTGGCTCAGAAGTTCTGAAGTGTCATTTTTCTTAAATACTTAGAAAAAATCCCAAGTATTTAGAAATTTGGCTTTTGAACTTTTTGATGATACAAACTTCATATTCCAACATGTTTTAATGAAATATGATTTCAGAGATTTAATTCTGATCCAAAAGTCAAAGTTTGACCTTTTAATGTGAAAATGACTATTTTGCCCTTTCAGGCGACTTTCTTGAAAAATTTGTAATTCAAAGCTCTGGATTGGATGGAAGTAAACCTGGGGATCCAAGATGATTTCTTGGGAAAACGAGAGGGCAAAATTTGGGGTACAACACTCCTCATTTAGCGTCAAGGTCGTCTCAAGCACCCTCATCACCGTCGCCACATCCTTCGCTAACTTTTTCCCTCGGATGTCCTTGTCCTCGGACAAAATTTCCTCCCTCTCCTCCTCGTGAATACCTAACGAGCTTCCCCCACTAAAGATGTCACTGTTTAGGTAATAAGGAGGAAACACAAAGACTCCCCCGTGCCCCCTGTCACTCTCGGGCACGTCACGCTCAGTTTCCTCCTCACGCTT
Source organism: Vicia faba (assembly GCA_948472305.1). Taxonomy (NCBI): domain Eukaryota; kingdom Viridiplantae; phylum Streptophyta; class Magnoliopsida; order Fabales; family Fabaceae; genus Vicia; species Vicia faba. The sequence goes on along the minus strand of OX451740.1, from coordinate 767,250,302 downwards.
CCTCTTTGCCGAAGGCTCGGAAGGTGGAACTTGGGTCTTTGAGGAAGATGGGGAACCACTTGCACGGGCAGCAGATTTGGCCTGCTCTTGGAGTTGGGTGACCTTGTTCTTTGGCCTTGAGGTGGAAGTATTCTTGGACCTCAGCTTCAAGAGATGCTCGGAAAGGGATGTCATCTGACCTGCAATCAAAAGGAAAAGGTCAGTCACGGGATAAAACAAACACAAATATCTCGGGCATGTCCCCGCATGAAAGACATGCATGAAAATAAGCGGGAATTTCCCCGCATGAAAGGCATGTATGAAAATAAGACCACGACCATTTCCCCTACCTAAGAGCCTCATGTATTCCTCGTTTGTAGAATATTCGAGCAAATGCTTTGTTGAAGAGGAGGTTGTTATTTACATCCACACACCTCGCCGGGGAGAAACATTTCACATAGGACACCAGCTTCTCATAGGAGAGTTGATCTTACGCGTCCAAATCCTCAGGTTTTACTGCATAGTATTCAGGCCTTTGCTCAAAATGTTTCCACTACCATTCGAGTAGGAATCTGGCCTTCAGCCGAACTACTGGCCGACCGTCTTCCATCTCTTCCACCCGGTCACACAAGAAATCTATGGGCGCATCTGTCAGAGGCTTCACGATGAAATACCTCTCTTTAAAGTGGCAAACAAATTCCAAGTATGGCCGAAAAAGTTTCCCAAATTTCTTAAAAGAAATCCATGTCTGTTCTCCTCTGATGGATTGTCGTTGCAAGTGAAAAATACAGATGAAGAGGGGAAACAATGCACCAATTTGAAGATATTGGCAGACGAGTTCGAATGGCTGCATGAACGTAAGCGTGTTCAGATGAAGCTGGGAGAGCGCTAGTTGTAGCCACTGAAAAACCCCAACTTAGAAGTCATTGAAAGGCAAGCGCATCCCCGCCTCTTTAAAAGAAAATTCGTACATGGAGAATCGCTTTCCCGGATAAGACGAGCATATCCTCCAGTTACAGTGAGGGATTTGTAGCATCCAGTTGGCTGGCATTCCCTCAGCCCGAACCTCCAGGAAGTTAAATGTGTCTGATGCGTCGTTCGATAAACATCACCTCTTAATTCTCAGTTTAGGTGCAACCCTGCCTAGAGGGTCCTCCTTGACGTTGGCTTCATCTTAGTGGTTGGAGGGCACAACATCGTCCTTGACGGAATGTCACATTATACCTGAAATACAGGGAAAATAGTGAATTAAATATCATCAAATTTACCCTTCCACCGCAAGTCAAGTGAAAGGACTGATATACTAAAACAAGCTCGGGGACATTCAGTCAAGCAAACATACATCTCGGATTAGCTCGCTATCCAAGGAAATCATCCTCGACACCATGATAATTAACCTCATGAACTTCAATGAACATTCATGAGTGTTCATCCCAGAACTCATGAATGTTCATCTAAGATTCATCCAGCCAAGACAAAAACTAGGTATTTAATCTAGAAATGCTAAGGAAACATGTTATTAAGAGGATATAACTTACTTGGATGAAGGATACTTTGAAGAAATCTGGAGAAAAGTTGAGAGAAAAGGTCCACGCATGAACAAGGATGATTACAGGAGAAAGCTTGAGAAATAACAAATGAAACCCTGAGGTCCCCTTTTTATAGATGGCTCACATCTCACGAGGTTTCATATGAAGGGTCACCATGGGTTTGAGCCTTTTGGACTCCCCATGAAAAGATGGAAATCCAAAATAACAGCCACGTGGTGCAACAAGTAGCCACATGCCCATCCTCAAAAGACAAACACATCCCTGAGCTCCATGAGAAACATTATACTCGAGCACGTCAAAGACGTCTCATGCAACGAAGTGCTAAACATCATGACTAAATCATGCATGCAGGCACATTCACTACAAACAGATCACGGGGACGAAATAACGCTCGACATCGCAACGACACCTAGAACACAGGGAATTGAAAAAGAATCCAGGGAAGTTCCCCACGACCTGTGTTCTTGTCGGGCACCGGTGAAGCAACTAGCCTAATCTACATCATAGTCCGCATATCTACAAGGTCCCCGACGCTATTAAAAATATTATACCCAGCTTGGGTGAATAATTTATCCCCGATCAGAGAGTTACGATCTCTCCACTCGAGCAAATTCTCCCCCACTGTGAAGCTGAACTTAAGTCATCACCCTTTTTCCTAAGGGCAACAACTTGGGGGGCTCCTGATCTGGACTGGGCCAACAATTACCCTACCATTGGGGAGGCCCAATCCAACCCATTTGTATGAGGCCCAAAGGCCAGTAGTCCAAGTTGGGGACCATTGGACAACTCCCCACGTGTCCATTGGGGAACGTAGTCCACATGCCCTTATTATCACCACCTTCCTGCCCTCCAATAATACTGGGACCAACTCCTGCTTTCTCGGGGTAGCAAACCAGCAGGGAGGCCACGTGCTGGCCTCCATACACACGTAAGCCTTGGTAGTTTCCTTTATTGGGCCTCATCATGGCCCAACATTGGAGACCTTGGCCCAATGCTGGGGGCTATAAATACCCTCTCACTTGAGAGGGTCAGGTATTGAATACTTTTACTCACTCTCACTTTATTTCATATTTCTAAATCTTACTTTGACATCGAAGTATTTTACAGGTATCCCCCCCATCTCATTTCCAACCTCTCCTCGACGTAAAACTCGTGGGCCTTGACGATATTTCTAGTCAGGTACGATCAGTTGTTAAGGCCACAAATGGAAATTTTTGATATATAGTCATTATCAATCATTAAGATATTTTCCTAATCAATTTTAGACTCAACCAAACATGGTCCGATCAACTAGGTTTATGGTCTAAACAATTATTTTGTTAGAAATGTCTTCCAATCAATCAGACACTCTCTTAATCAACCTGCTAGGCCTCAAAAATATTTTTTGGTGGTTTAAATAAAATAATGAGACATCAAAAATATTTTTAGTGTGTGTGATATTTCCATTATATTTCCAGAAATACTCTTGTGTATTTACAAGACACTAGTCACTCAAAGAGACATAACCAGACAAATTTTCACCTTCCTCTCTTTCACAATTCTCAAACTTCAACCCTAAGAGTATACTTATCCCATCTTTGACCTAATCAAAATGGCGGTAAAATTTTTCTAGAAATTATTTGTAAATATGCAAGCATTTAATTCACATAGATCAAACATATTTTAATGAAGGGAAAACAATACTTTATTAAGAAATAAATTGAAGTGCAGAAAGTAGGAAAATGCGTAAATTTAAACAAACTCAAATACTATAGCTAAAACACATAAGTGAAACTACTCATTATCATTAATATAAACATATTTCCGAGTGTTTTTATTGATGATAGAAATTTCCTTTGCCAAGTTATGATAGCCAAAGCATTTTAATGATAGATTTCTAGAAGTGTGTTGATGATTGTATCATTTGTTCTGGCTAAAGGGACTACATCTTCGACTTCAACTATTGATTTGTTCCTCAGTTCTCTTTGAAATATGCTACTAAGAGAGAAGTTGTTAATATTGGAATGGATTAGATCCACTGATTCTCCCATAGTGTCAACTCCAACAATAGCTAATATTTATGTGATCAATGTAAGTATTTAGTACACCTAAGAGGGGGGGGGGGGGGGGGGGTGAACTAGAACATTAAAAATTTATCCGGTTTTAGAAATAAGTTGTTCTTATTTTTGGTTTGGTGTTTAAGTGTTTAGAAAAATGTTTCTTTCTTTTCTGGTTATGTTTTAAGATGAAAGAGGTAAATATGGAAAAGTAAAGAACACAATGATATATCCCGGTTCCCCTTTCAACACGAAAGAGTTTTCATTATTGTTAGATCTCTAGACAAGACAACCTAGTCTTTCTATACAAGACTCTAACCAATAAAACTACCAAGAATAATCCTCTTGAATTTTCACTAAGTACACTAAAAGAGTAATCCCCCCTTAATGACTCTCTTGCTTTCAACAATCCTGGACAATAATATACAACCAAACAAGTAGAATAAGAAAATAACCCTTTCCTTTCTACTTTCTTGTTTCCAATAATTTTGGACAACAAGGAATTTACAACCAAATATGAAAAAAATTAAGTAACAAGTTGATGAATATATATCAATAACAATGATTAATCTTCTCTTTCAAACAAGTAATATATATGGATGTATTAATGCTCAAGTGTTTATGAATAATGAAGGAATTTTTCTAAAATGATATGAAGAACACATGTAGAAAAATTCTCAATGAAAGTTGAAATATCAAAACACTTATTTTTGAAAATGGATGAATATAATAATGTTAATTGCAATAGAAGAGGTGAATTGAAATTTGAAAATTTATGTATTTATATAAGCATAACACCTCTATGAAACATGGTAAAGTCATGCAAAAATATCATGAACAATTATCAAGTTAAAATGAAATGGTTTTATGAAAAGGTATTAAAAAATATTGTTTTTTTCAAATTCGTACAGGACTTGTTAAGTCAATTTTAACGGATTCCTGACTTAAAAAATGCAGAACATTATTTTTGAATTTCAAAAAACAATATACTGCTTCAAAATGTTGTAAATTAGGGCAGTTTTATGTTATTACGGCGGGTCAAAACGCCTTATTTTACCAAGAAATGATTGTTTTAAAAAATTAAGAAAATTGTCTAAATTTTTTAACCAACCTTATGCAACATCTATTGATTTATGCAAGTAAATAAATTATATTTGAAAGTGATTTAGCATGGTTCAAACATGAAAATAAATTTTCAAATTTATGATAAAAAATATTTTGTTTTAAAACTAGAAATAGTGAGATATTTTCAACCAAATGAACCATGAACCCAAGTGAATTTTAGAAATTATTTTGAGAACAATTTTATCAATATATATTTCATGCTTATACCTCAATAAATTAAGATCAATGCAGATCTTCATAATATTGTAATCTTGATCCATAACCATATTGCTTCATGATGCTTTTTCTCATCCTTTGATAAATGTACATATTAGTTGTCTTCATCAAAATATGATGTTGAAGAAGTTTGACTTCACAATCTACCCCTTTTTGATGATGACAATCATTTAAAGTTGAGATGCTTGAATCTTTTAGAATGAATGAGAAACTTTTATGTGAATTCTCCCCCTATCTTTGATAACTCCCCCTTGACCAAAGCTCTCCCTTGAATCATAGAGAATTTACATCTTTCTTTGGTCTAGAGACAAGCACGCACACACACACACACACACACACACACACACACACACACACACACACACACACACACACACACGCACACGCACACGCACACACACACACACACACACACACACACACACACACACACACACACACACACACACACACACACACACATATATATATATATATATATATATATATATATATATATATATATATATATATATATATATATATATATATATATATATATATATATATATATATATTCTCCCCCTTTGTCATTATGAAAAAGGATGGGAAAATCCTTATAATACATAAAGAAATTATTGAAAGTAAAAACTATTTATACCAATGATTTTCACCTCAAGAGTTACTTCATCAAACATTCATCTTTTGTGAATATGATGTTGAAGCCTTTGTCACAATGTTGACTTGTACTTAGAAGATTATGCTTTAGTCTTTCAACATAAAGTATATCTTCAATAAATGTGAAAGTTAGTGCGCCAATTTTGCCAATGCCTAAAATTTTCCTTTTTAAGGTATTACCCATATGTGAAATAACCCTTGGACTTTTGAACTAGATTTGAAAGTTAGTATATGTCTCACATCAAATGCTTAGAACCACCACTTATCAAAACACCAGAGACTTTAAGGAAAATATCCAATCCAATTTTTCTCTTTTCATATCTTTCAAGAACTCTTTTCAATTGGACAATTTAGAAAGGAAGTAATTCACCCTCTTTGCATGTAAAATTTTGTTTTTGTTTTTCAAGAAAACTTTGTTTTTAAATTTGAAAAACTTTTTCCATGGTGTCAATATTGTCTTCAAGAGTATCATTATCATTAAGATTATATTTCATTACTAACCTCTTCTTCTTCGTCATCAGAATAATGTGTTGTTATAAATACAATATTTACATATTCTTCATCTAAAGATGAACTTATTACATTGTCATCCTATGGTATATATGCTTTCTTTGATCTTTTGTCCTTCTTTCTCTTGAAGTATTTATTCTTCCTTTTAAGTATAGGGAATTCACTTTTGACATGTCTTTTTTCTCCATATTCAAAGCATTTGTCTTTCCTTGGTGGTGCTTCCTCTTTAATGATATCCTTTTTCTTTTCTTAGGAATTTTTCAAACTTCTTGATAAGAGAACCATCTTTTTGACTGGTGGATTTATCCTCTTGACTTCTATGACAATGTTAGACTTTTACCTTTAAGTCAATATCCTTTGAATCTTTTACTTGAATTTCATGCTTCTCAAGTCTTACAAGTTCAGTCTCATATTCTTGAGGTTTTCCGAACAAAGTGGCGGAAGTCATTGTTGATATATTCTTCTTCTCGGATATTGCCGTCAGTTTTGGTTGTCATTCCCTGGATAAAGATATAAGCACTTTAAGATTAAGTTCATCGTTAGTTAAAGTATCATCGAGTGCTTTCAAATGATTTGTCAAATGCACGAATCTTTTCTGCAAGTCGAGGATTGATTCTTGGGGGTGCATTTGAATAACTCGTACTCTTGACTCAAGGTATTCAATCTAGATCTTTTAACTTCACTCGTTCCTTCATAAGTTTCTACCAATGTATCACAGATTTCCTTTGTTATTATGCATGCCAAAATACGAAAGAATTCATCCATGCTGAGTGCACTTTGAAGGAGATTAATTGCTTTTGTCATAAATGATTTTTTTTCTTATCATCTTCATTCCATGAACCTTTAGGATTTGACGTACAATCACCGTTGACAATACTTATATGAACGAATGGACCATTTTGGACAGCATCCCATATTTCTTCTCCTCGTGCTTCTAAATGAGCCTTCATGCAAATTTTCTAAAAATCAAAGTATTCACCACAAAACAATGGAGGCTTGTTATTACGACCACCGTCTATAAAAACTGGATTTTGATTTGTGGATGCTATTCTGGATCTTTAGAAACATGTTACCTATAACATGCTCTAATTCCAATTGTAAATATTGAGAGTGCCCAATAGGGAGGGTGAAATTAGGACTTTAAAAATTTATCCGGTTTTAGAAACAAGTTGTTCTTATTTTTGGTTGGTGTATAAGTGTTTAGAAAAGTGTTTCTTTCTTTTCTAGTTATGTTTTAAAATGGAAGAGGTAAATGCGGAAAAATAAAGAATACAATGATGTATCTTGGTTCCCCTTACAGTCCAAGAGTACTTCAGTCCTCTTTCAACATGAAAGAGATTTCATTATTTTTAGATCTCTAGACAAGAAAATCTAGTCTTTCCATACAAGACACTAACCAATAAAACCACCAAAAACAATCCTCTTAGATTTTCACTAATTATACTAAGAGAACAATAATCTCTTAATGACCCTCTTGCTTCCAATAATCCTGGACAACAATATACAACCAAACAAATAGAACAAGAAAACAATCATTTCATTTCTACTCTCTTGTTTTCAACAATTTTGGACAACAAGAAATTTACAACCAAATATGGAAAAAATTAAGTAACAAGTTGATGAATATATATCAATAACAATGATTGATCTTCTCTTCCAAACAAGAAATATATAAAGATATATTAATGCTCAAGTGTTTATGAATAATGAAGGAATTTTTCTAAAATGATATGAAGAACACATGTAGAAAAATTCTCAATGAAAGTTGATCTATCAAAACACTTGCTTTTTATGAAAATAAATGAATATAATGATGTTAGTTGCAATGGAAGAGGTGAATTGAAATTTGATATTTTATGTATTTATATAAGCATAACACCTCTATGAAAAATGGTAAAGTTATGCAAAAATATCATGAACAATTTTCAAGTCAAAATGAAATAGTTTTATAAAAAGATGCATGAAAAGGTGTAAAAAAATATTGTTTCTCTCAAATTCGTACAAGAATTTTATAGTCAGCTTTAATAGATACCTGACTTAACAAAAGTCAAACATTTTTTTTGAATTTCAAAAAATAACATACTGCTTCAGAACATTGTAAATAAGGCGGTTTTTGTTCTGTTACGGCGGGTTAAAACGCCTTAATTTATCAAAAACTAAATGTTTGAACAAATCTTAAAATATGTCTAAATTTTTGAACCAACCTTTTACAACATCTATTGATTTATGTAAGTCAATAGATTATAATTGAAAGTGATTTTAACATGGTTCAAACATGAAAATAAATTTTATAATGTATGATAAAAAATATATTATTTTAAAACTAGAAATAGTGAGATATTTTCAACCAAATGAATCATGATGCAAGTGAATTTTGGAAATTATTTTGAGCACTATTTTATCAATATATATTGCATGATTATTTCTTAATAAGTTAAGATCAATGTAAGTCTTCATAATGTTGCAATCTTAATCCATAACCATATTGCTTCATGATGTTTTTTCTCATCCTTTGATAAATGCACATAGTAGTTGTCTTCAAAAAAACATGATGTTAAAGAAGTTTGACTTTACAATATCCCCCTTTTTGATGATAACAACCATTGACAGTTGAGATGCTTGAATATTTTAGTATGAATGAGAAAATCTTATGTGAATGCTCTCCTTATCTTTGATAACTCCCCGTTGACCAAAGATCACCATTGAATCATAGAGAATTTGCATCTTTCTTTGTGCTACAATAGTTAGAGACAAGTATTCTGTGATACGATGGGAGAACTGACTTGGTTGTTTTTCGTTTTATCACAATTGTCGCGGATAGCAAGAGTCGTCACTGACTTTTCTGTTACCCAATAAGGAAAGCGTGAAAAGAACAGGAAAGACCTTTGAGATATTTTCTTGAGTTCAGGGGGTAGGTTATGAAAAGGGAAGGTGTTAGCACCCTTTTCATCCGTAGTTATGAATAGACATTTTTGTACAAAGAGACCGAGATCCTAGTAAGAGGAAATCATCGAAATAATGTAAAGATTACAAAGTGAAAACAAAAAATAATAGCCATGTTAAAGTGATCTCATAGTGTTCCAACCCCACTATTTCCCCTATGTCTTCAAACATTATCCCTTGCCGTTTAATAGAAGTTGATTGGATTGATCTTGGACAATTTGAACTTGGACTTTAGTAATAAGGCTGGCTGTAGAGACTTTATGGGACATAGTTATACGCTTTAATTCTTAACTTTTTCCTGGACAGCCCTTTCGAATTTTCAGCCCACCAGGATACCCTTTTTTGCCCAAGCTGTCCTTTCGGGTTTTCAACTTGCCGGGTGTACAATCTTTTACATATATCCCTAAATTTTTCTCGAACCTTTTTGGTTCGCCGAGATGCCCTTATTTTTTCCTAGGTGTGTCAACCTAGCGGGCCATTTTATGGGTAATATTTTTTAACTATGTCTGCATTCACAGGATGTGGGAAGTCTTTGCCATCCATAATAGTCAGCATCATGGCTCCACCTGAGAAAACTTCCTTTATAACAAATGGTCCTTCGTAAGTGGGAGTCCATTTGCCCCTGGGGTCACCTTGAGGGAGAATGATGCGCTTCATTACCAAGTCACCAATATGATACACTCGAGGCTTGATATTTTTGTTGAACGCCTTGATCATACGTCTTTGATACATCTGACCATGACAGACAACAACCAGTCGCTTCTCATTGATCTAGTTTAGCTGATCCAACCTAGTCTGCACCCATTCGTCTTCGCCCAGATCTGCCTCTTTTGTAATCCTTAGGGAAGGAATTTGAACTTCTATAGGTAAGACAACTTCCATTCCATAGACTAAAGAGAAAGGGGTTGCCCCAGTTGAAGTTCGAGCCGAAGTACAGTATCCATGAAGAGCAAATGGTAGCATCTCATGCCAGTCTTTATATGTTACCACCATCTTTTGCATAATCTTCTTGATATTTTTATTGACAGCTTCCACTGCGCCATTCATCTTAGGCCTGTACGGAGAAGAGTTGTGATGCTTGATTTTGAACTGCATGCAGAGTTCCGTAATCATAGCATTGTTGAGGTTGGTTCCATTTTAAGTGATGATCCTTTCGGGGATACCGTAATGGCCGATGAGGTTATGCTTGATAAACCTGGCTATAACGTTCTTGGAAACTGAGGCATATGAGGCAACTTCGACCCACTTGGTAAAGTAATCAATGGAAACAAGGATGAAATGGTGTCCATTAGAAGCCGTAGGTTTGATCTCTCCAATCATGTCAATTCCCCACATTGCAAACGACCACGGAGCGGTCATGACATTCATAGGAATTAGGGGTACATGGACATTGTCAGCATAAATTTGACACTTGTGACTAGTTCTTGAGTGATGATGACAATCCCAAAGATTCCATCATGCATGTCGTCCATAATTTTCTCTACCTCCTTCTTGTCCACTCACAAGAGTAGAGTAGAATCATGATTTAGCTTATATAGGATTTCATTTCTTAGGAAGAATTTGGCTGAGAATATTCATAAGAAGTTCTTATCATTGATGAAAGATCCTTCAGGATACTCTTGTGCTTCAAGATATCTCCTTACTTCATGGTACCATGGTTTCTCTTTGTTGGTGTCAAGCTCATGGCAGTATGCAGGTTCTTCAAATCTTTCGATTGTAATCATATGAGCTTTGTTGTCCCATTTGACCTTGAAAATGGAAGACATTATTGCCAAGGCATCAGCCAACTGGTTTTCTTCTCTAGGGAAATGTTCAAAGGTGATCTCCTTGAAGTATGGTATCAGGGTTAACACGAGCTCCTTGTAAGGAATAAGTTTAGGATGTTTAGTGTCCCATTCTACTTTGACTTGACTGATCACTAAAATAGAATCTCTGAATACGTTCAAGAATTTTATCCTTAAGTCAATGGCAACATTTAGACCCAAGATGCATGCTTCGTACTCAATTATGTTATTCGTACAATCGAAGCACAATCTAGCAATGAAAGGAGTATGGCAACCCTTAGGAGAAATAATCACATCACCAATTCCATTTCCCAAAGCGTTGGAAGTCCCATAAAAAACCATAGTCCACCGGGATCCTTGTTTAGGTCCGTCATATGGTTCAGGTTCTTCACAGTCAGTTACTAGCATAATATTCTCAACCGGGAAGTCAAAGTTCATAGATTGGTAATCATTAACAGCTTGATGAGCCAAATGATCTGCCAATACGCTTCCTTTGATGGCCTTTTGCATGGTATACTGAATGTCATATTCGGTCAGAATCATTTGCCATATAGCTATTTGTCCGGAGAGAGCTAGCTTCTTAAAGATGTACTTGATAGGGTCCATATTAGAAATCAAAAAAGTGGTATGAGTCAACATATACTGTCTTAGCCGGCGAGTAGCCCATGCTAGAGCGCGGCAAGTTTTCTCGAGTAGTGAATAACTGGTTTCACAGTCGGTAAACTTTTTGCTCAAGTAGTATATTGCATGCTCTTTTCGGCCAGACTCGTCATGTTGGCCCAACACACACCCCATAGAGTTCTCTAATACAATCAAGTACATGATCAATGGTCTTCCTTCAATTGGAGGCATCAGGATAGGAGGTTCTTGTAAATATTCCTTGATCTTCTCAAAGGCATCTTGGCAGTCGTCGTTCCATCTGACTACTTGATCTTTCTTCAAAAGTTTGAATATTGGCTCACAAGTAGCAGTTAGGTGAGATATGAAGCGGGAAATATAGTTAAGACGACTCAAGAATCCTTTAACTTCTTTCTCAAAATGGGGAACATGCATTTCTTGAATGGCTTTAACCTTTGCAAGATTAACTTCGATACCTTTACCACTGACCACAAAACCTAGAAGTTTGCCAGACCTTACTCCGAAAGTGCACTTGTTAGGATTCATCCTTAACTTGCACTTCTTCAACCTCTCAAACAGCTTGTGTAGGTGATCGAGGTTCTCTTCTTTAGTTTACGACCTTGCAATCATATCACCCACATAGACCTCTATCTCATGATGGATCATATCATGAAATAAAGCTACCATAACTCTTTGATATGTTGCCCCTGCATTCTTCAATCCGAACAACATGACCTTGTAGCAAAAGGTGCCTCATTGTGTAAAAAAGGTGGTCTTTTCCATGTCTTTGGAAGCCATCTTGATTTGGTTGTAGCCATAAAATCCATCCATGAAGGAGAAGACTTTATGTTGAGCGGTGTTGTCAACCAGGATGTCGATTTGAGGTAGAGGGAAATCATCTTTGGGGATTTCCCTATTTAAATTCCTATAGTCTACACACATACAAACCTTCCTATCTTTCTTCGGTATAGGGACCACATTTGTAACCTGTTGAGGATAAGATGTCACAGCTAGGAATCCTACATCAAATTGCTTCATCACTTCCGCTTTTTCTTTTTAGACATGTCAGGCCGCATCCGACAAACCTTTTGTTTGACAGGAGGACAATCTACCTTTGTTGGTAGACGATGAACCACAATGTCAGTATCCAACCCTGGCATGTCTTCATACGACCAAGCAAACACTTCAACATAGTCATGTAGCATATGGACCAACCTGATCTTGATACCATCTTTTAAGTCGACGCCAATCTTGACCTCTTTCTTGTCTATCTCAGTACCTAGGTTGATAACTTCGATTGGTTCTTCATGAGGTTGAATAGCTTTCTCCTCTTGCATTAGAAGTCTGGCTAGTTCCCCTGGTATTTCACAATCTTTCTTGCCTTCGTCTTTGGCTTGGTTAATTGGATGTTCGAAGTCATAATTGGAAATAGTAGAGTCATTAGAAATGAGATCCGGAGTGGATGGAGATCTGCAAGTGAGTGTGTGTGTGTGTGTGTGTGTGTGTGTGTGTGTGTGTGTGTGTGTGTGTGTGTGTGTGTGTGTGTGTGCATGTAAGATACATGGATATTGAAAAAAATGCAATAAATAAAAAGAAAGACAATGACCATAAAATTTGAAAGCAAAAGGTCTAATGGTTTATATTAAATGATCATATGATAAATGAACATGAACAAAACCCTTAACAAATGGACCATAGTGCCACGGGTAAGGCACATGGCTTAAAAGTCATTGTTTGGAATTAAGATTATAGATAAAGTTCTTAAATTGACAGAAAATAGTAAACAGTAATTACTCCTAAATGAAGGAGATGGGAGTCAAATCCTTTGCATGCCAGTTGTTGAGTTTTCCTTCAGCAGTAGGGTAGATTCATTCTTCAAAAGCGCATTCACCATCAGAGTCTTCCACAATGTTTACTTCATGACTTCCGATGCGGATATATGGCTTTCCCATGCGAGTGCGCCTGACATCTTTTTAAGCTTTGATGGTGAAACCCAATCCAAATTTTCTGCATTAAACGGAATATCGGGGAGTTGTCCCCAAATAGTATAGCCTCCGTCTTCGACCATGGCATGCGCATATTTAAGCGAGACCATTCAGGGTACAACTTCGTCAACTTTTGATATATCAGAGGATATTTTGGTGGAGACAACCATAGGAGGAACAATTTTGAAAGCCTGGCACGGAGTTTCTATGAATTCACCATCCATTTCCACATATTTGAAGGAATTGAGGTGGCTTACCATAAATTCTTCTTTGCGGCAAACAATAACGATCTTTCCTTTGACTGGATATTTTAATTTTTGATGAAGGGTGGATGTTACTTCCCCATGGATCCAAGGGAGCCCAACCAAACAAGAGTAGGCGCGACGTATGTCCATTATATAAAAGGTACAGTTAAAAATCTGTGAGCCAACTTTAATTGGGAGATCCACCTCTCCATGAACCATCCTTTTAGACCCATCAAAAGCCCTTACAACAATATCGCTTGGCTTCAATACCAGTCCTTCATAATCTAGCCGGTCTAAAGAACCTTTTGGTAGCACATTTAGAGATGAGCCAGTATCAATTAAGACATATTCCAGGGTGGTTCCCTTGCATTCAATAGAGACATGAAAGACTTTGTTGTGGTTCCTTCCCATAGGAGTCAAATCAGCGTCAGAGAACCATAATCCATTTCTAGTCGTTAAACTTGCTACACAGTTCTCGAACTGGTCAACTGTGGTTTCTTGGGGCACATGGGCTTTCTTCAAGAACTTGATTAGAGCCTGGGCATGAGCATCCGAACAGAGTAACAATTATAGCATGGATATTTTCGAGGGGGTTTCTCCCAGATGCTTAACTATTTTAAAGTCACTCTTCTTTATGATTTTCAGGATTTCCTCCATCTCTCGAGTGGAGGGTTCTTCAACATCAGTATCTTTGGTAGGTGCCTCTATCCCAGCAGGCTCACCTTCTTTCTCTTTTCCTCTAGTGTTGGAACTAGACTTGTCATTGGTTATGCAGACGAGAGTTGTTGTAGTAGTGGGTGGTGAAATATCAGGGAAACGATTCTCCCGGTTCTTGTTACTTTACTAGAACCTGCAATATTAGTAACATCAGCTTCGTTTCCGTTGATCCAAGAATCTTGTTTTATCCCATGATAATAAACCTCGGCACCATAGTTCCATGGAACCGCTTTGTCAGAGGAGTAGGGAATAGGCCCAGTGGCAGTGATTATTAAAGGAGAAATGGTTGGTTCATTTGAAATCCTAATAGGACCCTTTGAGTAGATCCTAAAAGGCTTGTTGGAGATGGTTATTATGGACAAGTCTTCATCTTTGTTGGTTAAACTTTTGATGGTAGGAATCTTCTCATACAGAATCTTGCGGCTATTTATCAGGCATTGCACACCTTCCTTTAGCCGCTTGCACCCATTTACTTGTTGATCACAGCAAACACAATCTTTAGAACAGCCAGGGAACACCCCTGCTCTCAGCAAATTATCCTTCACAATAGTTAATGGATTTGTTAAATCTTCAATGGAAGAAACAAAAGTAGTACAATCAATTGCATTAACACATTTTCCATGGATTCAATTGTTTTATTGTCTATCAGATCTTGAATCCTATTCTTCAAAGTCCATCATTGATCAGTTTCATGCCCAGGGCTGTTGGAATGATACGCGCACTTGGCATTTGGATTGTACTTAGGTGATGAAATGTATGGATTGGATGGTGGATTGTGCAATGTCACTAAGTTGGCCTTCAACAGATGTTGTAAGGCTTGGGACAGTGACATGCTTATTCTTGTGAACTGTCTTCTAGGAACTTCGTATCATTGATTGTTGGATGATTGTCTTTGAGAAAATAGAGGGTTGGAGATTAACACAGCATTAACAGAGGATATGGTATCCTTCTTGGTACGGGCCCTTTCCCCATACACAATATTTGTTTCCTTCTTTCTTTCTAGTGAAGGGCTTCTTTATAGTGTTGGATGCAGAAGCAGATGTCATGGGAATTTTCCCACTCTTAATGCCACTTTCTAACCTTTCACTAGTTAGTATCAACTCGGTGAAACTAGATGAAGAACTCCCAATCAATAGGTTGAAAATGGGCCAGTTAATGTACCCATGAACATGTCAACTAGTTCTCTTTCAGTTAGTGCTGGTTGGACCCTACCAGCAAGATACCTCTATTTTTGTACGTACTCTTTAAACCCCTCATTAGTACCCTTTTTCATACCTTGAAGTTGGACTCTGGTTGGTGCCAAATTGGAATTATATTGATACTTGTGATAAAAAGCAGTGGCTAGATCTTCCCATGTGTGGATGCGAGAATTCTCCAATTGATAGAACCATTCTAGTTGAGTCCCAGCCAAACTCTCTTGGAAGAAATGGACCCAAAGCTTTTTGTCGGTAGTGTGTGGCTGTATCTTGTGCACATAAGACCTTAGATGAAGTTTCGGGCAGGAAACCCCGTCATACTTGGCGAAGACGGGTATTTTGAACTTATGGGGAATGACAACCCCAGGTACTAAACCCAACTCACCAAAATCCAAGCCAGACACAACTTGAATTTCAACAGCCTTTAGTCTATCCTCCAACTGCTTGTATTTATCCTCAGCCAGAGGATATTTCTCATCAAAGTAATCTTCGTCCTAGAAAGATTGATCATTTGCACCCCTAGCACGGTTGCTCTTTGCCTCTTCCACCTGGTTCTCGTCTTTCTCAGATGACTCTTCAACTATCTGCACTTGACGGACTAGGCCTTTAAACCTTTTCCCCATGTTTATGAGGGCATTCTTCTTAGTCTTCTTTTTGGCCGCCAGCAGTGTCATCACCTCTTGTTGTCCCTTGGCCAGGGTCAACAAGGTTGCTTGGAACTGGGAATTCTACGCTTGCAAGTCCTTCACTGTTTGTTCGATATCCATCTTACTGAAATAAATAGTAGAAAGATAATGAAACCAGTTGTGAAAAACCTGTTTATGTTATGATGCATGAAAATGCGTATGCAAATGATTTCAAGGACTTAGAAGATTTAAATTTGTTTAGACAAAAGGGAACAAACATTAATTGTATTAATAAGTTCAAATTGATTACAACATGCCTCTTTGGCTTACATTGAAACAAAAGAAACAAAATGAACTAAAATACAATAAAAATGGCTCAAGTTTCCTATGGATGCTTCCTCTTTGGAGCAATATAGGAATTCAGGCTCCTATCCTCATGAAGTTGTCTCGTGATCTCCAATGTCTTCTTCTCGCTTGCATAAAATTGGGCTTCAAAGGTGTCTCGCTCTCCCTTTAGCTGAATCCAAGCTCTTTGCAAATCTTCAAGAGAAGTAGGCATATCAGGATAAAGGACAGTATATGGAAAATCTCCTTCGGCAATAGGCTCTGTGATGATAGGTAGGATGGCTTCATAAGGCATCATGAGATTTTGGGCGCGATTTTGCACCCAATTGAGATAAGGCTCCAAAGGAATGGATTTCTTATGGCCCAACATCTTGTTATTAACCTTGTAACCATGCCCCAAGCTCGTATGAATCTATGACGATAACCTTGAACATCGTTCTCGTAGTCGAATGCAATTCCTTGGACAAGTGCATAATGAGGGCCATCCCTCCTAGCATACCCAAACTGTCGCAAATCCAAACAAGGATTATAGGTAATACCTCCCCCAATGCCAAGTAGAGGGACATTAGGGAATTCCCCACAATGGTCAATAATAGTAATGTCCTCCATAGATCGAGCACAGTAATAAATATCAGAATGTGCGAGTGACATCAACCTAGTAGACCATCTTAAGCCTTGATCGTTCTTTACAACAGATTGGGGTAGGTGTGAAATAAACTACCTAGCCAATAGAGGAGTGCAACACATAAGAAGTCCTCTTCTCTTCATGGTGCGAGTGTGAAGAGAATGCAGGATATCTCCAAGCAAGGTAGGCACCAGGTTACGAGATAGAATTTTTTTGACCGTGTTCACATCTATGAGTTGTTCAGGATTGGGAAACAGTATCATCCCATAGACGAGAAGAGACAACACTTCTTCAAAGGCTTGTAAATCCAGAGTATCCCAAAAATCTTGTGCCTTCTCCAACAAAAACTTGGCTAGAAACCCTTTGACACCACTTCTTGTTTCCCAATTTGCCATAATGTCAGATCGTTGCAAATGTAGATCTCGAGCAATCTCCTTAGGTCTCGTGCCTCTTTCAATACCGTTGAAGGGTAGTTGATCAAAAGTAGGAATTCCCAAGAGTTGATAGAATTCTTCCATAGTAGGCACAAGTTGGTAATCAGGAAAAGTAAAGCAATGGTGTAAAGGGTCAAAGAACTGAAAGAGCACCTTAATCATGTATTCATCAAGGCTTGAGGTAACCAGATTGAGAAGTCGACCATATCTTTTGGTGAACGGAGAATTCTCAGGAACCCTTTACGCTAACTCTTTGAGTTGAGGAGGCACTGTTACGAGGTTAATTTGGATAGTATTCCTGCGAGTGGAAGCCATGTCCTACAAAAAAAGACAAAGATAAATCTCTAGGTCCTTGAAATGGTAAGTTAAAAATTCCATGGTATGATATCATGATGTCATGTACAAGTATATACACAAGGAAAGAAAACAAGTCCTTAGGTTTAGGCTTGCATGAGGTTTCATTGGTAAGTACCCTCTTGAAGTTTAGTTGGCTCAACCTGTCCTAGAAAGTAACCGGGTTCTAGGGAATCTAAATATCATTGATCTTTCTTCATCGGGCATTGTTTCAGTGTAAGCCTCTTTATTAGCGACCGAAATATCCCAAAAGTTCTATCTCAATGAGCATAGTATCGAGTATCAACCAACTTCAGACTGCACCAAAGTCGGCTATCTCACTACTTCCTAATGGCCAAGTTGTTCAATTAAAGGTTCTAAGGTCAGTTAGTTCTTCATGACACCACACAATGGCCCCGTATTCTCCTTGACTAGACTCAAGGGCTACCGGTACCAACAAATGTGTCACACTAACATAGACAACGCTTCAACCATGTCGTTATACCCCGCACAATCCCCATGATTTATTGCTACTTACCTAATGATGTTCCCAGATCCGGGTAGAGGATCAATACAAACCCAAACAAGGATCCATAAATGTAAAGCAAACAAATCAAACAATTAAAGCAATTAAATGTGATCTAGCTCTAAGGTAACCCCACTTTTAATTATAATTCCCCAACAGAGTCGCCAGTTCTGTGATACGGTGGGAGAACTGACTTGGTTATTTTGGATTTTATCGCAATTGTTGCGGATAGCAAGATTCGCCACCGACTTTTCTTTTATCCAATAAGGAAAGAGTGAAAAGAATAGGAAATACCTTTGAGATATTTTCTTGAGTTCGGGGGGTAGGTTATGAAAAGGGAAGGTGTTAACACCCTTTTCATCTGTAGTTATCTATGGGCTCTTAGTTGCTTGATCACTTTGAAAATGCTTTGTTTGAAAATGTGTTTTTTGTGGGTTTTGAAAGTATTTTTTAAAAGCGCCTTCGTTTAGGAAAACTTTGTAATGATTCTCGTCTCTATAAGAATGCATACAAAGTGTTGGACTTTTTGAAAATATTTCATGTTTTTAAAGTGTTTGGTGTGTTTGAAAAGATGTTTGTTTTTGAAGATGGATTGTGAGCAAGCAACTAAGAATGTTATACCTACTCAAAAAGTCTTTTGTTCACTTCCACCTCCTTTAGATGTTGCAATCTTACCATTGATTGATAAGAAGCCCTATCATTGGATGTTAAGGGATGGGTGTGGGTCATCGTATAGTCCTAAAATGCAATGTTATGAGATACCTTAGCATTTTTCTTAAGGGTCTAAGATTATTTTGAAGGAAACATTCATAGCGTCATCGAGGGACTATGATCTTGTATTTTTGATTATTTTTGCTAAAGTGTCTCACATGCATATCATGACCATTTATTTAAGGAAACAAATTGAAGTTAACCCTAGAGGCGCAAGTGTGCAAGTTTTTTGTATTTCATGCTTAATTTATCTTGGATTAGGGTTTTCTAGTATTGATTTTATCTTTCTATACAAACCCTAATTACTAGCCCTTTTATTCAAAAGCGATAAATTGCGGAAATTAAAGTCCTACACTATTACATCATTTAGGGGATGAAGATACAAGTTTATGAATGGGGAATGAAAGCAATTAAAACCTAATTACTACTACAACTAAATTGAATAAAAATAATAGCAAAAAAGTCTCAAAAAATAAATATTTTTGGTATTGAAGCTAACATGAGCCGTGTCCTGTAACACGGGCACCCATGTAAGAACCCTTTAATAATTATACATGTCTTTTTTTGTCCCAGCTGTGCTTCCACGGGTAGTGACCTGTGACACAGGAACCCATTTTAGGACCCTGTCCTGCCATTTTGTCAAGTTTTCTACCAGTAAGAGGGACACGGGCCGTGTCCTATGACACGGGCACCCGTGTCAGAACCCTGTATTTTCACTTTGTCATGTTTTCTCCCTAACACGGCCCGTGTCAGGAGACACGGCCAGCTGTGCCAGGCTTCTAGAAGCATTTTTTTTTGTGGTTTTGAGTGTTTGCAACTCTTCTACTTTGATTTGTCCTATTTTATTCTTTTGAAAACGAAAGTAAAATGATGTATGAACAAGGAAATTACAATTTGAGAAAACTTACCTCTTGAAGTGAAAACTCAAAATGTGTTTGGATGTTTTCAAGCGTAACGTGATGATTGATTGAGCTCCCTTATACCTTTTTGAAGTTGTTCAAATCCTCACTTTATGCTGAAAGTTGTTGAACCACTCTAACCAAGTCAAATTGCAAAGTACGGTTTTTGAGTTTAGAAGGTGGTGACAATGATGTTACAGAAGTTGTTCTTATGTTTGAACAACTTCTATATGGTGTATGTGAATTGTTTGGATGGTTTTTTTGGAGGAAACTTGCAAGGTATGAGATTCAAAGATTTGGACTTCAAAGCTCCAAAATGGAGGTTTTGTGGACATTATGCTTTTTGATAGTAAAATGATTTTGAGTGTTAGTTTCTCCTTCTTTTTTCTGGCCCCTTTATCTTGCAATTGGCCTCTCTACTTATAGAGAAGGTTTGATACTTGAAACAACTCATATTTTGAATCACATGTTATGGCTATCTTGCTTGTTTTTGAAGCAAGCATGGAGAACATGTTTCCAAGGCTTGTACCAAGCTATCTAAAGTGGTTAATCACTTTAAACATGTTTTTTCTAACTTGTAAAAGTTAAGTGTGATTAGAACAACAAGTTAGAGGCTCAAGAAATTGACTTTGTGATTAAAGTGAACTTTGCAAGAATGGCAATGGTACCTTTGTGCTATAAATGGAATGATACAATGGACAATACATGAATCACTTGGATAATGGTTCAATCAAAAGTGTAAACATCTGATTATGGATAGATTTTCAAGTCACAAGGCCTACAAAGTAAAATTATTCAGCAAATCATGCAAATTGGATTATTTGTTCTTCAACTAAATGACTTGCAATCAAGAATAGATGTCCAACTTCAGGCCCTTGAATCTCCTAGCTCAAGTATGATAAATTCATGCTCTTGGATGTTTTGGAAAGCTTGAAACATCCTCTATAACTTTCAAGTTGGCCATTTTGACAAAATCATCTTGGAACTATGTGAAAAAGTGCCAAGAAGTTGGGATAAAATCCTGACCAAAATCTGTTAGAAATTTCTCTAAGTGTTAGATGAAAATGTCATGGCTTCATGGGCTTATATCTTCAAATCTAAGCATTTTTTGGACATCAACCCTCTAATACAAAGTTGTATAATTCATCAAGATCTACAACTTTCATATTGAAAGCTTCCTTTGAATCATCATGCATCATGGTTAAAATTTGGCACAAAGTCATGAAAAAAAGTTAACTTTCTAACACTTAGAAAAATTTCTAAGTCTTAGAATTTTGAATTTTGAAAGATAATTTTGACTTTTTGATTTCTTGATGAATAATCTTAATATTTTGACATGTCTTGATGAAATATGATTTTTGAAACTTGATTTTAATCAAAAAGTCAAAGTTTGACTTTTCAGTGTACAATTGACTTTTTCATCAGTTGACTAAATTTCAACTATCAATCAATTGATCTTGAGAAGTATTTTGAACCATGCCATTAGGTAAATATGATGATTTTTAATCCTTGATATAATGTCTCAAACCAATAAGTCATGTATTTGTTCAAAAGTCAAAAATTGAGCCTTCTCAGTCAAAACCCTAATTTTGACCATTTTGATGTTCTGATCAAATTTCTTGAGGAATTATGATCCAAACTTGACCAACTGACATATATGAGTTCAAAATATGGATAAAAAATTATGAAGTTTGACTGTAAATTGACCTCATTTGACTTTTTACCAAATCCAGTTGATTTTAGGTCAACTGATCAATTGATTGAGCAAAAATGTGATCCAAAGCTTGAAACTTGACATGAGAAATATAGACAGTCCAAAATGATCCAAGAAATTCATATGGGGCCTTAAAAGTGCAATTGTACTTGTGCAAACTTAAACCCTAATTTTGAGTCATCAGTGCTTGAGGAGGTGTATTGAGCTGATTCATCCTTGTGCCTTCTTGGACCAATGGACATCTTGAAAAAATGAGAGATTAAATTTTGAGGAGAGAAATTGACTTAACAATCTCCCCACTTTTGATGATAACAACCATTGAAAGTTTAGATGCTTGAATCTTTTAGAATGAATGAGAAACTCTTATGTGAATGCTCTCCCTGTCTTTGATAACTCTCCCTTGACCAAAGCTCTCCCTTGAATCATAGAGAATTTGCATCTTTCTTTGGGCTGAAATAGTTAGAGACAAGTATACACATACACATATATATCTTTTCCCTTTATCATTATCAAAAAGGATATAAAAATCTTTCTAATACATAAAGAAATTATTGAGAGTAAAAACAATTTATACCAATGATTTTCACCTCAAGAGTGACTTCATCAAAAAATCATCTTTTGTGAACATGATGTTGAAGCCTTTGTCACAATGTTGCCTTTTACTTATAAGATTATGATTTAGTCTTTTAACATAAAGTATATCTTCAATGGATGTGAAAGTTAGTATGCCAACTTTACCAATACCAAGAATTCTTCTTTTAAGGTATTCCCCATATGTGAAATAACCCTTGAACTTTTGAATTAGATTTGAAAGTTAGTATTTGTTTCCCATCAAATTCTAAGAACCATAACTTATCAAAACACCATAGACTTTAAGTGGTCCTCAAGCAAACCTACAAAAAAAATTAAGTTTGATTGAGTACCCAATATGCTTTGGGTCCATCATAGTTAGTTCCCTTCTTAACTCACACATAATGGCTATTTTTCACACTAAAATTTCTAACATAGTAAGCATTAGGTGTATGGCCAATTATACCACGCTAAAAACATGTATGAACAAAGTTACTTCTATATCTAGGATTATAATATTTATTCTTAACAAATCTTTTCCTTTTATGATGATAATGAACTTTTTGCACTTTATTCACTTTTTCCTTGTTGATTTAGTCACTTGTCTTAACAAATATAGTTTTACTAGTACTTGGTTTGTTAAACTTTGAATAACCAAGACCACTTTTATCATTAGAAAATATTTGTTGACTAAGGACATTATTTAATCCAATTTGTTCTTTTTCATACTTTTCAAGAACTCTTTTCAATTGGACAATTTGGAAAGAAAGTGATTCATACTCTTTTCATTTAAGATTTTTTTTTTCAAGAAAACTTTATTTTTCAATTTGAAAATCTTTTTCTATTGTGTCAATCTTTTCTTCAAGAGATGAAATATGTTTCTTTTGAGTTTACACATTTTTATACAAAATATTACATTCATTAAGTAGTTCATCAATAGCATTTAGAGAATCATTATCTTAAGAAGATATTTCATTACTAGCCTCTTCTTCTTCGTCATCAGAATGATGGGTTGTTATAAATGCAAAATTTACATGTTCTTCATCTGAAGATGAACTTATTTCGTTGTCATCCCATGTTATATATACTTTCTTTTGTCTTTTGTCCTTCTTTCTCTTGAAGTATTTATTCTTCCTTGAAGTGTAGGGCATTCACTTTTGACATGTCATTTTTCTTCACATTCAAAGAATTTAAGTTTCCTCAGTTGTGCTTCCTCTTTAATGATATCCTTTTTCTTTTCTTTTCTAAGGAATTTTTCAAACTTATTGATAAGAGAACCATCATCTTCACTATTTGATTCATCCTCTTGATTGTTATCATAATGTTTGACTTTCATCTTTAAGGCAATTTCCTTTGAATCTTTTACTTGGATTTCATGCTTTTCAAGTCATGCAAGTTCCATCCCATATTCTTGAAGTTTTATGAACAAAGTGGCGGAAGTCATTGTGGATAGATTCTTCTTCTTGGATATTGTTGTCACTTTTGGTTGTCATTCCCTGGATAAAGATCTAAGCACTTTAAGATTTAGTTCATCATTAGTTAAAGTCTTACTGAGTGCTTTCAAATGATTTGTTAAATACACGAATCTTTTATGCAACTCAAGGATTGATTCCCGGGGCCGCATTCGGAATAACTTGTACGCTTGACTCAAGGTATTCAATCTAGATCTTTTAACTTCAACCGTTCTTTCATGAGTTTCTATTAATGTATCCCATATTTCCTTTGTTTTTGTGCATGCCGAAATACGAAAGAATTCATCCATGTTAAGTGTACCTTGAAAGAGATTAATTGCTTTCTTATCATAAATGTTTTTTTTATCATTTTCATTCCATGAACCTTTAGGATTTGACGTACCATGACCGTTGACAACACTTGTAGGAACAAATGGACCATTTTGGACAGTATCCCATCTTTCTTCTCCTTGTACTTCAGAATGAGCCTTCATGCGAATTTTCCAAAAATTAAAGTATTCACCAGAAAACAACGGAGGCTTGTTATTACTACCAGCGTCTCTAAAAACTGGATTTTTATTTGTGGAAGTCATTCTGGATCTTTAGGAACAGGGGTTACCTATAACCTGATCTGATACCAATTGTAAGTATTGAGTATGCCTAAGAGGGGGTGAA
The DNA here is from genome assembly GCA_948472305.1 of Vicia faba. Lineage (NCBI taxonomy): Eukaryota > Viridiplantae > Streptophyta > Magnoliopsida > Fabales > Fabaceae > Vicia > Vicia faba. The sequence continues at coordinate 767,225,832 of OX451740.1, read as the reverse complement.
TTAGGACTTTAAAAATTTATCCGGTTTTAAAAACAAGGTTTTCTTATTTTTGGTTTGGTGTTTAAGTGTTTAAATAAGTGTTTCTTCCTTTTCACGTAATGTTTTAAGATGAAAGTGACAAATGTGAAAAAATAAATAACAAAATGATGTATCTTGGTTTCCCTTACATTCCAAGAGTACTCCATTCGCCTTTCAACATGAAAGAGATTTCATTATTGTTAAATCTCTAGACAAGACAACCTAGTCTTTCTAAACAATACTCTAACCAATAAAACTACCAAGAATAATCCTCTTGGATTTTCACTAAGTCACTAAGAGAACAATCCTCCTTTAATGACTCTCTTGCTTCCAAAAATCTTGGACAAAATATACAGTCAAACAAGTAGAATAAGAAAACAATCATTTCCTTTCTACTCTCTTGTTTCCAACAATTTTGGACAACAAGAAATTTAAAACCAAATATGGAAAAATTAAGTAACAAGTTGATGAATATATATCAATAACAATGATTGATCTTCTCTTCCAAACAAGCAATATATAAAGAAATATTAGTGCTCAAGTGTTTACGAATAATGAAGGAATTTTTCTAAAATGATACGAAGAACACATGTAAAAAAATTCTCAATGAAAGTTGAAATATCAAAACACTTATTTTTGAAAATGAATGAATATAATGATGTTAATTGCAATGGAAGAGGTGAAATGAAATTTGAAATTTGAAATTTCATGCATTTATATAAGCATAACACCTCTATGAAAAATGGTAAAGTTATGCAAAAATATCATGAACAATTGTCAAGTTAAAATGAAATGGTTTTATGAAAAGATGCATGAAAAGGTGTAAAAAAATATTGTTTTTCTCAAATTCGTACAAGATTTTTTAAGTCAGTTTTAACAGATACCTGACTTAACCAAAGCCGAACAATATTTTTGAATTTCAAAAAATAACATACTACTTCAGAATGTTGTAAATAAGAGCGGTTTTTATTCTGTTACGGTGGGCAAAACGCCTTAATTTACCAAAAACTAAATGTTTGAACAAATTTAAAAAACTGTCTAAATTTTTGAACCAACCTTATGAAACATCTATTTATTTATTCAAGTCAATATATTATAATTGAAAGTGATTTAACATGGTTTAAACATGAAAATAAATTTTCAAATGTATGATAAAAATACATCGTTTTAAAACTAGAAATAGTGAGATATTTTCAACCAAATGAACCATGCATGTAAGTGAATTTTGGAAATAAATATCAATGCAAGTCTTCATAATGTTGTAATCTTGATCCATAGCCATATTGCTTCATGATGTTTTTTTATCATCCTTTGATAAATGCACATAGTAGTTGTCTTCATCAAAATATGATATTGAAGAAGCTTGACTTCACAATGTCCCCCTTTTTGATGATAACAACCATTGAAAGTTGAGATGCTTGAATATTTTTGAATGGATGAGAAACTCTTATGTGAATGGTCTCCCTATCTTTGATAACTCTCCCTTGACCAAAGCTTTCCCTTAAATTATAGAGAATTTTCATATTTCTTTGGGCTGCAATAGTTAGAGACAAGTATACACATACACATATATATCTTTTCCCTTTATCATTATCAAAAAGGATATAAAAATCTTTCTAATACATAAAGAAATTATTGAGAGTAAAAACAATTTATACCAATGATTTTCACCTCAAGAGTGACTTCATCAAACATTCATCTTTTGTGAACATGATGTTGAAGCCTTTGTCACAATGTTTACTTGTACTTAGAAGTTTATGCTTTAGTCTTTTAATATAAAGTATATCTTCAATGGATGTGAAAGTTAGTGCGTCAACTTTACCAATGCCAAGAATTCTTCTTTTAAGGTATTCCCCATATGTGAAATAACCTTTGGACTTTTGAACTAGATTTGAAAGTTAGTATATGTCTGCCATCAAATACTTAGAACCACCCCTTATCAAAACACCATACACTTTAAGTGGTCCTCAAGAAAACCTACAAAATAAATTAAGTTTGATTTGATACCCGATATAATTTGGGTCCATTATAGTTAGTTTCCTTCTTAACCAACACATAATGACCATTTTCCTCACAAAAATTTCTAACATAACAAGCATTAGGTGTATGGCCACTTATACCGTGGCAAAAACATGTAGGAACAAAGTTACTTCTATATCTAGGAGTATAAGATTTCTTCTTAACAAATCTTTTCCTTTTATGATGATAATGAACTTTTTGTATTTTATTTACTTTTTCCTTGTTGGATTGGTCACTTGCCTTAACAAATACAGTTTTACTAGTACTTGGTTGGTTAAACTTTAAATAACCAAGACACGTTTATCATTAGAAAATCTTTGTTGACTAAGGACAATATCCAATCTAATTTTTCCTTTTTCATACCTTTAGAGAACTCTTTTCAATTGGACAATTTGGAAAGAAAGTGATTCACACTCTTTGCATGTAAGATTTTGTTTTTGTTTTTCAAGAAAACTTTGTTTTTCAATTTGAAAATGTTTTTCCATGGTGTCAATCTTTTCTTCAAGAGATGATATATATTTCTTTTGAGTTGACACCTTTTTATACAAAATCTTACATTCATTAAGTAGTCTATCAATAGTATTTAGAGAATCATTATAATAAGAAGATATTTCATTAGTAACCTCTTCTTCTTCGTCATCAGAATGGTGTGTTGTTATAAATGCAAGATTTACATATTCTTCATCTGAAGATGAACTTATTTCATTGTCATCTCATGTTATATATGATTTCTTTGGTCTTTTGTCCTTCTTTTTATTGAAGTATTTATTCTTCCTTTTAAGTGTAGGGCACTAACTTTTGACATGTCCTTTTTCTCTATATTCAAAGTATTTAATTTTCCTTGGTGGTGCTTCCTCTTTAATGCAATCCTTTTTCTTTTCTTTTCTTAGGAATTTTCAAACTTATTGATAAGAGAACCATCTTCTTCACTAGTGGATTCATCCTCTTGATTTCTATCATAATATTTTAGTTTCATCTTTAAGGCAATGTCCTTTCAATCTTTTACTTGGATTTCATGCTTTTAAAGTTTTGCAAGTTTCGTCTCATATTCTTGAAGTTTTTCGAACAAAGTGGCGGAAGTCATTGTGGATAGATTCTTCTTCTCGGATATTACCTTCACTTTTGGTTATCATTTCCTGGATAAAGATATAAGCACTTTAAGATTAATTTTATCATTAGTTAAAGTCTTATTGAGTGCTTTCAAATGATTTGTCAAATGCACAAATCTTTTCTGCAAGTTTAGGATTGATTCTCGAGGCTGCATTTGGAATAACTCGTACTCTTGACTCAAGGTATTCAATCTAGATCTTTTAACTTCAGATGTTCCTTAATGAGTTTCTACCAATGTATTCCATATTTCCTTTGTCGTTGTGCATCCCAAAATACGAAAGAATTCATCCATGCTAAGAGTACTTTGAAGGAGATTAATTGCTTTCTTGTCATAAAGGATTTTTTTCTTATCATCTTCATTCTATGAACCTTTAGGCTTTGACGTACCAACACCGTTGACAACACTTGTAGGAACAAATAGACTGTTTTGGAAAGCAGTCCATATTTCTTCTCATTGTGCTTCTAAATGAGTCTTCATGCGAATTTTCCAAAAATAAAAGTATTCACCACAAAATAATGGAGGTTTGTTATTACTACCACCGTATCTAAAAACTAGATTTTTATTTGTGAAGTCATTCCGGATGTGTAGGAACAGGTTACCTATAACCTGCTCTGATGCTAATTGTAAGTATTGAGTGAACCTATAAGGGGGTGAATTAGGACTTTAAAAATTTATCCAGTTTTAGAAACAAGTTGTTCTTATTTTTGGTTTGGTGTTTAAGTGTTTAACAAAGTGTTTCTTTCTTTTCTAGTTATGTTTTAAGATGAAAGCGGTAAATTTGGAAAAGTAAATAACACAATAATGTATCCTGGTTTCACTTACAGTCCGAGAGTACTTCAGTCCCCTTTCAACACAAAAGATATTTCATTATTGTTAGATCTCTAGACCAGAAAATCTAGTCTTTCTATACAAGACTCTAACCAATAAAACCACCAAGAATAATCCTCTTGGATTTTCACTAAGTACACTAAGAGAACAATCCTCCCTTAATGACTCTCTTGCTTACAACAATCATGGACAATAATATACAACCAAACAAGTAGAATAAGAAAATAATCCTTTCCTCTCTACTCTCTTGTTTCCAACAATTTTGGACAACAAGGAATTTACAACCAAATATGGAAAAAATTAAGTAACAAGTTGATCAATATATATCAATAACAATGATTGATATTCTACCAAATAAGTAATATATAAATATATACTAATGCTCAAGTATTTATGAATAATAAAGGATTTTTTCTAAAATGATATGAAGAACACATGTAGAAAAATTCTTAATGAAAGTTGAAATATCAAAACACTTTCTGAAAATGAATGAATATAATTATGTTAATTGCAATGGAAGAGGTGAATTAAAATTTTAAACTTTATGTATTTATATAAGTATAACACCTCTATTAAAAATGGTAACGTTACGCAAAAATATCATGAACAATTGTCAAGTTAAAATGAAATAGTTTTATGAAAACATGCATGAAAAGGTGTTAAGAAATATTGTTTTTCTCAAATTTGTATCGGATTTATTAACTCAGTTTTAATGGATACCTGACTAAACAAATGCATAACAATATTTTTGAATTTCAAAAAATAACATACTGCTTCACAACGTTGTAAATAAGGGCAATTTTTGTTCTGTTACCACTGGTCTAAACGCCTTGATTTACCGAAAACTAAATGTGAAAAAATTTAAAAATTTAAAAATTGTCTAAATTTTTGAACGAACCTTATGCAACATCTATTGATATATTCAAGTAAATAGATTATATTTGAAAGTGATTTAATATGGTTCAAACATGAAAATAAAATTTCAAATGTATGATAAAAAATACTTTGTTTTAAAACTAGAAATAGTGAGATATTTTCAACCAAATGAACCATGCATGCAAGTGAATTTTGAAAATTATTTTGAGCACTATTTTATCAATATATATTGCATGCTTATACCTCAATAAAATAAGATCAATGCAAGTCTTCATAATATTTCAATCTTGATCGATAGCCATATTGCTTCATGATGCTTTTTCTCATCCTTTGAATAATGCATATAGTAGTTGTCTTCATCAAAACATGATGTTGAAGAAGCTTGACTTCACAATCAAAGCTTGATGTGGAAATCAAGGTGATTGAATATGCTTGCACTAGATCATATGGAAAAGTATTTCCTTGTCCAATTTGTTTAAAATAGTTGGGTTATTAAACATAATGGATACAAATCGTCTCTAATGATGACTTCAAGATTATCTTGCCTCGTGAGTAGTATCCTTGTGACCAACTGTTGTCCACACGAATCTTAGTCTTTAAGTAACTTGCTTGATAGGAAGCTTCCTATGTTTCATAGAATTCATGAAAAAAAGGATAACAGTTGAGAGTTTGAATATTTTGAACTTTATTGACTCATCATAGGTATATGATACTCTATAGAAGGGTAGTTCAAAAAGTTTGCTAAACTGCTCTCTATGAACATTAATTTATATTCCTTTTACAAGTGTCTTAAGGGATAGATATTTAAATTGTAGGTTTGAGTAAAACTCTCTTACGAGATCTAAAAACACTAGATCTTGTATTTTGGTGAAGAATTCACTTAGAAAAACCTTGTATATGTTCACATATGGCTTGAAGTTATTCGGAAAACTTTCTTCCATAGCAACTGGTCGTAAGACCTTATGGTGGGGCATTCTCCTCTTTTCTTAACTTCTCGAGGATGATCCTTTCAAGAAAAATCTTCTTGTAGAAGAGCTTCTAGTGGGGGTTTCTTATTGAGCCATAGATAATGACACTAATTGTGCAGAGTAAAACTTACACAAGAGTATAGAGAAGCAGCAATAAAAAGGGATAAAAAGATGGTGCGAGAGAAGGGAATAGGAGTACTTACTTATAGTGTTGCTTCTGAGCTTTTGGGTGTATAAAAACTCCACAAAATCCTTGAATATTTGGCACATAAAAGATCAGAACCAAAACTTTCCCAACATGCCTGATAATCGATTATTTGATGGACCTAATCAATTATTTGATGATGATTTTGAATATTTTGTGTGTTACCCATCAATTCTCTGATTTGATTTTCTTGGAGTCTAAGGTACAATTTGATTTCATATGAAAGTTAAAATGCATAGGGCATCTAATCTATTAGACTAATCGATTATTTTCCTTGGTTTCAGTCTCATTTGTCTTTTAGGCCTTGGATTGAGATTTAACTTTGGCATACTACTTTTGACACCCCCTTTTCATCCATATTGCAGCACTTTCTTAGAAAATGCTAAAAACTCAATTATTTCATCAGTAATAATAATTTTTTTATTTATGAGCAAATAATAAATCATTTATTTAGAGGTTTAATCATAGTTTTGGGAGACTTCAACCTCTAAAAAGTGCACCAACTTAAATCCCAAGTGAACTTTAGTGAAACTCCTCTCACCACTACAAATAAGATATTTCACTTCGGACGTGAAATGAATTTAAACTTGACTAATGAAGTGAGGTAACCAAGGGAGTCATGAAAATATTCCACTTTACCCCTCGGTTAATATAAAACCAATGGATTAAGTTATATTCACATAGGTTCGTGTAACGCCCGTAATTTAATTAATTATTTTTGGAATAATTGATGTGTTGTGATTAGTTGGATCTATTTATTTTATTAAGTGGTGAAATAATATTATGAGAAGGATGCTATTATTTAATGTGGGCTTGTTTTAAAGGAATAGAAGTAGTATTAAGGTGGTGTAGTAGTCTTAAGCCCATTAAGGAATAAAGAGAATAATAGGGTTGTTTTATTATTGTTAGAAATATCAATAGAAAAGAAGAAGCAATAAGAAGAATAAGGGTTGGAAAGAAGAACGTGAAGCTGTTGGAAAAGAGGAAAAGCGGAAAAATGGGAATTCAATCGGAAAATTATAGAGCAACCTTCAATCCAAGGTAAGGGTGGGGTTCTGACTCTATAATAGGGTTTATGATGATTGGTTTATGGGATTAGGTGTGAAAATATCATCTTGTTCATGATTTGAATGTATATGATGTCGTATGATGAGAGTCAATGAATTATAGATGAATAACGATATCCCAATGTTGTATATATGATGTAGAATTATAGGATAATTATAATTGATGATTATCTATGATTATAAGGTGTTTTTAGGGCCTAAAGTATGGAACCCTTAGTGAAAACGCAGAGAAAATCGCAGAAAGTATCCTTAGCAGAGCAGTATGTGTCGACCCCAAATGGCATGTGTTGATACATGAATGATGTTAGAATCAGGATGAGTTGACACGAAGGAGTCATGTGTCGATACATGAGGACTTTCAGACTCAGGATGAGTCGATACGTAGGAGCATGTATCGATACATGCAGTGTTGCAGACTCAGTATGAGTCGATACAAGAGAGTTTACGTCGACTCATGTAGCGTGTTCAGTTCAGTACACGTCGATCCAAGACTTTACGCGTCGATCCATGTTTTCTGGTTTTTGATAGATTCATTTTCCCAAGGCTGTAACTTGAGTTTCGAATTTCGTTTGAGGTGTCGTTCGAAGCGTGGAATAGCTAACGTGATGAACTTCATTCTTAAGGATTAAAATGAAGAATAGGAGGGATAATCCTAGTACCCAAAGTAGGATTTGAATTAGTTCCTGTGTTGATCGTTAAGTTTATTTTTGTGAAGAATGATGAGGATGAGATGTATATAGATTGTTGTTTGGTTTGTAACAATAGGATGAATGATGATAATGATGCAGTATTACAAAATAGTAATATGCAGAGGTTTGGTAATTGAGAAGTAAGCCTTAGTTGATTAACTAGTTATAGGAGAATCATGTTGTAGGCCTATGGCCAACGTTGCGAGATTGACGAGTTGTTGTTGTAATGTTGTTATGGCTGAATTGCTGCGAAATATATGTTGTATGTATATATGATGTTTGATGAATTATATGTTTATATATGATGTTGATGAAAGATGTTGAGACGCCTCTAATAATTGGCAGCTTTTAAGATGTAGGCTTTTGGCCAACGATGATGTTTGTGTTGAGATGTTGTTAATTACGGTGTTGTCATTACATTCATGATTGTGTCGCATACATTGCATTTCAAGATGGAGCTTATGCTCGTTAAGATGGCATGTATTGGTGAATATTAAGATGAAGGCTTATGAATTGTTGATGCCTCTATTTATTGGCAGATTTTTAAGATGGGAGTTCTGCTCCAATGGTACCACATGCATTTTCATAGTATTGAGTCGCATTATATGATTGCATAAAGAGGTTGTGTATTGATGTTGTGAATGTGTATTATCGATGCGATTATTGTTGATCATAAGATGATAAGTGGTGATGTTATGTGATCTAATTCAATATATTAATTATCATATGCTTTATTATATTGTTAGATATCTCACCCCTTCTGTTTTAATGTTGCCCTTATGTTGGTAACGTGCAAGTAATCAAGAGTGAAGGCTGTATACCTTCAGTAGTTCGAGTCGGTGTCATTGTTCTGATATCTAACACTCGGGGGGATGAACGCTTGTTGCTTTATTTTGTTGATTATTCAGTTGTTGAACTTTAAGTTGATTATTATTAAGTATGTGTTGTTTGAAGTTGCTGTAACGATGGATAAAGGTGTTATTAAGAATTCCGCTGCGTAGATGTTAAATTGTTGATTTAAGAGATTTGATTATTATGCTGATGGTTCATCCAAAGTTTTAAAGTGTTATGTATCCACAATGAATGCAATGAGTTTTTAATGATGAATTTGTGGCATCCTAATTAGTTTGCATGAATGATTTTATAACTCTGGTTTATTTATATAATTGCCAGGTAGAATTGGGGTGTTACAAAGTTGGTATCAAAGCAAAAGGTTGGTCCGACCTTGTCGTCGAGTCGTAGTTGTCTAACAATCGAGTATTGTTAATTTGAGTTCTAACTGTTGTTTATGTTGTAGTGATAAGTTGAGAGGGCTGGAAGGAATGATGCTGCACTTGATGCTGCTTTAGAAGCAATGGCTCATGCGATGGAAAATCAGCCGAATGCTGACGGGAATGCTGGATCTCGTAGCTTGGCGACTTTTCAGAGAGAGAATCCACCCATGTTCAAGGGAAAGTATGATCTTGACGAAGTATTGGATTGGTTGAAAGAGATTGAGAGAATATTCTGTGTGATGGACTGCACTCTAGGGCAGAAGGTTTAATATGGTACTCATATGCTAGCACTCGAAGTTGATGACTGGTGGCTAGAGACTTGTCAAAAGTTGGAAGCTGCAGGTGAGAATGTCACTTGGGCTGTGTTGCGTAGGGAATTTTTGAGGAAGTACTTTCCTGAAGATGTTCGTGGTAATATGGAGATTGAATTCCTTGAGCTGAATCAAGGGAGTATGTAGGTTGTTGAGTATGCTACCAAGTTTTCGGAGTTGGCTAAGTTTTATCCGCACTACGCTGATGCAAATGCTGAGTTTTCGAAGTGTATTAAGTTTGAGAACGGGTTGCGCCCAAAGATCAAGAAGGCAGTGGGATACTAGAAGATATGTGTCTTTGCTGATTTGATTGATAGTTGCAGGATTTATGAAGAGGATAATAATTCTCATTACAGGATTATCAGTGAGAAGAGGGGTAAGCACCAACAGAATCGTGGTAAGCCTTATGATACCCCAGCTGGTAAAGTTAAACAGAAAGTTGCTCAGGGTCAGAGGACTAGTGGGGGAGATGCTCCTGCTGGTATGGTTTGCTTTAAATGTGGAAAACCTGGGCATAAGAGTAATGTTTGTACTACCGAAGTAAAGAGGTGTTTTCGTTGTGGTAAGAACGGACATGTTGCATTTGAGTGCAAGCATAAGGATGTGATTTGCTTCAATTGTAGTGAAGAAGGGCACATTGGTAGTCAGTGTCAGAAACCAAAGAGGGTGCAGACAAGTGGTAAAGTGTTTGCTTTGGTTGAGGATCAGGCAGCTATTGAGGACAGACTTATCAGAGGTACATGTTTCATTAATAGTACTCCTTTAATTACTATTATTGATACCGGTGCTACTCATTTTTTTATTGTTGCTGATTGTGTTGAAAGATTGGGTCTTATGTTGTCTTCTTTGAATGGAGAAATGGTCGTTGATACTCCAACCAAGGGGTCAGTGACTACTTCTTTTGTGTGTTTGAAGTATCCCTTATCGATCTTTGACAGAGACTTTGCTGTTGATTTGGTTTGTTTACTGTTAAGAGGTTTGGATGTGATTTTGGGTATGAACTGGTTAGAGCATATGTGTTCATATTAACTGTTATGACAAGTCTGTGAGGTTTTCTACTCCAGAAGAAGAGGAAGATAGTTTGTTTTCTGCTAGACATTTGAGGAAATTGATGCAAGAGGAAGCACAAATGTTCTCATTGATGGCGTCACTATCTGTAGATACTCAAGCTATAATTGAGGAATTGCAGGTGGTGTGTGAATTTCCTGAAGTTTTCCCTGATGAAATTCCTGATGTACTGCGGAGAGGGAAGTTGAATTTGCTATTGATCTTGTACCTAGTGTTGCACCCCAAAATTTACTCTCTTGATTTAGGCTTATGTTTCATCATAAATATCATGTTGCATTGCATTCATACATGGTGATGGGATCAAAGTACTTTGGTTGTCAAGTCTTCCTCAAGCTTTGAAGGTTGATTGCATTGACAAGTTGCTCAAAAAGTATCTTGTCATCTAAACCTCTAGATCTTTCAAGCTCAAAAGTTGTTGCATGTCTTAGGATGTTCTATCCATCTCTTTGGATCATCAGAGGATTGAAGTTTGTGTTTGATTACAAAGGGAATCACTCTTTTGATTCACCAGTCAAATTAGTGTTTTGCTTGATCAAGGCTATTGATGCATGAGCATGTCTTGATTTGGAATCTACAACATCTCATTGGTATTCGGTAGGTCTTAGTACAAGAAATTGGCCAGGATGCCCAGAAGATTTGAAGTTTTGAAGGTGGTTCATCAGTCTCCTAAGATATTAACCAAAATTAGGGTTTGGTCCAAGTTGAAGTAATTAGGGTCTAGATGATCCAATTCATGAATCATCACTATCTTATCATCATTAGAATCAAACTTAATCAAAGAGTCTCTCATGATGCCCAATGGAATTAGGGTTTTGAAGCTTGATCAGCTATCTCCTAGTACATGGTACAAAACTAGGGTTTTGGATTTAATCAGGATTTCTTTGACTTTTTTACCCAAACTTGTTTCCATGATTCACCACATGTTATTAAGCATTTAGGATTGAAAAATTGAGGTTCAATTTGGATTGGTAATGATTCAATTGATCAAAAGGGGCAAATTGGTCATTTTGACCAAAGTCAGTAAAATCAGGAGTTGACCAATTATACTTTTGGTCAACCATCAATTCAAGCATCCTCTTTTCATATTCCATACCCAAATTCATCTTTGAATCATGAGAAATGGTGAATTTGAGTGTAACTTGTTCAAGAAGTAACTTAAAAATTGAAAAAAATTCTAAGTGCCAAGATGACTTCTCTTGGGCAAGCCACGCGCGTAATTTCATCAAACACTTGGCATGCCATTTTGTGGAATCATTTTCTTGTGACTCAAGCCTCAATTTGAAAAATTAAAAAGAGCATTTTGTTTTTTTCCATGAAAGCTTCTTATTAAACTTGGAATCACTCAAATTGGATTAAAATTGGGGAAGTTGGGTGGCAAAACCAGATTTTTTTGAAGGCACATGGGCAGGCCATCGCGCACGCAGTCTTGGGCAAGTTGGCTTGACTTGCCCAGGAATCCTAATGTCTACATCTCTTTCATTTATCCACCATTTTTGATGAATCAAAGATCATTGTGAAGCTCATCATATGAATTTTAATTGGCTCAAAGAAATTTGGAAAATTCACGAGCCAATTTGGAATGGCCTCAGTTGGAAGTCAGCTGATTTTTGGTGTATGCTTGGCCATGGCAATTTTCAAGTTTTGGTTCAGTTTTGATCAAATCATTTCAGAGTCCACTTGCACATGCTTGGCACGAATTGGTCACCTCATGTGCTTTCCAGAAAAAGGCCAAACCAGGTGCATACCTCGTGCCTCTCTCATTTTCACATTTTTGACAAAATGGGAAAACTTCTCACTCAAGAAAATCAGTCCCATGTGCAAGAGAGGACAACTTACCTCATCAAGCTTTTTTCACTCACTCACACTCTCCTTTTGTTGCTCAAAACGAATGCAATAATTTCCTGAATACCAAGCAAAACGCAAATGGTCCACAATGGAAGCCGACTGTTATCAGCATTCTCGGACCTGTCACAAGTGCCAAGTCTATGCTGATAAGGTGCACATACCCCCAGTTCCTCTGAACGTCTTGACAGCTCCTTGGCCTTTTGCAATGTGGGGCATCGATATGATTGGTGAGATAAGACCTACGGCGTCCAACGGGCATCGTTTCATCCTGGTAGCTATTGATTACTTTACAAAGTGGGTGGAAGTAGCTTCCTTTGCTACAATAACCAAGAACGTCGTGGCACGGTTCATTCGGCACAATCTGATTTGTCGATATGGTGTACCAGAGAGGATCATTACAGACAATGGTACAAATCTCAACGATAAGATGATCACCGAACTCTGCAAGCAGTTCAAGATACAGCATCACAACTCTTCTCCCTACCGGCCGAAGATGAATGGGGCTATTGAAGTGGATAATAAGAACATTAAGAAGATTATGCAGAAGATGACGGTGACATACAAAGACTGGCACAAGATGTTACCATTTGCTCTTCATGGGTACCGTACCTCAGCGCGGACGTCAACAGGGGCAACACTCTATTCCTTGGTATATGGTATGGAGGCAGTCTTGCCCATTGAAGTTCAGATACCCTCTCTTTGGATTATGAAGGATGCAGGTTTGAGCTAAGATGACTGGATCCAGACCCGGCTTGATCAACTGAACTTAATCGATGAAAAGAGAATCACTGCTATTTGTAATGGTCAGACGTACCAAAAACAGATGATCAAGGCATTTAACAAGAAAGTTAGACGACGAGAGTATCAAGTTGGGGATCTGGTGATCAAGCGCATCATACTACCCTAAGGCGATCCCAGGGGCAAATGGACCCCTACTTACGAAGGGCCATTTATGGTTAAGAACATCTTCTCAGGAGGGGCTATGATTCTAACCACCATGGATGGTGACGACCTTCCTCACCCCGTCAATGCAGACATAGTGAAAAAATACTACGCATAATCAAAGACCCGCTAGGTCGACTAGCCTAGGCAAAAATAAGGGCTTCCCAGCGAACTAAAAGGGTTCGGGAAAAAATAAGGGATGAAAACAAAAAAAAACTGTACACCCGGTAAGTCGAAAACCTGAAAAGGCGGCTTGGGCAAAAAAGGGTATCCCGGTGGACTGAAAACCCGAAAGGGCGGTCCAGGCAAAAATTAGGGATCAAAGCGTAACATTACGTCTCATTGGATCACCTTGCAACCAGACTTCGGTATCGACTATCAAGCTAGGACGACACTAATCAATCTAATCTACCTTCAACCAATAGCAAAGTGATGAGATGCTCGAGAACATAAAGACAATAGCATAGTTGGAGCCCAGTGGGATTATTCACATAGCTGTTTTGTTTTCTTTTACACAAAATGTATAAACTATCTGTTCGGCGGCGTTCTCTTACTAGGACGTGAGCATCTTGTACAAAAACGCCTATTTACTGGCCAAACTTCAAAATCAATACAATTCATTTTCAGAGAAATTTCAAACTGTTTTTCCTTTTTCTGTTTTGTTTTGAGAAGAACGTCCAATGTTCATTTTTGATATATGCATTTGACATTAATTGCTACTCATGAATATTTACATGCGAAACAAAAGACGATTACTCGTAATATCAGAAACAAGGGCAAATGAGAAATGTCCAAACTGTACAATTGCTCTATCCACCAGGTATAAAGGTAAATTCAGTTGAAGAATATGGCCAAGGTGCTTTCACTCCCCGCAGAGTAAGACAGTAATGATAGCTCTGCCCAGCTGAGACTTACAACTGTGAATGAATCGGTAATATTCTCCCCAAACAGAAGTTATCTACCATCAGCACTGAAATGTCTTAACATTCCCCAGCGGAGTATAAGAATATTCCCCGGCAGAATACAAAATATCCCCAATGGAGTTTGAAATTTTTCCAGCGCAGTCCGAAAAAGCTTCCCCAGTGGAATTTGGAGAGTCATCCTCAGTAAACTTTGGAAGATTGTCCCCAGCAAGTTCAAAGGATTGTCCCCAGCAAGTTCAAAAGGTTATCCCCAATGAATTCGCAACTGAAAGATCATCCCCAGCGGAGTTCTTTCCTTTAACAAACAAGAAGTCAATCCCCAACATGATTCAATATCACCAGCAACGGTAATTCATCCCCAATGGAATTTATCAGTGGAATCCTCAGCAGAGCATCTCTTCCCCACAGAGTAATATCCTTATCAGTTTATTCCCCAACAGAGTTATCCTCTCCTGCAAGTTTATTCTCGCAATCATCTTCATTCGTTATCCCCAGCGGAAATGAAGAAGTCAACTCTTTTCTCCAGCAACTATCCGGGATTTATTTTCCCCAGCTAAAACATTACATTTCCATACATCATGATACATGCACATATACATCGTACAACACAATCTCATTTATTTTGAGAACATCATTACTTGATATATATCTTGCATTTCATACGACTGACATTTACCTTTCAGGAAGGATGCAGTTAAGTTCTCAACTATGTCGAAGTACTGACCGGTTCTTAAATCTCAACTGAATTAGTCTCGGTTGAATTACAGATAAGGTTCTAAATGTCGAGAATTTTCCTCCGTCAAAGTGTGGACGAGTTTTTAAATCTCAACAGAATTATCCTCTGTTGAAGTACAAACTGTTCCTAAATCTCGATGAAGATGTTTCCCTCAGTCGAAGTACTGACCGGTTCTTAAATCTCAATTGAATTAGTCTCGGTTGAATTACAGATAAGGTTCTAAATCTCGACAATTTTCCTCCGTCGAAGTGTGGACGAGTTCTTAATTCTCAACAGAATTATCCTCTGTTGAAGTACAGACAGTTCCTAGATCTCGATGAAGATGTTTCCCTCAGTCGAAGTACTGACCGGTTCTTAAATCTCAACTGAATTAGTCTCGGTTGAATTACAGATAAGGTTCTAAATATCGACAATTTTCCTCCGTCGAAGCGTGGACGAGTTCTTAAATCTCAACAGAATTATCCTCCGTTGAAGTACATACAGTTCCTAGATCTCGATGAAGATGTTTCCCTCCGTCGAAGTACTGATCGGTTCTTAAATCTCAACTGAATTAGTCTCGGTTGAATTACAGATAAGGTTCTAAATCTCGGAAATTTTCCTCCGTCGAAGTGTGGACGAGTTCTTAAATCTTAACAGAATTATCCTCCGTTGAAGTACAGACAATTCCTAGATCTCGATGAAGATGTTTCACCCAGTCGAAGTACTGACCGGTTCTTAAATCTCAACTGAATTAGTCTTGGTTGAATCACAGATAAGGTTCTAAATCTCGACAATTTTCCTCAGTCGAAGTACTGACCGGTTCTTAAATCTCAACTGAATTATTCTCGGTTGAATTACAGATAAGGTCCTAAATCTCGACAGGTTTCCCCCAGTTGAATTATGGACAAGTTCTTAAAACTCAGCAAGGATGTTCTCTCAGTTGAAGTATAGGCAAGTTCCTAAATCTCAACAAAAGTTAGACTTCCCCAGCGAAATCTTCTACAACAACAGGTATGCAAGTTCTCGCTAAGGAATCTCTTATGCGACCAACACTCCTGCAGATGGAATCTTTAAGCCCATCCTCCCGCCAGCAATCTCCAAATGGCATCCGTAGGCCCTTTCCTGAAATCACAAGGCTGATACCATTTCATGCGAGTGCAAATTTCTGGGCACTCTAGTGTTCAATCATCTCCCACCTTCGGATCACGAAAGGCACGAAAGCCAATCTACATCCTCAGGTTTAAGAAGATTAAACAGGGGCAGCTGTTGTACCCCAAAATTTTCCCTCTCATATTCCTCAAGACATTGCAAGAAAGTTGCTCAAGGTTGCTCAAGAATTGGTCAGACAAGCTATTTCCTAAGGCAGTCAACCCCAAATTAGGGTTTTGTGTTGCATTAAGATACTTGATTCCAAATGACCTCAAGTTATCCCCAATGTCCTAATATGTTCTCAAGATCATCCATGTCAAATTTCGAGCCATGCAGAGGAAGTTTGCCCAGTCAATTGCTCAAAGGGTCCAAAAATCGACTATGCTAGGGCAAAAGTCAACTGTGACCTACAAACAGTCAAACTTCAAGATTTTTTGTCAACATTCTCATTTTTAAGGATATTTCATCATTTTATCAAGGGTTGATCATGATTCATCAAGGATTGCTCAAAGTTTATCAAAATTCTAAAGTTGCTAAATTATGATTTTGTAGGAAAAGTCAACTCAACTTTGACCAAGAATAACTTTCTCATACTTTATGAGAAATGACCCATCCAAAGATCATTTTTAAGAGGATGCAATTTCCTAAAATCCATCTTCATACCCCCAAGATCAAAAAATGCACTCACAAGAAGTTATAAATTTGGACATTATAGGTCATTTTTGAAAGTCAACAAAAACACCTTTTTTTCCAGAGCTTATAACTTGAGCATGGAATATCAAAATTAGATAAGACCATAAGGGTTGGTTATAGTACATCTCAAGCTTTCTAAAAAGTCTAAGAACACCTCCAAAAGTTCAAAATTGAAGAAGTTATGCATTGTTGAAGTTGGACTTTTTTGCAAAATTGCCAAAAGTCAACTATCCCCAAAACCTCAAATTTTGTCAAATGGGCCCATTCTTTTCCACTTGATTTGAGTTTGCATCATTTTCCACGTGCCCTAGCTTCAGCCATGTGTCCATATATCATTTTTATTATTTAATTTGATTTTTATTTGAATTTATTCATTTTAAATCAAATTAAATCATATAAAATCAAAAAAATTGATAACCAAAGATTTTTTATTGATTGTAGGCTTCAATGGACAGCTAGCATATCTCCAAACTCGTACCAAGGCAAATCATGTGCAAAAAGATTGAATCAAATCAAATTTGGCAAGTTTGTAAATTGGAATCAAATCAAATTCATTGGCATTGATATGAAGGGATTCAGTCCATGATTCTTACCCTAATACACTACACAATACATAAGAAAGAAAAGGGGACGAGAACAAGGGTTGGAAAGTGCACGAAGAGGTAGAACAAAAGTTGGAAAATTCATCAAAAAGCTTGAGATCAGAATCATAGATAGAGGCATTTTCAGAAGCCAAGACTTGTCCCAATCGCTTCCTGGGCATTCACTCAAGCTACCTGGATCAAAACCAAGCCTCTTCAGACTCCATAACACGCTGTAAGTGTCACGATAACTACCCCTATTCTTGAAATCGATTTGGCTTATTCTTGCATCGTTTGAGAAAACTATTGGTATATTTGTAATCACCAGAACATTTCCAAGCCTTTTGAATTATTTAATTTCATTTATATAGTCTGCATTGCAAAAGGCCATAGCTAGGGTTTCTTGGATATTTTTGGGCGTTTTTATTTCAGGAGTAATTGACCACCAAGAAGGGTATGGTTGTGACCTGGATAGTGAGACGAACACAACCATGCCCTTGGAATTCATTTTTGTGGCCTGAGAAGGATTTTAAGATGAACAACGTTGTAGCTACGGACTTCTGTCCGTTGGTATAAGTCTGTGTACTTTTGGCCACGAACGACAGGTTGAAGATGATGCATGGTGTCCCATCATTGGACCATTCAAACCACGCGCACGTTTTTTTAAATTTCTGGCAATGATTTTTGTTTTTTTATATAATATATGTTTTGCATTATAATAACAAAGACAACAAAGCGTCCCAGTGGTGGCCACATAAGCGCTTAGAGGCCCAAAGGCTGGAGGTCAGGGGTTCGATCCCTGCCTCCAGCAATTTGCATTTTTCCAACTTCTTGCAGGCAATCAGGTGCACGCTTGGGTTTGAGAACTACCATGCTCCCTCAGGCATCCAAGAGACAGATGGCCAAAGGCCAGATCTGAGAGTCCAAGCTGAAGGTCCACCATAGGCGTTGGTCCATGCATGCCCACCATATCTCAAAAAGTTAATAAAGGCCAGCGTTTTTGGGCCTCAGGATTGCTTCTCATACTCCCAAAAACAGGCCCAAACCCCTCTCTTTTTATTTTATTTACTTTGTTTTATTAATTGTTTTTATTATTTTTATTTAATTTCTAACCAATCAAAATTCTTTTTCTTATTAAAATAAAATCACCAAAAATATTTTTATTCAATCAAATTTTAACCTTTTTGGAATAAATACTAATTAATTAATTTAGGTTTTAATTCTAGAATGATTTAAAACTATTTTGCAAATAATTAAAATTAATTAGATTTAATTAGGTTTTAACAATTAATTTAATTATTATTATTTCTTTCTTAAAATAATCAAAACTCCAAAAATAATTTATTTTTTTCATTTAATTAATTTATTAATTTAGTTTAGTAATTAATTTAGGTTTAATTTCTTTCTTAAAATAAAAACAACAAAAAGACATTTTCTCTAACCAAAAGGGTCAAAACCCTAATTATACGCTCGATTTAATTTCCCGCACGCGATTTATTTATTGTTATCCAATAATGTACTTGCTTCCGGATTGTAATAGTTAATAGGACTTTTAATTACTTTTATTTCTTTATTTTTTTATTTTCAAAGGGTTTGTCTTTGGCGATGTAAATACCCGACGCCTTGTAATTTAATTTCCGCAACTTTAATTTCTGCAAATTATAAATGTTAGATGTTTGATAATAGGGTTTGCATGACAAGACTGAATGTTAATTTTAAAATCAAATTAGATCACCTTTAACATGTACAAAGATAAAAATAACTGAAACGACACACTCGCACATGCGCACTCTTAGGGTACACCCCACTTGGTTGCCTTCGTACACGGTCATTGAGTATATGTCACTTTAGAGGTCGCCCTCTTGTCTAAAAGATCATAGTTGCCTCGAAATGGTTGCCTCGAATATTGTTGCCTCAAACAAATGTTCTAAGACATTAGGTTACTGCTAAGGCATCCTAACATTGCTTTAGTGACCGTAAGTCCCTCATTCGAATTGACCCTTAAACTACAACGACGGTGTTACCTACTCATCAATCGTAGGATAACATTGTCTAAAGGAAATTAGCATATAATGATTTCTTTTTCGAGTAGGTAGATGGTTCTTAGATACTTGCTCTCTCAAAAATCAAAACTCTTTTCACACTTACACTCTTTCTCGAACAAAGTTTTCAAAAACACTTCATACGCTCTTGAGGACAGAAGCAAGAGTTAAATCGAAGTTTCAAATAAAAACTTTTTTCAAATCCACAAACACAAAGAAAGCAATATTTTGAAAACAATTGAGCAAGTAACTAAGAGCCCGTGGATAACCACGGCTAGAAAGGGTGCTAACGCCTTCCCTTTTTATAATCTACCCCCCGAACCCGAGAAATATCTCAAAAACGTAATTTTTCTATGCTTTTTTCCATTCCTTGTTGGATAAACTAAAAGTAGGTGGTGACTCTTGTTTACCGCGACATTTTGCGAAAAACAAACGCAAAACGCAAACCAGCATTCCAAAAAAATAGTCAGTTCTTCCCATCGTATCACACCTTGCCAGTGTCTCTTACTGAAGCGCTCCACCATTTGCTCGATTTGAAGTTGATCGGTTTGAGAAATATGCCACCACCACCTGCAAGAATTCCTCCTAACTATGATGCTAACACAAGATGTGAATTCCATTTAGGCGGAGTTGGTCATTCTAATGACAATTGCTTTGCGTTGAAGTGCAAAATGCAAGATTTGTTGAATGCTAAGGCAATTGAGTTTACTCCAGTGACGGGTCCGAATGTTACTCAGAACCCAATGCCTAGGCATGGAGGGGGTGTTGTTAATATGATTGATGATAATGGTGAAGTGTTGAATTTGATCATGAATGTGGAACAAGTAACTACTTCGTTGTGCTATGTTAAGAGGTATTTTCTTGACAATTCTATTTTCCCGGGTTGTACTTCAGAGTGTGCCAAGTGTAGAGAGCAACCGATGGGCTGTGATGACTTAAAATCCGGTATCCAGTTGTTGATAAAGGAGGGTTCCCTGCAGTTCGATAGAAAACTGAGCTACCGTAAAGTTACCGAAGATGTTGTTGTAGTATTTATTCCTTACACCCCTGTGCGCATTCCTACCCCATCTAGGGCACCCCCTTTGATGATTACGGTACCTGGTCCCATACTGTATACCAGTGAGAAGGCCATCCCATGGTATTATGGTGCCGATGTTTATTACCATGGGGTGAAGCAGGAAGTAAGTGCTCGTTTGTCTGAGGAAGAATATGCTGAAGATAATGAAGAGGAAGTTCATAATTTTTCTGGTGTGGGTCGAATGACTAGAAGCGGGAGAGTATTTGGTCCTTCCAATGTGCAAGATGCGGCAGATGCTTTGGCAAGAGAAAAAGGAAAACAACAGGCGATAATTGGTAATCCAAGGGTTACGCCAGCCAATGTGACTCAACCAATTCCAATACCAGAGGCTTCTTCAGTTCCCGATGAGGTTGAAGAGTTAATGCTAATTATCATAAAGAGTGATTATAGCATAATTGATCATCTGAGCCATACTCCTTCCAAGATGTCTATCTTGTCTCTGTTGATTTATTCAGAACCTCACAGAAATACTCTGATGAAGTTGTTAAAAAATGCGTTCGTGCCACATGAGATAACATTCAATTAGTTTGAGAATGTTTGTGCTAACATATCTGTCGGGAATGGTCTGGGCTTCATAGATTTTGACCTTCCTCCGGAGGGGCCATACCATAACAAAGCGTTGCATATTTCAATTGAGTGCAGGGGCACTACTTTATCCATGGTTTTGGTGGACACAGGGTCGTCTTTGAATGTATTGCCTAAGTCAGCATTGATGAAGATAGATTATTCTGGACTAGAACTTCGCCCTAGTGATTTGATGGTGAAGGCGTTTGATGGGTATCGAAGGTCAGTGTTTGGGGAAGTGGAGTTACCAATCAAGGTTGGTCCTCGCACCTTCACGGCTACATTCTTTGTGATGGATATACAGCCAGCGTATTGTTGTTTGTTGGGGCGACCGTGGATTCATAGAGCAGGGGCAGTCACTTTCACTCTTCATCAGAAACTCAAGTATCCTGCAGAAGGAAAGGTGATAACTGTGTGTGGTGAGGAAGAGTACATAGTGAGTCATTTGACATCATTCTGCTATGTTGAATTTGAAGGCGAAATACATGAGACTCCGTTTCAGGCGTTTGAGACCGTGCATGCTGTCAATTTTCCTCCTCCAGAGCAGAAAAAGAAACCAGAAACTGTTATGTCTTCTCTCAAAGATGCGAGAGCTGTGGTGGAAAATGGTATCCCTGAAGGTTGGGGTCAGGTGCTGGACGTTACCCCAAAATTTGATAAATTTTTCTTGGTTTTAGCCCGGGTCAGCAGAGTGTAACTCCCCGAGCATCTAGTTTATCTACTCCTGTGAAGTTTTCCCGTCCTTGTGCTACTCAAGAAGGACACGTCAATGCAGTTGGCGACGATAGGGCTGATGGATAGAATATCGAAGATTATATTCGTCCGAGTATTCTAGGCCAGACACTCAACAATTGGACTTCTGTGGATGTCATCCAAGTTTCAAGCGCTGAGGAGTAATTTTCTTGTTTTCTTTTATTATCATATCATAATTCCTACGCTCTTCCCAAGGCGTAGTGGATCATTTGTGTAGGGCCACCATGTTTATTTTTCAAGTTTATCATGAAATAAAGGACGTTTTTGCATTCAAAATTTTGCTCCATTTCTTTTTTTATTTGAATGGCAATGTTTCTCTTTTCACACACTGTCACAAAAAAACGCCAAAATGTCATTCATGCAGATGCACTTCCACCACCGATCATATTGATAACGACTCTGCTATGGCTCATTATGACTTTGACACTCCTATTTATCAAGCTGAAGAAGAAGCATATGAGGATTGTGACCTTCTTGAGGGATTTGCAAGATTGTTAAAACAAGAGGAAAAGGTTATCCAGCCGAATCAGGATTTGATTGAGGTGGTGAATATCGGCACAAAAGAGGTAAGAAGAGAAGTCAAGATAGGGGTCGATCTCGAAGAAAGTATAAAGGTCAGATTGATTGAGCTACTCCGTGAGTATTCTGATATCTTCGCTTGGTCTTATGAGGATATGCTTGGGTTGGATACAGACATAGTGGTGCATCGACTACCGCTCAAAGAAGGTTGTTCTCCTGTCAAGCAAAATCTCCGAAGAACTCATCCTGAGATGTCCAAGAAGATCAAGGAGGAGGTCCAGAAGCAGTTGGATGCAGATTTCTTAAAGGTCATCAATTATCCGCCATGGATTGCAAATATTGTGCCTGTGCCCAAGAAGGATGGTAAGGTCAGGATGTGCGTGGATTATAGGGATTTTAACAGGGCCAGCCCTAAAGATGATTTCCCTCTTCTGCATATTGATGTGTTGGTCGATAGTACTGCTCATTCCAAAGTGTTTTCGTTCATGGATGGTTTTTCGGGTTACAATCAAATTAAGATGGCTCTGGAGGATATGGAGAATACAACATTTATCATGCCTTGGGGAACTTTTTGCTATAAAGTGATGCCGTTTGGTTTGAAAAATGTCGGGGTAACATATCAGCGCGTCATGGTCACTCTCTTTCATGATTTGATTCACAAAGAGATTGAGGTATATGTGGACGATATGATTTCTAAGTCTGACACAGAAGAGGAACATCTTGTTCATCTGGAAAAGTTGTTCGAGAGGCTGAGGCAGTTCTTGCTGAGGTTGAATCCGAATAAGTGCACCTTTGGGGTGAGATCTGGAAAGCTTTTGGGTTTTATTGTAAGTGAAAAAGGTATCGAGGTGGACCCGACTAAAGTGAAAGCGATACAGGAAATTCCTGAGCCAAGGACAGAGAAGGAAGTACGTGGTTTCTTGAGAAGGTTAAACTACATTTCTAGATTCACTTCTCATCTCACAGCCACCTGTGAACCTTTATTCAAGTTGTTGAAGAAAAGTCAGACGGTGAATTGGAATGAGTATTGTCAGAAGGCCTTTGACAAAATAAAGGAGTGTTTGTAGGAACCTCTGATACTTATGCCGCCAGTGGAAGGAAGACCACTAATAATGTATCTAACAGTGTTGGAGAGCTCAATGGGTTGTGTCCTCGGTCAGCATGATGGGATAGGGAAGAAAGAGCAGGCTATTTACTACTTGAGTAAGAAGTTTACGGAATGCGAGTCGAGGTACTCGTTGCTGGAAAAGACTTGTTGTGCGCTTGCTTGGGACGCCAAACATTTGAGGCAGTACATGTTAACTCACACCACCTACTTGATATCCAAAATGGATCCGATCAAGTATATTTTTGAGAAGCCATCTCTTACAGGCAGGGTAGCCCGCTGGAAAATGATACTCACCGAATATGATATCTAATACACTACTCAAAAAGCAATTAAGGGTAGTGTACTGGCTGACCATCTTTCTCATCAGCCCATGAATGATTATGAGCCGATGAAGTTTAATTTTCCAGATGAGGAAATTGTGTATATTCAGGATTGTAACATACCAGACCCAGACGAAGGACCCGAGCCGGGATCACGTTGGACGCTTATTTTTGATGGTGCCTTCAATGCCATGGTCAACGGCGTCAGAGCTATTATCAGTTCCCCTGAGGGGTACCACATTCCTTTCACGAGTCGTATTTGTTTCGATTGCACTAACAACATGGCCGAATATGAGGCTTGCATTTACGAAATTAAAGCGGTGATCGACATGCGCATCAAATTTTTGAAAGTCTACGGGGATTCCAATCTTGTTATCAGCCAGATTAATGGAGATTGGGAGACTCGCCATCCGGATCTAATTCCCTATTGTGAGCATGTTATGAAACTGATTCCGTACTTTGAAGAGATCACGTTTGAGCACATTCCCATAGAAGAGAACAATCTAGCTGATGCACTGGCAACTTTGTCCTCCATGTTCAAGGTTAAGTGGGCTAATGAGGCACCTTCCATTACCATCAGAAGTTTGAGTGAGCCAGCTTTCTGTTTTGAGGCCAGTTTGGAATCAGATGGTAACCCTTGGTTTTATGATGTTAAACGATATCTTGAAACACAGGTGTACCCTGAAGAGGCATCCGTCACAGATATGAAGTTCTTGATAAGATTTTCAGCCAAGTTCTTTCTTAGTGGTGGTGTATTGTATAGAAGGCATCATGACGGTTTACTGCTCAGATGTGTTGACAAGAAAGAAGTAGCTAGAATCATTGAAGAGATACATGAAGGTGATTTCGGGACCCATTCCAACGGGCATACCATGGCTAATAAGATTTTGCGAACAGGTTATTATTGGTCCACCATGGAGACTGACTATTACAATCATGCACGGGTTTGCCACAAATGTCAAGTCTATGCTGATAAAGTGCATGTGCCGCCAATGCCTTTGAATGTCTTGACTTCCCCTTGGTCGTTTGCGATGTGGGGAATTGATATGATCGACAAAATTGAACCGACTGCGTCCAATGGGCACCGTTTCATTCTGGTCGCCATCGATTATTTTACGAAAATGGGTCGAAGATGCATCCTATGCCAATGTCACCAAGCAAGTGGTAACTCGGTTCATTAAGCACAATATTATCTGTCGCTACGGAGCGGTAATGGGTCTAATCTGAACAACAAAATGATGAAGGAGCATTGTGAGTCCTTCAAAATCAAGCATCATAACTCTTCCCCATACCGACCAAAGATGAACGGTTCTGTCGAAGCGACCAATAAGAACATTAAGAAAACCATACAGAAGATAGTGGTAACCTATAAAGATTGACATGAGATGCTGCCTTTCGCTTTGCATGGTTATCGCACCACTGTGCGTACTTCGACTGGGGAAACCCCATTTTAATTGGTTTACGGCATGGAAGCGATATTGCCGGTAGAAGTCGAGATTCCTTCTCTTAGGATCATGAGGGATGTTGAGCTGGATGAAAGTGAATGGGTACAGAATCGGCTGGATCAGTTAGAACTTATTGGTGAGAAGAGTTTGACGGCCGTATGTCATGGTCAGGTATATCAGCAAAGGATGAGGAAAGCTTTTGATAAGAGGGTACGGCCTCAGTGTTACAAGCTATGTGACCTTGTGCTAAAGAGGATAATTCTTCCCCAGGGAGATCCTAGGGGCAAGTGGGTTCCGACATATGAAGGTCCTTTCGTGGTCAGGAAAGTTTTTTCTGGAGGAGCGATGATGCTCACGACTATGGATGAAGAGTATTTCCCTCTCCCTGTGAATGCTGACGTAGTTAAAAAATACTTTGCATAAAAAATAATAAAAAAACCGCTAAACTGAAAACCCGAAAGGGTGGTTTAGGCAAAAAGAAGGTGTCCTGGTGAATCAAAAACCTGAAAGGGCGATTCAGGAAAAAGTTAGGGACTTAAAGCAAATGACTACGCTCATCATGAGATCCTTTGTCTCTTTCCTTCGTTCCGTCACCTGGCATAAGCTCGAAGCTAATCCAAGAATGATTTGTCTGAAAGCAGGAGGATGGAAGCGTAAGAGTCATAAGAGTCATAGCAGAATCGGGACTTGATGAATATTCACATTCACATTGCCATTTGTAAACACTTGTTTGCTTTGATTTTGTAATTTTTTTTTATTCCAATTGTAAATTCCTTTTTCACAGGCTGATTTCTCAAAATCGATATAATATCTTCTTTCAAGTATACGCGTACTTTTCTTTTCTCCCTTTTTACTATTTTTTTTGCAAAAACGTCCAATATTTTTGATAAGCATGTGCATATAAACTTCGTGGGCCTTACATGGAAATGGTAATACAAGTCATGGTTGGTTGGTCGCTTGAAATACGGATAATAAACACATCTGCTACCTGTGCAAGGGACATGTTTGGTTCTATGTTTGATGGATTTCTCTTTCACTCTATTGGCGGATGCCTTGCCATTTTGTTTCACAGCTCCGTGCTGTTGGTAAAGGTCATGGGTCAGGGTAATGTCAAGATTATGGCAGGTCGGAGAGATCAGCGAACCTAGTTGGAGATACTTCTTCCCCGTAATGGCTTTTATTACGTTTCTTTGCCGCACTTTCATGTGTTATCTTGATTGATTGTTTTAGTATTGTCTGTATATAGGATTTTGTTCATAGACGGATGTCAGTATTGATGCGTTGAATATTTTTGCCTTGAAAAATATTTTGTTTCATTTTATTTAATCCACCCAGTATCACTCTTTAAATCTTTTTTCGAGCATTTTGATACCAACTGTGCCAATTCTTTTTCTTAGCCAAGAGTTATGGGAAGGAGTTTGGCTAAAAATAATGACTGTAGTGGTATGCTTTTAAGTAGAACCTCGTTGACGATGTACATGCATTGTTTCAATCCCCAAACACTAGAGATATAAGGGAGTTAGACCCTCGTTAACCCCTCTAAGCCTTCGAAGTAGGAGTTTCTTTTCCGTTCAAAAAAAAAACCTTCTTTACCAGGGGCGGGGTAGATGTTCAGTTAATTTGACCAAGCATTCAAATTTCAGAAGGAATGTCCCATCTGAGGATCATCACATTTTATCTTCTGCATCATGAGATCAGGAAAAATATCTAAACCACGATGTTCATTTCCTCACAAAGTCCTGAGGTCGAGATCGAATCGATACAATAATGGATATCCCTCGCCGAACATGGAATGAGGCATTTGTCTTCTTCAAAAAAGAGAAAGAAAAAAGAGAAAAAAGAGAAAGAAAAAGTTCAAAGACCTAAAGTCACATTGACTTGCTCGAATTGGAAAGTATGGATAAGAAAGAAACAAAAAGCCCCGCTAAGTCGAAACTTGAAAATAAGTCGCTTAGGCAAAAGTTAGGGCATCCCGCTGGACTCCCAAAATTGAAGTTCAAAAGATTTTGTCCAGGAAAAAGTTAGGGAAAAGAGAGCCTAAAAGGCCAGAAAAAGAGAGAAGATTATTCAATAAAATTTTGATCAAAAGAAGAGGAACAATAATATCAAAAACAAAAGCAGCAAAAGTGACAATCATGTTAGAGAATTTATCGTAATCGCTCAACCATTTTAAATCCTTTTGAAAGATGAATGCTTGATATAGGTCAGTTGAACTTAGGACAGGAGAATATCACGAAGGGGGTGGGCACCAAATAACTTGAGCCTTGAAAAAAATTTCTTCTAAAAAAAAACCTCGAACCAGGCCACGTTACAACCTTTAAAAGTCCTAACTGAAACAAGGGTTTAACTCGGAAGCATACTACAATAGGATAGCTTTTCCTAAACTCCTGAATATGTGTTGCATATCTATGTTGGTATCTTATCACCCGCATCTTGACTCGTTTTTTTGAAAGAAGAAGGGGAAGAAAAGTTTTGAAATTTTTGCACTCTAGCCAGTGATTCACTCACAACAGAGATGCAACACTTTGTTAAAGTTTTTCAAACTTTAAGGCTTAAATAATCATCCCATCAGGTCTGTCATTCCCAAAATAAACATCTTTCTACATGCAAAACATTTGTTTGACATCAGAAAGAGTTTACACGTTGAACACCTGTAAAGAGCTTAATGATTGTCAGAAAGGGAATATTTGGTCTTCTTCTGTTAGACCGAGCCCATGTATGAATAGGACTTTACCTATCCCCAGTGAAGTTCATTTCCGCAACAAACTTTGTTGCCCTAGAAATCTTTTTTCAAGAGAAAGGCTTCGTTCTAAGACTTCAAGTTTGAATATGTCGCATATTCCCAGTGGAGTTGTTTAAATGGGAACTCACATTCTGAAGAAGTTTCAACTCTCCAACATAATTGCCAACAGAGACCCATCACCATGACATCTCATTTCTCAGCCGATCTGCTGACTGGAGCATCCTTATGTTAAAGATCTTCCCTTATCCCCAGTGAGGTTGATACTGTGTGACTATCTGCATGATCTGTCCAAAGGTTGCATTCCAAGAAATCTCTCTCTCCAACAAAAAATCTTTAACAGAGTTATGTCTCCCCAGTGAAGTCCCGTCTCCTCAGCAGAGCTTTGTTCCCCCAGCAAAGGTTTTCACCTCTCACATCGGGTTTTGTTGTCTTGGTGTCATCCTCAACACGGCCGCACGCTGTCTTTTTTAGAGATTACAGTCTTGCCCATATTTTCTCCCTCAATGTCTAATATTCTCCAGAAGCTATAGTGTCAATCTAATCTTCCCTAGGTATTTTCAATTTATTTTTTCATCTCCTCTCAATATTTGCGGTCCATTTCTACTGGTTGCTCGGTTGTTATCCCCCGCAAAGCCTCATCTCTTCGAGGTTCCCTCTCTAGCGGTTCCCCTTATTTTTCTCCTCTCCTTTGGATTTTGCAATTTATTTTTACAAGTCACGTCAGATTCTGACTTCTTGGTTATTTGCTTCTCAATTAGTCATTCCCCAATGAAACTTTTAAACATGCATCATTACATTGCATCTACCAAAATGCGTAGCATTTCCATTATATGGGAAATTGCGCTATATAAAAAGAATTCAAACATGCATCGGAATATAAGCCATTATTGTTTCTGTTGTCCCCAGTGAATTTGCTAATACTTCGGATTAAATCCCCAGCGAGGTCTTCGTCCTCATTATCTCGGTTTCCTCCCCATACCAATATCCTTTTGATGTCAATCATTTGTTTGTTTGAGTGTCTACTCTTGACTATAGTTCAATTTCGCCCTGGCGCGGTCTTCTCGGGTTTAGTCTTCACTACCCTCTCCAGTTCATTCCAATGTCTATTGATGCACCTTTCGAATACCAGTTTCGTCCTGATATTCGCTTTCAGTAGGTTTTTAGGTGTACGCCGTAACCTCCTTGCTTTGGGTTAAGCTCAGAGTTTTGTCTCCTCACCTTGCGCGTGAAATCCAGTTTCGTTCTGGTGCTCATCTAGTTTAGTTTCGCCTAACTAGTTTTTGAGTCGAGTTTCGTCCCATTTTTGCTTTCATACCTTGCACCCTTTGACGATGTTCATTTACCGAGTGTAGTGTTCGTACTGCGTCCATGGTTTGAGATCAATCTCTTTTGTTCCTTGGATTCTTTTATCAGTTTTCGTCACTGTTTATCGATGGACTTGAGACCAGCAGGTGATCTGAGAAACATGCGCTCTCATCACTCTCGCTTTGGGTCACGTTTCGCCTTGTCGCCTGTGCATGAAATCCAGTTTCGTCCTGGTACTCATCTAGTTTAGTTTCGCCTAACTAGTTATTGAGTCGACTTTTGTCTCGTTTTTTCTTTCATACCTTGGACCCTTTGGCGGTGTTCGTTTACCGAGTGCAGTGTTTGTACTGTGTCCCTGGGTTTGAAACCAGTCTCTTTTGTTTCGTGGATTCTTCTAGCAGTTTTCGTCACTGTTTATCCATTGATCTGAGACCAGCAGGTGCCCTGAGAAACATGCACTCTCATCACTTTGCTATGGGTCGAGTTTCGCCTCGTTACCCGTGCGTAAAATCCAGTTTCGTCCTGGTACTCATCTAGTTTAGTTTCGTCTAACTGGTTATTGAGTCGAGTTTCGTCTCGCATTTGTTCCTCATTTCTGGGATTCTTTCAGTTCCTTCATACTGTCTATCTTAGTTTGAGATTAGAAAGTGCTCCTAGAATCACGCACTCTAGCCACTTTGCTTTGGGTCGAGCTCAGAGTTTCTCCTCCTCACCCGCGTACATTTTATTTTCCAGAGCTTAGTTTCGCCTATACTTTGTGGTTTGAGTTTTATCTCACTTTCTTTTTGAAGCCCAGTTTTGCCCTGGCACTTTTGTCCAAAAGTTTGGTTGCGTCCACTCTTCTTTTGTTTTCGTTCTGCTTCAACCTGTGTTACAGCTTCATTCTGACGCATGTCTTAGGGGTTTCCTGCTTATTTTTCTTTCTTCTTCAAGAGTGTAAATTTTTGGGTTCTTTTGTATTCAATCATCTTCAACTTTGAACGCTCGAAAGTTGTCACTTTTTATCACTTATCATGTTGAAGATATTTGAATAGGGGCAGCTGTTGCACCCCAAAACTTACCCTCTTGATTTAGGCTTATGTTTCATCATAAATATCACGTTGCATTGCATTCATACATGGTGATGGGATCAAAGTACTTTGGTTATCAAGTCTTCCTCAAGCTTTAAAGGTTGATTGCATTGACAAGTTGCTCAAAAAGAATCTTGTCATCTAAACCTCTAGATCTTTCAAGCTCAAAAGTTGTTGCATGTCTCAGGATGTTCTATCCATCTCTTTGGATCATCAGACGATTGAAGTTTATGTTTGATTACAAGGGGAATCACTCTTTTGATTCACCAGTCAAATTAGGGTTTTGCTTGATCAAGGCTATTGATGCATGAGAAAGTCTTGATTTGGAAGCTACAACATCTCATTGGTATTTGGAAGGTCTTAGTACAAGAAATTAGCCAGGATGCCCAGAAGATTTGAAGTTTCGAAGATGGTTCATCAGTCTCCTAAGATATTAACCAAAATTAGGGTTTGGTCCAAGTTGAAGTAATTGGGGTCTAGATGATCCAATTCATGAAGCATCACTATCTTATCATCATTAGAATCAAAATTAATCAAAGAGTCTCTCATGATGCCCAGTGGAATTAGGGTTTTGAAGCTTGATCAGCTATCTCCTAGTACATGATACAAAACTAGGGTTTTGGATTTAATCAGGATTTCTTTGACTTTTTTACCCAAACTTGTTTCCATGATTCACCACATGTTATTAAGCATTTAGGATTGAAAAAATTAAGGTTCAATTTGGATTGGAAATGATTCAATTGATCAAAAGGGGAAAATTGGTCATTTTGACCAAAGTCAGTAAAATCAGGAGTTGACCAAGTACACTTTTGGTCAACCATCAATTCAAGCATCCTCTTTTCATAGTCCATACCCAAATTCATCTTTGATACATGAGAAATGGTGAATTTAAGTGTAACTTGTTCAAGAAGTAACTTAAAAATTGAAAAAAATTCTAAGTGCCAAGATGACTTCTCTTGGGCAAGCCACGCGCGTAATTTCATCAAACACTTGGCATGCCATTTTGTGGAATCATTTTCTTGTGACTCAAGCCTCAATTTGAAAATTAAAAAGAGCATTTTGTTGTTTTCCATGAAAGCTTCTCATTAAACTTGGAATCACTCAAATTGGATTAAAATTGAGGAACTTGTGATTTGAGGAATTTGGGTGGCAAAACCATATTTTTTTGAAGGCACATGGGCAGGCCAGCGCGCGCAGTCTTGGGCAAGTTGGCTTGAGTTGCCCAGGAATCCTAATGTCCACATCTCTTTCATTTCTACACCATTTTTTATGAATCAAAGATCATTGTGAAGCTCATCATATGAATTTTAATTGGCTTAAAGAAATTTGGAAAATTCACGAGCCAATTTGGAATGGCCTCAGTTGGAAGTCAGCTGATTTTTGGTGTATGCTTGGCCATGGCAATTTTCAAGTTTTGGTTCAGTTTTGATCAAATTATTTCAGAGTTCACTTGCACATGCTTGGCACGAATTGGACACCTCATGTGCTTGCCAAAAAAGGCCAAACCAGGTGCATACCTTGTGCCTCTCTCATTTTCACATTTTTGACAAAATGGGAAAACTTCTCACTCAAGAAAATCAGTCCCATGTGCAAGAGAGGATATCTCACCTCATCACGCTTTTTTCACTCACTCACACAATCCTTTTGTTTCTCAAAACAACTGCAAGCATTGCCTGAATACCAAGTAAAACGCAAATGGCCATCACAGTTGTTTTGGTTTGTTTGAAAATTCACTCTTCTCCATCCAACGAATCTCAGCTTGAATTACCACTCTAACCTCACTCAAAACACTGTATATAAGATTCCCAAGCTCTCCTTTTAGAAAAAAAAAGGCACTGCATTGGAAGAAGCTCCTCAGAATTTTCTCATTTTTCTTGCTCTGCAACATGAATTGAGCAGCTCAATTCTCTTGATCCAGTGCTCATTTATCTACTCAAACACCTTCATTGGAGCACAAGGAAGCTATTTAGAAGGGTTTCTTGTTAGATTTCAGAGGCACCAAGTGAATTTATTTTTCACTTTTGCAGGTATGCTCACTGAATCTGAACCCTGATTTAAGCATGAATTGAAGTGTTTTGTGGTGTGCATTGTGTTTATAGCTGGCCAATCATTAGGATTGATGTATATTTGAGCTCTGATTCAAGCAGATTTGGTGAACTCATGTTTCTGGTTTTAATGTTTTGCAGTGTGGTTTTCTAGTTTTTGAGATTTGATTTCTTGATCTATGCTTGATCTCTGAGTTTGATTCGAATTGCATGATGTTGTATGATATATCAGCTTTAATTTGAGCTTAATCTCATGGATTTTGGTTGAGAATCGTGTTTGTTTGATGGATCTGAAGTGAGCATGTTAGAACTAATGGAAGCGAGTGTTCTGCCTAGGCTGGAGGTTGAAGATGATGCCTGGCATCATCTCATTGGCCTTGTTCTTGTTTTTGTTATTTAATTTTCATTGATTCTCTGATATTATTTTCTTGATCAAAACTTGATGAAAAATTATGAAAAATTTCATGAAACTTAAAAAATAATATTCCTGACCTTGTGCATTTTTTTGATAATTTTTGAAAATGTTTTGATTGGTTTAAAAATTTGTGTTATTATTTAATTATTTGCTTAGTGTTTATTTTTATTTTAATATTTCTCTGATTTGAAAAATTCCACAAAAATATTTTGGAGTCATAAAATAGTGTAGAACTTGATTCTGAAATTTGTTTAGCATTTTTTCAATTTTTTATTATGAATTTAATTTGAGAAGTTTATTTTGAATTTTTGCTTTATAATTTTCATTTTTATACTTCCATTAATTCAAAAATCCTCAAAAAAATCATGCAAGCTTGTTTTTAATCATAGAATTTGAATATAATTTTATTTTGACCTTTTCATGACCTTTGGCTAGGGTTTGCATTTTTTCCTTTAAATAATAGTTTAATTGTTAATTGTTTGTTTGATTTTTATTTCAATACTTCCTTTAATTCAAAAATTCCAAAAAAATCAGGGATGTGTGTTTTTAATTCTAATATTTGAATATATTTTTGGTTGGATGTTTTTCTGATTTTTTATTAGAATTTCATTTTGAGATGTGATTATTTGTTTAATTGATTAATTGTTTGAATTTGACTTTATTTTTTACTTTTCTTTAATTCAAAAAATGTGAAAAAATATGTGTTGTACCCCAAAATTTTCCCTCTCATTTTATCAAGATTCTCCTCACAAGACTCTTTGGACTCAAGACCAGATTAGGGTTTGCTCAGCTCAAGACATCTCCTTGCACTGTTGACCTGAAATTAGGGTTTGAATTTGCACAAGGATTTTTGGACTTCCAATGCCTCATGTGACTTTCATACTTCATGTTGGACCTATAAGATTGCTCATACCAAGTTTCAAGCCTTTAATCAAATTTTTGCCCAGTCAATTGGACAGTTGACCTAAAAATCAATTGTATTGGGAAAAAAGTCAAATGTGGTCAATTTGCAGTCAAACCTCATAATTTTTTATCCACATCAACATTATAGACTCATATGAACCATTTGATCAGGTTTAGACCACAACTCCTCAAGAAATTTGATCAGATCATCAAAAGGGCAAAATGGTCATTTTTAGGGTTTTGACTGTAGAAGGGCAATTTCTGATTTTTGACCTAGCCAATGGAAAATTAGGTTCAAGCATGGTTTCAAAGACTCAACGTCACCATCTTGACCTAATCACAAGGTTCAAAAGATCTCAAATGCATTGGATTGACAGATGAATTTTCCAGTCAACTGATCAAAAATCAATTGTACACTGAAAAGTCAAACTTTGACTTTTTGGTCAAAATCAAGTGCCAAGGGTCATTTTTCATCAACATGTGTCAAAACATGAAACTTGTTCATCAAGAAACCTAAAATTGGAAATTAGGGTTTAAAATGGAAAATTTTCATAACTTATAAATTTTCTAAGTTATGAAAATTTCTTATTTTTTTCCAACTTTTCCCAACTTTTTCACCATCTACAACTTTGATTCACAAAGTTTTCCCAAAAGATGCTTGGATCTCAAGTTATAATTTTGTGAATAAGGGTCCATGAAACTTTTAACTTAGTGAAATTTTTCCCTAGTTTAGGCAGGATTTTGACCTATCTTCATGGAAGCTTTACACATAGTTCCAATTGGAATCTCAAAATTCATTTCAAATATGGATTGTAGAGCATGTTACATGCTTTCCAAAATGTCCAAGAACTCTCCAAGATCACTTATGGTTAGGGAGAATCGAAGGAATGAAAATGGCCATTTCTCACTTTTGTCCAAGGCATTTTGCACCATGTTACAACTTGCAAATCTGTCCTAAGCATGCTTGTACTTGGTTTAAAGGTTCTAATCCTTTCTACACTCATAAATTGAATTCAAATACAATGGTTAATGGTATTTTTTTGATCTTTGAAGCTTTGTACAAAGGTTTAATCCAAAAATGGCATAAAGGTAACATTGCCACTTTGATAAAGTTCACTTTTGGCAATTTTGTTTATCTTGAGCATTGGACCCAATCTATTGCAGCAAACAAAGTCCATGAATATCAGGAAAAGTTTACCAACTATGTGCAGCTAGCAAACAGGCATGTACAGGCCTTAGCATTATCAATTCTAACTTTTCTTCAAAAGCAAGAAATTGTGCAAAAGTCCACATAACTTTGGTATCTGTTAAAACCAAACCTTGTAACATTTTCAAACGATCTCAGTACATTATACCAAGCCTAAAGCACGAGCTCATAACCTCTAAAACACCCAAGCACACCAAAAACTCCATTTCTGCCCAAAACAGGGAAAGCTCTGCAGAACCACTTCCAAAACAAATTTGCCTCGTGCGTTTTTCTTGAAACCACTTCAAACACACTCCATACATCACACCTAAACTGTCCAGGCCCTTACTTTGCAACTGTAACCTCGTTTGCACACTTCACCATTTTCATTTTGAAGCTTTGCAGGTTGAGTTATACAAAGAGATTCGATCCATTTCAAAGCAAGCTAAGCATTGGGAAAGGTCAAGGGAACTTCAGGCAAGCTAACACGACCTTTAGGCCTCACTCATAACTCCTACATTGCCATATTCGAACTTGACTGAACAAGGTAATTTCCAACTTTCTATCTCCTTATTTAGACATCCTTAGGCTTAGGTTTGTGAAGCAAAAATGTAGTCCTTAAGTTGCTTGAACTGTACATATGCATAGTTCTTATTTATATTAACTGAGTTAGGAGAATTTGGATGATGAACATGCTGATATTTTTAGGTCAGAAATTGGGGTTGATAAAATTCTCTCTGGTCTTTGATGGTTAGATCTAGTTTTTTATATCATTAGAATCGTGATTTAAAGCTCTATAAGTTTCATGTTGTGAGTTTTTGATTTCATGAAAAAAATTGAGAGAACAGATTTGAAGTTGCAGAAGCACGCGTTTTGGCCAAAGGACATGGATGAAGTGTGAATTGGGCCTGGCGCTTGGGCCTGTTGCTGTTTGCACCCTCCATTTTGTTTTCTGCACCCCCTTGGCCCATTTGTTTTACTTTTGTATATTTTTCATTTCTTTTATATTTTCTGACTTTATTTATTTTTTTCTAAATATTTAAAATCACAAAAAATATTCTCTTAATTTTTCATATTTTATTTTATTATTTTTATTATTTTCTTGGCATAAAAATAATTTATTTAATAATATATACTTTACTTTCTTAAATAAAATTGTAAATAATATTAAAATACTTACATATGTTATTTTATTTTATTATACATATAAAATAATATTTTCTCACATATTTTATTTTTTAAACATTTTTGTATATATTTTTATTTATTTTCTTGTACATAAAAATGAATAGTTAAATAATATAGAATATATTTTCTTAAAACAAAAATTAGGGTTTCTTCACCCTTTAAAAAATAATCATTTTTATTTTCTTATTTTTAAGACATAAATAAATTTATTTTACATACATAAAAATCAATACAAAAACATTTGTGCATATTTGTATTTTATTGCATATTTAAATATTTGCTTGTTTATTTATTTGTACAATAAATTCAATATGGTTGTAATAGTTTTAGGGTTTTTTATTTTGAGCAATATACCCCTATTCAAAACTTGTGCCCCCCTCCCCATAATATGTTGTAATAGTCTTAGATTTACTTTTACGCAATTTATTGTATTATATGCATGATAGTAAGATAAGGATTTTGTATGCAAAGACCAAAAATCAAACAAATAGCATGACTAAACACAAGAAAAAAATGCAAGAAAAACGACAACACATTGCATACAAGCACCCCTAGGGTTTCATCCACTTTGTTGCCTTAAAATGGCCATGGTATGCATGCTAGGTATCTTGGTAAAAACAATGCAAAAACAAAAGATCATAGTCCCTCGATGACGCTATCTTGGTTTCCTATACAAAAATGATCTAGTCCCTCAAAAAGTTTCTGAGATACTTGGAAATATTGTTATCATGGTTATACGATGACCCACGCCTGTCCCGTTTAACATCCAAAGATAGGGTTGTTTACCAAATACAATGGTAAAACAACAATGTCAAAGGGTTAAAATGTACAAGAACGACTTTTGGTTAGGGTAGACAACTCCTAGTTACTTGATCAATTTGCAAACATCCTTGATAATTTCAAAAAAACACACACACAATTTCAAAACATTTCCCAACAAACTTTCAAATATTGAAACATTTTTCAAAAGACAAACATCTTTGTATACATTCTTCAAACAAGAATCATTACAAAGATTGCCAAAACGATGACATCTTTTCAAAATACTTTCAAAACCACACAAAGCACCATTTCAAACAATTGGAAAAGCAAAAAAAGTGATCTAAACAAGTAACTAAGGGCCCATGGATAACCATGGATGAAAAGGGTGCTAACACCTTCCCTTTTCATAATCTACCCCCCGAACCCAAGAAAACATCTCAAAGGTCTTTCCTATACTTTTTGACCTTTCCTTTGGATAAAATAAAAAGTCGGTGGCGACTTTTGCTAAACCGAAACATTTGCGAACACAAACACAAAACCTCAAGTCAGTTCTGCCACCGTATCACAGAACTGGCGACTCTGCTGGGGAAATTTTTTTAAAAGTCGGGTTACCTTAGGGTTTTTGATCACGTTTACATGCTTATCTTGTTTGACTTGTATGCTTTACACTTTTGTTCTATTGTTTGGGTTTGAATCCTCTACCTGGATTTGGGAAACACTCATAGGTAAATAGCAATATGTTGTGGAACCTGTGCGGGGTATACCGACATGGTATAAGCAATAACTATATTAGTACGACATATTTGTGGGTACCGGTAGCCTTTGAGTTAATCAAAGAGAATATGGGGCCGCTGAGTGATGTCATGAAGCACTAATGGACTTTTAGAACCTTTACTTGATCATCTTGGCCTTTTAGGATGTAGTGAGATGACCGGATTTGGTGCAGTCCGAAGTTGGTAGATACTCGATACTACACTCATTGAGGGTTGTTTTCTTGGAATATTTTGGTCGCCAGTAAAGTGGCTAAACTGAAACAATGAACACATAAAATAATCCAGTGATATTGAGCTCCTTAGAACCCGGTTACTATTTATAGGACAGGTTGAGCCAACTAAACTTTAAGAGGGTACTTACCTATGAAACCCCATGCAGGCCTAAAACTAGGAACTTGTGTGATTTGTTTGTACTTATATACTTGTGCATAACATCATGAGCATCACGAAGCATCATTTGCATCCACTAACCATTTCAAGGATTTTGGATCTTCATCTTTGTTCCTGTTTTGTAGGTTATGGATTCACTTCGCAAGAAAACAATCCAAGTCAACCTTGTGAGAATTCCTCCTCAACTCAAGGAGCTTACTTCCAAGATTCCAGAGTATTCTCCATTCACTGAGAGACATGGTATACTTCTCAACTTGGTCAACTCCAACACAGAGGAAGACATGGTGAAAGTTCTCTTCCAGTTCTTTGACCCCCTATACCATTGCTTCACATTTCTCGATTACCAGCTAGTGCCTACTTTGGAATAATTTTCTCAACTCTTGAGGATTCCTATTCTCCATCAACTACCCTTCAACGGTACGGAAAGAGATCCAAAGCCTGAAGATGTTGCTCAAGCCCTACACTTGCAACCATGTGATGTCATAGGTCATTGGGAAACCAAAAGTGGTGTCAAGGGTTTCTTGGCAAAGTTCCTGTTTGAGAAAGCTCAAGAATGCTGGAATTCTATAGACTTACAAGCTTTTGAGGAGATTGTAGTTCTTCTTATCTATGGGTTGGTCTTGTTCCCAAACCCTGACCAGCTTATAGATGTCAATTCTATCAAAATCTTCATGGCTCACAACCCGGTGCCTACTTTACTTGGAGATATCTTGCACTCTTTTCACACTCGAACAATGAGGAAAAGAGGTGTTCTCATGTGTTGTACTCCTCTTCTAGCAAGGTGGTTTATTTCTCACCTTCCCCAATCAGTCTTGAAGAATGAGCAAGGTTTGAGGTGGTCACAACGGCTGATGACTCTTACACATTCAGATGTTCATTGGTGTTCTCGATCCAGAGAAAATGTTATCATCATTGACCGTTATGGGGAATTTCCTAATGTCCCTCTACTTGGCATTAGGGGAGGCATCACCTACAACCCCCGCTTGGCTCTGAGGCAGTTTGGGTATCCCCGAAGGGATGGCCCACATGACATGCTGATTCTAGACTTGGTTTTTGACTTCGACAACGAGGATCAAGGACTTCGACAAAGGTTTATCCGAGCTTGGAGGATGCCCAACAACGTGCACAGTAAGATCTTAGGACATAAGAATTCCATCTCCCTTGAGCCTTACCTCAAGTGGGTACGAGCCCGCGCCCAAAGTATTATGATGCCTTACCCCTACATTCTCCCTGTGATCAAAGAGCCTGTTATGGAAGGAGAGGTTCCATACACCCTCCTACATCCTGACATACCAACATCACTAGAAGATCTGCAAAGGAGTTGGATACAACTCAAGGGAGAATGCGATACTTTTGAAGCCGAATTCTACGCCAGTGAGAAGAAGGTTTTGGAACTTACTGCCAACTTCACGAAGAGCAGACTCTCAACACCTACATTGCACCAAAGAGGATGCGCAACGTCTTTTTACCTTAGAATTTTGTATTGTTTTACCCATGGGGAATTGATGTACTAACAAATTCTAACTTATTAATATGACGTGTGTTCCTTTTTTGTTTACAACAAATTTGAATTTATGAATCCTTGAATGCATTACATGAATACATATCATTCATCATATGCATAAACATGTCTTCATACCAAGTTTCCTCATCTCTCTGCTGTTTATTTCAGCAAGATGGATATTGAACAAACGGTCAAAGACTTACAAGCTCAGAATTCACAATTCCAGCAGCTACTCATGACCTTGGCTAAGGGTCAAGAGGAGCTCAAGACTCTACTGGAGAAGGAAAAAGAGAAAAAGAAGAAGAAGAGGGTTGGTGTGGCTACCTTGGGCAGAAGATTTGAAGGTCAAGCCAGAAGGGTCCTAGATTTCCCATCAACATCTGAAGAGGGAGGTAAAGGAGCTGCAGTGCCATATGAATCTGAAGCTGAAGAAGAGGAAGATGAGGATTACTCATAACAACAGTATCCTCTGGCCGATGAAAAATATAAGAACTTGGAAGAACGTTTGGCAGCTATGGAGGTACAAAGAGTTCCTGGGCTGGATTTTGAGGAGCTAGGCTTGGTTTCTGGAATTGTAATCCCTCCTAAATTCAAAGTGCCATTGTTTGCTAAGTACGATGGGGTGTCTTGCCCAAAGATGCACCTACGATCTTATGTAAGGAAAATTCAACCACATTCTTCTGATAAGGACCTGTGGGTCCACTTTTTCCAAGACAGTTTTTCGGGGACGCTGTTAGATTGGTTCTACCAGCTAGAGAGGTCTGACATGCATAACTGGTAGGATTTGGCTGCTGCCTTCTACAAGTAGTATCAATACAATGCGGACTTGGCACCAACCCGTACTTAATTACAGAGTATGGGCATGGTCTCAAATGAAGGTTTCAAAGAGTATGCCCAAAAATGGAGAGACTTGGCGGGACGAGTACAACCACCTCTATCTGAGAGGGAGCTAGTGGATATGTTCTTAGGGACTCTGTCAGGACCTTTCTTCAATCACCTGATAGGAAGCTCTTCTGCGGGGTTCACCGAGTTGATTCTAACTGGTGAAAGATTTGAAGCCGGAATCAAGAGCGGGAAAATTCAAAAAGATGCATCTGCTTTCGCTGCCATTAAAAATCCTTTTCCATCAAAGAAAGAAGTCTCAGTTGTCTACTCCCAAAGAGGTCAAGGAAGAGTTGAGCGCCAGCCAGCGGTGGGGCCCGTAATGATTCAGAAGTCTGTAGCTGATCAGCCCAGAAAAAATAACCAAGAACCAACCAAGCAAGGGTGGAAAGGCCTGTATGGAAATTCACCCAGATAAACATGACTCCTACTCAGGTTTTACCCCATCTCTTTAAGTTAAACCTCTCTAGTCTGAAAGAGGCCCCGAAGAATCCGAACACAACTTCTCCGTACTACCATTCAAATGCCAAGTGTGCTTATCATTCAGGGAGTATAGGGCACGACACCAACAATTATTGGGCCCTCAAGAATAAGATTCAGGATTTGATAGACGCTAAAGAAGTGGAATTTGACGCCCCTGAAAAGCCGAATGTGATCTTTGATCCAATGCCAAGGCATGGCCACAATTCCCATGATGTTGAAGAAGATCTTTTTGTTGTTACTGTTGATGATTTGATGACTCCGCTACCAATAATCAAGTTGAATTTGCTGAAGGCTGGGATTTTCCCAGGCTGTGAAGAAGATTGCTGCCTTTGTTCATCCTTACCAGCCGATTGTCCATTGTTGAAGTTAGGCATCCAACGCCTAATGGATAACCAAGAAATCCTTTTTGAAAAGACTCCTGTTACACCGACTCCTGTCAATGATGTTTCAATAATTACCATATCTGCCAACCTTTCCAAGGTCTCTAAAAGACCTATTAAGATTACATCCGCTCCGAAGATTGTACCTTTGAAGATAACCATGCCCGGGCCCGTCCCGTACGAGTCTGACAAATCAATACCGTGGAACTATGGTGGAGAGATCCACTACCACGGTGTTAAATAAATTGAATCAACTAAAGTGAGTTCTGATGAAGAGACTTCCGACATTGGAAACATTGCTGGAACGAGCAAAATCACCCGCAGTGGAAGAATTTTCTCTCCGGAGATTGCCCCTCCAAAGGCAATCTTCGGACCCTCAGCTGCTCCTAAGGTTACCCCTGTGTCGGTCAACATATCTGCAAGAACTCCAATTATTGAAGAAATTGTAACTCCTGTGGTTGTCCCCTCTGCTACTGCTGATGATAGAGGGAAAGGGATCCAAGAAGCGCCCTTCAAGACGAGGGCTCAACCATTGGTCATCCCTGAGACCTCTCAAAAAGAAATGGAAGAGATTTTGAAAATAATCAAGAAAAGCGATTATGATGTTGTGGAACAACTGGGGCAAACCCCCTCAAAAATCTCTATGTTGGCCCTGTTGCTTTGTTTCGAAGCTCATGCTAAAGCTTTGATAAGATTCTTGAAGATGGCCCACGTGCCACAGAAACCTCCGCGGATCAGTTCCAGGAATGTGTAGCTAGCTTAACAGTTGACAATGGTCTAGGATTCTCCGATGCCGATTTAACATCTAAAGGGAGAAAACATAATGACGCTTTGCATGTCTCGGTGGAATGCAGAGGGACTACTCTAGCACACGTTCTAGTTGATACTGGGTCCTCTTTAAATGTCTTGCCAAAGAAAGCATTGGATAGATTGGATTGTGAAGGCTTAACCCTGAAACCCAGCAATATCATTGTCAGAGCCTTTGATGGTTCTAAAAGGATTGTCCACGGAGAAGTAGACATCCCGATCAAAGTGGGAACTGAAACCTTCAACTCCATATTCTATGTGATGGACATCCGTCCTTCCTATTCTTGATTGTTGGGAAGACCCTGGATTCACAATGCTGGAGCCGTCACTTCCTCTCTGAATCAAATGTTCAAGTACCCTGTCCAGGGGAAAACTATAACTGTTCATGGCGAAGAGGAAAACATGATAAGCCATCTGAATTCTTTCCGCTATGTAGAATTGGATGGTGAATTCATCGAGACCCCTTTCCAACACTTTGAGGAAGTTTCTGAAGAGATTGCGGAAACCAAGACAGAGTCCTCTATACCTGCAGTTACAAGACCTGTTCCTCGGATGTCATCTCTCAAGGATGCAAAGGCTGTGATTGAAGAAGGAGGGAGCACAATCTGGGGGAAACTACCCAACTTTCCTTTCAAATTAGATAAGTTCGGCCT
This sequence comes from Vicia faba, assembly GCA_948472305.1. Taxonomy (NCBI): domain Eukaryota; kingdom Viridiplantae; phylum Streptophyta; class Magnoliopsida; order Fabales; family Fabaceae; genus Vicia; species Vicia faba. Next base: position 767,183,232 of record OX451740.1, on the reverse strand, counting down.
AGGGTTTACTTCGGCTAGTCAGAAGGTTGTGCGCCGCTCCCGCGCCGGAGGGCCACCAGTGAAGATCACCCATCATGGAGTCAATGCTTTGGAGGATAATGAAGAAGAGAGCAACTTGGAAGACTGGATTTTCCCTACTGTTGACGGAGGACTGTGCAACTGGGAGGCAAAAGACTTTGTTCCGATTACTTTCATAAATCAGTAATTTATCCTTCAAACATTTCTGTTGGTTTGTAATAATTCTCAAACAATTCGTACACTTTTAGCCTTGTGCCTTACCCGAGGCACATATGTCCATTTGTAAGGGCTTGATTTTTCATCTTCATATGCCATTTTAATGAATCATGGAAGTTTTCACATATAAACTTTTATGTTCATTGTCTTTCTTTTTACATTTTATTTGTTTAAAGGTGGCTATCCCTTAGACACACCCACACTCACCAATGCAGGTACCTTTCCATTCTGGATTCCATGGGTAACAATTCTGCTATGGCCTTCAGTGACTCTGAAGATCTGGTCTACCATGCCGAATACGAAAGTGATGAAGACTTTGAGGTGCCTGGAGAATTGGATAGACTGATACAACAGGAGGAACGAGATATTCTACCTCATGAGGAGCTGTTAGAGACAATCAACTTAGGTACTGAGGAAGACAGAAAAGAAGTCAGAGTGGGTGCCAACCTAGAGCCAAGTGTCAAGGAGCGCTTAATTCAGCTGTTGAATGAATATGTTGAGATATTATCCTGGTCATATGAGGACATGTCGGGACTCGATACAGATATTGTGGTTCACCGTCTCCCCACAAGAGAAGATTGTACAACAATCAAACAAAAAGTCCACTGCATGAGGCCCAACATGTCTGAAAAGATAAAAGCCGAAGTTATGAAGCAGTTCAATGCTGGGTTTCTTGTTGTTACTTCCTATCCACAATGGGTTGCTAACATTGTTCCCGTGCCTAAGAAGGACGACAAAGTTAGAATGTGTGTGGATTATAGAGACTTAAACAGGGCCAGCCCTAAAGACGACTTTCCACTACCGCACATTGACATCTTGGTTGACAATACAGCTCAACACAAGGTATTTTCTTTCATGGATGGATTTTCAGGTTACAACCAGATCAAAATGGCACCTGAAGACATGGAGAAAACTACTTTTGTTACACAGTGGGGTACGTTCTGCTATAAAGTGATGCCATTCGGACTGAAGAATGCCCGGGAAACCTATCAGCGCGCCATGGTAGCTTTGTTTCATGACATGATACATCATGAGATAGAGGTCTACATAGATGACATGATAGCCCGATCACAAACTGAAGAAGAACACCTCGACCATCTACAAAAGCTGTTTGTCAGGTTGAAAGAATACAAGCTAAGACTAAACCCTAACAAGTGCACTTTTGGAGTCAGATCCGGTAAACTTCTAGGTTTCATTGTCAGCAACAAACGCATCGAGGTTGATCCTGCCAAAGTCAAATCTATACAAGAAATGCCTGCCCCTCGCACTGAGAAGGAGGTCAGAGGTTTCTTGGGACGCCTAACCTACATTGCTAGGTTCATTTCTCACCTAACATCTACCTGTGAGCCAATCTTCAAGCTGTTGAAGAAATATCAGGTGTTTAAATGGAATGATGACTATTAAATTGCTTTCGATAAAATCAAGGAGTATTTGCTAGAACCTTCGATCTTGATGCCTCCCGTCGAAGGAAGACCGCTAATCATGTATCTGACCATTTTAGATAATTCAATGGGGTGCGTACCGGGCCAACATGACGAGTCTGTCCGAAAAGAGCATGTCATTTATTACCTTAGCAAAAAGTTTACCGACTGTGAGACCCGATACTCACTGCTCGAGAAAACTTGCTGCGCTTTGGTATGGGCTACTCGCCAGATGAGGCAGTATAGGCTAGTTTCCCTTAGTTGTTTTTCATTCCTTTGCATTCTGCATCTTAAAACAAAAAAATGTTTTCTTGGAAAATCATAAAATACCTCTAATAAACTCAAACCCTTCTTCAAGGTAAAAGATACAAATCAATCATATTTGTCTGTACACCTCTTGGCTTTGTCTTTTTTTAAAACCTGGTTTACCGATGTTTCGCCATCGCACATTTGTTTGAAGTCGATGTTTCTCCATCACACATGTTTGTTATCCTACTTTGATTCTCAATATCATTGTTAGGTGTGATGTTTCGTCATCCGATTTATTGATGTTTTTCCATCTCTGCCATGATACTTTACTACCTTTTAACCGATGTTTTTCCATCGAACACTTGTTTGAAGCTGATGTTTCTCCATCGCACATGTTTGTTATCCTTCTTTGATTCTCAATATCATTTTTGGGTGTGATGTTTTTGTCATTTGTTTTATCGATGTTTCGCCCTCTTTGCCATGATACCTCGTTATCTCTTAGCCAATGTTTCACCATCACACATTTGTTGGAAGCCGATGTTTCGCCATCGCACATGTTTGTTATCCTACTTTGATTCTCAATATCATTGTTAGGTGTGATGTTTCGTCATTCGATTTATTGATGTTTTGCCATCTCTGCCATGATACTTTACTACCTTTTAGCTGATGTTTTGCCATCGCACACTTGTTTGAAGCCGATGTTTCACCATCGTACATGTTTGTTATCCTACTTTGATTCTCAATATCATTGTTGGGTGTGATGTTTTTGTCATATGTTTTATCGATGTTTCGCCCTCTTTTCCATGATACCTCATTATCTCTTAGCGGATGTTTCGCCATCGCGCATTTTTTTGAAGCCGATGTTTCGCCATCACACATGTTTGTTATCCTACTTTGATTATCAATATCATTGTTAGGATAATGTTTTGCCATCCGATTTATTGATGTTTCACCATCTTCGCCATGATATCTTGTTACCTTTTAGCCGATGTTTTGCCATCGCACATTTGTTTGAAGCCGATGTTTCGCCATCTCACATGTTTATTATCCTACTTTGATTCTCAATATCATTGTTAGGTGTGTTTCTTTATCATTTGATGTTTCGCCATATTTGACATGTTACTATGTTATTATTTAGTCGATGTTTGACCATCTCATTTATTTGTTGTTTCATTTGATGTTTTGCCATCTTGATTGTTTTTGTTTTCTTAACTAAAAAACACAAACCAACCAAAATATATGAGCCGAACTACAGCTACTCTGATTCCTTAAAAGGGATACGTAGGCATTGGGGTAGGGCCAGATCGAGCATAACTTTTATTTTCCCTACATTGTTTTCTTTTTCTTTCGCATGCATTCCTTTTTCAGCTTTAAGCCATAGACATAGGATTTGACCACACCCATTAGATTAGACAACAAGAGTGGATATTGTATAGTACTACGGGCGTGTGGGGTGCTAATACCTTCCCCTCGCGTACCAGACTCCCTTACCTGATCTCTCGGTCGAAAGACCGTGATTTCTCCCTTTTCAGGTTTTCTCGATGTTTACCTTTCCCTTTTAGAGGGATAAAAGACGTTTGGTGGTGACTTCATTGATGTTTCATTACATCCAGATGACAGGTTCCAGCCGGGTGGTTTCACCTGGTACCAGACCTGTGTCTATGGCACCATACAGGATGTCTGCATCTGAATTGTCAGAGTTAAAGAAGAAATTGGAGGAGTTACTTGAAAAGAAGTTTGTAAGACCAAGTGTATCACCGTGGGGAGCCCCGGTGTTGTTAGTAAAGAAGAAAGATGGAAGTGTGAGGCTCTATGTTGATTATAGACAGTTGAATAAAGTGACGATTAAGAACAAGTATCCGCCTCCAAGAATAGATAACCTGATGGACCAATTGGTGGATGCTCGTATGTTTAGTAAGATTGATTTGAGGTCGGGTTACCATTAGATTAAGGTGAAGGATGAAGATGTCCAGATGACGGCTTTCAGAATGCGTTATGGACATTATGAGTATTCGGTGATGCCTTTCGGTGTTACTAATGCACCAGGAGTATTCATGGAATATATGAATCATATCTTTCATACTTATTTGGATTCGTTCGTAGTGGTGTTCATTGATGATATTTTGATTTACTCTAAGTCAGAAGAAGAGCATGCAGAACACTTAAGGGTAGTATTGCAAGTTTTGAAAGAGAAGAAGTTGTATGCAAAGTTGTCCAAGTGTGAATTTTGGCTAAAGGAGGTTAGTTTTCTTGGTCACGTGATTTCAGGTAGTAGCATTGTTGTAGATCCATCGAAGGTTGATGTTGTGTTGCAATGGGAAACTCCGAAGTCAGCTATGGAGATTAGAAGCTTTTTGGGATTAGCTGGTTACTATAGAAGGTTTATCGAAGGTTTTTCTAAGTTGGCACTTCAGTTGACTAAGTTGACTTGTAAAGGTAGAGCTTTTGTGTGGGATGGTCAATGCGAAGAAATTTTTACAGAAATGAAGAAGAGGTTGACGTCGGCTCCGATTTTGACGTTGCCTAATCCAGGAGAGCCTTTTGTGGTATATTGTGATGCTTCTAAGATGTGTTTAGGAGGTGTGCTTATGCAGAATGATAAGGTAGTTGCTTATGCATCAAGGAAGTTAGGGACTCATGAGAAGAACTATCCTACGCATGATTTAGAGCTTGCTGCAGTTGTCTTTGTGTTAAAGATTTGGAGGCATCATCTTTATGGTTCTATATTTGAAGTGTTTAGTGACCATAAGAGTTTGAAGTATCTTTTCGATCATAAGGAGTTGAATATGAGGCAACGAAGATGGTTGGAATTGTTAAAGGATTATGATTTCGGTTTGAATTATCATCCAAGAAAAGCGAATGTGGTAGCTGATGCATTGAGTTGAAAGACCTTACATATGTCGGCAATGATGGTTAAAGAGTTGGAATTGATTGAGCAGTTCAGAGATATGAGCTTAGTTTGCGAGGATACTTCGCAGAGTGTTATGTTGGGTATGTTGAAGATTAATAATGAATTTATAGACAGTATTAGATAAGCTCAGAAGTTGGATGTGAAACTGGTAGATTTGATGGTTGGAATCGATTAGTCTGAGAATAATGATTTTAAGCTAGATGCGCAAGCTGTGTTGAGATTTTGTAACCGGATCTGTATTCCTGATGATGCTGAGATGAAGAAAGTGATACTTGAGGAGAGTCATAGAAGTAAGTTGAGTATTCATCTAGGAGATACAAAGATGTATCAAGATTTGAAAGGTTTGTTTTGGTGGCCTGGAATGAAGAGTGATGTGGCTCGGTTTGTGTATGCATGTTTGACTTGTCAGAAGTCGAAAGTTGAACATCAGAAGCCTGCAGGGTTGATGCAACCGTTAGAAGTTCCAGAATGGAAATGGGATAGAATTTCGATGGACTTTGTGACAGGGTTACCTAATACTTTAAGAGGACATGATTCGATTTGGGTGGTTATTGATAGGCTTACGAAGTCGGCTCATTTTATTCCTATTAACATCAATTTTCCAGTGTCGAAGTTGGCTGAGATTTACACTAGTGTGATTGTGAAGCTGCATGGTGTTCCTTTGTGTATTGTGTCAGATAGAGATCCAAGATTTACTTCTGATTTTTGGAAGAGTTTGCAAGAAGCGTTGGGTTCTAAGTTGAGGTTGAGTTCAGCGTATCACCCTCAAATAGATGGTCAGACTGAACGGACGATTCAATCGTTGGAAGAATTGTTGAGGATGTGTGTTCTTGAGAAGGGAGGTTCGTGGGATAATTATCTTCCATTGATAGAGTTCACTTATAATAACATTTACCATTCTAGTATTGGGATGGAACCTTTTGAAGCGTTGTATGGTCGAAGATGTAGAACTCCTTTATGTTGGCATGAATCTGGTGAAAGTGTAGTACTTGGGCCTGAACTTGTTCGTGAAACTACTGAGAAGGTGAAGTTGATTCGAGAAAAGATGAAAGCTTCCCAAAGTAGACAGAAGAGTTATCATGACAGGCGAAGGAAAGATTTAGAGTTTCAAGTGGGTGACCATGTGTTTTTGAGAGTTACACCTGTGACTGGTGTTGGGCGAACATTGAAGTCTAAGAAGCTCACTTCTCGTTTTATTGGACCATATCATATTTTAGAGAGAGTGGGGAATGTTGCTTATAGAGTGGCTTTACCGCCTAATCTTTAGAATTTGCATGATGTGTTTCATGTGTCGCAACTTTGGAAGTATATTTTAGATCGATCTAGACGATGCCTGTATGGATCGCGGATCCTGAAATAAAGACATTGAGGGGTAAAGAGATTGCTTTGGTTAAAGTGGTTTGGCTAGGAGCTGCCGGTGAAAGCATGACTTAGGAGTTGGAGAGCAAGATGCGAGAGTCCTATCCTGAGTTGTTTGATTAAGGTAAATTTTCGAGGACGAAAATATTCTAAGTGGGGAGAGTTGTAACGCTCGTAATTTAATTAATTATTTAATTAAATTATTTTTGGAATAATTGATGTGTTGTGATTAGTTGGATTTATTTATTTTATTAAGTGGTGAAATAATATTATGAGAATGATGCTATTATTTAATGTGGGCTTGTTTTAAAGGAATAGATGTAGTATTAAGGGAGGTGTAGTAGTCTTAAGCCCATTAAGGAATAAAGAGAATAATAGGGTTGTTTTATTATTGTTAGAAATGAAAATACAAAAGAAGAAGCAGTAAGAAGAATAAGGGTTGGAAAGAAGAACGTGAAGCTGTTGGAAAAGAGGAAAAGCGACAGAACGAGAATTCAACTGGAAAATTATAAAGCAACCTTCAATCCAAGGTGTGATACGGTGGGAGAACTGACTTGAGGTTTTGCGTTTGTGTTTCCAAATGTTTCAGTTTAGCAAGAGTCGCCACCGACTTTTTATTTTATCCAAAGGAAAGGGTCAAAAATCACAGGAAAGACCTTTGAGATGTTTTCTTGGGTTCGGGGGGTATATTATGAAAAGGGAAGGTGCAAGCACCCTTTTCATCCATGGTTATCCATGGGCTATTAGTTACTTGTTTAGATCACTTGCTTTTTCTTTTCAATTGTTTGAAATGGTGCTTTGTGTGTGGTTTTGAAAATATTTTGAAAAGAGGCCATCGTTGTGGCAACCTTTGTAATGATTCTTGTTTGAATATATACAAACGTGTATTGTCTTTTGAAAAGATGTGTCAACTGTTTGAAAGTTTGTTTTTGGAAATGTTTTGAAATTGTGTGGTGATGTGTTTTTGAAAATAGGAAGGATGTTTACAAGTTTTGATCAAGTAACTAAGAGTTGTCTACCCTATCTACTCAAAGATATTTCCTACACATTTTCAACCCTTTCACATTGTTGTTTTACCATTGTATTTGATAAACAAACTTGTGTTTGGATATTAAACAGGACATGCGTGGGTCATCGTATTGACCATGATAGCAATTGTGCTAAGTATCTTTAGCAAATTTTTGAGGGACTAGATCATTTTGTATAGGCAACCAAGATAGCGTCATCGAGGGACTATGATCTTTTGTTTTGTTTTTGTTTTGCCAAGATACTCAACATGCATAACATGGCCATTTTAAAGGCAACAAGTGGATGAAACCCTAGGGGAGCATGTGTGCATTGTGTTGTCAATTTACATGCTTTTATGTCTTGTATTAGGTCTAATTATTTGTTTTGATTTTGGATATTGCATACAAACCCTAATCTCTATCATGGCATATTTGAAAGCTATAAATGCGTAAAAATAATCTAAGCTATTACAACATTGATATGGGGAGGGGGGTACAATTTTGAATGTGGAGTATTTGCAAGAAAATAAAACCCTAAGATTAACTATTACATCCAAATTGAATTCTTTACTCAAATGATAAATAAGCAATATTTAAATAGACAATTAAATAAATATGCAATATATTATAAATATGCAAAAAATGTATTTGTTTTTTTTTATGTGTGTAAAAATATAATATTTAATAATAAAATAAAATATTTTTTTTATTAAGGGTGGAAACCCTAATTTGTTTTAAGAAAGTATATATATATATATATATATATATATATATATATATATATATATATATATATATATATATATATATATATATATATATATATATATATATATATATATATATATATATATATATATATATATATATATATATATATATATATATATATATATATATATATATATATATATATATATATATATATATATATATATATATATATATATATATATATATATATATATATATATATATATATATATATATATATATATATATATATATATATATATATATATATATATATATATATATATATATATATATATATATATATATATATATATATATATATATATATATATATATATATATATATACAATAAAATAAAAAGATAATAAAATATATACAAATGTCAAAAAATAAAAATATAATATTTTTATGTATTATTTTCAAGTTTTTATTAAAGAAAATAAAAGTATGTTATTTAATAATTATTTTTATGTTAGAAAAAATAATAAAAAATACAAAATAAAATGTTAAAATTTACTAAAATGTTTTTGGTAATTTTTTATGTTTAGAAAAAATAAAATAAAGTCATAAATGAAAAAGAAATAGAAAAATATAAAAATATGAAACAATGGGCCAAGGGGGTGCAATCAGCAAGATGGGGGCACCAAAAGTGAAAAATAGCCAGGCCCAGCCCAACTACTTCATCTTCAACCTCAGATTCAAATAAAAACGCGTGTTCTTTGTAAAAACTCGTATCTCCTGCATTTGTGTTTAAAAACGAAAACTTGCAACATGAAAGTTATAGAGCATGATCATATGATTCTAACCATATAAAAAACTTAATCTAACTCTCAAAGACCAGAGAGAATTTCTCTGGCCCTAATTTCTAACCTAACTTTTTCAGAAAGTTAATCAATCAAATTCTCTCATCACACTTAACTTAAATGAAATCTATGCATATGTACATCTTAAGGGTTATGAGTACTACATTTTTTATTCACAAACCTAAGCCTAATGATTCCTAAATAGAGAGATAGAAAGTTGGAAAATACCTATTTCAATTGAACTCGAATATGGCAATGTTGAGGTTTTCAGTGAGGCCTGAGATGTTTGTGAGCTTGCCTGAACTTCCTCTGACCTTCCCCAATGCTTTGTATGCTTTGAGCTTGCTTGAATAAGCCTGTAGAAGTCAACCTGCACAAGCTGAAATCAGAAATGGTGAAGCTTGCAAATGGATTTACAATCAATGGCCAATGGTTGGAATATCTTAGGTGGGTTATATGGAATGTATTGGAACTGGTTTGGGACAAAACGCATGAGTGGTTTGTGAGGTGGAAGTGAAACTGCAGAGAGTGCCCTGTTTTGCAAGAAGATGGTGTTTTGATGTTCAAGAGTGTTTGAGGAATGGATGTCTCGTGTTTCTGGCTCAAAGCAATGTGCAAAAGTTGTTTCAAATGCTTACAAACTTTGTTCTTATCAGATTTCAAAGATATGGATCTTTTGCATATTTACTTGGTTTTGAAGTAAAGTTTGAAGTGATACAAGACAGGCCTGTACAGGCTATCTTCCAGCATGCACAAGATTGTTGTACCTTTTCCTAGGTTTATGGAACTTGTTTGCTGCAAAGAGAGGGGTCCAAGGCTCAAGGGAAGCAAGTTGACATAAAGTTGCCTTTATCAAAATGGCATAGTTCACTTTTTGCCAAAAATGGATTAAACTCTTGTGTAAAGTTCCATTGATCAGAATAATGCCTTAAACCAATGAGTTTGCATTCAATTTTTGAGTGTGGAAGGGTTTAGAGACCTGTAAGCAAGCACAAGTGAGGCTGGATAGAGTTTTCAACTTGTGTCAACATGAAAATGCCATGGATCAAAAGTGAGTTTTTGCCAAATTCAAACCTTCGATTCTCCATAACCATAAATGATTTTGGAGAGTTCTTGGACATTTTTGAAAGATTGTAAAATTCTATACAATCCATATTTGAAATGTATTTTGAGATTCCAAGTGGAACTAGGTGAAAAATTGCCATGAAGATAGGTCAAAATCCTGCCTAAACTAGGGCAAAATTTCACTAAGTTAAAAGTTTCATAGACCCTTGTTCCAAAAATCATAACTTGATATCCAAGCTTATTTTTGGAAAACTTTGTGAATAAAAGTCGTATAGTTTGTGTAGGACTACAACTTTCATGTTGGAAGTTTTGTTTGAATCCAATTGCATCATGATGAAAATGTTGGGCAAAGTTGGGAAAAAATAAGAAAATTTCATAACTTAGAAAAATTCTAAGTTATTAAATTTTTCAATCTTAAATCCTAATTTGCAAAATTAGGTTTCTTGATGAACAAGTTTCATGTTTTAACACATCTTGATGAAAAATGATCCTTGGCACTTGATTTTGACCAAAAAGTCAAAGTTTGACTTTTCAGTGTACAGTTGATTTTTGATTAGTTGACTGGAAAATTCATTTGTCAATCCAATGCAATTGGGATCTTTTGAACCTTGTGATTAGGTCAATATGATGCCATTGAGTCCTTGAATCCATTCTTGAACCCAATTTTCCATTGGCTAGGTTAAAAGTCAGAAATTGCCCTTATACAGTCAAAACCCTAAAAATGACCATTTTACCCTTTTGATGATCTGTTCAAATTTCTTGAGGAGTTATGGTCCAAACTTGATCAAATGGTTCATATAAGCCTATAATATTGATGTGGATCAAAATTTATGAGGTTTGACTGTAAATTGGCCATAGTTGACTTTTTCCCCAATACAGTTGATTTTTAGGTCATTTGTCCAATTGACTGGGCAAAAATTTGATTCAAGGCTTGAAACTTGGTATGGGAAAACTTATAAGTCCAACATGAAGCATGAAAGTCACATTGAGCATTAGAATTCCAAAATTCCTTGTGCAAACTCAAACCCTAATTTAGGTCAACAGTGCAAGGAGATATCTTGAGCAGATCAAACCCTGGCTTGGTCTTGAGTTCAAAGAGTCTTGTGAGGAGAAGTCTTGATAAAATGAGAGGGCAAATTTTGGGGTACAACAGCTTCCCCTATTCAATCTTCTTGAACCTGAAGAGTTAGATTGGCGAGGTTGCCTTTCGTGACTCGAAGGTAAAAGAGGATTGGACACTAGAGTGCCCATAAATTTGCGCTCGTCAGAGTATAGTTGAGGGAATGGGCTTAAAGATGCCATTTGGAAGATGTGACAGAATCCTGTCGGAGATGGGCTTAAAGATACCATCCAAGAAAATTGATCGCGTAAGAGATTCCGTTGCGAGAGCCCGTATACCCGTTGTTGAGGAGGACTACGCCGGGGAATGCTGGTCTCTGTCTTGGGAGAAATAGAATTTTATGAGCTTCGGTCGTCCGTTATTCTACTAGGGAGTCATCCCTGGGTTGAAGAGGTGAAAATGAACTGCTATTTGGTCAACATCCAGGCTTCACAGTCTTTTATTGCTATCTGGTCAACATCCAGGCTTCACGATACCTTACTTCCTATCTGGTCAACATCCAGGTTTCAAAAGGAAATCAAATGGTTATTCGGTCGCCTCCGGGTTTCCCTTTTAATTTTGGGGCCTACTAATATCCGGTTGGATCCGGGCTTCAAAGTAATTGGCCAAGTAAACTGTTATTTGGTCAACATCCAAGCTTCACAGTATACCTTACTGTTATCTGGTAAACATCTAGGCTTCACAGTCTTGTATTTCTATCTGGTCAACATCCAGCCTTCATGATACCTTACTTCCTATCTGGTCAACATCCAGGTTTCAGAAGAAAATCAAATGGTTATCCGGTCGCCTCCGAGTTTCCCTTTTGATTTTGGGGCCTACTAATATCCGGTTGGATCCGGGCTTCAAAGTAATTGGCCAGTAAACTGTTATTTGGTCAACATCCAAGCTTCACAGTATACCTTACTGTTATCTGGTCAACATCCAGGCTTCACAGTCTTGTATTGCTATTTAGTCAACACCCAGGCTTCACAAACACCTGCAGGGGGTTCAACCATTTTCCGGTCGATCTTCGGGCTTCAGTATAATCAAGATAAAATCTGGTCGAATCAAGGCTTCATAATTGGAACATGAATCTGCACATTGTTTTGAATAAGTAGATAGGAAAGCATCCGTGTCTGGAGCGTCTCTAAGCCATTTTCTGAGCTTTGAATATCTGTTTTTAGGTAACTATCAATTTCATCCTGAAAAGGGTGAAAAGTTAGCTGAAACACAAAGTTATCTTGCATGAAATGTAGGATGCAATAAGATGTGTTTTATCAATGTTCATGATATGTGAATGTAATGTATGCGCATATAAGCTAATTCACTGTCTTGCTAAGGAAAATAAATCATGGATAGCTGGAGATAATAAAATCTTTGACTGCTGTCGAGGAAAATAAGTCCATGACCGCTGTTGGAGATTCAAGATCTTTGACAACCTCTGTGGGGAGAAGCTATACTGCTGGGGAGATCAGTAGTTTGGGTTGTATGCCAATCTACTCGGGACTTCAAGAATTAGAATCTTCGTTCTGTTGGGGTACCAGGGAAAAACTGAATGGTTTCCGCTGGGGATTGGTAGCTCAAAGTTTCATCTCCGCTGGGGATCTTATTGACTTGTTGATTTGATCGTGTATGGAAATTTGACTTCGTTGAGGAAGAAAGTTTTAAAATAACTCTTTGGGGAAATATCTGTTTTAAAGCGACTCTCCGGGGAAATTGGAGAAAACTGGATGGTTTCCACTGGTGTTCAAGGGTTGAAGGATTGACTCCAATTGGGGAAGAAAGTTTCATCTTTACTGAGGGTTTGTAGTTCAAAGTTTTGCTCCGCTGGGGATTGGGAGTTTGAAAACTCAACTCTGATGGGGATTTTGAAACTTAACTCTGCTGGGGGTATGTATTTCAAGGCTTTAGCTCTGCTGAGGATTTCTCCTGGAAAAGCCTAAAGATGTTTTCCCATACTTTCAATCTGTCAGTAATTATTCTCTCTCATTTCGTTTTATTTGTAAGCAGTGATTATATTCAAATGCATATGCTCATTTAATAAATCATTGGACGCTTTCAAATAAAACCCAAGTGTAAAAAAAAGAAAAGGCAAACAATTTTCTGCACTTTGAAGTATCTTTGTATTAACTTTGTGTAAGTATTTTGTACAAAGGAGACATACATCCTAGTAAGAGAACGTTGTCATAAAATTGAGAAAAATTTATACAAAGAAAGATGGCTATGTGTAACAATTCCATGGGGTTCCCATTCTGCTATAGCCTTCGTAACTCTGAGTATCTTGTCCATTCGTTGCTTCGTCCGCAGATGATTGGATTGATCAGAAGCTTGGAGCTTGTCCGTGAAGATATTGTCCTTAAAGTGATCTGACGAGACATAGTCATACGCTTTAATTCCCTAACTTTTTCCTAGATCGCCCTTTCGGGTTTTCGATCCACGGGGAAACCCCTTTTTGCCCAAGTCGGCCTTTCGGGTTTTCAACTTGCCGGGTGTACATATTTTTTTTGTTTTATCCCTAATTTTTGCCTGAACCGCCCTTTCGGGTTTTCGATTCACCGAGATGCCCATCTTCTCCCAAGTCGCCCTTTCGGGTTTTCCATTTGTCGGGTCGTTTATGTGTAGTATCTTTTGACTATGTCTGTGTTTGCAGGGTGCGGCAGGTCGTCGCCGTCCATGGTGGTTAGAATCATAGCTCCGCCAGAAAAGATGTTTTTGATCACAAATGGTCCTTCGTAGGTAGGAGTCCACTTGCCCCTGGGATCACTTTGCGGCAATATGATTCTCTTGATTACAAGGTCTCCGACTTGATATACCTAGCGTCTGACTTTCTTGTTGAAAGCCTTGATCATCCGTTTTTGATACGTCTGACCATGACAAACAATAGTAAGTCGCTTCTCGTCAATCAAGTTAAGTTGATCAAGCCAGTTCTGAATCCAATCGTCTTCACTCAAACCAGCATCCTACATGATTCTCAGGGAAGGAATCTGAACCTCCATAGGTAAAATAGCTTCCATGCCGTATACCAAAGAAAAGGGTGTTGCCCCAGTTGATGTATGCGTCGTGGTACGATACCCATGCAGAGAAAATGGTAACATCTCATGCCAGTCCTTGTAGGTGACTGTCATCTTTTGAATGATCTTCTTGATATTTTTGTTTGCAGCTTCGACATCACCGTTCATCTTTGGCCGATAGGGAGATGAATTGTGATGTTTAATCTTGAACTTTTCGCACAGAACGGTGATCATAGTGTTGTTCAGGTTTGTACCGTTGTCCATGATGATCCAGTCGGGGATACCATACTGGCATATGAGGTTCTGCTTGATGAAACAGGGAACCACATTCTTTGTAACGGAGGCGAAGGAAGCTGCTTCGACCCACTTGGTAAAGTAATCAATGGCCACCAGGATGAAACGGTGTCCATTGGATGTTGTAGGCTTGATCTCTCCAATCATGTCGATTCCCACATTGCGTATGGCCAAGGAGCTGTTAGGACATTGGGAGGAACTGGAGGAATATGTACCTTGTCCGCATAGATTTGGCATTTGTGACAAGTACGGGAATATTGATGACAGTCAGCTTCCATGGTAGACCAGTAGTAGCCTGCCCTTAGAATCTTCTTAGCCATCGTATGTCCGCTCAAGTGGGTGCCAAATGTAGCATTATGCAGTTCGGCCATGATCTTCTCAGCTTCAACCGTGTCCACACAATGAAGCAGAAGGCAATCATGATTGTGCTTGTATAGGATACCATTGCTCAGGAAAAACTTGGCAGAAAATCTCCTCAAGAACTTTTTGTCGTTGACTGAAGCTCCTTCAGGGTATTCTCGAGTCTCGAGATACCTTTTGACTTCGTGAAACCAGGGTTGGTCCACTACTTCTTCGGTATTAATCTCGTGACAATGTGAAGGTTCGTCCATCTGCTCAATGGTAATTTGGGGATCCTCATTATCCCAATTAAGTTTAAACATGGATGACATTGTAGCTAGAGCATCCGCTAGCTGATTTTCTTCTCGCGGGAAGTGCTCGAAGGTAATCTGCTCGAAATGAGGTAACAATGTCAGGACATGTTCTTTGTAAGGGATGAGATTGGGATGTTTAGTGTCCCACTCTCATTTGATCTGACTGATGACCAAAGCGGAGTCTCCAAACACAATCAAAGATTTGATTCCCAAGTCAATTGCAGCTCTGAGACCAAAGATACAAGCTTCATACTCGGCCATGTTGTTGGTGCAGCTGAAGCAAAGTCTTCCAGTGAAAGGGGTATGGCAACCTTGTGGAGAAATGAGCACAACACTGATACTGTTCCCAAGTGCGTTAGAGGCACCATCAAAGTACATAGTCCATCGGGATCCTTGTTCAGGTCCGTCATACGGTCCGTTACCTTCAATGTTGTCCAATGTCATAATGTCTTCGTCGGAGAAGTCGAACTTCATGGATTGGTAATCTTCGACAGCTTGATGAGCTAGATGGTCAGCTAGTACACTCCCCTTTATAGATTTTTGGGTTGTGTACTGGATATCATACTCAGTCAGGATCATTTTCCATCTAGCTATTCTTCCAGATAAAGCAGGCTTTTCGAAGATGTACTTGATTGGATCCATTTTAGAAATCAGCAGAGTGGTATGTGTCAACATATACTGCCTTAACTGGCGAGCAGCCCATACCAAAGTGCATCAAGTTTTCTCGAGCAGTGAGTAGCGAGTCTCACAGTCGGTAAACTTTTTGCTAAGGTAATAAATGGCATGCTCTTTTTGACCAGACTCGTCATGTTGGCCCAGTACGCACCCCATTGAATTCTCTAGGATAGTCAGATGCATGATTAACGGCCTTACTTCGAAGGGTGGCATCAAGATAGGAGGTTCCAGCAAATACTCCTTGATTTTATCGAAAGCAACTTGATAGTCATCATTCCATTCAACCACCTGATCTTTCTTCAACACCCTGAAGGTTGGTTCACAGGTAGATGTTAGGTGAGAAATGAACCTTGCAATGTAGTTTAGGCGTCCTAAGAAACCTCTGGCCTCCTTTTCAGTGCGAGGGGCAGGCATTTCTCGTATAGCTTTGACTTTGGCAGGATCAACCTCGATGCCTTTGTTGCTGACGATGAATCCAAAGAGTTTACCGGACCTAACTCCGAAAGTGCACTTGTTAGGGTTCAGTCTGAGCTTATACTCCTTCAATCTGACAAACAGCTTTTGCAGATGGTCGAGGTGTTCTTCTTCTATTTGCGAACGGGCTATCATGTCATCTACGTAGACTTCAATCTCATGATGTATCATGTCATGAAACAAAGCTACCATGGTTCGCTGATAGGTTTCCCCGACATTCTTCAGTCCGAATGGCATCACTTTATAGCAGAAGGTACCCCATTGCGTAACAAAGGTAGTATTCTCCATGTCTTAGGGGGGCATTTTGATCTGGTTATACCCTGAAAATCCATCCATGAAAGGAAATACCTTATGTTGAGCTGTGTTGTCAACCAAGATGTCAATGTGCGGTAGTGGAAAGTCATCTTTAGGGCTAGCCCTGTTTAAGTCTCTGTAATCCACGCACATTCTCACTTTGCCGTCCTTCTTAGGCACAGGCACAATGTTAGCCACCCATTGTGGATAGGAAGTAACAGCAAGAAAACCGACATTGAACTGCTTCATCACTTCGGCTTTGATCTTTTCGGACATATCGGGCCTCATTCGGTGGACTTTCTGTTTAATTGGTGGACAGTCTTCTCTAGTAGGGAGACGGTGAACCACAATATCTGTATCGAGTCCCGGCATGTCTTCATAGGACCAGGCGAAGATCTCAACATATTCATTCAACAGTTGAACTAAGCACTCTTTGACATTTGGCTTTAGGTTGGCACCCACTTTAACCTCTTTTCTGCCTTCGGCAGTACCCAAGTTGATAGTCTCTAACAACTCTTCATGGGGAAGAATAGCCCTTTCTTCCTGTTGTAGAAGTCTAGCCAACTCTCCAGGCACTTCACAGTCTTCATCACCTTCGTATTCGGCATGATTGACCATATCTTCAGAGTCACTGAAGGCCATAGCAGAATTGTTTCCCATGGAACCCGGAATGTAAGGGTACCTGCATTTTGTGAGTGTGGGTGTGTGTAAGGGATAACCATCTTTAAACAAGTAAAATGTAAAAATAAAGAAAATAAACACAAAATTTTATATATGAAAACGTCCATGATTCATTAAAAATGGCATATGAAGATGAAAAAATCAAGCCCTTACAAATGGACCTATATGCCCCGGGTAAGGCACAAGGCAAAAAGAGTGTACGAATTGTTTAATAATTAACAGACAAACAGAAATGTTTGAAAGATAAATTACTGATTTATGAAAGTAATGGGAACGAAGTCTTTCGCCTCCCAGTTGTTTAGTCCTCCTTCAATAGTCGGGAAAATCCAATCTTCAAAGTCACCTTCCCCTTCACCATCTTCTAGGGCACTGACTCCATGATGAGTGATCTTTAATGGTGGCCCTCCAGCCCAGGAGCGGCGCACAACCTTTTGAGAAGAAGTAGTGAAACCCAAGCCGAACTTATCTGTCTTAAAAGGAAAATCTGATAGTTGATCCCATACTGTGCTTCCTCCTTCCTTGATCACAACCTTTGCATCTTTAAGGGATGACATTCAGGACACAGGTTTGGTGATGATGGGTACAGAAGTCATTGTCTTGGCTGCCGCAACTTCAGGAGAAACCTCTTCAAAATGTTGGAAAGGGGTTTCTATGAATTCACCATCTAACTCCACATAGCGGAAAGAATTAAGATGGCTTATCATATACTCCTCCTTGCCATGAACTGTTATGATTTTCCCCTAGACTGGGTATTTCAGCATTTGGTGAAGAGAAGAAGTGACTTCCCCAGCGTTGTGGATCCAGGGTCTTCCCAACAAGCAAGAATATGAAGGACGGATGTCCATCACATAAAATGTAGAGTTGAAAATTTCTGTTCCCACTTTAATTGGGATGTCCACCTCCCCGTGGACCATCCTCTTAGAACCGTCAAAGGCTCTAACAATGATATTGTTGGGCTTTAGGGTCAAACCTTCACAGTCCAATCTGTCCAAGGCTTTCTTTGGCAGGACATTTAAAGACGACCCGGTATCAACCAGAACGTGAGCGAGAGTGGTCCCTCTGCATTCCACCGAGACATGCAGCGCGTCATTATGCTTTCTCCCCTTAGATGTTAGATCGACATCGGAGAAACCAAGACCATTGTCGGCGGTTAGGCTGGCTACACACTCTTGGAGCTGGTCCGCGGAGGTTTCTTGAGGCACGTGGGCCGTCTTCAGGAATTTGATCAAGGCTTTGGCATGAGCCTCGGAACATAGCAATAGGGACAACATAGAGATTTTTGAAGGGGTTTGCCCCAGTTGTTCTACGACATCATAGCCGCTTTTCTTAATTATTTTTAAAATCTCCTCCATCTCCTTTTGAGTGGTCTCGGGGATGACCAAAGGCTGAGCCCTCGTCCTGACGGGTGCTTCCTGGATCCCCTTACCTTTATCAGCAGCAACAACAGAGGGTACAACTACGGGAGTAACAATTTCTTCAATAACTGGACTTTGCACAGAGATGTTGATCGGCACAGGAGTAACCTTAGGAGCATTTGAGGGTCCAAAGATTGCCCTTGGAGGAGCAATCTCCGGAGAGAAAATTCTTCCTCTACGGGTGATCTTACTCGTCCCAGCGATATTTCCTATGTCAGGAGTTTCTTCATCGGAATTTTCTTCCACTGATTCAATCTTCTTAACACCGTGGTAGAAGATCTCTCCTCCATAATTCCACGGTATTGATTTATTGGACTTGTATGGGATAGGCCCTGGCGTAGTAATCTTCATAGGTACAAACTTTGGATCGGATGTAATCTTAACAGGTCTTTTGGAGACCTTGGAAAGACTGGCGGAAATGGTGATTATAACAATACCTTTGATAGGAGTTGGAGTAACAGGAGTAACAGGAGTTTTCTAAAAGAGTATTTCTTTATTATCCATTAGGCGTTGGATGCCTATCTTCAATAACGGACAGTCGGATTGTAGGGACGAACAAAGGTAACAATCTTTTTCACAACCTGGGAAAATCCCGGCTTTTAACAGATTCATCTTGATTATTGGTAAAAGGGTCATTAGGTCATCAACAGCAACAACATACAGATCCTCTTCGATAGCATGAGCATCGTGACCATGCTTTGGCATTGGGGCAGAGATCACATTCAGCTTTTTGGGCGCGTCGAATTCTACCTCCTTAGCATCTATTAAATCCTGGATCTTGTTTTTGAGGGCCCAACAATTGTTGGTGTCGTGCACTATGCCGTCTGAATGATAAGCACATTTAGCGTTGGCATGGTAAAAAGCAGAAGTTGTATTCGGATTTTGTGGTGGCTCTCTCAAGGTTGTAAGGTTTAACTTCAAGAGATGGGGGAGAACCTAGGCAGGTGTCATGTTTATTTTGGTGAATTGCCTAGCAGGCCTTCCCACTCTTTGTTGGTTGGTTCTGGGTTGATCGTTTCTAGGATGATCAACTGCAGTATTTTGAATCATTACAGCCCCCACCGCTGGTCGGCGCTCCACTCTTCCTCGACCTCTTTATGAGTAAACAGATGACACCTCTTTCTTTGCTGGAAAAGGTTTTTTAACAGCAGCAGAAGCAGATGTATCCTTTTGAATTTTACCACTCTTGATGCCAGCTTCGACTCTTTCACCAGTCAGAATTAACTCGGTGAACCCCGCAGATGAACTCCCTATCAGGTGATTAAAGAATGGACCTGACAGCTTCCCCAAAATTATATTAACAAGCTCTCTTTCAGACAATGGTTGATGCACCCTTCCAGCCAAGTCCCTCCATTTCTGGGCATACTCCTTAAAGCCTTCATTAGAGACCATACCCATACTCTGTAGTTGAGTACGAGTAGGTGCTAAGTCTGCATTATATTGATATTGTCTGTAGAAGGCAGCAACCAAATCCTCCCAATTGTGTACATCATATCTCTCAAGCTGGTAGAACCAATCCAATTGCGTCCCCGAAAGACTATCTTGAAAAAAGTGGACCCACAGATCCTTATCAGAAGAATGAGGTTGGATCTTTCTGACGTAAGACCGTAGGTGCATCTTCAAACAAGACAAACCATCGTATTTAGCAAATGTAGGAACCTTGAATTTAGGGGGAATCACAATCCCAGCAACCAACCCTAGCTCTTCGAAGTCCAGCCCAGGCACTCTTTGTACCTCCATAGCCGCCAGACGCTCTACCACATTCTTGTACTTGTCGTCTGCAGGAGGGTACTGCTGCTCAGAATAGTCTTTATCCTCTTCTTCTTCTTCTTCTTCAGCCTCAGACTCAGATGGTACTGCGGCTCCCTTTCCTTTACCTATCCCTTCATCAGATGTTGAGGGGAAATCCATGACCCTTCTAGCTTGGTTCTCAAATCTTCTACCCAGAGTAGCCACACCAACTCTTTTCTTTTTCTTCTTCTCTTTTTCCTTTTCCTTCTCTAATAGTGCTTTAAGATCCTCCTTACCCTTTGCCGAGGTCATGAGGAGTTGTTGGAACTGTGAATTCTGCGCTTGTAAGTCTTTGACCGTCTGCTCTATATCCATCTTGCTGAAATAAACAACAGAGAGATAAGGAAACCTAGTGTGAAGACGTGTTTATGCATATGATGAATGATATGTATTCATGTAACGCATTCAAGGATTCAGAAATTCAAATTTGTTGTAAACAAAAAGAACACACGTCATATTAATAAGATAGAATTTGTTAGTACATAAGTGCCCCATGGGCAAAATAAATACAAAACTCTAATGTAAAAAGACGTTATGCATCTTCTTTGGTGCGATGTAGGTGTTGAGAGTCTGCTCTTCGTGGAGTTGACGAGTAAGTTCCAAAACCTTCTTCTCACTGGTGTAGAAGCTGGCTTCAAAAGTGTTTCATTCTTCCTTGAGTTGTATCCAACTCTTTTGCAAATCTTCCAATGATGTTGGTATGTCAGGATGTAGGAGGGTGTATGGAACCTCTACTTCCATAACAGGCTCTTTGATCACAGGGAGAATGTAGGGGTAAGGCATCATAAGACTCTGGGCGCGGGTTCGTACCCACTTGAGGTAAGGCTCAAGGGGGATGGAATTCTTGTGTCCCAGTGTCTTACTGTCCACTTTGTTGGGCATCCTCCAATCTCGGATAAACCTTTATCGAAGTCCTTGAGCGTCGTTGTCGAAGTCAAAAACCAAGTCCGGAATCAGCATGTCATGAGGGCCATCCCTTCGGGCATACCCAAACTGTCTCAGAGCTAAGCAGGGGTTGTAGGTAATGCCTCCCCTAATGCCAAGTAATGGGACATTAGGGAATTCCCCATAATGATCAATGAGGATGACATTTTCTCTGGACCGAGAACACCAATGAACATCAGAATGTGTGAGAGTCATCAACCGTTATGACCACCTCAAGCCTTGTTCATTCTTCAAGACTGACTGGGGAAGGTGAGAAATAAACCACCTTGCTAGAAGAGGAGTATAGCATATGAGAACACCTCTTTTCCTCATTGTTCGTGTGTGAAATGAGTGGAGGATATCACCAAGCAATGTAGGCACAGGATTCCGAGATATGAAAATCTTGAAAGCATTAACATCTATAAGCTGATCAGGGTTTGGGAACAAGACTAACCCATAGATGAGAAGTGCTACAATCTCCTCAAAAGCTTGCAGGTCTAGAGAATTCCCGCATTCTTGTGCCTTCTCAAACAGAAACTTTTCCAAGAAACCCTTGATACCACTTCTGGTTTCCCAATGACCTTTGATATCAAATGGTTGCAAGTGTAAGGCTTGAGCAACATCTTCAGGCTTTGGTTCTCTTTCCGTACCATTGTAGGGTAGTTGATGGAGAATAGGAATCCTCAAGAGTTGAGAAAATTCCTCCAAAGTAGGCACTAGTTGGTAATCAGGAAATGTAAAGAAATGGTGTAGGGGGTCAAAGAACTGGAAGAGAACTTTCACCATGTCTTCTTAAATGTTGGAGTTGACCAAGTTGAGAAGTCTACCATGTCTTTCACTGAAGGTAGAATTCTCTGGAATCTTGGAAGTAAGCTCCTTGAGTTGAGGAGGAATTCTCACAAGGTTGACCTGAATATTTTTCCTGTGAAGTGATTCCATAACCTACAAAACAGGAACAAAGATGAAGATCCAAACCCTTGAAATCGTTAGCGGATGCATATGATGCTTCATGATGTCCATTATGTATGCTCAAGTATGTGTACAAGCAAATCACATAAGTTCCTAGTCTCAGGCTTGCATGGGGTTTCATAGGTAAGTACCCTTTTGAAGTTAGTTGGCTCAACCTGTCCTATAAATAGTAACTGGGTTCTTAAGAGCTCAATATCACTGGATTATTTTCTGTGTTCATTGTTTCAGTTTAGGCACTTTACTACCAACTTCGGACTGCACCAAAGCCGGTCATCTCACTACCCCTAAAAAAGGCCAAGATGGTCAAGTAAAGGTTCTAAAAGTCCATTAGTGCTTCATGACATCACTCAGCGGCCCCGTATTCTCTTTGATTGACTCAAAGGCTACCGGTACCCATAAATATATCACACTAATATAACTATTGCTTCAACCATGTTGGTATACCCCGCACAGTTTCCATAATGTATTGCTATTTACCTATGAATGTTTCCAAAATCTGGGTAGAGGATTCAAACCCAAACAATAGAACCAAATGTAAAGCAATCAAAGCAAACAAGATAATCATGTAAAGGTGATCTAAACCCTAAGGTAACTCCACTTTTAGATAAGATCCCCAGCAGAGTCTCCAGTTCTGTGATACGGTGGGAGAACTGACTTGAGGTTTTGCGTTTGTGTTTGCAAATGTTTTGGTTTAGCAAGAGTCGCCACGGAATTTTTATTTTATCCAAAGGAAAGGGTAAAAAAGCACAGGAAAGACCTTTGAGATGTTTTATTGGGTTCGGGGGGTAGATTATGAAAAGGGAAGGTGCAAGCACCCTTTTCATTCATGGTTATCCATGGGCTCTTAGTTACTTGTTTAGGTCACTTGCTTTTGCTTTTCAATTTTTTGAAATGGTGCTTTGTGTGTGGTTTTGAAAATGTTTTGAAAAGAGCCCATCATTGTGGCAACCTTGGTAATGATTCTTGTTTGAATATATAAAAAGGTGTATTGTCTTTTGAAAAGATGTTTCAACGTTTGAAAGTTTGTTTTGGGAAATGTTTTGAAATTGTGTGGTGATGTGTTTTTGAAAATAGCAAGGATGTTTGCAAGTTTTTATCAAGTAACTAAGAGTTGTCTACCATATCTACTCAAAGATATTTCCTACATATTTTCAACCCTTTCATATTGTTGTTTTACCATTGTATTTGGTAAACAAACTTGTGTTTGGATGTTAAACGGGACAGGCGCGGGTCATCGTATTGACCATGATAGCAATTGTGCTAAGTATCTTTAGCAAATTTTTGAGGGACTAGATCATTTTGTATAGGCAACCAAGATAGCGTCATCGAGGGACTATGATCTTTTGTTTTGTTTTTGTTTTTCCAAGATACTCAACATGCATAACATGGCCATTTTAAAGGCAACAAGTGGATGAAACCCTAGGGGTGCATGTGTGCATTGTGTTGTCAATTTACATGCTTTTATGTATTGTATTAGGTCTAACTATTTGTTTTGATTTTGGATATTGCATACAAACCCTAATCTCTATCATGGCATATTTGAAAGCTATAAATGCGTAAAAATAATCTAAGCTATTACAACATTGATATGGGGAGGGGGTACAATTTTGAATGGGGAGTATTTGCAAGAAAATAAAACCCTAAGATTAACTATTACATCCAAATTGAATTCTTTACTCAAATGATAAAAAAAGCAATATTTAAATAGACAATTAAATAAATATGCAATATATTATAAATATGCAAAAAATGTTTTTGTTTTTTTTGTGTGTAAAATATAATATTTAATGTGTGTAAAAATATAATATTTAATAAAAAAATAAAATATTATTTTTATTAAGGGTGGAAACCCTAATTTGTTTTAAGAAAGTATATATATATATATATATATATATATATATATATATATATATATATATATATATATATATATATATATATATATATATATATATATATATATATATATATATATATATATATATATATATATATATATATATATATATATATTAATTATATTATTTATGTACAATAAAATAAAAAGATAATAAAATATATACAAATTTCAAAAAATAAAAATATATTAGAAAAAATATTATTTAAGTATGTAAATAATAAAAATAAAAATAAAATATTTTTATGTATTATTTTGAAGTTTTTATATAGAAAATAAAAGTATGTTATTTAATAATTATTTTTATGTTAGAAAAAATAATAAAAAATACAAAATAAAATGTGAAAATTTATGAAAATGTTTTTGGTAATTTTTTATGTTTAGAAAAAATAAAATAAAATCATAAATGAAAAAGAAATAGAAAAATATAAAAATATGAAACAATGGGCCAAGGGGGTGCAATCAGCAAGCTAGGGGGCGCCAAAAGTGAGAAATAACCAGGACCAGCCCAAATACTTCATCTTTAACCCCAGATTCAAACAAAAACACGCGTTCTTTGTACAAACTCGTATCTCCTGCATTTGTGCTTAAAAACGAAAACTTGCAACATAAAAGTTATAGAGCATGATCATACGATTCTAACCATATAAAAAACTTAATCTAACTCTCAAAGACCAGAGAGAATTTCTCTGGCCCTAATTTCTAACCTAACTTTTTCAGAAAGTTCATCAATCAAATTCTCTCAGCACACTTAACTTAAATGAAATCTATGCATATGTACAGCTTAAGGGCTATGAGTACTACATTTTTTATTCACAAACCTAAGCCTAATGATTCCTAAATAGAGAGATAGAAAGTTGGAAAATACCTGTTTCAGTTGAACTCGAATATGGCAATGCTGAGGTTTTCAGTGAGGCCTGAGATGTTTGTGAGCTTGCCTGAACTTCCTCTGACCTTCCCCAATGCTTTGTTTGCTTTGAGCTTGCTTGAATAAGCCTGTAGAAGTCAACCTGAACAAGATAAAATCAGAAATGGTGAAGCTTGCAAATGGAGTTACAGTCAATGGCCAATGGTTGGGATAGCTTAGGTGGGTTATATGGAATGTATTGGAACTGGTTTAGGACAAAACGCACGAGTGGTTTGTGAGGTGGAAGTGAAACTGCAGAGAGTGCCCTGTTTTGCAAGAAGATGGTGTTTTGATGTTCAAGAGTGTTTGAGGAATGGATGGCTCGTGTTTCTGGCTCAAATCAATGTGCAAAAGTTGTTTCAAATGCTTACAAACTTTGTTCTTATCAGATTTCAAAGATATGGATCTTTTGCAAGTTTACTTGGTTTTGAAGTAAAAGTGTGAAGTGATACAAGACAGGCCTGTACAGGCTATCTTCCAGCATGCACAAGTTTTTGTACCTTTGCCTAGGTTTGTGGAACTTGTTTTCTGCAAAGAGAGGGGTCCAAGGCTCAAGGGAAGCAAGTTGACATAAAGTTGCCTTTATCAAAATGGCATAGTTCACTTTTTGTCAAAAATGGATTAAACTCTTGTGTAAACTTCCATTGATCAGAATAATTCCTTAAACCAATGATTTTGCATTCAATTTTTTAGTGTGGAAGGTTTTAGAGACCTGTAAGCAAGTACAAGTGAGGCTGGATAGAGTTTGCAACTTGTGTCAACATGAAAATGCCATGGATCAAAAGTGAGTTTTTACCAAATTCAAACCTTCGATTCTCCCTAACCATAAATGATTTTGGAGAGTTCTTTGACATTTTGGAAATCTTGCAACATTCTCTACAATCCATCTTTGAAATGCATTTTGAGATTCCAAGTGGAACTAGGTGAAAAATTTCCATGAAGACAGGTTAAAATGCTGCCTAAACTAGGGCAAAATTTCACTAAGTTAAAAGTTTCATGGACCCTTGTTCCAAAAATCATAACTTGATATTCAAGCTTATTTTGGGAAAGCTTTGTGAATCAAAGTTGTAGATTTTATGGAGGACTACAACTTTCATGTTGGAATTTTTGTTTTAATCCAATTGCATCATGAAAAAAATGTTGGGCAAAGTTGGGAAAAAATAAGAAAATTTCATAACTTAGAAAAATTCTAAGTTATGAAATTTTTCAATCTTAAACCCTAATTTGAAAAATTAGGTTTCTTGATGAACAAGTTTCATGTTTTGACACATCTTGATGAAAAATGATCCTTGGCACTTGATTTTGACCAAAAAGTCAAAGTTTGACTTTTCAGTGTACAGTTGATTTTTGATTAGTTGATTGGAAAATTCATCTGTCAATCCAATGCAATTGAGATCTTTTGAACCTTGTGGTTAGGTAAAGATGATGCCATTGATTCCTTGAATCCATGCTTGAACCCAATTTGCCATTGGCTAGGTTAAAAGTCAGAAATTGCCCTTATACAGTCAAAACCCTAAAATGACCATTTTACCCTTTTGATGATCTGATCAAATTTCTTGAGGAGTTGTGGTCCAAACTTGATCAAATGGTTCATATGAGCCTATAATATTGATGTGGACCAAAATTTATGAGGTTTGACTGTAAATTGGCCATAGTTGACTTTTTCCCCAATACAGTTGATTTTTAGGTCAACTGTCCAATTGACTAGGCAAAAATTTGATTCAAGGCTTGAAACTTGGTATGAGCAAACTTATAAGTCCAACATGAAGCATGAAAGTCAAATTGAGCATTAGAAGTCCAAAATTCCTTGTGCAAACTCAAACCCTAATTTAGGTCAACAGTGCAAGGAGATGTCTTGAGCAGAGCAAACCCTGGCGTGGTCTTGAGTTCAAAGAGTCTTGTGAGGAGAAATCTTGATAAAATGTGAGGGAAAATTTTGGCGTACAACACAAGGTAAGGGTGGGGTTCTGAATCTATAATAGGGTTTATGATGATTGGTTTATGGGATTATATGTGAAAATATTATCTTGTTAATGATTTGAATGTATATGATGTCGTATGATGAGAATCGATGAATTATAGATGAATAACAATGTCCCAATGTTGTATATATGATGTAGAATTATAGTATAATTATAATGGATGATTATCTATGATTAGAAGGTGTTTTTAGGGCCTAAAGTATGAAACCCGTAGTGAAAATGTAGAGAAAATCGCAGAAAATATATAGCAGAGCAGTATGTGTCGACCCCAAATGGCATGTGTCAATACATGAATGATGTTAGACTCAGGATGAGTCGACACGAAGGAGTCATGTGTCGATACATGAGGAATTTCAGACTCGTGATGAGTCGATACGTAGGAGCATGTGTCAATACATGCAGTGTTATAGACTCAATATGAGTCGATACAAGAGAGTTTGCATCGACTCATGTAGCGTGTTCAGTTCAGTACGCGTCGATCCAAGACTTTACGCGTCGATCCATGTTGTCTGGTTTTTGACAGATTCGTTTTCCTAAGGCTGTAACTTGAGTTTCGAATTCCGTTTGAGGTGCCGTTCGAAGCGTGGAATAGCTAACACGATGAACTTCATTCTTAAGGATTAAAATGAAGAATAGGAGGGATAATCCTAATACCCAAAGTAGGATTTGAATTAGTTCCCGTGTTGATCGTTAAGTTAATTTTTGTGAAGAATGATGAGGATGAGATGTATATAGATTGTTGTTTGGTTTGTAACAGTAGGATGAATGATGATAATGATGCAGTATTACAGAATAGTAATATGCAGAGGTTTGGTAATTTTGAAGTAAGCCTTAGTTGATTAACTAGTTATAGGCGAATCATGTTGTAGTCCTATGGCCAACGTTGCGAGATTGACGAGTTGCTGTTGTAATGTTGTTATGGCTGAATTGCTATGAAATATATGTTGTATGTATATATGATGTTTGATGAGTTATATGTTGATATATGATATTGATGAAAGATGTTGAGATGCCTCTAATAATTGACAGCTTTTAAGATGTAGGCTTTTGGCCAACGATGATGTTTGTGTTGAGATGTTGTTAATTACGTTGTTGTCATTACATTCAGGATTATGTCACATACATTGCATTTCAAGATGGAGCTTATGCTCGTTAAGATGGCATGTATTGGTGAATATTAAGATGAAGGCTTATGCCTTGTTGATGCCTTTATTTATTGGCAGATTTTTAAGATGGGAGTTTTGCTCCAATGGTACCACATGCATTTGCATAATATTGAGTCGCATTATATGATTGCATAAAGAGGTTGTGTATTTATGTTGTGAATATGTATTATCGATGCGATTATTGTTGATCATAAGATGAAAAGTGCTGATGTTATGTGATCTAATTCAATATATTAATTATCATACGCTTTATTATATTGTTAGATATCTCATCCCTTATGTTTGAATGTTGCTCTTATGTTGGTAACATGCAGGTAATCGAGAGTGAAGTTTGTATACCTTCAGTAGTTCGAGTCGGTGTCATTGCTCTGATATGTAACACTCGGGGGGGATGAACGCTTGTTGCTTTATTTGTTGATTATTAAGTTGTTGAACTTTAAGTTGATTATTATTAAGTATGTGTTGTTTTGAAGTTGCTGTAACGATGGATAAAGATGTTATTAAGAATTCTGACGCATATATGTTAAATTGTTGATTTAAGAGATTTAATTATTATGCTGATGGTTCATCCGAAGTTTTAAAGTGTTATATATCCACGATGAATGCAATGAGTTTTTAATGATGAATTTGTGGCATCCTGATTCGTTTGCATGAATGATTTTATAACTCTGATTTATTTATATAATTCCCGGGTAGAATTGTGGTGTTACAGTTCGAACCTCAGCATCTGCATTTTAATTATTTTCAAAAGTAGCACATCATTCCTCCTAGTTTTTCAATAAAACTGAGGGGTAAGATATATAATTTTTTAAAACTTATTACATTGTTTACATAGGATATTAATAAATTAACTTGTTTACAAACTACATTTTTTACCCATAATATTACTGTTAGACGGTGTGGTAAGTGATCGAGAAGGGGGTGAATAGATCACCGCCTTCTTTATCAAGGATTTAAAATCTTTTATTGGAATTTCTTAAAAAACAGCGGAAAAGTAAGGTCCAGAATCAACTTTCGTCTATTTTGAACCAACTACTAGAAAACATGACATACGATAAACTTGTTGGATTTTATTAGTATGAAATAGATGAATCTTAAACACATATTGATTAACGTTTTTAATGTACTTATCACTAGAACAATGTTTCCAATGAATTAAAACTTGCAAGAAATTTTGTCAAATGGTTGGCGTATGCTTGTTTGATGATTAATAATGGTGATTTGATGAAAGTATTTGAACCACTATTTTATCATTAAACATAAAACTCAGCAAGCCAATTGAATCACAAAATTGCGGACAATGTAAAGAGATAGAGAGAAAGAAAAATAATACGCAGGAAGCTTGGTAAGGAATTTCCCCACTATCGTCCTCACGTATGGGTACGTCTCCCTCTCAATTCTAAAATTGAAATTGAGAACTCTTATATCAATTTTGTTGAAAGTTTGTATACAAGGTTACACTACAAAGACAAAATGAAATCCCAATTATCTTCTTCTTCTTGTAAGAACCTCCCCTTGATATGAGCCTATCAAGATTCCCTGCAAGATCCACAATCAATCCTCCGCTTTCACGACCTGTTTGCAAAAATCCCTCTGATTTCTAAACCTCTCGCTACGGCTGAATCTGACTTGTGCGACCGCGACTAACAAACCCTCAAGAACACACTCATTCTTGAAGGACAAACCCTTGGTTTTTCCTCGAAGCCCCCTTCTGAATCTTCAACCCAGCTGAGATCCCTTGAATGAATTGTTGAACGTTATCTCTTGATCTCTTAATTCAATTGAACAAATATGTTTGACTTTCATTGTTGTTGTTGAATTAAGATGATTGAGAAGATGATAAAGATGAACTATCTTCCAGGCTTCTTGTTGCTCAGTAATTGATGCACACAATTGTAATAATGTGTCACCTAAATTTGCTGCTGAAAACTTACTTATATATGTAACAGAAAACGGTTAGATAGAAATTCGCATTATGAGTCTATGCATGTTAGCATGAGTCGACTTGTGTTAGTTATGCAACACAAAATGGGTCGATGTAAGTTGTTATGAGTCGATGCAAACTGATACTACAACATATTACAGAGCTAACCATTTTACATGAGTCGATACATAACACGTGTGTGTCGACACATACTGAATTGAATTTTGATTTTTGAAGATAAAACGTGTTATATGTTGATGCATGGAGTTATGTATCGATGCATAAAAGTTGAAACTTGTTTTCCAGGGACATCAACATATCATGTGTTGATGCATGATGTTATGTAACGATGCATAATTGTTGAAAGTTGTATTCCAGGAGCATCAACATATCATGTGTCGATGCATGAAGTTATGTATCGATGCATAAAGGTTGAAAGTTGTATTCCAGGAGCATCAACATGTTATGAGTCGATGATTGGAATGGATTTGTCGACTCATACTGAAGCATAATCATTTTTATGATTATTTGCTTAAGTATGTGTCGATGCAAAACTCTTTGTGTCGACTCATAACAGTATTTTATGTGTAAAACACATTCTTAATCTTTTTAAACATGGTATACTATATTTTTACAATACACACATATAGGTAAATCATTTTCAACATTCATTGATTATTTCACACATATTTTTTATCATTCAAAACTAATTTTATGAAGGGGTTGCTCATAAACTCCCCTTTTTTGATGATGGCAAATATTTGATGATGTGTGATGATATAGTATGGATGAATGAACTGCTCCCCCTGAGTTTGTTCATATTAAGTATCCTTCTCTAACACCATTATCTTCTCCCCCTTTGACAACATCAAAAAGAGAATAAGATAGATTTTTAGCATTTCGGCACACATATGAATTGAGATGCAATCTCAGCAAATTTGTAACGAAACAAAACCAATGAGTCTTGGCATACGCATGGTAATAGATAAGTGTAATAATCAAGTAAACAAAATTAATTATGGTGAAAGCATTTAAGGAAAAAAATATTCAATTTAACATAAGATATAACAATAATTGTTTGAATAGAACATGAATACAAATTTTAGAACAAAAGACATAAGGATAAATGTTATGATATGTATGACATGATATGTGTGACATGGTGGGAGAACTGACTTGAGGTTTTGCGTTTTATCGCAAATGTTGCGGTTAGCAAGAGTCGCCACCGAATTTTCTTTTATCCAAAAGGAAAGGTGAAAAAGCACATGAAAGACCTTTGAGATTATTTCTTGAGTTCGGGGGGTAGATTATGAAAAGGGAAGGTGCTAGCACCCTTTTCATCCATGGTTTTCCATGGGCTCTTAGTTACTTGCTTAGATCACTTGCTTTTGTTTGTTTGAAATTGTGTTTGGTGTGGTTTTGAAAGTATTTTGTAAAAGAGGCCATTCGTTTAGGCAATCTTTGTAATGATTCTCGTTCATAAGAATGTATACAAAGATGTTTGTCTTTTGAAAATGTTTTCAATGTTTGTAAGATGTTTTTGAAATGTGTGTGTTCTTGTTTTGAAAATAGCAAGGATTGTTGTTTGAAATGGAGCAAGTAGCCAGAATCTATCTACCTACTCAAATGTCTTTCTTATGTATTTTTTATTCCTTTGACATTGTTGTCTTACCATTGATTTGGTAAGAAACCCTATCTTTGGATGTAAACGGGACGGGCGTGGGTCATCGTATAACCATGATTAGCAATGTTTGCAAAGTATCTTAGCATCTTTTGAGGGACCAAGATCATTTTGTAAGGCAACTTTTGAATAGCGTCATCGAGGGACTATGATCTTATATTTGTTTTTTTTTGCCAAGATACTTCGCATGCGTCACATGGCCATTTTTGTTTTAGGCAACCAAGTGGAGAAACCCTAAGGGTGCTTCTGTGCAAGTGTATCATTTTCATGCAATGATTTTGTCTTGTATTTAGGGTTTTCTATTTTGCTTTGTTTTGTTCTTGTCATACAAACCCTAATTACTAATCATGGCATATAAAGCGATAAATTGCGTAATGTAAATATTTCTAAGTTATTACAACAATTTATGGGAGGGGGATACAAATTTGAATGGGGATTTGCAAGAATATAAACCTAAATAAATTATTACAACCAAATCGAATTTGTACGAATTAGAATAAATACAATACAATATTAAAAAGAAAAAGCAATGCAATGTACATGTAAAAAAGATTTGTATGTCTTGTTTCTATGTAAAAGAAAATCTAATCTAAACCTAAAGATATAAAGAAAAGGAATTAATTTTTAAAAGGGGTTTAACCCTAATTATTATTTAAGAGAAAATAAAGTTTTTATAGGTATTATTTTGTGTATTTTCTTGTATCAAAATAATAAATAACATTGTATATAAATATAAAATTAAATATATGCAAAAATAAGTATTTATAAGTATGAAATGAAAAATAAATTGAACTAAATATGTTTAAATATATTTACAAGTTTATTAAGAAAACAAATGATATCCTATTAAAATAAAATATATTTTTATGTGAGAAATAAAATAAAAATACAATAAAAGTGCAATATTATTAATTTATATTTTTTGGGATTTTTATGTATTAAAGAAAATATTTAAAATTTTAAATATGAAAATAAAACAAAATAAAAATAAAAATATAAAAGTTGGCAAGGGGGGGGGGGGGGGGGGGGGGGGGTAATGTAGCAGATTGGTGGTGATGATATTAGCAAAAAAACTTTGGCCCAAAAGACAAGCCCAACCTGTAAAAAATTTAGAAATGGAAAAGAAATAGAGTGAAAAATACAAAAGTAGCTCGCCCAGATTCGAACCCAGGACATGGGTCTCACCAGCCCGCTACTTTGCCACTAGGGTGGCTATACTTCCATTATCTTAAGTGAAACAATAATAACATATTTTGAACCAAGTCCTTGCCCTGTTTCATCTTCTTCCTTAAGCTTTGGCGAGACATCCTGTAACTCTCTCATACTATCATAAAAATGAAAATTCATAACATGAAAGTTATAGTACTTGAGCACACGATTCCAAGCATATAAGTTATGTAAACTATTAATCAAAGAACAAAGAGAATTTTAACAGCCCTAAATCTTGACCTAATATTTCCAGAAATTTCAAGTTCCAAATTCTCTCAGCACAAGTAAAATCAATGCAAGATAATGGTATGTACAGCTTCGTTATGATGAGGACTATATTTTTTACACAAATCGTGACCTATGGTTGCCTGTACAAAGAGATAGAGTTTAGGATTTTACCTCCTTCAGTTGGAATCATGGATTAAACTGGGGTGAGTTTGATGGAGGCCTGATGCTTGCTTGAGCTTCCTTGAACTTCCCTGGATGTATCCCAACCCTTGCCTTGCTCTAAAAGTAGCTGGAACTCCTTGGCCAAGTCAAACTGCAAGCTCTGAAGTCAACAATGGCAAATGGTGGAGGAGTGATTACAGAACATGTATGAAGGCCTAGATTGACTAGGTATCAAGTATGTAAGGTGTTTAAATGATCCAAACTCAAAACGCACGAGCCAAATGGAAGATGAATGTGCTTATGCCAAATCTGCAGTTTTGGACAAATTTTTGGTGTTTTGTTGGTTGGGAGTGTTTCGGGTCTTTGCTAATCGTGTATTATGTTGCATAATGTTTGTATATTAGTATTGAAATGGTTTTTAGGTCAGCTCCTCAAAAGATCTGCAAGTTCTAGCCTTTTGGCCACCTTTCTTGTACTTGAAGCAAAGTGACAAGACAAAGCTTTACATGCTTGTACCTGCTTGCTTAGGGTTGGTATGTGCTTTGTACAATTTACTTGAGACCTGTGAGACTTGTATGTGCCAAGGGGACAGGTCCAATGCTCAAGATTGTAAAGTTTGCAAAAGTTACTCTTTTTCAAAATGGCAATGGAACCTTTTTGCCATAAATGGAATTACAAGTTAGATAAAGGTTCTAAGGCATGGATAAAAGCTTTGTCAACTGAGTAAGCATTTAATTAGGGAGTGTGGAACAAGTTTAGGACCTGTAAAGCATGTATTAGCCATCATAGGATTGATTTGCAACTTTGTTCTTGATGAAATGGCTTGGACAAAAAGTGAGAAATTGCCAATTTCATCTTTTCGATTCTCCCTACTCAAAAATGATCTTGAGGAGTTCTTGGACATTTTGGAAATCTTGCAATGTGCTCTATAATTCATATTTGAAATTCATTTTGATATACCTCTTGGAACTAGGTGAAAAATCGCCATGAAGTTGGGTCAAAAACCTGCCTAAATTAGGGAAAAATTTCACTAAGTTAACAATTTCATGACCATGTATTCACAAATTTATATCTTGAGATCCAAGCATCTTTATGGAAAAGTTTGTGAAAAAAATTTC
Source organism: Vicia faba (assembly GCA_948472305.1). Taxonomy (NCBI): domain Eukaryota; kingdom Viridiplantae; phylum Streptophyta; class Magnoliopsida; order Fabales; family Fabaceae; genus Vicia; species Vicia faba. Next base: position 767,148,872 of record OX451740.1, on the reverse strand, counting down.
TATATTTCATGGAGGTCTACAACAATCATGTTGGGAACTTTCCTTGAATCATTATGCATCATAGTGTAAAAATGGCCTAAAGTTGAGAAAAAATAAGAAAATTTTTCATACTTAGAAAATTTCTAAGTTAGGAAAATTTTCAAATTCAAACCCTAATTTTCAAATTTGGATTTCTTGATGAAAAAGTTTCATATTTTGACATGTCTTGATGAATTATGACCCTTGGCACTTGATTTTGACCAAAAAGTCAAAGTTTGACTTTTCAGTATACAGTTGACTTTTGATTAGTTGACTGCAAATTTCATCTGTCAATCCAATGAATTTGAGATGTTTTGAGCCATGAAATTAAGTCAAGATGATTCCATTGAATCCTTGAAATCATGATTTAACTCAATTGGTCATTTTCTAGGTTAAAAATCAGAAATTGCCCTTCCTCAATCAAAACCCTAATTTTGACCAATTTGCCCTTTTGGTGATTTCATCAAATTTCTTGAGGGATTGTGATCCAAACTTGACCAAACGACACATGTAAGTTCAAAATGTTGATGTGGATAAAAAATTATGAAGTTTGACTGTAAATTGGCCATGGTTGACTTTTTCCCCAATACAGCTGATTTTTAGGTCAACTGTCCAATTGACTGATCAAAAATATGGTTCAAGGCTTGAAACTTGTCATGAGTGATCTTAGGGGTCCATAATGATGTTTGAGAGTAAAATTAAGCATTGATATTCCAAAAATCCTTGTGCAAACTCAAACCCTAATTTTGGGTTATCAGTGCAAGAAGATATGCCTTGAGTTGACCAAACCCTAATCCAGTCCTGAGTCAAAGAAACCTTGTGAGAAAAATCTTGATATATGAGAGGGAAAATTTTGGGGTACAACAATATCCTTAAGGATTGTTTCCATCACAAGATTCATCATATTTGTAGGGTGGAGGAGGCGGAGGAGTTGGGTTGATATCAGAGTTCTGGGTCATGAATTGATATCGTCGAAATCTGTATTGGACATCAACGTTTCTGAAGTTGTACATTATTCCGAGATTGTCAAGATAATCATCCATAAATCCTATCATTTCAGTGTAGAAGACTTGATGCCATTTGATCAAATCCAAGTGCCATGAATGCTGGTTTTGGTATATTCGCGTATGCTCCTCATGCCATTGTTCAGGAGCCTCTGAGGAAGATCCTGCAACAGTAGTGGCAGAAGCATGTGGTGGTGCAGCTTGATCAAATTGATAGTTTGTCGGAGACCACCGGTTTGGCACGCAATCACCCCAACCAGTTCCAGCCTGATTTGCCTCAGGTTGGGCATCCTCATTTATATCCTGCATGTCCTCATCAACATGATCCTCATCCTCATAAATTTGTTAAGAGGGTATATCAAAATTGTATAACCTTATATGGGATCCTTTTTCCTTGAAATAAAGACACTGTCTATTTTTATCCCATCTATATCCCATATGCGGCAGGGTTTCCCGATTGAACTGTTGTGCAGCAGTAGGGGAGACAAGTGGGACAGGAGGAATTTCAAGATTCCAAAACTTGATGATTCTCATTATTTGTGTAGTATATCCAAGATTTGTATTCCTTTGACTATTACGCATAATAAACATGCGCTTGACGAAGTAATTTAGCCAGTTTAGGGGTACTCTATTTAGTAGAATATGCAAAATATGAATGTCTGACCTGTCTAGTCTATAGTGGCCACCGGATCTAGGATGCAGTATATGAGAAATTATCCAGTGAAGCATTCTAGGAATGCTTTTGATTGCACCAGTGGTTATAGGCTCATACTCACCAAGAGGTCTATCAAGTTTCAAAATTGAATCTATGAAGGCTTCCTTATTATAATCAGTGTCATAGCTTTCATCATGATAACTCTTCAGTAGTGTCCTCCCAAATCGAATGCCAAAAACAGTTTTCCAGTCAATGGCTTCAAATACATACCTTCTTGTTCCAATTTTAACCTTAAAACGCCAACCTTTATTCGTTTTTAAGCCATCATAGAAGGCTATTATAAAATCTTCATGGTAATCTTCTCTAACATTTAAAAAGGACCCTAATTGTTGAGCATCTAAAATATAACATACATATGTGATATGAAGAGACAAAACCTCAGCCTTGTTGAAGATATGAGGCTTCATGACTAATCTCGTTTTCAAAGATTGCTCAAATTCTTCAACAGTGGCAGGATGCATGATGGTTAAAGCACTAGAAAGAATTTCTGTAGCAGATCCAGATGGTCCTGCACCAAGTTTTCCCTTGCCTTTAGTCTTTGGAGGCATTTTCTTTGTTGAAGAAGAGTAGACAAGTATTTGGAGATAATGGTATTGAAAGATGAAGTGAATGATGAGAATGACAAATGATGATTAGGGTTAGCCGATGTATGTAATGAATGAAATAATTAGAAAGAGTCTTAAAAAAACTTTGGGTAGATGGGTCGACGCCAATAATGTTTGTTGAATTGTACATTGTAAATCTGATGTATGTAAGTTGATTTGTTGTATTGCCGAGGAAAATAAATCCTTGACTGCTGCTGAGGATATGTGGATTCTTCATGTCTTGAAGTTGGAGTATTTGACAAAAATTCCGTTGTGAGAGCAATGCCATATACTGCTTGAGGAATCTGCTTGGGGAATCCAGAGAATTTTGATGACTTCTAGTGGGGATTAATAATGGGAGTCTTTTTCTGTTGGGGAGTATCAGAAGTTAAATGTCACCCGGTTGGATTTCTGGCTTCAAAATAACTTGCTGGGGAATTTGGAGAAACTGGATGGTTTCCACCGGGGATTAATAGTTTGAAGTTTTAGCTCCGTCGGGAATCTAAATGACGTACTGTGGGGATTGCTCATGGAATAGCCTGAAGAGGTTTTCCTATTCTTTCAACCTGTCGGTAATTGTCTTTTTTTCATTTTGTTTATTTGTAAACAGTAATTATGTTCAAATGCATATGTTCATTAATGAATCATTGGACGTTTTTGCAAATAAAACACAAGTGTAAAGGAAAAGGACAAATAGTTTTCTGTACTTTAAAGAGATATCTTTGTATTTACTTTGAATAAGTATTTTGTACAAAAGAGACAGACATCCTAGTAAGAGGATGGTGTCGTAAAAGTAAGAAAAAATTTATACAAAGAAAGACAGCTATGTGTAATAAACTCATGGGGTTCCCATTCTGCTATAGCCTTCGTATCTCCGAATATCTTTTCTATTTGTTGCTTTGTCCGAAGATGATTGAATTGATCAGAAACTCCGAGTTTGTCAGTGAAGAGATTATCCTCAAAGTGATCTGACGGGACATAGTCATACGCTTTAATTCCCTAACTTTTTCCTGGACCGCCCTTTCGGGTTTTCAGTCCACCGGGAAACCCTTTTTTGCCCAAGTCGCCCTTTCGGGTTTTCAACTTGCCGGGTGTACAGATTTTTTTTATTTTATCCCTAATTTTTGCCCGAACCTTTTGATTCTCCGGGATGCCCTTTTTTTTGCCTAGGTGTGTCAACCTAGAGGGTATCTTATGCGTAGTATCTTTTGACTATGTCCGCGTTCGTAGGGTGTGGCAAGTCATCACTGTCCATGGTGGTTAAGATCATTGCCCCACCGGAGAAGATGTTCTTGATTACAAATGGTCCTTCATAGGTAGGAGTCCATTTTCCCCTGGGATCACTTTGTGGCAAGATGATGCGCTTGATCACTAGATCTCCGACTTGATATACTTGGCGTATGACTTTCTTGTTGAAAGCCTTGATCATCCGTTTTGATACATCTGACCATGGAAAATAGTAGTAAGTCTCTTTTCATCAATTAAGTTTAGTTAATCAAGTCAAGTCTGGATCCAATCATCCTCATTCAAACCTGCATCCTTCTTAATCCTCAAAGAGGGGATTTGAACCTCGATAGGCAAGACAACCTCCATGCCATAAACCAAAGAATGGGGTTTTTCCCTAGTTGACGTGCGATCCGTGGTACGGTACCCGTGGAGAGTAAATGGCAGCATCTCATGCCATTCCTTGTAGGTGACTGTCATTTTCTGTATGATCTTTTTAATGTTTTTATTAGCATCTTCGACTGCACCATTCATCTTTGGCCGATAGGGGGATGAATTGTGATGCTGAATCTTGAACTGCTCGCACAAGGCGGTGATTATAGTATTGTTAAGTTTTGTACCATTATCAGTGATGATCCTTTCTGGGATACCGTACTGGTAAATGAGATTCTGCTTGATGAAGCGGGCAACAACATTCTTAGTAACGGATGCGAAGGAAGCTGCTTCGACCCACTTTGTGAAATAATCAATGGCCATTAGAATGAAACGGTGTCCATTGGAGGCTGTAGGCTTGATCTCCCCAATCATGTCGATTCCCCACATAGCAAAGGGCCAAGGAGCCGTCAAGACATTCAGAGGAACCGGAGGTACGTGCACCTTGTCAGCACAAATTTGACACTTATGACAGGCCCGGGAGTGTTGATAGCAGTCTGTTTCCATGGTAGACCAATAATAGCCTGTCCATAGGATTTTCTTCGCCATCGTATGCCCGCTGGAGTGAGTGCCAAAGGTACCTTCATGTAATTCAGCCAGATCTTTTCAGCCTCAATCTTATCCACACAATGGAGCAGAATAGAGTCATGATTACGCTTGTACAGGATGCCATTACTCAGGAAGAACTTAGCAGAGAATCTACTTAAAAACTTCTTATCATTGATTGAAGCTCCTTCTGGATATTCTTGAGCCTCGAGATACCTCTTGACTTCATGAAACCAAGGCTGGTCCACTACTTCTTCAGTATTAATCTCGTGACAGTGTGCTGGCTCGTCCATTAGTTCAATGGTGATCTGGGGAGCCTCGTTATCCCAATTAAGTTTAAACATAGATGACATCGTGGCTAGAGCATCTGCTAGCTTATTTTCTTCTCGTGGGAAATGCTCGAAGGTAATCTGCTTAAAATGTGGTAGCAATGTCAAGACATGTTCTTTGTAAGGGATAAGGTATGGATGCTTAGTGTCCCACTCTCCTTTGATCTGACTGATGACTAAAGCTGAATCTCCAAACACATCTAAAGATTGGATTCCCAAGTCTATGGCAGCCTTGAGACCAAAGATGCATGTTTCGTATTTCGCCATGTTGTTCGTACAGTTGAAGCAAAGTCTGGTAGTAAAAGGAGTATGGCACCCTCCCGGAGATATGAGTACAATGCCGATACCATTACCAAGTGCATTGGATGCCCCATCAAAGAATAGGGTCCATCGGGATCCTTGTTCAGGTCCGTCATATGGTCTGATTTCTTCATAATTGTCTAAAGTCATGATGTCTTTGTCCGAGAATTCAAACTTCATGGACTGATAATCTTCTACAGCTTGATGAGCAAGATGATCAGCTAGCACACTGCCTTTTATAGCTTTCTGGGTAGTGTACTGTATGTCATATTCTGTTAGGATCATCTGCCATCTAGCTATTCTTCCCGACAAAGCAGGCTTCTCAAAGATGTACTTTATTGGATCCATCTTAGATATCAACAAAGTGGTATGAGTCAACATATATTGTCTTATCCGGCGAGCAGCCCATACCAAAGCGCAACAAGTTTTCTCGAGCAGTGAATACCTGGTTTTACAGTCGGTAAACTTTTTGCTCAGGTAGTACATAGCGTGCTCTTTTCGGCCAGACTCGTCATGCTGCCCCAATACACACCCCATTGAGTTTTCTAAAATGGTCAGATACATGATCAGCCGTCTTCCCTCAACTGGTGGCATCAAGACAGGAGGCTCTTGTAAGTATTCCTTGATCTTGTCAAAAGCAATTTGACATTCATCATTCCATCTGACTACTTGATCTTTCTTCAACAATTTGAAGATTGGTTCACAAGTAGATGTTAGGTGAGAAATGAATTTGGAAATATAGTTCAGGCATCCCGAGAATCCTCTGACTTACTTCTCAGTATGAGGAGCAGGCATTTCTTGTATTGCTTTAACCTTAGCAGGATCAACCTCGATGCCTTTGTTGCTGACAACGAAACCTAAGAGTTTACCGGATCGGACTCCGAATGTGCACTTGTTTGGATTCAGCCTTAGTTTGTACTCCTTCAATCTCACAAACAGCTTTTGCAAGTGATCAAGGTGCTCCTCTTCAGTTTGTGATCGGGCTATCATTCCATCTACATATACCTCTATCTCATGATGTATCATATCATGAAACAAAGCTACCATGGCGCGTTGATAGGTTTCCCCAGCATTCTTCAGTCCGAACGACATCACTTTGTAGCAGAACGTGCCCCACTGTGTGATAAATGTAGTTTTCTCCATGTCCTCAGGTGCCATTTTGATCTGGTTATAACATGAGAATCCGTCCATGAAGGAAAACACTTTGTGCTGGGCTGTATTATCAACCAGAATATCAATGTGGGGAAGTGGAAAATCATCTTTAAGGCTGGCCCTGTTTAAATCTCTATAATCCATGCACATCCGTACTTTGTCGTCCTTTTTAGGTACGGGAACAATGTTAGCAACCCATTGAGGATAGGAAGTGACAGCCAAAAATCCAGCGTTGAATTGTTTCATGACTTCCGCTTTGATCTTCTCTGAAATGTCAGGTCTCATGCGGCAGACTTTTTGTTTCACTGGTGGAAAATCCTCTCTTGTGGGTAGACGATGTACCACGATATCTGTATCAAGTCCCGGAATGTCCTCGTATGACTAGGCAAAGATCTCAACATAATTATGCAATAGCTGAATTAAACGCTCCTTGACACACGACTCTAGATTAGCACCCACTTTGATTTCCTTTTTATCTTCCTCGGTACCCAAATTGATTGTATCCAACGGCTCCTCATGAGGTTGAATATCTATTTCCTCTTGTTGTAGTAGTCTGGATAATTCCCCTGGTACTTCAAAATCTTCCTCACCTTCGTATTCAGCTTGGTAGATTAGATCTTTAGAGTCACTGAAGGCTATAGCAGTATCGTTACCCATGGGATCCGGAATGGAGGGGTACCTGCATTTGTGAGTGTGGGTGTGTGTAAGGGTATAGCCTTCTTTAAACAATAAAATGTAAAAGAAAGACAATGAGCACAAAAGTTTTGTATGTGGAAAAACGTCCATGATTCATTGAATGTCATATGAAAATGAAATAAAAACCCTTACAAATGGACCATTGTGCCTCGGGTAAGACACAAGGTTTTTAAAGCGTGAATTGTTCGTGAATATTACAAGTCCAACAGAAATGTAAAAGATAAATTACTGAGAGATGAAAGTTATTGGGACAAAGTCTCTGGCTTCCCAGTTGTGAAGTCCTCCGTTGACAGTAGGAAATATCCAATCTTCTAAGCTGCCATCCTCTTCAATATCTTCAACTGCGTTGACCTCCCGGTTACTAATCTTCAAAGGTGGCCCTCCAGCACGGGCACGGTGCACAACCTTCTGAGCAGTTGAAGTAAACCCTAAGCCAAACTTGTCTGGTTTATACGGGATGTCCGGAAGCTGCCCCCAGATGGTGCATCCACCTTCCTCTACTACCGCCTTGGCGTCCTTTAGATATGACATCCGAAGCGGAGGTCTTGTGATCTTGGGAATCGGGCATACCTCCCTGGTTACCGCTACTTCTTGAGAGACCTCCTCGAAATGTTGAAAACGAGTTTCAATGAACTCGCCATCCAACTCCACATATCGGAAAGAATTCAGATGACTAATCATGTACTTCTTCTCCCCGTGGAAAGTTATGATCTTTCCTTGGACCAGGTACTTCAACATCTGGTGTAGCATGGAAGTGACAGCACCGGCATTATGGATCCAGGGTCGTCCTAACAGACAAGAGTAAGAGGGGCGGATGTCCATCACATAGAAGGTTGAGTTGAAGGTCTGAGTTCCCACCTTTATCGGGATGTCCACCTCCCTGTGAACCATCCTCTTTGAACCATCAAATTCTCTCACAATTATATTACTGGGTTTCAAAGTCAGCCCTTCACAATCCAATATGTCAAGAGCTTTCTTCGGTAAGACGTTCAAAGATGAGCCCGTGTCCATCAAGACATGGGCCAGAGTTGCTCCCTACACTCCACAGAGACATGTAATGCCTCGTTATGCTTTCTCCCTCTGGGTGTCAAATAAGTATCAGAGAAGCCTAGGCCGTTATCATCTATCAAGCTGGCCACACAGTCTTGGAACTGGTCAGTAGACGTCTCTTGTGTCACATGGGCTGTCTTCAGAAATTTTACCAGTGCTTTCACATGTGCCTCAGAACACAAAAGCAATGCTAGCATGGAGATCTTGGAGGGAGTTTTCCCCAACTGTTCAACCACGTCATAATCACTCTTCTTTATTATCCTCGGGACCTCTTCCATTTCCTTCTTGGATGTTTCGGGAATAGCTAGTGATTGAGCCTTCGTCCGGACATGCTTTTCTTGAATGTTTTTTCCTTGATTTTCAGCAGTAGAAGTATTGGTAGGGATAACAGCATGGATTGTGCCGTCTTTGTCGGTAGGTGCGCTTGCAGGTATGATTATTGGTACAGAGGTAATCTTCGGAACAGCCACGGGTCCAAAAAATGCCTTTGGAGGGGCAATCTCTGGAGAGAAGATTCTACCACTATGGGTAATCTTACTAGTTCCGGCAATATTTCTAATGTCAGAATCTTCTTCTTCGAAGCTCACTTCTTCAGCGGTCAGCCCATTTTGTTTAACACCACGGTAGTAGATTTCTCCATCGTAATTCCATGGTATTGTTTTGTCTGATTCGTATGGGACTGGCCCGGGCATTGTAATTATGAGAGGAGTAGTCTTTGGAACTAATGTAATCCTAACGGTTCTTTTGGGGACCCTGGAAGGATTGGAGGAGATAGTTATGATTGAAACATCTTTAATAGGAACAAGAGAATTTTCAAACAGAATTTCCTGGTTGCCAATCAGGCGTTAGATGTCTGTCTTCAACAGAGGGCAATCAGTTGATGAGGATAAGAAAAGATGGCAGTCGTTATTATAACCTGGGAATATACCATCTTTCAACAAGTTCATCTTAATGATCGGGAGCGGAGTCAAGAGTTCATCTACTGTAGCAATAAACAAATCTTCCTCAATAGCATTGGCGTTGTGACCATGTCTAGGCATAGGAGCGGAAATGACATTTGGTTTTTCATGCGCCTCAAACTCAACCTATTTTGCATCTATGAGGTCTTGAATCTTGTTCTTCAAAGCCCTACAGTTGTTGGTGTCGTGGCCCAAACTTTCGGAATGGTATGCGCATCTGGCATTCGGGTGATAATGAGGGGACGCCGTGTTGGGATTCTTTGGAGCTTCTTTTAAGGTCGCTAAATTAGATTTCAATAGATGTGGTAAAATCTGGGCTAAAGTCATATTAAGTCTGGTGAATTGCCAGACTGGCCTTTCCACCCTTGGTTGGTTACTTCTTGGTTGACCAGATGTAGATTTTGGGATCATAACAGCCCCCACCATTGGTCGACGTTCAGCTCTCCCTTGGTTCCTTTGTGGATAAATAGCAGATACCTCCTTCTTCCTAGTGAAGGGTTTTTTCACAACTGTAGTGGCAGACGAATCTTTCTGAATCTTTCCACTTCTTATACCAGCTTCCACCCTCTCTTCGGTTAATATTAACTCAGTAAACCCAACAGATGAACTCCCAATCAAATGGTTGAAGAAAGGGCCCGATAGAGTTCCTAAGGACATATCCACCAACTCCCTTTCAGATAGAGGGGGTTGCACTCTCTCATCTAGATCTCTCCATTTTTGTGCGTAATCTTTGAAACCTTCATTTGAAACCATAGCCATACTCTGAAGTTAAGTACGGGTAGGCGCCAAATCTGCATTGTACTGGTATTGTTTATAGAAAGCTGCGGAAAGGTCTTCCCAGTTGTGGACGTCTGCCCTTTCTAATTGGTAAAACCAATCGAGTTGTGTTCCGGATAAACTATCTTGGAAGAAATGGACCCACAAGTCTTTATCGGTGGAGTGCGGCTGAATCTTTCTCACGTATGATCGGAGGTGCATTTTAGGACATGACACCCCATCATATTTTGCAAACAACTGAACTTTGAACTTTGGTGGGATTACAATTCCTGACACCAGCCCTAATTCTTCAAAGTCTATACCTGGTACCCTTTGTATTTCCATAGCGCTTAAACGCTCTTCAAGATGTTTGTACTTATCATCAGTCAGAGGGTATTGTTCCTCAGAGTAGTCTTCTTCTTATTCCTCCTCTTTAGATTCTGACGGAACCGCTGTCTCTTTTCCTTTTCCTTCTCCTTCCCCGGAAGTGGTTTCAAAATTCAGGGTCCTTCTAGTCTGTCCCTAAAATCTTCTCCCCATATTTAAAACCCCAGTGGCTTTCTTTGGTTTCTTCTTTCTTTCTTCAGCTAACAGAGTCTTCAACTCATCTTACCCTTTGGCGAGGGTCATGAGTAACTGTTGAAAATGCATGTTTTGAGCTTGAAGATCTTTGACCATCTGTTCGAGATCCATCTTACTCCTATAAACAGTAGAGAGATGAGGAAACTGGTTGCAAAAGACCTGTTTATGTCATGATGAATGATATGTATACATGCAATGCTTTCAAGGATTTAAAAATTCAATTTTTTTAAAACAAAAATAAACACACGTTATATTAATAAGATAGAATTTGATTACATCAATGCCCCTTGGGCAAAATAATACAAAATTCTAAGATAAAAAAGTGTTGCGCATCCTTTTTGGTGCTATGTAGGTATTTAGAGTTTGCTCCTCATGAAGTAGCCTAGTAAGTTCCAAAACCTTCTTCTCGCTTGCGTAGAATTGGGCTTCGAAAGTATCTCGCTCTCCTTTGATTTGTATCCAATCCCTTTGTAGATCCTCGAGTGATGTGGGCATGTCAAGATGTAGGATAGTGTATGGAACTTCTCCTTCCTTAACAGGCTCAATAATCACTGGGAGAATGGAAGGATAAGGCATCATAAGACTTTGAGCGCGGGTTCGTACCCACTTGAGGTAAGGCTCAAGAGGGATGGAATTCTTGTGTCCCAAAGTCTTGCTATCCACATTGTTTAGCATCCTCCAAGCTCGGATTAATCTCTGGCGAAGTCCTTGATCGTCGTTGTCGTAGTCGAAAACCAAGCCTTGAATCAGCATATCATGTGGACCATCCCTTCGGGCATAACCAAACTGTCTTAGAGCTAAACATGGGTTGTAGGTGATGCCTCCCCTAATGCCAAGTATAGGGACATTAGAGAATTCCCCACAACGGTCAACAATGATAACATTCTCTTTGGATCGAGAGGACCAATGAATATCTGAATGTTTTAGCGTCATTAACCTTTGTGACCACCTTAATCCTTACTCATTCTTTAAGACTGATTGGGGAAGATGAGAAATAAACCATCTTTCTAGGAGGGGAGTGCAACACATAAGGACCCCTTTTTTCCTCATTGTACGAGTGTGAAATAAGTGTAGGATATCCCCTAGTAATGTAGGCACCGGATTGCGTGACGTGAAGATTTTGACGGCACTCACATCTATGAGTTGATCAGGATTGGGGAACAAGACCACCCCATAGATAATAAGGGCCACAATCTCCTTAAAAGCTTGCAAGTCTATGGAATTCCAACAACTTTGGGTTTTCTCAAACAGAAACTTTGCTAAGAAGCCTTTGATACCACTTCTAGTTTCCCAATGAGTTGTGATATCAGATGAGTGCAAGTGCAGGGCTTGAGCAATCTCTTCTGGCTTTGGATCTCTTTCCATACCGTTGAAAGGTATTTGATTGAGAATAGGAATCCTCAAGAGTTGAGAGAACTCTTCCAAAGTAGGCACAAGCTGATAGTCATGAAATGTGAAGCAATGATGCAAAGGGTCAAAGAACTGGAAGAGAACCTTCATCATATCCTCCTCTGTGTTGGAGGTGACCAAGTTGAGTAGACGACCATGCCTCTCGGTGAATGGAGAGTTCTCAGGGATTCTTGAAGCTAGCTCTTTGAGTTGTGGAAGAATTCTGACAAGGTTGATCTGGATAGTTTTCCTGCAGAGTGAATCCATATCCTACAAAACAAAGAACAAAGATGAATCTCCAAAATCCTTGAAATGGTTAGTGAATGCATATGATGTTCATGATGTTCATGATGTCCACGATGTTATGTACAAGTATGCATATACAAGCAAATCAAACAATTTCTTAGTTTAGGCTTGCATGGGGTTTTATAGGTAAGTACCCTCTTGAAGTTTAGTTGGCTCAACCTGTCCTAATAATAGTGACCGGGTTCTAAGGAGCTCGATATCACTGAATTGTTTCCTTGGTCATTGTTTCAGCTCAAGACTCTTTAATGGCGACCGAAATATCCCAAGAAACCAACCTTCAATGAGTGTAGTACCGAGTATCTCACTACATCCTAAAGGCCAAGTTGGTCAAGTAAAGGGTTCTAGAAGTTCATTAGTGCTTCATGACATCACTCAGTGGCCCCGTATTCTCTTTGATTAACTCAAAGGCTACCGGTACCCACAAATATGTCACACTAACATAACTATTGCTTAGACCATGTCGGTATACCCCGCACAGTTTCCACAATGTATTGCTATTTACCTATAATGTTTCCCAAATCCGGATGGAGGATTCAAACCCAAACAAAGAACCATAATGTAAAGCAAACAAGTCAAACAATGTAAGCAAATAAATGTGATCTAAACCCTAAGGTAACCCCACTTTTATAAAATTTCCCCAGCAGAGTCGCCAGTTCTGTGATACAATGGGAGAATTGACTTGAGGTTTTGGGTTTTATCGCAAATGTTGCGGTTAGTAAGAGTCGCCACCGACTTTTCTTTTATCCAAAAGAAGAGGTGAAAAAGCACAGGAAATACCTTTGAGATTATTTCTTGAGTTCGGGGGGTAGATTATGAAAAGGGAAGGTGCTAGCACCCTTTTCATCCATGGTTTTCCATGGGCTCTTAGTTACTTGCTTAGATCACTTGCTTTTGTTTGTTTGAAATTGTGTTTGGTGTGGTTTTGAAAGTATTTTGTAAAAGAGGCCATTCGTTTAGGCAATCTTTTTAATGATTCTCGTTCATAAAAATGTATACAAAGATGTTTGTCTTTTGAAAATGTTTTCAATGTTTGTAAGATGTTTTTGAAATGTGTGCTTGTTTTGAAAATAGCAAGGATTGTTGTTTGAAATGGAGCAAGTAACTATAAGCTATCTACCTACTCAAATGTATTTCTTATGTATTTTTTATTCCTTTGACATTGTTGTCTTACCATTGATTTGGTAAGCAACCCTATCTTTGGATGTAAACGGGACGGGCGTGGGTCATCGTATAACCATGATTAGCAATTTTTGCAAAGTATCTTAGCATCTTTTGAGGGATCGAGATCATTTTTAAGGCAACTTTTGAATAGCGTCATCGAGGCACTATGATCTTATATTTGTTTTGTTTTGCCAAGATACTTCGCATGCATAACATGACCATTTTTGTTTTAGGCAACCAAGTGGAGAAACCCTAAGGGTGTTTGCGTGCAAGTGTATCATTTTCATGCTTTGATTTTGTCTTGTATTTAGGGTTTTCTATTTATCTTTGTTTTGTTCTTGTCATACAAACCCTAATTACTAATCATGGCATATAAAGAGATAAATTGAGTAATGTAAATATTTCTAAGCTATTACAACAATTTATGGGAGGGGGGAATACAAATTTGAATGGGGATTTTCAAGAATATAAACCTAAATAAATTATTACAACCAAATCGAATTTGTACGAATTAGAATAAATACAATACAACATTAAAAAGAAAATGCAATGTAATGTACATGTAAAAAATATTTTTATGTCTTGTTTCTATGTAAAAGAAAATTTAATCTAAACATAAAAATATAAAGAAAAGGAATTAATTTTAAAAGGGGTTTAACCCTAATTATTATTTAAGAGAAAATAAAGTTTTTATAGGTATTATTTTGTGTATTTTCTTGTATAAAAATAATAAATAACATTGTATATAAATATAAAATTAAATATATGCAAAAATAAGTATTTATAAGTATGAAATGAAAAATAAATTGAATTAAATATGTTTAAATATATTTACAAGTTTATTAAGAAAACAAATGATATCCTATTAAAATAAAATATATTTTTATGTGAGAAATAAAATAAAAATACAATAAAAGTGCAATATTATTAATTTATATTTTTTAGGATTTTTATGTATTAAAGAAAATATTTAAAATATTAAATATGAAAATAAAACAAAATAAAAATAAAAATATAAAAGTTGGCAAAGGGGGGTAATGCAGCAGATTGGTGGTGATGATATTAGCAAAAAAACTCTGGCCCAAAAGACAAGCTTAACCTGCAAAAAATGTAGAAATGGAAAAGAAAAAGAGTGAAAAATACAAAAGTAGTGCGCCCAGGTTCGAACCCAGGACACGGGTCTCACCAGCGCGCTACTTTGCCACTGGGGTGGCTATACTTCCATTATCTTAAGTGAAACAAAAATAATATATTTTGAACCAAGTCCTTGCCCTGTTTCATCTTCTTCCTCAAGCTTTGGCCAGACATCCTGTAACCCTCTTATACTTCCATAAAAATGAAAATTCATAACATGAAAGTTATAGTACTTGAGCACACAATTTCAACCATATAAGTTATGTGAAATATTAATCAAAGAACAAAGAGAATTTTAACAGCCCTAAGTCTTGACCTAATATTTCCAGAAATTTTAAGTTCCAAATTCTCTCAGCACAAGTAAAATCAATGCAAGATAATGGTATGTACAGCTTCGTTATGATGAGGACTACATTTTTTATTCACAAATCGTGACCTATGGTTGCCTGTACAAAGAGATAGTGTTTGAGATTTTACCTCCTTCAGTTGGAATCATGTATGAAACTGGGGTGAGTTTGATGGAGGCCTGATGCTTGCTTGAGCTTCCTTGAACTTCCATGGATGTATCCCAACCGTTTCCTTGCTCTAAAAGTAGCTGGAACTCCTTGGCCAAGTCAAACTGCAAGCTCTGAAGTCAACAATGGCAGATGGTGGAGGAGTGATTACAGAACAGGGATGAACGCCTGGATTGGCTAGGTATCAAGTATGTAAGGTGTTTGAATGATCCAAACTCAAAACGCACGAGCCAAATGGAAGATGAATGTGCTTATGCCAAATCTGCAGTTTTGGACATATTTTTGGTGTTTTGCTGGTTGGGAGTGTTTCAGGTCTTTGATAATCGTGTATTATGTTGCATAATGTTTGTGTATTTGTATTAAAATGGTTTTTAGGTCAGCTCATTAACAGATCTGCAAGTTCTAGCCTTTTGGCCACCTTTCTTGTACTTGAAGCAAAGTGATATGACAAAGCTTTACATGCTTGTACCTGTTTGCTTAGGGTTGGTATGTGCTTTGTATAATTTACTTGAGACTTGTGAGACTTGTATGTGCCAAGGGGATAGGTCCAATGCTCAAGATTGTAAAGTTTTCAAAAGTTACTCTTTTCAAAATGGCAATGGAACCTTTTTGCCATAAATGGAATTACAAGTTGGATAAAGGTTCTAAGGCATGGATAGAAGCTTTGTCAACTGAGTAAGCATTTAATTAAGGAGTGTGTAACAAGTTTAGGACCTGTAAAGCATGTATTAGCCAGCATAGGATTGATTTGCAACTTTGTTCTTCATGAAATGGCTTGGACAAAAAGTGAGAAATTGCCAATTTCATCTCTTCGATTCTCCCTACTCAAAAATGATCTTGAGGAGTTCTGGGACATTTTGGAAATCTTGCAATATTCTCTATAATTCATATTTGAAATTCATTTTGAGATACCTCTTGGAACTAGGTGAAAAATTTCCATGAAGTTGGGTCCAAAACCTGCCTAAATTAGGGCAAAATTTCACTAAGTTAACAAGTTCATGACCATGTGTACACAAATTTATATATTGATATCCAAGAATCTTTAGGGAAAAGTTTGTGAAGCAAAGTTGTAGATTTCATGGAGTTATACAACTTTCATTTTGGGAACTTTCCTTGAATCATTATGCATCATGGTGTAAAAATGGCCTAAAGTTGAGAAAAATAAGAAAATTTTCCATACTTAGAAAATTTCTAAGTTAGGAAAATTTTCAAATTCAAACCCTAATTTTCAAATTTGGATTTCTTGATGAACAAGTTTCATATTTTGACATGTCTTGATGAATTATGACCCTTGGCACTTGATTTTGACCAAAAAGTCAAAGTTTGACTTTTCAATATATAGTTGACTTTTGATCAGTTGACTGGAAATTTCATCTGTCAATCCAATGAATTTGAGATGTTTTTAGCCATGCAATTAAGTCAAGATGATGCCATTGAATCATTGAAATCATGCATTAACTCAATTGGTCATTTTCTAGGTTAAAAATCAGAAATTTCCCTTCCTCAATCAAAACCCTAATTTTGACCAATTTGCCCTTTTGGTGATTTGATCAAATTTCTTGAGAAGTTGTGATCCAAACTTGACCAAATGACACATGTAAGTTCAAAATGTTGATGTGGATAAAAAAATTACGAAGTTTGACTGTAAATAGGCCATGGTTGACTCTTTCCCCAATATAGTTGATTTTTAGGTCAACTGTCCAATTGACTGATCAAAAATGTGGTTCAAGGCTTGAAACTTGTCATGAATGATCTTAGGGGTCCATAATGATGTTTGAAAGTCACATGAAGCATTGATAGTCCAAAAATCCTTGTGCAAACTCAAACCCTAATGTTGGGTTATCAGTGCAAGAAGATATGCCTTGAGATGACCAAACCCTAATCCAGTCTTGAGTCAAAGAAACCTTGTGAGAAAAATATTGATATATGAGAGGGCAAATTTTGGGGTACAACAATATCCTTAAGGATTGTTTCCATCATAAGATTCATCATAGTTGTAGGGTGGAGGAGGCAGAGGAGTTGGGTTGATATCAGGGTTCTGGGTCTTGAATTGATATCTTTGAAATCTGTATTGGACATCGACGTTTCTAAAGTTGTACATTATTCCAGGATTGTCACGATAATCATCCATAAAGCCTATCATTTCAGTGTAGAAGACTTGATGCCATTTGATCAAATCCAAGTGCCATGAATGCTGGTTTTGGTACATTCGCGTATGCTCCTCGTGCCTTTGTTCAGGAGCCTCTGAGGAAGATCCCGCAACAGTAGTGGCAGAAGCATGTGGTGGTGCAGCTTGATCAAATTGATAGTTTGTCGGAGACCACCGGTTTGGCACGCAATCACCCCAACCAGTTCCAGCCTGATTTGCCTCAGGTTGGGCATCCTCATTTATATCCTGCATGTCCTCATCAACATGATCCTCATCCTCATAAATTTGTTAAGAGGGTATATCAAAATTGTATAACCTTATATGGGATCCTTTTTCCTTGAAATAAAGACACTGTCTATTTTTATCCCATCTATATCCCATATGCAGCAGGGTTGCCCGATTGAACTCTCGTGCAGTAGTAGGGGAGACAAGTGGGACAGGAGGAATTTCAAGATTCCAAAACTTGATGATTCTTATTATTTGTGAAGTATATCCAAGATCGGTATTCCTTTGACTATTACGCATAATAAACATGCGCTTGACGAAGTAATTTGGCCAGTTTAGGGGTACTCTATTTAGTAGAATATGCAAAATATGAATGTCTGACCTGTCTAGTCTAGAGTGGCCACCGGATCTAGGATGAAGTATATGAGAAATTCTCTAGTGAAGCATTCTAGGAATGCTTTTGATTGCACCAGTGGTTATAGGATCATACTCACCAAGAGGTCTATCAAGTTTCAAAATTGAATCTACGAAGGCTTCCTCATTATAATCAGTGTCATAGCTTTCATCATGATAACTCTTCAGTAGTGTCCTCCCAAATGGAATGCCAAAAACAGTTTTCCAGTCAATGGCTTCAAATACATACCTTCTTGTTCCAATTTTAACCTTAAAACACCAACCTTTATTCGTTTTAAGCCATCATAGAAGGCTCTTATAAAATCTTTATGGTAATCTTCTCTAACATTTAAAAAGGACCCTAATTGTTGAGCATCTAAAATATAACATACATCTGTGATATGAAGAGATAAAACCTCAGCCTTGTTGAAGATATGAGGCTTCATGACTAATCTCGTTGTCAAAGATTGCTCAAATTCTTTAGCAGTGGCAGGATGCATGATGGCCAAAGCACTAGGAATAATTTCTGTAGCAGATCCAGATGGTTCTGCACCAAGTTTTCCCTTGCCTTTTGTCTTTGGAGGCATTTTATTTGTTGAAGAAGAGTAGACAAGTATTTGGAGATAATGGTATTGAAAGATGAAGTGAATGATGAGATTGACAAATGATGATTAGGGTTAGCCGATGTATGTAATGAATGAGATAATTAGAAAGAGTTTTTAAAAAAAATTGGGTAGATGGGTTGACCCAACCCAAAATAAAGGCATTAATTAACCTTATGTGTCGACACGAAACACGAAAATGTCGACACATCCAGTATTGAAAAACTTATTTTAAGATTTTGTATCGTCATAAGAATTGAATGTGTCGACCGAAAGTAGCATGTGTTGACTCAAGCCACTATGCATCGACCTGAAATAAATGTTGATTCAGCATGTGTCAACGCAAGCCTCTATGAATCAACCGGAAAATAGTTTTGGTTTCCTTTTACATTTTTCTTCAGTATGGGTCGACTCATAACTGTATGAGCTGAATCATAACAGTAAATTTTAACAAAAATGCAGTTTTCTATAGGTTTCTGTGAACAATTGGGTATGAGACCCATTTGCAATTATATCATTATGAAAAATGAGCTATCTAAAGATGATTATGCATACATAATGACGCAATGCAATTTGCATATGTCAAGTTCAAACAATTTATATAAAAGAAATATATAGACAATATTAATGGAACAATTAAGGTCAATTTACAAGTAATCATAGAATTCTTAAGAGAGAAAGTAGAGAGGAATGATATTACCTCAGTTGATGAGATGTTAAGACACACGTACAAAGGCTAAAAACACATCTCAACAGCATGGTGAGATATATATATATATATATATATATATATATATATATATATATATATATATATATATATATATATATATATATATATATATACACTTTAAGTACATGTATGCTTAAGACATCAAGTAAGAGAGATCCAAAATCCCTACCTCACGATGAATGTTGAAGAAAGGTTCTGTTGCTAGTGATTTTGTAAAAATATCAGCAAGTTGATTTTTAGTATCAACATGCTCAAACATAACATCTTCCTTTTCAACATGATCGTGAAGAAAGTGATGCCTAATCTCTATGTGTTTAGTGCATGAATGTAAGACAAGATTCTTAATAAGATTTATAGCACTTGTATTGTCATATTTTATTGGAATACGTTTTAATTGGATATCGTAGTCTTGTAATTGTTGCTTCAGCCATAAAATATGAGCACAACAACTACCGGCTGCAACGTATTCAACCTCAATAGTTCACAATGCAACATAAACCTACTTTTTGCCATGCCAACTCAATAAAGAGTTTGAAAACAAATGACATGTGCCACTTGTGCTTTTCCTATCTGACTTGCAGCTAGCAAAATCAGAATCAGATTAACCTACTAAACTGCAACCGCTTCCCTTGGAATACCATAGCCCATACTTAGATGTACCATTGAGATACCTAAGTATACGCTTGACAACTTTCAAGTGGGATTCCTTAGGATCCGATTGATATCTTACACACATACAAACACTAAACATGACGTCAGGCCTAGATGTCGTAAGATACAAAAGGGATCCAATCATACCTCTATATTTCTTGACATCTACACTCTTACCATGTTCATCCTTATCTAAGTTCCCGTTGGTAGGCATAGGGGTGTCAATTAATTTTGAGTCGTTCATTCCAAAGCATTCAAACAACTCTTAGCAATATTTTGTTTGACATACAATTGTGCCCTCATTAAGCTGCTTTATTTGAAGACTGAGGAAGAAGTTTAGCTCCCCCATTAGACTCATCTCAAATTCACCCTGCATGACCTTAGAAAATTCTTCGACCAAATGTAGGTTAGTTGAACCAAAAATAATATCGTCTACATATATTTGAACTAAAATAATGTGATTTCCTTTACGTTTAATGAAGAGAGTGGTATCCACTTTACCTCTTGAATATCCATGATCAAGTAAAAATTTACTAGGTCTTTCATACCAAACCTGAGAGGCTTGCTTAAAACTATATAATGCTCGTTTTAATTTGAAAACATAGTCTAGATATTCATTACTCTCAAAACCGAGAGGTTGTGAGACGTATACCTCTTCATTTATGACACCGTTTAGAAAAGCACTATTTACGTCCATTTGATAGAGGTTAAAAATTTTAGCACACGCGTAAGCGAGCAAGAGACGTATAGCCTCAAGGAGACCAACTGGAACATAAGTCTCCTCATAATCAATGCCCTCCTATTGGTTATACCCTTGTGCCACTAAACGTGCTTTATTGTGGGTTATCACTCCGCTTTCATCAAGTTTATTTCTAAAAACCCACTTAGTGCCTATGATATAATGGTCTCGCGGACAAGGGACAAGTTCCCAAACATTATTTCTTTTAAATTGATTAAGCTCTTCTTGCACGGCCATTAGCCAAAATTCATCAATCAAGGCCTCTTTGGCATTTTTAGGCTTTACTTGTGAAACAAAAACGAAGTGATAACGGAAATTACTTATCTTAGAGTGAGTCATCACTCCTTCTGAAATATCTCCCAATATGTTGTCAATAGGATGGTCTCTTGAGGATTTCCAAGCTGGTGGAAGATCGTTTACTTCCGTTGTCTCTTCTTCCTCATCTTTTGCATGGCTTGTATCTTCTTCTTCCTCATTGTCAACTGTTTTGGACTGATCAATTTCCTCAACAGTTTCCTTGAGTATGTCTTTCGTAGATACACATGCACCTTCAAGAGAAATACCTTTTCCGACATTTTTCGGATAAGATTCATCAAAAGAAACATGGACTGACTCCTCAACAGTAAGTAACGTTTATTGTATACTCTATATGCTTTACTTGATTGTGAGTAACCGAGAAAGATACCTTCATCTGCTTTTGCATCGAATTTCCCAAGATTTTCTTTATCATTATTCAACACAAAACATTTACAACCAAATACGTGAAGGTGTGACAAGTTTGGCTTTCTTCCTTTTAAAAGTTCATAAGGTGTTTTATCTAAAATAGGACGGATTAAAATTTTGTTTGAAACATAACAAGCTGTGCTAATTGCACCAGCCCAAAAATATTTTGGTAATCCACCCTCATTGAGCATTGTTCTTGCCAACTCCTCTAAAACGCGGTTTTTTCGCTCCACAACTCCATTCTATTGTGGAGTTCGAGGTGCTAAAAAATTATGCACAATACCATGCTTGTCACAATACTTATCAAAGAGATTGTTTTGAAATTCACCTCCATGATCGCTTCGAATTGTAATTATTTTTAATTCCATTCTGTTTTGGGATAGATTTGCAAAACTCTTAAAAGCAGAAAAGGTTTCATCTTTGCTACGTAGGAATATAGTCCAAGTAAATCTAGAGTAGTCATCAACGATTACAAAACTATAATAATTTCCACCTAGACTCTTTGTTCTAGAAGGTCCAAAGAGGTCCATATGGAAAAGCTCAAGGGATCGTGAAGTGGAAATCATATTTTAGATTTGAAAGAGACCCTTGTTTGCTTTCCCATTTGGCACGCGTCATATATGTGATCTTTTGTAAATTTTATTTTTGGAAGACCGACTACTAGATCCTTAGCTACAACCTTATTAAGTAAATCAAAGTTAACATGCGCTAGACGTCTATGCCAAAGCCAAGAATCATCATTCTAGGTGACTAGACACTTAGTGCTTGTTAATGATACATCAAAAAGGTCAAGCATATAGACGTTGTTTACTCTAATACCCTTAAACACAATATTCTGTTCAGTGTTTTCAATTATGTAGAAAGTGTTTGTGAAAGTAACTTTATAACCCTTGTCAAACAATTGGCTAATACTTAACAAATTGTGTTTAAGCCCTTATACTAAATGGACATCATAAATAGTAGTGGTAGAGGGATTACCTACACTGCCTTCACCGAGTATTACTCCTTTGTTATTATCTCTATAAGTAACATATCCTTTCTTATTTGCTTTGAAGTCAATGAAAACAGATATGTCACCTGTCATGTGTCTTGGACACCCGCTGTCTAGAAACCATCTTCTATCCACGAATGTAAGACACTTTTCCTGCACTATCAAAAGAAAGAGGTAGGTACCCAATTTTTATTGGGTCCATGTGGGTAAGTGGTAACATGGTTTCCTTTAGGCTTCCATTGGCAAATGCCTTTAGGAACAAGAAATCTCCCAAACTTGCATTTTTCAATGGTATGACCAAAACGACAGCAATAATGACATAAACCACGAGGATGATGTATTTACTCACTTTTTCTCATTGAATCCTTTGGAATATTTTCTACAAAAGAATGTTTTGCATATGGTGTATTCAACGTTTTCTTAAAAAATCTAGGATCAACGACAAAAGTAACCTTGAGCTGTAAAGCTTTTTCCAATTTTACATTAAGACTTCTAACCTCTTGTTGCCAAATATGATAAACTTCCCATTCCCTTCTAGGAATACATCCTCTAACATCATTATCCCTTGAACTTTCTACAATACTAGCTTTTAGACATTTTAAGTCTTTTTCAGCTTTATAGACTTTACCCTCCAAGAATGAAAATATTTGTTTATCGGAGGATAATCTCTTAAAAGCTTCTTCAAATTTGTTTTGCAGTTTTTCAAAAGCTATTTCCAGTTCAGAAAAGACATAGAAGAAAAGTTGTTATTATATGCTTGTCTTACTTGCTTGTCGTGGTTGTTTTTCTTGTGGTAGGACTGATTTTTGGTGTGTGCCATGAGACATAAATTTGCTGTCTCATCACTATCACTCGAATTGTCATCATTTGATGAATCACTATCTCTTTCCCACACAATGTAAGCTCTTATTTGTTTATTGAACAAATTTTGTGGAGCTTTTCCTTTATCCTTTTTCATCTTTGGACACTCCGGTTTGTAGTGTCCAACTTTACCAAAATTATAGTAAGGTCCTTTGCTTCTTTGCTTTTTATTCTCTTCTTGTCTTGGCTCTTTGGACTATTTTTGAAAATTTATGAGATTCTTATCAGAGTGCTCGATTCCATTCTTTCGAATAAACCTATTATATGACAGAACAAATAGTCTCATTTCTTCATAATCTGAATCATCATCACTACTTGAGTCTTTATCATTTTTCTATTTGTTTTAGGACTTGGAGCTAGAAGCCATTAGAGCTATTTACTTCTTCTGACCCTCCTTGTCTTTATTCTTCTCCTTCTTACTCTTGTTTTCATATTTTTCAAGACTTTCTAGTTCTTGTTGATGTTCTTCCAGCTTTCCAAACAGAGTTATAATGGTAAGCGTAGTGAGGTTGTTGGCTTCCTTGATAGCTATTACTTTAGGTTTCCATTCCCTGCTAAGACATCTCAAAATTTTATTAGTAGCAATTTCATTGGAAACAGGTTTTCCAAGTGCATTTAAACGGCTTACAAGATGAGTGAATCTCCTTTGCATGTCGGAGACAGATTCTCCTTGTTGCATGCGAAAGAGCTCGAACTCTTGATTGAGTGTGTTAATGCGGGAGTGTTTATACAAAATACGAAAGAATTCATCCATGCCAAGTACACTTTGAAGGAGATTAATTGCTTTCTTGTCATAAAGGAATTTTTTTTCTTATCATCTTTATTCCATGAACCTTTAGGCTTTGACGTACCAACACCATTGACAACACGTGTAGGAACAAATAGACTATTTTGGACAACATCCCATATTTATTCTCCTTGTGCTTCTAAATGAGCCTTCATGCAAATTTTCCAAAATTCAAAGTATTCACCACAAAACAATGGAGGCTTGTTATTACTACCACGATCTCTAAAAACTAGATTTTTATTTGTGGAAGTTATTCTGGATCTTTAGGAACAAGTTATCTATAACCTGCTCTGATTCCAATTGTAAGTATTGAGTGAGAAAAATAGGGGGTTAATTAGGACTTTAAAAATTTATCCAGATTTAGAAACAAGTTGTTCTTATTTTTGGTTTGGTGTTTAAGTGTTTAACAAAGTGTTTCTTTCTTTTCTAGTTATGTTTTAAGATGAAAGCGGTAAATGCATAAAAGTAAATAACACAATTATTTATCCTGGTTTCACTTACAGTCTGAGAGGACTTCAGTCTCCTTTCAACACGAAAGAGGTTTCATTATTGTTAGATCTCTAGACAAGAAAACTTAGTCTTTTTATGCAAGACTTTAACCAATAAAACCACTAAGAACAATCCTCTTGGATTTTCACTAAGTACACTAAGAGAATATTTCTCCATTAATGACTCTCTTGCTTCCAACAATCACGGACAATAATATACAACCAAACAATTAGAATAAAAAATAATCCTTTCCTTTCTACTCTCTTGTTTCCAACAATTTTGGACAACAAGAAATTTACAACCAAATATGGAAAAATTTAAGTAACAAGTTGATGAATATATATCAATAACAATGATTGATATTCTCTTCCAAACAAGCAATATATAAATATATATTAATTCTCAAGTGTTTATGAATAATAAAGGAATTGTTTTAAAATGATATGAAGAACACATGTAAAAAAATTCTTAATGAAAGTTGAAATATCAAAACACTTGTTTCTGAAAATGAATGAATATAATGATGTTAATTGCAATGGAAGAGGTCAATTGAAATTTGAAACTTTATGTATTTATATAAGCATAACACATCTAGGAAAAATGGTAAAGTTACGCAAAATATCATGAACAATTGTCATGTTAAAATGAAATGGTTTTAAAAAAAGATGCATGAAAAGGTGTAAAAAAATATTCTTTTTTTCAAATTCGTATCGGTTTTATTAAGTCTATTTTAATGGATGTCTGACTAAACAAATGCAGAACAATATTTTTGAATTTCAAAAAATAATATACTGCTTCACAATGTTGTAAATAAGGGCGGTTTTTGTTCTGTTACGGCTGGTCT
This sequence comes from Vicia faba, assembly GCA_948472305.1. NCBI lineage: Eukaryota > Viridiplantae > Streptophyta > Magnoliopsida > Fabales > Fabaceae > Vicia > Vicia faba. Next base: position 767,123,833 of record OX451740.1, on the reverse strand, counting down.
AAACACCTTGATTTACCAAAAACTAAATGTGAAAAATTTTAAAAATTGAAAAATTGTCTAAATTTTTGAACAAACCTTATGCAACATCTATTGATATATGCAATTAAATATATTATATTTGAAAGTGATATAACATGGTTCAAACATGAAAACAAAATTTCAAATGTATGATAAAAAATACTTTGTTTTAAAACTAGAAATAGTGAGATATTTTCAACCAAATGAATCATGCATGCAAGTGAATTTTGAAAATTATTTTGAGCACTATTTTATCAATATATATTACATGCTTATACCTCAATAAATTAAGATCAATGCAAGTATTCATAATATTGCAATCTTGATCGATAGCCATATTGCTTCATGATGCTTTTTCTCATCCTTTGAATAATGCATATAGTAGTTGTCTTCATCAAAACATGATGTTGAAGAAGCTTGACTTCACAATCAAAACTTGATATGGTAATCAAGGTGATTGAATATGCTTGCACTAGATCATATGGAAAAGTATTTCCTTGTCCAATTTGTTTAAAATAGTTGGGTTATTAAACATAATGGATACAAATCATCTCTAATGATGACTTCAAGATTATCTTGCCTCGAGAGGAGTATCCTTGTGACCAAATATTGTCCACACGAATCTTAGTCTTTAAGTAACTTGCTTGATAGGAAGCTTCCTATGTTTCATAGAATTCATGAAAAAAAAGGATAACAGTTGAGAGTTTGAATATTTTGAACTTTATTGACTAATCATAGGTATATGATACTCTATAGAATGGTAGTTCAGACATTTTGCTAATTTTCTCTCTATGAACATTAATCTATATTCATTTTACAAGTGTCTTAAGGGATAGATATTTAAATTATAGGTTTGAGTAAAACTCTCTTAAAAGATATGGAAACACTGGATCTTGTATTTTGGTGAGGAATTCACTTAGAAAACCCTCGTAGATGTTCACATATGGCTTGAAGTTATTGGGAAAACTTTCTTCCATAGCAACTGGTCGTAAGACCTTATGGTGGGGCATTCTCCTCTTTTCTTAACTTCTCGAGGATGATCCTTTCAAGAAAAATCTTCTTGTAGAAGAGCTTCCAGTGGGGGTTTCTTATTGAGCCATAGATAATGGCACTAATTGTGCAGAGTAAAACTTACACAAGAATATAGCGAAGCAGCAATAAAAAGGGAGAAAAAGATGGTGCAAGAGACGGGAATAAGAGTACCTACTTGTTGTACCCCAAAATTTTCCCTCTCATTTCTCAAAGGATCCTCTTAGTCCTTCAGGTTTGCTTCTATCAAGTTTCAAGTCTTAGACTACAATTTCCCAAGAAAGACATTCACAAGGGCAAAATGGGAGAAATTAGGGTTTTTACTGAAAATGACCGAACTTTGATTTTTAACCTAATGTTTGGGTTATTGGTTAGAAGTATGATCTCAAGGATCTGAGCACGTCATTTTGACCTAATTTTGTTTTTCAATTCATCTCCTGAGATCAGTGGACTGATATACAAAATTCTATCAACTGGTGGAAAAGTCAACTATACACTAAAAAGTCAAACTTTGACTTTTTGACCAAAGTTGAGTCCCAAAAATCGTATTTCATCAAGACATCCAAAATATGAAATTTGATCATAAAAAATCAAGAAAGTCAAAAATCCAACTTTTGTAAGACTTGGAAATTTTTCTAAGTTAAGTTCATTGCTTCATGACACCTTGTCACTACAATTAAAAATACACTACAAGAAAATTAGTGTTTAACGACACAAAAATTGCGACAGTTATGTGATAACTGTCGTAATTGACATATAGAGACAGTGTTTACGACAATTGACACCAACAGTCCCTAATATTTATTTTGCGATGGTATAATTAACCATCATAATATTATTATTACGACGGTAAAACAACCGTCGGCCCCCATTTAACACTTTTAACATTGATTTTTCACCAACAACTAGTCACGGCGGTAAAATTAACCGTCCTAAAAGGCATATCACGACGGTAAAGCACCCGTCGCACCCTTAAACCTTTCACGACGGTAAAATTATCCGTCCTAAAATTCATTTCACGACGGTAAAACAAACGTCGCACCCAAAACCTTTAAAAATTCTCATGGGCACGACGGTAAAACACCCGTCGCCGTAAAAAAGTTAAAAAGCTCTTAAAATACATAAAAATTTTTAATAGTTAAAATTCTATCATTTTTTTCTTCTAAAATTTGGCCTTTTCCTATCAATATATTATACATAGCCTAGATGCAAAAATATATACTATATGTTTATTGACAAGTTGCAATGTATAATGATTATTTTGAATAGTTAAATAGCAATACTGAAACCTGACTGGAATTTGATGCATATGAATAATATATGTCAAAAAGTTATACTACTTAATTTATGCAATAATGAGAAAAAATAACAGTCCTGTGCTTCTCTGTTAGATTTAGATTATAGAAATTTTATTCTTTCTTTTAGCTGATTCTAAACTGCTTTATTACTTCTTAAATATCCTAATCCTAAACTTGTCCTCTACACAGTGGCGGAGCCAGCGTCCGGCCATCCATACTTCACCATCCGGCACCACCACCGATTCAAGATTCGACAACCAATCACCCCAAAACCAACTCCCAGAAGCGGAAGAAAGAGGTCAATTCCAAGTTACAGCACCTACGAACACCAGAAGAGAAGCTAGCTTAAATCGAAACCCTAGAAAAGGAGCTCGGGGGTTTGTTTGAGTACTACAAAGGGGTTTTGGGTAAGAAGGTTATTGTTGACCTTAAGAAATGCGGTGGGTCGAGAAACACGGTTCATAACATTGAGCCAATTGCATTGGTAGGTAAATTTAAAAAAAAAATATTTTTCAATTCCATTATTAATTTATTTTACCTTTTTATCCCTCTAGATAGATCTGGTGTTCATGAAATTCATCTATAATTGGCTTTGTTTTTTTTGTTTGAGAGGTTTTTAGGTTAGGCTTGCTGTGATTATTATGAACACACAAATTGTTTGGGAAATTAACCAAGTGATTGACAATTTCTTTGTTTGCTGTGAAATTGAATTCAAGGAGATGCTTTTACACAATTTAGTCATTATTGTTGTTGTTGTTCAGTTGTTGTTTTGATCCTTTTTCAGGATTTTAATTGAAATCTAATGTAAATTATGTAAATTGTTAGAAAAAAAAGCTATTTATAGAAACTCACATTCTTCTTTCTTATGAAAATGTGGTTCAAATAAGCTGAATACTTTGTGTGGTAAGGATGAAATATGTAATTAATGAAACAAACTCTTGCTTGTTTATTAACTTAGGATGAATTGTAGCATTAAAGCTCTTAGAGTAGTTATTGATAGGAAATTTTGTTTCATTACAGCTGAGGCTGTGGCAGGATCAGCAGCATGGCTTGGTAGAAGTCTGTCTTGTGTATGTGTACAGAGAAGAGATAGTGATGCTTCTAGCTTTTTTTATTTAACTCTAGCCCAGGTACTATTTCTATAATTACAGAAGCTTCTTTTGATTTCTGTTAACTTTTATGCCTTATTCATCTTCCAGCAAAAACTAAAAGAAATCAATATTTTTAGAGAATGTGGTATGGAGTGAGAATGCTTCAATTTTTTTTTAAAACAATACATCTTTTAAACTGGTTATAAGGAACATTTTGCGATCTTTAAATAACAAAAGTAAATTTCTTGAATTGATAATCTTTGAATTGATCTTACCAAATAACGAAAGTAACTTGCTATTGTATTTCTGGTTATGTGCTCCTTTTCCTGTTTGTCCTCCAAATCGTGTATGTTGTTTGGATGATGCAAGAAAATATTGTTATTGGATAGAATTTTGACTACCAGTTGCTAATCAGCTGTATGTTTACGTTGCCGATATACTTGTACTCCCTGTATACCATATGAAATTTGGGAGCATTTTCTACTTACATTTTCTGTTATATATTTATGTTTCTAATTTAGTCACAACAAATTACCATAATGTTGAAATTTCAATCCTTAGGAGGAATGCTTGCAGAGGCTACAGAGACGAATACATGTTCCATATGATAGTTCTATAATTGAGCACCGGGTATCATTTCTATCACTACTATTTTTCAGTCTATATGTAAGCAATGTAGCAACAGTTATTGATGTAAATATATTTTTTAATCCTAAATAGCCGTATTTTTCTTATTCTTTCCTTGTGATTTTAATTTACATATGTATTATACATTATAGGAGGCCCTTAGGGCTTTATGGAATGCTGCATTTCCTGAAGAAGAACTTCGTGGCTTGATATCTGAGTAGTGGAAGGAAATGGGATGACAAGGGAAGGATCCATCAACAGATTTTAGGTAGATATTGTCCTTATTTTTTTCATTACCAGGTCTTGTGTTATTGTTAATTAGTTGTTGCTAATTATTTTTTATTTGTATGTGTTTGTTAGGGGTGGTGGTTTTATTTCTTTGGAGAATTTTCTCTTCTTTGCTAGGAATTTCCCGGTATGAATTAAATTTTTGGTTTGTTCACTCTAATTTGAATCTGTTACTCATAAATCACAGAGGTTGTTACCACCCATGTATTTGTTAGGGGTGGTTGTTTTATTTCTTTAGAGAACATATATGTTGTTCTTTGCCTTTGTATCATGATATTTTCACTTCTGTAACAAGTAGTACTACTATTTTGTAGCAAATGCTATGATGATTATTGATACAGAGTGTCTGCCAAAGTTGAAATCTAAGATAAATCTAGTAAGACTTTCTGATTATAATATTTTATTGGAAAATGTTAGAATCTAACTAATGGATCAAGTGAAATTATAAACCTTATGATTAGAATCTGTCCAAGGTTTCTCATATTAGCATTGCATGGTTTGTTTGAATCTCTTGATGAAAGATAACTGAGCTGGCTTTGTGTTGATTTCAATAGGCTAGATCAGAACATGAATGCATGATGAATCATCTACCCCTTATCTTCCAAAGAGCTAAGTTAAAGTTAAATTTTGACGCAGGATATTGTGATTTTTGTGTGGTGCAGGATATTGATAAGAAGGATGTTTCTCTTAGCAAATTCAAGGGGAAGGTTCTCTTGATTGTCAATGTTGCTTCACGATGGTATGATTTATTCACTTTATATTTGTGTGAAAGCCTTATTTTTTTCAGTTGTAATGTTATGTTTAGGGGAAATTGCACTCACTTTCCCTTTAGGTTATGGTTGGATCGATGAATTAGAAAGGAGCGGAGCAGAATAGAATATTATGGAATGGAGTGGAGTGGAGCAATGGAATGAACTAAATTGTTTTGTTCCGTTCCGTCAACTTATAAAAAATACACAACTATCCATTATTTGCAAATCCAAACAAGGGAATCTGATTATATACCACTCCATTTTATTTCATTCCATCACATCCCACCAATCCAAACATAAAATTTTAGGTATGCTTAAGCAGATAGTTCTCCATTGTAGTACATAGTATTAGGGTTTTAGAAGTTTCCGCAATGTATTGCAACCGCATGGGTTGCAAGCATTTATTCACGCATCCGCAATTTATAATTATTACAAATATTGAGGGGGGCATTATTCAAGCCGAACTGATAGGATGGATTCGGTGTTATTCATTTAACAAATTAGGTGGTGAGTCTTCATTTAAAAATAAATAGTGTGTTCTATATAAGCGTATCTCCGAAGTGATTAGTCAATTTCTGCTAATCAAGTTCTATTTGAGAAGGTTCAAATCAAATACCTTGAAAGTTATGTCAAAGTTTCTGGTATGTTATGATCCTCCTATTGAATGATTTCCTTTGAATGAATGGCAGTGGCTTGACATCATCAAATTACACAGAACTCTCGCACTTGTATGAAAATTTTAAAGATAGAGGTATGTTACTTATGGAGCATAGTTATTTGTTTATTTTTCCTATATTTTTTATATGATTATTGGTGACTAGATATTTTGACAGTGTAGCTTCATTTTGAATCTATCTACTTCTGAAATCATTCTGTTTTGAGTTGGATCATGTTTAAGATTAGGAGAGTAGTATGTCTATTCTTCCCTGTTTAAAGTTGGATCATGTTTAAGATTAGGAGAGTAGTATGTCCATTCTTCCTTGTTTTGAGTTGGATTATGTTTAAGATTAGGAGAGTAGTATGTCTATTCTTCCTAGTTCCTATTGAAGTTCAGGCACATGTAACTTATTGGGATTTTTAGATGTGGATACTGATGTTTGATTGAGTGAAGCTAACCAAATGGGATATGTTGATGTACTTACTTTAAAAACCATATCTCTATTCCAAGTATTTCTCTATCGGCCAAACATAGCTCTATATGGAAACCTATTTGTTATGGTCTTAAATGCATGTCCATTTCAACCAATGAGGGTTGAGTCCAGCAGAAAAGGCTAGTCCATCCCACTTGTTGGAAAGGACGATACCATTTTACAAGTGATTGATGCTTATTTGAAGCCAAAATGCCACTCAGCTGATTCAGACTTTGTGCTCAAGTATGTTATTTAATTCATTGCTTCCAGTTCCTTTACTATACTCAATATTGATTGGAATTTAGAATATACTAATCAGAACCTACGAAAGCTATATGTTAATGGTAAAGTTTATCTGCTATAGTTCTGAATCTGGTTACTAATTAGATACGCACTTAAAATAAGAATTTGCAAAAATTTCTGTAGGGCTCATTCTCAGTATCCATTTCAACTTACTAAGCTCCATCATATATGCGCTGTATACTTCGAATGGCCTTCGGAGAGAACAGGTACTTTATCTAATTTCAAATGCTTATTCTTGTAACTCAAGAATTTGTGCTCTGAGTCATGTCATTAGTCTTAGTCAAGAATTGGTATATGCGACCTCTTGGATGAAATTTTGGAAGTTGTTTGAAATGCTGATTGTTGGTTCATGAAATAGATGGATATATCCTTCCATGTATAGCCGAAAGGGATTTACGACGATTTGCCAATTTGCGATCAACTTCGTCTGAACTTGGGTTGAACCTTCCTTTACATGAGGTACTGCTAACTCTATTCCAATGGAAGACAGGTATATTAATTTGACACATTTAAAGTTAAATTTTATGAGTATTATTTTAAAGATTATTATTTTAATACCTTTTTTTAGGGATTGGAATCACCCGCTGATGGTAGACGTTCATCTGAGTCTAGCTACCGTATTGGAGATAATGGAACTTCAGGGGGGACAAATTAGACTTTGCTATGATCGAGATAATTAGATTGTGAACTTTCTCATGTATTTTTGGCATAATGATACTTATTATTATAAGATTAGGAATTGATATATTTTGGGTTTTTTGTACTACTTGACATGATTATGGAACTCGCATTTTACATGATTATGGAACACACATTTTTTTGGATATTATAATGCTTATTTGATGTTAAATATTTTTTATTGAAATTATTTTTACTATATTACAAAGTGATAGAAAATAAAACAAAAAATAATACTATAAATAAATATATTAAAGAAGAAATAATTTAAAGAAAAAAATAACACAAAAAAAACTATATTTAAAATTTTTTACATAGATAATAATTTAAATAAAAAATATATATAATAGAAAAATAAAAAAAAATCAAGACATAAACAAAAGTCATGGCGACAGTACCGAACCGTCGTAATCAACAAAAGTCATGACGGTATCGAACCGTCGCCATAAACAATTTAATCAATTTCAAAAGATATTCACGACAGTATCGAACCGTCGCCATCAATAATTAAAAGAAACTCAAAAGATAGTCACGACCGTATCAACCCGTCGTAAACTTGAACGACAGTTTTTGTAACCGTCGCGAAATAGGTTGGGGACACACACTTCTGCGACAGTAAAGCAACCGTCGTGGAAAGAAAATTGCGACGGTTTTAACCGTCGTAATCTACAAAAATACTTGTCGCAATCTGCCAATTTTCTTGTAGTGATAGTTCAAGATGTTACAAATAATTCAAGTTATTACAAAGTGGAATTTTTGCAAGTTTACAAATCCTAAACTTTGTATTGCTTGGACTTTTTCCTTTGACTCAAAACCTTGCTACAATGCTTTGTCTTTGATACAATATGCATAAATTGCTCCATCAACCAAACTTGTTTCATGCTACAAACTATGTTGTCTAAGTTATTGCTGAACAAAAAATATGCTACTTCTATACATTTCCACAACACTCCAAAAACTTGCTCAATTTATGTCCTACAAAACCTTGTGTTATGCTGCACCATAAACCTGTCACAAAACTTGTGTATCCTGTTCTATACAGTCCAAAATATATCTAGAAAATCAGTCCAAAACTGCTCTATGCAGTCTGCTCCAACCTGCATCATAACAGCCACAAAATTGCACTAAAATGGAAAAATAAAATTGTGTGGAAAAAGTATCAAAGCAGTAGGCAAAAATAGTTCAAAATAACTTATTTTGTTTCCCTCCTAAACCTCAGTCAAGGGACTACAAAAGGGGTTGTTTCATAAGACATAGGGGGTATTTTTTTTCTGAAAAGAGGGGAGAGAAGAGAAAAACATAATTTTTGTTAAACTCTGCTCATTCATAAAACCCATCTCATTTTCATAAAACGCAGTTCATCCATAAAAGTTATGTTCATCTTCAATATGTTTTAACTCACCAAAACAGAAAAGATCCACAACCCACTATTATACAACCTTGTAAACTCTCCCATAAACCCTTTAAACACTTCATATCACATAGATATTGCTCAAGCTCAAGAACAGTTTCTGTAGTGCTCTTATTCGCAACTTCTAAACAAAAGACAATACTACATAAACTTGATTGTTTGGAGTTGGTTCAGCAACCTTCAACATAAAGGGAATTCTAGCTGCTTCCCGGAGTTTCATTAAAGTCCACGCATCATCTTGAAGGGTTTCAGACTCAAAACCTAAAGTGCAATTGCAAGGTAAGTCATCTTAACCTTGCATTTTCCATACATCATTTTTGGTTTATTTCTGAAGATAAGATGAAGTAATCACTACTCTTGAAGTTAATCATTTCCTTGCTGTTCATTTTTTATCATTTATATGTTGAAAACTGATTGATACATGCAAAAGAATGGTGATAGAGGCAAAAAAACTTAACATGGATCGACACATACCCACATGGGTCGACTCATTCTAAGTGAAAAAGCAGAGTATGAGTCAACACATGGACGTATGCATCGACTCATACTACTATACAGGGCCTAAAACAGAAAGATGGAAGGTGCATGAGTCGACATAAAACGTGTATGTGTCGACACAAGCAGGAAATGAGTCGACAATCCCATTATGCATTGACTCATACTGAGTTGATTTAGTTTTGCAGAGGAAAGGAAAATTATGTGTCGATGCATAACAACATGTGTCGACACATAATAGTTCAAAATGCAGTTTTTCCTTCTTTTTACAATGTTTTTGTATTATATATATATATATATATATATATATATATATATATATATATATATATATATATATATATATATATATATATATATACACTCCATCAATGTCCACTTATTCGATATGGTTGTAATAATTATACACCTATTTCATCCCCATTTGCAAATTGTATCCCCATCCCCCTAATGATGTAATAGCGTAGGATTTTAATTTCCGTAAGTTAACCGCTTTTCATATAATTGCTAATAAGATAGGGTATGTATGTCAAGATAAAAACGACAAATAGATAACCCCTAATCAAAGAATAAATGCATGCAAATCCAACACATTATCTACACATGCACCCTTAGGATAATTCCACTTGTTGCCTCGGAAAAACAGTCCTGTCCCTCGAATATGGGACGCTTTAGCAAAGACCCCTTTTATAAAAAAGTTCGTAGTCCCTCAATGTTACCTTCGATAAAATGATCTAGTCCCTTACAAAAATTGCTAAAGCGTCTCACAAGTTGCCTTCGATGACTGTACGATTGACCTGCGCCCGTCCCTTCACATCCAATGATGGGGCTTCTTACTAAAACAATGGTAAGATAGAAACATCTAAAGGAGGAGGAAAAGAACGTTTAAGACCTTTTGAGTAGGTAGATTGCTCCTAGTTTCTTGCTTGCTCAAAACAAAAACATTTTATACACCAACACTTCATTTTGAAACATTTCCAAAAGACAAAACTCTTTGTATATGTTCTTATAGAGACAAGAACAATTACAAAGACATTTTTTAAAATACTTTCAAAAAACCACACCACAAGCGCACTTCCAAACAAAAGCAAGTGATCTAGCAAGCAACTAAGAGTCGGTAGATAACTATAGATGAAAAGGGTGCTAATACCTTCCCTTTTCATAACCTACCCCCCGAACTCAAGAAATAATCTCGAAAGGTCTTTCCTGTTCTTTTCAACCTTTCCTTATTGGATAAAAGAAAAGTCGGTGGCGACTCTTGCTATCCGCACAATTGCGATCAAATACAAAAACACCCGAGTCAGTTCTCCCACCTCGTTACAGAACTGGAGACTCTACTGGGGAGCTTAAAAGTGGGGTTACCTTAGGGCTAGATCACCTTTACTTTCTTTTAATGCCTGACTTGTTTGCTTTACATTATGGTTCTTTGTTTGGGTTTGCTTTGATCCTCTACCCGGATTTGGGACACCTTTTTAGGTAAGTAGCAATAGATTGTGGAAACTGTACGGCGTAGACCGATATGTTTGAAGAAATGGCTACGTTAGTGTGATGCATTTGTTGGTACCGGTAATCCTTGTGTTGAATCGAAAGAGAATACGGGGCCGCTGAGTGGCGTCATGAAGCACTAACTGACTTTAGAACCATAGTTAAACAACTTGGCCATTAGGACGTAATGAGATAACTGGTTTCGGTGGAAAGATGAAAATTGGTTGATAATCGATACTACACTCATTGAGATTGGACTTTTGGGATATCTCGGCCGCAAGAAAGGATTGATTGTGCTGAGACAATGCCTAAAAGAAAGGTCGGTGATATTTTGATCCTTTATAACCTGGTTAGTATTACTAGGACAAGTTGAGCCAACCAAACTTCAAGAGGGTACTTACCTATAAGACTCCATGCAAGCCTAGAACATAAGAACTTGTTTGCCTTATGTGTATATGCTTACTTGTACATAACATCATAAACATCATACACATTCTCACTAACCATTTCAAGGATTTAGGAATTTATCTTTGTTTTTGTTTTGTAGGCCATGAGCTCCGTCCGAAGGAACACCATCCAAACCAGCTTCGTAAAAGAACACCCTCAGCTCCAAGATTTAGCATCAAGGGTGCCCGGAGATTCTCCTTTTACTAGAAAATATGGTCGACTCCTCAGTTTGGCTACCTCTAATTTCCAAGAGGAGATGATGTGTGTGCTCTTCTAATTATTTGATCTCATACATCATTGCTTCACTTTTCCTGAATATCAGTTGGTACCTACACTATAAGAGTTCTCTCTACTATTAGGGGTGCCTGTGCTTGATCAGATACCATTCACCGATCTAGAAGGGATTCTGAAACCTGAGGTCATCGCTGAAGCTTTGCATCTGAAGGGAGCCGACATCATAAAAAATTGGGAGACAAGAAACAGGGTCAAAGGGTTCCTAGCCAAGTTTCTATTGGAGAAGGCTCGTTCATTCTGGGAAGATATGAATTTTCAAGATTTTGAATACGTCCCGGCTCTTCTCATTTATGGTTTGGTTATATTCCCCAACTCGGACCAATTCATAGATGTTAATACCATCAAAGTCTTTCTCTCTCGTAATCCTATACCTACCTTGCTGGGAGACATCTTACATTGCTTCCATACCCGCACCATGAAGAAAAGATGTACTCTCTTGTGTTGTATTCCCCTACTCGCCAAGTGGTTCACTTCACACCTACCTCGATCAACATTGAAGAATGAGCAAAGATTTACATGGTCTCAAAGGATGATGTCTCTTTCCCATTCTGATATTCATTGGTGTTTGAGATCCTTGGAAGATTATTCTATCATTGACCGTTATGGGGAATTCCCTAACGTCCCTCTGCTTGGTATTAGGGGAGGTATCACTTAAAACCCTTGCTTAACTTTACAATAGTTTGGGTATTCCCGAAGTGATGGTCATCATGAGATGCTCATCCAAGGTGTGGTGTTTGACTACGAAAGCGACGATCAAGGCTACCATCAGAGGTTTGTACGAGCTTGGGGAATGGTAAAAAAAGTGGATAGTAAGACATTGGGACGCAAAAACTCCATTCCCCTTGAGCCTTATCTTAGGTGGGTGCGAGCTCGTTCTCAGAGTCTCGTAATGCCTTACCCCGCTATCCTCCCTGTTGTACCCCAAAATTTGCCCTCTTATTTCACCAACATTTTCTCATCACAAGACCCTTGGAACTCAAGATCAAACTAGGGTTTGCTCTGCTCAAGACACCTCCTTGCATTGTTGACCCAAATTAGGGTTTGAGTTTGCACAAGGATATTTTGACCTACAATACCCAAATTAACTTTCATGCTTCTTGTTGGGTTCACAAGTTTGCCCATACCAAGTTTCAAGCCTTGATTCAAATCTTTGCCCAGTCAATGGGACAGTTGACCTAGAAATCAGTTGTATTGGGGAAAAAGTCAATTGTGGCCAATTGACAGTCAAACCTCATGAAATTTGACCCACATCAACATTATGAACTCATATGAACCATTTGATCATGGTTGGATCATAATTCCACAAGAAATTTGATCAGATCACCAAAAGGGCAAAATAGTCATTTTTAGGGTTTTGACTGCACAAAGGCAATTTTTGACTGTTTGACCTAACCAATGGCAAACCAAGCTCACATATGGACTCAAGGACTCAATGACATTGTCTTGACCTATTCAACAAGTTCAAAAGACCTCAAATGCATGGGATTGACAGATGAATTTTTTAGTCAACTGATCAAAATTTGACTGTACACTTAAAAGTCAAACTTTGACTTTTTGGTCAAAATCAAGTGCCAAGAGTTATTTTCATTAAAACATGTCAAATTATGAAACTTGTTCATCAAGAAACCCAAAATTGCAAATTAGGGTTTAAAATGGAAAAATTTCATCTTAGAAATTTTCTAAGTTATGAAATTTTCTTATTTTTTCCTAACTTTGTCCCATTTTTTCACCAAGATTCAAATGGATTCAAACAAAACTTGCAACATGAAAGTTGTATTCCATCACAAAGTCTACAACTTTTATTCACAAAGTTTTATCAAAGGAAGCTTGTATCTCAAGTTATGATTTTTGGAACAAGGGTACCTAAAACTTTTAAGTTAGAGAAAATTTTCCCTAATCTAGGCAGGATTTGGACCAATCTTCTTGGCCACTTTTCACTTAGTTACACTTGGAATTTAAAGTTGCATTGCAAATATGGATTATAGTACATTTTCCAAGCTTTCCAAATTGTCCAAGAACTCCTCAAACACCCTTGTGGTTAGAGAGAATTGAATGTTGGAAGTTGGCAAAAACTCACTTTTGTCCGTGACCAATACATGTTCATACAAACTTGCATTTTCAAATCAGCATGTTTGGTGCTAGCTTGCAGGCCTCAAAACCAACTTACACTTCATAATTTAATGCTTAACCATTGAATTAAGATGTTATCTTTCCCATTTGGACATTACATACAAGATTAACCTTTATTTGGAAAAAGGTAAAATGCCATTTTTGTAAAAGTACTCTTTATGTCAAACCAAAATCCTTGAGGTATGGGGCCATATCTCTGAAGCAAGATTGAATCTATCAATTCCAGGAACCAAGGGCCAAAGTGGCAGCATGAATGGAATGCTTGTACAGGGCTATAACATCATTTGCATTTCCTTGCTTCAAGTAGAAGAAAGTTGGCAAAACACAAAGGACCTCACATATCTGTTAAGAGAAGCTTAGACAAACATTGTTAACAAGTTCCATACATCCCAACAAGCCTAAAGCACGACCCTTTCATCACTCATACCTCCCCATACTCATAATCACTGTTTTGCTGCAAAACAGGGCAGGTTCTGCATTTTGCAAGCCTCAACAAAATTCCATCGTGCGTTTTGTCCCAAAATAGTTCCAAGACCTTCCAATCAACTCACTTGAAGTATCCCAGGCCCCCATTGCAACATGTAACACCTCTAACACACTTTGTCATTTTCATTTCAAAGCTCTGCAGGTTGAGTTCTACAACACGATTCAAGTTGTTTCAAAGCAAACCAAGCATTAGAGAAGCTTCCTTGGACCTCAGGCAAGCTCAACAGAAGCTCAAACACCATTGAAGGTTGCTACATTGTCCAGCTCGAAGTCAACTGAAACTGGTATTTCATGGACTTCTATCTCTCTATTTAGGAATGGTTAGGCTTAGGTTTGTGAATGAAATATGTTGTACTCATAGCCCTGAATCCATACATATGTTTAGTTTTCATTTACATTAATCGTGCTGAGAGAATTTCACTCATGAACTTTCTGAAAAAAGTAGGGTAAAATTTAGGGCCAGAGAAATTCTCTCTGGTCTTTGAGAGTTAATCCAAGTTTTTTATATGGTTGAATTCGTTATTTGATGCTATACAAGTTTCATGTTGTGAGTTTTGTCAAAAAATCAAAGAATCAGGAGTTGGCCATTGATACACAGAAGCACGCGTTTTTGTGAGAAAGAGGAAGAAGAAGAAGTCTGGTGGGCTGGGCCTGAGTTGTTTTTACTTCTCACACATGCTTATTCCGTTTGCACCCCCCCTGGCCCATTTGTTGAATATTCATCATTTTGACATTTTTATTTTTTTATTCTGACTTTAATATTTTTTGTCTAAATATAAAAAATGCCAAAAAATTATTTTCTATATTTTTCATATTTATTTGATATTTATTTTATTTTACTAAGTATATATATATATATATATATATATATATATATATATATATATATATATATATATATATATATATATATATATATATATATATATATATATATATATATATATATATATATATATATATATATATATATATATATATATATATATATATATATATATATATATATATATATATATATATATATATATATATATATATATATATAAATAAACTATTTTCTCTTTTAATAAAAACTCAAAAATAATATAAAAAATATACTTATTTTTCATTTATTATTTTTTATCTACATTTGAAAACTTTTCCTTGAAAATATCCATTTTTTGTAAATAATTAATTTTTATCTTTGTATATTTAATATGTTTAATAAATATATATAAATACTTATATACTTTTTTAGTTAAATAATTAGAACAAAAAAATACAAAATAATACATTTCATTTTTATTAATATTTTACACTAAAAAAAAACTTTTTTTTTATAATATACTTTTATTTTTGTATAAACTAATATATTATTGTATATAATTAATAAATAATGCTATTTATTTAGGAATTAGGGTTTTGCCCTAAATAACAAAAAAAAATCAAATTTGACTTCCTTTTATTTGTTTATATTTCACATTGAAAAATATTTTTTTCACATACATAAAAATCTTTTTATTTGCATAATACATTTTATTTTATATTTATTTAATTGTATTTATTTAAATTTTAAATATTGTCTTGTACATTCAATTTGGTTGTAATAGTAATCTAGGGTTTAATTTCTTGTCAAATATCCCTAATTCGAATTTGTACCCCCCTCCCTATATCATGTTGTAATAGTGTAGCATTTAAATTCTCGCACATTTAAAAAGCTTTCAATTATGCCATGCCTAGACCTAGGGTTTGTATGCAAAATAAAATCAACAAGTAGTTTGACCTAATCCAAGATAATAATGCATGAAAATAAACACAAATGCACACTTGCACCCCTAGGGTTTCATCCACTTGTTGCCTTCAAAAATGGGCCATGGTTGCATGTCAAGTATTTTGGCAAAACAAAAACAAACAAAAAGATCATAGTCCCTCGATGACGCTATCTGAGTTGCCTAAACAAAAATGATCAAGTCCCTCGAGAAAATTTCCAAAAATACTTGACACTATTGCTATCATGGTCTATACGATGACCCGCGCCTGTCCCGTTAACATCCTAACACAAGGTTGTTCACCAAATACAATGGTGAAACAACATTGTTAAAAGGGTTAAAAACCTAAGAAAGATCTTTGAGTAAAATAGGGTAGATAGCTCTTAGTTACTTGATCAAGCTTGCAAAAACATCCTTGCTACTTTTCAAAACACACTCCACAACACAATTTCAAAACCCTACTTTCAAACATTGAAAACCTTTCAAAAGACAAAAACACCTTTTTATACTTTCAAACAAGAATCATTACAAAGGTTGCCACAACGATGGGCTCTTTTCAAAATGTTTTCCAAAATCACACACAAAGCACCATTTCAAACAATTGAAAAGCACCATTTCAAACAATTGAAAAGCAAAGCAAGTGATCTAAACAAGTAACTAAGAACCCATGGATAACCATGGATAGAAAGGGGGATAATACCTTCCCATTCTATAATCTACTCCCCGAACCCAAGAAAACATCTCAAAGGTCTTTCCTGTGCTTTTTGACATTTCCTTAGGATAAAATAAAAGTCAGTGGCGACTCTTGCTAAACCGAAACATTTGCGAACACAAACGCAAAATTCCAAGTCAGTTCCCCCACCGTATCACAGAACTGGCGACTCTGCTGGGGAAAATTATAAAAGTGGAGTGACCTTAGGGCTTAGATCACCCTTTGCATGATTATTGTTTACTTTGATTGCTTTACATTTTGGTTCTCTTGTTTGGGCTTGAAATCCTCCACCCGGATTTGGGAAATATTCATAGATAGCAATACGTTGTGGAAACTGTGCGGGGTATACCGACACGGTTGAAGCAATAGCTATATTAGTGCGACATATTTGTGAGTATCGGTAGCCTTTGAGTCAATCAAAGAGAATACGTGGCCGCTGAGTGATGTCATTAAGCACTAATGAACTAGAACCCTACTTGACCATCTTGGCCTTTCATTAGGGGTAGTGAGATGACCGGCTTTGGTGCAGTCCGAAGTTGGTAGATACTCGATACTACACTCATTGAGGGTTGTTTTCTTGGAATATTTTGGTCGCTAGTTAAGTGGCTAAACCAAAACAATGAACATAGAAAACAATCCAATGATATTAAGCTCCTTAGAACCCAGTTACTATTTATAGGACAGGTTCTGAGTCAACTAAACTCAAGAGGGTACTTACCTATGAAACCTCATGCAAGCCTCAAACTAGGGTTTTGTGTGACTTGCTTGTACATGTGCTTGTGCATACATCATGAACATCATAAAGCATCATATGCATCCACTAACCATTTCAAGGGTTTGGATCTTCATCTTTGTTCTTGTTTTGTAGGGCATGGAATCTCTTCGCAGGAAAACAATTCAAGTCAACCTTGTGAGAATCCCTCCTCAACTCAAGGAGCTTACTTCTAGAATTCCAGAGAATTCTCTCTTCAGTGAAAGACATGGTATACTCCTCAACTTGGTCAACACCAACATTGAAGAAGACATGGTGAAAGTCCTCTTCCAGTTCTTTGACCCGCTACACCACTATTTTACATTCCCTGATTACCAGTTGGTGCCTACTTTGGAGGAATTTTCTCAACTCTTGAGAATTACTATTCTTAATCAACTACCCTACAATGGTACGGAAAAAGAACCAAATCCTGAATATGTTGCTCAAGCATTACACTTGCAACCATCTGACATCAAGGGATATTGGGAAACCAGAAGTGGTGTAAAGGGTTTCTTGGCAGTTTCTGTTTGAAAAGGCACAAGACTGCTGGAATTCTCTTGATCTACAAGCCTTTGAAGAGATTGTGGCACTCCTTATCTACGGGTTGGTCTTGTTCCCAAACCCTGACCAACTTATAGATGTGAGTGCTGTCAAGATTTTCATGTCCAAGAATCCCATACCTACATTGCTTGGGGACATCCTACACTCATTTTGCACACGAACAATGAGGAAAAGCGGTGTTCTCATTTGCTGTACTCCTCTCCTAGCAAGGTGGTTTATTTCTCACCTTCCACAATCAGTTTTGAAGAATGAGCAGGGTTTAAGGTGGTCATAACGGTTGATGACCCTCACACATTCTGATGTACATTGGTGTTCTCGGTCCAGAGAAAATGTCATCATCATTGATCGTTGTGGTGAATTCCCTAATGTCCCACTACTTGGCATTAGGGGAGGCATTACCTATAACCCCTGTCTGAGAAAATTTGGATATGCCTGGAGGGATGGCCCTCATGACATGATGATTCCTGACCTAGTTTTTGACTTTGACAACGATGCGCAAGGACTTCGACAAAGGTTCATCAGAGCTTGGAGGATGCCTAACAAGGTGGATAGTAAGACACTGGGGCACAAGAATCCCATCCCCCTTGAGCCTTACCTCAAGTGGGTACGAACCCGCTCTCAGAATCTTATGATGCCATATCCTCACGTTCTCCCCTTGATTAAAGAGCCTGTTATGGAAGGAGAGGTTCCATACACCATCCTACATCCTGACATGCCAACATCATGGGAGGAAATGCAAAAGAGTTGGATCCAACTCAAAGAAGAACGGGATACTTTTGAAGCCAGCTTCTATGCCAGTGAGAAGAAGGTTTTAGAGCTCACCCGCCGACTTCACGAGGAGGAAACTCTCAACACCTACATCGCACCAAAAAGGATGCGCAACGTCTTTTTACATTAAGAATTTTGTAATATTTCTCCCATGGGGCACTCATGTACTAACAAATTCTTCTTAATATGACGTGCGTTCTTTTTGTTTACAACAAACTTGAATTTTTGAACCCTTGAGTGCATTACATGAATAACATACCATTCATCATATGCATAAACAGGTCTTCAAGCCAGGTTTCCTTATCTTTCTGCTGTTTATTTCAGCAAGATGGATTTGGAGCAAACAATGAAGGATCTACAGGCACAAAATTCACAATTTCAGCAACTCCTCATGACCTTGGCAAAGGGTCAAGAGGATCTCAAAGTTCTGCTAGAGAAGAATAAAGAGAAGAAAAAGAAAAAGAGATCGGGGGTAGCTACTTTCAGAAGAAGAATTGAGGGCGATGCTAGAAGGACTATTGAGTTTCCTTCAACGTCTGACGAAGGGATTAGCAAGGGGAAAGGAGTTACTGTACCTTCTGGTCTGAGGTAGAAGAGGAGGAAGAGGGAGAAGACGAAGACTATTCAGAACAACAATATCCACCAGTGGATGACAAGTATAAGAACCTTGAAGACAGATTTGCAGCTATGGAGTTGCAGAGGGTGCCCGGATTGGATTTTGAGGAACTGGGGTTGGTAGTTGGGATTTTTATCCCTCCGAAGTTCAAGGTGCCAACATTTTCCAAGTATGACAGTCTGTCTTTCCCTAAGATGCACTTGAGGTCGTATGTTAGAAAGATCCAGCCACATTCATCTGACAAAGACCTCTGGGTACACTTTTTCCAAGACAGCTTGTCTGGCACTCAGTTAGATTGGTTTTATCAGCTCGAGAGGTCAGAGGTCCACAATTGGGAAGACTTGGCAACCGCTTTCTATTGTCAGTATCAGTACAATGCTGATTTGGCGCCTACCCGTACTCAGCTACAAAGTATGGGGATGGCTTCAAATGAAGGGTTTAAGGAGTACGCCCAGAAGTGGCGTGACCTGGCTGGAAGGGTGCAGCCACCGCTATCAGATAGGGAATTAGTTGACATGTTTTTGGGGACCCTGTCTGGCCCCTTCTTCAACCATCTAATCGGAAGCTCTTCTGCGGGATTTACTGAACTGATTTTGACCGGCAAAAGGGTGGAGGCCGGTATCAAAAGTGGAAAGATTCAAAAGGATGCTTCTGCATCCACAGCTGTTAGGAAACCTTTCCCAGCAAAGAAAGAAGCATTTGCTGTATACACCCAGAAAAATCGGGAAAGAGAGGAACGTCGGACAACAGTAGGGGCCGTATTAATACAGAAGTCTGCATCAGACCAGCTTAGAAACAGTCAACCAAGGAATGATCAGCCCAAAACTTATCAGCAAAGGCCACCACGGAAGTTTACCCCAGTAAACATGACACCTGCTCAGATCCTTCCACATCTCCTGAAGTTGAACCTTGCTAATTTAAAAGAGGCGCCAAAGAATGTAAATACCACCTCTCCATCCTACAACTCAAAATCCAAGTGTGCTTACCATTCCGACAGTATTGGGCACGATACCAATAATTGCTGGGCACTAAAGAACAAAATTCAGGACTTAATTGACGCCAAAGAGGTTGAATTTGATGCTCCTGAGAAGCCCAATGTTATATCCGCTCCGATGCCCAAGCACGGCCACAATGTGCATGCTGTTTTGGAAAATCTCCATGTTACTGATGTTGCCGATCTGTTGACTCCATTGATTGTGATTAAAGAAAATTTGTTGAGGGTCGGGATCTCTCCTGGTTGTGATGAAGACTGTTATTTTTGTTTGAACATTCAAGGTGATTGTCCAATGTTGAAGTCAGGTGTTCAACGCTTGATGGATACTCAAGAAATACTTTTCCAGAAAACCCCTGTTAACACTTTCAATCCGATTACTCCTGATACTTGTGATACTTCAACCAACGATATTGCTATCATAACCATTTTCGACAATCCTCCCAAGGCTTGCAAAAGGCCTGTCAGGATTACACTCAACTCTGAATGTGTACCTTTAAAGATCACCATGTCGGGACCTGTCTCGTACCAATCAAGCAAAATGATACCGTGGAACTATGGGGGAGAAATCTTCTATCACGACATCAAACAAATCGAAATAGACCAAGAAATTTCTGAAGAAGACCCTGATATAGGGAACATCGCGGGTACAAGCAAGATAACACGCAGTGGCCGGATCTTTTCTCCGGAGATTGCTCCTTCTCGAGCAGTTTTCGAACCCGTGAAGGCTTCTGCACCTGTTGGACCTTCCGTGCGAGGCCCAGTGATTGAAGAACTGGATACTCCTGTAGTAAGACCATCTGCTGATAATACCGACAAGGGTAAGGGGATACTGGAAATGCCTGTCAGGAAGAAGGCTCATGCTTTGGTTATCCCCGAAACCACTCAGAAGGAGATGGATGAAATCCTAAAAATAATCAGAAAAATTGACTACGACGTTATGGAGCAATTAGGGCAAACCCCTTCTAAAATTTCAATGTTAGCCCTCCTGCTCTGTTCAGAGGCCCATTCTAAGGCCCTGATTAAATTCTTGAAGACGGTACATGTTCCCCAAGAGACCTCGGCTGACCAATTTCAGGATTGTGTGGCCAGTCTTACTGCTGACAATGGCCTGGGCTTTTCCGACGCTGACTTAACTCCCAAAGGAAGGAAACACAATGATGCGTTACATGTTTCAATTGAGTGCCGAGGAACCACCCTCGCCCATGTCTTGGTTGATACTGGTTCTTCCCTCAATGTGCTTCCAAAGAAGGCCTTAGACCATTTGGATTGCGAAGGTTTGACCCTCAAACCTAGTAACACCGTCGTTAGGGCTTTCGATGGTTCCAAAAGAATGGTTCATGGAGAGGTTGATATTCCTGTCAAGGTAGGCACCGAAGTGTTCAACTCCACCTTCTACGTGATGGACATCCGTCCGTCATGCTCATGTTTGCTGGTAAGACCTTGGATCCATTATGCCGGGGCAGTTACATCCTCTTTGCACCAGATGCTGAAATATCCTATTAAGGGTAAAATCATAACTGTGCATGGCGAGGAAGAGTACATGATTAGTCACCTAAATTCCTTTCGATATGTGGAGTTAGATGGCGAGTTCATCGAAACGCCTTTTGAACATTTTGAGGAAGTTTCTCCCGAGGTAGCAGTTGCGAAGACAACGGTTGAGGTACCTATCATTCCCAAGCATGTGGCTAGGATGGCATCCCTCAAGGACGCAGAGGTTGTGATTAAGGAGGGGAAGAGAACAGCATGGGGACAATTGCCTGACTTTCCCCATAAGACGGACAAGTTTGGTTTAGGGTTTACTGCTACAGGACAAAAGGCTATGCGTCGCTCCAAGATTGGAGGACCACCCGTCAAGATCTCACACCACGGAATCAATGTTGTAGAAGATGAAGATGAGGAGAGCCACTTTGAATATTGGATTTTTCCGACTGTCGAAGTGGGTTTGAGCAATTGGGAAGCAAAGGATTTTGTTCCTATCACCTTTATCAACCAGTAATTTTATCTTTGAACAATTTCCCATTTTTATGGTCTGTAATAACTAAAACAATTCGCTCACTATTTTCACCTCATGCCTTGCCCGGGGCATGTAGGTCCATTTGTAAGGGCTTGATTTTCTTCATAATCATATGCCATGTTTTAATGAGTCATTGGACGTTTTTCATCTATAAACTGTCGTGTTCATTTTCTTTCCTTTTGCATTTTTGTTTGTTTAAGGATGGCTATCCCTTACACACACCCACACTCACAAATGTAGGTACCCATCCCCCTCGGATTCCATGGGTGACTATTCTGTTTCAGCCTTCGATAACTCTGAAGATTTGGTCAATCATGCTGAGTGCGAAGATGACGAAGATTGTGAAGTGCCGGGAGAGTTAGCTAGACTTCTACAACAAGAAGAGAGGGCCATTCTGCCTCATGAAGAGTTGCTAGAAACCATCAACTTAGGGACAGAGGAGGACATGAAGGAAGTAAAAGTGGGTGCCAACCTGGAACCGAGTGTCAAGGAGCACTTAATGCAGTTGTTAAATGAATACGTTGAAATCTTCGCTTGGTCTTATGAAGACATGCCAGGACTAGACACTGATATCGTGGTTCACCGTCTCCCTACAAGAGAAGATTGTCCACCAATCAAGCAAAAGGTTCGCCGAATGAGGCCTGACATGTCTGAGAAGATTAAGGCTGAAGTAATGAAGCAATTCAACGCTGGTTTTCTAGCTGTTACAACCTATCCACAATGGGTTGCAAACATTGTGCCCGTACCTAAAAAGGACGGCAAAGTCAGAATGTGTGTAGACTATCGGGATTTGAACAGGGCTAGCCCTAAAGACGATTTTCCGCTGCCGCATATCGACATCTTGGTTGACAATACAGCTCAACACAAGGTTTTTTCCTTCATGGACGGATTCTCGGGATACAACCAAATCAAAATGGCCCCCGAGGACATGGAGAAAACTACTTTCGTCACGCAATGGGGTACCTTCTGCTTCAAAGTGATGTCGTTCGGACTGAAGAACACAGGGGCAACCTATCAACGCGCCATGGTAGCTTTATTTCATGATATGATCCATCATGAGATCTAAGTTTATGTAGACGACATGATAGCTCGATCACAGACAGAAGAAGAACACCTTAATCATTTGCAAAAGTTGTTTGCCAGGTTGAAGGAGTATAAACTCAGACTGAATCCAAGCAAGTGCACTTTTGGAGTTAGATATGGTAAACTTCTGGGATTTATTGTCAACAGCAAGGGCATTGAGGTTGATCCAGCTAAAGCAAAATCTATACAAGAAATGCATTCCCCCTGTACTGAAAAGGAGGTTAGAGGATTCTTGGGACGCTTGAAATATATTGCGAGGTTCATCTCTCACCTGACATCTACCTGCGAGCCAATTTTCAAACTGCTGAAGAAAGATCAGGTAGTTGAATGGAACGATGATTGTCAAGTTGCTTTTGATAAGATCAAGGAGTATTTGCTAGAACCTCCTATTCTGATTCCACCCGTCGAAGGAAGGCCGTTAATCATGTATCTGACTGTTTTGGATAACTCAATGGGGTGCGTGTTGGGCCAACATGACAAGTCTGGTCGAAAAGAGCATGCCATTTATTACCTTAGCAAAAAGTTTACCGACTGTGAGACTCGCTACTCATTGCTCGAGAAAACTTGATGCGCTTTGGTATGGGCTGCTCGCCGACTAAGGCAGTATATGTTTACTCATACCACTTTTCTGATTTCCAAGATGGACCCGATTAAATATATTTTCGAGAAGCCTGCTTTATCAAGAAGAATCGCTAGATGGCAGATGATCCTGACTGAGTATGACATCCATTATACTACCCAAAAAGCTATAAAAGGGAGTGTACTAGCTGACCATCTTACTCATCAAGCCGTCGAAGATTATCAATCTATGAGATTCGACTTCCCTGACGAGGACATCATGACTTTGGACAACATCAAAGGTAACAGACTGTATGACGGACCTGAACAAGGATCCCGATGGACCCTGTACTTTGATGGTGCTTCGAATGCACTTGGCAATGATATCGGTGCGGTACTCATTTCCCCAGAAGGTTTCCATACACCTTTCACTGCACGACTTTGTTTCAGTTGTACCAACAACATGGCTGAGTATGAAGCTTGCATCTTTGGTCTCAAGGCTGCTATAGACCTGGGGATCAAATCTTTGATCGTATTTGGGGACTCGACTTTGGTTATCAGTCAAGTCAAAGGAGAGTGGGACACCAAACATCCTAATCTTATCCCATACAAAGAACATGTCCTGACTTTGTTGCCTCATTTCGAGCAGATTACTTTCGAGCATTTCCCCCAAGAAGAAAATCAGCTAGCAGATGCTCTAGCTACAATGTCTTCCATGTTTAAACTCAACTGGGATAACGAGGCTCCCCAAACTACCATCGAGCGAATGGACGAACCTGCGCACTGTCATGAGATTAATACCGAAGAAGTAGTGGAACAACCCTGGTTTCATGAAATCAAAAGGTATCTCCAAACTAGAGAATACCCCGAAGGAGCTTCCGTCAATGACAAAAAGTTCTTAAGGAGATTTGTTGCCAAGTTCTTCCTAAGCAATGGCATCCTTTATAAGCGCAGCCATGATTTTGTTTTACTTCGATGTGTGGATAAAGCAGAAGCAGAGTTGATCATGACTGAGATACACAGTGGCACATTTGGCACCCACTTGAGCGGACATATAATGGCAAAGAAGATTCTGAGGGCAGGCTACTACTGGTCTACCATGGAAGCTGATTATCATCAATATTCCCGTACTTGCCACAAATGCCAAGTCTACACCGACAAGGTAGATATTCCTCTTGTTCCTCTCAACATTCTGACAGCTCCTTGGTCGTTCGCAATGTGGGGCATTGACATGATTGGAGAGATCAAGCCCACGGCATCCAATGGACATCGCTTCATCCTGGTGGCTATTGATTACTTCACCAAATGGGTCGAGGCAGCTTCCTATGCCTCAGTTACAAAGAATGTGGTTGCCCGCTTCATCAACCAGAATCTCATATGCCGGTATGGTGTCCCCGACAGGATCATCACAGAAAATGGTACAAATTTGAACAATACTATGATCATCGCTCTATGCGAATAGTTCAAGATTTATCATCACAATTCATCTCCCTATCGGCCGAAGATGAACGGTGCTGTTGAAGCCGCGAACAAAAATATCAAGAAGATCATTCAAAAAATGACAGTTACCTACAAGGACTGGCATGAGATGTTACCGTTTTCTCTGCATGGATATCGTACCACAACACGTACTTCAACAGGGGCAACCGCATTCTCTTTGGTGTATGGCATGGAAGTTGTCCTACCCATGGAAGTTCGGATTCCTTCTTTAAGGATTATGAAGGATGCTGGTTTGAGTGAAGACGATTGGATTCAGACCCGGCTTGATCAACTTAATTTGATCAATGAGAAGCGACTTACTGCTGTTTGTCATGGTCAGACGTATCAAAAACGGATGATCAAGGCTTTCAACAAGAAAGTCAGACGTCAGGTATATCAAGTCGGAGATCTTGTAATCAAGCGAATCATTTTGCCGCAAAGTGATCCCAGGGGAAAATGGACTCCTACTTACGAAGGACCATTTGTGATCAAGAGCATATTTTCTGGTGGGGCGATGATTCTGACCACCATGGACGGCGATGACTTGCCACACCCGGAGAACGCAGACATAGTCAAAAGATACTACGCATAAAACAACCCGACAAGTTGAAAACCCTAAAGGGCGACTTGGGCAAAAATGGGCATCCTGGTGAACCGAAAACCCGAAAGGGCGGCTCAGGCAAAAGTTAGGGATAAAACAAAAATCTGTACACCCAGCAAGTTGAAAACCCAAAAGGGCGACTTGGGCAAAAAAGGGTTTTCCCGGTGGATCGAAAACCTGAAAGGGCGATTCAGGAAAAAGTTAGGGAATTAAAGCGTATGACTGTGTCTCGTCGGATCACTTCAAGAACAATCTCTTCATCAACAAACTCCGAGCTTCTGATCAACCTAGTCATCGACGAACGAAGCAACAAATGGACAAGATATTCAGAGTTGTGAAGGCTATAGCAGAATGGGAATCCCATGGAATTGTTACACATAGCCATCTTTCTTTTGTATAAAATTTTTCAATTTTTTACGACAACATTCTCTTACTAGGATATCTGTCTCCTTTGTACAAAGATACTCACAAAAGTTAATACAAATACACTTCTAAGTGCAGAAATTTGCTTGCCTTTCTTTTCTTTTTACACTTATGTTTATTTTGAAAACGTCCAATTTTTGTTAAAAAGGCATATGCATTTGAATATAATCACTGCTTACAAGTGAAACAAAATTGAAAAAGGATAGCTACTGATAGGTTGAAGGTGTAGGAAGATATCTTTATGCCATTTTAGAAGAAATCCCCTATGACACATCATTCGGATCCTCAACAGAGTTAAAATTTGGAACATGTTTCCCCAACGGAGTTAAACTTCAAGATCCTCAGCAGAGCAAATGCTTTCTAAAGCTGGATTCCCCAGCTAAACTGAATGTCAAAATTCCCATCAGAGTCAAATTTCAAGATCCCCAGTGGAGCCCAAAAACCCTGAAAATCCTATACCCAGCGGAACCAGAATAACAAACATTCTCCCCACAGAGATATTTCCCAGCAGATTAAAGATTCTCAGTCTCATTTTTCCAGTAGAAGTCTCCCAGGCTTTAACTTCCCAGTAGAGATTTTCAAAGTTTTCCTTATTCCCCAAGCGGTCAGCAGTCAGCAAGGATTTCCCGTCTTCAGTAATCAAAGATTTTTGGAATCCCCAACTTCGGTCATGGATTTATTTTCCCCGGCAGCCGTCAAAGATTCCGTTATTTCCAGCTACCAGGATTTATCTTCCTCAGCAAGACGGCTACTCAGCTTACATGCATAACCATTACATTCATATATCATAAACATTGATGAAACACAATTCATTACATCATACATATCATGCAACATAACTTTGTGTTTAGCTAACATTTTATCCTTTTTAGGATAAGATTAAAAGGCCATCATTAACAATTATTCAGATACAGTATGGATACACCCCAGACACGGCGGTCGTTCCACTACTCATTCAGACTTCAGCAATCCGATACAGACTAGATACGCTCCATACACGGCAGCTATTCTATCTCTCATTCAAATTCAATTATAAACCTCAAGTTCAAATGCATTCCAGGCACGAATACCATTATGACCCTTACATCAGCAGTTTGATCCCCTCAGTGCAGTCGCCACGGAAGTCATTCTGTGATTCACTCAGATCCCAGTTACAGTACAGATACACTCCAGACACGAAAGTCATTCTACTACTCATACAGATATCAACTTCAGATACAGTCCAGATACGCTGCAGACGCGGTTTCCATTCTGTCACTCATTCAGAGTTTATCCCCAGCACACGGTTGCTCCATATACAGATATTTCTCTGTTACCCGGATACAATACAGATACACTCCAGACACGGCAGTCATTCTGATATTCATTCAACATTCAAACACAGTTACAGCTCAGATACGCCCCAAACACGGACGCCATTCTTTTGCTCATACAAACTCAGTCTCCAGATACAGTTCAAGTGCATTCCAGACACGAATACCATTTTGATACTCATTCTTTTGGCCTACAGCATTGCAGTTCAACAAACATTCTTGGATGGCATCTTTAAGCCCATCTCCAGCAAGATTCTTCCATCTCCAAATGGCATCTTTAAGTCCATTCCCGCACCTATGTTTTGACGAGTGCAAATTTATGGGCACTCTAGTGTCCAATCCTCTTTTACCTTCGAGTCGCGAAGGGCAAACTTGCCAATCTAACTCATCAGGTTCAAGAAGATTGAACAGGGGAAGTTGTTGTAACCCAAAATTTTCCCTCTTATTTCACCAACATTTTCTCATCACAAGACCCTTGGAACTCAAGATCAAACTAGGGTTTGCTCTGCTCAAGACACCTCATTGCACTGTTGACCCAAATTAGGGTTTGAGTTTGCACAAGGATATTTTGACCTACAATACCCAAATTGACTTTCATGCTTCTTGTTGGATTCACAAGTTTTCCCATACCAAGTTTCAAGCCTTGATTCAAATCTTTGCCCAGTCAATGGGACAGTTGACCTAGAAATCAGCTGTATTGGGGAAAAAGTCAATCGTGGCCAATTGACAGTCAAACCTCATGAATTTTGACCCACATCAACATTATGAACTCATATGAACCATTTGATCATGTTTTGATCATAATTCCACAAGAAATTTGATCAGATCACCAAAAGGGCAAAATGGTCATTTTTAGGGTTTTGATTGCCAAAGGCAATTTTTGACTGTTTGACCTAACCAATGGCAAACCAAGCTCACATATGGACTCAAGGACTCAGTGACATTTTCTTAACCCATTCAACAAGTTCAAAAGACCTCAAATGCATGGGATTGACAGATGAATTTTTCAGTCAACTAATCAAAATTTGATTGTACACTGAAAAGTCAAACTTTGACTTTTTGGTCAAAATCCAGTGCCAAGAGTTATTTTCCATTAAAACATGTCAAATTATGAAACTTGTTCATCAAGAAACCCAAAATTGCAAATTAGAGTTTAAAATGGAAAAATTTCATAACTTAGAAATTTTCTAAGTTATGAAATTTTCTTATTTTTTCCTAACTTTGTCCCATTTTTTCACCAAAATGCATATGGATTCAAACAAAACTTGCAACAAGAAAGTTGTAGTCCATCAGAAAGTCTACAACTTTGATTCACAAAGTTTTCTCAAAGGAAGCTTGTATCTCAAGTTATGATTTTTGGAACAAGGGTACCTAAAACTTTTAACTTAGAGAAAATTTGCCCTAATCTAGGCAGGATTTGGACCCATCTTCTTGGCCACTTTTCACTTAGTTCCACTTGGAATTTCAATTTTGATTGCAAATATGGATTGTATTACATGTTCCAAGCTTTCCAAATTGTCCAAGAACTCCTCAAACACCCTTGTGGTTAGAGAGAATCGAATGTTGGAAGTTGGCAAAAACTCACTTTTGTCCATGACCAATACATGTTCATACAAACTTGCATTTTTAAATAAGCATGTTTGGTGCTAGCTTGCATGCCTCAAAAACAACTTACACTTCATAATTTAATGCTTAACCATTGAATTAAGATGTTATCTTGGCCATTTGGACATTACATACAAGATTAACCTTTATTTGGAAAAAGGTAAAATGCCATTTTTGTAAAAGTACACTTTATGTCAAACCAAAATCCTTGAGGTATGGGGCCATATCTCTGAAGCAAGATTGAAGCTATCAATTCCAGGAACCAAGGGCCAAAGTGGCAGCATGATAGGAAGGCTTGTACAGGGCTATAACATCATTTGCATTTTCTTGCTTCAAGTAGAAGAAAGTTGGCAAAACACAAAGGACCTCACATATCTGTTAAGAGAAGCTTAGACAAACATTGTGAACAAGTTCCATACATCCCAACAAGCCTAAAGCACGACCCTTTCATCACTCATACCTCCCCATACTCAGAATCATTGTTTTACTGTAAAACAGGGCAGGTTCTGCATTTTGCAAGCCACAACAAAATTCCATCGTGCGTTTTGTCCCAAGATAGTTCCAACACCTTCTAATCAACTCACTTGAACTATCCCAGGCCCCCATTGCAACCTGTAACACCTCTAACACACTTTTCCATTTTCATTTCAAAGCTCTACAGGTTGAGTTCTACAGCACGATTCAAGTTGTTTCAAAGCAAACCAAGCACTGGAGAAGCTTCCTTGGACCTCAGGCAAGCTCAATAGAAGCTCAAACATCATTGAAGGTTGCTACATTATCCAGCTCGAAGTCAACTGAAACAGGTATTTCATGGACTTCTATCTCTCTATTTAGGAATGGTTAGGCTTAGGTTTGTGAATGAAATATGTTGTACTCATAGCCCTGAAGCCATACATATGTTTAGTTTTCATTTACATTAATCGTGCTGAGAGAATTTCACTCATGAACTTTCTGAAAAAACTAGGGTAAAATTTAGGGCCAGAGAAATTCTCTCTGGTCTTTGAGAGTTAATCCAAGTTTTTTATATGGTTGAATTCGTTATTTGATGCTCTACAAGTTTCATGTTGTGAGTTTTGTCAAAAAATCAAAGAATTAGGAGTTGGCCATTGATACACAGAAGCACGCGTTTTTGTGAGCAAGAGGAAGAAGAAGTCTGGTGGGCTGGGCCTGAGTTGTTTTTACTTCTCACACATGCTTATTCAGTTTGCACCCCCCCTGGCCCATTTGTTGAATATTCATCATTTTGACATTTTTATTTTTTTATTCTGACTTTAATATTTTTTGTCTAAATATAAAAAATGCCAAAAAATTATTTTCTATATTTTTCATATTTATTTGATATTTATTTTATTTTACTAAGTATATATATATATATATAAATAAACTATTTTCTCTTTTAATAAAAACTCAAAAATAATATAAAAAATATACTTATTTTTCATTTATTATTTTTTATCTACATTTGAAAACATTTCCTTGAAAATATCCATTTTTTGTAAATAATTAGTTTTTATCTTTGTATATTTAATATGTTTAATAAATATATATAAATACTTATATACTTTTTTAGTTAAATAATTATAACAAAAAAATACAAAAATAATACATTTCATTTTTATTAATATTTTACACTAAAAAAAAACTTTTTTTTTATAATATACTTTTATTTTTGTATAAATTAATATATTATTGTATATAATTAATAAATAATGCTATTTATTTAGGAATTAGGGTTTTGCCCTAAATAACAAAAAAAATCAAATTTGACTTCCTTTTATTTGTTTATATTTCACATTGAAAAATACCTTTTTCACATACATAAAAATCTTTTTATTTGCATAATACAATTTATTTGATATTTATTTAATTGTATTTATTTAAATTTTAAATATTGTCTTGTACATTCAATTCGTTTGTAATAGTAATCTAGGGTTTTATTTCTTGTCAAATATCCCTAATTCGAATTTGTACCCCCTCCCTATATCATGTTGTAATAGTGTAGCATTTAAATTCTCGCACATTTAAAAAGATTTCAATTATGCCATGCCTAGACCTAGGGTTTGTATGCAAAATAAAATCAACAAGTAGTTTGACCTAATCCAAGATAACAATGCATGCAAACAAACACAAATGCACACTTGCACCCCTAGGGTTTCATCCACTTGTTGCCTTCAAAAATGGGCCATGGTTGCATGTCAAGTATTTTGGTAAAATAAAAACAAACAAAAAGATCATAGTCCCTCGATGACGCTATCTGAGTTGCCTAAACAAAAATGATCAAGTCCCTAGAGAAAATTTCCAAAAATACTTGACACTATTGCTATCATGGTCTATACGATGACCCGCGCCTGTCCCGTTAACATCCTAACACAAGGTTGTTCACCAAATACAATGGTGAAACAACACTGTTAAAAGGGTTAAAAACATAAGAAAGATCTTTGAGTAAAATAGGGTAGATAGCTCTTAGTTACTTGATCAAGCTTGCAAAAACATCCTTGCTACTTTTCAAAACACACTCCACAACATAATTTCAAAACCCTACTTTCAAATATTGAAAACCTTTCAAAAGACAAAAACACCTTTGTATACATTCAAACAAGAATAATTACAAAGGTTGCCACAACGATGGCCTCTTTTCAAAATGTTTTCCAAAATCACACACAAAGCACCATTTCAAACAATTGAAAAGCACCATTTCAAACAATTTAAAAGCAAAGCAAGTGATCTAAACAAGTAACTAAGAGACCATGGATAACCATGGATAGAAAGGGTGCTAATACCTTCCCTTTCTATAATCTACTCCCCGAACCTAAGAAAACATCTCAAAGGTCTTTCCTGTGCTTTTTGACCTTTCCTTAGGATAAAATAAAAAGTCGGTGGCGACTCTTGCTAAACCGAAACATTTGCGAACACAAACGCAAAATCCCAAGTCAGTTCCCCCACCTTATCACACTCCCTGTTATCATAGAGCTTGTTGTTGAAGGAGATGTCCCGTACACCGTCCTTCATCCCAACATGCCTACCTCTCTCGAAGACTTTCAAAGAGATTGGTTTCAGCTAAAGGAAGAGCAAGACACCTCTGATGCCCGATTCTACGCCAGTGAGAAGAAGGTTTTGGAACTCACCAAGCAGCTTCATGAAGAGCGGAGTCTGAACGCATACATCGCACCAAAGAGGACGCGTTCAACCTTTTTGTCTTAGGAGTTTTTGTATTTTATTTCTTTCATTGTAAGCCCAAAGAGGCATGATGTACTCGAACTTGGATTTATTATTATAACGTGTGTTTCCTTTTTGTCTAAACAAATTTAAATCTATAAATTTCCTTGAAATCATTTGCATATGCATTTTCATTCATCATAACACAAACAGGTTTCTTACAGCAGGTCTTCTTATCTTTCTACTGTTTATTTCAGTGAGATGGATATCAAACAGACAGTAAAAGATCTTCAGGCACAAAA
Organism: Vicia faba; assembly: GCA_948472305.1. Taxonomy (NCBI): domain Eukaryota; kingdom Viridiplantae; phylum Streptophyta; class Magnoliopsida; order Fabales; family Fabaceae; genus Vicia; species Vicia faba. The sequence goes on along the minus strand of OX451740.1, from coordinate 767,091,184 downwards.
CGCTCAATTTCAACAAATGTTCTTGACACTGGAAAAAGGACAAGAGGATTTGAAAACTTTGCTGATCAAAGAAAAGAAGAAGAAAGCAAAGAGAACAACCAGTGTTTTGAATCTGGGAAGAAGGTTCAAAGGACCAGCCAGACGAACTCTAGACTTTGCAACATCATCGGGTGAAGGGGATAATCAAGAAGGGAAGAACAAGGAAGGAAATGACCACCCAACATCTGAAGAATAGGAAGCAGCTGGCTACTCTGAGAAGCAGTATCCTCCTGCTGATAATAAATACAAACAGCTAGAGGATCGTCTGAATGTTATGGAGATCCAGAGGGTACCCGGCTTGGATTTTGAAGAGTTAAGACTTGTCTCAGGGGTTGTCATCCCGCAGAAATTCAAGGTCCCCACTTTCGCTAAATATGACGGTGTCTCTTGTCCGAAGCTGCATTTAAGGTCATACGTCAGAAAAATTCCACCCCATACTTCTGATAGGAACCTATATGTGAACTTTTTCCAAGAAAGCTTGTCAGGGACGCAATTGGATTGGTTCTATCAGTTGGAAGGAACCAATATTCGCAATTGGGAAGATTTGGCTGCCGCTTTTTACAAGTAATGCCAGTATAATGCTGACTCAACTCTAACTCAGACACAATTACAAGGCATGTCTATGGGTGCAAGTGAAGGTTTCAAAACCTATGCTCAAAAATGGAGGGATCACGCAGGAAGAGTCCAGCCCCCTCTATCTGACAGATAATTGGTGGATATGTTCTTAGGCACGTTATCAGGTCCATTCTTCAACCATCTGATCGGAAGCTCCTCGGCTGGATTTATGAAATTAATCATGACTGGTGAACGGGTAGAAGCTGGTATAAAAAGTGGAAAAATTCAAAGAGATGTATCCTCGAGCACGATGAAGAAACCCTTTACTGGAAAGAAGGAGGCCAGTGTTGCATATGATGATAGGAATCAAAACAAAATTGAACGTTGCCCGATAGTAAAGGCTGTTATGATTTCTAATCCTATACCAAATCAACAACGAAATTATCAGCACAAGCCAGAAGCGCCCATGAGACGATTCCCCTGAATCAAAATGACCATGTTCCAAGTTTTGCCACATCTTTTGAATTCCAATCTAGTAACTATAAAGGAAGCTCCCAAGAACCCCAATGTTGCTTCTCCTTGCTACAACCCGAATGCCTGATGTGCCTATCATTCTGAAAGCCAGTGCCATGATACAAATGATTGTTGGGCCTTGAAGAATAAGGTACAAGACCTTATCGAGGCGAAAGATATTGAGTTTGATCCCCCAGAAACACCTAATGTAATAACGGCGCCAATGCCCAAACATGGTCAAGGTGTCAATGCTATTGATGATGACTGTTTTATTTCCTCCGCAAATGACTTAACTACTCCTATTTTGACCATTAAACAGAATCTATTGCAAGCCGGTCTGTTTTTGGGCTATGATGAGAGTTGTCACTTATGCATGTCTCTACCAAATGGTTGTTTGTTACTGAAGATAGGCGTCCAGCGCATGATGGCTAACAAAGAAATCCGATTTGAAAAAGTTCCTCTTACCAGAAATTCCTGTGAAGATGTCTCAATAATCACCATTTCCAATAATCCTCCCAGGGTCTCCACCAAAAGACCCGTTAGGATTACATTTGTTCCAAAGTCTGCTCCCCTAATCATCACCATGCCAGGGCCAATACCATATTCTTCGGATAAAGTTGTTCCCTAGAACTATGGGGATGACGTCTATTACTATGGTGTCAAGCAAGATCAGTTGGCTATCAAAGACGAAGTTGCAAAAGACACTGATCCTGACATCGGCAATATCGCTGGAACCAGTAAGATAACAAGAAGTGGAAGAGTCTTCTCACCCGAGATCTCTCCAAAGACCATTATTACTCCTGTGATTATTCCCGCTGCCTCTCCTACTAGCATTCCCAATGATACTCCTATTGATAGTCCTATTGTTATCCCCGCTACCGAGATAAGGGGCAAAGAGGTATTGTGTGAGCCTGTCCAGACGAAGGCACATCCATAGGTTATTCCTGAAGCTTCTAGAAAGGAGATAGAAGAGATACTAAAAATAATCAAGAAAAGTGACTACAACGTCGTGGAACAGTTGGGGAAGACCCCCTCGAAAATATCAATGTTGGTCTTACTTTTGTGTTCTGAGGCCCATGCCAAAACCTTGGTAAAGTTTCTCAAGATCGCCCACGTGCCCCAAGAGACCTCCATTGATCAATTTTAGAATTTTGTGGCCAGTCTAACTGCTGATAACAGATTGGGGTTTTTTGATGCTGATTTAACTCCCAAAGGAAGGAAACACAACGATGCCTTGCATGTTTCCATTGAGTGAAGGGGTAATACGCTAGCCCATGTTCTGGTGGATACTGGCTCATCATTGAATGTCTTGCCTAAAAATGCTCTTGACCGGCTAGACTGTGAGGGACTCACTTTAAATCCTAGCAACATTATAGTGAGGGCCTTTAATGTTTCTAAGAGGACAATGCACGGAGAAGTTGACATCTCTATAAAAGTAAGAACTCAGACTTTTGATTCAACTTTCTATGTGATGGATATCTGCTCTTCCTATTCCTGTCTTTTGGGCCAACCTCGAATTCATGGCGCTGGTGCCGTCACCTCTACATTACATCAGATGTTGAAGTACCCAATCAAGGGAAAAATCATCACTGTCTATGGAGAGGAGGAATATATGGTCAGTCACCTGAACTCTTTTAGGTACATGGAAATGGATGGTGATTTCATCGAAACTCCGTGTCAACATTTCGAGGAGGTCCCACAAATAGTTGCGGAAGCCAATACCACAACCAAGACTCCAAAATTTACCAGACCACCATTGAAAATAGCCTCTTTGAAGGATGCTAGAGCAGTGATTGAAGAAGGTGGATGCACTATCGGGGGTCAACTTCCGGATATTCCTTACAAGTCCAAAAAATTTGGTTTGGGTTTGTTGTACCCCAAAATTTTCCCTCCCATTTCCTCAACATTTTCTCATCACAAGACCCTTGGAGCTCAAGATCCAATTAGGGTTTCCTCTGCTCAAGACTTCTCCTTGCACTGTTGACCGAAATTAGGGTTTGTGTTTGCACAAATATATTTTGACCTAAAATGCCTAAGATGAATTTCATGCTTCATGTTGGACTCCCAAGTTTATCCATACCAGGTTTCAAGTCTTGATTCCAAATTTTGCCCAGTCAATTGGACAGTTGACCTAGAAATTAACTGTATTGGGGAAGAAGTCAACTGTGGCCAATTGACAGTCAAATCTCATAAAAATTGACCCACATCAACATTATGAACTCACATGGACCATTTGATCAAGTTTGGATCACAATTCCACAAGAAATTTAATCATATCATCAAAAGGGCAAAATGGTCATTTTTAGGGTTTTGACTGCACAAAGGCAATTTTTGACTGTTTGACCTAGCCAATGGCAAACCAAGCTCACATATGGACTCAAGGACCCCATGGAATTATCTTGACATGCTCAAAAAGTTCAAAAGATCCCAAATGCACAAGATTGACAGTTGAATTTCCCAGTCAATTGATCAATTTTGACTGTATACTGAAAAGTCAAACTTTGACTTTTTGGTCAAAATCAAGTGTCAAGATTCATTTTTCATCAAAACATGCCAAATCATGAAACTTGTACATCAAGAAATCAAGAAATGAAAATTAGGGTTTGAAATGAAGATTTTTCATAACTTAGAATTTTTCTAAGTTATGAAAAACCCTAATTTTTTCCTAACTTTGTCCCACTTTCTCACCAAGATTCATTTGGAATCAAGCAAAAGTAAAAACATGAAAGTTGTAGTATATTGCATAATCTACAACTTTGATTCACAAAGTTTTCCCAAAAGAAGCTTGTAGCTCAAGTTACAATTTTTGGAACAAGGGTACCAAACCATTCTTAACTTAGAGAAAATTTGACCTATTTTAGGCAAGGTTTTTACCTAACTTCAGGACCATTTTTCACATACTTCCACTTGGAATTTCAATTCGCATTTCAAAGATGGATTGTATTACACATTCCAAGCTTTCCAAAATGTCCAAGAACTCATCAAACAACCTCATGGTTAGGGAGAATAGAATTTTGTAATATGGGAAAAACTCACTTTGTTCTTGGCCAAATTACATGTCCATAACTTGAGCATTTTCAAACTCAGCATGTGCTAGCTACATTTCAGGCCTCTAATCCCATTTTTACTCAATAATTAAATGCTAAACCATTGTGCCAAGATGTTGTTCTATGCATTTGGACATTACATGGAGAATTAATCCTTATTTAGAAAAAGCAATATATCCATTTTGATAAAGTTGCACTTTATGTCAAATTTGCAATCCAAGTGGTACAGATCAAATATCTTTGGCACAAGTTTATGGACTAAACACACTGATCAAGGGGAAGGTTAGCAGCATAGATTGGGGGCCTCTACCTGTCTAGAACTCAACTTGGCCATTGCTTGCTTAAAGTGTAAGAAAGATAGCATAACATATACCAACTTTCATCTCAGCAAACCAATGCTTAGAAAAAGTTATCAAACACATTCAAGACATCCATTCTGAGCTAGAACACGAACCAACCAAGTCCCAAACACTCTCATTCCCAGAATCACCCTCAAACTGCTCAAAACAGGGCATCCCTGCAGTTTGAGTTCCATAGCTCAAACCTTCCATGCTTTCTTGCTAAAAACACATCAAACACATCCCATGATATCCCTTGAAGCTATTCCAAACCTCAAACACGACCTGTAACACTCCCAGGCAACATCACCATTTTCATTTTCTTGTTTTGCAGTTGAAGTTCTATAACACGGTTCAAAAGGTTTCAAGACAAAGTAAAGCTTGGAATAGCATCCCTGGACATCAAGGAAGCTGTACCAATCATCACCTTGCATTGAAGACACCTCAATCACCAGATACAACTTCAACTGAACAAGTAAGTTCATGAACACGAATCTCTCTATCCAGGCATTGTTAGCTTTAGGTTTGTGAAGAAAACATGTCACATTCATAGCCCTGAACATGCCCATGTAATTAGATTTCATTTATATTATGTATGCTTAGAGAATTTTAAGTCTGAACATGGAACAAAAACTAGGTCAGGAATTGGGAGAGAAGAAATTCTCTCTCATCTTAGAGAGTTAAGTCAAGTTCTTTATATCCCTGAGTTCGTCTCTTAATGCTCTACATTTTTCATGTTGTGAGTTTTGCTTGAAAGTCCAGGAATTGAGAGATGAAAAACGCGCGTGGATTGTGTTCAAACATGTTCTGAGGTTGAAGATGAAGTCTTCTTGGGCTGGGCCTGAGTTGACTTTCTTTTTGCAACCTTTTATTACTTTTACACCCCCTGAGCCCATTTTGCTTATTTTAATGATTTTTTGACTTTTTCTTTTTTGGTCTGACTTATTTATTTTTTTCTTATGATATTAAAAATATAAAAAATATTTTTTACACCATTTTCATATTTATTAGGTATTTATTTGTTTAGATTAGTTGTTGTATAGAAATAAATATATAGACACTTTTTACTTAAAATACTAAAAAATAATGCAAACACATTTTATTGTCCATTTTTATTTCATTTTATCTTCTGAAAATATTTTATATAAAATATACTTTTTTTTTTATAAATATTAAATATTATTATTTTGTATATATAACATATATTTAGTAAATAATACAAATATATATATATATATATATATATATATATATATATATATATATATATATATATATATATATATATATATATATATATATATATATATATATATATATATATATATATATATATATATATATATATATATATATATATATATATATATATATATATATATATATATATATATATATTAATATATTTAGGGTAAAATACAAGATATACACACTTTTATTTTTTTTATTAATATTTAATATAAAAAATACCTTTTTGACAAATAAACTTCATCTTTATTTTATTTTTGTATATAATAAATAAATATTGTACATATTAAATAATTAATACATTTTATTTAATGAAATTAGGGTTTTGCCCTAAAACATAAAAAACTCCAAAAAATAATCCTTTTTATTTTGTTTATTTGACATATAAAAATACTTTTCTTTCATACATATAAAAAACCTTTTTGCATCTTGCATATTTATTTTATTTCCATTTAATTTGTGCAATCAATTATCTTGTAAATAATTCAATATTGATGTAATAGTTTAGGTTTAAATTCCTTGTCAAAAAAACCCATTTGAACATTTGTACCCCCCTTCCCATATATTGTGTTGTAATAGCTTAGTAATTTTATTTTTCGCACTTTAATGCTTTCTAATTATACCATGTTAGAATTAGGGTTTGTATGCGAATCAAAAACAACAAAAATAGTTTGACCTAATTTCAAGATAAACAAGCATGAAAATGGACAACACTAATCACACTTGCACCCCTAGGGTATTCCACTTGTTGCCTTCAATAAATGGGCCATATTGCATGTTAGGTCTCTTTGGGCAAAACAAACACAATTCAAATGATCATAGTCCCTCGATGACGCTTTCGAAAGTTGCCTAAAAATGATCAAGTCCCTTAAAGGAAAATTTCCCAAAGATACTTGGCACCATTGCAATTATGGTCTAAACGATGACCCGCGCCCGTCCCTTTCACATCCTAACACAAGATTGTCCACCAAATGCAATGGTGGAACAAAATTGTTAAAAGGGTTAAAACATAGCAATAATTTTTGAGAAATTTAGGAGTAGATAACCTCTTAGTTACTTGAATCAAACTTGCAAAACGAAACACTTGCCTATTTTCTAAAACCACACCTCACAACACTTTCAAAAACAAATGAAAACCTTTTCAAAATACATACACCTTTGTATACATCCCAACATGGATCATTACAAAGGTTGCCACCACATTGGCTTCTTTTCAAAACATTTTCAAACCCACACACCCAAAGCACCATTTCAAACAAATTGAAAACAAAAGGCAAGTTGATCTAAGCAAGTAACTAAGAGCCCATGGATAACCATGGATAGAAAGGGTTCTAATACCTTCCTTTTCTATAATCTACTCCCCGAACCCAAGAAAACATCTCAAAGGTTTTTGCTGTGCTTTTTAAACCTTTCCTTAGGATAAAATAAAAAGTCGGTGGCGACTCTTGCTCAACCGAAACATTTGCGAAAACAAACGCAAAACCTCAAGTCAGTTCTCCCACTGTATCACAGGGTTTCACCTCAGAAGTACAAAGGGCTATTCGACGAACTCGCGCAGGGGGGCCACCTTTATGTATCACCAATCATGGAGTCAACACAGTGGAAGACAGTGATGGCAGCTGTGACCTGGATGAGTGGATTTTTCCAACTGTCAGCGGAGGACTCAACAACTGGGAAGCCAAAGAATTTGTCCCTACTACTTTTATCCAGGAGTAATTTTCTTTAAATTTTTTCCGGACTTGTAATAATTAAACAATTTAGACTTTAAAACCTTGTGTCTTACCCGAGGCACAACGGTGCATTTATGAGGGTTGTTGCTTCATCTTCATATGTCATCAATAAATCATGGACGTTTTTGCATACAAAATTTTACGCTCATTATTTTTATTTTTTTTAACCTTTATCATTTTTCAAAGATAGCTATGCTCTTACACACACTCAAATATAAAAATGCAGATCCACACCCACTCAGGATCCCATGGGTAACAATTCTGCTATGGCCTATCATGACTTTGAAAATCCGATCTACCAAGTCGAAGACGAAGGTGAGGAATATTGTGAGGTACCAGGAGAACTAGCCAGGTTATTGCAACAAGAAGAAAAGACCATTCAACCCCACGAAGAGCCAGTGGAAACAGTTAACCTAGGTACTGAAGAGGACAAGAAAGAAGTCAAGATAGGTTCCAACCTAGAGCTTAGTGTCAAGAAGCGCTTAACTCAGTTACTACATGACTATATTGAGGTCTTTTCCTGGTCATACGAAGACATACTAGGAATCGACACCGACATCATGGTCCATCGTCTGATGACAAAAGAAAACTACCCTCCGGTAAAACAGAAAGTCCGTCGTATGAGGCCAGAAATGCCAGAGAAGATCAAGATTGTAGTCATGAAACAATTCAACATCGGATTCTTAGTTGTCACCTCATATCTACAATGGGTCACCAACGTTGTTCCAGTGCTTAAAAAGGATAGTAAGGTACGTATGTGTGTGGATTACAGAGACTTGAATAGGGCAAGCCCCAAGGATGACTTCCCGCTTCCCCACATCGATATTCTAGTTGACAACACCGCACAACATAAAGTATTTTCCTTCATGGATGGTTTCTCCGGATACAACCATATCAAAATGGCACCTGAGGACATGGAAAAAATGACCTTCATCGCACAGTGGGGGACGTTCTGTTACAAATTTATGCCATTCGGGTTGAAGAACGCTGGGGTAACCTATCAACGTGCCATGGTAGCTTTGTTTCACGACATGATCCATCGCGAGATAGAAGTCTACGTGGATGACATGGTAGCCAGATCTCAAACTGAGGAGGAACACCTCGACCATCTGCAGAAACTGTTTGAAAGGTAGAAGAAATACAAACTAAGGCTGAATCCGAATAAATTCACTTTTGAAGTGAGGTCTGGTAAACTCTTAGGATTCATTGTCAGCGGAAAAGGTATCGAAGTGGACCCTGCAAAAGTAAAAGCAATACAATAAATTCCTGCTCCTCACATTGAGAAGGAAGTTAGGGGATTCTTAGGACGATTGAACTATATCGCCCGGTTCATTTCCCATATAACCGCTACTTATGAACCAATCTTCAAATTACTGAAGAAAGATCAAGTGGTGGAATGGAACGACGACTGCCAAGCTGCCTTCAAGAGGATCAAATAATACCTTCAAGAGCCTCCCGTTTTGATGCCACCAATCGAGGGAAGACCTTTGATCATGTATTTAACTGACTTGGAAAATTCAATGGGGTGTGTGCTAGGGCAGCATGACGAGTCTGGCCAAAAAGAGCGTGCAATATACTACCTGAGCAAAAAGTTTACCGACTATGAAACCAGATATTCATTGCTCGAGAAAACTTGTTACGCTCTGGCATGGGCTGGTTGCTGGATAAGACAGTATATGTTGACCCATACTACCTTATTGATATCCAAGATGGATCCAATTAAATACATATTCGAGAAGCCCGCCCTTTCTGGAAGAATAGCAAGATGGCAGATGATCTTGACTGAATACGACATTCAATACACTACCCAAAAATCAATAAAGGGAAGTGTGCTAGCTGATCACCTTATTCATCAGGTTGTGGATGACTATCAGTCCCTGAAATTCGAGTTCCCAGATGAAGACATCATGTTCGTAAACAAGTGTGAAGAACTCAAACCATATGACGGACCTGAACAACGATCCCGATGGACCTTGATTTTTGACGGAGCTTCAAACGCACTCGGGAATAACATAGGCGATGTGATCATATCCCCTGAAGGATGTCATACTCCCTTCACTGCTAGGTTGTGTTTCAACTATACCAATAATATGGTGGAATATGAAGCGTGTATTATGGGTCTCAAAGCTGCCATAGATTTGGGAATCAAGTCCTTAAGTGTATTTGGAGATTCAACCTTAGTCATCAGTCAGATCAAAGGAGAATGGGACACGAAGCATCCTAATCTCATCCCTTACAAAGAACATATGTTGACATTAATCCCACATTTTGAGGAAATTACCTTTGAACATTATCCACGAGAGGAAAACCAACTAGCGGACGCGCTAGCCACTATGTCATCCATGTTTAAAATTAAGTGGGGTAATTAGGATCCTTAGATCACCATTGAGAGGATGGACGAACCAACTCACTGTCACGAGATTGATATTGAAGAAGTAGTGGAAAAGCCTTGGTTCCATGAAATTAAGAGGTATCTCTAGGCCCAAGAGTATCCGAAAGAAGCTTCAGTCAATGATAAGAAATTCTTGAGAAGGTTTTCTGCTAAATTCTTCCTCAGTAACAGAATCCTCTATAAGCGTAAACACGACTCTACCTTGCTTCATTGCATAGACCAGAGTGAGGCATAAAATATCATGGATGATTTACACGAAGGTACCTTTGGCACTCATTCTAGTGGACACACGATGGCGAAAAATATCCTGCCGGCAGGATACTACTGGTCCACCATGGAAGCAGATTGTTATCAATATTCACCAACTTGGCACAAGTGCCAGATTTATGCCGACAAAGTACATATGCCTCCGGTCCCTCTAAACGTCCTGACTTCTCCTTGGCCCTTGACAATGTGGGGCATTGACATGATTGTAGAGATCAAACCTACAACTTCTAATGGACACCGCTTCATCTTGTTTGCCATTGATTACATCACGAAGTGGGTCGAGGAAGCTTCATTCGCTTATGTTACCAAGAACGTTGTGGCCTGATTCATCAAACAGAACCTCATTTTTCAGAACGGTATCTCGGAGAGATTCATCACAGATAATGGTACCAATCTCAACAATACTATGATTATCGCACTATGCGCGTAATTCAAGATCCAGCATCATAACTCTTCTCCTTACCGGCCGAAGATGAATTATGTTGTAGAAGCCGCTAATAAAAACGTCAAGAAGATTATACAAAAAATTACAGTGACCTATAAAGATTGGCATGAGATGTTACCATTTTCTCTTCACGGTTATCGTACCACGATGCACACATCAACAACGACAACTCCTTTCTCTTTGGTATACGGCATGGAAGTTGTCCTACCAATTGAAGTCCATATACATTCTATGAGAATCATAATGGATTTAGGTGTTGTACCGCCAAATTTTCCCTCTCATTTAACAAGAATTTTCTCACAAGATCTCCTTTGGCTCAAGACTGCACTAGGGTTAATCAGCTCAAGACACCTCCTAAAGCATTGATGACCAAAGTTAGGGTTTGAGATTGCACAAGGATATTTGAACTTCCAATTCCCCATATGACTTTCAAGTATCAATATGAACCGTCAATATTACTCATGTCAAGTTTCAAGCTTTGGATCACACTTTTGCTCAGTCAATTGAGCAATTGACCTAAAAATCAGCTGTATTGGGGAAAAAGTCAATTGTGGCCAATTTACAGTCAAACTTCACAATCTTTGATCCACATCAACATATTAAGCTCATATGTATCACTTGATCAATTTTGGACCACAATTCCTCAAGAAATTTGATCAAATCTTCAAAAGGGCAAAATGGTCAAAATTAGGGTTTTGACTGGGAAAGGGAAATTTCTGATTTTTGACCTAGGAAATGATCAATTGGTTTATAGCATGATCTCAAGAGTCCAATTTAATAATTTTGACCTATTGACATGGCTCAAAACATTTCTCAAGTCCAATGGATTGACAGATGAATTTTCAGTCAACTGATCAAAAGTCAACTGTATACTGAAAAGTCAAACTTTGACTTTTTGGTTAAAATCAAATGTCAAAGATCACAATTCATCAAAGCATGCCAAAATATGAAACTTATTCATCAAGAAATCAAAAATTCAAGATTTCATTTTGAAAAGTTAAAATTTCTAAACTCAGAAATTTTTCTAAGTGTTGGAAATTTCTTATTTTTTCACAACTTTGAGCAAAATTTTCACTATGATACAAGATGATTCAAAAGAAACTTTAAACATGAAAGTTGTAGATATCCATGAAATATACAAAATTATTTTACACAACTTCTTCCGAAAGTGCTTAGATCTCAAGTTATAATTTTAATAATACATGGTCATGAAACAAAACACTTAGTGAAATTTTGCCGTAATTTGGTCAGGATTTTGACCTAACTTCATGGCACTTTTTCATATAGTTACAAGGGGAATTTTAAAAAGTAATTCAAAGATGGGTTTTAAAGCACATTACAAGCTTTCCAAAATTTCTAAGAACTCCTTGATATCATTTTTGAGTAGGGAGAATCGAAGTTAGGGTTTTCACACTTGAATTACAAGTCATTTTGTGATGAACAAGATTCAAAATTTAAACTTATGCTGCATAACCTCTACTTTGAAGGCCTCAAACTTTTTAGGAACTCCATAATTAATTTCTTTCACAACTATTAGAGGTCTCAATTCAAGCATTCAATGCAAGGCCATGCTTTATATCCATTTTGGGAAGAAAGTGCACAATGCCATTTTGATAAAGTAGCTTTGTTGCATAAAACTTATTCTTGAGCCTTGCACTTGTTCTCTTCTGATCATACATGTCTTATAACTCAAGATAAACTGTTTTAGACACTTAAAATCACCCAACCCATGCTTGTACTTCCTCTTGAAACTTGTTTTCCCACTTTTCTTCAAAATCAAGTAACATAGCCATTATCTTGTAACTTGTACTTCTGGCTCTCAAAAGCACTCAAACCCTTTTGCTTATACATACACAAGTACTTGGCAACAAAATACAGGCATGCTTGAGCCCCAAAACTCAAAAGAACTCAGAATTGTATCACATACTTCCATTCTTGCATAAATTGACCAAAAGTTTGAAACTCACATCTCCCTCGTACGTTTTCAAGCCTTTTTATTCCTAAAGCTTATAAACATCATTTAGAACTCATCCCTCACCCTGTTACAATACTGTAACACCATTAACACCATCCTCCATTTTCAAAAACATAGCTTTGCACTTGGACTTCTCCATAACTCCTCAAGCACTTTCAGCTCAAGCTAATCATCACATTAGCTTCCTGTGAACTTGAGGAAGCTAATCCAGTCATTGGAACTCACTAAAAGTTGCTCAAACTCCAAACACGATACCCTCTTGCAAGGTGAGTTTTCTGACTTTTGAACTCTTCATACATGCATCATTAATGGTTTATTTGTGAATGAAAAGTGTAGATATCATTGCCCTAAATCTAACCATGTCCATAACTTTCATTTATATTGCTTCAACTTAGAGAATTTTAGGTTTAAAGTTTATGAGATTTTTAGGGTTCAGATTAGAGCCAGTAAAATTCATGCTTATCTTTGATCTATAATTTTATTGCTTTGCATTTCTGAAATCGTGAGGAAATTTTCTACAAGTTTCCTGTTTACAGTTTTCATTTTTGTTGAGATTTGAATAAGATACAGAGGTTCTGGCTGGGCGTGAGGTTGAAGATGAAGTTGGCCTCAGGAATGTGTTTACCATATATATTTATGGTTTGATTTTTATAAACGGGTGTATAGCCACCCCAGTGGTAGAAGCGCGCGCCTGTTTCTATAGGGACCTGGGTTAGAGCCTCAGTGGTACCCTTTTGGATTATTTTCATATTTTTCATATTCTGACTCTTCTTTTGGCAGCGCTGGGCCTCCCTTGGGCTTTTTTTTTTCATGCTTCAGACCCCCTTGCTGGCTATTTACACCCTGGCCCATTTTTATTTATTTATTTTATTTTTATTTATTTGTTTTCTTAAATATTTTATCTAATACTAAAAAATCATAAAAATATAAAAAACATTAGGCTTATATTTTGATAAAGTTTATTTATTTTTTTACAGAAAAAGAATCATTTTTATTTAATCATACTTTATTTATTTTACTAATTGTTTTGTAAATTTAATTAAAAAACTAGGGTTTTAGTTATTTTCTTTTACACCATTTAAATATATTATTTTAAAATATAAAAAGACCAAAATATTTCATAATACTATAAATTATTTTTAAGACAAAAATACAAAAAATATTCTTCTTATAAACTTAATTTCTTTTTTAATCAAATAATAGATTATGGTTTTATTTAATTTCTTTTCCTAGTAAATTTAGGTTTTACTTTTTACTAATTTAATTAATTAATTATTTTTCTTTTAGTTAATTAGGTTAAAACAAAATCCCTTTTCCCTAAAAAAATCCAAATAAATATCCATTTTCTTTACATTTACATTTATTCATTCTTGTACAAATTCAATATGGTGGTAATAGATATTTAGGCTTTATTATTCTTGCAATCCCCATTTGTAATTTGTACACCCCCTCCCACAAGTATTGTAATAGCGTAGTAATTTTAAATTCCGCAATTTATTGTTTTATATACAAATGCTAGTAATTAGGGTTTGTATGGAAAGACTAAAACCAATCAATTAGAAAACCCTAATCAAAGACAAAATCAAGCATGAAAAACAATCCACTTGCACACAAGCACCCCTAGGGTAAATCCACTTGGTTGCCTTACAAAATAGCCATATTACGCATGTGAGGTATCTTAGCAAAAACAAGCAAAAAATAAGATCATAGTCCCTCGATGACGCTATCTATGTTGCCTTTGAAATGATCTTAGTCCCTAAAAGAGAATGCTAAGATACCTTGCAACATTGTTAACCATGGTTATACGATGACCCACGCCCGTCCCGTTTACATCCAAAGATAGGGTTACTTACCAAATCAATGGTAAGATAACAATGTTAAAGGAAAGAGGAAATGAACATGAAAGACTTTTTAAGTAGGTAGAATGCTCCTAATTACTTGCTCCATTTCAAAACATGCATCCTTTATATTTCCAAAACAAACACCTACACTTTCAAAACATCTTACAAACTTGAAAACATTTTTCAAAAGATCAACATCTTTGTATACATTCTTACGAACGAGAATCATTACAAAGTTTTCCTAAAACAATGGCATATTTACAAAATACTTTCAAAAAACCACACAAAGCACAATTTCAAACAAAAAGCAAGTGATATAACAAGTAACTAAGAGCCCATGGAAAACCATGGATGAAAAGGGTGCTAATACCTTCCCTTTTCATAATCTACCCCCGAACTCAAGAAACAATCTCAAAGGTCTTTCCTGTGCTTTTTCACCTTTCCTTTTGGATAAAAGAAAAGTCGGTGGCGACTCTTGCTAACCACAACATTTGAGATCAAACGCAAAACACCCAAGTCAATTCTCCCACCGTATCACAGAACTAGCAACTTTGTTGAGGAAAATTCTAAAAGTGGGGTTACCTTAGGGTTAGATCATATTTACTTGCTTTCTTTGTTTGACTTGTATGCTTTATATTATGGTTCTTTGTTTGGGTGTGAATCCTCTACCCAGATTTGAGATACCTTATAGGTAAGTAGCAATACGTTGTGGAAATTGTGCGGGGTATACCGACATGGTCTAAGCAATAACTATGTTAGTGCGACATATTTGTGGGTACCGGTAGCCCTTGAGTTAATCAAGGAGAATACGGGGCCGCTGAGTGATGTCATAAAGCACTAATGAACTTTTAGAACCTTTACTTGACTAAATTGGCCATTAGGACGTAGTGAGATGATCGACTTTGGTGCAGTCCGAAGTTGGTAGATACTTGATACTACACTCATTAGGGTGGGGTTTTTTGGGATATTTAGGTCGCCAATAAAGAGGCTTGTGCTGAAACAATGACCAAGGAAACAAACCAGTGATATTTAGCTCCTTAGAACCCGGTTACTATTGCGAGGACAGGTTTAAGCCATCTAAACTTCAAGAGGGTACTTACCTATGAGACTCCATGCAAGCCTAAACCTAAGGATTTGTTTGCTTTATGTGTATATACATACTTGTACATAACATCATGAACATCATAACATCATACTCATTCACTAACCATTTCAAGGATCTTGGGATTTATCTTTGTTCTGTTTTGTCGGACATGAATTCTATTCGTAGGAAAACTATTCAAGTCAATCTTGTAAGAATCCCTCCTCAACTTAAAGAGCTAGCATCAACGATTCCTGAAAATTCTTCTTTCACCGAAATACATGGTCGCCTACTAAACTTGGTCACCTCCAACACTGATGAAGACATGATGAAGGTGCTCTTTCAGTTCTTTGATCCTTTACACCATTGCTTCACATTTCCCGATTATTAACTTGTGTCAACTTTGGAAGAATTCTTCCAACTCTTGAGGATTCCCATTCTCTATCAACTACCTTTCAACGGTACGGAAAGAGATCCAAAGCCGGAAGAGATTGATCAAGCTTTACACTTGCATCTATCTTATATCACAACTAATTGGGAAACAAGGAGTGGTGTCAAGGGTTTCCTAGCCAAGTTCTTGTTTGAGAAAGCCCAAAGCTGTTGGAACTCTTTGGACCTGCAAGATTTTGAGGAAATTGTGGCTCTCCTCATCTATGGGATGGTTTTGTTTCCAAATCCTGACCAACTCATAGATGTGAACACCGTCAAAATTTTCATATCCCATAACCCGATGCCTACTTTGCTAGGTGACATCCTACATTCTTTTCACACTCGCACTATGAGGAAAAGAGGTATCCTTATGTGTTGTACTCCTCTCTTGGCAAGATGGTTTATTTCGTATCTTCCCCAATCTGTATTGAAGAACGATCAAGGTTCAAGGTGGTCACAAAGGTTGATGATGCTCAAACATTCAGACATTCATTGGTGTTCCCGATCCTTAGAGAATGTTACTATTGTCGATCGTTGTGGAGAATTCCCTAATGTCCCTTTACTTGGCATTATAGGAGGTATCACCTACAACCCCTACCTAGCCTTTAGACAGTTTGGTTACACCCGAAGGGACGGCCCTCATGAGATTCTCATCCAAGGTTTGGTATTTGACTACGAGAACGACGATCAAGGTCATCGCTAGAGATTTATATGAGCTTGGAGGATGTTAAACAAGGTAGATAGTAAGACATTTGGGCGAAAGAATTACATCCCTCTTGAGCCCTACCTAGCCTTAAGACTGTGTGGTTACGCCCGAAGGGATGGCCCTCGTGAGATTCTCATCCAAGGTTTTGTATTTGACTACGAGAACGACGATCAAGGTCATTGCTAGAGATTTATCCGAGCTTGGAGGATGTTAAACAAGGTAGATAACAATACATTTGGGTTCAAGAATTACATCCCTCTTGAGCCTTACCTCAAATGGGTACGAACTCGTGCTCAAAGTCTTATGATGCCTTATCCTTCCATTCTCTCGGTAATCATTGAGCCTATTATGGAAGGATATGTTCCATACACTATCCTGCATCCTGACATGCCTACCTCTCTTGAATACTTACAAAGAGATTGGATATAACTCAAGGGGGAGCGAGACACTTTCGAAGCCCAATTCTATGCTAGCGAAAAGAAGGTTTTAGAACTCACTAAGCAACTTCATGAGGAGCAGACTCTGAATGCCTACATAGCACCAAAGAGGATGCGTACGACCTTTTTATCTTAGAGTTTTTGTATTGTTTTGCCCAAAGTGGCATTGATGTACTCAAACTTTAATTTATTAATATAACGTGTGTTTCCTTTTTGTCTAAAACAAATTTAAATCTTTAAAATCCTTGAAATCATTGCATATGCATTTACCATTCATCATAACATAAGAAGGTTTCTTGAAACAATTCTCTTCATCTTTCTACTGTTTGTTTCAGTAAGATGGATCTCGAACAGACGGTGAAGGACCTCCAAGCACAAAATGCTCAGTTTCAATAGATGTTCTTAACTCTAGCCAAAGTACAAGAAGAGTTGAAGACCTTGCTGGTTCAAGAGAAAAAGAAGAAAGCAAAGAAAATAATCAGAGTTCTAAATATGGGAAGAAGGTTCCAAGGACAAGCAAGAAGGACCTTAGACTTTGCAACGTCATCCGGTGAGAAAGACAATCAATATGGGAAAGACAAAGAAGCAGTTGTCCAGCCAGATTCAAAAGAGGAAGAGGAAGAAGAAGATTATTCTGAAGAACAATATCCTCCAGCCAACGACAAGTATAAGCATCTGGAAGAACGGTTAAGTGCAATGGAAATTCAAAAAGTGCCTCGATTGGACTTTGAGGAGTTAGGGTTAGTATCTGGGATTGTCATTCCTCCAAAATTCAAGGCACCGGTGTTCGCCAAGTACGACAGAGTTTCATGTCCCAAAATTCATCTCTGGTCCTATGTGAGGAAAATCCAGCCTCATACCGTTGACAAGGATTTATGGGTACACTTCTTTCAAGACAGTCTGTCCGAAACTCGACTTGATTGGTTTTATCAGTTAGAAAGATCCAATGTTCATAATTGGGAAGATCTGGCCGCCACCTTTTACAAACAATACGAATACAACGCTGATCTTGCTCCCACCCGTACTCAACTCCAGATTATGGCCATGGTTTCAAGTGAAGGCTTCAAAGACTACGCACAAAAATAGAGGGACTTAGCAGGAAGAGTCCAACCTCCCCTATCTGAAAGAGAGTTAGTATACATGTTTTTGGGCACCTTGTCCGGTCCTTTCTTCAATCACTTAATTGGGAGTTCCTCGGCAGGTTTTACCGAATTGATATTGACCGAAGAAAGAGTGGAAGTCGGGATAAAGAATGGGAAGATTTAAAGAGTTACATCCTCTACTGCTGTAAGAAAACCATTCATTGGAAAAAAAGAAGTTGTTGCTGTATATCCTCAGAGAAATCAAGAAAGAGTTGAACGTCGTCCAATGGTGGGGGCTGTCATGATTCTTAAACCCGCGCCTGCTCAACAAAGAAGCAACCAACCAAGAAGGGAAAGACCAGTCAGACAGTTCACCCGAATTAATATGACACTATATCAAGTATTTCCACATTTATTAAGATCCAATCTAGTGACTTTGAAAGAAGCTCCAAAGAATCTTAACACGACCTCTCCTCATTATCATCCTAATTCTTGTTGTGCATACCACTCTGAGAGTCTCGTCCATGACACTAACAACTGTTGGGCCCTGAAAAACAAAGTACAAGACCTTGTTGAAGCCAAAGAGATTGAATTCTATGCGCCAAAAATTCCCAATGTCATCACTGCCCTTATGCCTAAGCACAGGCGTGATGTCAATGTCGTTGAGGAAAATATGTTTGTTACTTTGGTTGATGAACTTGTGGCCCCACTCCTGGCTATTAAAAAGAACTTGTTGAATTCCGGTGTATTCCCAGGCTGTGATGAAAGATGTCATTTCTATTTGTCCTCACCAACCAGTTGTCATTTGTTAAAAGCAGGCGTTCAATTCCTAATAGATAACAAGGAGATTTTGTTTGAGAAGACTTTTGTTCCAACTGTTTCCTATAATGATGTTTCTATAGTAACCATTTCTGACAATTCTTCCAGGGTCTCCACCAAAAGACCCGTTAGAATTACATCAGTTCCTAAAGTAGCTACGTTGATAATTACAATGCCTGGACCAATCCCGTATTCGTCAGACAAAACCGTCCCATAGAACTATGGAGGTGATGTCTACTATCACAGTATCAAGCAAGATTAGCCAGCTGCTGAAGATTCAAGTTCTGAGAAAGTTGACTCCGATATCAGTAACATCGCAGGGACTAGCAAGATAACCCGCAATGGAAGGGTATTCACTCCAGAAATTGCTCCTCCCAAAGTTATTTCCGGACCTGTAATCATTCCTGTTGTTGTTTCTCCTCCAAATGCTATTCCCAGTCCTGCAATCATCTCTGATAATATTCCTGTTGTCAAAACTGCTGCAGTCCCAGTTATCACCCCTACTGACATTCCTACTGCCGAGTCGACCGAGACTCGAGGCAAAGGTATTCTGGTTGAGCCTGTCCGGATGAAGGCATAATCAATAACTATCCCTGAGACCTCCCGAAAAGAGATGGAGGAAATTCTAAAGATTATAAAAATAAGCGACAATATAGTTGAACAACTGGGGAAAACTCCATCAAAAATTTACATGCTGGCTTTATTGTTAAGTTCCGAGGCTCATGCAAAGGCCTTTGTAAAATTCATTAAAACTTCCCATGTACCCCAAGAAACATCTGCCGATCATTTCCAAGACTGCATAGCCAGCTTGACCGTAAATAATGGTTTAGGTTTTTCGTATGTTGATTTAATGCCAAGGGGGAGGAAGCATAACGAGGCATTTCATATATCATTCAAATGCAGGGGCACGACCCTGGCTCATGTCTTGGTGGATACCGGTTCATCTCTAAATGTGTTGCCTAAAAAAGCTCTTGATAGGCTTGACTGTGAAGGAATGACCTTGAAGCATAGCAATATAGTAGTGAGGGCCTTTGATGGCTCAAAAAGGATGGTGCATGGGGAAGTGGACATCCCCGTAAAAGTTAGAACCCAAACATTTGATTTAACTTTTTATGTAATGGATATTCGCCCTTCATATTCCTGCTTATTAGGCCGACCGTGGATTCACAATGATGGTGCCGTTACCACTACGTTGCATCAAATGCTGAAATGTCCAATTCAGGGGAAAATCATCATTGTTCATGGAGAAAAAGAGTATATGGTCAATCATCTAAATTCCTTCAGATATGTGGAATTATATGGTGAATTTATTGAAACTCCATTCCAGCACTTTGAAGAAGTCCCGCAAACGGTGGCAGTAACCAAGGCTGTTTCTCAAGTCCCAAATATTATAAGGCCTCCACTCAAGATGTCATATTTGAAGGATGCCAAAACAGTGATAGAAGAAAGTGGGTGCACTATTTGGGGCCAACTCCCAGATATCCCATACAAATCTGATAAATTTTGTTTGGGTTTCACTTCAGGAGCCCAGAAAGCTGTACGCCGTGCTCGTGCCGGAGGACCACCCTTGAAGATCAGCAACCACCAAGTCAACACCGTGGAGGATGATGAAGACAGCTATAACCCGGAGGATTGGATTTTCCCAACTCTCAGTGGAGGGCTCAACAACTGAGAAGCTAGAGATTTTGTCCCGATCACTTTTATCCCACAATAATTTGTCTTTAAATTTGGTCGGATCTGTAATATTAAACAATTCAAACTTTTTAAGCCTTGTGTCTTACCCGAGGCACAATGATCCATTTGTAAGGGTTATTATCTAATTTCCATATGACATCAATGAATCATGGACGTTTTTGCATACAAAACTTTGTGCTCAATGTTTTTCCTTTTTACATTTTGATTTCTTTCAAAGATAGCTATACTCTTACACACACTAACATTCAAAATGTAGATCTACATTCATTCGGGATCCCATGGGTAACAATTCTGCTATGGCCTTTTGTGACTCTGAAAAATCTAGTCTACCAAGCCGAAGATGAAGGTGAGGAAGATTGTGAAGTGCCAGGGGAACTCGCCAGGTTACTACAACAAGAAGAGAGGATCATACATCCCCACGAAGAACCAGTGGACACAATTAACCTAGGTACCGAAGAAGACAAGAGAGAAGTCAAGGTGGGTGCCAATCTGGAACCCAGTGTCAAAGAACGCCTGATTCAGTTGCTACACGATTATGTTGAGGTCTTTGCCTGGTCGTACGAAGACATGCCAGGACTTGATGTAGATATCGTAGTACATCGTCTACCAACAAAAGAAGACTGCCCACGGTAAAACAAAAGGTTCGTCGCATGCGACCAGATATGTCAGAGAAGATCAAAGAGGAAGTCATGGAGTAATTCAACACTGGATTCTTGACCGTTACCTCCTATCCGTAATGGGTCGCCAATTTTGTTCCCGTGCCCAAAAAGGACGACAAGGTATGAGTGTGCGTGGACTACATAGATTTGAATAGGGAAAGCCCTAAGGATGATTTCCCACTTCCCTACATTGATATTCTAGTTGACAATACGGCACAAAACAAAGTGTTTTCCTTCATGGACGGTTTCTCAAGCTATAACCAAATCAAAATGGCGCTTGAGGACATGGAGAAAAGAACCTTTGTCACGCAGTGGGGCACATTCTACTATAAGGTTATGCCATTTGGGCTGAAGAACGCTGGGGCAACCTATCAGCATTCCATGGTAGCTCTATTTTACGACATGATACATCACGAAATAAAGGTCTATATGGACGACATGATAGCCAGATGTCAAACAGAAGAAGAGCATCTTGGTCATTTGCAGAAATTATTTGAGAGGCTAAAGAAATACAAGCTGAGGTTGAACCCGAATAAATGCACATTTGGGGTGAGGTCTGGTAAACTCATAGGCTTAGTCGTCAATGATAAAGGTATTTAAGTAGATCCTGCCAAGGTGAAAGTGATACAAGAAATTCCTGCTCCTCGTACCGAGAAGGAAGTCATAGGATTCTTGGGACGGTTAAACTACATTTCCAGATTCATTTCTCACCTAACAGCTACTTGTGAACCAATCTTCAACTTACTGAAGAAAGATCAAGTAGTCAAATGGAATGATGAGTGCCAAACTTCCTTCAACAAGATCAAAGAGTACCTGCAAGAGCCTCCTGTTTTGGTGCCACCAGTCGGGGGAAGACCATTGATCATATATCTAACTGTTTTGGAAAATTCAATGGGGTGTATGCTGAGGTAACATGACGAGTCTGGCCGAAAAGAGCATTCTATTTAAAACCTGAGCAAAAAGTTTACTGACTGTGAAACAAGATATTCACTGCTCGAGAAAACTTGTTGCGCTCTGGCATGGGCTGCTCGACGTCTAAGACAGTATATGCTGACCCATACTACCTTATTGATATCTAAAATGGATCCAATAAAATACATCTTCGAGAAACCTTCCCTCTCTGGGAGAATAGTGAGATGGCAGACGATCCTTACAGAATATGACATACAGTATACTACCCAGAAAGAAATAAAGAGAAGTGTACTAGCTGATCACCTGGCTCACCAAGCTGTAGAGGACTACCAATCCATGAAGTTCGAATTCCCATATGAAGACATCATGATGGTAAACAACTGTGAAGAATTTAGACCATATGACGGACCTGAACAAGGATCCCAATGGACCCTGGTTTTTGATGGGGCGTCCAACGCACTCGGCAATGGTATAGGTGTTGCACTCATATCTCCTAAAGGATGTCATACTCCCTTTACGGAAAGACTCTGCTTTAATTGTACAAATAACATGGAAGAATACGAAGCGTGCATTTTTTGTCTCAAAGTTGCCATAGATTTGGGGATCAAATCCTTAAATGTATTCGGAGATTCAACTTTGGTCATCAGCCAAATTAATGGGGAATAGGAAACCAAACACCCTAACCTTATCCCCTACAAAGAACATGTGTTGACATTGATCCCACATTTTGAGAAGATTACCTTCGAGCATTTCCCGCGAGAAGAAGATCAGTTAGCAGACGCACTAACCACAATGTCATCCATGTTTAAACTTAAATGGGATAACGAGGCTCCCCAGATCACCATTGAATGAATGGATGAACCAACTCACTGTCACGATATTAATATTGAAGAAGTAGTGGACCAGCCTTGGTTTCATGAAGTCAAGAGGTATCTCGAGGCTCAAGAATATCTGGAAGGAGCTTCAGTCAATGATAAGAAGTTCTTAAGGAGATTATCTGCTAAATTCTTCCTTAGTAATGGCATTCTCTACAAATGCAACCATGACTCTGTGTTACTTCAGTGTGTAGACAAGGTTGAAGCAGAAAATATCATGGATGAGTTACATGAGGGCACTTTTGGCACCCATTCCAATGGGCATACGTGGCAAAGAAGATCCTACGGGCAGGCTATTGCTGGTCTACCATGGAAGCAGATTGCTATCAACACTCTCGAACCTGCCACAAGTTTCATATTTATGCTTACAAGGTGCATGTACCTCCGGTTCCTCTGAATGTCTTTACGGCTCCTTGGCCCTTTGATATGTGGGGCATCGATATGATTGGGGAAATAAAACCAACAGCCTCTAATGGATACCGCTTATTCTTAGTGGCCATTGACTATTTTACAAAGTGGGTTGAGGAAGCCTCTTTCACATCCGTCACCAAGAATGTTGTAGCCCGGTTCATTAAACAGAATCTCATATGTCGTTATGGTATCCCGGAGAGGATCATCACAGACAATGGTACGAATCTAAACAATAATATGATCACCACCCTGTGCGAGAAATTCAAGATGCAACATCACATTCTTCCCCTTACCGGCCAAAGATGAATGGTGTTGTCGAAGCCGCAAATAAGAACATCAAAAAGATCATACAGAAAATGATAGTCACATACAAAGACTGACATGAGATGCTACCATTCGCTCTCCATAATTATCATACCACGACACGCACATCAACCGGGGCAACACCCTACTCCCTGGTATACGGCATGGAGGTGGTCTTGCCTATTGAGGTCCAAATCCCATCTCTGAGAATTATGAAGGATGCAGGTTTGAACGAAGACGATTGGGTACAGACTCGACTTGATCAACTGAACTTGATTGATGAGAAAAGGATTACTACTGTCTGTCATGGTCAGATGTATCAGAAACGGATGATCAAGGCTTTCAACAAAAAGGTCAAATGCCAAGTGTATCAATTTGGGGATCTGGTGATCCCAGGGGAAAATGGACTCCTACATACGAAAGACCATTTGTGATCAAAAACATATTCTCTGGTGGAGCAATGATCTTGACCACCATGGATGGATACGACCTGCCGCACCCCGTGAACACAGATATAGTCAAAAGATACTACGCATAAGAGACCCTCTAGGTTGACACACCTAGGCAAAACAAGGGCATCTAGGCGAACCAAAAAGGTTCGGGCAAAAATTAGGGATAAAATAAAAAAAATATGTACACCCGGCAAGCTGAAAACCCGAAGGGGCGGCTTGGGCAAAAAAGGGTATCCCGGTGGACTGAAAACCCGAAAGGGCGGTCCAGGAAAAAGTTAGGGAATTAAAGCGTATGACTATGTCCCGTTGGATCACCTTACGAACAACCTGCAAACTCGACGGTTCTGATTAATTCAATCAACTTCGGACAAGGAAACAAATAGATAAGATGCTCAGAGACACGAAGTCTATAGCTGAATGGGAACCCCATGGGATTATGTCACATAGCTATCTTTTATTTGTATCAAATTTTCATTTTTTTACGACGGTATTCTCTTACTAGAATGTTGGTCTCATTGTACAAAAATACTTACTTAAAGTCAATACAAAGATATCCCTTTGAAAGTGAAAAACTATCTGTTTTTCTTTACTCTTGTGTTTTGTTTACAAAAACGTCCAATGATTTATTTTTGCACATATGCATTTGAACATAACTACTATTTACAAATGAACAAAATAAAAAGACAATCACTGATGGCTTTAAGAGGTAGGGAAATCTCTCTAAGCTATTTCCATAAAACCCCCCGTAGTGTGCAGTTTAATCCCAAGCGGAACAAAACTTCCAGTTATCACTCCCTATTAAAAGTCGCCAAATTTCTCAGGATTCCCCAACAAGATTTTACAAGAAGTACACGACATTTCCAATACAACAAGGTTTATTTCTCTAAGTGGAAATTCATCAACACTTCAAAACATGAATACTTGCACTTCATATCCTCAACAGCAGGCAGGGATTTATTTTCCCTAAATCCAACAAGCAGTGCAGTAGATTAGCTCACATACGCATACATCGCATCCATATATCATAAACATCAATAACACGAATACATGTATCACAATCTCATTATACCATGCATTTCATACAATCTGACATTGCATATTAGCTAACATTTTACCCTTTTCAGGATAAGGTTAATCAGACAGCTACCATTAACAATGTTCAAAGATTTTTCAAATACAATTTAGATTCACTCCATATACGGATGCCATCCTGATACTCATTCAGATTCACCTTCAGATACAGTTCAGATACGCTCCAGACACGAATGCCATCCTAATACTCATTCAGATTCAGCTTTCAGATACAGTTCAGATACGCTCTAGACACGGATGCCATCCTGATACTCATTCAGATTCAACTTTTAGATACAGTTCAGATATTCTCCCGACACGTATGTCATCCTGATACTCATTCAGATTCATCTTCAGATACAGTTCAGATACGCTCCAGACACGGATGCCATTCTGATACTCATTCAGATTCAATTTTCAGATACAAATCAGATACGCTCCAGACACGAATGTCATTCTGATACTCATTCAGATTCAACTTTAAGATACGGTTCAGATACACTCCAAACACTGACGTCATTCTGATACTCGTTCAGTTTCAGCTTACAGATACAGTTCGACAATAATTTCTGGATGGCATCTACAAGCTCATCTCCAACAAATTTCCATCATCCCTCCAAATGGCATCTTTAAGCCCATTCCCTATACCATTAACCTTCACATCACCAATTGAAAATTTCTGGGCACTCTAATGTCCAATCATCTTCCACCTTCGAGTCACGAATGGAAAAACTCTCCAATCTAACTCTTCAGGCTTAAGAAGATTGAACAGCGGTAGCTGTTGTACCCTAAAATTCTCCCTCTCATTTATCAATAATTTTCTCACAAGATCTTCTTTGGCTCAAGACTGCACTAGGGTTGATCAGCTCAAGACACCTCCTCAAGCACTGGTGACCAAAATTAGGGTTTGAGATTGCATAAGGATATTTGAAGTTCCAATGCCCCATATGACTTTAATTGATCATTATGGACCCTTAAGATTACTCATGTCAAGTTTCAAGCTTTGGCTCACAGTTTTGCTCAGTCAATTGAGCAGTTGACCTAAAAATCAACTATATTGAGGAAAAAGTCAGTTGTGGCCAATTTAAAGTCAAACTTCACAATTTTTGATCCACATCAACATATTAAACTAATTTTTATCATTTGATCAAGTTTGGACCAAAATTCCTCAAGAAATTTGATCAAATCTTCAAAAGGGCAAAATGGTCAAAATTAGGGTTTTGACTAGGAAAGGGCAATTTCTTATTTTTGACCTAGAAAATGATCAATTGGTTTAAGGAATGATATCAAGAGTCCAATTGCATCATTTTGACCTATTGACATGGCTCAAAACATTGCTCAAGTTTAAAGGATTGATAGATGAATTTTCAGTCAACTGATCAAAAGTCAATTGTATACTGAAAAGTCAAACTTTAACTTTTTGGTCAAAATCAAATGTCAAAGATCACAATTCATCAAAGCATGCAAAAATATGAAACTTACTCATCAAGAAATAAAAAGTTCAAGATTTCATTTTGAAAAGTTAAAATTTCTAAACTTAGAAATCTTTCTAAGTGTTGGAAATTTCTTATTTTTTCACAACTTTGAGCAAAATTTTCACCATGATGCAAGATGATTCAAAAGAAACTTTCAACATGAAAGTTGTAGATCTCCATGAAATATACAACAATTATTTTCACAACTTCTTCCAAAAGTTCTTGGATCTCAAGTTATAATTGTAAGAATACATGGTCATGAAACAAAACACTTAGTGAAATTTTTCCCTAATTTGGTCAGGATTTTGACCTAACTTCATGGCACTTTTTCATATAGTTCCAAGGGGAATTTTCAAAATTTATTCAAATATGGGTTGTAAAGCACATTACAAGCTTTCTAAAATGTCCCAAAACTCCTTGAGATCATTTTTAAGTAGGGAGAATCGAAGAGATGAAGTTAGGGTTTTCACACTTAAATTACAAGTCATTTTGTGATGAACAAGATTCAAAATTCAAACTTATGTTGCATAACCTCTACTTTGCAGGCTTCAAAATTGTTAGGCACTCCATAATTAATTGCTTGCACAGCTGTTAGAGGTCTCAATTCAAGCATTCAATGTAAGGCCATGCTTTATATCCATTTTGGCAAGAAAGTGCACAATGCCATTTTGATAAAGTAGCTTTTTGCATAAAACTTGTTCTTGAGCCTTGCACTTGTTCTCTTCTGATCATACATGTCTTATAACTCAAGAGAAAATTGTTTAGACACTTACAATCACCCAACCCATTCTTGTATTTCCTCTTGAAACTTGTTTTCCCACTTTTCTTCAAAATCAAGTAATATAGCCATTAGCTTGTAACTTGTACTTTTGGCTCTCAAAAGCACTCAAACCCTTTTGCTTATACATACACAAGTCCTTGGAAACAAAATACAGGTATGATGGAGCCCCAAAACTCAAAAGAACTCAGAACTGTATCACATACTTCCATTCTTGCATAACCTGACCAAAAGTTTGAAACTCACATCTCCCTCGTGCGTTTTGAAGCCTTTTTATTCCTAAAGCTTCTAAACATCATTTATAACTCATCCCTCACCCTGTTACAAGACTGTAACACCATTAACACCATCCTCCATTTTCAAAGACAGAGCTTTGCACTTGGACTTCTCCAGAACTCCTTAGGCACTTTCAGCTCAAGCAAAGCATCACATTAGCTTCCTAGGAACTTGAGGAATCTAATCCAATCATTGGAACTAACTAAAAGCTGCTCAAACTTAAAACATCATACCCTCTTGCAAGGTGAGTTTTCTGACTTTTTAACTCTTCATACATGTATCATTAATGGTTTATTTGTGAATGAAAAATGTAGATATCATTGCCCTAAAGCTAACCATGTCCATAGTTTTAATTTATATTGCTTGAACTTAGAGAATTTTAGGATTGAAGTTTCTGAGATTTTTAGGGTTCAGATTAGGGCCAGTAAAATTCATGCTTATCTTTGATCTATAATTTTATTGCTTTGCATTTCTGAAATCGTGAGGAAATTTGCTACAAGTTTCCTGTTTACAGTTTTCATTTTTGTTGAGATTTGAATAAGATCCAGAGGTTCTGGATGGGCGTGAGGTTGAAGATAAAGTTGGCCTCAGGAACATGTTTACCATATATATTTATGGTATGATTTATATAAATGGATGTATAGCCACCCTAGTGGTAGAAGCGTGTGCATGTGACTATAGGGACCTGGGTTCGAGCCCCAGTGGTACCCTTTTGGATTATTTTCATATTTTTCATATTTGGACTCTTTTTTTGGCAGCGTTGGGGCTCCCTTGGGCCTTATGTATTTTTTTCTTGCTTCAGACCCCCTTGCCGGCTATTTGCACCCTGGCCCATTTTATTTTTCTTTTTCTTTTTTTTTATTTATTTGTTTTCTTAAATATTTTATCTAATACTAAAAAAATCAGAAAAATATAAAAAACATTAGGTTCATATTTTGATAAAGTTTATTTATTTTTTAATAAAAAAGAATCATTTTTATTTAATCATACTTTATTTATTTTACTAATTGTTTTGTAAATTTAATTAAAAAACTAGGGTTTTAGTTATTTTCTTTTACACCATATAAATATATTACTTTAAAATATAAAATGACCAAAAATATTTCATAATACTATAAATTATTTAAGACAAAAATACCAAAAATATTCTTCTTATAAACTTAATTTCTTTTTTAATCAATTAATATATTAGGTTTTTATTTAATTTCTTTTCCTAGTAAATTTAGGTTTTACTTTTTACTAATTTAATTAATTAATTATTTTTCTTTTAGTTAATTAGGTTAAAATAAAATCCCTTTTCCCTAATAAAATCCAAATAAATATCCATTTTCTTTACATTTAAATTTATTCATTCTTGTACAAATTCAATATGATTGTAATAGATAATTAGGTTTTATTATTCTTGTAATCCCCATTTGTAATTTGTACACCCCCTCCCACAAGTATTGTAATAGCGTAGTAATTTTAAATTTCGCAATTTATCGCTTTATATACAAATGCTAGTAATTAGGATTTGTATGGAAAGACTAAAACCAATCAATTAGAAAACCCTAATCAAAGACAAAACCTAGCATGAAAAACAATGCACTTGCACACAAGCACCCCTAGGGTAAATCCACTTAGTTGCCTTACAAAATGGTCATATTTCGCATGTGAGGTATCTTAGCAAAAACAAGCAAAAAATAAGATCATAGTCCCTCGATGACGATATCTATGTTGCCTTTCAAATGATCTTAGTCCCTAAAAGAGAATGCTAAGATACCTTGTAACATTGCTAACCATGGTTATACGATGACCCACGCCCGTCCCGTTTACATCCAAAGATAGGGTTACTTACCAAATCAATGGTAAGATAACAATGTCAAAGGAAAGAGGAAATGAACATGAAAGACTTTTTGAGTAGGTAGAATGCTCCTAATTACTTGCTCCATTTCAAAACAAACATCCTTGCTATTTTTAAAACAAACACCCACACTTTCAAAACATCTTACAAACTTGAAAACATTTTTCAAAAGATCAACATCTTTGTATACATTCTTACGAACTAGAATCATTACAAAGTTTACCTAAAACAATGGCCTCTTTATAAAATACTTTCAAAAAACCACACAAAGCACAATTTCAAATAAAAAGCAACTGATCTAGCAAGTAACTAAGAGCCCATGGAAAACCATGGATGAAAAGGGTGCTAATACCTTCCATTTTCCTCAAGAAACATTCTCAAAGGTCTTTCCTGTGCTTTTTCACCCATCCTTTTGGATAAAAGAAAAGTCAGTGGCGAATCTTGCTAACCGCAACATTTGCGATCAAACGCAAAACACCCAAGTCAGTTCTCCCACCGTATCACAACAGGGTTGAATGAATATGAATGGATTCAAACTCGACTTGACTAGTTGAACTTGATTTATGAGAAGAGGCTTACCGCTGTCGGCCATGGTCAAATGTACCAAAAACTTATGATCAAAGCTTTTAACAAGAAGGTCAGATGTCAGGTATATCGGGTCGGTGACTTGGTAATTAAACGTATCATACTACCACAAGGTGATCCCAGGGGAAAAATGACTCCTATATACGAAGGACCATTTGTGATTAAAAACATATTCTCTGGTGGAGCAATGATCTTAACCACTATCAATGGCGATAACCTTCTGCACCCTGTAAACACGAACATAGTTAAAAGATATTACGCTTAAACAAAAACTCACTAGGTCGAATGGCCTAGGAAAAATTAAGGGCATCCTGGCGAACTAAAAGGGTTTGGGAAAAAATAAGGGATAAAATACAAAAAAAAAATCGGTACACCCAGCAAGATGAAAACCTGAAAGGGCGGCTTGGGCAAAAAGGGGTATTCTGGTGGACTGAAAACCCGAAAGGGAGGTCCTGGCAAAAATTAGGGATCTAAAGCGTATGACTATGTCCCATTGGATCACCTTACAACCAATCTTCAGCATCAATCGTCAAACTCGAATGCTTCTAATCAATCCAATCAGCTTCAGACAAAGCAGCAAGTGGATGAGACGCTCAGAGACATGAAGGCTAGAGCGGGGTGGGAACCCCATGGGATTATTTCACATAGCTATCTTTTCTTTGTATCAGTTTTAATTTTTAAGATGACATTATCTTACTAGGATGTTCGTCTCTTTGTACAAAAACACTTACTCAAGTTAATAGAAAAATATTCCTTTGAAAGTGCAAAACTATATGTTTCTCTTTTACTGTTCCTGTTTTGTTTGCAAAAAAATGTTCAGTGTTTATTTTGAACATATGCATTTGAATGTAATCACTATTTATAAATGAACGCATAAAAAAGGAAAACTAAACATAAAGACAATTACTAAGAAACAGGACAATGTCTATGGGTCATTCCCCGCATGTACTTTCTCCAGCAGAGGAGAAGCAAGAACATCTTTCTATAGGATCATTGTAATATCCCCAGAAGGTATCCTAATGGTTCCTTTTTGCCTTCATATCCCTGACGGAGCAAAACCTCCAGTCACCACCTCAAAGATTCCCCAGCAAAGGTCGCTTAGTATCTTAGGATTTCCCAGCAGGATTTCATAAAGCCCACAGGGAATGCACGGTATTTCTCTTCCCCAACAGAGTTTATTTCTCTAATTATGAGAACCCATCCATCAACACTTCAACTTCAAAAAAGCATGAAGGTGTACACTTCTCATTCCCAGCAGCAGTCAGGGATTTATTTTCTCCAATCCCATAACACTGCACCAGAACAGCTTACATGCATATACATCGCATCCATACATCATAAACATTGATGACACAAATGCATACATCGCAATCTTATTTCACTATGAATTTCATGCATCATGGCATCACATACAACTAACTCTTTACCTTTTTCAGGAAAGATCAATCAACAGAAAGTTACTATAAAATTTTCAACAAGACAAGGCAAATGTCTATGAACAAATCAATCATAGATCAATTCCCTAAACAAGACGGGGTGACTATCTACATAACAGTTACTTCCTTCAGACCCTTGTTGGTTCAGTTTAAACCTATCAATGGTTTATCCTGATTCATTCTCATAGAAATCTTCTCTGGTCCAGATAAATCTCTCTAAGATTTATTCTAATTCTTTTCCAGACCCTTGCTGGTTCAGTTTAAACCTCTCAATGGTTTATCCTGATTCTTTCCCGCGGATATCTCCTCTGGTACAGATAAATCACTCTAAGATTTATTCTGATTCTTTTCCAGACCCTTGCTGGTTCAGTTTAAACCTCTCAACAGTTAATTATGATTCTTTCCCGCATACATCTCCTCTGGTTCAGATGAATCGCTCCAAGATTTATTCTAATTCTTTTCCGAAACCTTGCTGGTTCAGTTTAAACCTGTCAATGGTTTATCTTGATTCTTTCCCGCAGACATCTTCTCTGGTTCACATAAATCGCTCCAAGATTTATTCTGATTCTTTTCTGGAACCTTGCTGGTTCAATTTAAACCTCTCAACGGTTTATCCTGATTCTTTCCCACATACATCTTCTCTGGTTCAGATTAAGTCTCTCCAAGATTTATTCTGATTCTTTTCCAGACCCTTGTTGGTTCAGTTTAATTCTCTCAACAATTTATCCTGATTCTTCCCCAGTAAACACTTTCTCTGGTTCAAATAAATCACCCCAAGATCTATTATGATTCTCTCCAATTAAAGAATACCCGATACCTCTTTTGGTTCAGTTTAAACCTCTCAACGGTTTATCCTGATACTTTCCAAATAGACACTTTCCCTGGTTCAGATAAGTAATTCTAAGATTTATTCTGATTCTTCCCAGTTAAAGATTATTCAAGACTTCTTCCAGGTTCAGTTTTAAATCGACCAAAGGTTTACTCTGATTCTTGTCCCAGTTGAAGTCAAACTTAAGACTTAGTCTAATTTCTATCAACAATCACCTTTGGATGGCATCTATAAGCCCATCTTCATCAACTCTTCATCATTTCTCCAAATGGAATCTTTAAGCCCATTCCTTACACCTCAAACTCAAAATCACCAGAGTGAAAATTTCTAGGCACTCTAGTGTTCAATCATCTTCCACCTTCAATTCACGAATGGCAGATTTTCCAATCTAACTCTTCAGGTTTAAGAAGATTGAACAGGGGCAGCTGTTGTACCCTAAAATTTGCCCTCTCATTTCTCAAAGGATCCTCCTAGACCCTCAGGTTTGCTTCTATCAAGTTTTAAGTCTTGTACTACAATTTCCCAAGAAAGACATTCACAAGGGCAAAATGGGCGAAATTAGGGTTTTTATTGAAAATGACTGAACTTTGATTTTTGACCTAATACCTGGGTTATTGCTTGGAAGTACGATCTCAAGGATCCGAGCGCGTCATTTTGACCTAATTGTGTTTTTCAATTCATCTCTTGAGATTAGTGGATTGATAGACAAAATTCGGTCAACTGGTGGAAAAGTCAACTGTACACTAAAAAGTCAAACTTTGACTTTTTTACCAAAGTTGAGTCCCAAAAATCATATTTCATCAAGACATCCAAAATATGAAATTTGATCATCAAAAATCAAGAAAGTCAAAAATCCAACTTTTACAAGACTTAGAAATTTTTCTAAGTTAAGTTCATTGCTTCTTGACACCTTGTCACTACAATTAAAAATAGTTCAACATGTTACAAATAATTCAAGTCATTACAAAGTGGATTTTTTGCAAGTTTACAAATCATAAACTTTGTATTGCTTGGACTTTTTCCTTTGACTCAAAACCTTGCTAGAATGCTTTGTCTTTGATACAATGTGCATAAATTACTCCCTAAACCAAACTTGTTTAATGCTGCAAACTATGTTGTCCAAGTTATTGCTGAACAAAAAATATGCTACTTCTATACATTGCCACAACAATCTAAAACCTTGCTCAATTGCTGTCCTACAAAACCTTGTGCTATGCTGCACCACAAACCTGTCACAAAACCTGTGTATGCTGTCCTATATAGTCCAAAATATGTCCAGAAAAACAGTCCAAAACTGCTCTATGCAGTCTTCTCTAACCTGTATCATAAAAGCCATAAAATTGCACCAAAATGGCAAAAGAAAATTGTGTGGAAAAAGTATCAAAGCAGTAGGCAAAAACAGTTCAAAATAACTTTCCCTCATAAACCTCAGTCAAGGGACTACAAAAGGGGTTTTTCATAAGACATAGGGGGATATTTTTTTTCTGAAAAGAGGGGAGAGAAGAGAAAAACTGAATTTTTGTTAAACTCTGCTCATTCATAAAACCCAGCTCATTTTTGTAAAACCCAGTTCATCCATAAAAGCTCTCTTCATCTTCAACTCTGTTTTGACTCACCAAAATAAAAAAGATCCACAACCCACTATTATACAACCTTGTAAACTCTCTCATAAACCCTCTAAACACTTCATATCACATAGATATTGCTCAAGCTCAAGAACAGTTTCTGTAGTGCTCTTATTCTCAACTTCTAAATAAAAGATAGTACTACATAAACTTGACTGTTTGGAGTTGGTTCAGCAACCTTCAACACAAAGGGAAGTCTAGCAGCTTCCTAGAGTTTCATTAAGGTCCACGCAGCATCTTGAAGGGTTTCAGACTCAAAACCTAAAGTGCAGTTGCAAGGTAAGTCATCTTAACCTTGCAATTTCCATACATCAATTTTGGTTTATTTATGAAGATAAGATGAAGTAATCTCTACTCTTGAAGTTAATCATTTCCTTGCTGTTCATTTTTTATCATTTATATGTTGAAAACTAACTGATACATGCAAAAGAGTGGTGATAGAGGCAAAAAACTGTAACATGGGTCGACACATACCCACATGGGTCGACTCATTCTAAGTGAAAAAGCAGGGTATGAGTCGACACATGGCCGTATGCATCGACTCATACTGCTATCCAGGGCCTAAAACAGAAAGATGGAAGGTGTATGAGTCGACACAAAACGCGTATGTGTCGACACAAGCAGGAAATGAGTCGACACATCCCATTATGCGTCAACTCATACTGAGTTGATTTAGTTTGGAAGGGGCAAGGAAAATTATGTGTTGATACATAACAGCATATGTCGACACATAATAGTTCAAAATACAGTTTTTCCTTCTTTTTACACTGTTTCTGTATTATATATATATATATATATATATATATATATATATATATATATATATATATATATATATATATATATATATATATATATATATATATATATATATATATATATACACTCCATCATTGTCCATTTATTCTACATGGTTGTAATAATTCGACACTTATTTCATCCCCATTTGCAAACTGTATCCCCATCCCCTAATGATGTAATAGCGTAGGATTTTAATTTCCGCAAGTTTACCGCTTTTCATATAATTTCTAATAAGATAGGGTATGTATGTCAAGATAAAAACGACAAATAGATAACCCCTAATCAATTACTAAATGCATGCAAATCAAACACACTATCCACACATGCACCCTTAGGATAATTCCACTTGTTGCCTCGAAAAAACAGTCATGTCCATCGAATATGGGACGCTTTAGCAAAGACCCCTTCGATAAAAAAGATCATAGCCCCTCGATATCTCGATGTTTCCTTCAATAAAACGATCTAGTCCCTTATGAAAATTTCTAAAGCGTCTCACAAGTTGCCTTCGATGACTGTACAATTGACCCGCGCCCGTCCCTTCACATCCAATGATGGGGCTTCTTACCAAAACAATGGTAAGATAGAAACATCTAAAGGAGGAGGAAAAGAACGTTTAAGACCTTTTGAGTAGGTAGATTTCTCCTAGTTGCTCGCTTGCTCACAACAAAAACATTTTATACACCAACACTTCATTTTGAAACATTTTCAAAAGAAAAAACTCTTTGTACGCGTTCTTATAGAGGCGAGAACCATTGCAAAGACATTTTTTAAAATACTTTCAAAAACCCACACCACAAGCACACTTTCAAACAAAATCAAGTGATATAGCAAGCAACTAAGAGCCTGTAGATAACTACGGATGAAAAGGGTGCTAATACCTTCCCTTTTCATAACCTACCCCCCGAACTCAAGAAATAATCTCGAAAGGTCTTTCCTGTTCTTTTCAACCTTTCCTTATTGGATAAAATAAAAGTCGGTGGTGACTCTTGCTATCCGCACAATTGCGATCAAATGCAAAAACACCTAAGTCAATTCTCCCACCGTGTTACACTACTTATAGTGTTTCTTCTGATCTTTTGGGTGTAAAAAAACCCCACAAAATCCTTGAATATTTGGCACAGAAAAGATCAGAACCAAAACTTTCCCAATATGCCTCATAATCGATTATTTGATGGACCTAATCAATTATTTGATGATGATTTTGAAGATTTTGTGTGTTATCCATCAATGCACTGATTTGATTTGCTTGGAGTCTAAGGTACAATTTGATTTCATATGAAAGTTGAAATGCATAGGGCATCTAATCGATTATACTAATCGATTATTTTCTTGGTTTCAGTCTCTTTTTTTTTTGGTCCTTGGATTGAGATTTAGCTTTGGCATATGCTTTTGACACCCCTTTTTCATCCATATTGCAGCACTTTCTTATAAAATGCTAAAAACTCAATTATTTCATCAGTAATAATAATTTTTTTATTTATGAGCAAATAATAAATAATTTATTTAGAGGTTTAATCATAGTTTTTGGATACTTCAACCTATAAAAATGGCACCAACTTAAATCCCAAGTGAACTTTAGTGAAACTCCTCTCACTACTACAAATAACATATTTCACTTCGTACGCGAAGTGCATTTAACCTTGACTGTTGAAGCGAAGTAACAAAGGGAGTCATGAAAATATTCCACGTTACCCCTCGGTTAATATAAAACCAATGGATTAAGTTATATTCACATGGAGTCGAACCTCAACATCTGCATTTTAATTATTTTCAAAACTAACACATCATTCCTCCCAGTTTTTCAATAAAATCGAGGGGTAAGATATATAATTTTTTAAAACTTATTTTATTGTTTACATAGGATATTAATAAATTAATTTGTTTACAAAATACATTGTTTACCCATAATATTACTGTTAGACGGTATGGCAAGTGATAAAGAGGGGGGGTGAATATATCACCTCCTTTTTTATCAAGGATTTAAAATCTTTTATCAAAGTTTGTCAAAAAGCAGCAGAAAAGTAAGGTCCAGAATCAATTTCCGTCTATTTTGAACCAACTACTAGAAAATCGGACATACGAGAAACTTGCTGGATTTTATTAGTATGAAATAGATGAATCTTAAACACATATTGATTAACGTTGTTAATGCACTTATCACTAGAACAATATTTCCAATGAATTAAAACTTCCAAGAAATTTTGTCAAACAGTTGGCGTATGCTTGTGTGATGATTAATAATGGTGATTTGATGAAATTATTTGAACCACTATTTTATCATTAAATAGAAAACTCAGCAAGCCAATTGAATCACAAAATTGCGGATAATGTAAAGAGATAGATAGATAGATAGAGAGAGAGAGAGAGAGAGAGAGAGAAATAATACGCAGGCAGTTTGGTAAGGAAGTTCCCCACTGTCATCCTCGCGTGTGGGTACGTCTCCCTCTTAATTCCAAAATTGAAATTGAGAGCTCTTATATCAATTTTGCTAAAAGTTTGTATACAAGGTTACACTACAAAGACAGAATGAAATCCCTATGATCTTCTTCTTCTTGTAAGAACCTCCACTTGATATGAGCCTATCAAGATTCCATGCAAGATCCACAATCACTCCTCCGCTTTCACGACATGTTTGCAAAAATCCCTCTGATTTCCAAACCCCTCGCTACAGCTGAATCTGACTTGTACGACCGTGACTAACAAACCCTCAAGAACACACCCGTTCTTGAAGGACAAACCCTTGGTTTTTCCTCGAAGCCCCCTTCTGAATCTTCAACCCAGCTGAGATCCCTTGAATGAACAGTTGAACATTATCTCTTGATCTCTTGATCCAATTGAACAAAGATGTTTGACTTTCGTTGTTGTTGTTGAATTAAGATGATTGAGAAGATGATGAAGATGAAGAATATTTCATGCTTCTTGTTGCTCAGTAATTGATGCACATAATTGTAATAATGTGTCACCTAAATTTGTTGCTGAAAACTTACTTATATATGTAACAGAAAACGGTTAGATAGAAATTCGCATTATGAGTCGATGCATGTTAGCATGAGTCGACTCATGTGAGTTATGCAACATAAATGGGTCGATGCAAGTTGTTATGAGTTGATGAAAACTGATACTACAACATATTACAAAGCTAACCATTTTACATGAGTCGATACATAACACATACTATCGACACA
Source organism: Vicia faba (assembly GCA_948472305.1). Lineage (NCBI taxonomy): Eukaryota > Viridiplantae > Streptophyta > Magnoliopsida > Fabales > Fabaceae > Vicia > Vicia faba. The sequence continues at coordinate 767,053,029 of OX451740.1, read as the reverse complement.
TACTGAATTATTTTTTGATTTTTGAAGATAAAACGTGTTATGTGTCGATGCATGGAGTTATGTATTGATGCATAAAAGTTGAAACTTGTTTTCCAGGGACATCAGCATATCATGTGTTGATGCATGAAGTTATGTATCGATGCATAAAGGTTGAAAGTTGTATTCCAGGAGCATCAACATATGATGTTTCGATGCATGAAGTTATGTATCGATGCATAAAGGTTGAAAGTTGTATTCCAGGAGCATCAACATGTAATGAGTCGATGAATGGTATGGATGTGTCGACTCATAATGAAGTAGAATCGTTTTTATGAGTCTTTGCTTTTGTATGTGTCGATGCAAAACTCTTTGTGTCGACTCATAACAGTATTTTATGTGTAAAACACATTCTTAAATCTTTTTAAACATGTTATACTCTATTTTTTCAATGCACACATATAGGTAAAGAATTTTCAACATTAATTGATTATTTCACACATATTTGCTATCATTCAAAACTAATTATATAAAGGGGTTGCTCACAATACATTGTTGACACAAAAAAATTAATTTCTCTGAAGATTTAGATTTGAGATTGTTTGAGGTTTAAGGTTCGTGTTCTTATATATTTATTTGAGCAGAAAATTATTTACTTATCTAACACTTTGTTTGCTTTTTTAGAAACAAATGCAAGTAAAAACCATTGAGAATAACCTACAGTTCCAGATTTTCTTGCATATACCTTTTCAAAGGTTGAACAAGCTTCTTTGTTTAACCTGAAGCAAGAATGATTTTCTGCACTTTTAATCTATCATAGAAAACTTTTTCAACATTCTTTAACTGAGTGTTATTCCAAAAATACAACAAAAACAACATCAACACATTATGTGAGATAGATTGCAAGGGCCGAAAAATGTTTTGTTCAAGGATAGAAGAACATTGAAGATTTTTTCTATCTTGCAATCTATCCCAAAGAATGATGTACAAGTTTGGGACGACAACATATAAGTTAGAATTAGGTTAAAAAAATTTAACGTTTGTTTTTATAGTAAAATCTAATTATTTTCTCTCTCGATTATTAAGGAACCTGAAGGGATAGATCATTTAATTAACACTTATAAATAGATAAAAATATAAATTACAATAGTTGGGATTCAAAGCGTGTTCTGAGTTGTTTTTCCCCTCAGTTATATTAAAAACCGAGAGAATATATTGTTTTTATTTTTAAAAACATTAAAAACATGGTGTGCCTTGGAATTATACTTCAGTTTTGTTTTGGCTGAGGTGAAAGCTTCGTTATGTAATATATTATTTGTAGTAGTGGCCTTTCGAGGGAACGACAAAACATTTTAGTATATCCTTCTCTATTAATCGTTTGACACAAGAGTTGATTGATACCACATGGTTGATAAATTCATTACAAATTTATCACCATAACCCACTAAGAAGTTAAAATGATCATCAAAGATCATAAGTGTTGAGAAACATCCTCAACAAAAAGTACTTGGATCATGTCTGTTGAAATGCACCATCAACGAACATACATAGATCACAAGTGTCATTATTATCAAACATTCTCATATATACTAAAAGGTATGCTAGACGAAGGAAACTTATATAGAATGGGGTGAATAGATCCCAAGTTAAAAATTTCTTTTTAAATATTAGTTTTAAAAGGTTTATTAACTATGGAAAGCGGAAAACACTTGGATCAACTATCGTCTAATTTGAACTGTTATCGAAAAACTCAAATACGCGTTAAACTAATGTCATATGAAATTATAATGATAAGTAATATGGACAATATATTTTCACAAACAACACGTTTGAATATAATCACAATAGTAATGTGTTTCCAATAAAATCTAAAACAACAAACACAAAGAAGCAAATTATCAAACACTTGGTGTGCAATTGATGTTGATCAGGTTTTTCTTATTGTTTTGTTGATTTCAACAACCAATTATAATCTTATAGATTGTAATCAACTCAACAAAACAGTTTTGAATTTACAAAAGGTTTATCTAAACATGTCAATTACAGAATCAACAAATGTAATGATTTGAAATTGAAAGTAAATGAGAGAGATATAGATAGAAGACAAGAGGATTTATTTAGGCAGTTCACTAGTCATTCTAGATATGGCTACGTCTGCCCCCAATTTTGTTCGGAATTGAGATAATCAATCTTATTTTGCAAAAATTGTATACAAGAGAAAAGTACCAATTCAACCCTACAAAACCTATGTTTGATGTTGATTCTAACTATTTCTCTTCCCTTGATATTTAGTTCGATCAAGTCACCCAACAAGGCCAATTTGATTCTCCAGTTACAGGTACTCCTTCGACCGAACTCACTGTTCTTCGAAGCTTTCACTCGACTGAATCCAAATTGTGAATTATTGTCACCTAAAATTTTTAATCAATCCTCCGGTTATCGTTACTCCTGTTATACCCCAAAGTTTACCCTCTTCATTTGTCTTATATTACATCATCATATGCATGCATACATATCATTGGTTCTATGGTTATGGGACCAAGGCATTTCTGTTAAGCTTCGTCAGGTTACATAAGATGTTTATTTCTCCAGTCAATGCGCTCAGAGTGTTCTCCAGGTTGTTTAATCAGTGGACAGTCAAGGCCTCATCATGACAAGTTCTCATATATTCCAGAATGCCTTGGATTGCAAGGAAAATCAAGTGTTTCGATCATTTCAGAACAGTTTGGGCAGAAAAGCAGTATTTCACAGCGTGACTTCAAAAATTCATAACTTCTGGTCAAAAAAATATTTTAGGGTGGTTCTTCAGGCGTAAGAACCGTCTTGACATTTTATATAATTCATATGTTCAGGTCAAGAGCTAATTCTTTGAGGGGGATCTCTGAATATGCAAATACTCTGAAGTTTGGATTTGTTGGTTCACTGTTTCACGAGTGTTCAAAAGTTCATAACTTCTTAATTACTCAATATTGTTGATTGTTTCTTCGAGCATGTGAATCTCTTTGACACCATCTCCAACATCTCTTTACAAGTCAAGAGCTAATTATGTGTAGAAGGCTATCAAAAGTTTGAGTACATCAGATGTCGTCTTGTGGATTTTTGACCTATTTTCAAGTAACTTTTGCCCATAATTTTTTTAGTCGCATTATCATATCATATTTTTCTATTTGGTCACAATCTTTAATAAACATCTCCATTCATTGCATCTGCATCGTTTAGTCGTAATTATGTTGACCAAAAGTCAGTCTAAATCAACATTTGCATCGTTTTATAGTTGTAAAATGTCTGATATTTCACTTCATGTATTTTTACCTCTTTACCTGCTTCATGCACCGCTCCAAGTTGTTTATATCTTGATAATATTGATATTTCGGTTTTATGGACAAATCGTTAAAAATGATTCGACATTGTATGGAAAATTAGCGGAAAAATATTTCGAGATTTCACTCTTTTCTTACAGTTTTATGAATCTACGTTTCACGTAGTTTATGAAAGTGTGTTCGTTTTAATTTTTCGTTACGGTTTGAGGTCTCGTTTTTAATTGTAAGCGTTTTGCAGTCAGATATTCTTTATTATCATTTTATTTCGATTTTGATCATTTGTCCAATTCTTTTTTCGGTTAGTTTAGTGTCTATATTTTATCGTTTTTGACAATTTTAGATGTTCTTTTTTTACTCAGAAAATTAAAACAAAAATATCATTAGATAGGTTGATTTTTATTCTATTAGACTTTTGGGTCAATTTTGTCAAAAGAGTAGTTTTGGTATTATCACAATTTGCCTAACCTAATTTGAGTGTACTATATTAAGTTGTTATGAGCTACAGTAGCAGGGAGGAGGCAGATAGATCTATCAAAAGAGGAAACGCACAGAACTTGCTTCATTCTCAAAATTCCTCTTCAATTTCACCGAACTCACCATCTTCCTCATCCACCTACATCAACCGACTACCTTCCTCCTCTGTACCGTACTCCCTCATCTTCATCTTCCACCCTCACCGACGCCAATACCTTTCCTCTTCTTCAAACCACCCTGCTATCTCAGTCTCCCTCCGCACGAAACAACAGCCCAGACCACCTGTTTCACCTCTCATCCTCACGTCCAAACAACAACAATTGATCTAGAATGTGAATCAAGAATTCTGCATTTATGGGAAAATTGTCAAGTCTATGAAGTTTTGTTTACATCATGTTATGATGAAGACTCAATGTGAGTGTGAAAACTTGATTTATATCATAATATATTATGCATAGATAATTTTGGTTACTCATTGGAAGGGTAGTACTTAGTAAATATTTCTTTGGTTTCTAAACTAATTTATTGTGTTATTATGGTTATCATAAAAACAAGTTTGATGGTAGTTCTGTTAAATTGTAATTCAGTGTGTCGAAACTATGTGTCGAAAATATTTGATTTGTTTTAGATTTAAATAGATTTTATTTAATTCTAGAATAAATTAGATTTGATTTAGTAACAAAATAGATATTTTGGGCTTTGCCTTAGGGTGTAAGCTCAGTTATAAATAGAGGGAGTAACCCTTATTTTTGTAAACAAGTCAATCAAGTCATTCATAGTATTTTGCAGTTGCAAAATGAATAATAAAGTTTTCACAGTTTGTGAGCAGAGAGAAACTCTGCAGAAATTATTTGTCTTGTATTCTTTTCTTTGTTTGTCTCATAATTAAACTGTCATTGTGGTAGAAATTCATCATAGAATGTGGTGGATTTCCAACATCTGGTATCAAGAGCTTTGCTTTGATTCGAGGGAAGTGTCAATCAAGAACGATTGAAGAATTCACGATGACAAGTTATGGGAATGCAAACTATCCAGCAACCTTACCAATTCTGAAAGTTGACAACTATGAGAATTGGTGCAAACAGATGGAAGTCTTATTCAGGTGTCAAGGTCTTTGGGACCTTGTAAAATATGTAGTCGAAGCGCTTGAAGATAACGCTTCAGAAGAAGGAAAGAAGAAATACACAGAATCTGAGAAGTTGAGTTATAAAACATTATTTATAATTCATCAATGTGTCAGCCCAGACAATTTCGAAAAGGTTAGTCATTCAGAATCTGCAAAAGAAGCTTGGGAGATAATTGAGAAGTCTTTTGGAGGCGTTGAGAAGGTGAAAGAAGTGAGATTACAAACTCACAAAAGGACGTATGAACTGCTTCAGATGGAAGATAATGAAAGCATATCCGATTTCTTCACAAGAGTTACAAAACTAGTAAATCAAATCAAGATATGTGGAGAAGCATTAACAACAAGAGTTGTTGTTTCGAAGATCTTGAGATCTTTAGCTCCTAAGTTCGACCACATAGTGGTGGCGATAGAAGAGGGGAAAGACTTGTCGAAATTAACAAAGAAAGAGCTTCAAGGGACGCTTGAATCTCATGAAAAAAGAATGAATGAAAGAGCTGCAGGAAAATCGAAGAATGATGTGGCCTTGCAGGCACATTCAGCAAAAGAAACCAAAAGAAAAGGAAAGTGTTTCGACAAAGGTAAAGGTGGCTACAACAAATCGAATGGTAGAGGAAACCATATCGAAGGAAACACGTCGAATCAAAGAAGACCATACCAAGGCAACCAAAGAGGTGGTGTTGCAAATATAGGAAGGGGTGTTGGTCGAAAACCTGATAAGAGTCACATTCAATGTTACAATTGTCAGAAGTATGGACACTATTCAAGTGATTGTCCAGAAAAATGAAAGAATCAAGAAAGTGATGCAAAGCTTGCAAAACATGAAGAAGAAGAGATGATGCTGATGGTCACAACAAGAGATGAAGATAGATTCAAGGACCAATGGTACTTGGATTCAGGATGTTCATCACATATTTCTGGAAGGAAAGACTGGTTTGTCAATATAAAGCCCTCAAAGAAAAATATGGTAAAATTTGCAAATGACAATACCCTAGCAGCTGAAGGTATTGGTGATATTATGATTATGAGGAAAGATGGCAAAACGTCAGTAATTTCCAATGTGTTGTTGTTGTACCCCGACATTTTCTCTCTCACTTATCAAAAATTTACTCACAAGATCTCCTTTGACTCAAGACTGCATTAAGGTTGATCAGTTCAAGACACCTCCTTAAGCACTGATGACCAAAACTAGGGTTTGAGTTTGAACAATAATTTTTGAACTTCCAATGCCCCATATGGCTTTCATGGATCATTATGGATCCCCAAGACCACTCATGTCAAGTTTCAAGCCTTGGATCACACTTTTGCTCAGTCAATTGAGTTGTTGACCTAAAAATCAACTGTATTGGAGAAAACGTCAACTATGACCAATTTACAGTCAAACTTTATAAATTTTGATCCACATCAACATTTTAAACTCATATGTATCATTTGATAAAGTTTGGACCACAACTCCTCAAGAAATTTGATCAAATCTCTAAAAGGGCAAAATGGTCAAAATTAGGGCTTTAATTAGTAAAGGGCAATTTCTGATTTTTGACCTAGCAAATGATCAATTGGTTTAAGGCATGACCTCAATAGTCCAATTTCATAATTTTGACCTAATGACATGGCTAAAAACATTGCTAGTCCAATAGATTGATAGATGAATTTTTCAGTTAACTGATCAAAAGTCAACTGTATACTGAAAAGTCAAACCTTGACTTTTTGGTCAAATTCAAATGCCAAAGATCACAATTCATAAAAACATGTCAAAATATGAAACTTATTTATCAAGAAATCCAAAATTCAAAATTTCATTTTGAAAAGTGAAAATTTCTAAACTTAGAAATTTTTCTAAGTGTTGGAAATTTTTTATTTTTTCACAACTTTGAGCAAAATTTTCACCATGATGCAAGATGATTCAAGAGAAACTTCCAACATTAAAGTTGTATATCTCAATGAAATATACAAATTTGCATCACACAACTTCTTCCAAAAGTTCTTGGATCTCAAATTATAATTTTAAGAACATGTGGTCATGAAGCAAAACACTTAGTGAAATTTTGCCCTGTTTTGGTCAGGAGTTTGACCCAACTTCATGGCACTTTTTCATATAGTTCCAAGGGGAATCTTTAAAAGCAATTCATATATGGGTTGTAGAGAACATTTCAATATTTCCAAAATGTCCAAGAACTCCTTGAGATCATTCTTGAGTAGGGAGAATCGAAGAGATGAAGTTAGGGTTTTATCACTTGAATTACAAGGCATTATGTGATGAACAAAATTAAAATTCAAAGTTATGCTGCAAAAACTCTACTTTGCAGGCCTCAAACTTGTTAGGCACTCCATAATTAATGGCTTGCACAGCTGTTAGACGTCTCATTTCAAGCATTCAATGCAAGGCCATGTTTTATGTCCATTTTGGGAACAAAGTGTACATTGCCATTTTGATAAAGTGCTTTTTTACACAAAACTTGTTCTTGAGCCTTGCACTTATTCTCTTCTGATCATACAAGTCCCATAACTCATAAGAAACTTTTTAGACACTTACAATCACTCAGCCCATGCTTGTACCTCACATTGAAACTAGGTTTCCCACTTTTCTTCAAAATCAAGTAACCTAGCAATTAGCTGAAAATTTGTACTTCTGATTGTCCAAACTACTCCAATCTTTTTGCTTATAGATATACAAACCATTTTCCATAAAATACACAAATGCTTAAGCCCTCAAACACTTTGAAATCAGAACTTGCACCAAAAACCTCCATTACTTGTCATTTTTTACCTTGAACTTCAAATACACAATCCACTCGTGTGTTTTCACTTTTAATCAATCACAAAGCTTCTATAACTCATATAGAGGCTATCCGAACCCTCACTACACAACTTTAACACCATTTGCACCATCCTTCATTTTCAAAAACAGGGGTCTCCAAGTGGACTTCTTCAGAACTCCCCAGCCACTTCCAGCTCAAGCTAAGCATCCCTTTAAACTCGATACCCTCTTGCAAGGTAAGTTTTCTAACTTTGGAATTTTTCATACAAGTATCATCAATGATTTATTTGTGAATGAAACATGTAGATATCATTGCCCTAAAGCTAACCATGTTCATAGTTTTCATTAATTTTGTTTGAGCTTAGAGAATTTTAAGATTGAAATTTCTGAGATTTTTAGGGTTCAGATTAGGGCTAGTGAAATTCATGTTTGTCTTTGATCTATAGTTTTAATGCTTTACATTTCTGAAACCGAGAGGAAATTTACTACAAGTTTCATGTTTGCAGTTTTCATTTTTGTTGAGATTTGAACAAGTTACAGTTGGTCTGGCTGGAGGTTGAAGATGAAGTGTAAATCAGGGCGCGTTTTGTATCATATATTTATTGTTTTTCTTATGTTAACGGATGTATAGCCACCCCAGTAGTAGAAGCGCGCGCCTGTAACCTTTGGGACCTGGGTTCGAGCCCCAGTGGTACCCTTTTGATTTTTTTTTCATATTTTTGCATTCTGACTCTTTTTTGGCAGGCGCTGGGCTTCATCTTTGGGCCTTATGTTTTTGTTATTTCTCACCCCCTTGCAGGCTATTCACACCCTGACCCAGTTTTATTTTCTTTTTCTTATTTTTATTTATTTATTTATTTTCTTAAATATTTTTCTAATATTAAAAAATGATAAAAAATATAAAAATAGTAGATTTGTATTTTGACATAGTTTATTTACTTTTTCTCACAAAAAATTATTTCATTTAATCAATACTTTATTTATTTTACTAATTATCTTTGTAATTTTAATTAAAAATAGGTTTTATTTATTTTCTTTTACACCAATTTAAATATATTATTTTAATATAAAAAAGGCCTAAAATATTTTGTAATACTATAATTTATTTTCAAGACAAAAATACCAAAAAAAATACTTTTCATATAAACTTAATTTCTTTTTTAATCAATTAATAGATTTAGGGTTTTATTTAAAATATTTTCTTAGTAAATTTAGGTTTTATTTTTAATTAATTATTTTCTTCTAACTAGGTTAAAAATCAAAACCCCTTTTCTCATGAAAAATCAAACAAATATCTATTTTCTTCACATTTACATTCTTACATATTTATTTATCTTGTACATTATTTATTTCAATTCTTGTATAAATTCAATATGGTTGTAATAGATAATTAGGCTTTAAATTCTTGCAATCTCCCTTTATACTTTGTACTCCCCCTCCCACAAGTATTGTAATGGCGTAGTAACTTTAAATTCTGTAATTTATCGCTTTATATACAATTGCTAGTAATTAGGATTTGTATGGAAATACTAAAACTAATATTTAGAAAACCCTAATTCAAGACAAAATCAAACATGAGAACAATACACTTGCACACAAGCACCATCTGGGATAAATCCACTTGGTTGCCTTTACAAAATGGCCATATTACGTGCATGTGAGGTATCTTAGCAAAAAAAAGCAAAATATAAGATTATAGTTCCTCGATGACGCTATCTAAGTTGCCTTTCAAATGATCTTAGTCCCTAAAAGAGAAGGCTAAAACACCTTGCAACATTGCTAATCATGGTTATACGATGACCCACGCCCGTCCCGTTTACATCCAAAGATAGTGTTACTTATCAAATCAATGGTAAGATAATAATGTCAAAGGAAAAAAGAAAATGAACATGAAAGACTTTTGAGTAGGTAGAATGCTCCTAATTACTTTCTCAATTTCAAAACATCCTTGCTATTTTCAAAACAAACACCTACACTTTCAAACCTCTTACAAACTTGAAAACATTTTTAAAATATCAAACATCTTTGTATACATTCTTACGAACGAGAATCATTACAAAGATTGCCTAAACAATGGCCTCTTTATAAAATACTTTCAAAAACCACAAAAAGCATAATTTCAAACAAAAGCAAGTGATATAGCAGGTAACTAAGAGACCATGAAAAAACCATGGATGAAAAGGGTTCTAACACCTTCCCTTTTCATAATCTACCCCCCAAACTCAAGAAACAGTCTCAAAGGTCTTTCCTGTGCTTTTTTACCTTTCCTTTTGGATAAAACAAAAGTCGATGGCCACTCTTGCTAACCGCAACATTTGTGATCAAACGCAAAACCTTCAAGTCATTTCTCCCACTGTATCACATAACTGGCGACTCTGCTGGGGAAAATTCTAAAAGTGGGGTTACCTTATGGTTAGATCATATTTACTTGCTTTCTTTGTTTGACTTGTATGCTTTACATTACAGTACTTTCTTTGGGTTTGAATCCTCTACCCGAATTTGGGTTACCTTATAGGTAAGTAGCAATACGTTGTGGAAATTGTGCGGGGTATACCGACATGGTCTAAGCAATAACTACCTTAGTGCGACGTATTTGTGGGTACCGGTAGCCCTTGAGTTAATCAAAGAGAATAAGGGGCCGCTGAGTGATGTCATGAAGCACTAATGAACTTTTAGAACCTTTACTTGACCAACTTGGCCTTTAGGACGTAGTGAGATGACCGGATTTGGTGTAGTCCGAAGTTGGTAGAAACTCGATACTATACTCATTGAGGTTTGGTTTTTTGAGATATTTCGGTCGCCATTAAAGAGGCTTGTGCTGAGACAATGCTCAAGGAAACAAACCAGTGATATTGAGCTCCTTAGAACCCGATTACTATTGCTAGGACAGGTTGAGCCAACTAAACTTCAAGAGGGTACTTACCTATAAGACTCCATGCAAGCCTAAACCTAAGGACTGGTTTACTTTTTTTGTGTGTATTTACTTGTACATAACATCATGAACATCATAACATCATGCTCATTCACTAACCATTTCAAAGATATTGGGATTCATCTTTGTTCTATTTTGTAGGACATGGATTCTTTTCGCAGGAAAACCATTCAAGTCAATCTTGTAAGGATCCCTCCACAATTTAAGGAGCTAGCTTCAAGGATTCAAGAAAATTCTCCATTCACCGAGAGACATGGTCGCCTACTCAACTTGGTCACCTCCAACACTGATGAAGACATGATGAAGGTGCTATTTCAGTTATTTGATCCTTTACACCATTGCTTCAGATTTCCCGATAATCAACTTGTGCCCACTTTGGAAGAATTCTCCCAACTCTTGAGGATTCATATTCTCAATCAACTACCTTTCAACGGTACGGAAAGATACCCAAAGCCAGAAGAGATTTCTCAAGCTCTACACTTGCAGTCATCTGATGTCACAACTAATTGGGAAACAAGGAGTGGTGTCAAAGGCTTTCGAGCAAAGTTCTTGTTTGAGAAAGCCTGAAACTGTTGGAACTCTTTGGATTTGCAAGCCTTTGAGGAAATTGTGGCTCTCCTCATCTATGGGATGGTTTTGTTTCCAAACCCTGACCAACTCATAGATGTGAACGCCGTCAAAATCTTCATATCCCGTAACCCAGTACCTACTTTGCTAGGATACATTCTACATTCTTTTCACACTCGCACTATGAGGAAAAGAGGTGTCCTTATGTGTTGCACTCCTCTCTTGGCAAGATGGTTTACTTTGCATCTTCCCCAATCCGTATTGAAGAATGAGCAAGGTTCAAGGTGGTCACAAAGGTTGATGACGCTCAAACATTCAGACATCCATTGGTGTTCCCGATCTATAAAGATGGTTTCTATTGTCGACCGTTGTGGAGAATTCCCTAATGCCCCTTTACTTAGAAGTAGGGGAGGTATCACCTACAACCCCTTCTTATCCCTAAGACAGTTTGGTTACGCCCGAAGGGATGGCCCTCATGAGATGCTCATTCAAGGTTTGTTATTTGACTACGAGAACAACGATCAAGGTCTTCACCAGAGATTTATCCGAGCTTGGAGGATGTTGAACAATGTAGATAGCAAGACATTGGGGCATAAGAATTCCATCCCTCTTGAGCCTTACCTCAAATGGGTACGAACTCGTGCTCAGAGTCTTATGATGCCTTATCCTTCCATTCTCTCGGTAATCATTAAGCCTGTTCTGGAAGGAGATGTTCCATACACTATCCTACATCCTGACTTGCCCACCTCTCTTGATGACTTACAAAGAGATTGGATACAACTCAAGGGGGAGCGAGATACTTTCGAAGCCCAATTCTACGCTAGCGAGAAGAAGGTTTTGGAAGTCACTAAGCAACTTCATGAGGAGCAGACTCTGAATGCCTACATCGCACCAAAGAGGATGCGTACAACCTTTTTGTCTTAGACTTTTTATATTATTTTGCCCAAAAAGGCACTTATTTACTCAAGCTTTAATTTATTAATATAACGTGTGTTTCCTTTTTGTCTAAAACAAATTTGAATCCCTAAAATCCTTGAAATCATTGTATATGCATTTACCATTCATCATAACATAAGCAGGTTTCTTGCAACAAGTCTCCTCATCTTTCTACTGTTTATTTCAATAAGATGGATCTCAAGCAAACAGTGAAGGACCTCCAAGCACAAAATGCCCAGTTTCAACAGATGTTCTTAACTCTAGCCAAAGGACAAGAAGAGTTGAAGACCTTGCTGGTTGAAGAGAAAAAGAAGAAAAAGAAAATAATTGGAATTCTAAACATGGGAAGAAGATTCCAAGGAAAAGCAAGAAGGACTTTAGACTTTGCTACATCATCTGGTGAGAAAGACAATCAAGATGGGAAAGGCAAGGAAGCAGTTGTTCAGCCAGATTCAAAAGAGGAAGAGGAAGAAGATGATTATTCTGAAGAACAATACCCTCGGCCGACGACAAGTATAAGCGTCTAGAAGAACGGTTAAGTGCAATAGAAATTCAAAAAGTGCCTGGATTGAACTTTAAGGAGTTGGGTCTAGTATCTGGGATTGTCATCCCTCCAAAATTTAAAGCATCGGTGTTCGCCAAATATGACGGAGTTTCATGTCCCAAAATGCATCTCCGGTCCTATGTGAGGAAAATCCAGCCTCATACCACTGACAAGGATTTATGGGTACATTTCTTCCAAGACAATCTGTCTGGAACTCAACTTGATTGGTTTTATCAGTTAGAAAGAGCCAATGTTCATAACTGGGAAGATTTGGCCGCTGCCTTTTACAAACAATATCAATACAACGTTGATCTTGCGCCCACATGTACTCAACTCCAGAGTATGGCCATGGTTTCAGGTGAAGGCTTTAAGGACTATGCACAAAAGTGGAGGGACTTAGCAGGATGAGTCCAGCCTCCCCTATCTGAAAGAGAGTTAGTTGATATATTTTTGGGCACCTTGTTCGGACCTTTCTTCAATCACTTAATTGGGAGTTCATCGGTAGGTTTTACCGAATTGATATTGACTGGAGAAAGGGTGGAAGCCGGGATAAAGAATGGGAAAATTCAAAAAGATGCATCCTATGCTGCTGTAAGAAAACCATTCATCAGAAAAAAGAAGTTGTTGTTGTATATCCTCAGAGAAATCAAGATAGGGCTGAACGCCATCCAATGGTGGGGGCTGTCATGATTCCTAAACCAGAGCTTGCTCAGCAAAGAAACAACCAACCAAGAACAGAAAGACATGTCAGACAGTTCACCCGAATTAATATGACACAATCTCAAGTATTTCCACATTTGTTAAGATCCAATCTAGTGACTTTGAAAGAAGCTCCAAAGAATCCTAACACAACCTCTCCTCACTATCATCCTAATGCCCGTTGTACATACCATTCTGAGAGTCCCGGCCATGACACTAACAATTGTTGGGCTCTAAAGAACAAAATACAAGACCTCCTTGAAGCCAAAGAGATTGAATTCGACGCGCCAAAAAAGCCTAATGTCATTACTGCCCCTATGCCTAAGCACGACCGTGATGTCAACACCGTTGAAGAAGATATGTTTGTTACTTTGGTTGATGAACTTTTGGCCCACTCCTGACTATCAAAGAGAACTTGTTGAATGCCAGTGTTTTCTCGGGCTGTGATGAAATCTGTCATTTCTATTTGTCCTCACCAACCAACTGTCCTATGTTGAAAGCAAGCGTTGAGTTCCTAATAGATAACAAGGAAATTTTGTTCGATAAGGCTTCAATTCCAACTGTTTCTTATAATGATGTTTCCATCGTGACCATTTCCGACAATTCTTCCAGGGTATCCACCAAAAGACCTTGATACAATTACATCAGTTCCTAAAGTAGCTTCGTTCATAATTACAATGCCTGGACCAATCCCGTATTTGTTAGACAAAATTGTCCTGTGGAATTATGGAGGTGATGTCTACTACCACAGTATCAAGCAAGATTGGCCAGTTTCTGAAGATTCAAGTTATGGGAAAGATGAATCCGATGTCAATAACATCGAAGGTACTAGCAAGATCACTCGAAGTGGAAGGGTTTTCTCTCCAGAAATTGCTCCTCCAAAATCTATTTCTTGACCTGTAATCATTCCCGTTGGTGTTGCTCCTCCAAAGGCTATTCCCAGTCCTACAATCACCTCTGCTAATACTCCTTTCGACAAAACTATTACAATCCCTGTTATCACCCCTACTGACATCCCTGCTGCCGAGTCAACTGAGACTCGAGGTAAAGGTATTTTGGTTGAGCTTGTTCGGACGAAGGTCCAATCAGTAGCTATCCATGAGACCTCCCGAAAAGAGATGGAGGAAATTCTAAAGATCATAAAAATAAGCAACTACAAAATAGTCGAGCAACTGGGGCGAACTCCATCAAAAATTTCCATGTTGGCTTTACTATTATGTTCTAAGGCTCATGCAAAAGCCCTGGTAAAATTCCTCAGAACTGCCCATGTACCCTAAGAAACACATGTCGACCAGTTCCAAGACTGCGTAGCCATCATGACAGCAGATAATGGTTTAGGATTTTCAGATGCTGATTTAACGCCAAGAGGGAGGACGTATAATGAGGCATTGCATGTCTCAGTCGAATGCAAAGGCATGTCCTTGGCTCATGTTTTGTTTGACACTGGTTCGTCTCTGAATGTATTGCCTAAAAAGGCTCTTGATAGGCTTGACTGTGAGAGATTGACATTGAAACCGAGCAACATAGTAGTGAGATCCTTCGAAGGCTCAAAAAGGATGGTGCATGGGGAAGTGGACATCCCTATAAAAGTTGGAACCCAAACATTTGATTCAACTTTTTATGTAATGGATATTCGACCTTCATATTCCTGCTTATTAGGCCGACCATGGATTCACAATGCTGGTGATGTTACCTCTACGTTGCATCAAATGTTGAAATATCAAATTCAAGGGAAGATCATCACTGTTCATGTAGAAGAAGAGTATATGGTCAGTCATCTGAATTCCTTCAGATATGTGGAATTAGATGGTAAATTTATTGAAACTCCATTCCAGCAGTTTGAAGAAGTCCCGCAAACTGTGGCGGTAACCAAGGCTGTGTCTCAAGTTCCCAAGATCACAAGGCCTCCACTCAAGATGTCGTCTTTAAAGGATGCCAAGGCAGTGATAAAAGAAGGTGGGTGCACTATTTGGGGTCAAATCCCAGATATCCCATACAAATATGAAAAATTAGGTTTGGGTTTTACTTCAGGAGCCCAGAAAGTTGTACGCCACGCTCGTGCCGGAGGACCACCCTTGAAGATCACCAACCACCAAGCCAACGCAGTAGAGGATGATGAACACAGCTACAACATGGAGGATTGGATTTTTCCCAACTGTCAGTGGAGGGCTCAACAATTGGGAAGCTAGAGATTTTTTCCCGATCACTTTTATCCCACAGTAATTTGTCTTTACATTTTGTTGGATCTGTAATATTAAAACAATTCAGACTCTTAAAACCATGTGTCTTACCCGAGGCACAATGGTCCATTTGTAAGGGTTATTATCTCATTTCCATATGACATCAATGAATCATGGACGTTTTTGCATACAAACTTTGTGCTCATTGTTTTTCTTTTTACATTTTCATTTCTTTCAAAGATATCTATACTCTTACACACACTCACACTCACAATGCTGGTCTACATCCACTCGGGATCCCATGGGTAATAGTTCTGCTATGGCCTTCTGTGACCCTGAAAATCTAATCTAACAAGCCGAAGACAAAGGTGAGGAAGATTTTTAAGTACCAGGGGAACTCGCCAGGTTACTGCAACAAGAAGAGAGGACCATTCAGCCCCACGAGGAACCAGCGGACACAATCAACCTAGGTACCGAAGAAGACAAAAGAGAAGTCAAGGTGGGTGCGAATCTGGAACCCAGTGTCAAAGAGTGTTTGATTCAGTTGTTACACTATTATGTTGAAGTCTTTGCCTGGTCGTATGAAGACATGCCAGGACTTGATGAAGATATTGTGGTACATCATCTACCAACAAAAGAAGATTGTCCACTAGTGAAACAAAAGGTTTGTCGCATGCGACCAGACATGTTGAAGAAGATTAAGGTAGAAGTCATGAAATAATTCAACACCAGATTCTTGGCCGTCACCTCCTTTCTGCAGTGGGTTGCCAATGTCGTTCCTGTGCCCAAAAAGACGGAAAAGTATGAATGTGTATGCACTACAGATATTTTAATCGGGAGATCCCTAAGGATGATTTCCCACTTCCCCACATTGATGTTCTAGTTGACAATACGGCACAGCACAAGGCGTTTTCCTTCATGGACGGTTTCTCAGGCTACAACCAAATCAATATGGCGCCTGAGGACATGGAGAAAACAACCTTTGTCACACAGTGGGACACATTCTACTACAAGGTTATGCCATTCGGGTTGAAGAATGTCTGGGCAACCTACCAACGTGCCATGGTAGCTCTATTTCTCGACAAGATACACCGCTAAATAGAGGTCTATGTGGACGACATGATAGCTAGATCTTAAATAGAGGAAGAACATCTTGATCATTTACAGAAGCTGTTTGAGAGGTTAAAGAAATACAAGCTTAGGTTGAACCCAAATAAATGCACCTTTGGGGTGAGGTCTGGTAAACTCCTAGGCTTTGTCATCAACAATAAAGTTATTGAGGTGGATCCTGCCAAGGTGAAAGCAATACAAGAGATGCCCGCTCCTCGTACTGAGAAGGAAGTCAGAGGATTATTAGGACGTTTAAACTACATTGCCAGATTCATTTCTCACCTGACAGCTACTTGTGAACCAATCTTCAAATTACTGAAGAAAGATCAAGTAGTCAAATGGAATGATGAGTGCCAAACTACTTTCAACAAGATCAAAGAGTACCTGCAAGAGCTTCCTGTTTTGATGCCGCCAGTCGAGGGAAGACCATTGATCATGTATCTAACTGTTTTGGAAAACTCAATGGGATGTGTGTTGGGGCAGCATGACGAGTCTGGCCGAAAAGAGCATGCTATTTATTACCTGAGCAAAAAGTTTATCGATTGTGAAACAAGATATTCACTGCTTGAGAAAACTTGTTGTGCTCTGGCATGGGCTGCTCGCCGGCTAAGACAATATATGCTGACCCATACTACCTTATTGATATCTAAAATGGATCCAATAAAATACATCTTCGAGAAACCTGCCCTCTCTGGGAGAATGGCGATATGGCAGATGATCATGACAGAATATGACATACAGTATACTACCCAGAAAGAAATAAAGGGCTGTGTACTGGCTGATCACCTTGCTCACCAAGTTGTGGAAGACTACCAGTCCATGATGTTCAAATTCCCAGATGAAGACATCATGATGGTAAATAACTGTGAAGAATTCAAACCATATAACGGACCTGAACAAGGATCCCGATGGACCCTGGTTTTTGATGGGGCGTCCAACGCACTCGGCAATGGTATTGGTGCTGTACTCATATCTCCTGAAGGATGTCATACTCCCTTCACGGTAAGACTCTGATTCAATTGTACAAATAACATGGCAGAATACGAAGCGTGCATTTTTGGTCTCAAAGCTGCCATAGATTTGGGGATCAAATCCTTAAAGGTATTCGAAGATTCAACTTTGGTCATCAGCCAGATCAAAGGGGAATGGGACACCAAACACCCTAACCTTATCCCCTACAAAGAACATGTGTTGACATTGCTCCCACATTTTGAGAAGATTACCTTCGAGCATTTCCAGAGAGAAGAAAATCAGCTAGCATACGCACTAGCCACAATGTCATCCATGTTCAAACTTAAATGGGATAACGAAGCTCCCCAGATCACCATTGAACAAATGGATGAACCAGCTCACTGTCACGAGATTAATACTGAAGAAGTATTGGACCAGCCTTGGTTTCACAAAGTCAAGAGGTATCTCGAGGCTCAAGAATATCCGGAAGGAGCTTCAGTCAATGATAAGAAGTTCTTAAGGAGATTCTCTGCTAAATTCTTCCTTAGTAATGGCATTCTCTACAAATGCAACCATGACTCTGTTTTACTCCATTGCGTAGACAATGTTGAGGCAAAAAAGATCATGGCTGAGTTACATGAGGGAACTTTTGGCACCCATTCCAGTGGGCATACGATGGCAAAGAAGATCCTACGGGCAGGCTATTACTGGTCTACCATGGAAGCAGATTGCTATCAACACTCTTGAACCTGCCATAAGTGTCAGATATATGCTGTCAAGGTGCACGTACCTCTAGTTCCTCTGAATGTCTTGACGGCTCCTTGGCCCTTTTCTATGTGGGGTATCAATATGATTGGGGAAATCAAACCAACAGCCTCCAATGGACACCGCTTCATCCTAGTGGCCATTGACTAATTTACAAAGTGGGTTAAGGCAGCATATTTCGCTTCCGTGACCAAGAATGTTGTAGCCCGGTTCATTAAACAGAATCTCATCTGTCGGTATGGTATCTCGGAGAGGATCATCACAGACAATAGTACGAATCTGAACAATACTATGATCACCGCCCTGTGCGAGCAATTTAAGATCCAGCACCATAATTCTTCCTCTTACCAGCCAAAGATGAATGGTGTTGTCGAAGCCGCAAATAAGAACATCAAAAAGATCATACAGAAAATGACAGTCACATACAAAGACTGGCATGAGATGCTACCATTCACTCTCCACGGTTGTCGTACCACGACACGCACATCAACTGGGGAAACACCTTACTCTTTGGTATATGGCATGGAAGTTGTCTTTCTTATTGAGGTCCAGATCCCCTCTCTAAGAATCATCAAGGATGAAGGGCTGAATGAAGAAGATTGGATTCATACTCGACTTAATCAACTAAACTTAATTGATGAGAAAAGGCTTACTGCTGTCTGTCATGGTCAAATGTATCAAAAACGGATGATCAAGGCTTTCAACAAAAAGGTCAGACGCCAAGTGTATCAAGTCAGAGATCTGGTGATCAAACGTATCATACTGCCGCAAGGTGATCCCAGGGGAAAATGGACTCCTATATACCAAAGACCATTTGTAATCAAAAGCATATTCTCTGGTGGAGCAATGATCTTTACCACCATGGATGGTGACGACCTACCACACCCCGTGAACATAGACATAGTCAAAAGATACTACGCATAAAGAGACATGCTAGGTTGACACACCTAGGAAAAACAAGGGCATCCCGATGAACCAAAAAGGTTCGGGAAAAAATTAGGGATAAAACAAAAAAAATGTGTACACCCGACAAGTTGAAAATCCGAAAGGGCGACTTGGACAAAAAAAGGGTATCCCGGTGGACTGAAAACCCGAAAGGGAGGTCCAGGAAAAAGTTAGGGAATTAAAGCGTATGACTATGTCCTGTTGGATCACCTTACGGACAAACTGGAAAACTCAGAGGTTCTGATCAATTCAATCAACTTCGGATAAGGCAACAAGTGGACAATATGCTCAGAGACACGAAGGCTACAGCAGAATGGGAACCCCATGGGATTATTGCACATAGCTATCTTTTCTTTGTATCAAAATTTTCATTTTTTTACGACGGCATTCTCTTACTATAATGTTTGTCTCATTGTACAAAAATACTTACTCAAAGTCAATACAAAGATATCCCTTTGAAAATGCAAAACTATCTATTTTTCTTTACTCTTGTATTTTGTTTACAAAAACGTCCAATGATTTATTGTTCAACATATGCATTTGAACATAATTACTGTTTACAAATAAACAAAATAGAAAGACAATCACTGATGGCTTTAAGAGATAGGGAAATCTCTCTAAACTATTTCCATGAAATCCCCCGTAGTGTGCAGTTTAATCCCCAACGGAATAAAGCTTCCAGTTATCAATCCCCAGTAGAAGTGGTCCAATTTCTCAGGATTCCCCAACAGGATTTTATAAGCAGTACACAACATTTCCCTTATAATAGAGTTTATTTCTCTAAATGGAAATTCATCAACACCTAAACTTCACAACATGAAGACTTACACTCCATATCCTCAGCAGTAGTCAAGGATTTTATTTCCCCCTATCCAACAACAGTGCAGAAGATTAACTCACATACGCATACATCGCATCCATATATCATAAAAATCGATAACACGAATGCATATATCACAATCTCATTGTACCATACATTTCATACATCATGACATTGCATACAACTAATGTTTTTACCCTTTTCAGGATAAGATTAGTCAATGGCTATCATCAACAAATTACAAAGGTCAGAGGTTGATACCTAAGACAAGCCAAGAAAATCATCTACACGAACAACTGAATCAATCCAGCACGGGTTCTTCAGATTCAACTCAGATACGCTCCAGACATGGATGCCATCCTAATGCTCATTCAGATTCAACTATCAGATACAGTTCAGATACGCTCCAGACACAGATGCCATCCTGATACTCATTCAGATTCAACTTTCAGATACAGTTCAGATATGCTCTAGACACGAATGTCATTCTGATACTCATTCAGACTCAACTTTTGATACAGTTCAGATATGCTCCAGATACAGATGCCATCATAATACTCATTCAAATTCAACTATCAGATATAGTTCAGATATGCTCTAGACACGGATTCCATCCTAATACTCATTCGGATTCAGCTTTTAGACACAGTCCAGATACGCTCTATACACGGATGCCATTCTAATACTCATTCAGACTCAACTTTCAATACAGTTCAGATACGCTCTAGACACCAGATGCCATCCCGATACTCATTCAGATTCAACTCCCAGATACAATTCAAATACGTTCTAGACACGGATGCCATTCTGATATTCCTTCAGATTCAACTTTCAGATACAGTTCAGATATGCTCCAGACACGTATGCTATTCTGATACTCATTCAGATTCAACTTTCAAACTTAGCTCAGATACGCTTTAGACACAGACGCCATTCTAACACTCATTCAGTTTCAGCTTACAAATACTATTCAACAATCATTTATGGATGGCATCTGCAATTCAATCTCCAACAACTTTCCATCATCTCTCCAAATGGCATCTTTAAGACCATTCCTATACCATTAACCTTCACATCACCGAGTGCAAATTTCTGGGCACTATAATGTCTAATCATCTTCCACCTTCGAGTCACGAATGGCAAAACTCGCCAATCTAACTCTTCAGGCTTAATAAGATTGAACAAGGTCAATTGTTGTACCCCAAAATTTTCCCTCTCACTTATCAAGAACTTACTCACAAGATCTCCTTTGACTCAAGACTGCACTAGGATTGATCAGTTCAAGACACCTCCTTACGCATTGATGACCAAAACTAGGGTTTGAGTTTGCACAAGGATTTTTGAACTTCCAATGCCCCATATGGCTTTCATGTATCATTATGGATCCCCAAGATCACTCATGTCAAGTTTCAAGCCTTGGATCACACTTTTGCTCAGTCAATTGAGCAGTTGACCTAAAAATCAACTATATTGGGGGAAAAGTCAACTATGGCCAATTTACAGTCAAACTTCATAAATTTTGATCCACATCAACATTATAAACTCATATGTATTATTTTATCAAGTTTGGACCATAACTCCTCAAGAAATTTGATCAAATCTCTAAAAGGGCAAAATGGTCAAAATTAGGGTTTTGACTGGGAAAGGGCAATTTTTGATTTTTGACCTAGAAAATGATTAATTGGTTTAAGGAATGATCTCAATAGTCCAATTGCATCATTTTTACCTAATGACATGGCTCAAAACATTGCAAGTCCAATAGATTGATAGATGAATTTTTCAGTCAACTGATCAAAAGTCAATTGTATACTGAAAAGTCAAACCTTGACTTTTTGGTCAAATTCAAATGCAAAAGATCAAAATTCATCAAAACATGTCAAAATATGAAACTTATTCATCAATAAATCCAAAATTTAATTTTGAAAAGTGAAAATTTCTAAACTTAGAAATTTTTCTAAGTGTTGGAAATTTCTAATTTTTTCACAACTTTGAGCAAAATTTTCACCATGATGCAAGATGATTCAAGAGAAACATCCAACATGAAAGTCGTAGATATCCATGAAATCTAAAAATTTTCTTCACATAACATCTTCCCAAAGTGCTTGGATCTCAAGTTATAATTTTAAGAACATGTGGTCATGAAACAAAACACTTAGTGAAATTTTGCCCTAATTTGGTCAGGATTTTGACCCAACTTCATGGCACTTTTACATACAGTTCCAAGGGGAATCTTAAAAATAAATTCAAGGATGGGTTTTATAGAACATTTCAAGCTTTCCAAAATGTCAAAGAACTCCTTGAGATCATTCTTGAGTAGGGAGAATCGAAGAGATGAAGTTAGGGTTTTATCACTTGAATTACAAGGCATTTTGTGATGAACAAAATTCAAATTCAAAGTTATGATGCATAAACTCTACTTTGCAGGCCTCAAACTTGTTAGGCACTCCATAATTAATGGCTTGCACGGATGTTAGAGTTCTCATTTCAAGCATTCAATGCAAGGCCATGCTTTATGTCCATTTTGGGAAGAAAGTATACATTGCCATTTTGATAAAGTGCTTTTTTACACAAAACGTGTTCTTGAGCCTTGCACTTGTTCTCTTTTGATCATACAAGTCCCATAAACTATAAGAAACTTGTTAGACACTTACAATCACTCAGCCTATGCTTGTACCTCACATTGAAACTTGTTTTCCCACTTTTCTTCAAAATCAAGTAACCTAGAAATTAGCTGAAAACTTGTACTTATGATTGTCCAAACCACTCCAATCCTTTTGATTATATATATACAAACGATTTTCCACAGAATACACGAATGCCTAAGCCCTCAAACACTTTGAAATCAAAACTTGCACCAAAAACCTCCATTACTTGTCATTTCTGACCTTGAACTTGAAATACACAATCCACTCGTGTGTTTTCACTTTTAATCAATCACAAAGCTTCTATAACTCATATAGAGTCTATCCAAACCCTTAATACACAACTGTAACACCATTTTCACCATCCTCCATTTTAAAAAAGAGGGGTCTGCAAGTGGCCTTCTCCAGAACTCCTCAGTCACTTCTAGCTCAAGCTAAACATCCCTTTAGCTTCCTGGGAACTTGAGAAAGCTAACCCAATCATTGGAACTCACTGAAAGCTGCTCAAACTTCAAACCTGATACCCTCTTGCAAGGTAAGTTTTCTAACTTTAGAATTTTTCATACAGGCATCATCAATGATTTATTTGTGAATGAAACATGTAGCTATCATTGCCCTAAAGCTAACCATGTTCATAGTTTTCATTAATTTTGTTTGAGCTTGAGAATTTTAAGATTGAAATTTCTGAGATTTTTAGGGTTCAGATTAGGGCCAGTGAAATTCATGTTTGTCTTTGATCTATATTTTTAATGCTTTACATTTATGAAACCGTGAGGAAATTTTATAAAAGTTTCATGTTTACAGTTTTCATTTTTGTTGAGATTTGAACAAGTTACAGTCGGTCTGGCTGGAGGTTGAAGATGAAGTGTAAATCAGGGCGCGTTTTGTATCATATATTTATTTTTTTGCTTATGTTAATGGATGTATAGCCACCCCAGTGGTAGAAGCGCGCGCATGTAACCTTTGGGATCTGGGTTCGAGCCCCAGTGGTACCCTTTTGATTTTTTTAATATTTTTGCATTCTTACTCTTTTTTGCAGGCGCTGGGCTTCATCTTTGGGCCTTATGTTTTTGTTATTTGTCACCCCCTTGCATGCTATTCACATCCTGGCCCAGTTTTATTTTATTTTCTTATTTTATTTATTTATTTATTTTCTTAAATATTTTCTAATATTAAAAAATCATAAAAAATATAAAAATAGTAGATTTGTATTTTGACATAGTTTATTTATTTTTTCTCACAAAAAAATATTTCATTTAATCAATACTTTATTTATTTTACTAATTATCTTTGTAAATTTAATTAAAAATAAGTTTTAGTTATTTTATTTTACACCAATTTAAATATATTATTTTAATATAAAAAAGGCCAAAAATATTTTATAATACTATAATTTATTTTCAAAAAAAAAATACCCAAAAAAATTACTTTTCTTATAAACTTAATTTCTCTTTTAATCAATTAATAGATTTAGGGTTTTATTTAAAATCTTTTCTTAGTAAATTTAGGTTTTATTTTTAATTAATTATTTTCTTCTAACTAACTAGGTTAAAAATCAAAACCCCTTTTCTCATGAAAAATCAAACAAATATCTATTTTCTTCACATTTACATTCTTACATGTTTATTCATCTTGTACATTATTTATTTGAATTCTTGTATAAATTCAATATAGTTGTAATAGATAATTAGGATTTAAATTCTTGCAATCCCCATTTATACTTTGTACTCCCCCCTCCCACAAGTATTGTAATAGCGTAGTGACTTTAAATTCCGCAATTTATCGCTTTATATACAATTGCTAGTAATTAGGGTTTGTATGGAAAGACTAAAACCAATATTTAGAAAACCATAATTCAAGACAAAATCAAGCATGAAAACAATACACTTGCATACAATTACCCCCTAGGGTAAATCCACTTGGTTGCCTTTAAAAAATGGCCATATTACGCATGTGAGGTATCTTAGCAAAAACAAGCAAAATATAAGATCATAGTCCCTCGATGACAATATCTAAGTTGCCTTTAAAATGATCTTAGTCCCTAAAAGAGAAGGCTAAGACACCTTGCAACATTGCTAATCATGGTTATACGATGACCCACGCCCGTCCCGTTTACATCCAAAGATAGGGTTACTTACCAAATCAATGGTAAGATAACAATGTCAAAGGAAAAAAGAAAATGAACATGAAAGACTTTTAAGTAGGTAGAATGCTCCTAATTACTTGCTCAATTTCAAAACATCCTTGCTATTTTCAAAACAAACACCTACACTTTCAAACCTCTTACAAACTTGAAAACATTTCCAAAAGATCAAACATCTTTGTATACATTCTTACGAATGAGAATCGTTACAAAGATTGCCTAAACAATGGCCTCTTTATAAAATACTTTTAAAAACCACACAAAGCACAATTTCAAACAAAAGCAAGTGATCTAGAAAGTAACTAAGAGCTCATGGAAAACCATGGATGAAAAGGGTGCTAACACCTTCCCTTTTCATAATCTACCCCCCGAACTCAAGAAACAATCTCAAAGGTCTTTCCTGTGCTTTTTTACCTTTCCTTTTGGATAAAAGAAAAGTCGGCGGCGACTCTTGCTAACCGCAACATTTGCAATCAAACGCAAAACCTTCAAGTCATTTCTCCCACCGTATCACAGTTGTGCATACCAGGCATGAAGAGCAATTTGCTCAGTATAGGGCAGTTGGTCGAAAAGAATTATAAAGTGTCAATCAAAGATAAGATGATGAGGGTCGTTGATGCAAATGGGAGATTAATATTGAAGGCTCCTATGTCTCAGAATTGAACCTTCAAGATTGAACTAAATGTGATGGAGCACAAGTGCCTTTCAACTGTAGCTAGCAGAGATGAATGGATATGGAATTATAGACTAGGCCATCTCAACTTCAGAGACATCAGAGATTTGAAGAGAAAAAATATGGTTTCAGGATTTCCTGAAATTGACATTCCAAACGAAGTATGTGAAGAATGTGTGCAGGCGAAGCAACACAAGAATAGCTTCAGCAAGGATGCAGGAAGCAGGTTGAAGGCTATTCTTGAAGTCATATACTCTGATGTATGTGGACCAATCCAGGTGGATTCGATGGGAGGTAACAAATACTTTGTTACATTCATAGATGATTTCAGTCGAAAGCTATGGACTTACCTGATCAAAAAGAAAAGTGAAGGGATCAAAGTATTTTCCAAGTCGATATACTTCGACAAGCTATGGTCGAAAGACAAAACGGTCGAAAGCTCAAAGTTTTGAGAACTGATGATGGTTAAGAATATGTGTCGATATACTTCGACAAGCTATGTAAAAATGAGGGGATTGTGCATGAGGTGGTGCCACCCTATACTCCACAACAAAATGGAATTGCAGAAAGGAAGAATCGAACCATCATGAATATGGTGAGAAGTATGTTGAAAGGCAAGAATTTACCTAAAGAGTTTTGGGGTGAAGCTGTTTTTACTGCAGCATACATTTTGAACAGATGTCCTACAAAGAAGCTAGAAGGAATTACTCTAGAAGAATGTTGGTCTGGTGTGAAGCCTAGATTGAGTCATCTGAAGGTATTTGGATCTATTGCACATAGACATGTGCCAGATTAGTTGAGAAGAAAACTTGATGACAAGTCAAGTCAAATGATTATAGTTGGATATCATTCGATATGAGGCTACAAGTTGTTCGATCCAGTGAAAAATAAGATTGTGATCAGCAGGGACGTGATCATATATGAGTTTAAAGAATGGGATTAGACTGAAAATGTCAAGAAAGATTCAGTGGGAATCCTATTCGAAGAACCAGAAACTCAAGTTGAAAGAGAAGTTCGACAAGAGGAACCAGCAGATATACCAAGTACAAGAAGACCTCAAAGAGCAAGACGCATGCCTGCAAGATTGCAAGATTGTGTGATTACATCAGATGATGTGATGGATGATGAAGGTGAGCTGGTACATTATGCTTTCTATGCAGATGTCGAACCTGTTAATGCAGCTGAAGCATTAAAGGAATCAAAGTGGGTGAAAGCAATGACGAAGGGAGTGCAAGTCGAAGTATTCAGAAGACTAAGAGCCATGATGACCATAGATAGTTTAGACACAATGAATTAAGCGGTGTGTTAAATTGTAATTCAGTGTGTCGAAACTATGTGTCGAAAAGATTTAATTTGCTTTAGATTTAAATAGATTTGATTTAAGTCTAGAATATATTAGATTTGATTTAGTAACAAAATAGATATTTTGGTCTTTGGGATTAGGGTGTAAGCTCAATTATAAATAGAGGGAGTAATCCCTATTTTTGTAAGCAATTCAATCAAGTCATTCACAATATTTTACAATTGAAGGTGGATAATAACGTTTTCACAGTTTGTGAGCAAAGAGAAACTATGCCGAAATTATTTGTCTTGTCTTCTTTTCTTTGTTTGTCTCATAATTAAACTGTCATTGTGGTAGAAATTCATCATAGAATTTAGTGGGTTTCCAACAATTTCCTACTCTGCATGATTATTGATCACATGGAGACTTTCATATTGTTGACCAATTTTTCCCTATTTTATTTGTTTTTTTTAAACTTGTTATTTTTAACAATTATGAATATATATATATATATATATATATATATATATATATATATATATATATATATATATATATATATATATATATATATATATATATATATATATATATATATATATAGTTTAGTTTGTTTATTGGGATTTTTAAATATGTAAATATGTACAAAATTTCTGAACAAATTTACAAATATAAAGTTTAATAAGAATTGCATATTCTAATCCGTGTTCTTACTTGGTTAAAACTGTATATCGATTTTAATTGTAAAATTGGTTACTAATACATGTTAGTTTGATACAATTTCATTTGTCTCTTTTGATTCTTTTTATGCAATTAACAAGTTTGTTATTGTGAAGGTTTCTAAAGATAGCTCAAATTCATTTTCTCTTGGCACCTTCATACCTTGCCATTTTTTTCTTCTATTTTATTATATTTATTTTACTAATTTGATAGTTATTATTGTAACGACACAATAATACATAACACTTTTGTTTTTTATATTTGATTCGATTCACTCGTAAATAAATTTAATTTGTGTTGATATTCTCATCATTGTGTGCAATTTTGAACGTGGAATTCTATTTAATTTTTGAACGCATTTGAACACAAATTTTTTGTTTGATCTCTTAGAGTTGATTTCTACATGAATATATTCTAACATTATTTAATAAAGTGCAATACTCAATGGATTTCGATTCACTTCACTTCAGTCCCATAGTTTACTCTTAGACCTTATTTGATATTTTGAGTAGTAACCTTTGCGCTGTTGGTTTTGTCTGGTTGTATTGTGTTGTACCCCAAAATTTTCCCTCTCATTTTACTCAGCACATGCCCATTGAGATCCTCAATTTTCTCAAGGTTGCCCAAGAGTTGACCAGACAAACTCTCTCCTAAGGCAATGCGTCTCAAATTAGGGTTTCCATTTTCATCAGGATGTGTGTACTCCAAAGGCCTCAAATTATTTACATGGTCCTAATATGTTCTCAAGGTCATCCATGTCAAATCTCATACCTTGCACAAGAATTTTGCTCAGTCAACTGCTCAAATGCTTGAGAATCGATTGTATTAGGTCAAAAGTCAATTGTGGCCCACACACAGTCAAACCTCAAATTTTTTGGTCAACATCAACATTTTGAAGTAACTTTCATCATTTGATCAAGGTTTGATCATGATACCTCAAGGAATGCTCCTAATTCATCAAAACTCAAAAGTTGCTAAATTAGGGTTTCTTAGGAAAAGTCAACAAAACTTTGACCAAGCATAATTTCCTCATACTTTATCAGAAATTTTCCATCCAAGGCTCATTTTGAAGAGGATGAAATTCCCTAAAATTCATCTTCATCCCTCAAGTTCAAAATATGCACTCACAAAATCATATGAATTTCTACATTATAGGTCCTTTTGAAAAGTCAACAAAAACACTGTTTAGGTTAAATCTTCTTACATGAACATGGAAGACCCAATTCAGATGAGACCAAAAGGGTTGTTTAGGAGACCTCCTAAACTTTCTAAAAAGTCCAAGAACACCTCTCTAGGGTTAAAATTGGAAGAGATGTGCCTTGTCAAAGTTGACCATTTTTGCAAAATTGCCAAAAGTCAAATGTGCTCAAAGATGCATTTTTTGCCAAATGGGCCTAACTTTTTATGCTTGCACCTAACTCATAACATGGTCCACGACTCAAATATTCACCCACACATTGTTTTCTTCATTTTCCATTTTATTTTGATTTTTTATTAATTAAAAATTGAATTAAATCAAATAAATGACAAAAAATAGCAAAGATTTGTTTTGATTTGATTTATGGACAGAATCACAAGCTAATTATGTTGGCATATCAAGATCAAATCGAATCAAGGTTGATTGGCACAAGAATGGCATGATTAGGCCTAATTTGGAAACAAATCACACAAAGGAAGAATGAGATCAAATCTTGAAAAATTCCAAAGATACAAGTGGTTTTTATAACCCTAATTCATTCAAGGGTATATAGTGAGCAAGGCCAGGCACGAAAACAAGGGCTAACAGTCGTGGAAAGCACAAAGAAAAACTCAAATTTTTGGAAAAAGTTGGTGAATCGGATTTCAACATAGAGACCAATTCAGACCATTCCAAAGCTCATAAACAATTCCTGGATATCTCTTGGAACTAACAAGATCAATTGCACGCCTACTCACGCCCAGAATCAACCACTGAACCCCACATGGTTTGCTTGCTTTTTCAAAATTGGTTACGACAATTCTTGCATCATTAGCATAATTTAATGACATATTTGTGATCATTGATGTATTTGTAACATGTCTGAATAATTTAATTGAAGTTTTGATGCTTGTAGGCGTGTTTGCCATTGTTAGGGTTTTCGTGGCTACTTTAGGGTTTTTATCGACAGGTAAAATTAGACCAAGAACAGGGCACCATAATGATCGTGGCATCAAGACCAGTTGAATCCTGTCCTTCAATTTCATTTATCATGCGTTTTATGAGTTTTTGAAGTTGGCAGGGCTATGGCTACAAATGTTTGACTGTAGGTAAAAATCTTGATACCTAATACGACGGATGAGGAGGAAGACGACAACGTGTCTGAACCCCATTGGACCATTTGAATTTCGCGCTTCTTTCCAGCTAACCACTTTGTTTCATATATTATATTTTGTTATTATTATGTTAACAAATAAGAACAACAACCCATATGGCAAAGCGCATTGGTGGTGAGTATGAGGACCTGGGTTCTATCCCAGGTCCCAGCATTTTCTTTATTTTAATTTCACTTTGTAGATCTTGTGCTTCTCTCATCTAAATGCTTGCCATATGCCATGACCATCCAGCCAATGGATCACAACCTCTCCAGATCCAGCGCCTACAGCAATGAAGGATCATGGTGTACTCTCAAGTCAACACCACATAGGATCAAACATTGACTGGGCTGGCTGGCTTCATGGGCCTGGATAATTTCACAATACACCCCCCTTCAGCAAACAGGCCCATTCTATCTTTTTTGTTTTAATTCTTTTAATTATTTTTCTAACTATTCTTTTTTTTATTTAAAATAACCTCAAATTATTTCTTTTTATTATTAAATCAAAAATCACAAAAAATACCAAAAATCATTTTTTCATAAAATGTTTATTTTCTATAATTAATTAATTTAATTAAAAATTAGGATAATTTAACTCTTTTTTTTGTAATTAAAATCAATTAGAAATTAGGGTTTAATTTTGTATATAATTAATTTTTTCTTCAAAAAATAACTTAAATATTTTTCTCAATTAGATTTTTAGGTTTTATAATTATTCTTGCATTTAATTCGTCGCGCGCATTTTAATTACTTTTTTTATTATTTTTGTAACTGCTCGGAGTTTGTAATAGCTTTAATTAGGTTTTAATTCCTCCTTTTATTTTACAGTCAAAAATAATTTTGTATCTGCGAAAGCCATGTAATAACTAAAACTTTAAACTTTCTGCATTTTAATTTCCGCAATTATAAACTGCCTAGATGTATGTTAATAGGATTGTATGGAAAGACTAACTGAAAATTAATACGGTAGAAAAACCTAAATGTGTAAAGACAAATTAACTGAAAATATTCACTCGCACAGGCTCACTCCTAGGGTTTACACCATTCTAGCTGCCTTTGGTTAAATGGTCATAAAGTATAGGGTTTATAAGCGATCGTCCTCTAGCCCCGAAAGATCTAAATGAACCATTCGGATGTTGCCTCGGAAAAGATCTTTAAGGCTTTAGGAGGATTACTAAAATTACCTAACATTGCTTTTGTGATCGTATTTGTCCCTTCAAACATCCCTTAAAACTCCAACAACAGTGCTACCTATTCCTTAATAATGGGAAAGTGTTGTCTAAAGGAAAACGAACTGACTTTTTCGAGTAGGTAGATTAGTTCCTAGGTACTTTCTCAAATAAAATTTTCACACAAACACTTTTCAAAATAAGTTTCAAAACAACTTCGTCACACTCTTGAGGACTGATACAAGGGTTATCACGAAGTAAAACTTTTTCAAAACAAGCACACACAAGAAATTTCAAAATGAGCAAGTACCTAAGAGCCCGTGGAAAATCACAGATAGAAAGGGTGCTAACACCTTCCCTTTCTATAATCTGCCCCCCGTACTCAGAAATATTCTCGAAAAAAGGTTTTTTCTGTTCTTTTTCCTTTTCCTGATTGGATAAAATAAAAGTCGGCGGCGACTCTTGCTTACCGCAACATTTGTGAACAAAAAACACAAACCAGTATTAACAGTCGGTTTTTCCACCTTATCACAGAACTGGCGACTCTGCTGGAGACATAAAGTGGGGTTTACCTTAGGAACTAGGTCATTTTAAAATTGCTTCCTTGTTTTGTCTTGCCTGCTTTAAATTCAAGGGTTTTGTTTGGGTATTATTAAAGATCCTACACCCGGATCTAGGGACACTTTTTAGGTAAACAACAATAGATCGTGGAGACTGTACGGCATAGACCAATATGGTTTAAACGATGGCTGTGTTGGTGTGACACTTTGGTTGGTACCCGTATCTTTTGTGTGGAAACGAGGAGAATATGAGGCCGCCGCGTGGTGTCGTGAAGCACTAACGGACCTTAGAACCTTAGTTGAACAAACATGGCCATTAGAAAGTAGTGAGATTACCGGCCTCAGTATAAAGCTGAGGATTGGTTGATACTCGATGCTACACTCATTGAGATCAGACTTTCAGGATATTTCGGCCGCAAGAAAAGATTGCTCGAGCTGAAACAATGCCCGATAAAGGATGATCAATGATATTGAAAATATTTAGAACCCGATTACTTTTCTAATATAGGTTTAAAACCAACTAAACTTCAAGAGGGTACTTACTTTTAACCTCATGCAAGCCTTTGAACCTATGGTCTATTGTGTGTTTTGCTTATATGTGATTTATCCTATTTTAACATGACATCATGCATCATAACATCATGCCTTAACATTTCCTTAAACATTTCAAGGATCTTGAGGGTCTATGATGCAGGTTATGATAAATCAGACGTCTAGAAAGGGGCAAGGGGATTTATTTTCCTCTAGCCAATGTCATCAGAAGATCAAAACTCAACAACTTGAGTCAGGGGCTATGACCCACTTGATATGGTGAGCTTGACTCTTGTAGAAGGACTCTCAATGATACAAAGTTCTTCAATCAAAGCTGCAAAATTCAACTTCTGACACTTTCTTGTTTCCCCCACAAGATCCTTGAAAACATTGCATACATATATAATACATATCATTGCATAAGCAGGTTTCACAGCATGTCTCTCATGTTCTCGCTGTTTATTTCAGCAATGGCTCTCCAACAAGACAACAAAGATCTCTAAACTCAAGATGCCCAGTTCAAGGAATTTCTTCTAAATCTATCAAAGGGGCAAGAAGACCTGAAAACACTCTTCGTCAGGAATCTGACCAAGGAGCTTCCTTGCAACAACAAGGATGAACAATCGGAACAGCTGCAAGTTGAGGTAGAAGCAATGAGAATCCAGATGATGGGGTAGATGACTCTTATCCAAAACTTAGCTCGAGGACAAGAAGGGCTAAGATCTTTCCTCAACAAGCTTCACCAAGATGGATGCAGATCCATGAAACAAACAGTTAAAATTGTGGATCAAGGCATTAATCAACCCCCAATGAGAGAAGAGGTTGGTTTGGTCAGGAACGGATCTTTCCAGATTGCTACACATCGCAAGCCCAACCACAACCTTGCCAACGACAACGGGGCAATCGGCATAAGAAGAATACATTCGAAAGACGCTTCACTGAAATCAACATCTCATTGGCTCAAGCATTGCAACGCCTGTTGAAGGCCAAGTTGGTTATATTAAGGGACCCTCCTCAGAATCCCAACATAGACTCCCCAAGGTACAATCCAAATGCAATATGTGCGTACCACTCCAACAGCCCTAGGCATGACACCAACAGCTGTTGGGCATTGAAAAATAAAATTCAAGACCTGATTGATGAAGGAGCGTCAGAATTTGCACAAGACGGTCAGGATGAGTTATTCTGTCATCCCCCCAAAATTCAAGGAACCGGTATTTGCTAAGTATGATGGGGTCTCTTGCCCTAAAATGCATATATGTTCCTATGTGAGGAAGATACAGCCTCATACTGTTGACAAAGATTTGTGGGTTCATTTCTTCTAAGAAAGTCTTTCTGGAACACAACTGGATTGGTTCTATCAGCTGGAAAGAGCCAATGTTCATAACTGTGAAGACCTTGCTGCTGCATTTTATAAGCAATATCAGTACAATGCAGACCTCGCTCCCACCCGTACACAACTTCAAAGCATGTCTATGGATTCTAGCGAAGGCTTCAAAGAATATGCCCAGAAATGGAGGGATCTAGCTGGCAGGCTACAACCTCTTCTGAATGATCGGGAAATGGTAGATATATTCATGGGCACCCTGGCTGGACCGTTCTTTAATCTGCTGATTAGGAGTTCCTCATCTGGATTCACAGAGATGGTTCTGACTGGAGAAAGGATCAAAAGTGGTATCAAGAGTGGGAAGATCCCGATGGCTGCATCTTCTAATGCTGAGAAGAAGCCACTTGCTGGTAAGAGGGAAGCCAATACTGTGTATGGCCAGAAGAGTCGTAATAAGGCAGACGACCACAATCAATCTATGTGGGAAATAATGGTCTCTAATCCTACGCCTATGCAACAACACCAACAGGGGAATCAACGTAATGAGGTCACGCCTAAGAGACTGTTCAGCAGAATTAACATGTCACTAGCTCAAGCGTTACAATACATGTTGAAGGCGGGGTTGATTACGTTAAAGGCTCCTCTGCGAAATCCCAATACTTCTGCTCCTAGTTACCACCCCGGCGAAAGGTGCGCATACCATTCTGATAGTCCTGGACATGATACAAGTGGCTGCTGGGCTCTGAAGAACAAATTCAGGATATGATTGATGCTAAAGAGATTGAATTCTACCCTCCAGAGACTCCCAACGTGATCACTGCTCCCCTGCCAAAACATGGATAGGATCAAAAGCATTTTTGTTCATTTGAATTCTCAAGCTGTATTTTCTTTGTTTATTCGAACAATTATTGTCATGTCAAAACTTTGTTATTTCATTAATGCATTATACATGTTTGTCTTGAATTAATTTGTTTTAACTATGCTTAAACTTCTCTATACTTCCTTTTTGTGATATTCAACTCTCGATTAAAAACTCTAAGCCTTACAGGGAGGATGACAAAAATGATACCATAATCTCTACAATATGCTTTTGAATAGACCCCGCTGACGATGTACAGACATTGTTTCAAATTCTAAATAGTGGAGTTATAAGGAAGATAATCCTTAGTCAACCCCTTTGAGCCAAAGAAGTAGGAGTTTTTCTTTTCACACAAATTAAAACCCTTAATCATAACCTGGGGCAGGGTAGTTTTCTCAGTTAATTTAGAGGCGCATTCAGTCACAATCTGCCGCTTCGTACACAATGAATTGCATCGAAGACGTCCTTGTAAAACAAAAGACGGTGATGGTTTCGTATAATCGTCAAGACAGGCAGTCATTATCTCTCGAAATAAAAGCCCATTAAGTGAAAACCTATGAAGGAGAATTAAGAGAAAAATCGGGGCATCCCGCTGACTATAATCACAAAAGAAATAGTTCAGGCAAAAGAAGGGATAACGAAAACAAAAAAAAAAGAGGTTATTACAAATCCTCGACAAAAAGAAGATTACAAAAATGACTTCCTTTTCAAAACAAAATCATCACCAAGTATCAGAGCAAAGATTCCAGACTCAATCGGGATCTAAACACGCAATTAACTGAGCATAGGACTGAAGAACATCACGAAGAGCGGGTTGGGTACAAATAAAATTTGAGCCTTTATCCTTTGTTTCTTGAATCGTGAACCAGGCCACGTTATAACCCATAAAAGTCCTACCTGAAGCATGGGTTAGTTTGAGAGTATAATGTTACAAAGGTATCCTGACTCCTATAGGATTTGTTATGAATCCTGAGTTGATATCACATTCTTGCAAATTTTGTTTTACTACACAAAACACATTTTCAAAAAAATTTCAAGACAGACATGAGTTTTTCATTCTTTAAATGACATTGTTTTCATATGACTATTTGTTTGACAGCAGAGAGATCCGCACAATGGATATTTAATGAACAGACATCCTCTCAATGGACAGAATCACCTCAACGGAAAAGACACTTCCAATAACAGACTTGAAGGGGTAAGAAAACACTTAGAAGGGGGGGGGGGGTTGAATAAGTGACTCTTTTTCTTTTAAAAACAAAGCTCAACAATTATAGAAGGACAAGGTTATTTTTATCCTGGTTCGTTTGAACTCAAACTACTCCAATCCACCCGTCAAGGTGATTTCGCCTTTCTCAACAAGGACTTAATCCACTATAATCAACTGATTACAACCACACAACAACTGTTGTGACTAACAATGCACAAGTAATCTTACAAGTGACTCACACCACTAAGACTTAAATCTAGTCCTAGTCTACTTGAGAAATCTGACCAAACTTGGTCTCTCAAGGAACAATTACAAGAGTTTAATCTTACAGATAGTGAAATAAAATTTGCTTCTAATCAAGCTATATCACAACTGTGATTTTTCACTTAGAATAAATTGCACAAAGTGTATGAACAAAGAATTTGTGAGCCCAGAATTTTTCACGTAGTTTCTTGCTTCCTTTTTGAAAATTAATTGGTTGGTTGGCTTGCAATAAATGTCCTTCTATATATAGTAAGAACAAAATGACCGTTGCTGCCTTCAGAAAAGTGGAGAGCATTAAGTGCTTGCGTGTTTCCTTGCACTATTCCATTTTCCAAGAAACTAGCTTAGACACTTTAGTGCTTGTAGCCGTCTTTGCATTAATGAGCAAACGACAACTTGTAAGAACATGTTTCCTACGCTTGACAAGACAAGTTGGCTTTATCATTCTTTCAGAACTTACTTCAATGTCTTGAATTCAGAACATGCTTTACTCATCTTCTAGGCAGTGCTTTGCTTGCTAAGAACTTGATCAGCGCTTGCTTTCAAATAACTTTCTGAACAACACTTGCTTTCAAGTAAACTTCTGAACAAGGAATCCTGCTAAATGTTAGAAAATACATTTAAATAAATTGTCTTACCAGAGTCAGCAGTTACGCTTAAAACAAAAAGGTTCTTTCATCAAAGAACTTATTCATAATTTTTAGCCTTGCACATCAGAATGCTTCTGTCAGAACATTATCTGAAACATTCAAATTCGTTCATCAGAGTATAAATTATCTAAAATATAATTTATTGTTATCATCAAAACTCTGAGATAGATCAGAACTAGTTCTAACAAACTCCCCCTTTTTGATGATGACAAAAATTATTCAGATATAGAAATAAAATATGATAAGAGATAAGAATCTCCCCCTGAAATGAATATTTCTATAAATAAAACTTCCTGAGATTATTTATCAGAGTATTGAAAAAATCTTCTTGGATTTCTTCAGAACTTCTTTATGAAGATAATGTTCAGCTGAATTACTCTTTCAGAGTTAAAGTGATACTTGCAAAAAAAATTCTTTTGCACAGAAATAAATCTTGTAATTTGTTATAATGTCTGAGACTTAGTCCCATAACTATTAAACAGTGATTAGTTCAAAATACTCATTTTCTCCCCCTTTTTGGCATAATCAAAAAGTGTATAAATAAAAATAGATGAAGAGCTTAAAAGTTTTCATAAAATAGCAAAAGATATCCAGAAGTACAAAACAACAAACAAAAGACAAGAAACAGAAATACACTAGGATTTCTTAGTAACAAGAGCCATCAGAAGATTCTTTATCTCAGAGGCAGATTCTTCTTGTTTCAACATCCAGTTCTTGATTTCTTGATTTGTTTGGTCTTGCTTATCCAAGCGTTCATGAATGACTCTATTCTCCCTCTTGAGCTCATTCAGAGTGTCCATGATAAGTGAGGTAGGAGCAGAGGATTATGAAGCTTCAGCAGAAACAGGCTTTGGAGTAGCAACCGTTGAGTCATAATGCACAAAGGTTGAAATCAGAGTGCCCAGGTCCATTACAAGAGTTGGCACTAGTTCAGGAGCTGCCTTAGCAGAAGGTTGATTCAATAGAACAATATCCAGAGGGTTTGAATCGTCAGAGGCGTCTTCAGATTCATCTTCTGATATGTCCATTATATCAGCTGGTGTATCAACAATCATTAAAGAAGACTTCTTATTCCAAATGTCAGCAGCTTCTGACTTGAAAGCATGCAGATGTTTGGAAAAGTTGTCCAGCACCTGAAAGTGGAATAAGTCCTGTAGCTTTAGTGACTCAGCATCAAAATTTCTTCTGAAGGTATCTCATAGAAGATCCGTTGCAGCTGGGTTCACGCTTCTGGTACAATCTTCTTTCAGCAGATTCAACCATGCTTGAACATCTGTTAAAAAATTCTAAAACAATGTATTCACATCTGGATGAACAGGTTTTGGGATAGCCTTCTTGAAAGTTTTGTTTTTAAAAAATTGTAGATATTCATAATCCACTACAGTTCTTAAAAAGCTAGCAGGTTCAGGATTTTTTGTTGGTTCAGGAGTGGCTGAATGATCAGGTTGGTCAACAAATTTAGGTGGTGCGGATTGTTCATGAGGCTTGGATGATTCAACAGATTCATGTGGTTCAAAATATTATTGTTCTGGAATATGAGGAGATGAGAGTATAGGTGAGTTTGGTGTTGGATGTTGTGGTTAAGTAGGTGGAGTGATGTCAGGTGAAATAATTATTTTATTTTCAGCAGTGGGAAAGGGGTTCTGAGGTTGTGGTCAATTCATGGCAAAAATGTTTTCAGACGATAAGGTGAAAGGTGGTTTTTGTGTTGCCAAAGGAACGTTAATTCTTGGAATTCTCCAAGAACCGGCATCATACCATCCAGATGGTCTGGGTGATAGAGGTCTGGGAGGAGGTCTTGAAAAGCGTTCAGTGGGAATGGGTTGAGTAAAATATGGTTCAGAGGGTTCTGAGTGAGAGGGTTTTGATTGAGAGGGTTCTGATTGGGTTTCAGAGTGTTCATCAGAGTCAAAGTCACTCAAGTCTGATAAAACTTAATTTCTTTGAGGGTTGTCAGCAAGAGAGTCAGATGGTAAGGTTAGGTCAATATCAACATCTATTTCTCCTAAGGTTTGGGAGGGTTCAGCAGATGCAGATACATTGACTGAATCATAAACAATGATAGTTTCAGCAGGTTTACCTGTCTTCTTTTTCTTCTTCTGAGGTGTGGCAGAAGGTCCTTCAACTGCTTTCCTCTTCAAAGATTCTTAGAGAAAAACATTTGGAGCAACTTGATTTCTTCCTTGAAGCCAAGCTGGATCAATAGGTGTTCCAGTCTCTTTGCAGATTTCAATGTAGTGCAGGATGATGCATGGATGATCTCCTGAATTGATTAGAGGGAAACCAACAATAGGTGTCCTTCTTCTCTTCACAACAGCTGGCACATACGGAGTTGGTTCCACCAGCAGCTTGTCAATTATTTTCCTTTTCAGCAAATTCTTCCCAGTCATAGTCTTACCACAAGTAGGTTCTAGCTCCCCCAGAAGATTGGCTTCATCTAGGTGAGCAATCAGACCATTCTCAGTCAGAATGTCTGATATTAATCTACCCATAGGAATCCAGTTCCTTTTGGATTTTGGGTTTTTCATCCGTTCAGCTTCCCTAGTCTCTTTTACATGGTTCTAGAGATGTTCAAACAGCAAATAAGGCAAATCAATTTTTACATTTGTTCCAAGGCAGAACAATGAGTATTGTTGATCAGCGTTAATGTAATCAGGAGAGCTGGTGTCTTTCCTATGGTGAATACATCCATGGATAATCCTTGCCAAAATCTTTTATTTATCTTTCAAGTCCTTGACTTTTGAAGATCCTTGACCATTTATGAAAATCTCGGAGTAGACCCTTGACATTTCCATTCTTCCACTTGGCATACCTGTAACTCCAAGTCCTTTAATCCCTAGCAACTTTCTGATTAGGTTTTTTGTAATGGATATTTCCTTACCCATTACGAAAGAGAGGATAACCTTAGGGGTTGCAATAGCATGTATCTAGAATTCCTTCACCAGATGTGGAAAGACTGGACCAATGAGACGATCAAAAAAGTTTTCCCAACCTTGAAACTTAACAGCAGGAAACAAGTCAAAAACATTTTCTCTTAGATTCTCAAAATCTACCATTAACTCACTTAAAACTTCCAAACTGCCTACAGGAATGAGAGTTGTTCTCTCAAGCACTATGTATTGCTCAGAGGGGGTAGAAGAAGAAGCCATTTAAGTTCCTAGAGATGAGAGATGAAGAAAAGGGTTTTAGAGAAAAAGTACAGAAACGATTGAGTTTGAAAGAGACGGTAAAGAATGAAAAGGGATTTTTCAAAAAGTATTTATATGCAACAGTTTCAGAAATAGGTTTAGGAATAAAATTAAAAAAGAATTTAAAAATAATTTAAAACGAATTTAAAATGAATCTCATCATTACGTGCATTTAATGATTTTGCTAAAAATTAGGGAAAACATGAGATTATGGCTAATCATTAACAGTTACCTAGAACGTCATGAGTAGCTTTTGCATGCGTGACCTTTCAGAAACACACCACGTGTTTATTTTCTGAAGGATGCATGTAACATTTGTTTGTTCTAATGAATTTCTGAACTATACTTAGAAATGAAACGTTAGAATATTTCAGGACTTTTCGTATACCTTCTGATGTAACTTCTCTTCTAACTTCTGAAGAGTTGTTAATCAGAACATTCATTTCATAATATTTTGAAGTCAAACACAGAAGATAAATATCATTTTATTCTGGACATAATTCAATACAAATATTTTTCGAGATGAAATTAAATCTATCTTCTGAAAGGGGTTTGGTAAAAATGTTAGCCCATTGATGGTCTGTTTTTACAAAAATTAAATTTAAAATTCCCTTCTGAATATAGTCCCTTATAAAATGATATTTAATTTCAATAAGTTTGGCTTTAGAATGTAAAATTGGATTCTTAGAAAGACAAATAGCAGAAGTATTGTCACAGAAGATAGGAATCTTACATTCATAAAGATTGAAATCTTCTAGTTGACTTTTCATTTAAATCATTTGAGAACTATATCCAGTAGCAGATATATACTCAGCTTATGTGGTTGAAAGTGCAATTGTTGCTTGCTTCTTGCTGTACCACGAGATAAGATTTTCA
This sequence comes from Vicia faba, assembly GCA_948472305.1. Lineage (NCBI taxonomy): Eukaryota > Viridiplantae > Streptophyta > Magnoliopsida > Fabales > Fabaceae > Vicia > Vicia faba. The sequence continues at coordinate 767,012,502 of OX451740.1, read as the reverse complement.
CCCAGAAACTGGCAGCTTCCAGAGGTGCTTTTTCTTTCAATTCTATCTCCAGCAAAGCCAGCATCACAATAACCTACTAGTCTGTAATCTTGTGATCTTCTGTAACACAAACCCAGATTAGTAGTACCTTTAAGATACCTAAGAATTCTCTTAACAGTTGTTAAGTGAGATTCTCTAGGATCTGATTGCAATCTAGCACACAAACACACACTGAATAGTATATCAAGTCTAGATGCAGTCAGATAGAGAAGGGATCCAATCATACCTCTATAGAGCTTCTGATCTACCTTCATACTTACCTCATCTTTTCCCAGAATGCAGGTTGGATGAATAGGTGTCTTGGCATCTTTGCTTTCTGACATCTGAAATTTCTTCAGAAGTTCTTTAACATACTTCATTTGATGTATGTAAGTATCTTCTGGAGTCTGGTTGATTTGAATTCCCAGAAAGAACTTCAATTCTCCCATCACGCTCATCTAAAATTTAGCCTACATGGTCTCAGCAAATTCTTTTCCAAGGGAGATATTTGAGGTTCCAAAAATTATACCATCAAAATAAATTTGACAAATTAAAATATCATTTTTAAATGTCTTTCTGAAAAGAGTTGTGTCCACTTTCCCTCTGGTAAAATCTTTTTCTAAAAGAAAATTACTCAGACGGTCATACCAAGCTCTAGGAGCTTGTTTTAAATTGTACAAAGACTTTTTTAATTTAAAAACATGTTCTGGATGTTTTGAATCATTAAATCCAGGAGGTTGATGGACATAAACTTCTTCTTCAATATAGCCATTTAAGAATGCACTTTTAACATCCATTTGATATAATGAAATGTTATTTTGTACAGCAAAAGAAATTAATAATCTTATAGACTCTAACCTGGAGAATGGGGAAAAGGTTTCATTATAATCAATTCCTTCTTGTTGACTATAACCCTGTGCAACCAGTCGTGCTTTGTTTCTGATCCCCTCTCCTTGCTTGTTCAGTTTATTTCTGAAAACCCATTTGGTTCCTATAACGTTGAATCCTCCGGGTCTTGGAACTAGATTCCATACATCATTTATGGAGAATTGATTGAGTTCTTCTTGCATTGCTAAGATCCAATCATTATCTTCCAGAGCTTCATCAATGGAAGTTGGCTCAATCAGAGAAACCAAACCAAACAAAGATTCTTCATTAATTCTAAGAGAGGATCTTGTTCTGATGGGATCTTCTTTTCTTCCAATGATTACCTCTTCTTTGTGAGATGAAGAGATTATAGGAAACCTTTTCTGAGTGTGTTGATCAGAGATTCTGAGTTTGTCCAGAGCATTGTCAAGAGGATGATCTACTGAGTCTTCCTTTGCTTCTGAGTCTTTCTTTGCTTCTGAATCTTTCTTTGCTTCTGAAGTTTCAGAGTTTGAGGGATGATCTTCTGTACCTACAGAAAAGTCAATTTGCTTTGCCTGTTGTTGGCCAAGCTTATCATCAAACCTGACTTTGATTTATTCTTCAACAATAAGAGTTTCTATGTTGTATACTCTATAGCCTTTTGAGCGTTCAGAATATCCAAGCAAAAAACACTTTTGTGCTTTAGAATCAAACTTGTTCAGAGTTTCTTTAGTGTTCAGAATAAAACAAAAACATCTAAAAGGATGGAAATAAGAAATGTTGGGCTTTCTGTTTTTCCATAATTCATAGGGAGTCTTTTCAAGAATAGGTCTTATAGAGATTCTATTATGAATGTAACACGTTGTGTTCACAGCTTCTGCCTAAAAGTGCTTAGCCATATTAGTTTCATTGATCATGGTTCTGGCCATTTCTTGTAATGTTCTATTCTTTCTTTCTACAACTTCATTTTGGTGGGGAGTTCTAGGACAAGAAAAATTATGAACAATATCATTTTCTTTATAAAAAATTTCAAAATAATGATTTTCAAATTCACCACCATGATCACTTCTGACTTTTATGATTTTAAAATATTTTTCGTTTTGCACTTGAGTACAGAAGTCAATGAACACGGAATGTGACTCATCCTTGTGTTTTAAAAACTTTACCCATGTCCATCTGCTGAAGTCATCAACAATGACCAATCCATACTTCTTGCCTCTGATGGATGCAGTTTTAACTGGCCCAAACAGATCAATATGAAGTAACTCTAATGGCTTAGAGGAAGAGACAACATTTTTGGATTTAAAGGAAGGTTTTGAAAATTTTCCTTTTTGACATGCTTCGCACTGAGCTTCTGAGTTGTACTTCAGATTGGGAAGTCCTCTGACTAAATTTAATTTATTTAGTTGAGAGGTTTTGCTTATACTGACATGTCCCAATCTTCTGTGCCATACCCATTGCTCATTGCTAACAGACAAAAGGCATTTAACGTTCTGAGATTTAAGATCTGATAAATCAATTTTGTAAATGTTGTTCTTTCTCTTGCCAGAAAATAGGATTGATCCATCTTTTTGACTCACAGCTCTACAGGAGTTTTGATTGAAGATAATGTCATAACCATTGTCACTTAATTGACTTATGGACAATAGATTATGAGATAATCCTTCTACTAATAAAACATTAGAGATAGAAGGAAGGTTACCGTTTCCAATGGTTCCAGAACCAATAATCTTCCCTTTCTGATTACCTCCAAACTTCACGTCTCCTCCAGCTTTAAGTTCTAGGCTTTGGAACATAGACCTTTTTCCCGTCATGTGTCGTGAGCACCCAGAGTCCAGGTACCATGACTGGTGTCTCAATTGAGTTGTTAAGGACATCTGCAACAAACATTATTTTATCCTTAGGTACCCATATCTTTTTGGGTCCTTTTGGGTTAGCATAAGAGTTTCCAGAATGTGATGTATATTTTATATCATGTGAGTGTCCAAACTTGAATTGTTTATTCAGAGGTTTGTAAGTGAAAGTCATTTTAGCAACATGTTTTGGTATGTATGTCTCCTTCCCTTTGGGAGGTTCATATCCAATTCCTCTTCTGTTTTTCCCACTGACTCCATAGATCATTGAAGCCATTTTGCTTCTATCTATGCTTTTAGCTAAGAAAGTTTGAAAACTATAGTCATATTCTTTCAGAATATCTTTTGAACTAGACACGGATTCTGAACTAGAAATTTTTTGAACAATTTGAAATTCTTTTTGAAGTTTAAAATTATTTTCTAAGAGTTCAGATTTTTCTGCTTCATGTTTCTCAATATCAGATGCAAGACTCTTCTTGAGTTTCTTGTATTTGATTTTGAGCTTACTATAGTTTTCCAGAAGTTCTGATAAACTATCAGCAAGTTCATTTCTAGTGAATTCAGAAAATACCTCTCTTGGTTCTGACTCACAGTCTGAGTAATCTACTATGGTAGCCATCAGAGCTATGTTGGCATTTTCATCTTCAGAACCAGATTCATCTTCAGAAGAATCTGAGTCATCCCAGGTTGCCATCATCCCTTTCTTCTTACCAAACCTTTTCTTTGGTTTTATTTTTTGAAGCTTTGGACAATCACTTTTGTAGTGACCAGATTCTTTGCATTCATAACAGATGATTTCTCTTCTATTTTACTTTTTGTGTCCAGAAGATTCTGGTTTATCTTCTGACTTCTTGAAGTTTCTGAATTTCTTTTGTCTGTGCTTCCACAGATGATTGATCCTTCTGAAGAGCAAGGATAGTTCATCTTCTTCTGACGCTGATTCTTCAGAGTTTTCCTCTTCAGCCTGAAAAGCATTTGTGTCAAATTTCTTAATTGATTTAAGGGCCAAAGACTTACCTTTCTTATGAGGCTCGTGCTCATCCAGTTCAATCTCATGACTTCTGAGAGTGTTGATGAGTTCCTCCAGAGACACATTGTTCAGATCTTTTTGAAACTTTGAAAGCAGTGACCATAGGTGCCCATCTTCTGGGTAAGCTTCTGATGATCTTTTTCACATGATCTGCTTTGGTATATCCCTTGTTCAAAATTCTCATACCAACGATCAGAGTTTGAAACATAGAGAACATTTCTTCTATAGACTCATTTTCTTCAACTTTGAAGGCTTCATACTTCTGAACTAAAGCCAGAGCTTTAGACTCCTTCACTTGAGCATTTCCTTCATGAGTCATTTTAAGAGACTCAAACATATCATGCGATGTATCACTATTAGTGATTTTTTCATATTCTACTTTAGAGATAGCATTTAGAAAAATATTTCTAGCTCTATGATGATTTTTAAAATCAGCTTTTTGTTGTCTATCCATATTTTTTCTATCCACTTTGTTTCATTCTGAGTCTGTAGGATGTGTGTAACCATCCAAGACTATATCCAAAAGATCAATATCATGACCTAGAAAGAAACTTTCTAGTCTATCTTTCCAGTACTCAAAATCTTCTCCATCAAATACAGGAGGTTTGTTATAACTATTATTATTTTGTTCAGCGGCCATTGTGTTTTCTTTTGGATCTTTTCCTGACACGGTTAAGTGTTATGCTCAGAGTCAATCTCTGATACCAATTGAAGGGGTAAGAAAACACTTATAAGGGGGTTGAATAAGTGACTCTTTTTCTTTTCAATACAAAGCTCAACAATTATGGAAGGACAAGGTTATTTTTATCCTTGTTCGTTTGAACTCAAACTACTCCAGTCCACCCGTCAAGGTGATTTCACCTTTCTCAACAAGGACTTAATCCACTATAATCAACTGATTATAACCACACAACAATTGTTGTGACTAACAATGCACAAGTAATCTTACAAGTGACTCACACCACTGAGACTTAAATCTAGTCCTAGTCTACTTGAGAAATCTGACCAAACTTGGTCTCTCAAGGAACAATTACAAGAGTTTAATCTTACAGATAGTGAAATAAAATTTGCTTCTAATCAAGCTATATCACAACTGTGATTTTTCACTTAGAATAAATTGCACAAAGTGTATGAACAAAGAATTTGTAAGCCCAAAATTTTTCACTTAGTTTCTTGCTTCCTTTTTGAAAATTAATTGGTTGGTTGGCCTGCAATAAATGTCCTTCTATATATAGTAAGAACAAAATGACCGTTGATGCCTTCAGAAAAGTGGAGAGCATTAAATGCTTGCGTGTTTCCTTGCACTATTCCATTTTCCAAGAAACTAGCTTAGACACTTGAGTGCTTGCAGTCGTCTTTGCATTATGAGCAAATGATAACTTGTAAGAACATGTTTCCTACACTTGACAAGACAAGTTGGCTTTATCGTTCTTTCAGAACTTGCTTCAACCTCTTGAATTCAGAACATGCTTTACTCATCTTCTAGGCAGTGCTTTGCTTGCTAAGAACTTGATCAGCGTTTGCTTTCAAATAACTTTCTGAACAACACTTGCTTTCAAGTAAACTTATGAACAAGGAATCCTGCTAAATGTTAGAAGATACATTTAAATAAATTGTCTTACCAGAGTCAGCAGTTACGCTTAAAACAAAAAGGTTCTTTCATCAAAGAACTTCTTCATAATTTTTAGCTTTGCACATCAGAATGTTTCTGTCAGAACATTATCTGAAACATTCAAATACGTTCATCAGAGTATAAATCATCTAAAATATAATTTATTGTTATCATCAAAACTCTGAGATAGATCAGAAATAATCTTGTTCTAACAAGGTCTTCCATAAGCAAGGGGCATGACATGATGTCTAAACACACCTTGGGCAGTCTCTCCAAAAGTGCCAAATAACCAGGGGCAGATCTCCATCTGAATCGCTTGGGCATTACGCACGCATTCCAGCAACGAATCATGTGCCATCAAGAAAACATTTTTGACAATACTACAACACAACACTATGGACAGTGACAACTCTCTACATCTTGAAAGCGTGGACATAGTCGGAAAATACTATGCTTGAAAAAAAGATCCGCTAGGTTTACACACCTAGGAAAAATAAGGGAATCCCGGCAAACCAAAAGGGTTCGGCCAAAAGTTAGGGATATACATAAAAAAAATCTCTGTACACCCGGCAAGTCGAAAACTTGAAAAGGCGGCTTGGGCAAAAAGGTATCCCGGTGGATCGAAAACTCGAAAGGGAGGTCCAGGAAAAAGTTAGGGATTTAAAATATACGACTATATCCCGTCACCTGTCTATCATTGGAAGACTTATACCTTGATCAGCATTCATCAAGAGCACCAGAATCGAGAAATAGTTCAGATACGATCCAGATACGGGTGTCATTCTTCTACTTATTCAAGATTTTCATACATTGAGAAACGATTCAGATATGATCCAGATACAAATGTCATTCTGCTACTTATTCAAGATTTTCATACATCGAGAAACGGTTCAGATATGATCCAGATACGGATGTCATTCTGCTACTTATTCAAGATTTTCATACATCGAGAAACGGTTCAGATACGATCCGGATACGGGTGTCATTCTGCTACTTATTCAAGATTTTCATACATCGAGAAACGGTTCAGATACGATCCAGATACGGATGTCATTCTGCTACTTATTCAAGATTTTCATACATTGAGAAACAGTTCAGGTACGATACAGAGACAGATGTTATCCTAGTACTTATTCTAGATTTCTCTTCTAGAAACAGTTCAGGTACGATCCAGAGATGGGTGTTATCTTGGTACTTATTCCAGATTTCTCTTCTAGAAACAGTTCAGGTACGATCCAGAGATGGATGTTATCCTGGTACTTATTCCAGAGTCCTCTTCTAGAAACAATTTTGGTACGATCCATAGACGGATGTCATCCAGATACTTACTCCAGATTCTCCTCTAAATACAGTTCAGATACGATCCAGAGACGGATGTCATTCTGACACTTATCTAACACATGTTTCAAATACAGTTCAGATACGATCCAGGGACGGATGTCATTTTGACACTCATTCAACACATGTTTCGAATACAGTTCAGATACGATCTAGAGACAGATGTCATCCTGACACTCATTAAATACATGTTCAAGTACAATCACGATATAGATCCATCCATAAAATCTCCGCATGTACTTTTTCTAGCATGGTACAAGGGGAAGAGACAGTTGGATGGGAAGTCACTATCACATACAAGACATTGATACCTATATTCCCCACAGAGCCGAGACAACCAAGGTCCGACCTCCGTATCCCCAAGCAGGAATTCCTTCCCCAGCAGGCTCTTTCAGAAAGCTAATGTCTGTATTCGCCAGCCGAGTTTTATAACCATGAGCAGTTTATAAAGCCATTCCCCGCAGAGTTATTCTCAAGCAGAGTCTCTCCCCGACAGAATATTCACAAACAAGGAGTGAATCTACAGCATAGTCATCTCCGTTCACCATCCCCGATGGAAGTAGAAGGATCACAATCCTCTACCACAGTCAAGAATGCTATATTTTCCAGTAGCAGTCAGGGATTTATTTTCCCAGACTCATACATGTCACAATAGCATTTCATGTGCATACATCAAGACATGTGCATACATATTGCATAATAGCATAATCTCATTTATTTTAAGAACATCCTCACACAATGCATTTCATTCATCGCATATAATTAATCTTGTACCTTTTCAGGAAAGAGGGTTATCATCAACAATTTCCAGCAGGTCCAAGATTAGTTCCTGAAATTAAACAGAGTAATTATCTGTGCGGCCTAATGCGGTCCTGCACAGAATCATCAAAGCGACCTTACCCAGGTTCCTTCTGAAGTTCTACTCGGACTCATCACAAAGCAACCCTACGACCCAGGTTCCTTATTATAGCCCTATTATCCAGGCTTTCATTTCAAAGCAACCCTATGAACCAAGTTCCTTCTCATAGCCCTACTATCCAGGCTCTCATTTCGAAGTAAACCTACGACCCAGGTTCCTTCTTATAGCCCTACTATCCAGGCTCTCATTTCGAAGTAACCCTACGACCCAGGTTCCTTCTTATAGCCCTACTATCCAGGCTTTCATTTCGAAGCAACCCTATGACCCAGGTTCCTTCTCATAGCCCTACTATCCAGGCTTTCATCTCGAAGCAACCCTACTATCCAGGTTCCTTCTCTCTTATCTCCGGACAATAGTTTATAACATTGTAAGACTTGGACCCGATTAGATACGATCGATTTCACGCTTCCCCAGTAAGTCGCTGTGCAACCTGGACCCTGACCAGATATACAGCTTACTTCCACCTCATCAATCAGGAGTTAACTCCCCAATAGAGTAATGGACAACCGAAGCTCCTATAATCTACTGTCCCAGACATAAGTCAACATGCCCCGACGAAGTCCTCCTCAACGGCTAATATGGGAATTCTCGCAAAGGAATCTCTTATGCGACCAATATTTTCTCTGGATGGCATCTTTAAGCCCATCCCTGATAACTCTTCATTGCTTTCCAAATGGCATCTGTAAGCCCATTCCCGATACCACCGATTGACACTCACTTCATATGAGTGCAAATTTCCTGGCACTCTAGTGTTCAATCATCTTCCACCTTCAGATCACGAAAGGAAGACAAGCCAATCTACATCCTCGGGTTTAAGAAGATTGAACAGGGGTCGATGTTGTACCCCAAAATTTCCCCTCTCATTTTACTCAGCACGTTCCCATTGAGATCCTCAATTTTCTCAAGGTTGCCCAAGAGTTTGCCAGACAAACTCTCTCCTAAGGCAATGTGTCTCAAATTAGGATTTCCATTTTCATCATGATGTGTGTACTCCAAAGGCCTAAAATGATATCCATGGTCCTAATATTCTCTCAAGGTCATCCATGTTAAATCTCATACCTTGCACAAGAAGTTTGCTCAGTCAACTGCTCAAATGCTTGAGAATCGACTGTATTAGGTCAAAAGTCAATTGTGGCCCACACAGTCAAACCTCAAAAGTTTTGGTCAAAATCAACATTTTGAAGTAACTTTCATCATTTGATCAAGGGTTGATCATTATACCTAAAGGAATGCTCCTAATTCATCAAAACTCAAAAGTTGCTAAATTAGGGTTTCTCAGGAAAAGTAAACCAAACTTTGACCAAGCATAACTTCCTCATACTTTATCAGAAATTATCCATCCAAGGCTCATTTTGAAGAGGATGCAATTCCCTACAATTCATATTCATCCCTCAAGTTCAAAATACGCACGAACAAAAAGATATGAATTTCTACATTATAGGTCCTTTTGAAAAGTCAACAAAAACATTGTTTAGGTCAAAGCTTCTTACATGAACATGGAAGACCCAATTGATATGAGACTAAAAGGGTTGTTTAGGAGACACCCTAAAATTTCTAAAAAGTCCAAGAACACCTCTTTAGGGTTAAAATTGGAAGAGATATGCCTTGTCAAAGTTGACCATTTTTGCAAAATTGCCAAAAGTCAAATGTGCTCAAAGATGAATTTTTTGCCAAATGGGCCTAACTTTTTATGCTTGCACCTCACTCATAACATGGTCCACGGCCCAAATATTCACGCACACATTGTTTTCTTCATTTTCCATTTTATTTTGAATTTTTATTAATTAAAAATTGAATTAAATCAAATAAATGACAAAAAATAGCAAAGATTTGTTTTGATTTGATTTTTGGACAAAATCACAAGCTAATTCTGTTGGCATATCAGGATCAAATCGAATCAAGGTTGATTGGCACAAGAATGGAATGATTAGGCCTAATTTGGAAACAAATCACACAAAGGAAGAATGAGATCAAATCTTCAAAAATTCCAAAGATACAAGTGGTTTTTATAACCCCTAATTCATTCAAGGGTATATAGTGAGCAAGGAAAGGCACAAAAACAAGGGCTAGCAGTCGTGGAAAGCACAAAGAAAAACTCAAATTATTGGCAAAAGTTGGTGAATCGGATCTCAACATAGAGACAAATTCAGGCCATTCCAAAGCTCATAAACGATTCCTGGATATCTCCTAGAACTAACAGGATCAATTGCACGCCTCCTCACACCCATAATCAACCCCTGAAACCCACACGGTTTGCTTGCTTTTTCAAAATTGGCTACGACAATTCTTGCATCATTAGCATAATTTAATGGCATATTTGTGATCATTGATGTATTTGTAACATGTCTGAATAATTTAATTGAAGTTTTGATGCTTGTAGGCGTGTTTGCCATTGTTAGGGTTTTAGTGGTTGTTTTAGGGTTTTTATCCACAGGTAAAATTAGACCAAGAGCAGGGCACCATGATGATCATGGCATCAAAACCAGTTGAATCCTGGCCTTCAATTTCATTTATCATGCGTTTTATGAGTTTTTGAAGTTGGCAGGGCTATGGCTGCAAATGTTTGACTGTAGGTAAAAATCTTGATACCTAATACGACGGATGAGGAGGAAGACGACAACGTGTCTGAACCCCATTGCACAATTTGAATTTCGCGCTTCTTCCAGCTAACCATTTTGTTTCATATATTATATTTTGTTATTATTATGTTAACAAATAAGAACAACAGCCCAGATGGCAAAGCGCGTTGGTGGTGAGTATGAGGACCTGGGTTCGATCCAAGGTCCTAGTGTTTTCTTTATTTTAATTTCACTTTGCAGATCTTGTGCTTCTCTCATCCAAACACTTTCCATATGCCATCACCATCCAGCCAATGGATCGCAACCTCTCCAGATCCAGTGCCTCCAACAATGAAGGATCATGGTGTACTCTCAAGTCAGCACCACATGGGATCAAAAGTTGACTGGGCTGGTTGGCTTCATGGGCCTGGATAATTTCACAATACAACCCCCTTCAACAAACAGGCCCATTCTATCTTTTTTGTTTTAATTCTTTTAATTATTTTTCTAACTATTCTTTTTTTAAATAATAACATCAAATTATTTCTTTTTATTATTAAATCAAAAATCACAAAAAATACCAAAAATCATTTTTTCATAAAATGTTTATTTTCTTTAATTAATTAATTTAATTAAAAATTAGGATAATTTAACTTTTTTTTTAATTAAAATAAATTAGAAATTAGGGTTTAATTTTGTATATAATTAATTTTTTCTTCAAAAAATAACTTAAATATTTTTCTCAATTAGATTTTTAGGTTTCATAATTATCCTCGCATTTAATTCGTCGCGCGTATTTTAATTACTTTTTTATTATTTTTGTAACTGCTCTGAGTTTGTAATAACTTTAATTAGGTTTTAATTCCGCCTTTTATTTTACAGTAAAAAATAGTTATGTATCTGCGAAAGACATGTAATAGCTAGAACTTTAAACTTTCCGCATTTTAATTTCCGCAATTATAAATTTCCTAGATGTATGTTAATAGGATTGTATGGAAAGACTAACTGAAAATTAATACGGTAAAAAATCCTAAATGTGCAAAGACAAATTAACTGAAAAAATTCACTCGCACAGGCTCACTCCTAAGGTTTTAACCATTCCGGTTGCCTTCGGTTAAATGGTCATAAAGTATAGGGTTTATTAGCGGTCATCCTCTAGCCCCGAAAGATCTAAATGACCCATTCGGATGTTGCCTCGGAAAAGATATTTAAGGCTATAGGAGGATTACTAAAATTCCCTAACATTTCTTTTGTGATCGTATTTGTCCCTTCAAATGTCCCTTAAAACTCCAACGACGGTGCTACCTATTCCTTAATAATGGGATAGCGTTGTCTAAAGGAAAATGAACAGACTTTTTCGAGTAGGTAGATTAGTTCCTAGGTACTTGCTCAAATAAACTTTTCACACAAACATATTTCAAAACAAGTTTCAAAACAACTTCGTCACACTCTTGAGGACTGATACAAGGGTTATCACGAAGTAAAACTTTTTCAAAACAAGCACACACACAAGCAATTTCAAAATGAGCAAGTACCTAAGAGCCCATGGAAAATCAAAGATAGAAAGGGTGCTAACACCTTCCCTTTCTATAATCTATTCCCCGTACTCATAAATATTCTCGAAAAAAGGTTTTTTCTGTTCTTTTTCCTTTTCTTGATTGGATAAAATAAAAGTCGGTGGCGACTCTTACTTACCATAACATTTGCAAACAAAAAACACAAACCCGTATTAACAGTTGGTTCTGCCACCATATCACACATTGTTTCTCATCTGATGCAGGAATTAAAACTCTTATCCAGTACCGTTTGGGATTTATTTTCACATGTTGCCCTTATTTCTTGAGATTCACTCTTACTATATGTTTATTCATTGACGCAACTCTTACACATCTCAATGCTGACTCTATTGCTGGTTGATGCTAGCTTGCACGAAGACCGTCTGGTTTCTTTATTTTGATATGCTTTGCTACATATTGATATCTATTTGGTAATTTCTCTTGTGTATTTCCATTCTGCACTGTTTTTCGGTTTCTTTTCCATGAGAAGTAGGAATAAATATGTATGTCTGGGAGTCTTTACTTTAGGTGGGCAATCTGTTAAGTCCTCAAGTGAGGCGGTGTTTGTGTTTGCATGTGTAAATCCTACCCCCCCCCCTTTATATTTGTGCCAAAGACCTCAAAGAAGGTGTTCTCATTCTCATTCACCATTGATAAGTCCTCAAAAGGAGGCATATGGAAAAGTGAGGGTCCGTAATCGACCCCTACCATTTCTAGTCCCCAGGTCATTTGTAACTCACATTGTACGTCGATTTTATCGAAGTGTATTGCTCTTGTATCGAGTCGGTCAAGTGGAGAAGGGTTTGTAATCAACCCTCACGTTTTTTCTCAAGCTCGCGTTGGTTAACGTTTGATGCTTCTTAGTGATATCATTATTGTCTTCTATCTCCTACCTCAATCCTTGATATCTTGGTCAGGTGTTTAGTCACTTATGATGATTCACTTTTTTGTTCTTCTCTTGCCTCGATTATTCGATATCTTGGTTAAGAGTTGATCCCCCTCTCTTTACTTCTTGCCTCGGTAATACGATACCTTGATTAAAAGTTGCTTTTATTACCCCCTTCTTTTCTAGATAATAAGATATCTATGGTAAGGAACTTTCCTCATCCTACCTTGATAATGTGATATCCTGGTTAGGTGTCCCATTCCCTTATCTTGCCTTGGTGATTTGATATCATGGCTAGGTGTTATTCCCTCTTATTTATCCTACCTTGATGACACAATGTCATGGTTAGGTGTGTGATACTTAAGTAAGTGGATACTTCTCATGTGTTTGTTTACTTGCTATCATGTCTTGGTTAAATGCTTGATTGCTTGCTTGCATGTTTCTTTCTTTTGCGTGTGTTCACATGATCCCCATAGGATCATTAGTTCACTCTTGGTTAAGTTTGAACTAATTAGACCTTAGAATTGATATCCATGCATGCCAACTTAGGTAGATTCTTTCTCTGCCTATCTTAACTTTAGGATCATCATCATATGATAAAATTAGGGATAGAACTAGGCTAGTCTCCCTTATACTTTTTTCTCTTTCCTTTTAAATAATTAAGACTAAAACTCTTTTCTTTTGCAAATGCATAAAACATCTTTAAATTCATAAAAAAAAACCTTTTTTAAATGCAAAAAACACCAACCAATGCAAACTCTTTTTGTCTTCGAACGTTTTCTTTTAAAACCTTTTCGATAAGGGCATGTTGTTTCAAGTTCGAGCAACTTGGAAATGCTAAGTGTGCGAGTGGTCAAGCATGAGTCTCTTACGAGCTGAAACACCAAGCACAAGTTGTAATCCTAACCGCAAGGATGCAGACATGGAATTATCCATAAAAAACATTCAACCAACCAAAAATTTTAAGGTGAACTACGAGTTCCTTGATCCTCATTGCACGGAAGGTGGTGCGTAGGCACAAAGTTTCGCAACCGCGACAGGTACGACTAATAAAACCTTTTCTTTTTGTACATAATCCTTTGCATTCATGCATTCCCTGTACAATTTAGCTTTAGATTCAGACACACCATTTAGATTAGACAACAAGAGTGGATCCCGTGGAGTACCACGAATGTGAAGGGTGCTAATACTTTCCCCTCGCGTAATTGACTCTCTTACCTGATCTTTCAGTCATGATATCGTGATTTCACCCTCTTCTGGTTTTCTTCGATGTTTTCCTTTCCTTCCGAGGGATAAATAAATCTTCGATGGCGACTTTATTATTTGTTTTGAGAGATTTCATTATTTCTTGAGTTGCTTCAACTCCTTCGACTGGACCCACCGTTCTTCGAAGTTTTCACTTGGCTGAATCTGAATTGCAAAATTTTGTACAAAACCCCCAAATCAACACCTCTACCTTGGTCGACAAATCCTAATTTGTTTTTCCCGATGAAACCCCCAAAGATTCTCAATCCAATTGATTGGAACACAAGCCTAAATTAGACGTTATTAACTCTAAATCTAGATGGAACCCAAACAAAGAATGATTATGTGTAACTTGTTTGTGTGTATGCATAAAAAGAGAGGTTGAAGATGAAGAGAGTTTACTTTACATGTTTATGGTTTCATCAATTTCAAATGATGCATGTATGAGGTATATATATGTGTGTGCAAGTTAAAGGAAAAAATAAATGCAATAAGTTTAGAAAAAATCACAAAATTTGAAAATTATAACACATGAGTCGACCTCTGTAAGTCATGTTTATAAAATTTGATGCATGTGTCGATCTATATAGTTCATGTGTCGATACATGCACTACAGAGCCTACAGGCTTTAAAAATCACCTACATGTGTTAACGCATACGATGCATGTGTTGACTCATTTAAGTAATTTTTCTTTTATGTGTCGACTCATATGCTATCATGTGTTGACACATGCATTACAGAGCCTACAGACTTTAAAACACAAGTACATGTATCGACTCATAGGTGATATGTGTCGACTCATAAGCCTGCTTTTTACATGAAATCTGATTTTTAATATGTGAAACCTTTTTCAAGCTTTTCCAAACCATTTCTAAAATGTTTTTATGATTCCTAATGCTAAGATGCACATCAAGATTTGGAGAATACCGTCCAATATAGAAAAACGCTAAAATATCCTAGTTTTGTCATCATACAAAATATATCTAATGGGAAAATGCACTCACATACTCCCCCTTTTGTATGATGGAAAAACTTGTAACGATGCATTTGGTGTCTTCATGAAGGCTCCCATTGAATGTGTGCATCATAACTTCTTCTTGTATATGCTTGTCTCCCTTTGACAACATCAAAAAGAGACAAATCCAACCATTATAAGTATCACATAGATACGACACAACACCTACACTACATATCAAAATCACACAAAGGCGTTTGCAAAGAAAAATGTGCACTCACATATACCACATACATAAAATGACGTAAAAATTGAAATTCTTAAACATAAATAGAAGGCAACTCAAACAACATTATCCTATTGTTTCCACAAATAACCCCAATAACAAATACAATAACATTAAATATGATGGATACAATGCAATCAAAAACTCTTGAGTCTCTTCAAAAATGTCATGTTTATGCAACTCTTCATATTTGTTCTCCCGATTTTACACACACATGTTCCACTCAAACCAAAACATAAAGATGCTTCCATAAAATGTGACATGACTTGTTCAAAAATATCATTTGCACTATAACATGCTCAAATTAATTCATGCAGGAATTGATACATAACCAGCTTACATATATAATCCAAGGAATAATGATACAAAACATGCTTATATCCCAAGAACATATACTTCAAATGTGAAAGAATCAATAGCATGAAGTCACCATAATCATATAAATAGAAAAAACACAATGGTTATCAACTAAAATTTATGGAAGTGAACATTCATGAAATATATCATATATCAAGCATATCAAGAATTTGGAACATAAACACCATTTCAATAGCAAGAAGGCTTACTTTAAAAGAGAAATAGAAAGATATCACCTCATAGATGAATGGAACAGAGGATTCACTCACATAGGATGGAACTTTCAAGTGAAAGTTTGAGCAAGTGTGTATAGAGTGCATGTAACAAATATATTTAGGCAACATTTGAGATATCAAGTATCCCTAATTCCCTTATAATATTTAAAAATGGTTCAGTTGCAAGAGGTTTTGTATAGATGTCTGCAAGTTGATTTTTGCTATCAACATGCTCAAATACAATATTCCCTTTTTCAACATGGTTACGTAGGAAATGGTGGCATATCCCAATGTGCTTAGTGCGAGAATATAACACCACATTTTTGGATAGGTTAATCGAACTTGTGTTGTCGCACATGATAGGAATACATTGAATTTTAATATCGAAATCAAGTAGTTGTTGTTTGAGCCACAAAATTCCAGCACAATAACTATTGATTGCAATGTATTCCCCCTCGACCGTTGACAAAGAAACAGAAACTTGTTTCTTGCTATGCCAACTAATAAGGAATTTGAAAATATGTGGCAAGTTCCACTAGTACTTTTTTTATCCGATTTGCAATCGGAAAAATTGGAATTAGAATAACCAACCAAACTACATTTGCTTCCTTTTGGAATACCAAAGCCCTACTTAGATGTACCATAAATGTATCTAAGGATGTGATTGACAACTTTTAAATGTGATTCCTTAGGAGCGGATTCATATCGAGCGCACATACAACAACCTTTATCAGCTTTCTAAGTCACTCATACAACCCTTTTACAACATCTAGGAGTATACTTGATCAAGTAAGAACATTCTAAGGCACTCATACTAAGACCGGGGGGCTTGTTTGAAACCATACAAAGCTCGTTTTAGTTTGTAAACATGATTAGGATACTCATGATTTTTAAACTTGGGAGGTTGTGAAATATAAAGTTCCTCATTTATGTATCAGTTAAGAAAAGTACTTTTCACATCTATTTTAAATAATTTGAAATTCTTAGAGCATGTTGTTGTTCCCCAAAATATGCCCTCTCATTTCTCAAAGGATCACCCTGAATCCTCAAGTTTGCTTCCATCCAATTCCAAGCCTCGAATTACAGATTTTTCAAGAAAGTCATTCACAAGGGCAAAATGGTCATTTGCACATTGAAAAAGTTAAACTTTGACTTTTTGGATCAAAATCAAGTTTCAAGAGTCATATTTCATCAAGGCATGTTGAGATGTGAAGTTTGCTTCATCTAGAAATTCAAAGGTCAAAGTTACTTCGGAAAAGTCAAATTTCTAAATACTTAGAATTTTTCTAAGTGTTTAAGAAATATGACTAGCTCAGAACTTCTGATCAGATTATCACCATGATGCAAGCTGAATCTGGGAGAACTTCTGACACAAAAGTTATAGATTTCAATAAGATCTAAAACATCGTAGAACATAACTTCTTTTAGAAATGTTGAGATTTCAAGTTATACATCCTCAAAGGCACGTCTCTGAAGCTTAGGCATTTAGCAAATTCTGAGCATTTTCAAGTCAGAAGTTGTCTACAGCTTCTGGGCCAGTTTTCACGTAGGCTCAGTCAAAGGTTGCAAGAGAAATTCAAAGAGGATTTACAAAGTGTGTTACAAGCTTTTATGAAATTCTGAGAACTAAATCAGAACATGTTGAAGCAAAGGGGTTCGAGGATCAGAAGTTGGATGTCTATTATAAGTTATGCTGAAGCTGAACTTCTGATCTAGAATTAAGTAATGATGCAGAATCTCACATTGCAGGATTTCTGGTTTGATAAGTCTCATCATCATTTAATGCTCACAACCACTTTTGGGTCTTTATCCAAAGGACTTCCCCACGTGTGGCAGAGAAGTACCATCACTGTCTTGGAAAAAGAAACTTTTGCACAAGAATAGGTTGGGCCCATGCATTGCTTTTACTTTTGAGGTTACTTTTCCTTAATTCCTGCTTACGAATCCAGCTTAGGCACGACTAAGAAACTGCTAACCACCATACCTATTTGAACTTGCTTCAAGAACAAGTCAGTGCCTAGCATATGAGGGTGGTACCCCTTGACCTCTCCAAGCGACTAAACCTTTGCCTATAAATCGAAATCCATTGGCAACTGTAAAAGGGTCGGAAATTTGAGAATGAAAAGCCCTGAACCCCTGCTAAAATTCCAAGAGTCCAAAAACTGTAAACACAAAATACAAAACCTGTTAGCTTTTGATTCTAGCATTCAAATTCCATTTTCCTCAACTGTTTCTCGACCAAAACCACCCATACAGTTTTTGATATACATTCAAAAGCCATCCTAGCTTCTGTAGTCAAACTGTGACACACTAACCATCAATATCCACCTCAAAGAAGTCAGAACTTTGCTCCTTGGCTGTTCCAGCATTTTCTAATCACTCACAACCCAAGTTGAAAGTTTCCAGCCTGCTGAACACAAGAGGAAGCTGTTCAGAACATCACAAGCGGTCAGAGCCAGACTCCAGCTCACAGCAAATTTTCCAGCTGCAAGGTAAGCTTCTGCTGACTCTCATCATATTACTTAGGCATTGTCAGGAGACTTTGTTCAAAAATACAATGTAGACATCCTGATTCTGATGTTGTACACATTCTGAGGTTTCATATATTTTCCTGCCTAGGTAGAGACAATTTCAGTTCAGTACTTCTTGAAGAAATTAGAACTCAGAATTAGGATTAGAAAATTCATGCTTTGCCTCAGATGTATAGTTCTGATATCTCTTGTTTCTGAAACATTATGAAACCTGCCATAACAATTATATGTGCATCTTCTATTTTGTTGAGAAATAACCAAGTTGCAGATACTCTGACTAGCATGGAGAGGGAGACGAAGTTCTACCAGTGGTATCAGAACTTCTGAAATCTTCTTTGTTCTCAGCGGACCCAGAACCTCTGACCTTCCCTATTTCTACTAACGTTTATTTGAATTTGTGAAGCATGCCAGAGTCAGAACTTCTGACCTCTTTTATTTCAGCAAAGCGCTGATTCCGTTTTCCTTTCCCCTTATTATTTCTTCCATCATTTTTCTTATTAATCAAAAACACATAAAAAAAAATTTCATATTCACATATCTTAGTTTATTTCTTATAACAAAAAGATCAAAAATATTTTCTTAAACAAAACTTATCTCTATTCTTAAACAAAACAAAGTTCATTTTATGTTTCTTGTACATTCTTATCCATTCAATATGGTTGTAATAGTAACTTAGGACTTGATTTAATTTGTGATCCCCATTTGTGAATTTGTACACCCCATCCCCCTAATGTTTGTAATAGAGTAGGACTTTATTTTTCCGCATTTTTATTGCTTTCATGTATTGTTAGTAATTAGGGTGTGCATGATGAGATAAAAACAAAAAATAGACAACCCATATTCAAGACAAAAACAAAGCATGAAAACAACACATTTGCACACAAGCACCCCTAGGGTTATTCCACTTGGTTTCCTTATACAAAATGGCCATATTACGCATGCGAGGTATCTTAGTAAAAAACAAGCAAATACAAGATCATAGTCCCTCGATGACGCTCACTAAGTTGCCTTACAAATGATATTAGTCCCTAAAAAAGAATGCTAAGATACCTTGCAATATTGCTAATCATGGCTATACGATTACCCACGCCCGTCCCTCTTACATCCAAAGATAGGGTTGCTTACCAAATCAATGGTAAGACAACAATGTCAAAGGAAAAGAAAATGAACAAGAAATACATTTGAGTAGGTAGATTGCTCCTAATTACTTGCTCCATTTCAAAACAAACATCCTTGCTATTTTCAAAAATAATTACCTACACTTTCAAAAAACACCTTTCAAACTTGAAAACATTTTCAAAAGATCAACACTTTGTATACATTCTTACGAACGAGAATCATTACAAAGTTTGCCTAAACAATGACGCATTTTTCAAAATACTTTCAAAAAACCACACAAAGCACAATTTCAAACAAAAGCAAGTGATCTAGCAAGTAACTAAGAGCCCATAGAAAACCATGGATGAAAAGGGTTCTAATACCTTCCCTTTTCATAATCTACTCCCCAAACTCAAGAAACAATCTCAAAGGTCTTTCCTGTGCTTTTTCATCTTTCCTTTTGGATAAAAGAAAAGTCAGTGGCGACTCTTGCTAACCGCAACATTTGCGATCAAACACAAACCCTCAAGTCAGTTCTCCCACCGTATCACAGAACTGGCGACTCTGCTGGGGATAACTCTAAAAGTGGGGTTACCTTAGGTTTAGATGATATTTACTTGCCTTCATTTGTTTGAATTGCTTGCTTTACATTATTGGTTCCTTATTTGGGTTTGTTTTGATCCTCTATCCGGATCTGGGGCACCTTTTTAGGTAAGTAGTAATAGATTGTGGAAAATGTGTGGGGTATACCGACATGGTCTAAGCAATAGCTATATTAATGTGACTCATTTGTTGGTACCGGTATCCCTTGTGTTGAAACGAGGAGAATACGGGGCCTCTGAGCGGCGTCATGAAGCACTAACTGACCTTAGAACCTTACTTGACGAACTTGGCAATTAGGAAGTAGTGAGATAGCCGGCTTTGGTGCAGTCTGAAGTTGGTTGATACTCGATGCTACACTCATTGAGACCTGACTTTTGGGATATCTCGGCCACAAGAAAAGATTGATTGAGATGAGACAATGCCTAAAAGAAAGGTCAGTGATATTGAGATCCCTTAGAACCCGGTTACTATTAACTAGGACAGGTTGAGCCAACTAAACTTCAAGAGGGTACTTACCTACAAACTCCATGCAAGCCTAAACCTAAGGACTTGTCTACTTTGTGTGAATATGATTATTTGTATATAAACTTGCTTACCTCGCATATTTGTACATAACATCATAACATCATACCATAGCATTTTCAATAGTCGTTTCAAGGATCTCGAGGGCCTATGATGCAGGGTCACGTTGAACCAGACGTCTACCCAGGGGCAGGAGGATTTATTTTCCTTTAACCAAACACCGTCAAAAAACAAGTACAACAAACCGGAGTTAAAGGATACAACCCACTTGACATGGTGAGATTAATTCTTATGGAAGGACATCCACCGACACAAAAGTTCTATAATAAAAAATGTAAGTGACTACTAACCCCGTGAGATCCTTGAAAAAATGCATACATATATCATGCATCATATCATGATAGATTTCTCCCATACATGTCTCCTTATCTTCCTACTGTTTATTTTGGTAAGATGGATATGGAACAAACTGTGAAAGATCTCCAAGCTCAAAACGCTTAATTCCAACAAATGTTCCTGGCTAGGGCTAAGGGGCAAGAGGACCTAAAAACTCTCCTTCTCAAAGACAAGAGGAAGAAGTCCAAGAAGTCAGTAGGTGTCCTGAACTTGAGAAGAAGACCTAGAGGACCATTCAAGGGAGCTCTATATCTTTTAACTTCGTCCAACAAAGGGGATACTCATGAAGAAGACAACAGTCTGGAGATTGGTGCAGCCGAAGCTGATTACTCTGAGGAACAATCTCCTCCCACTGTTGACAAGTACAAACAGCTGGAGGATCGCCTCATTCCTATGGAGATTCAACAGATACTCGGCTTGGATTTAGGAGACATGGGTTTGGTTTCTGGAGTGGTCATCCCCCCAAAGTTCAAAATCCCTACCTTTGTCTTGTACGATGGAGTCTCTTGCCCTAAGATGCACTTAAAGTCTTATGTCCGCAGGATTCAACCATACACAACTGATCAAAAGCTTTGGATCAATTTCTTCCAAGAAAGCCTAGTAGGGACTCAACTCGAATGGTTCGATCAATTGGAGAGTTCTCGCATCCACACCTGGGAGGATTTAGCTGCTGCTTTCTATAAGCAGTATCAGTATAATGTTGATCTCGCACCAACTCGTGTGCAATTGCAGAACATGACCATGGGTTCCAACGAGAGGTTCAAAGGATAGGCCCAAAAGTGGAGAGATCTGGCTGGTAGGGTGCAGCCCCTTTAACTGACATGGAGCTGATTGACATCTTCATGGGAACTTTGACAGGGCCTTTCTTCAAACACCTAATCGGAAGCTCCTCAGTCGAGTTCACCGAGCTAATACTGACCGGCGAAAGGGTCGAAGCTGGCATCAAAAATGGAAAGATCCAAGGAGTTACACCTCCTGATGCTTAGAAAAAGCCATACAGTGGGAAGAAAGAGTCCAATGCAGTGTCTAGTCAAAAGAGTCGTCATGACCAACACGTTGGGGCATTTCTGATCTCCGGTTCTGCGTTGCACTGACAATAGAAAAGGGAAAATCAACGAAGGCCAGACGAGCCCAAAAGACAGTTTACCAACATCAACATGCCGTTGTCTCAAGCGCTACAACACTTGTTGAGGATGAATCTGATTGCATTGATATGACTTCATCCAAACCCCAAAACTTCTTCTCCTAACTACAATCCTAATGCGACGTGTGCTTATCATTCTGACAGTCTCGGGCATGACACTAACGATTGTTTGGCGTTGAAGTACAAGATTCAGAATTTGATTGACGCCAAGGAGATCGAGTTTAACCCTCCAAAGACTCCAAGTGTGATCACTGCTCCTATGCCAAATCATCAAGAGTGTCTTGTTCATTTCTCATTTTTAAATTGTAATTTCTTTTGTTATTCAAACAATTATCTATTAATGTCAAACTCTTTCATTAATGCACTGTATATGTTTGTCTTGAATTAATCCATTCATTTTTCATTACATTTAAACTATGATTTTTACTCACTTTATGACATTCAACTCTTGCTAAAAGTTATAAGCCTTTAGAGGGAGGATGACGAAAACAATGCCATAATCTCATATGGTATGCTTTTGAACAGACCTTGCTGACGATGTACAGGCGTTCTTTCAAATCCTAAACACTTGAGTTATAAGGAAGATAATCCCTAGTAAACCCCTTTGAGCCAAAGAAGTAGAAGTTTTGTTTTTTCACACAAATTTAAACCTTTAATCAAAACCCAGGGCAGGGTAGTCTCTCAGTTGATTCAAACGTGCGTTTAGCCACAAACTCTCATTTCATAATACAACGAATGACATCAAAAAATTCCTCTGGAATCAAAAGACAGTGAGGGTTCCCTACCAAATAGGCAGTCATTATCTCTCAGAAAGAAAATCCCACTAAGTCAAAACCTACGAAGGAGACTTAAAGAAGATTGGGGCATCCCGCTGACTATAATCTCAAAACAAGAACAGTCAGGAAAAAATTAGGGATAACAGATCAAAAGAAAGAGGTCCCTACAAATCCTCAACAACATGAAAAATGTTGCAAAAATGACTTCCTTATGACAAACCTAACTTGTTTGAACCATTACTAAAATGTCATTCCAGACTCAATTGGAATTAAAACGCACAATTAACTGAGCTTAGGACTGGAGAACGTCATGAAGAGCGGGTGGATACAAATACACTTTGAGCCTTTATCCTTTGTTTCTTAAACCGTGAACCAAGCCACGTTACAACCCTTCAAAATTCCTAATTGAAGCATGGGTTAGTTCGAAAGCGTATTGTTACAAAAGGTATCCTGACTCTTGTAAGGCTTACCCTAGATCCCGAGTTGAAATTTCTTTACTTGCTAAAATGCATTTTCCAAAAATTTCAAGACAAGCATAAACTTTAATTACTTGAATATCACTGTTTGCATATGGCTATTTATTTGACAGCGGAGAAATTCACACAACGAATATCCAGTGAACGAAAGCTCTCTTAGTGAATAAAATCAATTCAAGAAGGATGACACTTCCATTGATAAATCTCCTATCAACAAGGGGACATGACATGTCATTATCCAGCACACCTGGGGCAGTCCAGTCAAGATTCCAAGAAATCTCTCAAGAAGTGCAGAGTAACCAGGGACAGGTCTCCATCTCCATTACTTGGGGCATTGAACGCCAATCTCAGCCAAGGTTTACTTACAATCAAACAGTTCCTGGAAGTGCCACAAACATTTGCTACTAGGGGCAGCGACAAATCTCCCCAGAATCCTTCTCATAGGAGGTTTCCCTAGCCAGATTTTCAATCTCTGAAAACTTTTTCAACTTAGTCGACTTCAAGAATCCTCGAGGATTTCTGCCAGTGAAGTCGCCGCCTCTCCAACAGACCGAACAACAGGGTTTATTTCCCCAACTAATTACTGTGAAACATGGATCCGACTAGATAACAGTTCTCAACTTCATCTTTTCAAGCAAGTTGTTGTGAAGCCTGAATCCGACCAGATAACAACTAAATCCACAAACATTTTATTGTGAAACCTGGACCCAGTCAGATAGAAATTGACCTCATCAACCTCAAGAAATTTGCAAAGCCTGGAGCCGACCAGATGACAGTTTTTCAAACAACTTATTTATGAAACCTGGAGTCCGACCAGATAACAATTAACTATGATCCCTAGAGAGACACTATGAAGCCTGGACTCGACCAAATAATAGTACAACTTTCCAAAAATCATGAAACCTGGACCCCACCAGATAGTAGTTACCACTTCAAGTTACTACGAAGCCTGGATCCGACCAGATAATAGTTAACCTTTGTATCCCCAGCAAGTTGTTGTGAAGCCTGGATCCGACCAGATAACTATTCAATTTCAAGAAATTTTCTACAAAGCCTAGAATCCGACCAGATAACAGTTAATTCATCTCTTCCCCCAGTATGTTACCGTGAAGCCTAGATTCGACCAGATAGCAGTTGACTACTTCATCCTCATCAGATTGCGAAGCCTAGATCCGACCAGATAGTAGTTGACTATTTCATCCTCAGCAAATTGCAAATCCTGGATCCAACCAGATAGCAGTTGACTATTTCATCCTCAACAAATTGTGAAGCCTGGATCCGACAAGATAATAGTTAGCTATCTCATCCTCAGCAAGTTGTGAAGCCTGACTTTCAACAAAGTTTGAAGATATGTATATTCTTCATCCCCAACGACAATCAGGGATTCAACCTCCCAGAATTTTCATAGCAGCAGTCAGGGATTTATTTTCCCGGACAGAAACATACATCTCACATTCATACATCATAGCATGTACATACCCTATGCATTTAGCATAATACCACATCTGGTGAACATCATGCATGCATCTTCATTTTACTAACTCTTTTTCTCACAGGTAAAACATCAAGTTTTAGTATAAATCAACAAGAGATTTGTGCTGATATTTCTTCTAATGTTTATCAACTTTCCTCCAAATGGCATCTATAAGCCCATTCACCATCCATTTTCGAGTTCAAATTTCTGGGCACTCTAGTGTTCAATCATCTTTCACCTTCAAGTCACGAATGGCAGACTCACCAATCTAACTCTTTAGGTTTAAGAAGATTGAACAGAGGCAGTTGTTGTACCCTAAAATTTTCCCTCTCATTTCTCAAAGGATCACCCTAAATCCTCAAGTTTGCTTCCATCCAATTTCAAGCCTCGAATTACAGATTTTTCAAGAAAGTCATTCACAAGGGCAAAATGGTCATTTGCACATTGAAAAAGTTAAACTTTGACTTTTTGGATCAAAATTAAGTTTCAAAAGTCATATTTCATCAAGGCATGTTGAGATGTGAAGTTTGCTTCATCTAGAAATTCAAAGGTCAAAGTTACTTCGGAAAAGTCAAATTTCTAAATACTTAGAATTTTTCTAAGTGTTTAAGAAATATAACAAGCTCAAAACTTCTGATCAGATTATCACCACGATGCAAGCTGAATCTGGGAGAACTTCTGACACAAAAGTTATAGATTTCAATAAGATCTAAAACATTGTAGAACATAACTTCTTTTAGAAATGTTGAGATTTCAAGTTATACATCCTCAAAGGCACGTCTCTGAAGCTTAGGCATTTAGAAAATTCTGAGCATTTTCAAGTCAGAAGTTGTCTACAGCTTCTGGGCCAGTTTTCACGTAGGCTCAGTCAGAGGTTGCAAGAGAAATTCAAAGAGGATTTACAAAGTGTGTTACAAGCTTTTAAGAAATTCTAAGAACTAAATCAGAACATGCTGAAGCAAAGGGATTTGAGGATCAGAAGTTGGATGTCTGTTCTAAGTTACGCTGAAGCTGAACTTCTGATCCAGAATTAAGCAATGATGCAGAATCTCACATTTCAGGATTTCTTTTTTGATAAGTCTCATCATCATTTAATGCTCACAATTACTTTTGGGCCTTTATCCAAAGGACTTCCCCACGTGTGGCAGAGAAGTACCATCACTGTCTTGGAAAAAGCAACTTTTGCACAATAATAGGTTGGGCCCATGCATTGCTTTTGCTTTTGAGGTTGCTTTTCCTTAATTCCCGCTTACGAGTCCAACTTAGGCACGACTAAGAAACTTCTAACCACCATACCTATTTGAACTTGCATCAAGAACAAGTCAGCGCCTAGCATATGAGGGTGGTACCCCTTGACCTCTCCAATCGACTAAACCTTTGCCTATAAATTGAAAGCCATTGGCAACTGTAAAAGGGTCGGAAATTGGAGAAAGAAAAGCCTTGAACCCCTGCTAAAATTCCAAGAGTCCAAAAACTGCAAACACAAAATATAAAACCTGTTAGCTTTTGATTCTTGCATTCAAATTCCATTTTTCCTCAAGTGTTTCTCGACCAAAACCACCCATACAATTGTTTATATACATTCAAAAGCCATCCTAACTTCTGTAGTCAAATTGTGACACACTAACCATCAATATCCACCTCAAAGAAGTCAGAACTTTTCTCCTTCGCTGTTCCAGAATTTTCTAATCACTCACAACCCAAGTTGAAAGTTTCCAGCCTGCTGAACACGAGAGGAAGCTGTTCAAAACATTACAAGCGGTCAGAGCTAGACTCCATCTCACAGAACATTTTCCAGCTGCAAGGTAAGCTTCTGCTGACTCTCATCATATTACTTAGGCATTGTCAGGAAACTTTGTTCAAAAATACAATGTAAACATCTTGATTCTGATGTTGTACACATTATGAGGTTTCATATATTTTCCTGCCTAGGTAGAGAGAATTTCAGTTCAGAACTTCTTGAAGAAATTAGAACTCAGAATTAGGATTAGCAAATTCATGCTTTACCTCAGATTTATAGTTTTGATATCTCTTGTTTCTGAAACATTATGAAACCTGCCATAACTGTTATATGCGCATCTTCTTTTTTGTTGAGAAATGACCAAGTTGCAGATACTCTGACTAGCATGGAGAGGGAGACGAAGTTCTTCCAGTGGTATCAGAACTTCTGATATCTTCTTTGTTCTTAGCGGACCCAGAACCTCTGGCCTTCCCTATTTCTACTAATGTTTATTTGAATTTGTGCAGCATGCCAGAGTCAGAACTTCTGACCTCTTTTATTTCAGCAAATCACTGATTCCGTTTTCCTTTCCCCTTATTATTTTTGCCATCATTTTTCTTATTAATCAAAAACACATAAAAAAAATATTTCATATTCACATATCTTAGTTTATTTCTTAAAACAAAAAGATCAAAAATATTTTCTTAAACAAAACTTATCTTTGTTCTTAAACAAAACAAAGTTCATTTTACGTTTCTTGTACATTCTTATCCATTCAATATGGTTGTAATAGTAACTTAGGACTTGATTTAATTTGCGATCCCCATTTGTGAATTTGTACACCCTATCCCCCTAATATTTGTAATAGCGTAGGACTTTACTTTTCCACATTTTTATTGCTTTCATGTATTGTTAGTAATTAGGGTGTGCATGATGAGATAAAAACAACAAATAGACAACCCATATTCAAGACAAAAACAAAGCATGAAAACAACACATTTGCATACAAGCACCCCTAGGGTTATTCCACTTGGTTGCCTTATACAAAATGGCCATATTACGCATGCGAGGTATCTTAGTAAAAAACAAGTAAATACAAGATCATAGTCCCTCGATGATGCTCTCTAAGTTGCCTTACAAATGATCTTAGTCCCTCAAAAAGAATGCTAAGATACCTTGCAACATTGCTAATCATGGCTATACGATGACCCACGCCCGTCCCGCTTACATCAAAAGATAGGGTTGCTTACCAAATCAATGGTAAGACAAAAATGTCAAAGGAAAATAAAATGAACAAGAAAGACATTTGAGTAGGTAGATTGCTCCTAATTACTTACTCCATTTCAAAACAAACATCCTTGCTATTTTCAAAAATAATCACCTACACTTTCAAAAAACACCTTTCAAACTTGAAAACATTTTCAAAAGATCAACACTTTGTATACATTCTTACGAACGAGAATCATTACAAAGTTTGCCTAAACGATGGCGCCTTTTTCAAAATACTTTCTAAAAACCACACAAAGCACAATTTCAAACAAAAGCAAGTGATCTAGCAAATAACTAAGAGCCCATGGAAAACCATGGATGAAAAGGGTTCTAATACCTTCCCTTTTCATAATCTACCCACCGAACTCAAGAAACAATCTCAAAGGTCTTTCCTGTGCTTTCTCACCTTTCCTTTTGGATAAAAGAAAAGTCGGTGGCAACTCTTACTAACCGTAACATTTGCGATAAAATGCAAACCCTCAAGTCAGTTCTCCCACCGTATCACACATGCATAGGCTAGTAAAAAACGTATAGCCTTGAGGAGGGCAACCAGAGCATAAGTTTCCTCATAATCAATTCCCTCCTCTTGGTTATAACCTTGAGCCACTAGTCAGGATTTGTTCCTAGTTATCACTATGTTTTCGTCTAGTTTATTTCTAAACACCCACTTAGTGCCTATTACTTGATGATCTTGCAGATGAGAGACAAGGTCACAAAAATCATTTATTTTAAATTGATTTAAATTATTTTGCATGGCCATGAGCCAACGCTCATCCAGTGACACATCTTTTGCATTTTTAGGTTTAACTTGAGACACAAATCCAAAGTGATAATAGAAATTACTTATCTTAGAGAGAGTAGTCACGCCTTTGGCGATGTCTCTGAGGATGTTGTCGATTGGATGATCCTTGGATGTTCTCCATTTTGAGGGAAGACCATCCTTTTTAGTTTGACTTTCATACTTTTTCTTTTTGGGATTGTCATTTTCCTCCTCCTCAGGTTTCGTCGATTTAGGTTGATTAGTTCCTTCTTCGGCATTATTATTTATGCCTTTTGAAGATACACTTACATCATGAAAATAAACACCTTTTCCAACATTTCTCAGATAAGATTCATCAAAAGTGACATGTACCAACTCTTCAACAATAAGTAATATCTTATTATACACTCTATAGGCTTTGCTTGATTGAGCGTATCCAAGGAAGATACCTTTATCGGCTTTCGTGTCAAAATTTTCAAGGTTATCCTTACCATTGTTCAAAACAAAACATTTGCACCCGAAGACATGAAGATGTGATAAATTTGGTTTTCTACATTTTAAAATTTAATATGGTGTTTTATTTAAGATAGGATGTATAAGTATCCTATCTAACACATAACAAGTTGTGCCAATTGCATCGGTCTAAAAATACTTAGGTAGATAACTATCATCGAGCATAGTTCTTACCAACTCTCTAAAATACGGTTTTTTCACAACACCGTTTTGTTGTGGAGTCCTTGGAGCAGAAAAGTTATGTTCAATTCCATATTTATTATAATATTCCTCAAAGAGGTGGTTTTCAAATTCATCTTCATGATCGTTCGAATAACAACTATATTTGAATTCAACTTGTTTTGGGATAACTTTGCAAAACGTGTGAAAGCCAAAAAAGTATCATCTTTACTACGTAAAAAGATTGTCCAGCAAAATATAGAGTAATCGTCTACAATAACAAAATCGTAGTAGTTACCACCTAAGATTTTAGTCCTTAAGGGACCAAAGAGATCCATATGGAGAAGCTCAAGAGGTGTTGAAGTTGAGACAACATTTTTTCATTTAAATGAGACTCATGTTTGCTTTCCCATTTAGCATGCATCACATATATGGTCTTTTGAAAACTTTATTTTAGGTAGACCAATTACTAGATCTTTTGACACCACTTTATTTAGTAAATCAAAGGTTACATGAGTTAAGAGTCTATGCCATAGAAAAGAGTCTTCACTCAAGGTAACTAGACACTTAGAGTTTCTCAAAGATATATCATTTAAGTCAAGCATATAGATGTTGTTTACCCTCACGCTATTAAACATGTAATCCTTCTTCTCATTATGTAAAAGCATGCAACAAGTGTCTGTGAAAGATACTTTAAAGCCTTTGTCGCATGGTTGACTAATACTAAGAAGATTATGTTTAAGACCTTCAACTAACATAAAATTGGAGATAGTAGTAGACAAGGGATTACCTGCACTACCTTTTCCAAGTATTGCACCTTTATTGTTGTCTCCATAGGAAATAAAACCCTTCTTTTTTGCCACAAAGTCCATGAATAGGGAAACGTCATATGTCACATGCCTTGAGTATCCACTATCGAGAATCCACCTTCTCTCCATAGAGTCAAGACATTGAACCTACAATATTAAACAAAAGTTATAGGTACTTGTAATACGGTGGGAGAACTGACTTTACTGGTTTTGCATTTTTTTCATAAATATTGCGTTAGCAAGAGTCGCCACTGACTTTTCTTTTATCCAACAAAGGAAAGGGTGAAAAGAACAGGAAAGACCTTTTTAAAGATTTTGAGTTTGGGGGGTAGGTTATGAAAAGGGAAGGTGTTAGCACCCTTTCCATCCGTAGTTATCTACGTGCTCTTAGTTGCTAGCTAACTTTTGAAAATGCTTTGTGTTTGTGTATTTTGAAAATATTTTAGAAAAGATGCCTTAGTGTGGAGAACTTTGTAATGATTCTCGTATCGTGAGAATGCATACAAAGTGTTTTTGTCTTTGAAAATATTTGGAAAAGAGTTTGTGTATGTGAAAAAATTGTTTGTTTTTTTTGTGAGCAAGCAACTATAAGCGGTCTACCTACTCAAATGGTCTTTGTTCTTTTCCTATTTTCCTTTAGATAGTGCTATCCTACCATTAATTGATAGGTAGTATTATCATTGGATGTTGGAGGGACAAGCGCGGGTCATCGTATAGTCATAGAGGTAACTCGTAGGGCACTTTAACAATTTTATTGTAAGGGACTGGATCATTTACCGAAGGCAGCATCAGAGGGTCATCGAGGGACTACGATCTTTTTGTATTGGAGGGACTTTGCTAAAGCGTCCCCATGTTCGAGGGACATGACTATTTTTTCTGAAGGCAACAAGTGGAGGTACCTTAGAGGTGTACGTGTGCGAGTGTGTTGTATTTCAGTTATGTTTACCTTGAGTGTTAGGTTTGCTAACGTTTGTTTTTAAGTCTTATCATGCAATCCTATTAAGCATACATCTAGTAGTTAAATATATACATAGGGCAGAAAAATAAAAATGCGGAAAGTAAAGTCTAAGTTATTACATCGCTTCGAGATGGGGGAAATACAAACCAAAATGGGGAAAGAAAAATGTAAAGAGTCCTAATTTTAACTATTACATTCCTTCAACAGTTACATAGTTGTTCATGAAAATAAAAATGTGAAAGAAATAAATAACGCGCGGAGATGAAACGGGAAAGGATGAAAAACCCTAAAAGATTCTAAGATTAGAAAAATGTTTTTGTTGTTTTTGTTTAATAAAAATAATAATTAAATTAATGGAAACCTAATTCTAATTAGTTTAAAATATGATTAAATAATTAATTAAAATTAACAAAATTAATTTAATTAATAATAAAAAAACTTAAAATATATTTTTGTGGTTTTCTGATTTTTATTGATTAAAGGAAACTGATTAAAAAATGTTGATTAAGCAAAACAAATAATATTTAAAAACGTAAATAGGCCTCGCTGCCAAAAGTGGTTAGAGGAGTGCAAAAAAAATTCCTTAGGCCCATAAATAATGAGCCCAAGAGGTTGCGTTGGCTCGGATGAGAGAGGTTCCTTGAAGGTGCACGGTAGGGTGTGCGCTTGAGGCATTCAGATCATGCTTGATGAGATCGGATGGTCAGGAATTGGAGGTGTATGATGCGTGCACGGATCTTCTTAGCATTGGATCTGAAAAGAAAAAAACAAGAAAAATACAAAACGCCTTGTACCTGGATTAAACCCGTTAGATTTACTCAAAACATCAATAGCAATGTGAATGCATGCGTAAAACTGATTTAAATCACATATTCAGAGAGTTTGAAAATCTAAAATTTACCAAGATCGTAGGAGGGTTATGAGGAGGATCTGGAATGTGTGAGGCTTGAACCTAGGCTCTGGAGGACTCCTGGGAAACTCAGGGGTGATTTTCGATCACTGGTTTGGACTGGTATGGGCTAGAAAGTGAGACACGATTTTCACCAACTTTTTGATTTTTTAGAGAATTTTGAGAAGGATTTTGTGTGCAAGAATTTCATGGTCCATTGCTTCTTAATATATTGTGTATTTATGGAGTGAAGTAGGAGGGTGAGGGTGAACCAATATGGAAGAAAACAATGCATCCATGGCTTGTGAAACAAACATCCAACACATTGAAAACTTGTCATCTTTGAGATATTGCTTGCCTCTTTTGAATTTTCATGAACCTGGACATATTGTGGCATGGCTTTCACGAATTTTTTGGGCTTCCAAAAGTTTGATGGGCTTGCAAAAGGTTTGAAATCCAAAGGCCCAAGTCTTCACACTCTATTTTCATATTTTTATTCAATTTATTCATTTTTAAATGAATAAAAAATCAAATAAAAGCAATAAAAAACATGAGCATGTGTGAATGTTGTTTAGAGGTCCTATCACATCTTATAAACATGTTTGAATATCAAAAACTAGGCCCATTAGTTCAAAATTGCAATTTTGCTCCATTTGCATTTCATGAATTTCTTCAAAATCTCCCAACTTGTTCAACTAATAACTTGCTCAATTTTCATCTTTTGAAGATGATAGTGGAATTTTTAGAAAGCTCAAGATGTCCTCTACAATCTCTATGTTGGTCATTTTTGCGTAAGTTGCCTTGACAAAAAATGTTTTTTGTTGACTTTTGAAAATGACCTATAATGTTTTAGCTCATATCTTTCACAAATGAAGCATTTTTTGGAATTGAGCATAAATACAAATTTGCAGAGAATTGAATTTTCTTTAAAATGAGCTTTAGTTGGGGAAAAGTTGATGAAACATGTGAAAGTTATGCCTGGTCAAAGCTCAGTTGACTTCTCCTAAGGAAAACCCTAATTTGGCAATTTTTGACTTTTGATGATCTAAGGAATTTCCTTGAGGAATCATGATCAACCCTTGATCAAATGATGAATATCACTTCAAAATGTTGATGTTGACCAAAAATCTTGAAGTTTGACTGTATGTTGTGTTAGAACATAATTTAGTTCTACATCCTAGTTAGAGTTTTGATGATAACAAACACATGATATAAAGAACAAATATGCTCGCTAATAAAAGTATCTTTACATGCCAGAAGTTCTGATGTGAAAAAGATGTTTTGATGCAACTAGAAGTTCTGCCAGAACATCACTAGAAGTTCTGATTATGCGAGCATAGAAGTTGAGAGTACCATGATAGATTCAGACACGTAAAATATGTATGACACTCTTATATGAAGAAGTTCTGCTAAAACTTCTAAATGCACCAGTGTTGTGAAACAGGATCTCTGATACTCTGATTTGCAAAGTTCTGATACAAGCTGTAAAGGACTCTCAACGGTAATATTCATCCTCTGATGTGAGAAGCTCTGAAGCATTACAATTGTATCAATGCAATATGTGAGAAGCTCTGAAGCGTTACAATTCCATCAATGCAAGATCATAAGTAACGACTACAAATAGACAAGGATCTCCTGGTTTGGAAAGCTCATTAACTCGTGTTATAGACATACCAAAAATATCTTCTTATGTCACTATTGCATGGCCTATATAAAGCAGACAAAAAGAAGGTTTCAAGTGATGAACTACTGCACACAAATAAAATAAATTACGTGAAGCTACAACAACGGAGCAATCATATTTCATCTGTAAACACTCATACTTAAACTGTGTAAAACATAACTGTTAGTGATACTGTTTTATTAGAAACTCCATTGTACACATTTATTCTATTATTTGTTTAGACATTTCCTTGAGAAACCAGGTTGTGGTTTTGGACTCAAGAAGACTTTGGAAGTTGTCAAAGTAGTTTTGTAATCAAGTTTGATTAGTGAATTAAGACCTCGTTGGAGAGAGGCGAAATCACCTTGGCGGATGGACTGGAGTAGTTTGAGTTCAAACGAACCAGGATAAAAATAAATGTGTTCTTTACTCCATTGTTTTTTAAGATTCCAATTAACCCCCCCCCCCCCCCCCCCCTCTTTCTTGTGTTTTTCACTTCTTCAATTGGTATCAGAGCACCTGGATCTGGGTGCAAACACTTAACCGTGTCAGATAAAGATCCAAGGGGGGAAACACTATGGTGGGAACAAGTCAAAACATCAGCAGTAGCCCTCCAATATTTGACGGTGAAAATTTTGATTACTGGGAAGATATGACCAGAAGTTTCTTCCTAGCCTATGATGCTGACCTCTGGGATATGGTAACTGATGGATAAATACATCATGTTGATGAAAGCAGTCAGAAGATTGACAGAAAAAGGATGACAGATCATCAAAATCCAGACTTCAGAAATCATCACAAGGCCAGAACTATTCTCCTGAGTGCCATCTCATATTCAGAGTATGAGAAGATTACAAACAGAGAAACAACTAAGAACATGTTTGATTCTCTGAGAATGACGCATGAAGGAAACAAGCCAGTAAAATAAACCAAAGCCCTTGCGCTCATTCAGAAGTATGAAGCCTTCAAAATGGAAGAAGACGAAACCATTGAAATAATGTTCTCTAGATTTCAAATTCTGGTGGCTGGGCTAAAGGTGCTGGACAAAGGGTACTCAACTGCTGATCATGTAAAGAAGATCATCAGAAGTTTACCAAAACAATGGAGACCCATGGTCACTGCTCTCAAACTAACAAAAGATCTGGAAAAAATATCTCTAGAAGAACTTGTCAGCTCTCTCAGAAGCCATGAGATAGAGTTAGAAGATGATGAGCCTCAGAAGCAAGGTAAGTCTCTCGCTCTAAAATCTAATAAATATGAAACCAAATTTTTGCAGGAAAAAGCAGAAGCAGAAACCTCTAGAGAATCCTCGTCAAAAGAAGACGAACTGTTCTTTCTATCCAGAAGAATCAATCAATTGTGGAAGAACATGCAGAAGAATTTCAGAAACTCCAGAAGAACAGGAAATGACTCTGAACAATCTTTTGGATACCGAAAATCTAGTAACAAAAACATTACCTACTATGAATGCAATAAACAAGGTCACTACAAAAGTGACTGTCCAAGGCTTCAGAAGGAGAAACCAAAAAGGAAGTTCGTTAAGGAGAAGAAGAAAAGTCTTATGTTAACGTAGGATGACTCTGAATCTTCTGAAGACGGAACAAAATCAGAAGATGAACAAGCCAATATAGCTCAAACAGACAACTTATCATATGTCTCTGAATCCTCTGAATCTGAATCAGAATCAGAATCAGACTCAGTCTGAAGAGGTATTTTCTAACTTTTCTAGATCTCAATTAGAGGAGAGTCTGTCAGAAATTTTAGAAAGGTATTAGAAGCTTCGAGTCATAAATAAGAACCTGAAAAAGGATCTAGTTTCTGACTCTAAAGAAACTAAGAATCTGAGACTAGAAAACTCTGAGTTGAAAGAAAATGTTTTTAAACTTGAAAATGATTTACAAAATACCTAGAAGGAAACTGTATCAGAAGTTCCTAGTAATACTGATACAATCATAAAGGAATATGACCACAGCTTTCAGAAATTCCTCTTAAAAACATAGATAGAAGCAAGATAGCTTCAATGATCTATGGAGTTAGCAGAAATGGAAGCATAGGTATAGGATACAAAGGTAAAGTATCCCAACCTAAGAAAATTAAGGATCTGGTTATCAAACACACTTCTTTTTATTCTCACTTCACTACTGGGAAAACACATGATACAAAACATACTGGTAATGCGTTTTATGATAAACTAAAATTCAAACATAATTTTAGAAACTCTAACAGTCATGGACCCAAAAAGATATGGGTACAAAAAGACAAAACCATCTATGTTGCAGATATTTTTAACAATAAGGTTGAAACACCAGTATTAACACCTGGACTCTGGATGCTCTCTACACATGGAGGAAAGAAAGCATATGTTCCCAAGCCTGAAATTTGAAATATTCGCAGGTTTCAGAGGCAATCAGAAACAAAAGGTTATTGGCTCTAAAACTATTGGAAACAGGAATGAAAATACAACATCATAAGCTCTCTAAAGAATCTCAGATGTATCCAGAAGAGGATGTCACATCTTTTCAAGCAACTTCTGTCAGAGCAAGCCAAATAGAGTCTTTACCACTTTTTGATTCTTGAAAAAAAGGGGGAAATGCAGAATATTTTGACTCCTATCATAAGCCACATCAGAAGATCTTCAGAGAAGTATTTTATTTTCTCGTTAGCTGAGTATTCTACTCAGGGGGAGCCTTTAAATTTTTGTTCTTTATATTCCATCAAAATGTACTAGTTTTTGTCATCATCAAAAAGGGGGAGATTGTTAGAACATAATTTAGTTCTACATCCCAATTAGAGTTTTGATGATAACAAACACATGATATAAAGAAAAAATATGCTCGCTAATAAAGTATCTTTACATGCAGGAAGTTTTGATGTGAAAAAGATGTTCTGATGCAACTGGAAGTTCTTCCAGAACATCACTAGAAGTTATGATTATGCGAGCATAGAAGTTGAGAGTACCATGATAGATTCAGACGCATCAAATATGTATGACACGCTTATATGAAGAAGTTCTGCTATAACTTCTGAATACACCAGCACTATGAAACAGGATCTCTGATACTCTGATTTGCAAAGTTCTGATACAAGCTGTAAAGGACTCTCAACGGTAATATTTATCCTCTGATGTGAGAAGCTCTGAAGCGTTACAATTGTATCAATGCAATATGTGAGAAGCTCTGAAGTGTTACAATTTCATCAATGCAAGATCATAAGTAAAGGCTACAAACAGACAAGGATCTCCTGGTTTGGAAAGCTCATTAACTCGTGTTATGGACATACCAAAAGTATCGTCTTATGTCACTATTGCATGGCCTATATAAAGCAGACAAAAAGAAGGTTTCAAGTGATGAACTACTGCGCAAAAATAGAAGAAATTACGTGAAGCTACAACAACGCAACAATCATATTTCATCCGTAAACACTCATACTTAAACTGTGTAAAACATCACTGTTAGTGATGCTGTTTTAGTAGAAACACCATTGTACACATTTATTCTATTATCTATTTAGACATTTCCTTGAGAAAACCGAGTTATGGTTTTGGACTCAAGAAGACTTTGGCAGTTGTCAAAGTAGTTTTGTAATCAAGTTTGATTAGTGAATTAAGACCTCGTTGGAGAGAGGCGAAATCACCTTGGCGGGTGGATTGGAGTAGTTTAAGTTCAAATGAACCAGGATAAAAATAAATGTGTTTTTTACTCCATTGATTTTTAAGATTCCAATTCAACCCCCCCCCCCCCCCCCTCCTTTCTTATGTTTTTCACTTCCTCATTTTGACCACAGTTGACTTTTTGACCAATATAGTTAATTTTCAATCATTTGAGTCATTGACTGAGCAAACTTGTGATGTAGGGCTTGAAACTTGACATGAACCATGTTAAGGGCCTATTAAGAACCATTGAATCCACTTGTGACCT
Source organism: Vicia faba (assembly GCA_948472305.1). Classification (NCBI taxonomy): domain Eukaryota; kingdom Viridiplantae; phylum Streptophyta; class Magnoliopsida; order Fabales; family Fabaceae; genus Vicia; species Vicia faba. Next base: position 766,975,147 of record OX451740.1, on the reverse strand, counting down.
TTTCAAACCAAATTTCTTTGAGAAACTCCAAACCCTAGTTGCAGGCCTTTGGTTTAGGAGGTGCATCTTGACTAGTCAACCCTTGAGTGTTTTCAGAAGCCTTGAAAGAATTTCTTGAAGAAAATGGGAGGGAAAATTTTAGGGTACAACAACTTCTCCTCTTCAATCTTCTTAAACCTGAAGAGTTAGATTGGCTTATTCTCCATTCGTGACTTGAGGGTAGAAGATGATTGAACACTTAAGTGCCCAGAAATTTTCACTCACTTGTGCAAGAAGTAACGTTGTTGGTTGATTGTGCCGAGAATGGACTTATATATTCCATTCGGAGAGGTGATAGAGAATCATCGAAGATGGGATTATAGATGCCATCTGAAGGTGATGGAGATTCGTCAGAGATGGGCTTATTGATGTCTTCCAAAGTAACTGTTGATAGAAATATAAGAATAAGTCTATGCTTGAGTTGGTCTTTAGGAGATGTATCCGGAAGGGGACTACACCCGACTACTACTTCAATAGGTAACAGAAGGGGTCTACACCCGACTACTAATTAAATACGTATCAGAAGGAATCTATGGCGACTACCACTTCAAAGGGTACTAGGAGGAATTTATGGCTACTACTACTTCAAAGGGTACTGGAAGGAGTCTATGGCGACTACTACTTCAAAGGGTATCGGATGACAACTACTACTTCAAAGGGTACTAGAAGGAATCTATGGCGACTACTACTTCACAAGGTACTGGAATGAATCTATGGAGACTAATAATTCAAAGGGTACCAGAAGGAATCTATGGAGACTACTACTTCAAAGGGTACCAGAAGGAATCTATAGTGACTACTACTTCACATGGTGCTTGAAGGAAACTATGGAGACTACTACTTCAAAGGGTACCAGAAGGAGTCTATGACGACTACTACTTCATAAGGTACTGGAAGGAATCTATGGTGACTACTACTTCTAAGGGTACTAGAAGGAATCTATGGCGACTACTACTTCAAAGGGTACCTAAATGAATCTATGGAGACTACTTCTTCAAAGGGTACCTGATGGAGACTACTACTTCAAAGGGTACCATAAGGAATCTATAGAGACTACTACTTCACAAGGTATTGGAAGGAATCTATGGCGAATACTACTTCAAAGGGTACCAGAAAGAATCTATGGTGACTACTACTTTAAAGGGTACAAGAAGGAATCTATGGCGACTACTACTTCATAGGGTACTATAAGAAATCTATGGAGACTACTACTTCAAAGGGTACCAGAAGGAATCTATGGCGACTACTACTTCACAAGGTACTGGAAGGAATTTATGGAGACTACTACTTCAAAGGGTACCAGAAGAAATATATGGAGACTACTACTTCAAAGGGTACCAGAAGGAATCTATAGCGACTACTACTTCACAGGGTACTGGAAGGAATCTATGGCGACTACTACTTCAAAGAGTACCAGAAGGAATCTATGGCGACTACTACTTCAAAGGGTACCAGAAGGAATCTACGCTTGATTTCGTCTGAATGATGCACTAGAAGATGTCTAGGCCCGACTTCATCTAGAAGAGATATTTTTCAGAATGACTTTCTGGGGAAAGTCTTTGAGGGAAATACTTGTCATAATTTAGTTTCTAAAGAAATTTGTCTGGTCCTGTAGATAGTTGATGATATTCGTCTGTTTATAGACTTTACCTGAAGAGATAAAGGGTTAGTTGTATGCAATGTTATGATGTATGAAATGCATTACATAATGATGTTCTCAAAATAAATGAGACTGTGCTATATGCGTTTCGTATGCATATGCTATGATATTGGTAAATGATGGTGAATGTGAAATGTTATTGAAGTGCATTCGCAAATTTGAGAAGCATCTTAGTCTAGGGAAAATAAATCCCTGATTGTTGCTGGGGAGGAAGAGTATGTGTATCTTCGATCTTCTGGGGATTGTTTCCGTTGGGGACTCCTACTTTCTTGTTTGAGGAAACTCCGCTGGGGAACATTGATTTCTTGCTTTTTGCTTGAGGAAACTCTGTTGAAGAGTGTTAATTCCTACTTAGAGAGAAGAGTTTAAGAACGTTGGTTACTCATTGCACTACTGGGGAGTTTATACCCTGATTGGGGACAAAAGAGATGAATATTCCTTCTGACTCGCCTGGGGAGGATAAAGTTGACTGACATCTGGTCCAGTTTCAGGTTCCGTAGAAACTCCCTGGGGATAGTGACGACTTCACTAGGTAGAGGAATTTATTTGGTGATTTATGGTTGAAGCACACTCATGCTGGGGAGTGTCAGAATATATTTATGCTTTGATTGTATATGAGGATGTATTGAATGGGTATCAGAATGATATCCATATCTAAACTGTATCTAAATCGTATCTGGAAGATGAACTAAATGAGTATCAGAAGGACATCCATATATGGATCGTATCGAAAATGTATCTAGAATGAGTGTCGGAATGAATCTATATTTATATTATATCTGAACTGTATCTAGAAGTGGATTTGGAATGAGTGTCAGAATGAATCTATATTTAGATTGTATATGAATTGTATCTAGACGATAATCTGGAATGAGTGTCAGAATGAATCTATACTCATATTGTATCTGAACTGTATCTAGAAGTGGATCTATAATGAGTGTCAGAATGAATTTATTTCTAGACTGTATCTGAACTGTATCTGAAAGATAAACTATTTGGGGAAATAAACCTTGTTGATGGAGAAATATTGTTGTTGAGGAAACACCCTTGTTAAGGAAATGAACTCTGCTGGAGAGTAGAAGTTTGAAGGGGTTTTACAACCTCGGAGGAACAAGTTCAGCTGGGGAAGAGAAACTCCATGAATTGTACTGATCGGAACTCCGTAGGTTGGTGATACTTATGGGGAGAAGATCATACTCCTTTATCAGCCACAGAAATCTGTCGTGGAAATTACAGGGAATGTATGAACTTGTGAAGATTACCCTGTAGGGTTAATCTTATGGAAGTGGCTATGTGGGGATCCGTAGAGACCTGAACATACCTCTACTTCTAGAGCCCTTAGTGAATTCTGATCAGGGCGACAAATCTTCTACTGATACACAGGTGACGAGATGACGGAGCATAGTCGTACGCTTGAATGCCTAACTTTTTCCTGGACTGACCTTTCAGACTTTTAGTCCACTGGGATACCTTTTTTTTTGCCCAAGTCTCCTTTTCAGGTTTTCGACTTGCCGGGTGTACAGTTTTATTTATATATCCCTAATTTTTTCCCGAACTCTTTTGGTTCGCCGGGATGCCCTTATTTTTGCCTTGGTCAGTCAACCTAGCGGGTCTTTTTTCATGCGTAGTATTTTCTGACTATGATTGCGTTCACCGGGTGCAGAGAATTGTCACTGTCCATAGTAGTAAGTGTTGTAGCACTACCAGAAAAATGTTTTCTCGATCGTACACGATCCTTTACTGGAATTTATGTCCAATTCCCTAAGTGATTCAGATAGAGATCTGCCCCTGGCTATTCGGCACTTTTAAGAGATTCCTTGAATCTTGAATCGACTGCCCCCAGATCAGTTGGACACCATGCCATGCCCCTTGATTATGAAAAGCATATTATTGGAAATGTCTTTCCATATGAGGTGATTCTGTTTATTGAGAGGATTTCCGTTCATTGAATATTCGTTGTGTGAATTTCTCTGTTGTCGAACAATTAGTCATATGCAAACAATGTCATTTAAAAATGCAAAACATATGTCTGTCTTAAAGTTTTAAAAATTCATTTTTATTAAACAAATAGAATTTTGTAAGAATATGAATTCAACTCAGGATTTATAGTAAGCCTTACAGGAGTCAGGATACCTTTTGTAACAGTATGCTTTTGAACTAACCCATGCTTAGGTTAGGACTTTTAAGGGTTGTAACATGGCATGGTTCACGGTTTAAGAAACAAAGGATAAAGGCTCAAACTTTGTTTGTACCCATTCCGTTCTTCATGATGTTCTTCAGTCCTATACTTAGTTAATTGTGCGTTTAGATTCCAATTGAGTCTAGAATCTTTGCCTTGATATTCCGGTGATGGTTCGGATACTGAAAGTTTATTTGAGAAGGCAGTCATCATTTCTTTTTGTAATATTTTTTTTGTTGAGGATTTTTAGCGACCTCTTTTTTTTTTTAATTTGATTATCCCTACCTTTTTTTCCTGAACTATTTTGAGATCGCAGTCAGCGGGATTCCCCAGTTTGTCCTAAGTCTCCTTCATAGGTTTTGACTTAGCGGGCTTTTCTTTTGAGAGATGATGACTACGGGGAACCATCACTGTCTTTTGATTTGGAAGGAAACCTCCGACACAACTCATCGTGTACGAAGGGAAAGCTTGCGATTGAATGCACCATTGAATTAACTGAGAAACTACCCTGCCCCAGGTTATGGTTGAAGGGTTCAATTTGTGTGAAAAAATAAAAATCCTACTTCTTATACTCAAAGGGGTTGACTAGGGATTATCTTCCTTATAACTCCATTGTTTAGGATATGAAACAATGCATGTACATCATCATCCAGGTCTGTTCAAAAGCGTACTATAGAGATTGTGGTATCTTTTTTGTCATCCTCCCTCTAAAGGCTTATAGTTTTTATTTGAGAGTTGAATATCACAAAAAGGAAGTAAAAGCATGGTCTCAATTTAGTAAAAATGAATGGATTAATTCAAGACAAACATATGCAATACATTAACGGAATAACAAAGTTTGACATAAAATAAGTGTTCGAACAATCAAAAGAAATTACAATTTGAGAATTCAAATGAAATAAACACTCTCAATATTGGCCATGATTTGGCAGGGGAGCAGTGATCACATTGGAAGCCTTAGGAGGGTCAAACTTAATCTCCTTATTGTCATTCAAATCTGGAATCTTATTTTTCAAAGACCAGCAGTTTATGGTGTTGTGTCCAGGAATATTAGAATGGTAGGCACACTTCGCATTCATATTGTACTTAGGAGAGGAGGTATTGGGGTTTTGAGGAGGATCCCTTAGTGTAATCAGTTCTGCTTTTAGAATATGTTGTAACGTTTGAGACAGTGGAATATTAATCTTAGTGTACTTCCTTTCTCGAAACTTTATCCTACGCCTATTGCCCTGTTGTTGTTGAACAAGTGTAGAATTAGAAATTAACACCGCTTCCACAGATTGATGGTGGTCATTTTTACTATGGCTCCTTTGACCATAGACAACATTAGTTTCTTTTTTACCAACAAAGGGCTTCTTCACATCATTAGAGGTTGAGGCCATTAGGATCTTGCCACTTTTGATACCACTTTCAACCTTTTCCCAAGTTAGAATCATCTCTGTAAAACTAGACGAAGAACTCCCACTCAACAGATTAAAGAACGGGTCTGTCAGAGTGCCCATGAACATGTCTACCATTTTCCGATCAGTCAGAGGAGGTTTCACCTTGCAATCTAAATCCCTCTATTTCTGTCCATATTCCTTGAATCCTTCCCTTGATCCTATGGACATATTATGCAATTGCACTCGACTTGGTGCTAGGTCAGCATTGTATTGGTATTTCTTGTAGAAATCAGCAGCCAAGTCTTCTCAGGTATGAATGTTGGTTCCTCCTAGATGATAGAACCATTCCAGTTGAGTGTCAGTCAAACTTTCTTGGATGAAATGGACCCATAACTTCCGATCAATAGTGTGAGGCTGGATCTTTCTGACGTATGACCTCAAGTGAAGTTTAGGACAAGAGACCCTGTCATATTTGGCAAAGATAGGAACCTTGAACTTAGGTGGGATGACCACCCCTGGAACGAGCCCTAGTTCACCGAAATCGAATCCTAGTATCTTCTGGACCTCCATAGCCTTAAGCCTATCCTCCAACTATTTGTACCTGTCATCAGCAAAAGGGTATTGTTCATCCGAGTAATCCTCGTCTTCAGAACCCTGGTTATTCCTGTCTTTCGGCTTAATGTTTCTATCCTCTTCATCTTGGTTGTCATCTTCATTAGAGGTGACTTCAACAGCTTAAATCGGTTGGGTCGGACATTTGAATCTCCTTCCCAGATTAAGAACATTAATTGGCTTCTTAGTCTTCTTCTTTTGCTTGGCAAGAAGCGTCATTATTTCTTGCTTCCCCTTAGCCAGATTCAGAAGGGTCTCCTGGAATTGTACATTATGAGCCTGGAGATCTTTGACATTTTGTTCGAGGGCCATTTTTCTGCTGAAATAAACAGCGAGAAAAAAATGAGAAACTTGTGCTGGAAAACCTATTCATGAAATGATGCATGATATGTAGATGCAATGTTTTCAAGGATCTCGCGGGGTAAACAAAGAAAAACGGTAGAATCTGACTCCAACTTTGACTTAAGAACTTCGTACCGGTTAACCTCCTTCCACGAGAATCAAGCTCACCATGTAGATTGGGTCATAGCCTTTGACTCAAGTTATAGTGCTTTGGTCTTTTGACGGCATTGGCTAGAGGAAAATAAATCCCCCTTTCCCTTTCTAGACATCGATTCATGATACTTTGGCGGCATTTGGTTAGAGGAAAATAAATCCTCTTGTCCCTTCTTAGGCGTTTGGTTTATGATAACCTGCATCACAGTCCCTTGAGATCCTTGAAATGGTTAATGAAAATTCTATGGCATGATGTCATGATCTTATGCACCAATAAAAAGTGTAAGATGATGAAAACAAGTAAGTCTTGCAAGAAGTCTCAGTTATTGGATTATAAATACAAACAATTCATGCAAGGAGTTCAAGTTGTTAGATAATAGATGAAAAAAAGTCACACAAGTAGCCTTAGGTTTAGGCTTGTATAGAGTTTGTAGGTAAGTACACTCTTGAAATTTAGTTGGTCCAACTTGTCCTAAAAAAGTAACCGGGTTCTAAAGGATCTCAATATCACTGATCTTTCTTCATAGGGCATTATTTAAGCTCAAGCAATCTTTTCTCGCGGCCGAAATATCCCGAAAGTCCAATCTCAATGAGTGTAGTATAGAGTATCAACCAATCCTCAGTTTTGCACCAAAGTCGACTATCTCACTACTTTCTATTGGCCAATTTTATTCAACTAAGGTTCTAAGGTAAGTTAGTGCTTCATGACACCACACATCAGCCCCTTATTCTCCTTGATTCAACACAAAGGATATAGGTACCAACAAATGTATCACACTAATGTAGCCATCGCTTCAACCATGTCGATGTTACACTGCACAATCCCCATGATCTATTGCTACTTACCTAATATGCCCCAGATCCGGGTATATGATCTATACAAGAAAACCCAAACATTACCCAAAATGTAAAGCAAGCAAATAAAACAAGTTAAGAATTTTAAATGTGAACTATCTCTAAGGTAACCCCACTTTTAGTATTTCCCCAACAAAGTATCCAGTTTTGTAATACGGTGGGAGAGTTGACTTTACTGGTTTTGAGTTTTTATCGTAAATGTTGCGGTTAGCAAGAGTCGCCACCGACTTTTCTTTTATCTAACAAAGGAAAGGTTGAAAAGAACAGGAAATACCTTTTTAAAGATTTTAAGTCCGGGGGTAGGTTATTGAAAGGAAAGGTGTTAGAACCCTTTCCATCCGTAGTTATCTATGGGCTCTTAGTTGCTAGCTCACTTTTGAAAATGCTTTGTGTTTGTGTGTTTTGAAAATATTTTTGAAAACTCGCCTTAGTGCGGAAAACTTTGTAATGATTCTCGTATCGTTTAGAATGCATACAAAGTGTTTTTGTCTTTGAAAATATTTAGAAAAGAGTCTGTGTATGTGAAAAAATTGTTTGTTTTGTTTTTTGTAAGCAAGCACCTATAAGCGGTCTACCTACTCGAATGGTCTTTGTTCTTTTCCTCTTTTCCTTTAGATAGTGCTATCCTACCATTAGTTGGTAGGTAGCCTTATCATTGGATGTTTGAGGGACAATCGTGGGTCATCGTACAATCGTAGAGGCAACTCGTAGAGAACTTTATCAATTTTATCATAAGGGATTAGATCGTTTATCGAAGGAAGTATCAGAGGGTCATTGAGGGACTACAATCTTTTTGTATTGGAGGGACTTTGCTAAAGCATCCCCACGTTCGAGGGACATGACTATTTTTTTGAAGGCAACAAGTGGAGGTACCTTAGAGGTACGCGTGTGAGAGTGTGCTGGATTTCAGTTATGTTTATCTTGAGTGTTAGGCTTGCTAACATTTGTTTTTAAGTCTTATCATGCAATCCTATTAAGCATATTTCTAGCAGTTAAATATATACATAGGGCAGAAAAATAAAAATGCAGAAAGTAAAGTGTAAGCTATTACAACGCTTCGGGATGGGGGGAATACAAACCAAAATGGGGAAAGAAAAATGTAAAGAGTCCTAATTTTAACTATTACATTCCTTCAATAGTTACATAATTGTTCATGAAAATAAAAATGGGAAATAAATAAATAACGCGCGGAGATTAAACAGGAAAGGATGAAAAACCCTAAAAGATTCTAAGATTAGAAAAATCTTTTTGTTGTTTTTGTTTAATAAAAATAATAATTAAATTAATGGAAACCTAATTCTAATTAGTTTAAAAAATGATTAAATAATTAATTAAAATTAACAAAATTAATTTAATTAATAATAAAAACTTAAAATATATTTTTGTGGTTTTCTAATTTTTATTGATAAAAGGAAACTGATTAAAAAATGTTGATTAAGCAAAAAAAAAATACTAAAAAACATAAATGGACCTCGGTGCAAAAAGGGGTTAGAGGGGTGCAAAAACAAATCCTTAGGCCCACAACTAATGAGTCCAGGAGGTTGTGTTGGCTCGGATGAGAGAGGCTCCTTGAAGGTGCACGGTGGGGAGTGCGCTTGATACATTCAGATCATGATTGATGATATCAGATGGTCAGGAATTGGAGGTGTATGTTGCGCGTACGGATCTTCTTAGCATTGGATCTGAAAAGATAAAAACAATAAAAATACAAAATGACTTGTACCTAGATCGAATCTGTTAGATTTACTGAAAACATCAATAACAATATGAATGCATGCGTAAAACTGATTTAAATCACATGTTCAGAGAGTTTGAAAATCTAAAGTTTACCAACACCATAGGAGGGTTATGAGGAGGATCTGGAAGGTGTGAGGCTTGAACCTAGGCTCTGGAGGACTCTTGGGAAACTCAGGGGTGATGTTCGATCACTGGTTTGGACTGGTATGGGCTGGAAAGTGAGACACGATTTTCACCAACTTTTTAATTTTTTAGAGAATTTTGAGAAGGCTTTTTTGTGTGCAAGAATTTCGTGGTCCATTACTTCTAAATGTATTGTGTACTTATAGAGTGAAATAAGAGGGTGAGGGTGAACCAATATGGAAGAAAACAATGCATTAATGGCTTATGAAACAAAAATTGAACACATTGAAAACATGCCATCTTTGAGATATTGCTTGCCTCTTTTTAATTTGCATGAACCTAGACATATTGTGGCATGGCTTTCATGAATTTTTTGGGCATGCAAAAGTTTGTTGGACTTTCAAAAGGTTTGAAATCCAAAGGCCCAAGTCTTCACACTCTTTAGGTCCAAGTCTTCATGAATTTTGAACTAACAAAAGCAACAAAAACTAGGTCCATTAGTTCAAAATTACAATTTTGCTCCATTTGCATTTCATGAATTTCTTCAAAATCTCCCAACTTTTGCAACTCATAACTTGCTTAGTTTTCATATTTTGAAGATGATCTTGGACTTTTTAGAAAGCTCAAGGTGTCCTCAACAATCTCCATGTTGATCATTTTTACGTAAGTTGCCTTGACAAAAAATGTTTTTTGTTGACTTTTGAAAATGACCTATAATGTTTTAACTCATATCTTTCAAATGAAGCATTTTTTGGACTTGAGCATAAACACAAAGATGTAAAGAATTGAATTTTATTCAAAATGAGATTTGGTTGGGGAAAAATTGATGACGCATGTGAAAATTATGCCTTGTCAAAGCTCAATTGACTTCTCCTAAGGAAAACTCTAATTTGGCAATTCTTGACTTTTGATTATCTAAGGACTTTCCTTGAGGAATCATGATCAACCCTTTATCAAATGATAAATATCACTTAAAAATGTTGATGTTGACCTAAAATCTTGAAGTTTGAGTGTATGTTGACCACAATTGACTTTTTTACCAATATAGTTGATTTTCAATCATTTGAGTCATTGACTGAGCAAACTTGTGATATAGGACTTGAAACTTGACATGAACCTTGTTAAGGACATATGAAGAACCATGGAAGCCACTTGTGACCTTTGCAAACCAAATTTATTTGAGAAACTCCAAACCCTAGTTGTAGGCCTTTGGTTTAGGAGGTGCATCTTGACTAGTCAACCCTTGAGTGTTTTGAGAAGCCTTAAAAGAATATCTTGAAGAAAATGGGGGGGGGGGGAATTTTGAGGTACAATAGTACTCAATTTTTATTTTCTCCTTTATAGTGAGTGAAATCATGGTTGCATTTGGGAAACTATTGAAAAATACCTAAAAACTCATATTTTTTCATTATTCAATAGTATGACATTTCTTGCAACAATAGAGACAAGTCAAATTGTGAAGAGATTTATTTTTTCTATTTGGATCCTTTTTAACAAAGCTATAATTTTTATATGGTTTACTCAAGGACTTTTTAAACTTTGAGGGATCAAGAGCAAATGTAACATTTGGTTATGATGCCTTGTCCAATTTTGCTTTAAGAGTATTAGTCTCTTTTTACCAAATGTGACAAGTTTCACAATTGAACCATGAAGGTTCTTCATCCTCCTTCTTAACTTTTAGACTATCTACCATAGATTTCTTTAGAGCTTCCATTTATTTTTTGGTTTTTAAAAATGCAGCTTCTAAGTGTGAAAAGATCCTTTATGTGAAGTTAACTTTTTAAACGCATCTACCGCTTCTCTATATATATTTTCAAAATCTACTTGTAACTCAGAATAAGACAATTTATCAACATGTTCATATTTAGAATGAATTACATTCTTTTTCTTCTTTTGACGTTGATGGGCCGAGAGACAAACATTTGCCTCTACTTCACTATCACTTAAGCTTTCATTACTTTAGGAATCACTATCACTTTCCCAAGTAATATAAGATCTTATAGACTATCTAGATTTCTTGTGTTGACCCTTTCCCTTATCTTTGTCAAGCAATGGACAATCCGGCTTATAATGACTGATTTTCCTACAATTGTAACATGAACCTTTTTATTTTCCTTTCTTATTATCATCTTCCTTTGCGGAGTTTGATTGTATTCAAAATTTGATGAGGTTTTTGTCTGAGTGCTTTACACTATTTCTTTTGATGTACCTATTGTACCTTTTCACAAAAAGTCACATTTCTTCATCATTTGAATTCTCTTTGTTACTTGTTTCACTATCACTTAGCTCATTTTTTAGGGACATCAAACTAGAAGCCTTTAGATAAATGGAATTCTTTTCTACCTCCTTTTCCTTGCCTTTCTCCTTCTTTAGCTTTGTCTCAAGCTTTCTCTCATGTTTCTCTAAGAAAGTGAGTTTTTGCTCATGTTCTTCAAGCTTACAAAAGAATGTAGTGAGGTCTAGTGTTGTAAGATCATTAGCTTCCTTGATCACGATGACCTTAGGTTGCCATTACTTTTTAATACACTTTAAAATTTATTAGTAGCAATTTTATTGGAAACCGGCTTACCAAGTGTATTCAAACGGTTTATAACTTGAGTGAACCTCTTCTGTATTTTGTCAATGGTTTCACCATGCTTCATGAAAGATAGCTCAAACTCTTGATTTAATGTATTCACTCTAGCTTGTTTTACTTCATTAGTTCCCTCATGGGTAACTTGTAATGTGTCGTACGTAGATTTTTGGATTTCACAATGGGAAACACGATAATATTCATCAACTCCAAGTGCGGATATGAGAATATTTTATGCTTTCCAATCATAAGCCCATAATTTATTATCATTATCATCCCATTGTGCTTCTGGTTTAGGGACGACAAGACCATCAACATTGGTCATTGTAATTTTATTAAGACCATTGATAATGTTGTTCCATACTCCTTTATCATATGAGTTGATATCAATGTGCATGTAAGCTTTCAAATAACCATAGTTTTTACTGGTGAAAATATGCGCTCTATTGTACGCTTCTTTAGGTTCGGAAGCTATAATCTAATAAGTGTTTTTGTAGCAAGGAAAAAATCGGACCTCGTGACACCAGTTGTTAGATGAAGGCAACTTATTTAGAGGGGGTGAATAGATTCTGAGTTATAAATTTCTTTTGAAATTTTAGTTTTAAAGGGTTTGTTAACTATGGCAAGCAGAAAACACCCGGAGCAACTATCGTCTAAATTGAAACATTATTGAAAAAGCTCAAATATGCGTTAAACCAGTGTTATATGCAATGATAATGATAAGTAATAGAGAAATGCTATATGCAATTCTATATTTCCACAAATAACACGTTTAAATATAATCACAATAGTAACATGTTTTCAATGAAGTCTAAAATAACAAACACAAAGAATCATATTATCAAACACTCTGTGTGCAATTGATGTTGGTCATATTTTTCTTATTGTTTTATTGATTTTAATAACCAATTACAATCTTATAGATTGTAATCAACTCAACAAAACAGTTTTGAATTTACAAAAGGTTTATCTAAACGTGTCAATTGCATAATCAGCAAATTCAATAATTCTCAATTGAAAGTAAATTAGAGAGAGAGAGAGAGAGAGAGAGGAAATGAGGCTTTTTTTAGACAGTTCACTAACTGTCCTTTCTATGGATACGTCTTCCCCCAATTTTGTTCGGAATTGAGATAATCAATCTCACTTTGCAAAAAATGTTTACGGGAGAAAAGTAGAAATTCAACCCTACAAACCATATGTTTGATGTTGATTTTAACTCTTTCTCTTCCCTTGATCTTGAGCTCGACTAAGTCACCCAACAATACCAATTTGATATACCGGTTACCGCTACTCCTTTGACCGAACCCACCGTTCTTTAAAGCTTTTACTCGACTGAATCCAAATTGATAATTGATGTCACCCATGATTTTCAATCGATCTTCCAGTTACCTTTACTCCTTCGACTGTACCCACCACTCTATAAAACTTTCACTCGGCTGAATCTGTATTGCAAAATCTTGTATAAAACCCCCAAGTCAACACATTGATCTTTATGGACAGACCCTAACTAGTTCTTCCCGATGAAACCACAAATATTCTCAACCCAATTCACCAGAACACAAGCCTAAATTGGACGTTATCAACTCTAAATCTAGATGGAACCCAAACAAAGAATGATTATGTGTAATTTGTTTGTGTGTATACATAGAAAGAAAGATTGAATGTATGAGTTTATGGTTTCATCAATTTCAAATGATGCATGTATGAGGTATATATATATATATATATATATATATATATATATATATATATATATATATATATATATATATATATATATATATATATATATATATATATATATATATATATATATATATATATATATATATATATATGTGTGTGTGTGTGTGTGTGTGTGTGTGTGTGTGTGTGTGTGTGTGTGTGTGTGTGTGTGTGTGTTTGTGTGTGCAATTTGAAGGCAAAAGTAAATGCAAGAAGTTTAGAAAAAATAACAAATTTGGAAAATATTAACGCATGAGTCGGCCTCTGTAAGTTATGTGTCGACACATTTGATGCATGTGTCGACCGATATAGGTCATGTACCGAAACATACATTACAGAGGATACATGGTTTAAAAATCACATGCATGTGTCGACTCATATAATACATGTTTCGACTCATAGAAGTGATTTTTCTTCTACCGATGAAACCACAAATATTCTCAATCCAATTCACCGGAACACAAGCCTAAATTGGACGTTACCAACTCTAAATCTAGATAGAACCCAAACAAAGAATGATTATGTGTAATTTATTTGTGTGTATACATAGAAAGAAAGATTGAATGTATGAGTTTATGGTTTCATCAATTTCAAATGATGCATGTATGATATATATATATATATATATATATATATATATATATATATATATATATATATATATATATATATATATATATATATATATGTGTGTGTGTGTGTGTGTGTGTGTGTGTGTGTGTGTGTGTGTGTGTGTGTGTGTGTGTGTGTGTGTGTGTGTGTGTGTGTGTGTGTGTGTGTGTGTGTGTGTGTGTGTGTGTGTGTGTGTGTGTGTGTGTGTGTGTGTGTGTGTGTGTGTGTGTGTGTGTGTGTGTGTGTGTGTGCGTGCGTGCGTGCGTGCGTGCGTGCATGTGTGTGTGTGTGTGTGTGTGTGTGTGTGTGTGTGTGTGTGTGTGTGTGTGTAAGTTGAAGGTAAAAAGAAATGCAAGAAGTTTAGAAAAAATAACAAATTTGGAAAATGTTAACGCATGAGTCGGCCTCTGTAAATTATGTGTCGACACATTTGATGCATGTGTCGACCTATATAGGTCATGTACTGAAACATACATTACAGAGACTACATGGTTTAAAAATCACTTGCATGTGTCGACTCATATAATGCATGTGCCGACTCATATAAGTGATTTTTCTTCTACGTATCGACTCATATGCTAACATATGTCGACACATGCATTACAAAGCCTACAAGCTTTAAAATGCAACTAGATGTGTTGTCTCATAGGTTGTATGTGCCGACTCATAAGGCTGGTTTTTTACATGAAATCTGGTTTTAAATGTGTGAAATCTTTTCCAAGCTTTTTAGAACCACTTCTAAATTATTTTTATGCTTCCTAATACTAAGATGCACATCAAGACTTAGAGAATATTGTCTAATATACAGAAACGCTAAAGTATCTTAGTTTTGGAATCATACAAAATATCTCTAACGAGAAAATGGACTCACAAGGTATATATTTTTCTTTGCACAACTTTATTTAATATGCACTAAGGCTTCATTAAAATATGAAAAGCATGCCTAGAAGACAAACAAGGTTTTCACCTTTGGCACCCAAATTGTTTTGGGTCATGGTACGCTTGTAGTTCTAAGAGGTCTAAGGTTACTTCCTATAGACCTTCTTAACTTATCATAATATAAATCATGTAAATGGACAAACCTATTATAAAATGAGCATATATAAATAGGGTGATTCAATTTCTTCCTATTAAATATTTTACTATGTAATCTACTCATTTTAAAACCTAATCTAGTTTTATTCAAGGAAGGCATTTGATTTTATATAATCAAATATATGTTTTATTTTTCATTAGAAAATTCACTTAGGGTTTCATGAATATCTTTCACTTAATTTTTTATTGAGACATAAGTTTCATACTTACTAGCTTGGTTTCTAAGATTAGTCATTTCATATCTTATTATTTCATTGATATTCTCTAGAAATTCAATGTAGACTTTAAGATCTAAGTTACGCTTTCAATCTTATCATGTTCCTCGATTAACTTATCATTTAATTTAAACAATTACTTGTATGATAAAGTTGTTATCTCAAAATCTTTTTTTTTTGTGAGAAGCTTTCAAGCAAACATGTTCATCTACTTCATTGGATGAAGGATATTCGAAGATTCTACTTCAGGTTGATTCTGCAAGATCTCTCCTTGATGTAGAGTATCTAAAGATATTGTTTGTTGAAACTTATTTCTTATTTCTTCTTTCAAATATTTTAATGTATGAAACTTCTTCATCTTCTTCATATTTTCTCTTTGATGAAGTATCTCCATTAACGTTGAATCTTTTGAGGATCATTCATTCGTTGAGATTATTCTTTTAAAGAATGTTAGAGGTGAATTTTATTCTTCTTCTCCAAAAGAATTCTTTGATGAAATTACTAAAGATTATTCTAGATTTGATTTCATCTTTCACAATTTCTACACCTTTAAATTTTTTTAGATATCTAGTGAAGGCATGCAGAACCCTAACATCAAACTTGTTTTACTTGATATGTGCAAATGTTAATGATCCAAAAATCTTCAAAATAAATATTCTTTTACTTCTAACTCTAAACCTCGATAGGTATATTGAACCATATCCATGTTAACAAACATTTTTTTAGTCATTTAAGTTGCAAGCACTCAAATTCTCTATAAATTATTGGAAACCCCATCTATCCAAACATACACCTAACATGATCCAAGACAATTTTATTCATGTTTTATATAGGCCCTTTTGATGTGGTGTTCTTGCCAATGTTGTCTCAATAAAAAAATCATGCAAAAACACATTAAATTATCTTTGGAAAATATCTAAGCCATTTTTTGTACTTAAAACTTTTAGTTTAGGTTTAATTTAATTTCTCCTAAGAGCATGTTATTCCTTAAAGTTTTTCAAATATGTCACTTTTACTTTTCAGAATATAATCACATAATATTCTACATAAATCATAAAGCATGAAGATAAAATATAAATCACCTCATGAGTATCTACTTTATATGGATCTCTAATAATCTAGTGAACATACTCAAAAGATCTACTAGAATGATGTTTGTTACTCTCAAAGTTAACTTTTGTTATCTTTCTAGTATGCAATTATCATAAAATTATAGTTTATCTAATTTTTTTACTACCTAGTAAGTTTATTAGCAAGTTCAACTAAACTTATCTCACTAATATGTACTAATATTAAATATTATAGTTTAGTTTTATTATGCAAAATTAGACTAGTCAGTGATGAATGAACCATCTAATATTATAGTTTATTGAACCATCTAATAAATACAAACTACAAATTTTGGTACTGTTAGTTATTATCAATGCATCGTATAAAATTTTCATCATGTCATGCTCAATTCTAATACAACAACCTAATTCACTAAACATAGTTATGGATAATAATTTTTTCTTAAATTCGGTAAGATACCTCACATATTGTAAAAAGAGTTTACAGTTGTCAAACATCTTAAAACGAATTAGATCCATACCATGAAACACTACGCCAAAAAAGGCTACGAAAGCGCTTTTTTTGGCCTTTAAAAGCGCTTAAAAGCGCTTTCTAAGGTGGCGCTGTTATAGGTTTTAGCAGCGCTTTTTGTTTAATGAAAAGCGCTTTCGTAGGTCTACTTATGACAACGCTTTTTCTAAAAAACGCTCTCTTAGGTACCCTTATGGCAGCGCTTTTTCTAAAAAGCGTTCTCTTAAGTACCCTTATGGCAGCGCTTTTTCTAAAAAGCGCTCTCTTTAGTATCCTTATGGCAGCGCTTTTTCTAAAAAGCGCTCTCTTAAGTAGGCTTTTGGCAGCGTTTTTTTATGAAAAAGCGCTTTAATTGGTGGCGGTTTTTTTGGAAAAAAGCTTTCATAGGTTGTCTTTTAGCAGCGCTTTTTCTTGGAAAAACGCTGTCATATGTGTACCTTAGACAGCGCTTTATGTGAAAAAGCGCTGTCATAGGTCTACCTATGAAAGCGCTTTTCTCCAAAAAGCGCTTTCATAGGGTGTTTTTTTTAGAGGTATAATTTATATAATTCATATACCTGCATTGTTTGCAGCATATTATTTATATAAACTAGTTGCCATAACCTGTAATTCATAAATAGAGGTAATGCATTGTAATTCCGATACTCAAAACATCCATGTCTTATCCATGATTTACGGTTTCTGAGTCAATCTGAGCTAAATGATAAATTAGAAAACAAAACCAATACTCAAAACTTGCACTTGCTCTTGCACAACCATATAACAAAACCAATACTCAATACTTTTCACTAAATTCATTTTATTCTATCAACTACTTTAGTACACAAGTATAACACAAGAAACCATAAACAAGAAACTATCATTGCTCAAAATCAATCATAAATTATGTTTGTATCTCAAATTATATATAAACCATTGTTATCAGTATGGTAACTCAAAATCAGTCTTACAAAATCAACCCTAACAACAACTAAACCAGTCCTTATATGATTCTCTGCTCAATAAAATATTGACACAACTCCTCTTTGGTTTCTTCCAACTGGAGTTTCGTGTAATATGCACATTTGTACTCATCGAAGTACTACATAACAAAATATAATATGCATGATTTAGTTAAAAGTAAAAAAATTATATGAAATATCCGAGAAATAATAAAACAAATCCTAAGTTATAAATTCATACCGTGACTGGAATCTCTATTTGATTCAGTTGAATGATTTCTTTGATAAACCGCATAACGAAGTATCCGCAATCTATACCGTTTTGCTGTTGAGGACACTACATAGAAAAACAAATAAGAATATATAGTTGTATTGTTTTATCAAATAGCGTAAATATTATAAGCAAAATAGTGGAAATTAATATACCTGCACTTTGATCCAATTAATGTTGTTTGATTTAGACCGTCGTACATGAGCTTCTCTTTGACACCGGAATACTTGTATCGCTCTAACAAAATAAAAATATATATTTAGAACAATGTCACAGAAATAATTAAATACATAAATACACACAAATATTTAGAATAATCTCACTTACGTATCAATCATTAACTTCATATCCGGATAATTTGTCCAATCACCGTCAACCGAATTCAGATAATAGACCACTTCTTTTATAGGATCGATAGCAACCAACAACCAGTGACGTCTATAAATTAAAACAACAGTTTAGAAGAAATTTTTCTACGCAAAAATTACAAATATTAAAATGAACTTAGAATAAAAATCTAACCCTGTAGGAATAGTATTATACGCCCAAAGATATAAGCTTTATGTACTTCCAGTTGCCATGAATCTTTCGATTAAGTGCTCTCTTACTGATTCCGGTTCTCTACCAATTGTCGCTCCGCTGACACGGGAGGAAGACACAAAATGGAATCTGTTTGACAATTGATTCTCGCGCATCAATTTGTCATATAACAGCCTTAAATAAAAACATAATTAATATTAGAGTATATTCATTGAAAATGTTTAAAAAAGATTTCAGCTAATTACATAATATAAAGATGGGGTTACCGGATGTATGCGTGCATAATACTGACGCCCAATTCTTTATGACGGAAAATCTGTTCCACGTCCTCATGTCTAATTATTTCGGTGCAAGGAAAACCAAAGATACCTTGATCCATATCCATTTGACGAATACCACCATCCATCAAATTTGTTGTTCCCACTATTGTTTCAAGACACTGCCGATATCGAGGGAAAAATCTAGTAGGCACCCTTTTCTTGGGTGGTACGCCAATGATTTTCTGGCTCACTTGTTGTGACCCATGAAAAGGTACCTAAAAATCATATAAACTCAGTTAAATTATAAAATTATGCAGTTTTTTATTCGGATCATATAATTAACACTTTAAACGTACTTCTTTTGGTGATACGTCAGACTCGTCGTGCCGCAAAATCCCTTTACCCTTAGATGCGGGTGTTGTAGGAGTCTATAATTACCGTGGAAATAACTGAGGTCAGAACTGACAGTTGAAGACTTAAAGATTCATAATTGTTTTCAACATACCTGATCATCTATGAAAATGAGGTCTGATGGCCATGCAACAAAAGATCCTATTGCATCTCGCAGCAATGTGGTCTCAGCAACAATGTCAGGTACCGGCAGCAACGCATCCATATCTAAAGCAATGTCAACCGATACTTTTATATGTCCATCCGGAAGCGGTCTATTATGAAGTAAATCTCCCGAACTGTTATGGACTTTTCCCTTGCCAACTAGTCGATAAGTCGGTGACGATAGGTATAGCTGGCAAGATGAAATGCCCTAAACCAATAATAACCGTTAGAAGTGACTAAAAATATTCTATAATAATAACGGATATATATTGAAAATTACCTCAGGAAATTTATGCTGACAGTTGATACTAGCTTTGTTACTAGTTTCTTTCAATTGTGAACTGCTCTTTTCCGCCATATATCTCTCTTTATCCTTCTGCAATTCACGAACTTGAGCTTGTAAATCCTACAATGTTTGCATCACTTCTGCATTGCTAGGATTTCTTCTCCTTGGATGCTTATACAAAGAGGTTGGAGTCACACCATGACCTTTACCCCTCACCCGACCCGGATACCCAGCAATATTTAGTGCTCGACTAAGTACGCTCCTGGTATCCTGAGGATCCTCACCTGGGGATACCGATTGCGACAAGGTCTCCTGTAATTCAATTACATATAAAAAATTATTAGTGGAGATAAAAAATTACTTAAATATTAATAAACATTAATTGATTTAACTAAAGACACAATCTTATACTTACACATTCATCATACACATGTTGAATATCGGGATTAACAGCTTGATCCTTGCCCACACAGGCTTCCTTCCACAACAAATGTGTCGGTAGTGATGTTGCGTCACTTTTCGTCTCTTCTAACTCGCAATGACGGAAGTCTTAAGATCATCAACTATAACACATTGAGAGAATTAATAAGATCGTAGAGTTTATATTTACTTACAATTTTTTCCTCTAAGCGAGCATATCCCAAACGCCCTTTTTTGTATGGATATGTGGGTTTTGACGCTCTCTCGCGATTGATAGCACTCACTTTCTTGAAATTCTCGTCTCTTCTTTGGCCTACAAAACCAACCCATTCTTCAGGTGTAATGAAGTTCTCATATTTCTTTGGACGTTCCGGATCCTCTTCAAGAAAATTTCCTTCATCATCTTTAAGATACTTGTTTGTTAAAAATGTTCTCCACCCTCTGTGTCTTTTTCCAGCCAAACCCATTAAATACTTTTTACGGGTATCTTCAATGTTAAAAGACCTCTACAAAAAAACATACGCATAAAGTGTGTTAGTAAAAGAAATTTAAACACATATTATCGTCAAGATAAAGCAAATAACAAAAACCATATATGTACCTTTATCTCAGTCCAAACTTTCTCCTTAGCCTCATCCAACTCTCCTCTTTTCCATCTAGGAGTGGTGATCGGAATGTGTATACAAACAAGCGTACCAATATAGCTTGTCAACTTTGCAACATTAGACCCAATTAATTGGTCATTATCATTCCATTCTACATTATATGTTACTCCTCTATCTCTATCACGGATGATTCCCCTCATAATAGTTATACCTCGTGTAATATCTTTTTCTGAAGTCTTTTCTGAAGTATTTTCTGGAGTATTTTCAGGAGCATTTTCAGGAGCATTTGCATCTTTTGAGTTTTCTTGATTACTAGCCATTTAACCTGTAATAATGAAAAAAAATAAAAATGAAATGGCAAATAAAAATGAAATGACAAATATAAAAATGAAATGACAAATAAAAATGAAATGGCAAATTAAAATGAAATGACAAATATAAATGAAATGGCAAATAAAAATGAAATGACAAATATAAAAATGAAATGACAAATAAAAATGAAATGGCAAATTAAAATGAAATGACAAATATAAAAATGAAATGACAAATAAAAATGAAGTGACAAATAAAAATGAAATGACAAATTAAATTTTATTGAATGATATAGGCTATAATTATATATACTATTACCCTTTTCACTAAGGTCTCTTTCTTTTCTTGGTAGGAATGTGTTCTACTCGTCTCTTAACAACGCGGACAGTTGGATTGATCCAAATAACCTCATTATGATCGTTTCTAATACATGATTCATTATCATTTTGATCAGTTATGGTTAAAGATTCAATGTCAACACCAATATCACTTTGATCTCCAATGCTTTCATCAATTACTTTGTTAGATAATACCACTATAGACCATTTCTTACTTGTCGGATCATTGATATAGAACACTTGTTTAGCTTGAGAGGCTAGAATGAAAGGCTCATCTTTGTACCCCACCCTATTAAGATCCACTTGCAAAAAACCTGACTTATCCATTCATATGCCATTATTATTTTCAACCCACTTGCAACCAAATATAGGAATCTGAAACTTCTCGTAATCAAACATCCAAATGCGCTCGATAACCCCAAAATATGACAGGTTTGCAAATTTTGGGTTTAAGTCCTTCACACTTGATATATGCATTGCTTCAGCGATCAAGGTGACACCACTATTTTGCATAGTACTTTTGTCATCCTGTTCTTTGGTATAAAATGTGTATCCATTAATTGCATATGCGCTATAAGAAAACACAACTAAACTTGGACCGTATGCTAAACATCTCAATCTTTCTGTTACTGAAGCATGATCTGAATGATCTGAATGATACTTTGAATAAATATGTTCCTTAAACCATGGTATGAAACTTCGATTATGCTCTCGTACAATCCAATTCTCATTTCTATTCGGATTTAAACCTCGAAGAACACCCTTGTGAATTTCAACATACGGCTCAACTTCAAGCTAATTATGCAGAACATACAAATGCACTTGATCCCGTTCGACCATTGATACTGTCACAACTTTATTTCCAATTAGCTTCTTACCTTCTTTTTTTTCAACAATGTGAGATTTGGGGAGTTCAATTGATTGAACATTTGACAGATATTCAGTACAAAACTCAATCGCTTCTTCAACGATATATCGTTCAGCAATATAACCCTCTGGTCGACTTCGGTTTTTCACATACCCTTTTAATATTTTCATATAACGTTCAGTAGGGTACATCCATCTCATATAAGCTGGTCCACACAGTTGTGTCTCTTTGACAAGATGAACGACAAGATGAACCATTATGTCAAAAAACGAGGGAGGGAAATACATTTCAAGATCACACAAAGTAACAACTATTTCTTTTTGCAATGTTGGTAAGATCTCAGGATCGATCACCTTGCTGCAAATTGACTTGAAGAAAAAACACAGTTTAGTTATTGCGCTTCTTACTTTTTTTGGAAGAATAGAACGTATACCTATCGGTAGAAAATGTTCCATTATAACATGGCAATCATGCGTCTTTAAACTCTTTAACTTGAGGTCTTGCATAGACACAAGTCTTCTAATATCTGATGAGTAGCCTTCTGGAACTTTAACCTCACTTAGGAACTTACACAATATTTTTTTCTCCTTTCTGGATAGAGTGTAAACAGCAGGTGGTAGATATGTTCGTGTTCCTTTTTTCACGGGTCCCAATTCAGTTCTTATTCCCATCTCTACCATGTCCTCCCTTGCTTTAAGACCATCCTTAGACTTCCCTTTTATATTGAGTAACGTACCAATAACACTGTCAAATACATTTTTTTCAATATGCATAACATCAAGAAAATGTCTTACGTACAAAGATTTCCAATATGGCAATTCAAAAAAAATCGACCTCTTCTTCCACCCACCTGTAATAACTTTATGTGCAAAAGGCTTGCCAAACTGAATACTCACATCTTTCACCTTTTCAAATAATTGATTACCTGTCAATCCAGGCGGAGCTCTACATTGTTCGGTATCTCCGTTGAACGCTTTTCTCCATCCATGATATTGATGTTTAGAATTTGAGAATCTACAATGACCGAGAAAGACATTCTTCTGACAAAGTTTCAATCGCATCGTATCGGTTCCATCTTCACAGATAGGACACGCTTTTTCACCTTTAATGCTATACCCGGATAGATTTTCGTAGGCTGGAAAATCGTTAATTGTTCCAAACAACATCGCCCTCAAGTTGAAACTTTATTTCCTATACCCATCATAAACCTCCACACCATTCTCCCACAATATCTTCAAATCTTCGATTAAAGGTTCCAAATATACGTCTATGTCATTTCCTGGTTGTTTAGGCCCAGAAATTAACATAGATAACATCATGTACTTACGCTTCATACATAGCCACAGAGGTAGGTTATAAATCATAAGAATTACAGGCCATGTGCTATGCGAGATACTTTGAATACCGTGTGGGTTCATTCCATCAGTAGACAATGCCAAGCGAAGGTTTCTTGCGTCTTTTCCAAATTCAGGATAATCATTATCAATTTTCATCCACTGTGGTGAATCTGCCGGATGTCGAAACTTTCCATCAACAATTCTTTCATCTGCATGCCAAGTTAAGTGTCTTGAATTGGTTTCACTACGATACATCCGTCTAAATCTCGGAATTATAGGAAAATACCATAAGACTTTTGTCGGAGACAACTTTTTCTTATATCGAGGGGCACCGCATTTAGGACACTCATTTAACGATGCATACTCGTTTCGAAACAAAACGCAATCTTTTGGACAAGCATGTATCTTGTCATAGCTCATGCCAATAGAGTACAACATCTTTTTGGCCTCATACGTTCGATTGGGGAGAACATTATCCTCTGGTAGCATATCTTTCATAAGGGCTAATAACTCTGAAACTTTTATCCGACCATCCATTGCCCGCCTTTAAGTTGTACAACTTTAATACCACAGACAATCTTGTGAATTTTGTACAACCATTATACAACGGTTTCTCTGCATCACTTACCAACCTCTCGAACATTTTGGGACAATCATTAAGATCTTCTTCAATCGCTTCTGCAATCTCTTCAACTCGATCATAATCGTATGTATCTGTGCCATTGTCGTTTGAAGCATAGGTCCTATTATCCCCCGATTCATCATTCCCGTCACTTTTCTCACCATGCATATTCCAACATGTATAACTTCTATCAATTCCATACCGTATTAGATGCGATGCTAACTGAACCGCGTCAACCTGATTCCCATAACAGCAACACAAACAAGGACATGTCATTCGACCGGGGTCTTTGGCGTTCGCAACAGCAAACTTAACGAATTCTGATACCCTGTTCTCGTACTCTTTCGACAATCGATTGGAATACATCCATGTCTTATCCATGGTTTACGGTTTCTGAGTCAATCTGAGCTAAATGATAAATTAGAAAACAAAACCAATACTCAAAACTTGCACTTGCTCTTGCACAACCATATAACAAAACCAATACTCAATACTTTTCACTAAATTCATTTTATTCTATCAACTACTTTAGTACACAAGTATAACACAAGAAACCATAAACAAGAAACTATCATTGCTCAAAATCAATCATAAATTATGTGTGTACTCAAACTCAAAAAAGATAAAATTTTGTAGTTCAGTTGTACTATCAATGGAATGTATGCTACAAGTAATGATGAGAATAGGGGAAATGTATATTTGCATGGATGCTTCCTTCATTCTCGTAAAGTCTTTTGACTTCTAAACATATATAGCGAGGCTAAATATTTTGGTTTACAATAGTGCATATAGTACATATTTAACTCATATGTCTATTTAATGTGAAAACTTAGAGATGACATTTACATTGTGTTGTATGACAGAAAAAAATTATACACACACTCTACAAAACTAAACTATAGAGTAAGCTATGGAGCAGGAAATGGATGGTATTTACTATCAATATGTTGTAGGCAAACAACAAGGCAAAACCATAATTATGGTCCAATCAAAACCCAACCACAACAAACACTGTATCTGCGATAATATAGTTAATATGGAATGTGAAAGAATCTGCATAAACTAGCGACTCTGACCATCAGACATGCAAACTCCAACACATATGCATTCCCCTACCACTATAGAAAAAAGTAATGCTACACAAAATTCCTATATCGAATTAACTAAAAGAATTATTAGAAGATAGTCACATCTTTATTCATACAAAACTATTCTAGAAATTAGATCAAAGCAAGCATAGAACAATTTATTCATACAAAACTATACTAGAAATTGACATACCTAGAACGGAGGCGGAGGTCCTGATGAACGGAGGCGGAGGTACTGATGAGCGGAGGCGGAGGTACTGATGAACAGAGGCGGAGGTACTGATGAACGGAGGCGGTGGTCCTGAACAAGATTTCGTAGATGCTAACGGCGGCAGAGCTCTGGTTTAGGGATTTGAAGATTTCGTGAAGAATAATAGAAAAGTGATGATACGAATTTTTTATTTTTATTATAAAACTACCTACGAAAGCGCTTTTAAAAGCGCTTTCTAAAGGTCACCTATAACAACGCTTTTTAATGTAAAAGCGCTTTCGCAACATATCCTATAGCAGCGCTTTTAAAAGCGCTTTCTAAAGGCCAGCTTTAGCAGCGCTTTGTAAAAGCGCTTTCTAAGGCTAACCTTTAGCAGCGCTTTTTGAAAGCGCTTTCTTAAGGTACCCTCTGAAAGGCACCCTTTAGCAGCGCTTCTCAAAAAGCGCTTTCTAAGGGTGACCTTTAGCAGCGCTTTTGAAAAGCGCTTTCTTAAGGCACCCTTTGAAAGCGCTTTTTTGAAGCGAATTTTTTTTAAAACCTACAGCAGCGCTTTTACCTAAAAGCGCTTTCGTATGTGTGCTGCTAAAACTTATTTTTGGCGTAGTGAAACATGAACGCTTTGTTGTTACCAAGGTGAACGGTTTCATATTCTATAAGATCCAAAGTCTCAAAATATTTTTTATTTAGATATTTTTTCTTTAGATACATGATTAAAACTTCTAGAGATTAAGTGGCCAAATTCTTTTCCATTTCAAACGTCTTACAAATAACACCCTTTAAGTCTCACAACCATCCTCCAAAGAAATTTCTGCTTGCACAAAATTATCACTGTCCCTCTTCTCGGGACCATCATTCTTTGAAACACATGTATTTTTATTTTTCAACGCCCTTTGATTTGGATTATGGCTTATATTTCTTTCCTATTTACTATACACTCATTTTTTGTCCTTTAAATACTCAAGTCTTCTCCATTATCTTCCATCTTAAATATTGAAACTTGATTAGCTCTTTACTCATAATAATTTATTGAACCTCTTCCAAGATGATAATAAATTTGTTACCATAAAGGAGTGTATCCTTGAAATGTTCAAAATACCTATACAACATATTCACTAATAGTAAAATTTTATTCTCGTTGTCTAGTTTCATTTTAATATTTTACTAAGCATTAATGATTGTCTTTAATATTGTCAAATACTCCACAATAGATTTTGACACCATTATTTTAAAGGAATAAAATTATTCTTTGAGACATAATGTCAACAATTTGGATATCTACAGTGATTCTAATATGGTATCAATATCACCCGTAGTATCTGGTGCAAAGATTAGTCGAAATAATTTCTCAAACAAAGAGAAATTCAAATGATTCTCCAAAGAGAATTTAATAATGGTCATTTGACCACTCATAATAATTTCTCCAACAAAGAGAAATTCAAATAATTCTCAAAAGAGAATCCAAAAAATTAATACTTGAAAATTTCTCAACTCAAGTGAAGAGAAATTAACATAATTCTCTAAAGAAAATACTCGAAAAATTCAACGAGTAGGAAGAAAGGGGAAGAAGACGGCGTTTCGGCAATTCGGGAGACACAGAGTTATGAGAGTGAGGAAGGAAAAACTAATAGAATAGTTCTTGGTGTAATTTAGAATGAAACATGTGCACTCCTTATATAGTGAAGTAAGCTAGTTAGTATTTCTCACATGAGCAATGTGGGACTAAATGGTTTTTTAACCAAAAAGATATTCTAACAATGTGGGACTTGAGAAATTTTTAAATTTAACATATTGGAACATAATTCTCTAAAGAAAATTCTCAGAAAATTCAACGAGTAGGAAGAAAGGGGAAGAAGATGGCGCTTCGGCAATTCTGGAGACGCAAAGTTATGAGAGTGAGGAAGGAAAAACTAATAGAATAGTTTTTGGTGTAATTTAGAATGAAACATGTGCACTCCTTATATAGTGAAGTAAGCTAGTTAGTATTTCTCACATGAGCAATGTGGGACTAAATGGTTTTTTAAACCAAAAAGATATTCTAACAATGTGGGACTTGAGAAATTTTTAAATTTAACATATTGGAACATAATTCCCTAAAGAAAATTCTCGGAAAATTCAACGAGTAGGAAGAAAGGGGAAGAAGATGGCGCTTCGGCAATTCTGGAGACGCAGAGTTATGAGAGTGAGGAAGGAAAAACTAATAGAATAGTTTTTGGTGTAATTTAGAATGAAACATGTACACTCCTTATATAGTGAAGTAAGCTAGTTAGTATTTCTCACATGAGCAATGTGGGACTAAATAGTTTTTTAAACCAAAAAGATATTCTAACAATGTGGGACTTGAGAAATTTTTAAATTTAACATATTGGAACATGGACATGTTCTAACAATCCTCCACTTGAATTTAAAAAATTGATTTTAGAAGTAACGTCAAACGTTTCTAAGATTGTGCATAAACAAAGGTGTCTACAACTTGAACCTTTGCATAGCAAGTATGATTCCAACTCAACAAGAGTGACACAAATGTCTTGAACTCTATCTCAGATATCAAACCCACACACAACTTTTTCTTAAGTTGTATTCTAATAGCCCGTTCTTTAATGGCCTTGCACGTGTATCCTAGTTTAATGAAGACTCTAGGAATTTTGCCTCGAAATTCCATAGGAACCGACCTAAGTTCCACAATTACATAGGTGAGTCTATCAAGAGTACGCCTGTAGTCTAGGTACTTCCTCATACAGAGTATAGATCTCATTAAGAGTTTCTATCATATCATCCTCTTATTACTTCAGGATTCATGCTTTACTTACATGATCATCTCATATTACTCACAACTTTTTATTACCCATTGAACCTATTTCATGGGATCTCCAATCATTTAGGTCGGGTTACCATCATGAGAAACTCATTTTCCTATATGCATTAGTCACATGATGTATTATAGACTTTCTCTCTAGCTAATCCTTTCGTCAAAGGATCTGCTAAACTTTCATCAGTGTGTTAGCTGAAGATTTCGACATTTGATAAAAATAACATGAAACTTGACCTTATAAGATGAAATTTGACCTTATTGGTATCATGTTTGAGAAGATCATTTTTATGATTCGATATGTCGAAGGGCAACTTAAATTGGAAGGATTATTTCAAGATAGGTGAATACTTTGACAGTCATGTTGGTTGAATTCAAAGTTGAATTCAAAAGCTTCGAGCGGGAAGTTTAAATTTCAAAGTAATACACTTTCGCCAGGAAGACGCGTGGAAGCGCCATAATGTATGCATGTAAAAGATGTCGAACATGGCGTAATCTCATAGAAAGACCGTTAGGGTCAAATTAGTATAAATATGAGTCTTAGATGTTAGGATTCAAAGTGTTCACATTATATACAAATTACTCATACTCAAAGTACCAGAGCGAGAGAAAAAAGTTTATTGATAATGTATGTGTAAGAACACCATCATTTTATTCAAAGTTATTTTCTTATTACAAAGTGATTTTAATTGCTTTCTTTATTTCTTTTCGTTTCCAGTCAAACACTTTTAACATATTTTGTCGAACTTCTTTTATAAGCATTTTTCTTTATATTTTATAAACATTTAGATCATTTCCTTTAAAGTTATATATAGGATTCATAGCCAAATTTTAAACATCTTGAAGTAACCATAATCACATAGAAAGACCTTATTATTATGTCAAATTCTAAGTCAAATTGTAACACTAAGACACATGTCCTAGGATCAATCTAGTCAATACTATAAGTTACCAAAACATAGAGTTTGGAAGACTAGCGGTTGTTTGTCAGAAATCACAAGTAAACAAATTGGCACGCCCAGTGGGACTCGTGTCGAAGTGGTTTAGTCACATTGCTTATGTTCTTTCAATTAGGATCTTTTTAGTTTCTCTTAGGAACAAATTCTTGCCTTTAGTATATGAACCTTAGGAGTGGTAAGATAACTAACAATAACCAATCAATACCCAAAAGAAAACAAACTATAAAAATGGTTAATAATACCAATAATGGAGGAGGGAAAAATCCTCCACAAGGATCAGGCACAATCATGGCCAGTTTGACGAATACGTCAATTGTAATCCCTAATTCACAAGCCATGTCCATATCCACAGGACCCATGGCTACAAATAGTTCTATACCTGGGTCTACAGGGCCCATGCCCGAGAACAATTCGAAAACCATGCTTGTTTCTACAAGAGTGGGAGAGATTTCATCGAATACTCAAATTGGCCATGTGTTGGCATATGTTGGGAATCAGAATCAACCTACAACCCCAAGGCCACCATGGTTTGAAAATTTTGGTCCTTGGAGGGAGAAATCCCAATATGGGATGCCAACTTCCTTTATGTCAGGGTTACACAATAATACATCCATAAATACACAGCCTACCATGACAACCTTTTCACCAGTACAAAATTCTGGTTCTGGTATGAACCATATGGGTCGAAATATGCAGAACCAAGGATTGTCAAACCAAATACCTATGCTTACAACTAATAATCAGGCATAATTTAGGCAGCAAATGGACGCTAGTAACCATGACATGGTCGGAGTACTTTCCCGTGAAATGAATGCCATTTTATCCCCTTTGATCCAAAATGTTAATAGGACAAACCAAGAAAATACCCAATCCTATCAGCAAATGTCAACGCAGATGGAGCGTATAGCAGATTTCTTTGGAGCCCCCCAAGCACCTGTTCGGCGTAGGCAAAACCAGGGGCAATTCAAGAAGAAGAACCCACTATCAATCAGGTTCGACCACCCAGACAAGAGGTTGGCGAAAGGAACGTGAGGGTAAGGGTAGAACAACAAGAGATTCAACATGAGATCCATGAGGAGCAACCCAGGAGAGTAGTAATGGTTAACAGAGATCAAAATATAGAAGAAGTGATCCATAGAGTTAGGCAGGATAACATGCTGGCTGAAAATAATTTAACCACCATGATTGAGAGAATCATGGACCTGAATGGCCTGAACACATGTTTTCGACGACCAAATTACACATCTCCATTGACAGATTGTATTTTGCAGGCTGAATTACCAAGGGGTTGTAAAGTCCCCAAATTCATAAAGTTTTCAGGAGATACTAACGAATCAACTGTCGAACATGTGGCCAGGCATCTGATAGAATCAGAGGATTTGGAAAATACTGAAAACTTAAGGATAAAATACTTTCCTAGTTCATTAACAAAAAATGCTTTTACGTGGTACAACACACTGCCACCAAATTCTATAGATACATGGCCTCATTTAGAGAGATTGTTCCATGAACAATTCTATATGGGGCAAACTAAGATAAGACTTAAGGAGTTAGCCAGCATCAAAAGAAAGTTTATTGAACCTATAGATGACTATTTGAATAGGTTCCGTTTATTAAAGTCTAGATGTTTCACAGTAGTACTTGAACATGAATTAGTCGAAATGGCCGCTGAGGGATTATATTACTCCATTAGAAAGAAACTAGATACTCAGTATCTAAGAGACATGGTCCAATTAGTAGATAGAGTTTGACAAGTCGAACGTTTAAAAGCAAAAAAGGCCAGAGCAAGTAAAAATTATAAGAAAGAGAGGGTAGCTTATGTCGAAGCCGAAGAAGAAGAAGCAGAGGATTTTAATGATATGTATGATTTTGGGGAATTCGAAGTAGATCTGGATGAACTAAAAGAATAACCCCCATACTCTTGTAAAATGCTTACACCGGAAAATGGAAGAAATCTTGTCAAAACAGAAAATAATGAGAAATTTCCCAAGAAAACATATACGCTTGACATTACTAAATATGATGAGATTTTTGATTTGCTTGTAAAAGATGGTCAAATGATAGTGCCTCCTAATGCAAAAATTTCTCCGTTAGAACAACGGAAGAAAAGAGGCTTTTGCAAATATCATAATTTTCTAGGCCATAAAACTTCACAATGCTTTCTTTTCAGGGATCTTATTAAAATGCTATCAAAGAAGGACGCTTGAAGTTTGCTGAGAAAGCCAAGAACTACATGAAGATTGATGCTGACCCCCTCCATGTTGCACACACCAATTATGCTGAACCTGTGGAAATCAACATGGTGGATATGGTGGAATATGAAGGAGAAGAGGCCAAGAGAGTTGGAGGCTTAAACATGAATAGCAAACAGGCTACTGAAGGCCTAACTAACATAATGCATTTTGACACTCCTGGCGGAAATATTTCTGCAGGTGATGCTGAATCAGAGGCCACTGAAGGCCCTGAGGGAGGAATAACTGAGGCTATTTAAGGCCTTAGAGTCAAATTTGAGAAGATATGGATTGCTGAAGATCCTAGTCTAAGAGTTAACATGGTGGATTTGAACCAATCTCCACCAGAAATGGAAGAAGTCGAAAGATGCCTCAAGCTGGAAAGGGGGCAAATGAGTTTTGGCTACCCTAAGGCCAATAAGACTCTGCGAGAATACCTCTGGAGGTGTCATTGAAGGAATTCAGAGATGCTGATATGTCTAAGGTGCAACATTGCTCTGAATCGAATGGTTGCAGAGGCTTATGAAAGAGCGCAGCATGCTAGTGTGATACGGTGGCCAGAACTGGGACGTGTTTCCCTTTTTTAAGGAATTGCTGGTTTGCGTTTTGCGTTTGTGTTCGCAAAATGTCGCGGTAAGCAAGAGTCGCCATCGAGTTTTATTTTATCCAACATGGAAAGGAAAAAAGCACAGAAAAATTCCTTTTTCGAGATATTTATGAGTACAGGGGGTAGATTATAGAAAGGGAAGGTGTTAGCACCCTTTCTATCTGTAGTTATCTACGGGCTCTTAGGTACTTGCTCAACATTTTCAAAATTGTTTTCTTTGTGTTTGTGGGTTTTGAAAAAGTTTTTGTTTTAACTTCGATTTAACTCTTGCTTCTGTCTTCAAGAGTGTAATGAAGTGTTTTTGAAAACTTGTTTGTAAAAGAGTGTAAGTGAAAAAAGTTTGTTTTGGATGAGCAAGTATCTAAGAACTAATCTACCTACTCGAAAAAAGAATTGTTCTATGCTTGTTTCCTTTAGACAATGCTATCCCACTATTAGTGAGTAGGTAGCATCATCGTTGGAGTTTGAGGGTCAATTCGAAAGGGACGTACAGTCACTAAAGAAATGTTAAGACGTCTTAGTAATAACCCTAATGTCTTAGATCATTTATCCGAGGCAACAATATCCGAGGCAACCATTCCGAGGCAACTATGATCTTTGGGCAAAAGGACAACTACTAAAATATCCTATACTCAATGACCGTTTACGAAGGCAACCAAGTGGGAGTTACCCTAGGAGTGCGCATGTGCGAGTGATTCAATTTCAGATTATTTTATCTTTGCACATTTAGGGTGATCTAACTGTTTTAAAATTAGACATACATTCTTGTCATGCAAACCATATTATCAAACATCTAACAGTTAAATATTTGCAGAAATTAAAGTGCGGAATTTAAACTAAGCTATTACTAGGCTTCAGGTATTTACATAGCCAAAAACAAACCCTTTGAAATTAAAAGCGGTAAAGATAAATAAATGTCCTAATTAAATTATTACAAACCGGGAGCAGATACAATAATTGGGCAAAATAATAATAAAATGCATGAGAAAATTAGATCGAATGCGAAGCTAGGGTTTTGACCCTTCTATCCTAATTAAAAGAGAAAATTGTTTTTTTATTGTTTTTATTAAAAAGAAATGAGTTTTTCTAAATTAAATGCTAAATCAATTAGTTATTAAATTAATAAATGAAAATAATTAAAAGACATATTTTTGGATTTTTGCTTATTTTAGGAAAAAGATAAAAAATTAAGTTAGTAATAAAAACCTATTGATTCTAATTAATTTTAATTATTTGCAAAATAAATTAAAGTTATCTAAAAAATTAATGACCTAATTAAATTAATTAATTTATTGCTAAAAATAATATTCTAATTTTAATTGGACGTAAAAATATTTTTGGTGATTTTTTGATAAAAAAGAAAATTAATTATTGGTTAGTAATTAAATAAATATAATTAAACGAAATAAATAGAAATATAAAAGAAAGAGAAATTGGGCCTGAAAAGGGGGGTGCCAATAGCTGAAATCTGGGCCTATTAGTGGAAGTCCATGTTAACTTTGAGGATCCAATGCATTGCGTTTGACTGGACTCATGATGCACCCTCAATGGTGGCCATTAGATTTGGCCATCTGGCCATCTGGCGCGTTGATGATGAAGGCATATGGTGGATCTCACGCTCATGCGCGCATTGAATCACCTGAAATAAAATAATATAGAGAAATAGGGGGATCTGGGATTCGAACGCAGGTCCTGAAGGCAATTTCCAATGGCTTGTAACCAGTTGGGCTGTTGGTTTTTATTGTACATATGCCAAGAAACAAAGATAATATAAGAAAAAAAGAGTTAGTGGATAATGTAACAAAAAACGCGCCAGATTTTGAATAGGCCTATGGGGAAGTGACACGCAGTCGTACCCTTCCTCTCTCCGTGGGTAAAAGTAAAATACTTTTACCTACGGACGTTTTGTCCGTCGCTAAAGGTCATGCTCGTTCCAAAATCTTCTATGGGCAACATAAATGACATCTAATGCCATAGCTGTGTTCGTCTACTCATCCTAAACACAATGGTATCCCTTACGAAGGCCAATTTCACCTGCAATCAAAAGCCCTAAAACCAAACTCGAAAACCTAGCAATGGTGATTAACGCAACAGGCCATATAAACACAATTGAACGATACAGAAAGTTTGAAAATGCTTCATAGATCAAGAATATGCAATTAATTCATGTTAACAATGCTTATATTACAAGATACGATTTCAAGAACAGGGCCATGTCGTGATGAACATACAGCGTGTTTTTGGACTGGAATGGACATGTTCTTGATGGCTTTAGCTTCTAGAGAGTCCCAGGAAGCGATTTGGATAGGTGACAAGCCTTAAGGATGCCTCTAAGTGGGATTTCGATCTCACACTTTTTCCTTGATTTTTCAGATTTTGTTCTCCTTCTCACGCCTGTTTCTAACCTCTCTTTTGGTCTGCATGCAGTCTATATGTACCAAGCAATGCATTAGGGTTGATAATTGTATCTAAATCTTCCTCCTTCAATGCTTTTGATATTTGATTTGATTCACTTTGAAGATCTTTCCAAACATGGATTTTTTCAATCTTTTTGTGCACATATGCCTTTACACGAGTTTGATTGCTTGCAATCTGTAATTTAAGACCTGAAATAATCACAAAATCCTTGGTTTTCAATATTTTTTATTTTATATGATTTGTTTTGATTTAAATTGAATTAATTCAAATAAAAACCAAAATAAATAATAAAAATAAAATATGGACAAGTGAAAAAGGCTAGAGCACGTGGGCTATGTTTCCAACTCAAAACAAGTGAGAAAGATTGGGCCCATTTGGCAAAATTTGAAGTTTTCGGCATAGTTGACTGTTGGCAATTTTGCAAAAAAGGGTCAACTTCACCAATGCATAACTTCCTCAATTTTGACTCTTGGGAGATGTTCTTGGACTTTTTAGAAATCTTGAGATGTCCTCTAATCAAACCTTTTGGTCTCATCTCAATTTGATATTCCATTCTCATTTATGAAGCTTTGACAAAAAAGGTGTTTTTGTTGACTTTTCAAAATGACCTATAATGTCCAAATTCATAACTTCTTGTGAGTGCATATTTTGAACTTGGGAGATGAGGATGGATTGTAGGTAATTTCATCCTCTTCAAAATGAGCTTTGGATGGGTCATTTCTCATAAAGTATGAGAAAGTTATGCTTGGTCAAAGTTGTGTTGACTTTTCCTGCAAAACCCTAATTTAGCAACTTTTGAGTCTTGATGAATTATGAGCAATCCTTGATGAATCATGATCAACCCTTGATCAAATGATGAAATATACTTCAAAATGAGGATGTTGACAAAAAATCTTGAAGTTTGACTGTATGTGGGCCATAGTTGACTTTTGCCCTAGCATAGTCGATTTTTGGACCTTTGAGCAATTGACTGAGCAAACTTCCTCTGCAAGGCTTGAAACTTGACATGGATGATCTTGAGAACATATTAGGACAATTTTAAGCATTTGGGACCACTTGGACTCAAATATCTTGATGCAACATGAAACCCTAATTTGGGGTAGACTGCCTTAGGAGAGAGCTTGTCTGGCCAACCCTTAAACTACCTTGAGCAACTTGAGGATCTTTCTTGACATGTTTTGAGAAATATGGGATGGAAAATTTTGGGGTACAATAGCTGCCCCTGTTCAATCTTCTTAAACCTGAGGATATAGATTGGCTTTTGTTCCTTTCGTGATCCGATGGTGGAAGAGGATTGAACACTAGAGTGCCCAGAAATTTGCACTCGCATGAAGTGGTGATTGTCTTGTGATGTCGGGAATGGGCTTACAGATGCCATTTGGAAATTGTTGACGAGGGGATGGGCTTAAAGATGCCATCTGAAGGGGTGTCGATCGCATAAGAGATTCCTTAGCGAGAGCTTGTATACCTGTTGTTGAGGAAGGTTCCGCTGGGGAAGGCTGATCTTTGTTGAGAGAAGCAGAATTTTAGGAACTCTGCCGTCCGTTATTCTGCCGAGGAAACATTTCTGTCGATATTTAGGAGCTTGTCCGTAATTCAACTGAGAAAACATCTCTGCTGAGATTTAGGAACTCGTCCGTAATTCAACTGAGGAAACATCTCTGCTGAGATTTAGGAACTCGTCCGTAATTCAACTGAGGAAACATCTCTGCTGAGATTTAGGAACTCGTCCGTAATTCAACTGAGGAAACATCTCTTCTGAGATTTAGGAACTCGTCCGTAATTCAACTGAGGAAACATCTCTGCTGAGATTTAGGAACTCGTCCGTAATTCAACTGAGGAAACGTCTTTGTCGAGATTTAGGAACTCGTCCGTAATTCAACTAAGGAAACATCTCTGCTGAGATTTAGGAGCTTGTCCGTAATTCAACTGAGGAAACATCTCTGCTGAGATTTAGGAGCTCGTCCATAATTCAACTGAGGAAACATCTCTGCTGAGATTTAAGAACTCTTCCGTAATTCAACTGAGGAAACGTCTTTGTCGAGATTTAGGAACTCGTTGTAATTCAACTGAGGAAACATCTCTGCTGAGATTTAGGAGCTCGTCCGTAATTCAACTGAGGAAACATCTCTGCTGAGATTTAGGAGCTTGTCTGTAATTCAATTGAGGAAACTTCTTTGCTGATATTTAGGAACTCGTTTGTAATTCAACTGAGGAACCATTTTTGCTGAGATTTAGGAGCTTGTCCGTAATTCAACTGAGGAAACATCTCTGCTGAGATTTAGGAACTCCTCCGTAATTCAACTGAGGAAACATCTTTGCTGAGATTTAGGAACTCGTCCGTAATTCAACTGAGAAAACATCTATGTCGAGATTTAGGAACTTGTCCGTAATTCAACTGAGGTAATATCTTTGTCGAGATTTAGGAGCTCGTCCGTAATTCAACTGAGGAAACATTTTTGCTGAGATTTAGGAACTCGTCCGTAATTCAACTAAGGAAACATTTATGCTGAGATTTAGGAACTCGTCCGTAATTCAACTGAGGAAACATCTCTGCTGAGATTTAGGAAACTCGTCCGTAATTCAACTGAGGAAACATCTCTGCTGAGATTTAGGAACTCCTCCGTAATTCAATTGAGGAAATAATTTTTTGTCGAGATTTAGGAGCTCGTCTGTAATTCAACTGAGGAAACATCTCTGTTGAGATTTAGGAGCTCGTCCGTAATTCAACAGAGGAAGCATCTCTGTTGAGATTTAGGAGCTTGTCCGTAATTCAACTGAGGTAAAAGCTTCATAGCTTGAATTATGTGAGAATTTAATCATATCCTTCCTGAAAGGTAAAGGTTAGCTATATCTAATGCATGATATGTATCAGGCAATGATGTTCTCAAAATAAATGAGATTGTGTCGTATGATGCGTATGCATGTCATGATGTATGGAAATGTGATGTTTTCAGTTGGGGAAAATAAATCCCGGATTGCTGCAGGAGAAAAGAAGTGAATTCTTCGTTTCTGTTGGAGATAATGGATGGAGATGATTGTGAGAATAAAACTGCAGGAGATGATAATTTCGTTGAGGAATAAACTGACGAGAGAATGACTCTGTGGGGAAGAGATGCTCTACCGGAGGATTCCGCTGATAAATTCAGCTAGGGATGAATTACCATTGCTGGTGATAATGAACTTTGTCGGGGATTGAGTTCTTGTTTTGTGAAAGGAAAGAACTCCGCTTGGGATGATTTTCCAGTTGCGACTTCACTGGGGATAACCTTTTAGACTCTACTGGGGACAATCTTCCAGAGTCTACCGGGGACAATTCTTCAAACTCCACTGGGGATAATTTTTATACTCCGCTGGGGATATTCTTTCACAACTGATGGTAGATAAACTCTGCTTGGGGAGAATATTACCGATTCATTTACAGTTGTGAGTCTCAGTTGGGGAGAGCTTTAACACCACTATCCTTTTCTAACTCTGTGGGGAGTGTAGATGTTACTGGGACGCAGGCCGAGGATATGACAATGACTTTGTATCGAGACTTTTCTGCCCCCTGTATCTGCAGGAGAAGGTGTATGCGGAGGCCTTATGGATCAAGTATTATTCCAACCTATGAGGTGCTTGGTAATTGTCGATTGAAATGACAAATCTTCTTCTGGTAAGCAAGTGACGAGATGACGGGAAATAGTCATACGCTTTAATCCCTAACTTTTGCATGGACTGTCTTTTCATATTTTCAGTCCACCGGGATACCCTTTCTTATCCAAGCCGCCTTTTCAGGTTATCGACTTGCCGGGTGTACAAATCCTTTTTTTGTTTTTATCCCTAATTTTTGCTCGAACCCTTTTGGTTCTTCGGGATGCCCTTATTTTTTCCTAGGCCTGTCAACCTAGCGGGTCTTTATTCATGCGCAGTATTTCTGACTATGTCCACGCTCTCAGGGTGTAGGGAGTTGTCATTGTCGGTACTGTTGTGTTGCCATACTACCCAAAGATGTTCGTTTGATCATACAAGATTCGTTGCTGGAATTCTTGTCCAATGCCCCAAGTGATTCAGATGGAGATCTTCCCCTGGCTATTTGGCATCTTTGAGAGACTCCTTGAATCTTGACTTGACTGCCCCAGATGATAGACAATGCTCATGTCGTGCCCTTGGTTGGAAGTGTTTTTTCCACTTGAGGTGATCCTTTTTATTGAGAATATTTTTGTTCACTAGATATTCGTCGTGCGAATTTCTCTGTTGTTGAACAAATAGTCATATGCAAACAATGTTATTTTAAGAATGCAAAGCTTATGTCTGTCTTGAAAATTTTGAAAATGCATATTTCAGTAAGACAGGAAAATTTTGTAAAATGTGATGTCAACTCAGGATTTACAGCAAGTCCTATAGGAGTCAGGATACCTTTTGTAACAATATGCTTTCGAACTAACCCATGCTTCAACTAGGACTTTTAAGGGTTATAATGTGGCCTGGTTCACGGTTCAAGAAATAAAGGATAAAGGCTCAAAATTTATTTGTACCCACCCGTTCTTCGTGATGTTCTTCGATCCTAAACTCAGCTAATTATGCATTTAGATCCCGTTTGAGTCTTTGCTCTGATATTCCAGTGATGGTTCGGATACTGACAATTTATTTTGAACAGGCAGTCATTTTTGTTAAGAGTTTGTAGGGCCTCTTTCTTTTTTGATTTTATTATCCCTATCTTTTGCCTGAACTGTTTCTTTTGTGATTACAGTCAGCGGGATGCCCCAGTTTTTCTTAAGTCTCCTTCATAGGTTTTGACTTATGGCTTTTTATTTTGAAAGATAATGACTGCTTGTCTTGACGCTTATAGGGAACCATTACCGTCTTTTGTTTTGGAAGGACCTCTTTGATGCCATTCATTGTGCACCAGGATTAACTAAGAAAACTACCCTGCCCCAGGTTGTGGTTAAGGGTTTTTAATTTGTGAACAGAAAAATTCCAACTTCTTTGGCTCAAAGGGGTTGACTAGGGATTATCTTCCTTATAACTCCACTGTTTAGGATTTGAAGCAACGCCTGTACATCGTCAGCGGGGTCTGCTCAAAAGTATATTGTAGAGATTTTGATATCATTTTCGTCATCCTCCCTCTAAAGGTTTAGAGTTTTTTAATCGAGAGTTGAACATCACAAAAATGAAAGCAATTTGAATATGGTGAATACGAATGGATTGATTCAAAACAGACATATGCAATGTATTTATAAAGTAACAAAGTTTGACATGAATAAATGTTTGAACAATCAAAAGAAGATTAAAAATTGAAAATTCTAATGAACAAAAAGTCTTCTTGTGAGAACTTGTCACTTCAGATGGTATTCCTTGGAGGATTGACAGAAACATTCTAGTTGACCATCTTGTGTGAATTCCAATGCCCCTTCATAAATAAGGTTTGAATTTTGTATTTCAACTTCCAACAGTCGTCAGTATCATGCCCCGGGCTGTTGGAATGGTATGCACACCTTGCATCAGGATTGTAGTTAGGTGAAGAAGTCTTAGGATTCGGATGAGGTCTTACCAACGTCACCAGATTCAATCTCAATAGGTGTTGCAAAGCTTGGGACAACGGCATGTTGAGCTTGTTAAACTGCTTCTTGGGCCTATCCGGCTTACTCTGATCAACCAGTTGTTTATAGCGAGGTTGTTGTTGGACCCGTGAGGTATTAGCAACCTGGAGAGGCCAATTCTTCACCAAACCAAACCCTTGTCCTTTTGGAGGCTAATCAATGACTTGGTCCCCGGCCTCGACTGTTTACTTCATACTGTTATATTTGTCTTGATGAAGCTGGTTGATAATGGTTCTCAACTCTTCTTGTTCCCGTGCTAGGCCTTGGATAAGACCCATCTGCCCCAGCATTTGGGTTCTTATTTCACCTACCTCAGCTTGCAGTTGTTCCAGCCACTCGTCCCTATTGTCTTTAAGACTTTCCTTGACCTAGTTCCCAACAAGGAGTGTTTTCAACTCTTCCTGCCCCTTGGATAGGTTTAGGAATATTTCCCTGAACTGAGTTTCTTGAAGATCTCTAGTGTCTTGTTGGAGAGACATTGCTGAAATAAACAACGAGAACATGAGAGACCTGTACTAGGAGACCTGTTATGCAATGATATGTATGATATATGTATGCAATGTTTTCAAGGATCTTGCAGGGTAAACAAGAAACTGTTAGAATTTGAATTTTGTAGCTTTGATTGAAGAAACTTCGTGTCATCAAGAGTCCTTTTTCAAGAGTCAATCTCACTGTATCGAGTGGGTCATAGCCACTGACTCAAATTATCGTGTTTTGATCTCTAGATGACATTGGCTAGAGGAAAATAAACCCCCTTTGCCCATTGCTAGACGTTGGATTTACCATAACCTGCATCACAAACCTTTGAGATCCTTGAAATGGTTAAGGAAATGTTAAGGAATGATGTTATGATGTGTATGTTATGCGTTTAAGCAAAAGTACGAGGTAATGTAAACAAGTAAATCCGGCAAGAATTCCAAGGTATTGGATAAGCACTGTAAACAAAACCTGCAATGAACTCTAGTTGTTAGGTAACAAACATGTGCAAGTAGTTCAAGTTGAAAGCACACAAGTCACACAATAGCCCTTAAATATCAGGCTGGCATGGAGTTTAGGTATTACCCTCTTTCAGTTTAGTTGGTTCAACCTGTCCCAGTAATAGTAACCGGGTTCTAGAGGTTCTCAATATCACTGACCATCCTCGATCAGTCATAATTCCAGTTTAGCAACCTTTTCTTGCGGCCGGAATCATCGCGATAGTATGGTCTCAATGAGTGTAGCATACTGCTACTTTTCTATGGCCAAGTTGGTCAATTATAGGTTCTAAGGTCAGTTGATGCTTAATGACCCATTAACAACCCCATACTCTCCTTGTTGCTCCACAAAGGATATTGGTACCAACTAAAGTGTCACACCAACGTAGCTACTGCTTCAACCGTATCAGTCTACGTTGTACAGTTCCCTCACAGTCTATTTCTACTTACCTAAAAGGTGTTCCCCAGATCCGAGTTAGGATCTATAGTAACTTCGATACAAAACCCACAAAGATAAAGCAATCAAATCAAACAATAGAAAACAATATGATGAACTAATCATAAGGTACACCCCACTTATTTCTCCCCGGCAGAGTCGCCAGTTCTGTGATACGGTGGCCAGAACTGGGACGTGTTTCCCTTTTTTAAGGAATTGCTGGTTTGCGTTTTGTGTTTGCGTTCGCAAAATGTCGCGGTAAGCAAGAATCGCCATCGACTTTTATTTTATCCAACAAGGAAAGGAAAAAACCACAGAAAAATTCCTTTTTCGAGATATTTTTGAGTACGGGGGGTAGATTATAGAAAGGGAAGGTATTAGCACCCTTTCTATCCGTAGTTATCTACGGGCTCTTAGGTACTTGCTCATCATTTTCAAAATTATTTTCTTTGTGTTTGTGGGTTTTGAAAAAGTTTTTGTTTTAACTTCGATTTAACTCTTGCTTCTTTCTTCAAGAGTGTAATGAAGTATTTTTGAAAACTTGTTTGTTAAAGAGTGTAAGTGAAAAGAGTTTGTTTTGGATGAGCAAGTATCTAAGAACTAATCTACACACTATTAGTGAGTAGGTAACAACGTCGTTGGAGTTTAAGGGTCAATTCGAAAGGGACGTACGGTAACTAAAGCAATGTTAGGACGTCTTAGTAATAACGTTAATGTCTTAGATCATTTATCCGAGGCAACAATATCCGAGGCAACCATTCCGAGGCAACTATGATCTTTGGACAAAATGAAGACTACTAAAATATCCTATACTCAATGACCGTTTATGAAGGCAACCAAGTGGGAGTGTACCCTAGGAGTGCGCATGTGCAAGTGATTTAATTTCAGATTATTTTATCTTTGCACATTTAGGGTGATCTAACTATTTTAAAATTAGACATACATTCTTGTCATGCAAACCCTATTATCAAAGATCTAACAGTTAAATATTTGCAGAAATTAAAGTGCGGAATTTAAACTAAGCTATTACAAGGCTTCAGGTATTTACATAGCCAAAAACAAACCCTTTGAAATTAAAAGCGGTAAAGATAAATAAATGTCCTAATTAAATTATTATAAACCGGGAGCAGATACAATAATTGGGAAAAATAATAATAAAACGCATGAGAAAATTAGATCGAATGCGAAGCTAGGGTTTTGACCCTTCTATCCTAATTAAAAGAGAAAATTGTTTTTTTATTGTTTTTATTAAAAAGAAATGATTTTTTCTAAATTAAATGCTAAATCAATTAGTTATTAAATTAATAAATGAAAATAATTAAAAGATATATTTTTGAATTTTTGCTTATTTTAGGAAAAAGATAAAAAAATTAAGTTAGTAATAAAAACCTATTGATTCTAATTAATTTTAATTATTTGCAAAATAAATTAAAGTTATCTAAAAAATTAATGACCTAATTAAATTAATTAATTTATTGCTAGAAATAATATTCTAATTTTAATTGGACGTAAAAATTTTTTTGGTGATTTTTTGATAAAAAAGAAAATTAATTATTGGTTAGTAATTAAATAAATAGAATTAAATGAAATAAATAGAAATATAAAAGAAAGAGAAATTGGGCCTGAAAAGGGGGGGGTGCCAATAGCTGAAATCTAGGCCCATTAGTGGTAGTCCATGTTGACTTTAAGGATCCAATGCATTGTGTTTGGCTGGACTCATGATGCACCCTCAATGGTGGCCATCAGATTTGGTCATCTGGCCATCTGGCGCGTTGATGATGAAGGCATATGGTTGATCTCAGGCTCATGCGCGCATTGAATCACCTAAAAGAAAATAATATAGAGAAATAGGGGGACCTGGGATTCGAACCCAGGTCCTGAAGGCAATTTCCAATGGCTTGTAACCAGCTGGGCTGTTGGTTTTTATTGTACATATGCCAAGAAACAAAGATAATATAAGAAAAAAAGAGTTAGTGGATAATGTAACGAAAAACG
This sequence comes from Vicia faba, assembly GCA_948472305.1. Taxonomy (NCBI): domain Eukaryota; kingdom Viridiplantae; phylum Streptophyta; class Magnoliopsida; order Fabales; family Fabaceae; genus Vicia; species Vicia faba. The sequence continues at coordinate 766,931,603 of OX451740.1, read as the reverse complement.
CGCCAGATTTTGAATAGGCCTATGGGGAAGTGACACGCAGTCGTCCCCTTCCTCTCTCCGTGGGAAAAGTAAAATACTTTTACCTACGGACGTTTTGTCCGTCGCTATAGGCCATGCTCGTTCCAAAATCTTCTATGGGCAACATAAGTGACATCGAATGCCATGGTTGTGTTTGTCTCCTCATCCTGAACACAATGGTATCCCTTACGAAGGCCAATTTCACCTGCAATCAAAAGCCCTAAAACCAAACTCAAAAACCTAGCGATGGTGATTAACCCTACAGGCCATATAAACGCAATTGAATGATACAGAAAGTTTGCAAATGCTTCATAGATCAAGAATATGAAATTAATTCATGTTAACAATGTTTATATTACAAGATACGATTTGAAGAACAGGGCCATGTCGTGATGAACTTACAGCGTTTTTTTGGACTGGAATGGACTGGTTCTTGATGGCTTTAGCTTCTAGAGAGTCCCAGGAAGCGATTGGGATAGGTAACAAGCCTTGAGGATGCCTCTAAGTGGGATTTTGATCTCACACTTTTTCCTTGATTTTTCAGATTTTGTTCTCCTTCTCACACCTGTTTCTAACCTCTCTTTTGGTCTGCACGCAGTCTATATGTACCAAGCAATGCATTAGGGTTGATAATTGTATCCAAATCTTCCCCCTTCAATGCTTTTGATATTTGATTTGATTCACTTTGAAGATCTTTCCAAACATGGATTTTTTCAATTTTTTGTGCACATATGCCTTTACACGAGTTTGAATGCTTGCAGTCTGTAATTTAAACCTGAAATAATCACATAATCCTTGGTTTTCAATATTTTTGATTTTATATGATTTGTTTTGATTTAAATTGAATTAATTCAAATAAAAACCAAAATAAATAATAAAAATAAAATATGGACAAGTGTCAAAGGCTAGAGCACGTGGGATATGTTGCCAACTCAAAACAAGTGAGAAAGATTGGGCCCATTTGGCAAAATTTGATGTTTTGGGCATAGTTGAATTTTGGCAATTTTGCAAAAAAGGGTCAACTTCACCAATGCATAACTTCCTCAATTTTGACTCTTTGGAGATGTTATGGGAATTTTTAGAAATATTGAGATGTCCTCTAATCAACCCTTTTGGTTTCAACTCAATTTGATATTCCATGCTCATGTATGAAGCTTTGACAAAAAAGGTATTTTTGTTGACTTTTCAAAATGACCTATAATGTCCAAATTCATAACTTCTTGTGAGTGCATATTTTGAACTTTGGAGCTGAATATGGGTTGTAGGTAATTGCATCCTATTCAAAATGAGATTTGGATGGGTCATTTCTCATAAAGTATGAGAAAGTTATGCTTGGTCAAAGTTGTGTTGACTTTTCCTACAAAACCCTAATTTAGCAACTTTTGAGTCTTGATGAATTATGAACAATCCTTGATGAATCATGATCAAACATTGATCAAATGATGAAATATACTTCAAAATGAGGATGTTGACAAAAAATCTTGAAGTTTGACTGTATGTGGGCCACAGTTGAATTTTGCCCTAGCATAGTCGATTTTTGGACCTTTGAGCAATTGACTGAGCAAACTTCCTCTGCAAGGCTTGAAACTTGACATGGATGATCTTGAGAACATATTAGGACAATGTTGAGAATTTGGAACCACTTGGACTCAAATATCTTGATGCAACATGAAACCCTAATTTGGGGTAGACTGCCTTAGGAGAGAGCTTGTCTGGCCAACCCTTGAACTACCTTGAGCAACTTGAGGATATTTCTTGACATGTTTTGAGAAATATGGGAGGGAAAATTTTGGGGTACAACAGCTAGAACCCAGGGCAATTGGAGGCACAAAATCCAGTTGATGAAAGTGTACCCAAAGCCAGGGGAAAGTTTTCTTGGTTTTTTGGTACGTTGTTATAAATATGAAACAAAATGTTTGTTATGTCCCAGGTGTGGGGAAGTGTATGATAAAGAGATGTCTGAAATGTTTGAAAGAGTTCCATTTACCCATGGATGGGAAAAACAAGGTAGAAACCCCAACACATATGTCTTCGACAAGAAGGGAGTCCCTAGAAGGCAAGATAGTCCTCACCCCAAAGCTAGGAGAGTCACGTTCAAACTTCCAGCAGAAGTACCAACAGAAAGATGGACACAAGTAGGGGAAGGAAGAGGAAAGTGGAGAAGTTTCGACCAAGGGGGTAGAAATTAGATGGCCTACAGAAAGCAGTTTCAAACATCAAGGAGAGAGGCGTACAGGTTAGAGAACTATAAAGGAAATAACCCAATGTCCAGATCCCAGTGGAGGAGGCACCATAGGATCAAAAAGGCTGGGAGAGAGTTAGCCTCGAAGGATGTAGGGCAGTCCAGTAGTAACAAGTTCCTTTCTAGCACTGCAAACTCAAACAAGCAACCTGTGATTCGAAAGTTGTTTTCATCAAAAGAGAAGGTCACAAGTGAGAAAGTTCAGAAGAACCTAACGAAAGAAGACGAAATGTCAACAGACAATTTTGAATCTAACGGGGTTTTATCCTTTAATGTTAATTGTAATGTAGTATCAGTTTTACCTTAGGAATATAACCATGAAACTGAAATAGAGGACCAGGAAGAAGTTGATGAGGAGGAAATGGCGAAACATAAATCAGTTTGCTACTATGTGCTCAACAATGGAGTTGTCGAAAAACAAAATGCTTTCTTCGAGAGACTTGAACTAGGTATGAAGGGGAATTTGAAGCCTTTATACATTAGGGTCGGGGTTGAAAAAGTAGGCATAAAGAAATTTTTGGTGGATGGAGGAGCAACTGTCAATTTAATGCCACTGTTCATGTTGAAAAAGATTGGAATGTTTGATACGGATGTAAAGCCACATAACATGGTCCTTTCAAATTATGAAGGAAAGATTGGACATACATTGGGAGTAATATAGGTAGAACTGACAGTTGGTTCAATCACAAGGCCAACTATGTTCATGGTGATCCCAGCAAAGGAAAACTACAACTTGCTGCTTGGCAGAGAGTGGATACATGGGATAGGAGCGGTCCCTTCGATGATGCACCAAAGAATATCCATCTGGAGAGAAGATGGTATAGTAGAAAATATAGAAGCGGACCAAAGTTACTATATGAATAAAGTGAATCAGGTAGACAGGAGGAACTTCGATAGGAATCTAGCCAACATAGGGCCATGCTACCCAGCAAGAGAAGAATACTCACCAAGAAAAAATGCCCTCTATTTCTTAACTCTCCATCCAAATGGTTTCCAATGGGACAGATAAATCATGGGAGAAACAAAAGGAGTTGATGGAATGTATGATATATGACCAACTGGCTGGGATGAAGATAGTGGTTATGTCTGAATCATTATTCTTCGAAAAGATTCTGGCTTACCAGGCAGAGAATAAAAGAAAATCGGCTCTCAAAGCTGAAATAACAAACATGGCTATCGAAGCCATAGATAATACGCTGCACACTGCAGGACCCGGGGAACATTTTATCCAAAAACCTCCTGACGAATAAGTACTAGGCGAACAGTTAGAAGGAAGGCTGGATGCTATATATCATGAGGAACCCTTGGGTTTTAAGAAAGATCCATTGGCATCAAGCACAAAGATGTTGGCTCAAGACCCCCTTGAAGAGATAGATCTTAGGGATGGGAGCATAAAAAGAATTACTTACATCAGTGCCAAACTGGATCCCAAGTTGAAGACAAGGGTGATTGAGGTGCTGAAAGAAAATAAAGATTGCTTCGCTTGGGATTATGACGAAATGCCCGGTTTGAAAAGATATCTGGTCTAATTAAAGTTGCCAATCTATCAAGCATAATCCTAGAAGATTCGCCCTAGATGTTCTTTAAAAGATTAAGCAAGAGGTCGAAAGGCTTCTCCGCTGCAATTTCATCAGGACCACAAGGTATGTCGAATGGATTGCCAATATAGTTCCTGTTATTAAGAAAAATGGTTCATTGAGATTATGCATAGATTTTCGTGATTTAAATGCAGCAACTCCTAAAGATGAGTATTCAATGCATGTGGCAGAAATGCTAATAGATTCAACTGTAGGATTTGAATACCTTAGTATGCTTGATGGATACTCTGGATACAACCAAATTTTCATTGCTGGGGAAGATGTGTCCAAAACGGCTTTTCGTTGCCCTGGGGCAATAGGTACTTATGAGTGGGTGGTTATGCCATTTGGCCTAAAAAATGATAGGGAAACCTACCAAAGGGCAATGAATTTAATATTTCATGATTATATATAAACTTTCATGCAGTTTTACATATAGATGACATTGTGATAAAGTCTGTATCAGATGAAAGTCATCTGAGTCATCTTCCCTGATCATTCGAAAGGATGAGAAAACATGGCTTGAAGATGAATCCTCTTAAATGTGCATTCTTTGTGCAGGTTGGAGACTTCTTGGGCTTTATGGTCCACAAGAAGGGGATAAAAATCAACCAGAACAAGACAAAGGCTATCATGGAAGCGAAAGCGTCATCAACTAAAAAGGAGTTACAATCACTCTTAGGGAAGATAAATTTCCTGAGAAGTTTCATTTCCAACCTAAGTAACTCAAGCCTTTTCCCCCCTCATTTGTTTGAAACACGGAAAGTTCGAATGGAACGAAGAGCATTAAGAAGCTTTTAGTAAGATCAAGCAATATCTCATGAATCCTCCTGTCTTGTCACAACCTTGTGGAAGGAAGCCTATGAGATTGTATATATTTGCCTCTGATGTTACTATTGGTAGTATGTTAGCGCAAGAAGACGAAAATGGCATCGAAAGATCCATTTACTATCTAAGTAGATTCTTAAATGATGTAGAAACAAGATATAATGCTATAGAAAAGCTTTGTCTTTGTTTATGTTTCTCTTGTACAAAACTTAAATATTATATAAAACCTGTTGATGTATATGTTTCTTCACATTTCGACGTTATCAAACATATGTTGTCAAAGCAAATACTACACAGTCGAATTGGCAAATGGGCCTTAGCCCTTACTGAGTATTCTTTAGCCTTCATGCCTTTAAAAGCAATGAAGGGTCAAGTAGTCTTAGACTTTATTGTAGACCATGCAGTGGTTGAAAACCCTCAACATTATGAAGTGGTGAAAAACACAAGAAGGGGGGGTTGAATTGTAAAACTGAAATCTAATGAAATGAACAAGATATTTTTATCCTGGTTCGTTTGATCTCAAACTACTCCAGTCCACCCGTCAAGGTGATTTCGCCTCTCTCCAACGAGGTCTTAATCCACTATATTCAACTGAATATTACAGACTGCTTTAACAACTGCTAAAGCCTTCTTGATCCAAACCACAACCCGATTTGTCAAGGTAACACTTTCTTACAAAGAGATAAAACTAAGTGTGTGAATGTTTTCTACAAAACTGTATCACAACTGTGATGTATACACAAATTGAAGCTTAGAAACTAGATTGCTAAACAATGATAGAATATCAGAATGTGGTTTAGCAAAACTAAGAGAAAGAAGATTTTGATTAGCTTTTGTGCGTGTAGAGATTTGGAGAGCATTAGCCATTTCAATCTTCAAAGTCTTGTTTATATAGCACTGAGATGATGAACGTTGGATGCAATATTCTTGATTCAATGCTAATAACAAACTTTCCTTATTGAGCAGATCTTGTCTGGAATGAGGCCGTTGGAATTAATTTGCTTTCAATGCACAGTACCGTTGCTTACTTAATGCAAGTTCTGGCTTGGCTCATTCTGACTCTGCTTCGCTGCTGATGAGCTGTTGTGTTTCTTTATCAGAGTGTTGAGCGCAGTCTTGTTCATCAGGCTTCAGCATATACGTAAGTTGATCATCTGATTCTGTCATTCTGATATGGAAACTTCTGATGCTGGTGTCTGAAACCAAATTCTGATGCTGAATAGATGTGATCTTGCTTATATCAATCAGAGTATCTGCAAGTCAGAACATAATAATTTTAGGCAGCAGATAGTTCATACATGAAACTTATAAATACTATATCTTTTCACTTTGTTATTATCAAAACTTAAATATAGGGTAGTAGATTCAAACTTTGTTCTAACACATTATGTTGAGTTAAAACCCTGGAGATTGTTCTTCGACGGTTCTACCCACTAAAAGGGAAGTGGAATTCGGATTATAATAATTTCTCCTGATGGAATTCCAACAAAACTTAAGTATAAAATTGAAGGTCCCATCTGTTCAAACAATGAGGGAGAGTATGAGGCCTTGATTGCAGGACTTGAAGCCTTGTTGGAATTGGGGGCAACAAGAGTCGAAATCAAAGGAGACTTTGAGCTAGTAATAAAGCAATTGGCAAAGGAGTACAAATGCATAAAATAAAATTTGATTATGTATTTCATTATTGCAAACAAATTACTTAAAAAATTTGAATATGCAGATATAAAGCATGTCCCTAGAGTAAAAAATCAAGAGGAAAATGACTTAGCACAAATAACATCAGGGTATAAAGTAACTAAAGAAAAACTAGAAGAATTGGTCAAAGTTAGGGGAAAGGCAATGGCTACAAGGTTGTCTCCAACAAATTTGGAAAGTACCCAGTTACGTTACGTTGACAAAGACACATTTGAAGTATTGGTCACTAATAATCTAGTAGATACAGATTGGAGAAATCCAATTGTTAATTATCTCAGAGATCCTTTGATAGACACAAAAAGAAAGACTAAGTATAGGGTTTTGTCTTATATCTTAATGGGGAATGAATTGTTCAAGAAAATCCCTAAAGGAGTTTCTCTAAAATGATTAGGAGAAAGTGAGGTATATTTGGAATTATCTAGTGTTCACAGTGGAGTATGTGGAGCCCATCAAGAAGGTCATAAGATGAAGTGGTTACTATTTCGATGTGGGATGTATTGGCATTCTATGCTTAAAGACTGTATAGAATTTGCTAAGGGATGTCAAGAATGCCAAAAGCATGCTGGTATATAACATGCTTCAGTAAGTGAACTTCATGTAATCATTAAACCTTGGCCTTTCAGAGGTTGGGCACTGGATCTAATTGGAGAAATTTGACCTGCTTCATCTAAAAACCACAGGTACATTTTAGTAGGTATATATTACTTTACAAAATGGGTTGGGGCCATATCTTTGATAAATGTGGATCAGGAGACTATTATCGAATTCATTCAGAAACAAATAGTCTATAGATTTGGCATCCCAGAGAGTATCACAACAGACCAAGGATCGGTCTTCACTGGTCGAAAGATACAGGAGTTCTCCAAGGAAATAGGTTTCAAACTATTGACATCCACACCTTACTATGATCAAGCAAATGGCCAAGTAGAAGCAGCCAATAAGGTGATAATTGGGTTGGTAAAGAAACATGTAGGGAAGAAGCCTAAAAATTGGCATAAAACTCTAGACCAAGCATTATGGGCTTGTCGAGTGTCCCTTAAAGAAGCAACTAATGCCACACCTTTCCAACTTACGTTTGGATTTGATGCGCTACTACAAGTCGAAATCTACTTGAAATCAGTTAGAATTCAAAGGAAAGAGGAAATTATTTCTGACCTTTATTGGGAAATGAAGGAAAATGAAAGGTTGCTAGTCGAAATCTGGTGATTACAAAAAATGTCCATTTCTGCGTTGACTCGAAATAGACATTTATTGGGGGCAATTTGTTAGCTGAAGATTTTTACATTTGATAAAAATAACATTAAACTTGACCTTATAAGATGAAATTTGACCTTATTGATATCATGTTTGAGAAGATCATTTTTATGATTTGATATGTCGAAGGGAAACTTAAATTGGAAGGATTATTTCAAGATAGGTGAATACTTTGACAGTCATGTTGGTTGAATTCAAAGTTGAATTCAAAAGCTTTGAGCGGGAAGTTTAAATTTCAAAGTAATACGCTTTCGCCAGGAAGACGCGTGGAAGCGCCATAATGTATGCATGTAAAAGATGTCAAACGTGGCGTAATCTCATAGAAAGACCGTTAGGGTCAAATTAGTATAAATAGGAGTCTTAGATGTTAGGATTCAAAGTGTTCACATTGTATACAAATTACTCATACTCAAAGTACCATAGTGAGAGAAAAGAGTTTATTGATAATGTATGTGTAAGAACACCATCATTTTATTCAAAGTTATTTTCTTATTACAAAGTGATTTAAATTGCTTTCTTTATTCCTTTTCGTTTCCAGTCAAACACTTTTAACAGATTTTGTTGAACTTCCTTTTATAAGCATTTTTTCTTTATATTTTATAAACATTTAGATCATTTCCTTTAAAGTTATATTTAGGATTCATAGACAAATTTTAAACATCTTGAAGTAACCATAATCACGTAGAAAGACCTTATTATTATGTTAAATTCTAAGTAAAATTGTAACACTAAGACACATGTCCTAGGATCAATGTAGTCGATCCTGTAAGTTACCAAAACATAGAGTTTGGAAGACTAGCAGTTGTTTATCAGAAATCACTAGTAAACACAGTGCGTACATGATCCACTCTTACATCTCCTTTAGAGATACAATCTCTAACAGTGTTGTGCTTTCTTCTATTTTTATGTCTTTTACCATTATAATAACGGGTCTCGATTTTTGCAATAGCCGTGGTAATATCGCAGTGGATCAACACAACTGACATATGTTTTTCCCATAAGGGAATCTCAGTTAGCAAGCATCTTAACCAGCTTGCTTCTTCACTAGCAGTCGCTAATGCTATATTCACAGGATAGTATGTTTCTTTGATTTCCAAGATACAACTCCTCTAGCTATGTTGAATACATAGCCACTAGTTGCTTTGGAATCAACTGATATGGAATTTCAATCTGGAACATTGTATCCTTCAAGTACAACAAGAAATTTCTGATAATGTAAACTGAGATTCATAGTCCTTTTAAGGTATCGTATGACTCGCTCAATATCTTATCAATGTTCATTACTCGGTCTAGTAGTAAACCCGCACAACAATCCCACGACATATGCAATGTCGGGTTTAGTATAATCAATGGAATACCTAAGACTTCCAATGATGCTCGCATATTCTGTTTGTCTAACACTTTCACAGGTGTTCTTAAACAGCTTCACGCTTGGATCATATGGTGTACTCACAGGTTTACTATCAAAGTAATTATATTTCTTTAAGATCTTTTTCACATATTGTGATTTATCCAAAGAAATTCCTTGCTCGGATCTCGTGATCTTGATACCAAGAATCACACTTGCTTATCCGAGGTCTTTCATATCAAAGTTGTTGCACAATAATGATTTCATATCATTAATAGCCTAAATGTTTTATCCAAATATGAGTAGATCGTCTACATATAGACATATGATAGTGCAAATGTAATTCTCAAATTTGTAATAAAAGTATTTGTCACTTTCATTCACTTTGTACCCATTCGATATCATTAAGTTATAAAACTTTACATGCCATTGCTTTGGAGCTTGTTTTAGCCCATACAAAGACTTTTCTAACTTACAGACCTTATTTTCTTGTTCATGGATCATAAACCCTTCCGGTTGTTCCATATAGATTTCTTTTTCTAAGTCACCGTTTAAAAAAGTTGTTTTAACATCCATTTAGTGTACTATTAAGTTATAAATACCATCTACTGAAATAAGTACCCTAATGGATGTAATTCAGGTGACTGGAGAGAATGTGTCGAAGAAATATATATTTTTATCCTTGGCTAAAACCCTTGGCTACAAGGCGAGCCTTGTATTTATCAATAGTTCAATCATGTTTTAGTTTCTTTTTCAAAACTCATTTACAACCGATTGGTTTGCAACTAAGAGGCAAGTCTACTAAGTTCCATGTCTTGTTTGATTCTAGAGATTCTATCTCATCATTAATAGCTACTTGACATAAATCTGAATCCGGAGATGACAAGGCTTCTTGAAGATTTATTGGATTTTCATCTACGTTATGAGCCGCATAATCGGACCCATAGTCTTTAGTAACTCTTACCCTTTTACTTCTTCGAAGTTCAGTTTCTACTTCGTTGTTGCTTTTTTTATCACAAGAATGTGATTCGATTCAGTGCCCCCACTTTTTCTCGATTTGAAGGGAAATTTATCTTCATAGAATTCAACATCATTTGATTCTATGATCACTTTAGCATTTAGGTCTTAAAACCTATATGCCTTATTGTTTGCTGCATACCCAATGAATGCACATTCATAGACTCTACTAGCGAGTTTAACTCGCTTCGTATCCGGAATTCTGACATAAGCCAAATAGCCCCAAGTTCTTAAATAAGACAAGTTTGGTTTTCTTTTCTTTTATATCTCATAAGGTGAGATGAGATCTTACGTTTTACTTGGAAACTCGATTCAGGACTTAGCAAACAATCAACAAAATTACCCCACTAGTGAGGTGCAACACTAGAGTTCAACATAATTGTAAACAAGTTCAATAAGAGTTCTATTCTTTCTTTTTGCTTTACCATTATTTGCAAGATAGTATGGTGCAGTCATTTCATGTACAACTCCATGTATAAAATTCATTAATAAACTAGAATCATACAGTTTCTCTATCACTACAAATTCTTATTATATCATTTTCAAATTCTTTACAAAAAATTTAAACATATAAACTTCATTCTTCGTAATGGCGTACAAATCTACCCCAATAGACTGACAAAAACCTGTCTTATTTAAAAGAAAACCAGAAACAAAATTATTTCTAATCTTAGGAACATGCATAACGTTATTTAAGATTAAAGTCTTTTTGAAGGTGAAATTTAGCTCCATGTCTACAATTCCAGCAACATTTATGGTCTGGCCATCTCCCAACAACACTTTCTTATCTTTAGTATTCGTGTATGTTTTAAACATAACATGATCATAATAGACACAACGAGAGACGCATGTGTCTATCCACCAACCAACATATCCATCAACCAAGTTGATTTCAATGACTATAGCAATAAATTGCCCATTAGTCAGGTTGACCTGTGCATTAGGGACAACACCAAGTTCAAGCTTACTTCTATATTTCTTAGTCATATGACTTGATTTTCCATAGTTAAAACAAAGGGAAACCAACGTCATTTCTTTTAGGTGGTGTTTGTTGCCTAGTTGGAGCTATTGTGATCATAAAAGGGTTCCCATTCTTAATTCGGTTCACAATATTGTGGTTCTGATTCTTTAATCATTTTCTAAATGGCTTCATAACTTCACCAAATTTATTTTTGTTATTTGAAACAACCAAGACTTTTTATTTTTTATATTGTCTCTAAGATTCCCTTTTTTTTAACTCAAGGCGAATAATCATATTCTTAATAAAAAATTCTTTTGTTTTATGGCGAAACAAAGTTTTTTTAAAAACATTCAAACTATGGGGTAGTTTGTCAATAATATAACCAATTTGAAATTGTTCATTTAAACACATACCTTTTGTGATGATCTTTTAAGCAATATTTTGAAGTTCGTAACATTGAGCCTACATCGACCTTACATCTTTTCATTTGATACTTGAAGTAGCGACTAACAATATACTTCTTCGCTCCAGCTTCTACGTCATACTTCTTTTTCTGAGTCTCTCAATCTTGTTTTGCAGTATCACGTCAACTGTAATTACCATACAGATCATCTGCGAGTCTATTCAAAATATGTTTTTGTAGATATTTTTATTCTCTTTCTATAAGGTGATTTCTTTTCTATGTTGTAAATCGTTCTCTTTAATTTTTGCAGTAGATTCAACTTCAACACTGTTAAGTGTTCCTTCTAAATCTCCAGATTTACTACTGTTAGTTTGTTCGATTGATCCAGAAGGAGCAACAAAATGTCATCAATTAGAATGTTAGCACCTTTTTTCAACGTTAAGAACTTCATCTTTTGTTTCCAACGTTTGAAGTGACTTCCCTCAAACATGAATGATTTTTCAAAGACAATATCTGCAAAAGTACCAATAATTTCTTCGGTAGCCATGACAGTTAGAAACATCTTAAAATTGTTGTTTTCGGATTTTGAAATATTTGTCACCGAAGAAATTACCAGGTTGAGTTACAGACTAGGTCGCTCTCTTTAAGACGTTTCGTGACACTGCTCAAAATTATGCAAAGAAGTCGAACTACCGCGCCGCCTCCAGGATAAAAAAACTCAATTCTATACTGTACGATTACTACTTGTATAGTAGATAATCGGTCTAGAAATACATCCCCTGATGGTACATGACCATTCAAATATGGTATCAATATCACTCGTAGTATCTGGTACAAAGACTAATCGAAATAATTTCTCAAACAAAGAAATTCAAATAATTCTCCAAAGAGAATTTAATAATGGTCATTTGACCACTCATAATAATTTCTCCAACAAAGAGAAATTCAAATGATTCTCAAAAGAGAATCCAAAAAATTAATACTTGAAAATTTCTCAACTCAAATGAGGAGAAATTAACATAATTCTCTAAAGACAATTCAAGAAAATACTCGGAAAATTCAACGAGTAGGAAGAAAGGGGAAGAAGATGACGCTTTGACAACTCGAGAGACGGAGAGTTATGAGAGTGAGGAAGGAAAAACTAATAGAATAGTTTTTAGTGTGATTTGGAATGAAACATGTGCACTCCTTATATAGTGAATTAAGCTAGTTAATATTTCTCACATGAGCAATGTGCGACTAAATGGTTTTTTTAACCAAAAAGATATTCTAACAATGTAGGTCTTGAGAAATTTTTAAATTAAATATATTGGAACATGGACATGTTCTAACAAATTGAGTTAGAGTGGTTAACATCTTCACCTCGCCCTTTAAAGCCTTTGCAAATTTTTTTAAATGAAGATCTCCCATCTTCCCTTTCCATAGACTGAAAGCATTGTTTAAAGAAAAATTATATCTCATTTCTTGCCTATGGTGTATATTTGAAGGATTCGTTATGATTCTCATACGGCACCACTTGTTGATTAAATTAACAAGAAAAATGGAATGAATAACAATGCTAACCAAACTAAATGATGTAAAAAAACACATTTTTACCAAGAACAAGTTAAGAACTTGCGTGCAGACAAAGATCCAACACTATAAGAAAAGGCTTCCCAGCAACATATATTTGTGACATGATTATGATGTGGCTAAAAAATATAATTTTGACGTGATAATCACGTCACTAATATTTTTATATTAAAATATTGAACATAATATTAACATGGTGGGAGTATTTTTTTTAAAATATTGGCGACGTAGGAATCACGTCGCAACTCTAAAGTTAATATAAAAAAATTAAAAAGGCTCTAACGTTCAGATAGAGGGAGTTTTGAAATTTCAAAAAAATTAGTTGTGACATGGTAATTAAGTCGCAACCTTTTAGTGGAAAAAGTGTATGATTTTGAATTGACTTGGTACATGTTTGTACAAGTTGTGCGAATAAAGTTTTTGACCGTTGTGGATTTTGCAACATGAATATCACGTGGCAAGGTTGCGACGTGATATTGATATCGCTACGTGGCTTGTATAAATCATACTTGTTTCCCAGACCCACTCCATAATGTCATTCGCCTTTCCTCTTCTCTTCTTTGCTTCGCTCCTTTCCTCTTCTTTCCTACTGTAAATCAATCTTCTTCTCTTCTTTTCTCCAATCCTTCAATTCTTTCCTTCATAATTTTTCACATTTGATTTATAAAGGTAATTGTTTTATATAATTTATCTTTAATATATTTTTTTTTTTTTTAATATTTATTTTATTTTCTAATTAAATTTTTTGTTAAATTTTAGGTCAAAATTGAATAACATTGAATAATTTAAAAAAAGATTAAAGAAGGATATCAATTGAAGGAGATTGAAGAAGAGATATTGATGATTTTTGTTTTTAATTTTATGTATAAATTGGGTTGTATATATAGATTATAATTTGGATATTTATTCTGTTTATATATGTTATAAAAAATGAATTTTTATTTTAATTATATATAGATATACTGTTTTTAAAAATATAAAAAACTAAAAATAATATTATACTATATTTTTTTTAAATAAACAGAATATATATTATAATTATATATTTAAAACAGATTTTATTATATATATATATATATATATATATATATATATATATATATATATATATATATATATATATATATATATATATATATATATATATATATATATATATATATATATATATATTACAAAGTTTTCATTTTTAATTTTTTATTATATTCATATATATTTTGTAAAACAGAATATAAAAAAAATATAAAACATAATAAAAAAAGCTAAAAGTGATACTATACTATATTTATAAAAAAAAGAGAATATATATTATGTTTATATATTTAAAACAGAACTTTTATGTATATTATATGTGTGTGTGTTTTTTAATGTTTTTTTGTAAATTAACTACTATATCCTTTTTTTAAAATAAAATATAATAAACATATAACCTTTTTTTAGTTAAAAAACAAAATATTTATGATTAATATATTTATATAAAATTTAGTTATAAAATTTAGTTGTAGTTAAATGTTTATTTTTAGTTAATAATAAGACAATGATTGTATAAATGTGCAATACAGAATATTATCAGTATTATCATAGTTGGATGTACGATAGGTTGTATCCAGGAAGAAGTGAACTTAAACTCAATTTCGTGGAATGAGTTAAAGGGTTTAGCTCGTGGTCGTTTCCTCAGGAATGTTGTCGAAGCGAAGGAGGAGTTAGGTGTGTTAGACGATGGAGTGTATCTAGAGGGGGGGGGGGGGGGGGGGGGGGAGGGGGGAATAGAGGCGCAAAAAATATTCTACACACAAATTTAAAATTTAATTTGTTTTTAAAACTTTTTAGTGTTGAAGCAATTAATTGGATAAGTCGTCTAAAAACAACTTATTGGAAACTCGAAAATACAAATTGCAAAAGATATATCTATGAGATAAAATTGATTACTTGATTAATCACAACTCAATTCAACAATCAACTTATTTATTGTTTGAACACAATCACTTTGTAATGTTATTTCCAAGGCTAATTAATCAAAGAACTAACTTGATCGTTTTATCAAATACTTGGCGTGCAAGTAAATTTTCAGAATTTCTCTTTGAGTAGTGTTGATATATAAAACCACTTATAATCAAAATTGATTATAAGATATATCCAAACCTAATTCAAAAACAGATTTTGAGAGAAAAATTCTTATAATTCAATTACTATCACAATGCTATTTGATAAAAAGATTGATCAAATTGAAAGCAAATAAGAGCAGAAAAGTAAAAACACACAAGGAATTTGTCTATACGGTTCCCCACCGTCGTCCTCGCGTGTGGGTACGTCTGTGCCTAATTCCAATAAAACTAGGATAATTCTTATATGCAAAATGTTTATTACAATGGAAGAGTTAGAAATAACAATACAAAATTCTCCAATTTGGTGTTAGTTTTCCTTCTTCCAACCATTGATCTTAGGAAAGATCAAATCAACCGATAGATGCAACCTATTTGCCGCTTAAGCTACTTCCTTAAAAGGATTTCAAACATCTCAAGGTTCCTTGCAAATATTTCAAACACTCATAAGGGATTTTTCGCTCGAGTAAATCCGATTGCAAACTATCAACACAAGATTACCGATTCTATTATTCAATTCTTGCTACTTCCTTAAAAAGATTTCAACCACTCTAAGGTTTCTTGAAAAGATTTCAAACACTCCAAGAGATTTTTCACATGGACGATTCCTTCTCACACGATCTTGTACAAAAACCCTCAATTCAACAAATGATGTTGGAGGATAAACCCGATGGTTTTTCCGGATGAAGACCACTACAAAATCTCAACCCAAATAACAATTGGAAATCCACAAGTCTTCGTCTAGATGGCACCCCGACGGAACATCATCACAATGTAATGTTGGTGAGTATGCATAGATTGGAAGGTTGAAGAAGAAGAGAGAAAGTAGGCTAACTTTATGGTATCATCAAGTTAGAAATGATGCATGAATGAATATTTATAGTTTGGAAAAGTTTAGGGCAAAAAGGACAAATTCGGAATGAACGAATAAAAATTTCACCAAAATAGAATTTATATGTCGACCTCAAACTTGTATGTGTCGACACATACTGTATAAAAAAGCTGCATGTGTCAACCTAAAGGACCCTATGTGTGATCCGAGCAAGTTAGTAGCTATAGGGTTTAAAATGTGAGTAAATGTATCGACTTGAAATATGAATGTGTCGACACATAAAATAAGAATTTCTTCAATTTCAGAAATCTTTCAGTATGTGTCGACATGTATGATGCATGTGTCATCATGTGACTTACAGAATCTCACAAGCTTTATAACGCAGTTACATGTGTCGACTTGAAACTCAGATGTGTCGACACATGCAAGATAAAAATGTACAAATTTTTTTTTCAATGAGCTTGGTCAATTTCGAAGTGCTTTTTAAATGATTCCTAAGACCTATGATACAGAGGAGTGCCACAATACAAAGAGAAGCAATTAATTTTATCGTCGTGCCATCTTTCCCGATTTTGACATTATGAAAAACACTGCATATTGAAGTTGTACTCACAAACTCCCTCTTTTTGATGATGGCAAAACTTTCGACAATGCATTACAAAGGCCCCCCTGTCTTTATGCTTCCTATCTTCATCTCGCTTATGCTTCTCCCTCATTGACAATATTAAAAAGAAGATAGCAACCGATTAGAAGTACCAAACTTTCCAAACAATTAGCAAATATCAAATAGAGGCAAATTTTACATATAAGAGAAACAATTACATATCCTCATATATATTTAATGATGCAAACTTTTAAATAATGAGAAGCACACATCACAATAAATGTAATGCAATGCAAAAGCAATGAAAGTTAATTTGAGCGTCATGATTTGTAACATTTCATAATGGAACTCTCGATGTTTCACACACATTTGCCAACCATAGCAATAATATAATATCACTACTAACACCAAAATGAAAATGTTTATTAAACAAAGTAACTACGACAACATGAATAATACATTTCAAAATAAGATAAGAGAAATAACCATAACACATGCTTGCATATTGAGAACAAATTTATACAAATGTGAAAGAATTAATACATCAAGTCATTGTAAGCATATAGAACAAGAACACACAGTGGTTGTTGATTGAATTTTTTTGGAAATGAACATTCATGGTTTTCATCATTTGAAAGTATATGAAGCATTTTTTAAAGATGCCTAGGAATATGCATTAAGTGAAAACTTACGTTTAAGGAGAAATTGAAACGACATTACCTCATTCTTGAAGGATTGAAAGTTGCACTCACAAAACATAACACACTCAAACACAAAGTTAGAGTGAATATTTGAAGTTCAATTAATGAGAGAGAACTAGGCAACATTTGAGATATCAGTTATCCCTAATTCTCTATGTATGTTAACAAAAGATTCGGTTGCGAGTGGTTTAGTGAAAATATCGGCAAATTGATTTTTACTATCAACATGCTCAAACGCAACATCCCCTTTTTCAACATGATCATGAAGAAAGTGGTGACGTGTATCAGTGTGTTTAGTCCTTGAATTTGCACCATATTTTTGGTTAGATTTATGGCACTAGTGTTGTTGCACATGATAGGAATATGCGATAGTTTAATATCAAAGTCCAATAGTTATTGTTTTAGCCACAATATTTGAGCATAACAACTACCGACTGCAACGTATTCCTCCCCGGTCGTTGACAAAGCTACGAAAAATTGCTTTTTTTTTATGCCAACTGTCATACCCCAAATTTTTCCTGTCATTTTCAATGATCATTTTTACTTATATTTTATTGTTTCCCAGATTATAAATTTCTTTTGTTTCAATTGGTGTACTTTTGGGTTTTATTCTATTAGGGTTTTTTAGTGCATAAGAGGGGGTGTATTTTTTCGAAATGGACCATCAAATCTGATGGCCCATTAGGTTTGTTCTTATAATTAGAGAGAGGGGTGTATTTTTTTTCCTTTGATTAAAGTTGTTGGCCCATTAAATTTTAACCCATTTATAATAAGAAGAGGGAGGTGCATTACTATACATAAGGGAGTGTCTCTTTTAAAAACAAATCGTCCATTTCAGTTTTTATGCAAGTCCATTAAAATTTATTTTGATTAAACAAGAGAGGGGTGTATTGGGCTTAGCTTGCTTCGCAGCTAAGCCCATTTGGGCTACGTCTCTATATAAGTGCAAAAGGGGGTGATTAGAATATGCTCGGCTCAATGGATTTTGAGGCCCACTTTAGTGATAAGAGGGAGTGTGTTTGGGAAACCTAATAAGCTGGATAGATAACAGACCCATTTATTTTCCATTATCAATTTTACTGATTTTTTTATTTAATTTTGTCACTTAATTATTGTCATAATCATTATTATCATATATTTTCCTGCTATATTATTATTAACTATTATTAATCAATATTATTTCTATCATTATTTTATTATTATTGACTAAGTCAAAATAGGGATGAAAACCCTAATCCCAATCTCAACCAGCGGCGCCCTAATGATCATCAACTACGCAAGCCCAAAACCCAACAAGAACAAATACTGTGCAAATCAAATAAAAATTATACAAATCAAATGTACAGTTTACAACCTAATCATATATAATCGTATTAATTTGTGTCTAATTAGAAACAAATAATTTGAATACATAAATAAATCAATCTTTCTAAATTAATTACAATGTCAAAATCTCTAATCAACCCCTAATTTTTAACTAGATCTAAACTGTAACGCCTAATTTGACAAAATTTCCTAATTTTCTCTAATCTAACTTATAAATAAGAACCCTAATTCTAATTGAAAGAGGACAAAAATTGAAAGAAAAGAAGAAGAAGAATCCGAGATCTGGGTTTCGAAGTCCGAAACCCTAGATATGTGTTGCTACACCGTCGTCACCTTCAAAGCCTTCAATCTTCATTCGCTGTTGTCTGCCATCCTCAAACGTCTTCAAAACCTACGAATTAAATAAGAAAAAGGGAATCAGAGGAGAAAATACAAAGGTCAAAGAAGAGATTCGAAAGCTCTCAACACTGGAGGTAACACTTAGCTTTTTTTTGTTTTGATTTTTTTGATGTCGGGGTTGATCTGCGTGGGGGGTTTAGGGTCGTTACCATCGAAAATCATCTCCGCTTAGGGCTGCCGCTGTTAGGGTTTCAGGCACTGTTGTTGTAAGATACAGAGAAGCGAGAGAACAAGAAGAAGAGAAAAAGGGTTGAGGGAAAATGAAAAGAAAGTGAAGGAAATGATAAGTTATACCCCTTACGTCCATTCATCGGTAGCGACATGTGGCCAACATTTAGCCACGTGATCCTATGCTCCATATCGTGTACCCTCAGACCCCGTCCGTCAGATCACAATCGAACGATCGCGATAACGCATCATCATCATAACCTCATACTTGCTTTTGCATGTAATCTCAAAAACAGCAGCCCATTTCATTTAGGCTAATGGTCCATCTCTCTTTGCAACCCCCCCCCCCTTATTTTTTGTTGATTGTGAAACACCTCCCCTTCCCCCCCCCCCCCCCCCCCCACACGATTTGGACAAAAACAAGCTATTGGGCTTAAGCCCATGCTAATTGTTCCCTCATAATTACTTCCTAGTTACAATTTGCACTCCACCTGCATCTTGGTCCAAGTCCATTATCTGGATTTGGGCCCCTTTCTTCCTATACCCCCGGAGTTTGCTACTCAACCACGATTAACACCCCCCTTGGCCTTTGGGCTAAGAAACATTTTCCGGGCTCAAGCCCATGCTGCTATTTACACCCCCAGGAATTACTAAGCTTGAATAAATTACACCCCCTGCGTTTTTCTTAAAATTAATTTTATTTTTTATATATTTTATATTTCATTTATCTATTTTATTTTATAATTAATATTTTTATTAAATATATTTATTTTAATAAATTCTAATAAATTATTTATTTTTTAATTCAAATATTTTTTAATACTAACTCATTTTTTTACACTTAAAATTGCATTAAATTCTTTTTTCTCATGCATTAACAATATTTTTTCTGATATTATAAAATATATTTGAAAACATCTAACCAATCAAATACTAACCCTTTTTCTTTACTAACCTAAATTCAAACTCGTATATTTTCAAAAAAGATTATGGAGATATTTTTTATCAACTACGAACCTCGTCTACTATTCCGCAATTTACAAACTCAGATTTGGTTCAAGGAGAATTCGAGATATTTCCATAATCCATAAAAAAAACACCAACCAACAACTACGAGCTACGAATTGGGACTCTCATTCCTCATAAGAGGACACATAGGCATACGACTTAAAATCGTGGTGAGTTCCCCTAATTAAAATTAAAATCCTATTCCTAAACCTTTAATTTAAACCCTAGTATTATTGTGAACAAGGTAGATGAGGGGTTCCTAACACCTTCCCTTCGTCTAAAACGAGTAAACAACATAGAATCTCTGATTGAATTTAGGTTATCTGTTATATTCCCTTCCCTAGGATAAAAATTAATGGTGGTGACTCTTATTTTAAACCTGTTATTAAATTTTGTGACTCTGCCGGGGAGTCAACCCTAGGGTTTATAAGCCTTCCTCTTAGGTTTAGGATTTTGTTTGGGTTTTTAGTGTTTTCAATATTTGCTTTATTTATTTATTTTATTTATTTATTTTCTTCTATTTACCTATTGTTATATTATTACCATTGTTATTTTTATTTTTTGGCGAGATTTACTTTTTAAAAAAATGTTTCCAAAACCTTAGAAATAAGGTTCGTCTATTGTCCAAGGGGATATATCATCCCTACGAGTTTTTGTGACGACTTCGCCTAGAGTCGGTGGAATTCCAAGAAATAAATATGTCTCAAGAGGTATCCTCTTGGGGGGTAGGACTTTGGAATGAAGCCTATGACTTTTTGTATAAACCCTACACAAAAATCTCATGGTGAGACCTTTTACGACCTTAGAGACAAAAGTTTCGATCTACATAGACGCTCCGCGTAAGGGACACCCTTGTACCTTTCCCTCTAGTGTAATCCATGACACCCTTAAGGAAGCTACCTTATGGGGAAGGGTAGAAAAACTTAGAACCTTTATAGTAACTCTCCTATAGGTTATTATATCAACACCATATCCTCTTAACCCATAAGGATATCCTCATCTCTATGTCAATCCCGAAACCGATATAGGGTATTCATATACCCTAAACCCGTATAGGGTATTCACTACCCTAAACCCACAAGGGTTTCAGTTTGTCAATTACAAACATTAGGTTCATAGAGATTCCCTTAAGTATGTTATAGCATGTAGGGACTTCCATGTGTCTATTACTATCCCTAGCCCGTAGGGATCCCCCTTTGGCTCGTCATTATCATTAGAACCCTTGTATGATCTTATTCTTCATATGAAACCGTACCACGAAGGATGTCCTTGCTAATTCACGTCATGTTACCTATATCAGGCCATGGGATTTGGTGACCGTTGACCGGTCACCATGTGCTCCCTTCCATTCTATTCCATCGGTCAAACCATCATCTCAACTTTCCATTGGCTTATCATAATTCCTATCCTATAGGGGTTATCTTTTGTGAGTCTCAATCCCTAGCTTGTAGGGATTCCTCTTCGTCTTTTATTATCCATAATCCTTAAGGATTCTCTTGTTTCTATCTCAATCTTTGATTCAGTATAGGGTATCCTCATTTCCATGTCTATCTTTAAACCGGTTTCCGTAAGAGTGTCATAACCCCTAGCTTGTAGGGGCCCCCTCTTAATTGTCATCCGTATGACTTTTCCTTGTGTCTGTCACAATACATATATATGGTCTTTAGGCTTATCTTTGTTCAAACCTTGCATTGCATTGCATTTCCATGAAGATATTTTTGCATACCCTTAAAAAAATTTGCATACCCATGCATTTTCATTCGCATACTATTGTACCCCAATTCTTACCCCTAAGATTCCTCTATCATCTCATATCAACTCAATCATATCAAGATCACACTGGGGTTGGCTCTTCTCCCTATCTCTAGGATTGCCTATGAGGAATCACCAAGCACTTTGATTTGTATATTATGATCATATATGTCTTATGTTGATTAGCTTGTAACTAACAATTACAATGAATGTTTTCTCTAATTGATGATACTACAGGTGAGGTCACAACACATTTCATCAGGTTGATTCATAGGTTCATGAGTTTATTTCCATGCCTTCTTAAACAAAGCTTCATTGAGATTCAAGTTTCATCATTGAGTGTGCTTTAGAGTAATATCATGACAAGGTCTACTATGATTCATCATGCCTCAATTTGTCAAAGGAAGTCAAAAGATGCAAGAATTGATTGAAGAAGTTTGACATAATTGGACAAGTTCTTAATTCCTTGGTCACAAGTGCATAAATCTCTCAATCCATAATATTTGGAAGTGTTTATTGTTGCTATTGTTTCTTATTATCATTCACAATAACTTCTATTCACATGGAAAAAGTTATTGTGCAAGGAAGATTGTCAAGATTGAAAGGGGTGTCCAAGTTATTTTGGTGCTTTAGGAGCTAGGGTTTTGAACTTCTAAGGGCTACATCTTGTTCATATTTTGATATTTTTGAGTGGTTCCAAAGATATGCTTCTGTTTAAAGTCTTATCAACCAATCACTTCAAAGGTTTCAAACAAATTTTATGTGGAAGATTCCTAATGATGAAGAAAGATTACAAGTCCTCTAGATAGGCCATCAAATTGCCTTATGTGACTTCAAAGGATCATAACTTAGTCAATTTTTATCTCCTTGAGCCCATTCTTTTTCCATATTGATCTTAAGAATGTGAACTTCAACTTTTCTTTTATGTGAAAAGCTTGAAAATGGTTGGAAAATGCCTTGAGAACTCAAAATATTATAGGTCACCTCATGAATTTTCACCAATTTTACAAGGCCATAACTTCTTCAATACATGGTATTTTTGAGTGATTCAAGTTAAGTTTCAAAATGCTCTTTGGGAAATCCAACTCAATCTAGAATCATTGATAAAAGCAATATTTTTAAGGAAGGCCTTGTTTGGAATCAAAATATTATAGGTCACTTTTGAAGAAAAACTTGGAATTTTTCTAAGTACAAAAAGTCAACATCTTTTTCTCAACTTTGACCAAACACAACTTCTAGCTCAAGCACCCATTTAATCTCACCATTTTAACATTTCAAATATTGTGACCTTATTCAATTGCTTCAAGAATTATATCCTAAGACCACTTGAGTTGTGAGTACCATTGATTCAAAGTTGGTACCTTGAAACTGAAGTTTCACTTCAAGTCAGATTGCAATTTCCATAATGTGGCTTCTATTGTTATTTTGTTTGGAGTTCTTGAGGTTTACCCCGAGACATTGGGTTGTTTTTTATCTTTGTGTGCAGTTATTTTGATTATATGCTTTGTCTGTGATTGGGAATTCATATGTGTACAGCCGTTACTCTGCCCAATTTTTGTGAAGACTTAATGCATTTAACGCTTGGTTTTCTTAAGAGGTTTATCATCTTTGCTTGTTTGATTTCAAATACAAAGGATGGGAATTCTACATTGACACATTGTGTCAAGTGTTGGCTTCTTGTTGGTTACAAGGTTCTTTTCCCTAGCTTTTATCTTATGCTTTAGGATAGTCCTTTCATCTCCTCCTATCTTCTTAAATTTCAAAAATATTCTCCCTCCTTTTCAAAACTATTATTGTTTTCCAAACTTGAACCGCTTTCACATTAAACTTGGACTTAGGTCCATGTATTTTCAAAAATCTTTTCTTAATCAAACTTTAACCAATTTAATAATACCTTGACATTTTTGTGAGAAGACTAAAAGTCAATCAATCTCATTCAAACTATTTTTACACTTTGGATTTTTATTTTAAAACTTTTTTCTCAAAAGATTAGACTCTTTCAATCCTTGTAGTGATGCGAGCTACTATACTTCTATGATATATAATTAAGTGAGATATTTTCCACTTGGGTGTTGAGTGAGACTTTGTTGATTTTAAAATGCAAGCTATATCCTCCACTTTAAGGTGACGCAAATTCTCCTTTCTCATGATTGGGGGTAGTAAGTATGTTCTTCCACTTGGATAAGATGATGATGTCTCGTCTCTTAAAATTAACCAACATATTTGTGTTTTAAAATTTTAAAAGGTGAACTACGAGTACCCTGATCCCCTATTGCACGAAAGGTGGTACGTAGGCACTAAAGTTTCGCAACCGCGACGAGTGCAAAAATTGTAAAATATATTTTTTTTCTCACCTTCATAATCTATTTTTGTATACAACTCTTATAGCCAAAATACACAAATTTTCAAAGAGGTTCCTGCGGAGTACCGTAGATGTTTAGGGTGCTAATACCTTCCCTTTGCATAACCAACCCCCGTACTTAGATTCTCTCCCCCTCTTTTTGGGTTATTTGCTCTTTTCCCATTCCTTTGTATACAATAAAGCGCAGTGGTGATTTTTATTTTGATCTGTGTGAGTCAAGTCAATCCAATGGCTTATTCTCAACATTTCTACCGCTACAGAAAAAATGGCAACTTCACTGGGGAAAGATTGACCAAATACCGGTCCATCCCTAAGTGGGTTGAGCCTATCTTTGTTTATTTGTGTATATGCTATTATCTATTATATATTATATGTTGTATATATGTTTGTTTGGATTTTCCTGGTTTTCAGGGTGCTTGGTGATTTCTCATAAGTCCTCTACCCGGACTTGGGCAAACTTAAGATAGGACGGGCGGTATAGTCATGTTAACTTTGAGGAAGTAATACCAAAAAAGGAGACATGAGATCCGCCACTCAATGGAGGCCCCTTTGACTATAGTATCATTTACCAAGTAATCAGGAAGACGTGCTGCTTTTAACCTGGGAGCCTGCTGAAACTGAGGACTGTAGAACCCTTAACCCATCTTGGTCTTTTAGGTGTAGTGCGGAAACTATGACAGAGTAATCCGGAAATGGTTGACACACGATACTACACTCAGACGAGTTTTTCCTGAGAATATTACTAATTACCGAGTCAGTCGGGATGTTGGTAATATCCAAAGGAAGGATATAGACTCTAGGAACCTTTTAGAACCTTGTTCAGCAGGTGATAAAATATTAGTCCATACCTTGCGGATAGTACCTTTGACCTCATTCTCGTGACTCCGAACCTATGAACCCCCCATGTTTGTGATCTTATGTGTGATTGTTGTATCATTCATTCATGCACTCATGAGCATCCTTTAAAACATTTGTTTCAAGGGACTTAAAGTTGAATTTTTGCGAATATCTCAGGTACTGTTTGACATGGATTCTGGAAAATGAAAAACTCAAAATTACAGTTTCAAGGATCCTAAGATAAATGATTTAATGAGTCTGATTCCCGAGATTGAGAGTTCTACTGATTTTCGGAAGAAATATGGATCCATCGTGTCTCTTATGAAGCTCAGGATGAAGAAGGGTATCCTCTCGACTTTGGTCCAGTTCTATAACCCAAATTATCAATGTTTTACTTTCCCTAATTATCAGTTGATGCCTACACTGGAGGAGTATTCTTACCTACTAGGTTTACCTATCACTGATCGTGTTCCTTTCACCAATTTGGAGGGAGAGCCCAAGTCTCATGCGATTACTGCTATGATTCATTTGGAGAGGTCTGAGGTTGAGGCCAACATGACTACCAAATGAGAAATCATAGGATTACCCACTCATTTTTTATTGGAGAAAGCTCGCTAATTTTCCAGGGTGAAGAGTATGGTGGCTTTTGAGGTTATTTTTGCTCTACTTGCCTATGGTTGTTCTTATTTCCTAACATCGTCAGATTTGTGGATGTCAACGCTATCAATATATTTTTGTTTGGGAATCCAGTTCCTTCATTATTAGGAGATGCTTACTACTCCATTCATCTTCATGATTCTTATCATGGAGGGATGATCATTTTTTGCATGCCTTTGTTGTATCAGTGGTTTATTTCTCACTTACCTCGGTCTGATGCTTTCTGGGATATCAAGAAGGAACCTCGTTGGGCTCCAAAGATTATGGCCCTCACTCATTTCTATATTGTTTGGTATCATCAAGCTTACTATGATATGGAGATTTTCGATACTTGTGATAGTTTCCCCAATGTACCCCTTCTCGGTAAAAAGGGAACAATTAATTACAATCCCATTCTTGCACAACGTCGGCTTGGATATCCGATGAGAAATAAGCCAAATAGTATTCATTTGAGTGGTTTCTTTCTCAAAGAGGGAGAAGATCATAAGGAAGCTAAGGAGGAAATTGCAAAGGCTTGTCGCCATATTCACGGGAAGAGTAGAAAGGACTTGGGACCAAGAGGAGCTATTTCTTTGGAGCCTTATCTCCGGTGGGTACAAGAAAGGGAAATTCAATTAAATATGTCATATTCCCGTGAAGAACCTATACCTGATATGTTTGTGAAGACCACTCCTCCACTTTTAGATAATGTGGAAGAGCTTCAGCTTTCCCTAGTTAGGATGTAGCAGGAGAAGGAGGCTTGGAAGAACAAGTGTCAGACTTTAGAGATGTCATACTGAGCAGACTTGAAAGAGAAGGATGACCTGACTGAGATTCTTAAGAGTCGTGCTGTAGAGATGATGGAGAGGCAAGGGGATTTTTTTCCTCTAGAACTCAATTAGGACTTAGTTAATCAATTCCTAACTCTGGTGATTGGAAAGTGGTCACCGAAAGGTATGCAGAAGAGAACAGGAAGTTGAAGGCTCAGATTGCAAGACTCACGGGAAAGCGACAGTGTGTGGAGATATCTTCATAAACTTTTCATTCTTAGTATTTTAGATTCTATCTTCTGTTGTACTTAGGATTGTTGAAACTTGTACTAAAAGTTGTAATCCATTTTGAAGTTATTATAATGAGATTTCCAGTATTTCAAAATGTGTTAGTACTTTAATATTTACAAATCGTCTATAATTCTTTGAGTCCCTTGGAATATGAATCATGATAAATAAATCATGTGTGTTGCATATCATGCATCATCGTGCACATATTTCTTGCATTTGTGTTCATACCAAGGTGTCTTACTGTGTTTCTCTACCTCGTTCAGAAGCAGGATGTCTCACCAGTATAATACTCGGGCTAATTCCAGGGAAAAAAAAGGAGAATCTTGAACAAGAGAATCATGAGATGTGCGAAGAGATTACTGCTTTGAAGGCCGGTATGGCTGTAGTGCGGTGGGAGAACTGACTTGGTGTTTTGCGTTTTATCGTAAATGTTATGGACAACAAGAGTCACCGCCGACTTTTATTTTATCCAATAAAGGAAAGGGTGAAAAGAACAGGAAATACCTTTTGAGAATTTTCTTGAGTTCGGGATGTAGGTTAGGAAAAGGGAAGGTGTTATCACCATTTTCATCCGCAGTTATCTATGGGCTCTTAATTGCTAGCTCACTTTGAAATGCTTTGTGTGATACGGTGGGAGAACTGACTTGAGGTTTTGCGTTTGTGTTCACAAATGTTTCGGTTTAGCAAGAGTCGCCACCGACTTTTTATTTTATCCTAAGGAAAGGTTAAAAAGCACAAGAAATACCTTTGAGATGTATTCTTGGGTTCGAGGAGTAGATTATGAAAAGGGAAGGTGCATGCACCCTTTTCATCCATGGTTATCCATGGGCTCTTAGTTACTTGTTTAGATCACTTGCTTTGCTTTTCAATTGTTTGAAATGGTGCTTTTCAATTGTTTGAAATGGTGCTTTGTGTGTGGTTTTGAAATATGTTTTGAAAAGAGGCCATCATTGTGGCAACCTTTGTAATGATTCTTGTTTGAATGTATACAAAGGTGTTTTTGTCTTTTGAAAAGTTTTCAATGTTTGAAAGTCGGGTTTTGAAATTGTGTTGTAAAGTGTGTTTGAAAATAGCAAAGATGTTTTGCAAGCTTTGATCAAGTAACTAAAAGCTATCTATCCTATTTTACTCAAAGATCTATCTTATGTTTTTAACCCTTTTAATAGTGTTATTTCACCATTGCATTTGGTGAACAACCTTGTGTTAGGATGTTGAACGGGACAGGCGCGGGTCATCGTATAGACCATGATAGCAATTGTGTCAAGTATCTTTGGCAATTTTCTTGAGGGACTTGATAATTTTTGTTTAGGCAACCAAGATAGCGTCATCGAGGGACTATGATCTTTTGATTTATTTTTTGCTTTGCCAAAGTACTCAACATGCATACCATGGCCCATTTTTGAAGGCAATAAGTGGATTGTAACCCTAGGGGTGCAAGTGTGCATTGTGTTTGATTTTCATGCATTTTTGTCTTTGATTAGGTTAAACTATTTGTTAATTTGATTTTGGCATACAACCCCTAATTCTCTAATCATGGCATAATTGAAAGCGTAAAAGTGCGAGAATTTAAATTCTAAGCTATTACAACATGATTATAGGGATGAGGGTACAATTTTTGAATATGGGGTATTTGACAAGAAATATAAACCCTAGTTACTATTACATCCAAATTGAATTCTCAATTGCAACAATATCTAAATGTACAATATTTAAATTAAAAAAAATAAATAAATATAGAATAAAATGTATTATGCAAAAAAAAGAAGTTTTTATGTATGTAAAAATATTTTCAATATAAAGAAATATAAAGAAATAAATAAATAAATAAAAAAAGACTAATTTTATTTATTTTAGGGTAAACCCTAATTTCTTTTAAGAAGATAAATGTCATATATTATTTATATACAAAAATATATTAATATGTACAAAAATGAAATATATTTAAAAAAGGTGTTTTTTAGTATAAATAATAATAAAAATAAAATGTAATATTTTTTTGTTTTTTTATTCTATGTTTTTAATAAAATAAAAAAAAATATATATATATATATATATATATATATATATATATATATATATATATATATATATATATATATATATATATATATATATATATATATATATATATATATATATATATATATATATATATATATATATATATATATATATATATATATATATATATATATATATATATATATATATATATATATATATATATATATATATATATATATATATATATATATATATATATATATATATATATATATATATATATATATATATATATATAAATATAAATATATATATATTAAATATATTAAGGATGTATAAAATAAAATAAAATATTTACAAAAATGAAATATATTCAAGAAAACATTTTCAGTGTGAATAAAAATAAGAAATAAAAAATAAAAGTATTATTTACATTATTTTCAAGTTTTAATAAATAATATAAAGTATTTAAATTGTTTTTATGTTAGAAAAATCAAAATAAAATATCTAATAAATGTAAAAAAAAATGTGGAAATCTTTTTAAGCATTTTTTTATGTTTGAAAATAAAATATCAAAGTCAGAAATGAAATTAAAATGCAAAAATGACAAAATATAAAGAAAATGGGCTAGGGGGTGCATTTAGTAAAGGAGGGGTGTAGAGAGTAAGAAGGCCAGGCCCAGCCCATTTCCACTTCATCTTCTTCCTTATGACAACAGAAAACGCGCGCCCTGTATTCAAACTGCTAACTCCTGTATTTGTGATCTTTTGCCCAAACTCAAAACATGAAACTTGTAAAACATCAAACCACGATTCTAACCATATAAAAAACTTGATCTAACTCTCAAAGACCAGAGAGAATTTCTTTGGCCCTAAAATCTGACCTAACTTTTTCAGCATGTTCATGGATGAAATTCTCTTAGCACACTTAATATAAATAAAAACTGAGCATATGTATGGCTTCATGGCAATGAGTACTACATCTTTCATTCACAAACCTAAGGCTAAATGTTCCTAAATAGAGAGATAGAAGTTTGAGAAATACTTGTTTCAGTTGGATTCGAGTTGAACAATGCAGCAACTTTCAGTGAGGCCTGAGGTTCTTTTGAGCTTGCTTGATGTTCCCTGGACCTTTCCCAATGCTTACTTTGTTTTGAAATGATCTGAATCTCTCTATAGATCTCAACCTGCAAAACTTCAAAACAAAAATGGTGAACACTGTAAATGGAGTTACAGTTGGCAATGGAGGTTTGGGATAGCCTGAGTGAGTTGAATGGAAGGTATTGGAACAAGTTGCAAGCAAAACGCACGAGTGGATGTGAAAATGGAAGTGGTTCTGCAGGGCCTTCCCTGTTTTGCAAGAAAATGTGATTTTTGTGTATAAGGGTGTTTGAGGGATGAATGGCTCGTGTTTCTGGCTCACAGGGATGTGCAAAACTTGTTTGAAATGTTGGCAAAAATTGAATATATCAGATATGCAAGCTATGTCCTTTTGGCACAATTACTTGGTTTTGAAGTAAAAAGTGAGAGTTGACAATGCTATGGCTGTACTGGCTTGTACCCTAGCTGCACAAAGTGGTTGAGCTTTACATGACATTAGGGAGCCTTGTTTGCAGCAAAGGGCTTGGTGTATGGCTCAAGAAATGGAATTTGACATAAAGCAAGCTTTATGTAAATGGAAGTGTTATCTTTATGCCCAAAATGGATTTATTCATTGTGCCAAGCTCTAATGACCAGAATAACACCAATGTCCAATGTATTTGCAATTAATTTTTGAGTGTGAATTGGTTTAGAGACCTGTAAACAAGTACAAAGCTAGTTTGGACAGATTTTGCAACTTGTATCAACATGTATTGGCCATGGTTACAAAGTGAGTTTTTGCTAACTTCAACCATTCGATTCTCCCTAACCACAAATGTGTTTGAGGAGTTCTGGTACAATTTGGAAAGCTTGCAACACGTACTATAATCCATCTTTGAAATGAAACTTGAGATTCCAAGTGGAACTATGTGAAAAATGGCCAAGATTTAGGGCAAAATTTCTCTAAGTTAAAAGTTTTAGGGACCCTTGTTCCAAAAATCATAACTTGAGATCCAAATTTCTTTGGAGAAAACTTTGTGAATAAAACTTGTAGACTTTGTGGAGGACTACAACTTTCATGTTATAAGTTTTGTTTGAATCCATTTGCATCATGGTGAAAATGTGGGATAAAGTTAGGAAAAATTAAGAAAATTTCATAACTTAGAAAATTTCTAAGTTATGAAAATTTTCAATTTCAAACCCTAATTTGCAATTTTGGGTTTCTTGGTGAAAAAGTTTCATAATTTGAAATATCTTGATAAAAAATGACCCTTGACACTTGATTTTGACCAAAAAGTCAAAGTTTGACTTTTTAGTATACAGTCAAATTTTGATCAGTTGACTGAAAAAATTCATCTGTCAATCCTATGCATTTGAGATCTTTTGAACTTGTTGAATAGGTCAAGATAATGTCATTGAGTCCTTGAGTCCATGGTTTAGCTTAATTTTCCACTGGCTAGGTCAAACAGTCAAAAATTGCCTTTGTACAATCAAAACCCTAAAAATGACCATTTTGCCCTTTTGGTGATCTGATCAAATTTCTTGTGGATTTGTAGTCCAAACTTGATCAAATGGTTCATATGAGTTCATAATGTTGATGTGGGTCAAAATTCATGAGGTTTGACTGTAAATTGGCCACAATTGACCTTTTCCCCAATACAGCTGATTTTTAGGTCAACTGTCAAATTGACTGGGCAAAAATTTGATTCAAAGCTTAAAACTTGGTATGGACAAACTTATGAGTCCAACATGAAGAATGAAAGTCAATTTGGGCATTGAAGGTCCAAAAATCCATGTGCAAACTCAAACCCTAATTTAGGTCAACAGTGCAAGGAGGTGTCTTGAGCAGAGCAAACCCTAGCCTAGTCTTGAGTTCAAAAAGCCTTGTGCTGAGAAATGTTGATAAAAATGAGAGGGCAAATTTTGGGGTACAACAGTTGCCCCTGTTCAATCTTCTTGAACCTGAAGAGTTAGATTAGCAAGTTTGCCTTTCGTGACTCGAAGGTAAAAGAGGATTGGACACTAGAGTGCCCGTAAATTTGCACTCGTCAAAAATGTATCTGAGGGAATGGGCTTAAAGATGCCATTTGGAGATGGTAGAATCTTGCTGGAGATGGGATTAAAGATGCCATCTAAGATTTGTTTGTTGAAAATCAGTAGAATGGATCATCAGAATGGTATCCGTATTTGGAACGTATCTGAGTTGTATCTGGAGATTGGGTTTGTATGAGCAAGGGAATGGCGTCTGTGTTTAGAGCGTATCCGAGCTGTAACTGTACTTGAACTTTGAATGAATATAAGAATGACTGCCGTGTCTGGAGTGTATCTGTTATTGTGAATGGGCAACAGAGAAGCATATGTATATGGAGGAACTATGTGCTGGGGATAAATTCCGAATGAGTGACATAATGGAAGCCGCGTTTGGAGCGTATCTGTAGTTGAGATCTGTATGAGTAGCAGAATGACTTCCGTGTCTGGAGTGTATCTGAAACTGTAACTGGGATCTGAATAAGTGACAAAATGACTTCCGTGGCGACTGCACTGGGGAGAATCAAACTTCTGGTGTAAGGGCCAGAATGGCATCCGTGTTTGGAGTGTATCTAGTCTGTATTGGATTGCTGAAGTCTGAATGAGTAGTAGAATGACCGCCGTGTCTGGGGTGTATCTAGTCTGTATTTTGACTTGGAATTCTGAATGAGTAATAGAATGACCGCCGTGTCTGGGGTGTATCCATACTGTATCTGAATAATTGTTAACGATAGCCTTTTAATCTTATCCTGAAAAGGGTAAAATGTTAGCTAAAACACAAAGTTATGTTTCATGATATGTATGATGCAATGAAATGTGTTCCATCAATGTTTATGATATATGATTGTAATGGATGTGCATGTAAGCTGAGTAGCTGTCTTGCTGAGGAAATTAAATCCTTGATAATCGTGGATAATGAAATCTTTGACTGCTGCTGGGGAAAGTGAATCTAGACTGATGTTGAGGACTCAAAAATCTTTGATTGTTGAAGGTGAGAAATCCTTGCCGACTGCTTGGGGATTAAAGATCTTTGATTGTAGAGAAAGAGAGATCCTAGGACCACTGCTAGGGATTGAAAATTCTTAGTGATTTATGGGGATTTAACAAGAGCTTTGAAAACTTCTGCGGGGAATGACATTCCTGGGAAATAAGGAAAACTTTGAAGACCTCTACTGGGGGATTAGAACCTGGGAGGCTTCCAATGGAGAAACATGAACTAGAATCTTTGTTCTATTGAGAAATAAATCTGTGAGGAGAGTGTTTACTCGGCCGGGGAAATCAGGAGCTTGGGTTGTATGCCAATCTACTGGGGAAGTTGGGGAAAACTGAATGGTTCCCACTGGGGATCGGGAGTTTGAACTCTGATGGGAACTTTGAAACTTAACTCCGCTGGGGAATAAAGTTTATAATACACTGGCTCCGCTGGGGATCTTGAAGCTTAACTCCGCTGGGGATATGTACTCCAAGCTTTTAGCTTTATAGAGGATCTAAATGACATACTATAAGAGATTTCTTCTGGAATAGCCTAAAGACGTTTTCCTATATTTTCGACCTACTAGTAATTATCCTCTCTCAAATTCGTTTCATTTGTAAGCAGTGATTATATTCAAATGCATATGCCTATTTAACAAAACATTGGACGTTTTCAAAATAAAACATAAGTGTAAAAAGAAAGGAAAGGCAAGCAAATTTTTTCACTTTGAAGTATTTTTGTATTAACTTTTGTAAGTATCTTTGTACAAAGGAGACAGACATCCTAGTAAGAGAATGTTGTCGTAAATTGAGAAAAAATTTATACAAAAGAAAGATGGCTATGTGCAATAATTCCATGGGGTTCCCATTCTGCCATGGTCTTCACAACTTTGAGTATCTTGTCCATTCGCTGCTTCGTCCGTCGATGATTGGATTGATCAGAAACTTGGAGCTTATTGGTGAAGAGATTGTCCTTAAAGTGATCCGACGAGACATAGCCATACGCTTTAATTCCCTAATTTTTTCCTGGACCGCCCTTTCGGGTTTTCAGTCCACCAGGAAACCCTTTTTTGCCCAAGTCGCCCTTTCGGGTTTTCAACTTGCCGGGTGTACATATTTTTTTGTTTATCCCTAATTTTTTCCTGAACCGCCCTTTCGGGTTTTCGATTCACCGGGATGCCCATTTTTTCCAAAATCGCCCTTTCGGGTTTTCGACTTGTCGGGTCATTTTATGCGTAGTATCTTTTGACTATGTCTGCGTTTGCAGGGTGCGGCAAGTCGTCACCGTCCATGGTGGTCAGAATCATTGCCCCACCAGAAAAGATGTTCTTGATCACAAATGGTCCTTCGTAAGTAGGAGTCCACTTGCCCCTGGGATCACTTTGCGGGAAGACGATCCCCTTGATTACAAGATCTCCGACTTGATATACCTGACGCCTGACTTTCTTGTTGAAGGCCTTGATCATCCGTTTCTGATACGTCTGACCATGACAAATAGCAGTAAGTCGCTTCTCATCAATCAAGTTAAGTTGATCAAGCCGGGTCTGAATCCAATCATCTTCACTCAAACCAGCATCTTTCATAATCCTTAAGGAAGGAATCTGAACTTCCATAGGTAGAACAACTTCCATGCCATATACCAAAGAAAAGGGGGTTGCCCCTTTTGAACTACGCGCAATGGTACGATATCCATGCAGAGAAAATGGTAACATCTCATGCCAGTCCTTGTAGGTGACCGTCATTTTTTGAATGATCTTCTTGATATTTTTGTTCGCGGCTTCAACAACACCGTTTATCTTTGGCCGATAGGGAGATGAATTGTGATGATAAATCTTGAACTGCTCACACAGAGAGGTGATCATAGTGTTGTTCAAATTTTTACCGTTGTCCGTGATGATCCTGTCGAGGATACTGTACCGGCATATGAGATTCTGCTTAATGAAGCGGGCAACCACATTCTTTGTAACAGAGGTGTAGGAAGCTGCTTCGACCCACTTAGTGAAGTAATCAATAACAACCAAGATGAAGTGATGTCCATTGGATGCCGTAGGTTTGATCTCTCCAATCATGTCGATGCCCCACATTGCAAATGGCCAAGGAGCTGTCAGAATGTTGAGAGGAACAGGAGGAATATGTACCTTGTCATCATAGACTTGGCATTTGTGGCAAGTACGGGAATGTTGATGACAATCAGCTTCCATGGTAGACCAGTAGTAGCCTGCCCTTAGAATCTTCTTAGCCATCATATGTTCGCTTAAGTGGGTGCCAAATGTGCCACTGTGTATTTCGGTTATGATCAACTCTGCTTCAACCTTGTCCACACAACGAAGTAGAACACAATCATGGTTGCGCTTATAAAGGATGCCATTTCTCAGGAAGAACTTGGCAGCAAATCTCCTTAAGAACTTTTTGTCATTGACGGAAGCTCCTTCAGGGTATTCTCGAGTCTGGAGATACCTTTTTATTTTATGAAACCAAGGTTGTTCCACTACTTCGTCGGTATTAATCTCATGATAATGCGCAGGTTCGTCCATTCGCTCGATGGTGATTTGGGGAGCCTCATTATCCCAGTTGAGTTTAAACATGGAAGACATTGTAGCCAGAGCATCTGCTAGCTGATTTTCTTCTCGCGGGAAGTGCTCGAAAGTAATCTGCTGGAAATGAGGCAACAATGTCAAGACATGTTCTTTGTAAGGGATAAGATTAGGATGTTTAGTGTCCCGCTCTCCTTTGACTTGACTGATAACCAAAGCTGAGTCCCCAAATACAACCAAAGATTTGATTCCCAAGTCTATAGCAGCCTTGAGACCAAAGATGCAAGCTTCATACTAAGCCATGTTGTTGGTATAGCTGAAGCGAAGTCGGGCAGTGAAGGGTGTATGGCAACCTTCTGGAGAAATGAGTACTGCACTGATACCGTTGCCAAGTGCATTCGAAGCACCATCAAAGTACAGGGTCCATCGGGATCCTTGTTCAGGTCCGTCATACGGTCTGTTACCTTCAATGTTATCCAATGTCATGTTGTCCTCGTCAGGGAAGTCGAATATCATAGATTGGTAATCTTTGACGGCTTAATGAGCTAGATGGTCAGCTAGTACACTCCCCTTTATAGCTTTTTGGGTAGTATATTGGATGTCATACTCAGTCAGGATCATTTGGCATCTAGAGATTCTTCCAAATAAAGCAAGCTTCTCGAAGATATACTTGATCGGATCCATCTTGGAAATCAGCAAGGTGGTATGAGTCAACATATACTGCCTTAGCCGGCGAGCAGCCCATACTAAAGCGCAACAAGTTTTCTCGAGCAGTGAGTAGCGAGTCTCACAGTTGGTAAACTTTTTTCTAAGGTAATAAATGGCATGCTCTTTTCGGCCAGACTCGTCATGTTGGCCCAGTACGCACCCCCATTGAGTTATCCAAAACAGTCAGATACATGATTAACGGCCTTCCTTCGACGGGTGTCATCAAAATAGGAGGTTCCAGTAAATACTCCTTGATCTTATCAAAAGCAACTTGACAATCATTGTTCCATTCAACCACCTGATCTTTCTTCAATAACTTGAAGATTGGCTCACAGGTATATGTTAGGTGAGAGATGAACCTTGCAATGTAGTTTAAGCGTCCCAAGAAACCTCTAACCTCCTTTTCAGTGTGGGGTTTCTTGTATAGCTTTTACTTTAGCAGGATCAACCTCAATGCCTTTGTTGATGACGATAAATCCCAAAAGTTTACCAGACCTGACTCCAAAAGTGAACTTGCTTGGGTTCAGTCTGAGCTTATACTCCTTCAATCTGACAAACAACTTTTGCAGATGGTCAAGGTGTTCTTCTTCTGTCTGTGAACGGGCTATCATGTTGTCTATGTAGACTTCAATCTCATCATGTATCATGTCATGAAACAAAGCTACCATGGCGCGTTGATAGGTTTCCCCGACATTCTTCAGTCTGAACGGCATCACTTTGTAGCAGAAGGTACCCCACTGCGTGACAAAAGTAGTTTTCTCCATGTCTTCGGGGGCCATTTTGATCTGGTTGTATCCCGAGAATCCATCCATGAAGGAAAATACCTTGTGTTGAGCTGTGTTGTCAACCAAGATGTCGATGTGTGGCAGTGGAAAATCATCTTTAGGGCTAGCCCTGTTTAAATCCCGATAGTCCACACACATTCTGACTTTGCCGTCCTTTTTAGGCACGGGCACAATGTTAGCAACCCATTGTGGGTAGGAAGTAACAGCCAGAAAGCCAGCATTGAATTGCTTCATTACTTCAGCTTTGATCTTCTCAGACATGTCGGGCCTCATTCGGCGGACCTTTTGTTTGATCGGTGGACAGTCTTCTCTTGTAGGGAGACGGTGAACCACGATATCTATGTCTAATCCTGGCATGTCTTCATAGGACCAGGCGAATATTTCAACATATTCGTTCAACAACTACACTAAGCGCTCTTTGACACTTGGTTCCAGGTTGGCACCCACCTTAACCTCTTTCTTGTCTTCCTCTGTTCCCAAGTTGATGGTTTCCAGCAACTCTTCATGGGGCAGAATAACCCTCTCTTCTTGTTGCAAAAGTCTGGCTAACTCTCCCGGCACTTCACAGTCTTCGTCAACTTCGTACTAAGCATGATTGACCAAATCTTCAGAGTCACCGAAGGCTAAAGCAGAATAGTCACCCATGGAATCCGGAGTGGATGGGTACCTGCATTTTGTGAGTGTGGGTGTGTGTAAGGGATAGCCATCCTTAAACAAAACAAAATGTAAAAGGAAAGAAAATGAATACAACAGTTTATAGATGAAAACGTCCAATGATTCATTAAAGATGGCATATGATAATGAAGAAAATCAAGCCCTTACAAATGGACCTATATGCCCCGGGCAAGGCATAAGGTGAAAATAGTGTACGAATTGTTTAGTTATTACAGACCAAAATAGGAAATTGTTCAAAGATAAATTACTGGTTGATGAAAGTGATGGGAATAAAGTCCTTTGCTTCCCAGTTGCTTAATCCTCCTTTGACGGTCGGAAAGATCCAATCTTCAAAGTTGCCTTCTTCATCATCATCTTATAAGGCATTAATTCCGTGGTAAGTGATTTTTAGGGGTGGTCCTCCAACCCTGGAGCGACGCACAGCTTTCTGGCCAGCAGCAGTAAAACCTAGGCCGAACTTGTCGGTCTTGTGAGAAAAATCAGGCAGTTGCCCCCACACTGCACTTCTTCCTTCTTTGATTACAGCCTCTGCATCTTTGAGGCATGCCATCCTAGACACAGGCTTGGAAATAACAGGCACATCAATCATTGTCTTCACAACTGCGACTTCAAGAGGAACCTCTTCAAAATGTTGGAAAGGCGTTTCTATGAACTCGCCATACAACTCCACATAGCGGAAGGAGTTTAGGTGACTTATCATGTACTATTCCTCACTGTGAACCGTTATAATCTTACCCTGAACAGGATACTTTAGCATTTGGTGTAAAGAGGAGGTAACTGCCCCAGCATAGTGGATCCACGGCCTTTCCAACAAGCAAGAATATGAAGGAAGGATGTCCATCACATAAAAGGTGGAGTTGAAAATTTTTGTGCCCACTTTGATAGGAATGTCCACTTCTCCGTGAACCATCCTCTTAGAACCATCGAAGGCTCTAACAACGATGTTACTGGGTTTGAGGGTCAATCCTTCGCAGTCTAGTCTATCCAACGCCTTCTTCGGTAGTACATTCAAAGATGAACCGATATCCACCAAGACATGGGCAAGTGTGGTTCCCCTGCATTCTACTGAGACATACAGCGCATCATTGTGTTTCCTTCCCTTAGGGGTCAAATCAGCATCGGAAAAACCAAGACCATTATCAACAGTAAGGCTAGCCACGCACTCTTGAAACTGGTCAGCCGAAGTTTCTTGAGGCACGTGTGCTTTTTTTAAGAATTTGATTAAGGACTTAGCATGGGCCTCAGAGCAGAGTAGAAGAGCCAACATGGAGATTTTGGAAGGGGTCTGCCCTAGCTGTTCCACGACGTCGTAGTCGCTCTTCTTGATTATCTTTAAGATTTCTTCCATTTCTTTCTGGGTGGTTTCTGGGATTACCACAGTCTGAGCCTTCATCCTGACAGGCGCTTCTAGTATCCCCTTACCCTTATCGGTAGTATCAACAGAGGGTCTAACTTCAGGAGTATCCAATTCTTCAATTATCGGGCCTTGCTCAGATGGCTTAACAGGCACATAAGCTTTCGAGGGTCTGAAGACTGCTCGGGGGGAGCAATCTCCGGAGAGAAAATCCTTTCGCTGCGAGTTATCTTGCTTGTTCCCGCAATGTTCCCTATATCAGGGGTTTCATCATTAGAATTCTCTTGGACTGATTCAATCTTTTTGATACCATGATAGAAGATTTCTCCTCCGTAGTTCCATGGTATCGTCTTGTTAGATTTATACGGTACAGGCCCCGACATGGTGATTTTCAACGGCATAAACTTAGGATCAGGCGTAATCTTGATAGGCCTTTTGCAAGCCTTGGGAAGATTTTAGGAGATGGTTATTATTGTAATGTCATTGGTTGAAGTAACAAAGGTAGAAGGAGTAACAGGAGTGAAGGTATCAACATGAGTCATTTGGAAGAGTATCTCTTGGGTATCCATCAGGCGTTGGATGCCTGATTTCAACAGTGGACAGTCAGCTCGTATGTTTAAACAGAAGTAACAGTCCCTTCCACATCCTGGGAATATCCCGACTCTCATCAAATTTACTGTAATCACTGGTAACGGAGTCAAAAGGTCAGCAACATTGGTAACGTGAAGGTCTTCCGTAACGGCATGAACATTATGACCGTGCTTGGGCATTGGGGAAGAAATCACATTTGGCTTTTCGGGCGCATCGAATTCTACCTCCTAGGCGTCGATCAGTTCTTGGATTTTGTTCTTAAGAGCCCAACAGTTGTTGGTATCATGCCCTACATTATCAGATTGGTAAGCACATTTTGCATTGGAGTGGTAATATGGAGAAGAGGTATTAGGGTTATTTGACGCTTCCTTCAAATTGGTAAGATTCAGCTTTAGAAAATGAGAGAGTACTTGAGCCAGTGTCATGTTGATTCGGGTGAACTGCTGTTGTGGCCTTTCTACCCTTTACTGATTAGATCATGGTTGATTGCTGCGAGGTTGATCATTTGAAGAGTTTTGGATCATCACAACCCCTACAGTTGGCCGGCGCTCGGTTCTTCCTTGGCTTTTCTGAGAATAAACAGCAGAAGCTTCCTTCTTAGTTGGGAAGGTCTTCTTAATGGCAGTGGACGCGGAGGAATCTTTCTGAATCTTACCACTTTTAATGCCGGCCTCGACCCTTTCACCGGTCAGAATTAATTCGGTGAATCCCGCAGAGGAACTCCCAATTAAATGATTGAAGAAAAGGCCAGACAGGGTCCCTAAAAACATGTCAACCAACTCTCTATCTGACAATGGTGGCTGCACCCTTCCCGCCAGGTCACGCCACTTCTGGGCATACTCTTTAAATCCCTCATTAGAAGCCATACCCATACTCTGTAGTTGAGTACGAGTAGGTGCTAAGTCAGCGTTGTATTGGTATTGTCGGTAGAAAGCAGCAGCTAAATCTTCCTAGTTATGAACCTCAGACCTCTCAAGTTGATAAAACCAGTCCAATTGTATGCCTGACAAACTATCTTGGAAAAAATGGACCCAAAGATCCTTATCAGTTGAGTGGGGTTGGATCTTTCTGACGTAGGATCTTAGATGCATCTTCGGACACGACAGACCGTCATACTTAGAAAATGTAGGAACTTTGAATTTGGGAGGAATAACGATCCCAGCGACCAACCCTAGTTCTTCGAAATCTAAACTAGGTACCCTTTGCAACTCCATGGCCGCCAACCTATCCTCAAGATTTTTAAACTTATCATCCGCCGGGTGATATTGCTGTTCGGAATAATCTTCGTCTTCTTCCTCTTCTTCTCCTTTAACTTCAGATTCAGAAGGCATTGCAGTTCCTTTTCCTTTACCACCCCCTTCATCAGACGTCGAGGGGAACTCGAGAACTTTTTTAGAGTTGTTTTCAAACCTCCTTCCCATAATGACCACACCCAGGCCTTTTCTTCTTTTTCTCTTTATCTTTCTCCAACAGTGCTTTAAGGTCCTCTTGACCCTTTGCTAAGGTAATGAGGAGTTGCTGAGATTGAGAGTTCTGCGCTTGCAGATCCTTAACCGTCTGCTCCAAATCCACCTGGCTGAAATAAACAGCAGAAAGATAAGGAAACCTGGTGTGAAGACCTGTTTATGCATATGATGAAAGATATGTTATTCATGTAATGCATTCAAGGATTCAGAAATTCAAATTTGTTGCAAACAAAAAGAGCACACGTCATATTAAGAAGAAATTTGTTAGTACATAAGTGCCCTATGGGCAAAATATTACAAAATTCTTAATGTAAAAAGACATTGCGCGTCCTTTTTGGCGCAATGTAAGTGTTGAGAGTTTCCTCCTCATGAAGTCGGCGGGTAAGCTCCAAAACCTTCTTCTCACTGGCATAGAAGCTGGCTTCAAAAGTATTCCGTTCTTCTTTGAGTTGGATCTAACTCTTTTGTAATTCTTCCAATGATGTTGGCATGTCTGGATGTAGGAGGGTGTATGGAACCGCTCCTTCCATAACAGGCTCTTTGATCACGGGGAGAATGTGAGGGTATGGCATCATAAGATTCTCGGTGCGGGTTCGTACCCACTTGAGATAACGCTCGAGAGGGATGGAATTCTTGTGCCCCAGTGTCTTACTATCCACTTTGTTGGGCATCTTCCAAGCTCTGATGAACCTTTGTCGAAGTCCTTGCGCATCGTTGTCGAAGTCAAAAACCAAGTCAGGAATCAGCATGTCATGAGGGCCATCCCTTCTAGCATATCCAAACTGTCTTAGTGCTAAACATGGGTTATAGGTAATCCCCCCCCTAATGCCAAGTAATGGGACATTAGGGAATTCCCCACAACGATCAATGATGATGACATTTTCTCTGGACCGAGAACACCAATGAACATCAGAATGTGTAAGGGTCATCAACCGTTGTGACCACCTTAAACCCTGCTCATTCTTCAAAACTGATTGTGGAAGGTGAGAAATAAACCACCTTGCTAGGAGAGGAGTACAGCATATGAGAACACCTCTTTTCCTCATTGTTCGTGTGTAAAATGAGTGTAGGATATCCCCAAGAAATGTAGGCACAGGATTCTGAGATATGAAAATCTTGACAACATTCACATCTATAAGTTGGTCAGGGTTTGGGAACAAGACCAACCCATAGATGAGGAGTGCCACAATCTCTTCAAAAGCTTGTAGATCTAGAGAATTCCAGCAGTCTTGTGCCTTCTCAAACAGAAACTTTTCCAAGAAACCCTTGACACCACTTCTGGTTTCCCAATGACCTTTGATATCAGATGGTTG
Organism: Vicia faba; assembly: GCA_948472305.1. NCBI lineage: Eukaryota > Viridiplantae > Streptophyta > Magnoliopsida > Fabales > Fabaceae > Vicia > Vicia faba. The sequence continues at coordinate 766,889,391 of OX451740.1, read as the reverse complement.
CAAGTGTAAGGCTTGAGCAACATCTTCAGGCTTTGGTTCTTTTTCCGTACCGTTGTAGGGTAGTTGATGAAGAATAGGAATCCTCAAATGTTGAGAAAATTCCTCCAAAGTAGGTACTAGTTGGTAATTAGGGAATGTGAAACAGTGGTGTAGGGGGTCAAAGAACTGGAAGAGAACTTTCACCATGTCTTCTTCAATGTTGTAGTTGACCAAGTTGAGAAGTCTACCATGTCTTTCACTGAAGAGAGAATTCTCTGGAATCTTGGAAGTAAGCTCCTCGAGTTGAGGAGGGATTCTCACAAGGTTGACTTGAATTGTTTTCCTGCGAAGAGATTCCATGACCTACAAAACAAGAACAAATATGAAGATCCAAACCCTTGAAATGGTTAGTGGATGCATATGATGATTTATGATGTCCATGATGTATGCACAAGCATATGTACAAGCAAGTCACACAAAATCCTAGTTTCAGGCTTGCATGAGGTTTCATAGGTAAGTACCCTCTTGAAGTTAGTTGGCTCAAACCTGTCCTAAAAATAGTAACTGGGTTCTAAGGAGCTCAATATCACTGGATTATTTTATGTGTTCATTGTTTTGGTTTAGCCACTTAACTGGCGACCAAAATATTCCAAGAAAACAACCCTCAATGAGTGTAGTATCGAGTATGTACCAACTTCGGACTGCACCAAAGCCGATCATCTCACTACCCCTAAAAAAGGCCAAGATGGTCAAGTAAGGTTCTAAGAGTTCATTAGTGCTTCATGACATCACTCAGCGGCCCCGTATTTTCTTAGATTGACTCAAAGGCTACCGGTACTCACAAATATGTCGCACTAATATAGCTATTGCTTCAACCATGTCGGTATACCCCGCACAGTTTCCACAATGTATTGCTATTTACCTATGAATGTTTCCCAAAATCGGGGTGGAGGATTCAAACCCAAACAAGAGATCCAAATGTAAAGCAATCAAAACAATCAAGACATGCAAAGGTGATCTAAACCCTAAGGTTACTCCACTTTTAAAGAATCCCCAGCAGAGTCGCCAGTTCTATGATACGGTGGGAGAACTGACTTGAGGTTTTGCGTTTGTGTTCGCAAATGTTTCGGTTTAGCAAGAGTCACCACCGACTTTTTATTTTATCCTAAGGAAAGGTCAAAAAGCACAAGAAAGACCTTTGAGATGTATTCTTGGGTTAGGGGAGTAGATTATGAAAAGGCTATCCATGGGCTCTTAGTTACTTGTTTAGATCACTTGCTTTGCTTTTCAATTCTTTGAAATGGTGCTTTTTCAATTGTTTGAAATGGTGCTTTATGTGTGGTTTTGAAAGATGTTTTGAAAAGAGGCCATCGTTGTGGCAACCTTTGTAATGATTCTTGTTTGAATGTATACAAAGGAGTTTTTGTCTTTTGAAAAGTTTTCAATGTTTGAAAGTTGGGTTTTGAAATTGTGTTGTGAAGTGTGTTTGAAAATAACAAAGATGTTGTGCAAGATTTGATCAAGTAACTAAGAGCTATCTAACCTATTTTACTCAAAGATCTATCTTATGTTTTTAACCCTTTTAACAGTGTTATTTCACCATTGCATTTGGTGAACAACCTTGTGTTAGGATGTTGAATGGGACAGACGCGGGTCATCGTATAGACCATGATAGCAATTGTGTCAAGTATCTTTGGCAATTTTCTTGAGGGACTTGATCATTTTTGTTTAGGTAACCAAGATAGCGTCATCGAGGGACTATGATCTTTTGTTTTGTTTTTTGCTTTGCCAAAATACTCAACATGCATACCATGGCCCATTTTTTAAGGCAACAAGTGGATTGTAACCCTAGGGGTGCAAGTGTGCATTGTGTTTGATTTTCATGCATTTTTGTCTTTGATTAGGTCAAACTATTTGTTAATTTGATTTTGGCATACAAACCCTAATTCTCTAATCATGGCATAATTGAAAGCGTAAAAGTGCGAGAATTTAAATTCTAAGCTATTACAACATGATTATGATGATGGGGGTACAATTTTTGAATAGGGGGAATTTGACAAGAAATATAAACCCTAGTTACTATTACATCTAAATTGAATTCTCAATTGCAACAATATCTAAATGTACAATATTTAAATAAACAAAAATAAATAAATATAGAATAAAATGTATTATGCAAAAAAAAGAAGTTTTTATGTATGTAAAAATATTTTCAATGTAAAGAAATATAAAGAAATAAATAAATAAAAAAAGATTAATTTTATTTATTTTAGGGTAAACCCTAATTTCTTTTAAGAAGATAAATGTCATATATTATTTATATACAAAAATATATTAATATGTACAAAAATGAAATATATTTAAAAAAGGTGTTTTTTAGTATAAATAATAATAAAAATAAAATGTAATATTTTTTTGTGTTTTTATTCTATGTTTTTAATAAAATAAAAGTATATATATATATATATATATATATATATATATATATATATATATATATATATATATATATATATATATATATATATATATATATATATATATATATATATATATATATATATATATATATATATATATAATATATATATATATATATATATATATATATATATATATATATATATATATATATATATATATATATATATATATATAATATATATATATATATATATATATATATATATATTATATATATATATATATATATATATATATATATATATATATTATATATATATATATATTTATATATATATATATATATATATATATATATATATATATATATATATATATATATATATATATATATATATATATATATATATATATATATATATATATATATATATATATATATATATCATATATACATATATATACATATATATACATATATACATATATATATATATATATACATATATATACATATATACATATATATATATATATATATATATATATATATATATATATATATATATATATATATATATATATATATATATATATATATATATATATATATATATATATATATATATATATATATATATATATATATATATATATATATATATATATATATATATATATATATATATATATATATATATATATATATATATATATATATATATATATATATATATATATATATATATATATATAATAATAATATTATATATATTAAATATATTAAGGATGTATAAAATAAAATAAAATATTTACAAAAATGAAATATATTCAAGAAACATTTTTAGTGTGAATAAAAATAAAAAATAAAAAATAAAAGTATTATTTACATTATTTTCAAGTTTTAATAAATAATATAAAGTATTTAAATTGTTTTTATGTTAGAAAAATCAAAATAATATATCTAATAAATGTAAAAAAAATGTGGAAATCTTTTTAAGCATTTTTTTATGTTTGAAAATAAAATATCAAAGTCAGAAATGAAATTAAAATGCAAAAATGACAAAATATAAAGAAAATGGGCCAGGGGGTGCATTTAGTAAAGGAGGGGTGTAGACAGTAAGAAGGCCAGGGCCCAGCCCATTTCCGATTCATCTTCTTCCTTATGACAACAGAAAACGCGCGCCCTATATTAAAACTGCTAACTCCTGTATTTGTGATCTTTTGTCAAAACTCAAAACATGAAACTTGTAGAACATCAAACCACGATTCTAACCATATTAAAAACTTGATCTAACTCTCAAAGACCAGAGAGAATTTCTCTGGCCCTAAAATATGACCTAACTTTTTCACATGTTCATGGATGAAATTCTCTTAGCACGCTTAATATAAATGAAAACTGAGCATATGTATGGCTTCATGCAATGAGTACTACATCTTTCATTCATAAACCTAAGGCTAAATGTTCCTAAATAGAGAGATAGAAGTTTGAGAAATACCTGTTTCAGTTGGATTCGAGTTGAACAATGCAGCAACTTTCAGTGAGGCCTGAGGTTCTTTTGAGCTTGCTTGATGTTCCCTGGATCTTTCCCAATGCTTAGTTTGTTTTGAAATGATCTGAATCTCTCTATAGATCTCAACCTGCAAAGCTTCAAAACAGAAATGGTGAACACTGTAAATGGAGTTACAGTTGGCAATGGAGGTATGAGATAGCTTGAGTGAGTTGAGTGGAAGGTATTAGAACAAGTTGCAAGCAAAACCCACGAGTGGATGTGAAAATGGAAGTGGTTCTGCAGGGCCTGCCCTGTTTTGCAAGAAAATGTGATTTTTGTGTATAAGGGTGTTTGAGGGATGAATGGCTCGTGTTTCTGGCTCACAGGGATGTGCAAAACTTATTTGAAATGTTGGAAAAAGTTGAATATATCAGATATGCAAGCTATGTCCTTTTGGCACAATTACTTGGTTTTGAAGTAAAAAGTGAGAGTTGACAATGCTATGGCTGTACTGGCTTGTACCCTAGCTGAACAAAGTGGTTGAGCTTTTCCTGACATTAGGGAGCCTTGTTTGCAGCAAAGGGCTTGGTGTATGGCTCAAGAAATGGAATTTGATATAAAGCAAGCTTTATGTAAATGGAAGTGTTATCTTTATGCCCAAAATGGATTTATTCATTGTGCCAAGCTCTAATGACCAGAATAACACCAATGTCCAATGTATTTGCAATTAATTTTTGAGTGTGAATTGGTTTAGAGACCTGTAAACAAGTAAAAATCTGGTTTGGACAGATTTTGCAAATTGTATGAACATGTATTGGCCATGGTTACAAAGTGAGTTTTTGCTAACTTCAAGCATTCGATTCTTCCTAACCACAAATGTGTTTGAGGAGTTCTTGGACAATTTGGAAATCTTGCAACACGTACTATAATCCATATTCGAAATTAAACTTGAGATTCCAAGTGGAACTATGTGAAAAATGGCCAAGAAGATGGGTCAAAATCCTGCCTAAATTAGGGCAAAATTTCTCTAAGTTAAAAGTTTTAGGGACCCTTGTTCCAAAAATCACAACTTGAGATCCAAGCTTCTTTTGAGAAAACTTTGTGAATAAAATTTGTAGACTTTGTGGAGGACTACAACTTTCATGTTGTAAGTTTTGTTTTAATCCATTTGAATCATGGTGAAAATGTGGGACAAAGTTAGGAAAAATTAAGAAAATTTCATAACTTAGAAAATTTCTAAGTTATGAAATTTTTCAATTTCAAACCCTAATTTGAAATTTTGGGTTTCTTGGTGAACAAGTTTCATATTTGACATATCTTGATAAAAAATGATCCTTGACACTTGATTTTGACCAAAAAGTCAAAGTTTGACTTTTTAGTATACAATCAAATTTTGATCAGTTGACTGAAAAAATTCATCTGTCAATCCTATGCATTTGAGATCTTTTGAACTTGTTGAATGGGTCAAGATAATGCCATTGAGTCCTTGAGTCCATGGTTGAGCTTAATTTGCCATTGGCTAGGTCAAACAGTCAAAAAATGCCTTTGTATAGTCAAAACCCTGAAAATGACCATTTTGCCCTTTTGGTGACATGATCAAATTTCTTGTGGATTTGTAGTCCAAACTTGATCAAATGGTTCATATGAGTTAATAATGTTGATGTGGGTCAAAATTCATGAGGTTTGACTATAAATTGGCCACAGTTGACCTTTTCCTCAATACAGTTGATTTATAGGTCAACTGTCCAATTGACTGGGCAAAAATTTGATTCAAAGCTTGAAACTTGGTATGGACAAACTTATGAGTCCAACATGAAGTATGAAAGTCAATTTGGTCATTGTAGGTCCAAAAATCCATGTGCAAACTCAAACCCTAATTTAGGTCAACAGTGCAAGGAGGTGTCTTGAGCAGAGCAAACCCTAGCCTGGTCTTGAGTTCAAAAAGCCTTGTGATGAGAAATGTTGATAAAAATGAGAGGTCAAATTTTGGGGTACAACACTTTGTGTAAGTTGAAAGATGTTTTGAAAGTGGTTATTTTTGTAATGATTCTCGTATCATTGAGAACGTATATAAAATGTTTATTTTTGGAAATATTTTGAAAACACCTTAGTGTGGCAAACTTTGTAATGATTCTCGTATCGTTGAGAACGCATACAAATTATTTGTTTTGAAAATATTTGTTTGAAAAGAGAGTGTTTGAAAAGATGTTTGTTTTTGAAAGTGTGAGGTGTGAAAATGGTTTTGTGAGCAAGCAATTACGAGAAATCTACCTACTCAAAAAGTCTTTATTATTTACCTCCTCCTTTGGATAGTGCTACTTTACCATTGGTTGGTAGGGAGCCCTATCATTGGATGTGAGGGACGGACGTGGGTCATCGTACAGTCATGGAAGGCAACTTGTAAGATACTTTAGCAATTGTCGTAAGGTACTAAGATCATTTATCGAAGGAAACATCAAAGGGTCATTGAAGGAATACGATCTTTAAATCGAGGGTCTTTGCTAAAGCATCCCACGTTCGAGGGACATAAATGTTTATATCTGAGGCGACAAGTGTGGGTTACCCTAGAGATGCTTGTGTGCAAAGTGTTTTTTTTTTTCAAGTATATGTCTTGTATTTAGGATTGTCTAATGTTTGATTTTAAATCTTGCCATGCAAACCCTAATTACTAACAATAATAAGGGAAGCGATAAATTGCAGAATTTAAATGTCCTATGCTATTACAACGCTTTGGGAATGGGGAGTACACGTTTGTGAATGAGGGGAGGAAAGAAATAAAGCCTAATTATTTATTACAAACTATTGAATAGTTAATAATTGCAAAATAATAAAATGCGCAAGAATGTGAAGTAGAGGAAAGTAGTTATGTTTGGTGATTTTTTGATAGAGAAAAGATTTGATAATTAACCTAACTAAACTAATTAATTTTAATTACAAGAGAAATTAATTAATTTTAAAAAAAAATCTAAAATCTAAGTTAATTTAAGTTAAGAAGAAAATAAAACCTAAGTTTAACAATTTTGTTTATGAAATAATTTGAATATTAATGCAATTTGGATAAATATTTTAAAGTGTGGAAAATAACAAAATCTAGTTCTAAATATCTTAATTAACAAAAATAAAATAAGTGTTTAAATTAATTGACAAAAAACCTAAAACTATTTTTTATGATTTTTGTTGTTTTGATTTTTAAAGAAAAAAATAATTAAAAAGGAAAATAATTAAAATAAAAAAAGGAAATTAATTGGGTTAGAGTGCTGTAAAAGTAAAATGGGGGTTAAAAAGAAAACAAAACATTGGGCCCAAAGGATATTGTTCTTTGAATAAAAAAATAATAATAATAAAAAAAAGAAATGGGCCTGGTTGTTATAAGAAATTTGGGGGGTGAGAAATAAAAAATAATCCAGGCCCAAAAACAAGGAAATCCAGGTGCCTAAGGATCCAGTACTGTTGGCTTATGATGATGTATCACGGGGGTACGCATGTGGTGAATTGGATTTGATGGATGGAAGATCTGATGGTGTTGATGAGGGATGCATGGTACGCGCCTCAAGCTAGCATGTATTGAATCGGCAAGAACAAATTAACTGAAAAACAAAAGGGTAACACTGGGGCTCGAACCCAGATCCCTATAGACAAATGACTTAGTGCTCGCTTCTTTACCACTGGGGTGGCTGTTACACCCGGTGATAGAATAACAACCACTAAATATATATTTTAAACTCAATACTGATTGTACTTCATCCCCTACCTCGCGCCAACAACTTTAACATCATTTTTGAATTTTCTAACTTTCTCATTTCTCAACCATTTTTAAAAGTGTAAACATGAAACTTTTTCCAAATTTCACCATGAATTCAACCATGTAAATAAATTGAGCTTTAAATCAAAGATGAGTATGAATTTATTTGGTACCAACTTAAGACCTATTTTTTCTAAAACTTAAACCTAAAAATTCTCCATGTATAGTTGACATAAATGAAAACTAAGGGCATGTTTAGCTTCAGGGTAATGATGTTTATATTTTATATTCACAAAGTAATCATTAATGATGCTTGTATAAGAAGTTCAAAGTTGAGAAAACTTACTTCGAAATTGGAAATCGTGTTTGAAGTTGGAGCACTCCTGGAGATGTTTTGATGATCTGGATAGCTTCACTGAACTCCTAGAAAGCTATTGCAATGCTTACTTTGAGCTGAAAGTGTCTGAAACTTTCTGGAGAAGTCAAGTTGCAGATGGTTGTTTTTGGAAATGGAGGATGATGAAGATGGTGTTATAGTGGTGTAGCAAGTGTTTGGATATCTTCTATATGAGTTATATAAGCTTTGTGAATGATTTAGAGTGAAAACGCACGAGTGGATTATGTGTTTGTAGTTCAAGGTCAGAATGTGCAACAATGGAGGTTTTCAATGCCAATTCTGATTTCAGAGTGTTTGAGGGGGTTAGAAGGCTTGTCAATTCATGTCTTGGCTTGCTAGTGACCTCTTTATTTATAGGCAAGAGGTTTGGAATGCTCAAGTAACCAGATTTTCAAAATAACATGTTATGGTTTGGTTGAAGGTGAAAAATCAAGTTGGATGAAAATGGTGGTTTCAAGGATCAACTACAATCGTGTTCTGATGTTTGTTGGGTGCAATAGACTTGATTCATACTTTTGATCTTGCTTGCAATCAGAGATATAAGTTACAAGGCTCAATGCATTGACAATTTGCATAAAGCTTGCTTTTCTAAAATGGAAGTGTGACCTTTCTTCCTTAAATGGCAAGTTAACTTGGACAAAGCTTGAATCACTTGGACAATGGATCAATCAGTTGTGTAAACATTAAATTATTGAGTGATTTGTAAGTTAGAAGGCCTACAAAGCAATATTATGCAGCATCATTGAAGATTGGATCATAAGGTTCATCACAAAATGACCTAAAATTCAAGTTTGTGATGCCATCTTCATCTCTTCGAAACTTATAGGTCAAGAATGATCTATTCAAGTTCTTGGACATTTTGGAAAGCTTGAAACATTTTTCTACAATGTTCATGTTGACCACTTTGGCTAAATCAACTTGGAACTTGGTGAAAAATTGCCAAGAAGTTGGGACAAAAATCTGACCAAACTTGTTGAAAATTTCACTAAGTGTTTTAATAAAAATGTCATGATTTTATGGGCCTATATCTCCTAATCCAAGCATTTTTTGGACATCAAACCTTAATGACAAAGTTGTAGAATTCATCAAGCTCTACAACTTTCATGTTGAAAGTTTTCCTTGAATCATCTTGCATCATAGTGAAAAATGGTCATGAAGTAGTGAAATTATCATGGTAAAAAACACTTAGAATTTTCTAAGTATTGGAAATCTTGACTTTTTGTTGACTTTTCTTGATTCTTGACGATCAAGTTTGATATTTTTGGATTTCTTGATGAATCTTGATCTTTGAAATTCAATGTTGACCAAAAAGTCAAAGTTTGACTTTTTTTGTGTCAGTTGACTTTTCATCAGTTGATCCAACTTTCAACTATCAATCACTTGATCTTTGAGGATGTTTTGAACCATGAAATTAGGTCAAGATATTATTTTTGAGTCCTTAATATCATGCTTCAAGTCATTAGACCATGTATTAGGTCAAAAGTCAATTATCATCCATTCTCAGTCAAAACCCTAATTTGGTCAATTTTGCCCCTTTGATGATTTGAATGCTTTCCTTGAGGAATTATGATAACTCATTGATCAAATAATTAATATAACTTCAAAATTTTGATGTTGGCCAAAAATCTTGAAGTTTGACTGTATATTGATCACAATTGACTTTTTACCCAATACAGTTGATTTTCAGTCATCTGAGCAAGTGACTGAGCCAATTTGAGATGCAAGACTTGAAACTTGGCATGAGCATTCTTATAGGTCTATGATGAACCATGAAAGACACTTGAGGAATTAGAAGTCCAATTTTCCTTGAGAAAACCAAAACCCTAATTTTGATTCAGTTCTTAGGAGGTGAGCTTGTCTGATTAACTCTTGAGACTTCTTGAGCATTTGAGGACTTTTGTGAGAAATATCTTGAAGAAAAGGGAGGGAAAATTTTGGGGTAAAATATCTGCCCCTGTTCAATCTTCTTAAACCTGAAGAGTTAGATTGGCACATTCGCCATTCGCAACTTGAAGGTGTAATATTTTGGGGTAAAATATCTGCCCCTGTGCAGAAGTTCTAATGGCTTGGAGGTAGAAACAACATTTTTGGATTTGAAAGCTGGTTTTGCAAACTTGCCTTTCTGACATGCTTCACACAGAGCATCTGAATTGAACTTCAGGTTAGGAAGTCCTCTGACCAGATTGAGTTTGTTAATCTGAGATATTCTTCTCATACTAACATGTCCCAATCTTCTGTGCCAGATCCATTGCTCGTTGTTAACAGACAGAAGACACTTTACATTCTGACTTTTTAGTTCAGAAAGTTTTATTTTATAAATGTTGTTTCTCCTCTTTCCATTAAATAGGATAGTCCCATCTTTCTGACTAACAGCTTTGCATGAATTTTGATTAAAGATTATATCATAACCGTTATCACTTAATTGACTTATGGATAACAGGTTATGCATTAATCCATCTACTAATAAAACATTACTTATAGAGGGAAGATTTCCATTACCTACAGTTCCAGAGCCAATGATCTTTCCTCTTTGATTGCCTCCAAAACCTACGTGGCCTCCAGGCTTAAGTTCCAGGCTTTGGAACATATGCCTTCTTCCCGTCATGTGTCGTGAGCAGCCAGAGTCCAGGTACCATGATTAGTGTTTCTGCTTTGCTGCTAAAGATATCTGCCACATGTATTATTTTATCCTTAGGTACCCATATTTTCTTGGGTCCTGATTTGTTAGTTTTACCAAAACTCTGGTTGAATTTTGGTTTGACAGAATAATTACTACTTGTATATTTGATGTCATGTGTGTGCCCATATATAAAGTGTGAATCAAGTGGAGTACGTTTTATAACTAAATCCATGGCATTTTTTGGTGTAGGTACCTTACCTTGGTATTCTATCCCTTTTCTGCCATTTCTGCTAACTCCATAGACCGTTGAAGCCATTTTGCTTCTATCTACGTTTTTAGCTAGAAACTTCTGAAAACTGTGATCATACTCCTTGATGATCTCATCAGCACTGTTGGGAGTTTCAGGGATTGTTTCCTTCTGAGAGTTTTGCAATAGATTTTCTAATTTTGAAATTTTATCTTTTAACTCAGAATTCTCCAATTTGAGACTCTCAGTCTTATCAGAGTCAGAAGCAAGATTCCTTTTCAGGTTTCTGAATTTGACTCTTATCTGCTGATATCTTTCCAGAATTTCATTAAGGCTTTCAGCTAGTTCAGCCTTAGTACAGTTTATAGCAAAGTCAGGGAATACCTCTTCTGTATCTGATTCAGAGTCTGACTCAGAAGCTTCACTGTCTTCTGTTACGTTAGCCATGAGATCTATGTTTGCTCTTTCATAATCTGATTCCGAGTCAGCTTCAGATGTGTCATAATCATCCCATGTAGCCATGAGACTTTTCTTCTTTTCCTTGCCAACCTTCTTTTTGGGATTTTCCTTCTGGAGCTTTGGGCAATCACTTTTGCAGTGCCCTTGCTAGTTACATTCATAACAGATGATGTCTTTGTTGTTTGGCCTTCTGTTTCCTGAAGAGCCTTCGGATCTTCTGTGTCCAGAGGAGGATTCTGACCTTCTGTATCTGGAGAAAGATTCATTCTGGTTTTCTGATCTTCTAGGATTCCTTAACTTCCTTTGCCCCTGCTTCCATAATTGGTTCACCCTTATGGAGAGGAGAGATAGTTCATCTTCTTTTGATGAAGACCCATCAGGGGTTTCTTCTACAGCCTGCAAAACTTTGGAGTCAGATTTTCTGTTAGATTTTAAAGCTAATGGCTTACCTTGCTTTTGAGGTTCATCTGCTTCTAGCTCTATCTCGTGACTTCTGAGGGAGCTGACAAGTTCCTCCAGAGAGATTTTGTTGAGATCCTTGGCTAGCTTAAGCGCTGTGACCATTGTCCTCCATTGTTTTGGCAAGCTTCTGATGATCTTCTTAACGTGATCAGCAGTAGAATACCCTTTGTCAAGAACTTTGAGACCAGCAACCAGAATTTGAAATCTTGAGAACATAGTTTCTATTGATTCACTCTCTTCCATCTTGAATGCCTCATACTTCTGAATGAGCGCAAGAGCTTTGGTTTCTTTGACTTGAATGTTTCCTTCATGCGTCATTCTCAGAGAGTTAAACATATTCTTTGCAGTGTCTCTGTTTGATATCTTTTCATATTCTGAATAAGAGATGGCGCTGAGAAGAATTGTTCTGGCCTTGTGATGATTTCTGAAATCACGCTTTTGCTGATCAGACATTGCTTTCCTGTCAATCTTCTGACCACTTCCATCCACTAGGTGCGTGTATCCATCAGTCACCATGTCCCACAGATCAGCATCATGGGCCAGAAAGAAGCTTTCAATTCTGTCTTTCCAGTAGTCAAAGTTCTCTCCATCAAAGACTGGAGGTTTGCCACTGAATCTGTCTCTTTCTTCATTGTTGTCATTGCTGATGTTTTGATGTGGTCCTGCCATTGTGTTTTTCTGACGCTGGGTCTTGTACTGACACGGTTAAGTGTTATAAGCTCAGAACCAGGAGCTCTGATGCCAATTGAAGATGTGAAAAACACAAGAAGGGGGTTGAATTGTAAAACTTTAAAATGAATATGCAGACAACACTGTATTTTTATCCTAGTTCGTTTGATCTCAAACTACTCCAGTCCACCCGTCAAGGTGATTTTGCCTCTCTCCAACGAGGTCTTAATCCACTATATTCAACTGAATACAACAACTATTTTAACAACTGTTAAAGCCTTCTTGAGTATAACCACAACCCAGTTTATCTCAAGGAAATCTCTTTACAAAGAATGAACAAGAATGTGTTTAATTTTTTCTAACAAAACTATATATCACAACTGTGATAATACACAAATTTAAGCTTAGAATAAAAACTGAATTGCTAGAGCGTTTTGATGGGCGTGGTTAGAAAGCTTAGCAATTTGTATGAGTGCGTGCGTGTAGATTATTAGCCTTTTCTTTTCTCATACTGACTTGTTTATATAGCCAAGGTAAAGATACGTTGTTGTCCATAAAGCACTTTCAATGATAATAACGTTCTTTCCTTTTTGAGAAGATCTTGTCTTGAATAAAGTCGTTGGTAATTAATCTGTCTTGAATGCTTAGATACGCTTCAGAGTGTTCTCTACTTATGGTAATCAGAGTGTTCTTTTGCTTTAACTGATGCTGACGCTTCTGAGTGCTGATGACTTGGTAAGGATCTTGATCAGAGTCAGAGTGTTTTATGTGCAGATGCTGTTCATCAAGCTTCAGCGTATGATCTGGTGGTTTCAGCGTGTAGCACATGTTATTGATCTTCTGATGCTGATAAGATCTTCTGATGCTGATTTCATCAGAACTTCTGTAAACACAAACCATAATTTTAAGTAGCATATATGCCTTATATGTAAATCTTACAATTTATTTATTCTTGTATTTTGTTATCATCAAAACTCTAATTGAGGGTTGTAGAATCAAACTATGTTCTAACAAGTCACCCCGTCATGTTTCGATAATTGATCTTTATCTGACCATAAAGAAATAAAAATAGTTTCCCCGTCCTGTTTTGGGAGTTAATCTTCAATCTATTCATGTAGATAGTCGCCCCGTCCTTTTTCGGCAATTGACCTACAATCAGTTTGTCACAAATAGTTGCCCTGTCTTGTTTTAGGAGTTAATCTATGACTGGTCATTCAGATAATTTCCCCATCTTATATCGGGAATTAATCTGGAACCTACTTTTTATTGGTTGTTGAGATAGTTTCCCCGTCTTGTTTCAGGAATTAATATATAACATGGTCTCATAGATAGTTGCCCCAACTTATTTCAGGAATTAATCTTGGACCTATTTGTGAATTGTTGGTGATATTTGTCTGTTGATTGATCTTTCTTGAAAAGGTAAAGAGTTATCTGTATGCAATGTCATGATATATGAAATGTATCACGTGATGATGTTCTCAAAATAAATGTGATTGTGCTATATCTGTTTCATATGCATATGCTATGACGTATGAATGCGAAATTTTATTGAAGTGTATTTGTAGACCCACACAGTATCTTTGTCTGGGAAAATAAATCCTTAACTATTGCTGGGGATGAAGAGTATGTGTCTCTTCAATCTCATCTAGAATGCTTCCGCTGGGGATTCCTGCTTTCTATTTGAGGAAAATCCTCTGAGGAATATTGTCTTCCTACTTAGGGAGTAGAGTTTAGGAACATTGGTCGTCTATTGCTCTACTGGGGAATTTAATTCTTATATATCCTGACTGGGGATAAAAGAGATGGATAATCTCCCGACTCGTTTGGGGGGGATAATTTTTGTACACCATGATTGTGGATAAAAGAGATGGATAACCTTCTGAATCGTCTGGGGAGGATAAAGTTAATTGATACCTATTACGATTACAGGTTTTACAACAATTTTTTGGGGATAGTGGCGACTTCAATTGGGAAGAGGAATTTTGTTGGTGATTCGTAGTAATCTGAGGAATAGACTTGAGATGGGGGAAATTGTAGTCTGTTGGGAAAAATAATCCATTGAGGAAACAAACTCTTATGGGGAAACTGAATCTGCTAGAGAGAAGAAATCTGCAGGGGTTTTACAATTTTCAAACTCAGCTGGGGAAGAGAATTTTCATGAAGTGTACTGATTGGAACTCCATAAGGAAATTGTGGGGAATGTATCCTTATTGGGGATGAATTTTGTGAAGATTATTCTATGGGGATAATCTCATAAAAGTAGCTCTGTGGGGATTTATGGACGGCTTGAGTGTCATTCTAGCTCCCAGAATCTTGAGTAAATGCTTATTCCTGTTTTTATGCGTATATTTGTTAACAGTTAATCATGTTCATATGCATATGTTCATTCAATTTACTCATTGGATGTTTTTGCAAACAAAATAGAAAAAACTAAGAGTTTGAACTTTAAGATGTATTTGTATTGATAATTTGCCTATAAACAGGAGATTTTGTACAAATAGACGAAAATCCTAGTAAGAGGAAGTCGTCGTGAAATGAAAAGAGTACAAAGTGAAAACAAAATGTATAACCATGTGGAAGGGATCTCATTGGGTTCCAAACTATGCTATTGCCCCTATGTCTTCGAACATCTCGTCCCTTGCCACCGGAAGAAGTTGATTGAATCATTTGAACTTTTGACTTTGGTAATAAAGCTTGCATGTAAGTGATCTAACGGGACATAGTCGTACGCTTTTAATCCCTAATTTTTGCCTAGAACGCCATTTCAGGTTTTAAGTCCACCAGGATACCCTTTTTGCCCAAGCCACCTTTTTAGGTTTTCGACTTTCCAGGTGTACAATCTTTTGTATATATCCCTAATTTTTTCCCGAACCCTTTTGGTTCGCCGGGATGCCCTTATTTTTTCCTAGGTATGTCAATCTAGCGGGTCATTCTTATGCATAGTATTTTTTTACTATGTTCATGTTCACAGGGTGCGGGAAACCTTCGCCGTCCATAGTGGTTAGCATCATAGCACCGCCCGAGAATAATTTCTTGACAACAAATGGCCCTTCGTAGGTGGGAGTCTATTTTCCCCTAGAATCACCTTGTGGTAGAATGACGTGCTTTATTACCAAGTCACCAACTTGGTATACCCAATGCTTGATTTTCTTGTTGAATGCCTTGATCATACGATTTTGATACATCTGACCATGACTGACAGCCACCAACCTCTTTTCGTCAATCAAATTCCAACTAATCCAACCTAGTCTGAATCCACTCGTCTTCGTCTAAGTCTGCCTCTTTCATAATCTTTAGAGAAGGGATTTGAACTTCGACAGGTAGGACTACTTCCATACCATAAACTAGAGAGAATGGGGTTTTCCCAGTTGATGTTCGCGCCTAAGTACGATATCCATGAAAAGAAAATAGTAACATCTCATACCAGTATTTGTAGGTCACCATAATATTTTGCACAATCTTCTTTATATTCTTGTTTGCGGCTTCCACTGCACCATTCATCTTAGGTCTGTATGGAGAAGAGTTGCGATGCTTGATCTTGAACTGCATGTAGAGTTCAGTGGTCATGGAATTGTTAAGGTTGATACCATTTTCAGTGATGATCCTCTCATGGATACCATACCGACAGATGAGGTTATGTTTGACAAATCAGGCCACAGAGTTCTTGGTAACTAAGGAAAATGAAGTTGCTTTAACCCATTGAGTGAAGTAGTCAATGGCGACGAGAATGAAGTGATGTCCATTAGAAGCAGTAGGATTGATTTCTCCGATCATATCAATGCCCCACATTGCAAATGGCCAAGGAGAATTCATGACATTCAAAGGAACTGGAGGCACATGAACTTTATCAGCATAGATCTGGCACTTATGGCAAGTCCTCGAGTGATGTGACAATCAGTTTCCATAGTCGACCAATAGTAATAAGCCCTAAGAATCTTCTTGGCTATAGTATGTCCACTAAAGTGAGTACTAAAGATGCCTTCGTGCATATCCTCCATAATTCTCTCTTCTTCCTTCTTATCCACACAATGAAGCAGGGTTGAATCATGGTTGCGTTTGTACAGAATCCCATTGCTCAGAAAGAACTTGGCAGAGAACCTCTGTAGGAATTTCTTATCATTGATTGAAGCTCCCTCAGGATATTCTTGCGCTTCAAGGTACCTTTTAACTTCATGAAACCAAGGCTTCTCCTCTACTCCATCAGTTCCAATCTCAAAGCAGTGTGTTGGTTCGTCAAATGTTTCAACAGTAATACTAGGAGCTTCGTTGTCCCAATTGACCTTGAACATGGATGAAATGGTAGCTGAGGCATCTTCCAATTAATTTTCTTCCCTCAGAATGTGTTCAAAGGTAATCTCTTCAAAGTACGAGATCATGGTTAGCACAAGTTCTTTGTAAGGGATAAGATTTGGATGTTTTGTATCCCACTCTCCTTTAACTTGACTGAATACTAATTTTGAGTCTCCAAATACACTTACGAATTTTATTCTTAGGTCAATAGCAGCTTTAAGACCCAAGATGCACGCTTCGTACTCAGCCATGTTGTTGGTACAGTCAAAGCAAAGTCTGCCAGTGAAAGGCGTATGGCAACCTTCGGGGGAAATGATCACATCACCAATTCCA
This sequence comes from Vicia faba, assembly GCA_948472305.1. Classification (NCBI taxonomy): domain Eukaryota; kingdom Viridiplantae; phylum Streptophyta; class Magnoliopsida; order Fabales; family Fabaceae; genus Vicia; species Vicia faba. The sequence goes on along the minus strand of OX451740.1, from coordinate 766,872,276 downwards.
TTGCCAAGTGCATTAGAAGCTCCATCAAAAACCATAATCCATCAAGATCCTTGCTCAGGTCCTTCATACGGTCCAGGTTCTTTACCATATGCTATTACCATGATATTCTCATCCGGGAATTTGAAGTTCATAGATTGGTAGTCATCTACAGCTTGATGCGCCAAATGATTTGCCAGTACACTTCCTTTGATTGCTTTTTGTGTAGTGTATTGAATGTCTTATTCAGTCAATATCATTTGCCATCGGGCTATTCTTCCGGAGAGAGTTGGCTTCTCAAATATGTACTTGATGGGATCCATCTTAGAGATCAATAGAGTAATATGAGTCAACATATACTATCTTAGTCGGCGAGCAGCCCATGCCAAAGCGCGGCAAGTTTTCTCGAGCAGTGAATATCTTGTTTCACAGTCGGTAAAATTTTTGCTAAGGTAGTAAATTGCATGCTCTTTTCGACCAGACTCGTCATGTTGCCCCAACACACACCCCATTAAATTCTCTAACACGATTAAGCACATGATCAGAGGTCTTCCTTCAAATGGTGGAATCAAAATTTAGGTTCTTGTAAGTACTCCTTGATTTTATCAAAATCCATTTGACAGTCGTCATTCCATCTTACCACTTGATCTTTCTTCAGTAGCTTGAAGATTGGTTCACAAGTAGCAGTTAAGTGAGAGATGAATCGGGAAATGTAATTGAGTCGTCCCAATAAACCTCTAACTTCCTTCTCAGTACGGGGAGCTGGAATTTCTTGGATAGATTTGACATTTGTGGGATCAACCTCAATACCTTTGCCACTGACGAAAAAAGCCTACAAGCTTTCCAGACCTTACCCCAAAGATGCATTTGTTGGGATTCAACCTTAGCTTGTATTTCTTAAGCCTTTCAAACAACTTGTGTAGATGGTCAAGATGTTCTTCCTCAGTTTATAATCAGGCTATCATGTCATCAACGTAGACTTCTATCTCATGGTGGATCATGTCATGAAATAAATCCACCATAACTCATTGATAAGTTCTGCATGCATTCTTCAGCCCAAAAGGCATGACCTTATAACAGAAGGTACCCCACTGTGTGACAAAGGTAGTTTTCTCCATGTCTTCAGGCGCCATTTTGATTTGGTTGTACCCTAAGAATCCATCCATGAAGGAGAGTACTTTGTGTTGAGCGGTGTTGTCAACCAAGACATCAATATGTGGTTGTGGGAAGTCATCTTTGGGGCTCTCTCTATTTAAATCCATGTAGTCTACACACATATGAACCTTACCGTCTTTCTTCGGCACTAGAATGACATTTGCAACCCATTAGGGATACGACGTTACTGCCAAGAAACCTGCATCGAATTGTTTCATTACCTCGGCCTTGATTCTTTCTGACATATCAGGATGCATGCGATGAACCTTTTGTTTGATCGGAGAATAACCCTCTTTCATTGGCAGACGATGAACCAAGATATCAGTATCGATCCCTGGCATGTCTTCGTATGACCAAGCGAATACCTCAACATAGTTGTGCAACATCTGAACTAATCTGTTCTTAACACTGTCTTCCAGGTTGGCGCTAATTATGACTTCTTTCTTATCTGCCTCAGTACCCAAATTTATCACCTCGATCGACTCTTCATGTGGTTGGATATCCTTTTTCCAATTGTATCAGGAGTCTAGAAATTTCTCCAGGTATCTCACAATCTTCTTCACCTTCATCTTCGGCTTGATAGATTGGATTTTTGAAGTCATAAACGATAATAGAAGAATTGTTGTCAATGAGATTCGGAGTGGATGCGGATCTGTAAATGTGTGTGTGTGTGTGTGTGTGTGTGTGCATGTAAGGTCACATGGCTATTTAAAAATGCATTAAAGTAAAATAAAGACAAAGAGCGCAAAATTTGAATGCAAAATCGTCCAATGTTTTCATTAAATGAGCATATGATATATGAAATGACAACCCTTAACAAATGGACCATTGTGCCCCGGGAAAGGCACAAGGTTTAAAGTCATTGTTTCAAAAGAAATCATACAGACAAACTTCTTAAAGCAATAAAAATAGCAAATATCAACTACTCCTGGCTGAAGGAGATTGAGACAAAGTCTTTGGCTTTTGATTTGTTAAGTCCACCGTTAGTAGTTGGGAATATCCAGTCGTCCAAGTTACCATCATTATCAGTGTCTTCCAGAGCATTGACTTGATTGTTGCTAATACAAAGAGGTGGTCCTCCAGCACGAACACGACGAACCTCTTTCTGAGATTTTGAAGTGAAACCCAATCCAAATTTGTCGGATTTGTAGGGGATATCAGGAAGTTATCCCCAGATAGTGCAACCTCCATCTTCTACAACATCCTGAGTATCCTTCAGAGAGGCCATTCTTGTCGTGTCCTTGGTAATCTTAGGAGTAGCAGGAGTAGCTTTAGCAACAACAATCTTGGAGGGGTTACTTCAAATGCTTGGCAGGGGGTTTCAATGAATTCTTCATCCATTTCAACATATTTGAAATAATTCAAATGACTGGACATATATTCTTCCTCTCTACAAACTGTGACAATCTTCCCTTTCACTGGGTACTTAAGCTTTTGATGTAATGTAGAGGTAACTGCACCTGCCCCATGAATCCATGAGCGTCCAAGCAAGCAGGAATAAGCGGGCGGATATCCATTACATAAAAAGTTGAATTGAAGACTTGAGATCCCACCTTGATCGAAAGATCAACCTCTCTGTGTACCATTCTTTTTTACCCATCAAAGGCTCTTACCATAATATCGTTGGTTTCAACACTAGCCCATCACAATCCAGTCTATCTAAAGCTCCTTTTGGTAATATATTCAGGGAGGAACTTGTATCAACTAACACATGCGCCAAAGTAGTGCCTTTAGACTCAATAGATATGTGTAGAGCCTTGTTATGATACTTCCCCGTCGGAGTTAAATCTGCATCGAAAAAGCCCAAACCATTGTCAACAGTTAGGCTTGCAACAAAATTGTTAAATTGATTAGAAGTGGTCTCTTGTGGTACATGGAAATTCTTCAGAAATGTCAACAAAGCTTGGGCATGTGCTTTGGAGCATAATAACAAGGACAACATGGATATCTTGGAGGGTGTCTGCCCCAGTTGTTCAACTATTTTGTAGTTATTTTTACGAATGATCTTCATAATTGCTTCCATCTCTTGTCTAGATGGGTCTTCAATTGTAACATATTTGGATGGCGCCTCTATCTGGGAAGGCTCAGATACTTTCTCTTTACCCCAGGCATCAACAGTTGGCCCAACATCAGAAATATGAACAAGTGTTGTAGTTCTTGTTAGAGGAGAGATCTCCAGAGAGAAGATCCTTCCTGTCCTAGTGACCTTACTAGTTCCGATAATGTTTTTAATTTCAGGATCTTCATTTTCATTAATCTATGGCAATTGCTTGACATCATGATAATAAACCTCTGCCCCGTAGTTCTAGGGAACAACTTTGTCAGAGGAATAAGGGACTGGCCCCAATGTAGTGATTATCAGGGGAGCCACTCTCGGCTCAGCAGAAATCCTTATAGGACCTCTAGAGGTGACCCTTATAGGAGTATTGGAAATGGTTATTATAGAAACATCTTCAAATCTTAGATCTTGAGATATACTTTCATGCAAACTCTTCATGGGCAGAGTTCTCTCGAACAAAATTTCATGGCTATCAATCAGGCGTTGAATACCTTTCTTCAGCCACATACAGTCATTAATTTGGGAAGAATAATGGTAGCAATTTTCAAGGCAGACTGGAAGTAAACCAGCTCTCAACAGATTCTTCTTAACGGTCATCAGGGGAGTAGTCAAATCACTGATGGTGGAGATAAAGGAGACATCGTAAATAGCATTAAAACCTTTACCATGATTGGGCATGGGTCAAGTAATCACATTAGGGGTCCATGGAGGGTCAAACTCAATCACTTTGTTATCAATCAAATCTTAGATCTTATTTTTCAATGCCTAACAGTTGTTGGTGTCATGGCCAGTACTATTTTAATGATAGGCGCATTTCACGTTCGACTTATATTTGGGAGAGGAAGTATTGGGATTAGGATGAGGATCTCGTAGTGTTACCAAATCTTCCTTTAACAGATGTTGTAAAGCTTGAGACAATGGCATGTTGATTCTAGTAAACTGCCTTCTCGGGGCATCCAAGCTTTTCTGATTGCTTTGTTGTTGTGCTTGTTGAACTGAGGTTGGGTTAGAAATTAATACTGCCCCTACCGAATGATGACGATCATTCTTGATAAGGCTCCTTTTTCCATAAACAACATTAGTTTCCTTCTTACCAACAAATGGTTTATTTACAGCAGTAGAGGTTGAGGCTATTGGGATCTTTCCACTTTTGATTCCACTTTCAACTTGTTCGCCATTCAAAATCAACTCAGTAAACCTTGACAAAGAACTTACAATCAGCAAATTAAAGAATGGAGCAGTTAATGTGACCATGAACATGTCCACCAATTCTCGGTTAGTCAAAGGGGGTTGCACCCTTCCATCCAGGGCCCTCCACTTTTGAGCATACTCCTTAAAGCCTTCGTTCGAGCCCATAGTCAAACCCTGTAATTGCATACGAGTTGGTGCAAGGCCAGCATTATATTGATATTGTTTGTAGAAGGCAACAACCAATTCCTCCCAAGTGTGGATATTGGTTCCTTCAAGTTGATAGAACCATTCCAATTGTGTTCCAAATAAGCTCTCTTGGAAGAAATGAACCCATAACTTTCAATCGGCGGTGTGTGGTTGAATCTTGTAGACATATGACCTTAAATGGAGTTTAGGACAAGATACCTCATCATATTTGGCAAAGACAGGGACCTTGAATTTGTGAGGAATGACCACTCCAGGGACCAAACCTAAATCTCCAAATTCCAAACCAGGTCCTTTTTGGATCTCCATAGCCTTGAGTCGGTCTTCCAGCTGTTTGTATTTGTCATCTGCCGATGGGTACTGCTCATCGGAGTAGTCTCTGTCCTCAGAAATATGGTTATTTCCACCCCCAGCTCTGGTGCTTCTAACATCCTCTTCTTGATTGTCTTCTTCTTCGGAGGAAACATCTTCATCTTGAAACAGTTGGCAGGACCTTTGAACCTTCTACCCATGTTGAGGATAACAGCCCATTTCTTAGTCTTGTTTTTAGTGACAAGGAGTGCCATCATCTCTTGCTGTCCTTTGGCTAGGTTCAGGAGAGTCTCTTGGAACTGTGCGTGTTGAGTTTGCATATCGTTTATGGTTTTCTCTAGAGCTATCTTATACTGAAATAAACAGTAAATAGATGAGGAAACCTGTATCGAAAAACCTTCTTATGACATGATGCATGCTATATGGATGCAATGTTTTTAAGGACCTTAAGAGATTTAAATTTGCTAGCCAAAAGGGAAACAAAAACAAAATTTGCATTAATAGGTTTAAAAAAATTACAATTTCCCCTTGGGCTTACATTGAAAAAGAAAAAAGGTCTCGAAGAGACAACAAAATGAACTCCTAAAACAAAGAGCTCAAGTCTCCCACATACGTTTCCTCTTCCTGTTAATGTAGGCATTCACGTTTTACTCTTCGTGAAGTTTCTTTGTGAGCTCAAACACTTTCTTCTCGCTTGCATAGAATCGAGTTTCAAAGGTGTCTCGTTCTCCCTTGAGTTGAATCCATGACTTCTGCAACTCTTCAAGGTTAGTAGGCATGTCAGGATGGAGAATGGTATAAGGGATATCCCCCTCAGCAACAGGCTCCATAACTATTGGTAGGATAGCCGGATATGGCATAATGAGGTTTTGAGCGTGAGCTCGTACCCATTTGAGATAAAGCTCCAAGGGGATAGAATTCTTGTGTCCCAAATTTTTGCCATCAACCTTGTTTACCATGCCCTAAGCTCGTACAAACCTTTAACGATAACCTTCAATATCGTTCTCGTAGTCGAATACAATACCTTGAATAAGCGAATCATGAGGACCATCTCTTTGAGCATAGCCAAATTGTCATAAAGCCAGAGAAGGGTTATAAGTAATACCTCCCCTAATTCCAAGGAGCAGAACATTAGGGAATTCCCCATAGCGGTTAATAATGGTAACATATTCTAGAGATCGGGAACACCAATAAATATCCGAATGAGAAAGCGACATCATCCTTTGAGACCACCTCAAGCCTTGTTCATTCTTCAATATTGATCGAGGAAAGTGCAAAATAAACCACCTAGATAGAAACGGTATGGAACACATAAGATCTCCTCTCCTCCTCATAGTACGAGTATGGAGATAATGCAAACTTTGTAATGATTCTCGTATCGTTGAGAACGCATACAAAATGTTTGTTTTAAAAATATTTGTTTGAAAAGAGAGTGTTTGAAAAGATGTTTGTTTTTGAAAGTGTGAGGTGTGAAAATGGTTTTGTGAGCAAGAAATTACGAGCAATCTACCTACTAAAAAAGTATTTATTCTTTTCCTCCTCCTTTAGATAGTGCTACTTTACCATTGGTTGGTAGAGAGCCTTATCATTGGATGTGAGGGACGGGCGTGGGTCATCGTACAATCATAGAAGACAACTTGTAAGATACTTTAGCAATTGTCATAAGAGACTAAGATCGTTTATCAAAGGCAACATCAAAGGGTCATTGAGGGACTATGATCTTTAAATCGAGGGTCTTTGCTAAAGCATCCTACTTTCGAGGGACATGACTATTTGTATCTGAGGCGACAAGTGTCGGTTACCCTAGAGATGCTTGTGTACAAACTGTGTTGTTTTCAAGTATATGTCTTGTATTTAGGGTTGTCTAATGTTTGATTTTAAATCTTTCCATGCAAACCCTAATTACTAACAATAATAAGGGAATCGATAAATTGCGAAATTTAAATGTTCTACGCTATTACAACGCTTTGGGAATGGGGAGTACAAGTTTGTGAATAAGAGGAGGAAAGAAATAAATCCTAATTATCTATTATAAACTATTGAATAGTTAATAATTCCAAAATAATAAAATGCGCAAGAATGTGAAGTAGAGGAAAGTAGTTATGTTTGGTGATTTTTTGATAGAGAAAAGATTTGGTAATTAACCTAACTAAACTAATTAATTTTAATTACAAGAGAAATTAATTAATTATTTTAAACAAAATCTAAAATCTAAGTTAATTGAAATTAAAAAGAAAATAAAACCTAAGTTTAACAATTTTGTTTATGAAATAATTTGAATATTAATGTCAATTTGGAAAAACATTTTAAAGTGTGGAAAATAACAAAATCTAATTCTAAATATCTTAACTAACAAAAATAAAATAAGTGTTTAAATTAATTGACAAAAAACCTATAACTATTTTTAAATGATTTTTGATGTTTTGATTTTTAAATAAAATAAAATAATTAAAATAAAAAAGGAAATTAATTGGATTAGGGTGCTGTAAAAGTAAAATGGGAGTTAAAAGGAAAATAAAATGTTGGGCCCAAAGGAGTTTTTTTTAATCAGAAAAAATAATTAAAAAAAAAGAAATGGGCCTGGTTGTTATAAGAAATTTGGGGGGTGAGAAATCAAAAATAACCCAGGCCCAAAAACAAGGATATCCAGGCGCCTTAGGATCCAATATTGTTGGCTTATGATGATGTATCATGGGGGCGTGTATGTGGTGCATTGGATTTGATGGATGGCAAATCTGATGGTGTTGATTAGGGATGCATGGTACGTGCCTCAAGCTAGCATGTATTGAATCTGCAATAACAAATTAAGTGAAAAACAAAAGGGTGCCACTGGGACTCGAACACAGGTCCCTATAGACAATTGACTTTGCGCGCGCTTTTTTTACCACCGGGGTGGCTGTTACATCCGGTGATAGAACAACAACCACTAAATATATTTTAAAATCAATCTTGATTGTACTTCATCCCCTACCTCGCGCCAGCAACTTCAACACCATTTATAAATTTTCTAACTTGCTCATTTCTCAACCATTTTTAAAAGTGTAAACATGAAACTTTCTCTAAATTTCACCACGAATTCAACCATATAAATAAATTAAGATATAAATCAAAGATGAGCATGAATTTCGGTTGGTACAAAATTAAGACCTAATTATTCTGAAACTTCAACCTCAAAATTCTCCACGTACAGTTAACATAAATGAAAACTAAGGGCATGGTTAGCTTTAGGGAAATGATGTCTATATTTTTATTCATAAAGTAATCATTAATGATGCTTGTATAAGAAGTTCAAAGTTGAGAAAACATACCTCAAAACTGGAAATTATGTTTGAAGTTGGAGCACTCCTGGAGATGTTTTGATGATCTGGATAGCTTCACTGAACTCCTAGGAAGCTATTGCAATGCTTACTTTGAGCTGAAAGTATCTGAAACATTCTGGAGAAGTCAAGTTGCAAATGACTGTTTTTGGAAATGGAGGATGATGAAGATGGTGTTACATTGGTGTAACAAGTGTTTAGATAGCTTCTATATTAGTTATAGAAGCTTTGTGAATGATTTAGAGTGAAAACGCACGAGTGGATTATGTGTTTGCAGTTCAAGGTCAGAATGTGCAACGATGGAGGTTTTGAATGCCAATTCTGATTTCAGAGTGTTTGAGGGGGTTAGGAGGCTTGTCAATTCGTCTCTTGGCTTGCTAGTGACATCTTTATTTATAGGCAAGAGGTTCGGAAGACTCAAGTAACCATATTTTCAAAATAACATGTTATGATTTGGTTGAAGGTGAAAAATCAAGTTGGATGAAAATGGTGGTTTCAAGTATCAAGTACAACTGTGTTCTGATGTTTGTTGGGTGCAGTAGACTTGATTCAAGCTTTTGATATTGCTTGGAATCAGAGATATAAGTTACAAGGCTCAATGCATTGACAATTTTCATAAAGCTTGATTTTCTAAAATGGAAGTGTGACCTTTCTTCCTTAAATGGCAAGTTAACTTTGACAAAGCTTGATTCACTTGGACAATGGATCAATCAGTTGTGTAAACATTAAATTATTGAGTCATTTGTAAGTTAGAAGGCCTACAAAGCAAGATTATGCAGCATCGTTGAAGATTGGATCATAAGGTTCGTCACAAAATGACCTAAAATTCAAGTTTGTGATGCCATCTTCACTTCTTCGAAACATCTAGCTCAAGAATGATATCTTCAAGTTCTTGGACATTTTGGAAAGCTTGAAACATTTGTCTACAATGTTCATGTTGACCACTTTGTCTAAATAAACTTAGAACTTGGTGAAAAATTTCCAAGAAGTTGGGACAAAAATCTGACCAAACTTGTTGAAAATTTCACTATGTGTTTTAATAAAAATGTCATAACTTTATGGGCCTATATCTCCTAATCCAAGCATTTTTTGGACATCAAAACTTATGGATAAAGTTGTAGAATTCATCAAGCTCTACAACTTTCATGTTGAAAGTTTTCCTTGAATCATCTTGCATCATAGTGAAAAATGGCCATGAAGTAGTAAAATTATCATGGTCAAAAACACTTAGAATTTTCTACGTATTGGAAATGTTGACTTTTTGTTGACTTTTCTTGATTTTCTTGATTCTTGATGATCAAGTTTGATATTTTTGGATGTCTTGATGAATCTTGATCTTTGAAATTCAATGTTGACCAAAACGTCAAAGTTTGACTTTTGTGTGTTAGTTGACTTTTCATCAGTTGATCCAAATTTCAACTATCAATCACTTGATCTTTGTGGATGTTTTGAACCATGAAATTAGGTAAAGATATTGTGTTTGAGTCCTTAAGATCATGCTTCAAGTCATTAGGCCATGTATTAGGTCAAAAGTCAATGATCAGTCATTCTCACTTAAAACCCTAATTTGGTCAATTTTGCCCCTTTGATGATTTGAATGCTTTCCTTGAGGAATTATGATCATCCATTGATCAAATAATGAATATAAATTCAAAATTTGATGTTGGCCAAAAATCTTGAAGTTTGACTGTATATTGATCACAATTGACTTTTTACCCAATACAGTTGATTTTCAGTCATCTGAGCAATTGACTGAGCCAATTTGAGATGCAAGACTTGAAACTTGGCATGAGCATTATTAGAGGTCTATGATGAACCATGAATGTCACTTGAGGAATTATAAGTCCAATTTTACTTGAGAAAACCAAAACACTAATTTGGATTCAGTGCTTAGGAGGTGAGCTTGTCTGATAAACTCTTGAGACTTCTTGAGCATTGGAGGACTTTTGTGAGAAATATCTTGAAGAAAAGGGTGGGAAATTTTTTGGGTAAAACAATTGCCAATCTGAATGCTTTGATGGAATCATTAATGGCTGCTCAGAATCAGCCACCACTTGTTTCTCCTTCTGCTCAGCCATAACAAACAACGATCACTTCTGAAGGTCCACCAATTCCCATTTCTGTTACTCCACTTACTATTGCACAGAACCGTATGCCTCAGGGTTACCCATGGGGAATACCTAAAAATTTCATACCAGAAGGTTACAATCTTGATGCCCAAGTTGCTCCAGTTGTTCAAGTTGTTGCTACTCCTGCACCTCTTGCGGTACACGTTACTCATATGGCTGGAAATGAGATCCATTATGATGTACCTCCTTCGGTGAATACTATGTCGTTTGTTAATGATGAAATTTATCTACCTATTCCTCCACCAAGTGAAAGTGTGGGTTTCAATAAGATGCAGAAGGAAATGAAGGCCCTTCGAGGAAAATAATTATTTGGATAGAACGTCAGTGAACTCTGCCTAATTCCCAACGTAAAAGTGCCAGCAAAATTTAAAGTGCAGGAATTTGAGAGGTACAAGGGCAACTCTTGTCCTCGTGACCACCTGGTGATGTATATCAGAAAAATGTCCACCCATACTGATGATCGACGTTTTCTTATTCACTTCTTCCATGATAGTTTAACCGGTGCCACTTTGAAGTGGTATATGAGTTTGGATAGTAGCAATATGTTCACCTTCAATGATCTAAGGGAAGCCTTCATCAAATAGTATAAGTGCAATATGTTCATGGCGCCTGACCATGACCAGTTGAGGGCAATGACTCAGAGAGATAAGGAGTCGTTCAAAGAATATGTGCAATATTGGCGCGAGATAGCTGCCCAGGTGGTACCACCAATGGGAACAAGAAATGACCAAGGTCTTCCTGAAAACCCTTGGATCATTTTATTATGAAAGGATGGTCGCCAGTGCACCGAGTGATTTCACCAAAATGGTAAGCATGAGTGTTACACTAGAAGAAGTTGTTAGGGAAGGGCGCTTGACGAAAGATGAAGGGACAAAGAAGTCATCATACGGGTTCTCTCCAAAGAAAGAAAGTGAAACAAATGCTGTTATTGGGGAGAGGAAGATTAACCCACACAGAAGACATCATCGGTACCAGTAATAGGTTACTTCTGTGACTCCAATTGTCAATGTAGCACCAACCACTATTTCCTATCAAAGACCATCTCCTCAGGGAAATCAAGGGCAAAGTCAGAAGAGAGAGGCCTTTGACTCTATTCAAATGAGCTATGCAGAGTTATTTACGGAATTAATTCAGAAGAAATTGGTTCAAACCAGGCCTCCCCCTGCTATACCTTAACTTTACCCTGGTATTATAAGGCAGATCAGACGCGCGCTTTTCATCAAGGAGCCATAGGGAACAACATTGAGAATTTTTATCCTTTGAAATTTTAAGTACAAAAGATGGTGAGATCTGGCCTCCTATCCTTTAAAGATGTTGGCCCTAATGTGAAAGATAATCCTTTTCCTAAACATGGAGGAAGAAATGATGTAAACATGGTTGCTGGTTGTCTTGGGGACTTCTGAATTTTTGATATCAACCTGGTTAGAGGAGATTTGGTAAAGATGCATGTTGAACTCTGTGAATTCATATACTATACGCACCACCATGTTGGTTGTAGTATTTTTAGTACAAATATCCAGAGATTTGATAAGATAAAAGCTGATCTTCAGGAAATGATGGACGAAGGCCTCATTCATATAATTGGGCCAAGGGTAGAGTACGAAGAAGATGTGAATATGGTCTATGGATGTCCCGGTGAATTCCATATTTTTGAGATGAAATATATGAATGGTTATTTAGTGCAGTTGCACGATACATTCTGTCACATGAATGGCCAAGAAGAACACCATTCTGGGTCTTGCCAGATCTGCTGCAAAGATTCTCGTGGTTGTTCCATTGTGAAAAGGGGCGTTCAATTTTTGTTAAACAATGGTACTATCAAAGTCTCAGGAAATAGAGATGATTACAATGGGATTAACATGATTGAATATTGCTCGACTGAGACTATGTCAGATGATGAGTATGTTTCTGCAAATGAGTTGTTTTCTTCTAATGGAGAAATGTCCTCCAACAATGATTTTGTGATGTTTAAGTATTTTGAAGAAGGGGTGAATGTTGTTGTTCCTTGTTTTGGTGTTCCCGCCCCTATAGAGATTGAGTACCATAACAAGCTAGTTGTTTCTCCATTGGTTATTTTCCTGCCAGGTCCTATACCATACGAATCAGACAAAGTTGTGCCATATAAGTACAATGCGACAATCCTAGAGGATGGTGAGGAAATTCCCATAAAACCTTTGTCTGATGTTAAAAGTATTGTTGAAGCCATCCGAGTGACCTGCAGTGGTCCGGTTTTTGCCCATGTCATTTGAGGGAATGTTAATGCTGATAAAAGGATTGTTGAAAGTACTGAAACTAAGAAAGCAATGGGGGAATCTAGTGGTACTTCTTTGGAAAAAGATGTGGAAAACATGTTAAAGATTATCAAGATGCGTGACTACAAGATTGTAGATCAGTTGTTGCAGACCCCATCTAAGATACCCATTCTAGCATTGCTAATGAATTCTTTTGCCCATAGGGAATCTTTGATGAGAATATTGGATCAGGCTTTTGTGGAAAGTGATACGTCTCTAGACCAATTCAGCAGTGTTATAGGGAATATCACATCTTGTAATAACCTAAGTTTTTGTGATGAGGAATTGCCCGATGAAGGAAGGAATCATAACCTGGCTCTACATATCTCCATGAATTGTAAGAATGACTCTTTGTCCAATGTGCTGATTAACAATGGGTCTGCTTTAAATGTCATACCGAAGAGGACACTTATGAAGCTGAAGTACCAGGTGTTGTACCCCAAAATTTTCCCTCTCAATTCTCAAGGCCTTTCTTACAAAGATTTTCAAGGTTCAAGCTTGAACAAGTGCATTTGGATGTTCCAAATACCAAAATTAAAAGGAAACTGTCAAAAATGGAAACAAACAGATAAAAATATTATTTTGACAAAAATTGGAGAAATACAAGTGTTCTTCGTTTCAGCTCTTTCGATTGGCCTTTAGGCATCTTTCGATCAGAATCCTTCGATTGACTCTTGGCCTCCTTCGATTGCTCAAAATTGATGCTAGCGTGCCTCTTTCGCCTGGGCATGTGACTTCTTGTTGCAGGCTTCGTTTGTGACTTTTGCTGCCTACATTGCTTGCCTTGAAAACCATGTTTGCTGGCCACAAGTTCCCCCTGTAAGGAAGACCCTTCGATTCACCAAGCATGTTGCCTGCATGCTTGCTTTGAAAACCTATTTTAGCTGCCTGTAAGCCTGTTTCGATTTGGACAAGTTCACTTCCTACAAGCCTGCTTCGATTGGGCATATGCTGCTTGCAAGCCTGCTTCGATTGGGCAATATGCTTCCTTCGAGCATGAGATTTCGATTTGGCAATATGTTTTCTTCGATATAAGTTTCGTCTGGGAAATGTGAATTCAAATAGGTCTCCTTCGATTCAGAAGGAAATGATCTCCATACAGGTTTCAATTGAGTTTTTGGTTCCCTTTGAAATAGTGTCCTTCGACTCAGGAATGTCCTTCGACCCAGGAATACCCTTCAATTGGAATTTCAAAAGGTCCCTAGACTGGAACTTCAGAGTGTCCTTCAACTGGAACTTCAGAGTTTCCCTTAATAAGAACATTAGAATGAAATGACCTTCGAATGGCATTTCAGTGCAGAGTTTCTCTTAATCTAAGATGCTCTGATGAAGGAAGTTCTGAACCCTTCGAATCAGAACTTAGACTCATACAAGGCCAAGGGCTGGTCGAAGTTGCCTAATAGGGAAGGTTCCAAATATATTCGAATTGGACTTTGAAGCGGGAAAAGAAGGGCCATTCGAAGGGCCATTCGAAGAACACGCAGTTGGTTCATTCGAAGGACACACAGCTGGTGAAAATGAATACTGTCTGGTTGAAAGGTGTAGAAAGATGGAGGATTCGACTCAAAAGATCAAGTTGGACATTCAGACCCATAGGCTAGGCCACGTGTCTTCCCTTTTTAGGCCTGTACCCATTTATTGTCTAAGACCACTTGCACTTAATAGCACAGTACTACCTTTTAGGAAAGTCTGTCTTGAGCCTTGCACCTATTTTCCTTCAGCATGAAGCAACCTCACCTGAACCATTCATCTTGCTTTTGTGGCACAAGTGGACATTTACTTTCCAGTTGGGCCTTATTTTATTATTTTTGCTCCACAAGCAATGACAGAAGCATGAGTCACAGCCTCTGCACCCCAACTGCCAATAGGCCCACCACATGTGTTGTCACGTTACCTATTATTTTACTATTTTTTGCAAGGCTGGCTGTTGAAAACATGTCCATTCTTTTCCTCTATAAATAGAGGAATTTATGCAAAGCTGAGAGAGGACTTTTTTGGCCAGAGGAACGTATCTTCAGAATTCTCACACACCACAAAATTCTTAAACCCTTAAACACTTAAACATTCAAACACATACCCAGAATCCAAACAACAAATCCAGAACTGCATCCTCCTGCCTAACACCAGAACATCAAACCTGTGTTACAAATACAAGCCTAAGGCACAACAAGCCTTGAGGCCTACATAACCTCAAAACGTGCCTTCCTTACCAAAGCCAGAAAACTCAATCAAGTTCAACTGCAACTGCAAACAAACCTGCCAAAAGCCAGTCTAACTGCAACTGCAAGCAAGCCTGTATTGAAACTAACAAAAACTCAGACCTGCCTGTATCAAAACTAACAAAAACTCAGACCTGCCTGTATCAAATCAAAGAGCAAACACTTATCTCCTTAGAATCTGAAACATCCTTATACCTTGTTAGCCATTGAATCCAGTAGGAAGAACCTCACACTTATCCAGTATCAAAGACATAACTCCTAGTTCCCCCCTTTGAATCCAGAAGCATTCAAGGAAACCACTTAAAGGCCCAGCACACGTTCCAGCCTCAAGCAAGGTAAGTCATTCTTAACCTTGAACCCTTCATTCTGGCATAACATGTAAATAAGCTTCCTTTTCATTTCAAACATATACATAGTGTTTGTTACCTTTTTGGTTCCACTCTTTTAGTTTGTTTTTGTTTGTCTCTCCTTTTGGTTTTGTTCTTTGGTTTGTTACAAATGCTCTAAGAACTAACCTAGCCCTGAGGTAATGATAGCATGGCCTTGGGCCATGTTGATATTTAATGTCTCAAACGAAATAAACAAAAGACAAGAGTATGAAATGAAGCCCCAGGCTTCCTCACTGACTCGATACCCAATCGAAGGAGACAGAAAGACAGATTGCATCTTGCACAGATTCCAGGCCCAATCGAAGTAGGCAACAAGGCAGAAAGGCCCAGCCAGAGGCACACTTGCACTAAGTCCAGGCTCAGACGAAAGGCACTTCCATGCTGGTGCCAGCCTCCAATCGAAGTACATGACCTGACTGGTGCCAAAGCCCAATCTAAGTCCATGACCTTACTAATGCCAGCCCCCAATCGAAGGAGGCCAACAGAATGCAAATCGAAGGGTGCTTCTGCCTCAATCGAAAGATCCATTTTTTCTTTCTTTTACCTTATTTTTGCCTTTATATTCTCATGCAATTCAATATGGTTGTAATAGTGTAGGATATTTATTTCCTGCATTTTTATTGCTTTGTACAAATGCTAGTAATTAGGTATGTATGGCAAGATAAAATCAACAGTTAGACAACCCAAAAATCAAAGATAACAATGCATGAAAAACAAACACAATGCACACTTGCACCCCTAGGGTTCCATCCACTTGTTGCCTTATAAAAAATGGCCATGTTATGCATGTGGGATGTCTTAGCACAAACGAATTGAAAAAAGATCATAGTCCCTCGATGACGCTATCAAAGTTGCCTTTCAAAATGATCTTAGTCCCTACAGAAAAGTTCTAAGTCATTTCACAACATTGCTATCATGGTCATACGATGACCCACGCCTGTCCCGTTAACATCCTAACACAAGGTTGTTCACCAAATACAATGGTGAAATAACACTGTTAAAAGGGTTAAAAACATAAGAAAGATCTTTGAGTAAAATAGGGTAGAAAACTCTTAGTTACTTGATCAAAAATCTTGCAAAACATCCTTGCTGTTTTTTAAAAACACACTCCACAACACAATTTCAAAACAACTTTCAAAACAATGAAAACCTTTCAAAAAGACAAACACCTTTGTATACATTCAAACAAGAATAATTACAAAGGTTGCCACAACGATGGCCTCTTTTCAAAACATCTTTCAAAATCACACACAAAGCACCATTTCAATCAATTGAAAAGAAAAAGCAAGTGATCTAAGCAAGTAACTAAGAGCCCATGGATAACCATGGATAGAAAGGGTGCTAATACCTTCCCTTTCTATAATCTACTCCCCGAACCCAAGAAAACATCTCAAAGGTCTTTCCTGTGCTTTTTAGCCTTTCCTTAGGATAAAATAAAAAGTCGGTGGCGACTCCTGCTAAACCGAAACATTTGCAAACACAAACGCAAAATCCCAAGTCAGTTCTCCCACCGTATCACAGAACTGGCGACTCTACTGGGGAATCATTTAAAAGTGGAGTAACCTTAGGGCTTAGATCACCCTTTGCATGATTAATTATTTGTTTTGATTGCTTTACATTTTGGTTCTCTTGTTTGGGCTTGAAATCCTCCACCCGAATTTGGGAAACATTCATAGATAGCAATACGTTGTGGAAAATGTGCGGGGTATACCGACACGGTTGAAGCAATAGCTATATTAGTGCGACATATTTGTGAGTACCGGTAGCCTTTGAGTCAATCAAAGAGAATACGGGGCCGCTGAGTGATGTCATTAAGCACTAATGAACTAGAACCTTACTTGACCATCTTGGCCTTTCATTAGGGGTAGTGAGATGACCGGCTTTGGTACAGTCCGAAGTTGGTAGTTACTCGATACTACACTCATTGAGGGTTGTTTTCTTGGAATATTTTGGTCGCTAGTTAAGTGGCTAAACCAAAACAATGAACATAGAAAACAATCCAATGATATTGAGCTCCTTAGAACCCGGTTACTATTTATAGGACAGGTTTTGAGCCAACTAAACTCAAGAGGGTACTTACCTATGAAACCTCATGCAAGCCTGAAACTAGGGTTTTTGTGTGACTTGCTTGTACATGTGCTTGTGCATACATCATGAACATCATAAAGCATCATATGCATCCACTAACCATTTCAAGGGTTTGGATCTTCATCTTTGTTCTTGTTTTGTAGGTCATGGAAACTCTTCGCAGGAAAACAATTCAAGTCAACCTTGTGAGAATCCCTCCTCAACTCAAGGAGCTTACATCCAGAATTCCAGAAAATTCTCTCTTCAGTGAAAGACATGGTAGACTTCTCAGCTTAGTCAACACCAACATTGAGGAAGACATGGTTAAAGTTCTCTTCCAGTTCTTTGACCCCCTACACCACTGTTTCACATTCCCTGACTACCAATTGGTGCCTACTTTGGAGGAATTTTCTCAAATCCTAAGAATTCCTATTCTTAATCAACTACCCTACAACGATACGGAAAAAGAACCAAAACTTGAAGATGTTGCTCAAGCATTGCACTTGCAACCATCTGACATCAAGGGGCATTGGGAAACCAGAAGTGGTGTCAAGGGTTTCTTGGCAAGGTTTCTGTTTGAGAAGGCACAAGACTGCTGGAATTCTCTTGATCTACAAGCCTTTGAAGAAATTGTGGCACTCCTTATTTATGGGTTGGTCTTGTTCCCGAACCCTGACAAACTTATAGATGTGAATGCTGTTAATATTTTCATGTCCAAGAATCCCATACCTATATTACTTGGGGACATCCTAAACTCACTCTACACACGAACAATGAGGAAAAGAGGTGTTCTCATGTGCTGTACTCCTCTCCTAGCAAGGTGGTTTATTTTTCACCTTCCACAATCAGTTCTGAAGAATGAGCAGGGTTTAAGGTGGTCACAACGGTTGATGACCCTCACACATTCTGATGTACATTGGTGTTCTCGGTCCAGAGAAAATGTCATCCTCATTGATCGTTGTGGTGAGTTCCCTAATGTCCCATTACTTGGCATTATGGGAGGCATTACCTACAACCCCTGTCTAGCCTTGAGACAATTTGGATATGCTCGGAGGGATGGCCCTCATGACATGCTGATTCCTGAGCTAGTTTTTGACTTCGACAACGATACGCAAGGACTTCGCCAAAGGTTCATCAGAGCTTGGAGGATGCCTAACAAGGTGGATAGTAAGACACTGGGGCACAAGAATTCCATCCCCCTTGAGCCTTACCTCAAGTGGGTATGAACCCGCTCCCAGAATCTCATGATGCCATAACGTCACATTCTCCCCTTGATCAAAGAGCCTATTAAGGAAGGAGAGGTTCCATACACCATCCTATATCCTGACATGCCAACATCATGGGAGGAAATGCAAAAGAGTTGGATCCAACTCAGAGAAGAATGGGATACTTTTGAAGCCAGCTTTTATGCCAGTGAGGAGAAGGTTTTAGAGCTCACCCGCCGACTTCACGAGGAGGAAAATCTTAACACCTACATCGCACCAAAAAGGATGTGCAATGTCTTTTTACATTAAGATTTTTGTAATATTTCGCCCATGGGGCATTTATGTACTAACAAATTTCTTCTTAATATGACATGCGTTCTTTTTTTGTTTGCAACAAATTTGAATTTTTGAACCCTTGAATGCATTACATGAACAACATATCATTCATCATATGCATAAACAGGTCTTCAAGCCAGGTTTCCTTATCTTTCTGCTGTTTATTTCAGTAAGATGGATTTGGAGCAAATAGTGAAGGACCTACAGGCACAAAACTCGCAATTTCAGCAACTCCTCATGACCTTGGAAAAGGGTCAAGAGGATCTCAAAGCTCTGCTAGAGAAGAATAAAGAGAAGAAAAAGAAAAAGAGACCGAGGGTAGCTACTTTCGGAAAAAGATTCGAGGGTAACGCTAGAAGGACTCTTGAGTTTCCATCAACGTCCGACGAAGGGATTGGCAAGGGGAAAAGAGTTACTGTGCCTTCCGAATCTGAGGTAGAAGAGGAGGAAGAGGAAGCAGACGAAGACTATTTAGAACAACAGTATCCACCAGCGGATGACAAGTATAAGAACCTTGAAGACAGATTGGCAGCTATGGAGTTGCAGAGGGTGCCCGGATTGGATTTTGAGGAGCTGGGGCTTGTAGCTGGGATTGTTATCCCTCCTAAGTTCAAAGTGCCAACATTCGCCAAGTACGACGGTCTATCTTGCCCTAAGATGCACTTAAGGTGGTATGTTAGAAAGATCCAGCAACATTCATCCGACAAAAATCTCTGGGTGCACTTTTTCCAAGACAGCTTGTCTGGCACTCAGTTAGATTGGTTTTACCAGCTCGAGAGATCAGAGGTCCACAATTGGGAAGACTTGGCAGCCGCTTTCTATCGTCAGTATCAGTACAATGCTGATTTGGCGCCTACCCGTACACAGTTACAGAGTATGGGGATGGCTTCAAATGAAGGGTTCAAGGAGTACGCTGAGAAGTGGCGTGACCTGGCTGGAAGGGTGCATCCACCGCTATCAGATAGGGAATTAGTTTACATGTTTTTGGGGACCCTATATGGCCCTTTCTTCAAACATCTAATCGGAAGCTCCTCTGCGGTATTTACTGAGTTGATTTTGACTGGCGAGAGGGTGGAAGCCGGTATCAAAAGTGGAAAGATTCAAAAGGATGTTTTTGCATCCACAGCTGTTAGAAAACCTTTCCCAGCCAAGAAAGAGGTATCTGCTGTGTACACCCAGAAAAATCGGGAAAGAGAAGAATGTCGGCCAACAGTGGGGGCCGTATTAATACAAAAGTCCGCATCAGACCAGTTTTGAAACAGCCAACCGAGGAATGATCAGCCCAGAACTTATCAGCAAAGGCCACCACGACAGTTTAATCCAGTAAATATGACACCTGCTCAAATCCTTCCACATCTACTGAAGTTGAATCTTGCTAATTTAAAAGAGGCGTCAAAGAATGTAAATACCACCTCTCCATCTTACAATCCAAAAGCCAAGTGTGCTTACCATTCTGACAGTATTGGGCACGATACCAATAATTGTTGGGCACTCAAGAACAAAATTCAGGATTTAATTGACGCCAAAGAGGTCGAGTTTGACGCTCCTGAAAAGCCCAATGTTATATCCGCGCCAATTCCCAAGCAGGGCCACAATGTGCATGCTGTTTTGGAAAATCTCCATGTTACTGATGTTGCCGATCTGTTAACTCCATTGTTAGTGATAAAAGAAAATTTGTTGAGAGTCGGGATCTTTCCTGGCTGTGATAAAGATTTCTATTTTTGTTTGAATATTCAAGATGATTGTCCAATGTTGAAGTTGGGTGTCCAACGCCTGATGGATACTCAAGAAATACTTTTTCAGAAAACCCTTGTTAACACTTTCAATCTGATTGCTCCTGATACTTGTGATACCTCAACCAATGATGTTGCCATCATAACCATTTCCGACAATCCTCCTAAGGCTTGCAAAAGGCCTGTCAGGATTACACCCAACTCTGAATGTGCACCTCTAAAGATCACAATGTCGGGACCCGTCTCGTACCAATCAAGCAAAATGATACCGTGGAACTATGGGGGAGAAATCTTCTACCACGGCATCAAACAAATCAAAACAGTCCGAGAAATCTCTGAAGAAGACCCTGACATAGGAAACATCGCGGGTACTAGCAAGATCACCTGCAGTGGCCGGATCTTTTCTCCGGAGATTGCTCCTCCCCGAGCAGTCTTCGGACCCTTAAAAATTTCTGCACCTGTTGGACCCTCTGTGCAAGGCCCCGTGATTAAAGAGTTAAACACTCCTGAAGAAAGACCATCCACTGATAACACCGACAAAGGTAAGGGGATACTGAAAGAGCCCGTCAGGACGAAGTCTCATGCTGTGGTCATCCCCGAAACCACTCAGAAGGAGATGAATGAGATCCTAAAAATAATCAGAAAAAGTGACTACGACGTTGTAGAACAACTGGGGCAGACCCCCTCCAAAATCTCAATGTTAGCTCTCCTGCTCTGTTCAGAGGCCCATGCTAAGGCTCTGATTAAATTCTTGAAGACGGAACATGTCCCCCAAGGGACCTCAGCTGACCAGTTCCAAAATTATGTGGCTAGTCTTACTGCTGACAATGGCCTGGGCTTTTCCGATGTCGACCTGACTCCGAAAGGAAGGAAACACAATGATGCGTTACATGTTTCAATTGAGTGCCGAGGGACCACCCTTGCTCATGTCTTGGTCGATATTGTTTCTTCCCTGAATGTGCTGCCTAAGAAGGCCTTAGACCGTTTGGATTGCGAAGGTTTAACCCTCAAACCTAGCAACATCGTCATCAAAGCTTTCGATGGTTCCAAAAAAATGGTTCATGGAAAAGTTGATATTCCCATCAAGGTAGGCACCGAAGTGTTCAACACCACCTTCTACGTGATGGACATCCGCCCATCATACTCATGTTTGCTAGGAAGACCATAGATTCATTATGCCGGGGCAGTTACATCCTCCTTGCACCAGATGCTGAAATATCCTGTTAAGGGTAAAATTATAACGGTGCATGGCGATGAAGAATATATGATAAGTCATCTCAACTCCTTCCGTTATGTGGAGCTGGATGGCGAGTTCATCGAAACGTCGTTCCAGCATTTTGAGGATGTTTCTCCTGAGATAGTAACTGCAAAGACAACAGCTGAAGTACCTATCATTCCCAAGCAGGTGGCTAGGATGGCATCTCTCAAAGACGCAAAGGTTGTTATTAAGGAGGGGAAGAGCACGGTATGGGGACAGTTGCCCGACATTCCTTATAAGACAGACAAGTTTGGTTTATGGTTTACTGTTGAAGGACAAAAGGCTATGCGCCGCTCTAAGATTGGAAGACCACCCATCAAGATTTCTCTCCATGGAATCAATGCTGTAGAAGATGAAGACGAGGAGAGCCACTTTGAAGACTGGATTTTTCCGACTGTCGAAGGGGGTTTGAGAAATTGGGAAGCAAAGGATTTCGTTCCTATCACCTTTATCAACCAGTAATTTTATCTTTGAACAATTTCCCATTTTCTATGGCCTGTAATAACTAAAACAATTTGCACACTATTTTCACCTCATGCCTTTCCCGGGGCATGTAGGTCCATTTGTAAGGGCTTGATTCTCTTCATAATCATATGCCATGTTTTAATGAATCATTGGACGTTTTTCATCTATAAACTGTTGTGTTCATTTTCTTTCCTTTTGCATTTTTGTTTGTTTAAAGATGGTTATCCCTTACACACACCCACACTCACAAATGCAGGTACCCATCCACTCTGGATTCCATGGGTGACTATTTTGTTTTAGCTTTCGATAACTCTGAAGATTTAGTCAATCAAGCTGAGTACGAAGTTGACGAAGATTGTGAAGTGCCGGGAGAGTTAGCCAGACTTCTACAACAAGAAGAGAGGGACATTCTGCCTAATGAAGAATTGTTAGAAACCATCAACTTAGGGACAGAGGAGGACAGGAAAGAAGTAAAAGTGGGTGCCAACTTGGAACCAAGTGTCAAGGAACGCTTAATACAGTTGTTGAATGAATACGTTGAGATCTTCGCTTGGTCTTATGAAGACATGCCAGGTTTAGACACAAATATCGTGGTTCACCGTCTCCCTACAAGAGAAGACTGTCCACCGATCAAGAAAAAGGTTTGCCGAATGAGACATGACATGTCTGAGAAGATACAAGCTGAGGTAATGAAGCAATTCAACGCTGGCTTTCTGGCTGTTACAACCTATCCACAATGGGTCGCCAACATTGTGCCCGTACCCAAAAAGGATGGCAAAGTCAGAATGTGTGTGGACTATCGGGATTTGAACAGGGCTAGCCCTAAAGATGATTTCCCTCTACCTCATATTGACGTCTTGGTTGATAACACCGCTCAACACAAGGTTTTTTCCTTCATGGATGGATTCTCGGGTAACAACCAAATTAAAATGGCCCCCGAGGACATGGAGAAAACAACCTTTGTTACACAATGGGGTACCTTCTGCTACAAGGTGATGCCGTTCGGACTAAGGAACGCAGGGGAAACTTATCAACGCGCCATGGTAGCTTAGTTTCATGATATGATACATCATGAGATCGAAGTTTACGTAGACGATATGATAGCTCGATCACAAACAGAAGAAGAACACTTTGGACATTTGCAGAAGCTGTTTGCCAGGTTGAAGGAGTACATACTCAGACTGAATCCAAGAAAGTGCACTTTTGGAGTTAGGTCTGGTAAGCTCTTGGGATTTATTGTCAGCAACAAAGGTATAAAGGTCAATCCTGTTAAAGTGAAGGCTATACAAGAAATGCCATCCCCCCGTACTGAAAACAAGGTTAGAGGATTCTTGGGACGCTTGAACTATATTGCAAGATTCATCTCTCACCTGACATCCACCTGTGAGCCGATTTTCAAGCTGTTAAAGAAGGATCAAGTAGTTGAATGGAACGACGATTGTCAAGTTGCTTTTGATAAGTTCAAGGAATACTTATTGGAACCTCCTATTCTGATGCCACCCGTTGCAGGAAGACCGTTGATCATGTATCTGACTGTTTTGGACAACTCAATGGGGTGCGTACTGGGCCAACAAGACGAGTCTGGTCGAAAAGAGCATGCCATTTATTACCTTAGCAAAAAGTTTACCGACTGTGAGACTCGCTACTCACTGCTCGAGAAAACTTGCTGCGCTTTGGTATGGGCTGCTCGCCGACTAAGGCAGTACATGTTGACTCATACCATTTTGTTGATTTCCAAAATAGATCCAATCAAGTATATCTTCGAAAAGCCCGCTTTATCTGGAAGAATCGCTAGATGGCAGATGATCCTGACTGAGTATGACATCCAGTATACTACCCAAAAATCTATAAAAGGGAGTGTACTGGCTGACCATCTAGCTCATCAAGCCGTCGAAGATTATCAATCTATGAAATTCGACTTCCCTGACGAAGACATCATGACCCTGGACAGCATCGAAGGTAACAGACCATATGACGGACCTGAACAAGGATCCCGATGGACCCTGTACTTTGATGGTGCTTCAAATGCACTCGGAAACGGTATAGGCGCGGTACTCATTTCTCCAGAAGGTTGCCATACACCTTTCACTGCCCGACTTTGTTTCAGCTGTACCAACAACATGGCTGAGTATGAAGCTTACATCTTTGGTCTCAAGGCTGCTATAGACCTAGGGATCAAATCTTTGGTCGTATTTGGGGACTCGGCTTTGGTTATCAGTCAAGTCAAAGGAGAGTGGGACACCAAACATCCTAATCTTATCCCATACAAGGAACATGTCCTGACTTTGTTGCCTTATTTCGATCAGATTACTTTCGAGCATTTCCCGCAAGAAGAGAATTAGCTAGCAGATGCTCTGGCTACAATGTCTTCCATGTTTAAACTCAATTGGGATAACGAGACTCCCCAAATTACCATAGAGCGAATGGATGAACCTGCGCACTGTCATGAGATTAATACCGAAGAAGTAGCGGAACAACCCTGGTTTCATGAAATCAAAAGGTATCTCCAGACTAGAGAATATCCCGAAGGAGCTTCAGTCAATGACAAAAAGCTCTTAAGAAGATTTGCTGCCAAGTTCTTCCTAAGCAATGGCATCCTTTACAAACGCAGCCATGATTGTGTTTTACTTCGATGTGTAGACAAAGCTGAAGCAGAGTTGATCATGACTGAAATACACAGTGGCACATTTGGCACCCACTTGAGCGGACATACAATGGCAAAGAAGATTCTAAGGGCAGGTTACTATTGGTCCACCATGGAAGCTGATTGTCATCAACATTCCCGTACTTTCCACAAATGCCAAGTCTACACCGACAAGGTACATATTCCTCCTGTTCTTCTCAATGTTCTGACAGCTCCTTGGCCATTCGCAATGTGGGGCATTGACATGATTGGAGAGATCAATCCCACGGCATCCAATGGACATCGCTTCATCCTGGTGGCTATTGATTACTTCACCAAATGGGTCGAGGCAGCTTCCTTTCCCTCCGTTACAAAGAATGTGGTTGCCCGTTTCATTAAGCAGAACCTCATATGCCGGTATGGTATCCCCGACAGGATATCACAGACAACGGTACAAATCTGAACAATACTATGATCACCGCTCTATGCGAACAGTTCAAGATTTATCATCACAATTCATCTCCCTATCGGCCGAAGATGAACGGTGTTGTTGAAGCTGTGAACAAAAATATCAAGAAGATCATTCAAAAGATGATAGTCACCTACAAGGACTGGCACGAGATGTTACCGTTTGCTCTGCATGGATATCGTACCACGGCACGTACTTCAAAAGGGGCAACCCCATTTTCTTTGGTGTATGGCGTGGAGGCTGTCCTACCCATGGAAGTTCAGATTCCTTCCTTAAGGATCATGAAAGACGCTGGTTTGAGTGAAGACGATTGGATTCAGACCCGACTTGATCAACTCAATTTGATCGACGAGAAGCGACTTACTGCTGCTTGTCATGGTCAGGCGTATCAAAAACGCATGATCAAGACTTTCAACAAGAAAGTCAGGCGTCAGATATATCGAGTCGGAGATCTTGTAATCAAGCGGATCATCTTACCGCAAAGTGATCCCAGGGGCAAGTGGACTCCTACTTACGAAGGACCATTTGTGATCAAGAGTATCTTTTCGGGTGGGGAAATGATTTTGACCACCATGGACGGTGAAGATTTGCAACACCCTGTGAACGCAAACATAGTCAAAAGATACTACGCATAAAATAACCCGACAAGTCGAAAACCCGAAAGGGCAACTTGGGAAAAAATGGGCATCCCGGTGAACCGAAAATCCGAAAGGGCGGTTCAGGAAAAAATTAGGGATAAAACAAAAAAATCTGTACACCCGGCAAGTTGAAAACCCGAAAGGGCGACTTGGGCAAAAAAGGGTTTCCCGGTGGATCGAAAACCCGAAAGGGCGATCCAGGCAAAAGTTAGGGAATTAAAGCGTATGACTGTGTCTCGTCGGATCACTTTAAGAACAATCTCTTCATCAACAAGCTCCGAGCTTCTGATCAACCTAGTCATCGACAGACGAAGCAATGAATGGACAAGATATTCAGAGTTGTGAAGGCTATAACAGAATGGGAATCCCATGGAATTGTTACACATAGCCATCTTTCTTCTGTATAAAATTTTTCAATTTTCACGACAACATTCTCTTACTAGGATGTCTGTCTCCTTTGTACAAAGATACTCATAAAAGTTAATACAAATACACTTCCAAGTGCAGAAATTTTCTTGCCTTCCTTTTCTTTTTTACACTTATGTTTTATGTGAAAAAAACGTCCAATGTTTTGTTAAATAGGCATATGCATTTGAACATAATCATTGCTTACAAATAAAACGAAATTGAGAAAAGATGATTACTGAGAGGTTGAAGGTTAGGAAGATATCTTTATGCCATTTCAGAAGAAATCCCCAGCGGAATTAAACTTCAAGTTCCTCAACAGAGTTAAAATTCGGAATATATTTCCCTAACAGAGTTAAACTTCAGAATCCTCAGCAGAGCCTTTCTAGAAATTGATTCCCCAGCTGAGATGAATTTCAAAATTCCCCTCAGAGTCAAGTTTCAAGATCCCCAGTGGAGCCCGAAAACCCTGAAAATCCTATCCCCCAGCGGAACCAGAACGGTGAACATTCTCCCCACAGAGATATTTCCCAGCAGACTGAAGATTCTCAGTCTCACTTCTCCAGCGGAAGTCTCCCAGGTTTTAATTCCCCAGTAGAGATCGTCAGAATCCTCATTCCTCGCAGAAGTTAGTGAAGTTTTGTTAAAACCCCTCACAAGTCACCAAGGATTTTCAATCCCCATCAGTGGTCCTGAGATCCCTCAACAATCGAAGATCTTCAATCCCCGAGCAATCAGCAAGGATTTCTCATCTTCAACAGTCAAAGATTTGTGGAATCCCCAAGCTTCGGTCAAAGATTTACTTTCCCCGGCAGCAGTCAAGACTTTCATTATCTCCAGCTATCAAGGATTTATTTTCCTCAGCAAGACAGCTACTCAACTTACATGCATAATCATTACATCCATATATCATAAACATTTACGAAATACAATTCATTGCATCATACATATCATGCAACATAATTTTGTGTTCAGCTAACATTTTTACCCTTTTCAGGATAAGATTAAAAAGCTATCATTAACAATTATTCAGATACAATATGGATACACCCCAGACACGACGGTCATTTTATTACTCATTCAGAATTTCAAGTCAGATACAGTATGGATACACCCCAAACACGGCGGTCATTCTATTACTCATTTAGAACTCCAATTCAGATACAGTATGGATACACCCCAGACACGGCGGTCATTCTATTACTCATTCAGAATTTCAAGTCAGATACAGTACAGATACACCCTAGATACGAAGGTCATTCTACTACCCATTCAGACTTCAGCAATCCGATACATACTAGATACGCTCCAGACACGGCGACCATTCTATCTCTCATTCAGATTCAATCATCAACTTCAAGTCCAGATACGCTCCAGACACGGTTGCCATTCTGTCACTTATTCAGATCCCAATTACAGTTTCAGATACACTCTAGACACGAAAGTCATTCTGCTACTCATACAGATCTCAACTTCAGATACAGTCCAGATACGCTCCAGACACGGTTGCCATTCTGTCACTCATTCAGATCCCAGTTACAGTCTCAGATACACTCCAGACACGGAAGTCATTCTGCTACTCATATAGATCTCAACTTCATATACAGTCTAGATACGCTCCAGATACGGTTGTCATTCTGTCACTTATTCAGATCCCAGTTATAGTTTCAGATACACTCCAGACACGAAAGTCATTCTGCTACTCATACAGATCTCAAACTTCAGATACAGTCCAGATACGCTCCAGATACGGTTGCCATTTTGTCACTCATTCAGAATTTATCCTCAGCACATAGTTGCTCCATACACAGATTTTTCTCTGTTACCCATTCAGAATACAGATACACTCCAGACACGGCAGTAATTCTGATATTCATTCAAAATCCAAATACAGTTACAGCTCAGATACGCGCCAGACACAGACGCCATTCTTTTGCTCATACAAACTCAGTCCCCAGATACAGTACAATGGCATTCCAGACACAGATACCATTTTGATGCTCATTCTTCTGACCTACAACATTAAAATTCAATAAACATTCTTGGATGGCATCTTTAAGCCCATCTCCAGCAAGATTCCACCATCTCCAAATGGCATCTTTAAGCCCATTCCCTCAAACTATGCTTTGACGAGTGCAAATGTTTTGGGCACTCTAGTGTCCAATCATCTTTACCTTCGAGTCGCGAACGGCGAAACTGCCAATCTAACTCTTCAGGTTCAAGAAGATTGAACAGGGGCAGCTGTTGTACCCCAAAATTTTCCCTCTCAATTATCAAGGCCTTTCTTACAAAGATTTTCAAGGTTCAAGCTTGAACAAGTGCATTTGGATGTTCCAAATACCTAAATTAAAAGGAAATTGTCAAAAATAGAAACAAACAGATAAAAATATTATTTTGTCAAAAATTGGAGAAATACAAGTGTTCTTCATTTCAGCTCTTTTGATTGGCCTTTAGGCATCTTTCGATCAGAATCCTTTGATTGACTCTTGGCCTCCTTCGATTGCTCAAAATGGATGCTAGCGTGCCTCTTTCGCCTGGGCATGTGACTTCTTGTTGCAGGCTTCGTTTGTGACTTTTGCTACCTACATTGCTTGCCTTGAAAACCATGTTTGCTGGCCACAAGTGCCCCCTGCAAGGAAGACCCTTCGATTCACCAAGCATGTTGCCTGCATGCTTGCTTTGAAAACCTATTTTAGCTGCCTGTAAGCCTATTTCGATTTGGACAAGTTCACTGCCTACAAGCCTGCTTTGATTGGGCATATGCTGCTTGCAAGCCTGCTTCGATTGGGCAATATGCTTCCTTCGAGCATGAGATTTTGATTTGGCAATATGTTTTCTTCGATACAAGTTTCGTCTGGGCAATGTGAATTCAAATAGGTCTCCTTCGATTCAGAAGGAAATGATCTCCATACAGGTTTCGATTGAGTTTTTGGTTCCCTTTGAAACAGTGTCCTTCGACTCAGGAATGTCCTTCGAACTAGGAATACCCTTCAATTGGCATTTCAAAAGGTCCCTGGACTGGAACTTCAGAGTGTCCTTCAACTGGAACTTCAGAGTTTCCCTTAATAAGAACATCAGAACGAAATGACCTTCGAATGGCATTTCAGTGCAGAGTTTCTCTTAATCTAAGATGCTCTGATGAAGGAAGTTCTGAACACTTCGAATCAGAACTTAGACTCATCACAAGGCCAAGGGATGGTCGAAGTTGCCTAATAGGGAAGGTTCCAAATAGATTCGAATTGGACTTTGAAGCGGGAAAAGAAGGGCCATTCGAAGGGCCATTCGAAGAACACACAGTTGGTTCATTCGAAGGACACACAGCTGGTGAAAACGAATGTTGTCTGGTTGAAAGGTGTAGAAAGATGGAGGATTCGACTCAAAAGATCAAGTTGGACATTCAGACCCATAAGCTAGGCCACGTGTCTTCCCTTTTTAGGCCTGTACCCATTTATTGTCTAAGACCACTTGCACTTAATAGCACAATACTACCTTTTAGGAAAGTCTGTCTTGAGCCTTGCACCTATTTTCCTTCAGCATGAAGCAACCTCACCTGAACCATTCATCTTGCTTTTGTGGCACAAGTGGACATTTACTTTCCAGCTGGGCCTTATTTTATTATTTTTGCTCCACAAGAAATGACAGAAGCATGAGTCACAGCCTCTGCACCCCAACTGCCAACAGGCCCACCACATGTGTTGTCACGTTACCTATTATTTTACTATTTTTTGCAAGGCTGACTGTTGAAAACATGTCCATTCTTTTCCTCTATAAATAGAGGAATTTATGCAAAACTGAGAGAGGACTTTTTTGGCCAGAGGAACGTATCTTCAGAATTCTCACACACCACAAAATTCTTAAACACTTAAACACTTAGACACTCAAACACATACCCAGAATCCAAACAACAAATCCAGAACTGCATCCTCCTTCCTAACACCAGAACCTCAAACTTGTGTTACAAATACAAGCCTACGGCACAACAAGCCTTGAGGCCTGCATAACCTCAAAACCTGCCTTCCTTACCAAAGCCAGAAAACTCAATCCAGTTCAACTGCAACTGCAAACAAACCTACCAAAAGCCAGTCCAACTGCAACTGCAAGCAAGCCTGTATCGAAACTAACAAAAACTCAGACCTGCCTGTATCAAAACTAACAAAAACTCAGACCTTCCTGTATCAAATCAAAGAGCAAACACTTATCTCCTTAGAATCTGAAACATCCCTATACCTTGTTACCCTTTGAATCCAGTAGGAAGAACCTCACACTTATCCAGTATCAAAGACATAACTCCTGGTTCCCCCCTTTGAATCCAGAAGCATTCAAGGAAACCACTTAAAGGCCCAGCACACGTTCCAGCCTCAATCAAGGTAAGTCATTCTTAACCTTGAACCCTTCATTTCTGGAATAACATGTAAATACGCTTCCTTTTCATTTTAAACATATACATAGTGTTTGTTACCTTTTTGGTTCCACTCTTTTAGTTTATTTTTATTGTCTCTCCTTTTGGTTTTGTTCTTTGGTTTGTTACAAATGCTCTAAGAACTAACCTAGCCCTGAGGTAATGATAGCATGGCCTTGGGCCATGTTGCTATTTAATGTCTCAAACGAAATAAACAAAAGACAAGAGTATGAAACGAAGCCCCAAGCTTCCTCACTGACTCCATACCCAATCGAAGGAGACAGAAAGGCAGATTGCATCTTGCACAGATTCCAGGCCCAATCGAAGTAGGCAACAAGGCAGAAAGGCCCAGCCAGAGGCACACTTGCACTAAGTCCAGGCTCAGACGAAAGGAACTTCCATGTTGG
Source organism: Vicia faba (assembly GCA_948472305.1). Lineage (NCBI taxonomy): Eukaryota > Viridiplantae > Streptophyta > Magnoliopsida > Fabales > Fabaceae > Vicia > Vicia faba. The sequence goes on along the minus strand of OX451740.1, from coordinate 766,841,029 downwards.
TGCCAACCTCCAATCGAAGTACATGACCTGACTGGTGCCAAAGCCCAATCGAAGTCCATGACCTTACTGATGCCAACCCCCAATCGAAGGAGGCCAACAGAATGCAAATCGAAGGGTGCTTCTGCCTCAATCGAAAGCTCCATTTTTTCTTGCTTTTACCTTATTTTTGCCTTTATATTCTCATGCAATTCAATATGGTTGTAATAGTGTAGGATATTTATTTCCTGCATTTTTATTGCTTTGTACAAATGCTAGTAATTAGGTGTGTATGGCAAGATAAAATCAACAGTTAGACAACCCAAAAATCAAAGATAACAATGCATGAAAAACAAACACAATGCACACTTGCACCCCTAGGGTTCCATCCAATTGTTGCCTTATAAAAAATGGACATGTTATGCATGTGGGATGTCTTAGCACAAACGAATTGAAAAAAGATCATAGTCCCTCGATGACGCTATCAAAGTTGCCTTTCAAAATGATCTTAGTCCCTACAGAAAAGTGCTAAGTCATTTCACAACATTGCTATCATGGTCATACGATGACCCACGCCTGTCCCGTTAACATCCTAACACAAGGTTGTTCACCAAATACAATGGTGAAATAACACTGTTAAAAGGGTTAAAAACATAAGAAAGATCTTTGAGTAAAATAGGGTAGACAACTCTTAGTTACTTGATCAAAAATCTTGCAAAACATCCTTGCTGTTTTTTAAAAACACACTCCACAACACAATTTCAAAACAACTTTCAAAACATTGAAAACCTTTCAAAAAGACAAACACCTTTGTATACATTCAAACAAGAATCATTACAAAGGTTGCCACAACGATGGCCTCTTTTCAAAACATCTTTCAAAATAACACACAAAGCACCATTTCAAACAATTGAAAAGCAAAAGCAAGTGATCTAAGCAAGTAACTAAGAGCCCATGGATAACCATGGATAGAAAGGGTGCTAATACCTTCCCTTTCTATAATCTACTCCCCGAACCCAAGAAAACATCTCAAAGGTCTTTCCTGTGCTTTTTGGCCTTTCCTTAGGATAAAATAAAAAGTCGGTGGCGACTCTTGCTAAACCGAAACATTTGCGAACACAAACGCAAAATCCCAAGTCAGTTCTCCCACCGTATCACACCAGGGAACTCCCATGCTCCCGAGTGGAATAATTATGAAAGCTTTTGATGGTTCGAGGAAGTCTGTCATCAGAGAAGTAGATTTGCCTATTCAGGTAGGCCCGTACTTATTTCAGATTACTTTCCCGGTTATGGATATAGTTCCTGCCTACAGCTATTTATTGGGACGACCGTAGATCCACGAGGCAGGGGCTGTTACTTTAACTTTGCACCAGAAGCTGAAGTTTATTCATGAAAGAAAGGTGGTCATCATAAATGGAGAGCAGGATTTATTAATATCTCATTTGTCCTCTTTCAGTGTTGTGGAAGCTGATGAAGTTGCTATTGGAACTCAGTTCCAAGCTTTATCTATTGATAATGTAAGGGAAACTGAGAATTATATAGCTTTGTTTAAAGATGCTCAACAGGTAGTGCGTAATGGCCCTAGCAAGGTGTGGGTGCAGATTGTTGATCCACTTGTGAATAAGAATAGAGCTGGTTTGGGTTTCTCTATGAAGAATAGTAAATGTGAGATTATGAATCCGAAGTCTTCTTTTAGAAAATATCAAAACATCTTTCACGGTGGAGGTTATCTTCATCCAACTACTCCTAAGATCAATGCTATTCTGGAAGGTGAATCAGAACAAGAGATGTCGAACTACATAACGTATAGAGTCAGAGTCCGAAATTGGATCACTATTGATGTTCCCTCTTGCATTCATATTTCAAAGTTATTTTTTTTGTTAATATTTTCAAAAATCTTTCACTCAGCCCGAGGTGAAAGTATTGATATTGTATGGGCATATCTATTGTTTTGATCTTTAAAATCATCAATAAAAGTTGTTTTTGGATTCCCAAATCGTGTCTTTTTCTCTGCTTTTTCTTGGAAAAATGGTAATAAGAAAAAACCTTTTAAAATAAGTAATAATTGTAAAAAAAAAACTGCATAATCACTTGCTATATGTATGAGTTTCTAAAATCAATCATAAATCATATGTGCAGATTAAATAAAAAACTCGTTGAGTACAATGACCCTGCACCCTCTCCCAACTTTGAATATCCTGTGTATGTGGCTGAAGAAGAAGAATATGATGAAATCCCATAGGAGTTTTCACGATTTCTTGAGCACGGGGAAAGTACCATTCAGCCGTATAAAGAGTCGTTGGAGACGATTAATTTGGGTACAAAGGAAGATCCAAAAGAAGTCAAGATTGGAGCATTGCTTCATCCTGACGTGAAAGCAGGTTGGTTGAATTGTTGAAAGAGTATGTGGACATCTTTTCTTGGTCTTACCAAGACATTCCGGGGTTGGATACTAATATTGTGGAACATCATTTGCTGCTAAAGCCAGAACGCCCGCCAATCAAGCATAAATTGCGAAGAACTCACCCTGATATGGAAGTAAAAATTAAAGAAGAAGTTTTAAAGCAGATTAATGTCGGTTTTCTTGTGACATCAGTGTACCCTCATTGGATTGCCAATATTGTCCCAGTACAAAAGAAAGACGGAAAAGTTCGCATGTGCGTTGATTATAGTGATTTAAACAAAGCTAGTCCAAAAGATGACTTTCTATTGCCACATATTAATATGTTGGTTGACAGTACAACAAAATTAAAAATATTCTCGTTCATGGATGGATTTTCTGGATATAAACAAATCAGAATGGCTCTTGAGGACATGGAAAAAACAACATTTATCACACCCTGGGGAACATTTTGTTACAGAGTGATGTCCTTCGGGTTGAAGAACGCTGGTGAACCGTACCAGAGGGCTATGATAACCCTATTCCATGATATGATGCACAAGGAAATTGAGTTATATGTTGATGATATGATTTCTAAATCCCAAACTAAAGAAGGGCATATAGAAGATCAGTTGAAATGTTTTCAGCGTTTGAGGAAGTATTGTCTCCGCTTGAATCCAAATAAATGCACCTTTGGTGTTCAATCAAAAAAATTGTTAGGTTTCATTATCAGCCAAAAAGGGATTGAAGTTGATCCTGACAAAGTTAAGGCAATTCAAGAAATGCTTGCACCAAGAACTGAAAATCAAGTTAGAGGCTTTCTTGGGTGGTTGAATTACATTTCCAGATTTATTTCCCATATGACTGCAACGTGTGAGCCGGTCTTTAAGTTGTTAAAGAAAGATCAAGGTTGTGTGTGGACAGATTATTTCCAAAGGGCATTTGAAAGCATTAAAGAGTATCTACTTGAACCTCCTATCTTTCTCCCTCCAGTTGAAGGATGACCATTGATTATGTATCTGACAATGTTAGATAATTCTATGGGCTGCATTTTGGGACAACAAGATGAAATGGGAAGAAATGAATATGCTATTTATTATCTCAGTAATAAGTTTACTGACTATGAGTCGTGGTATTCTATGCTGGGAAAAACCTGTTGTGCTTTAGCCTGGGTGGCAAAACGGTTGCAGCAATATATGTTGAATCATACTACTTGGTTGATTTCCAAAATGGATCCAATTAAGTATATTTTTGAAAAGCCTGCTATTACTAGAAGAATTACCCATTGACAGATGTTGTTGTCTGAATATGATATTGAATACCGTACTCAGAAGGCTATAAAAAGCAGTGTGTTGGCAGATTATCTTGTCCAACATTCGGTTGATGATTATCATTCTGTTAAATATAATTTCCCTGGTGAGGATGTGATGTTTTTGAAAATAAAAGATTGTGATAAACCTTTTCATGGGGAAGGTCCTGATCCTGAATCTCGATGGGGTATGTATTTGATGAAGTTGTGAATGCTTATGGGAAAGGAATTGGTATCGTGATTATTACTCCTCATGAGTCACATATCCCTTTTACTGCAAGATTTGCATTTTATTGTACCAATAATATGGTAGAGTATGAATCTTGTATCATGTGTATCGAAGAGGCTATAGATCTCAGAATCAAAATTCTAGATGTATATGGCGATTCAGCTTTGGTAATCAATCAAATTAAAGGATAATGGGATACTCGTCACGCTGGCTTGATTCCCCACAAAGACTATGCTAGAAGATTATTACCCTTCTTTAATAAAGTTGAATTCCATCATATTCCCATAGATGAGAATCAGATGACAGATGCTTTAGCCACTTTGGCTTTTATGAATCAAGTAAATACTTAGAATGATGTGCCTCGTATCACAGTTTGAAGTCTGGATATACCAGCTCATGTGTTTTCAACAAAAGGAATGTTAGATGAAAACCCTCAGTATTATGATATCAAGCATTTTCTATAGACTCAGGAATACCCGGATGGTTTGTCAAACAAAGATAGAAAGACATTGAAAAGGTTGGCAGACAGCTTTTTCCTCAATGAAGATGTGCTATACAAAAGAAATTATGACATGGTCTTGCTCAGATGCATGGATATACATGAAGCAGACATGTTGATACATGAAATCCATGAAGATTCTTTTGGTATTCATGCCAATGTACATTCGATGGTAAAGAAGATTCTTAGGGCAGGTTATTATTGGCTGACAATGGAATCTGATTGTTACAAATTTGCAAAAAAGTGCCATAAATGCCAGATTTATGCTGACAAAGTTTATGTGCCTCCAACACTTCTCAATGTTATTTCTTCCCCGTGGCCTTTCTCTATGTGAGCCATTGATATGATTGGAATGATTAAACCCAAGGAATTTAATGGACATCGTTTCATATTGGTAGCAATAGACTACTTCACCAAATGGGTGGAAGCAGCTTCGTATGCTAATGCCACTAAGCAGGTGGTAGTACACTTTATCAAGAACAATTTTATATGCCGGTATGGTGTGCCAAGCAGGATTATCACTAACAATGGCTTGAATCTGAATAATAAGATGATGACAGAACTTTGTGAAGAATTCAAGATTGTCCATCACAATTCATCTCCTTATAGGCCAAAGATGAATGGGGCTATTGAAGCTGCCAATAAAAACATCAAGCAGATCATCCGGAAGATGGTTGTTACCTATAAAGATTGGCATGAGATGCTCCATTTTACTTTGAATGGGTATCGTGTATCCGTACTCACTTTGACAAGGGCAACTCCATTCTCTCTTGTATATGGTGTGGAAGTGGTGCTCTCCATTGAGGTTGAGATTCCCTCTTTACGTGTGATAATGGAAACCAAATTGTCAGAGGCTGAATGGGTCCATAACAGGTTTGACAAATTGAATTTGATTGAAGAAAAGAGAATGACGGCCTTGTATCATGGTCAGTTATACTAGAAGAGAATGAAGAAAGCTTTTGATAAGAAGGTCAAACCTCGGAAATTTAGAGAAGGCGACCTTGTGCTCAGAAAAATCATCTCTTTTAACACTGGTTATAAGGGCAAGTGGACTCCTAATTTTGAAGGCCTATATGTTGTCAAGAAAGCCTTCTCTGGCGGTGCATTAATTCTTGAAACTATGGATAACAAGGAGTTCCCACGTCCTATGAATGCTGATGTAGTCAAGAAATACTTTGCCTAAAGAAATAAAAGAATAACTCGCTAAGTCGACAACCCGAAAGGGAAGCTTAGGAAAAAAAAGAGCGTCTCGGTAGGCTGAAAACCCAAAAGGGTGATCTAGGAAAAAATAAGAGACATAAACAGAATAAATTCTCCCGCTAGGCTGAAAACCCGCAAGGGCAACCTAGACAAAAGTTAGGGATTTTCTTGGCAAGTAACTATGTCGGACAAGACTTGATCATTGAAGAAACAATCTTCTTGGATCCTCACCACACTTCAACAGAAGTCGCTGCTTAGGAATTCAAAGTTGTTAGGGAGAATAGTGCTCATTGTATTTCGATGTATCTTTTCTAATATATTACCATTTTTCAAACTTTGAAATCATCTATGGGGTCTCGCCATTAATGTATACCCATTAATGTATGGTGCGGTGTTGCATTTGTAATCCCATATTTCCCTAGTCAAATCTTGGTTCATTTGTTGATTATTTTTATTTCGGGTTTGCATGGTCTGAAGCCTCTATCCCAGATTCCCTAGTAAGGCAACTAGATAAGGGCATCATCTTTTCTCAGAAGTGTTGAAACAATTGTCAACTTTTTTGGTTTTCTCTCACCTAGTGTTGGGTTCAATTTAAAATCCCCATAATTTTGATTTCTTGCTGTATTGTTTAACTTCTCATATCCCCAAGTAAAGCTGAGATAACGTTTCTCTTTGAAAGTTGTTATCCCCGTGTGGTTTCATAATTTCTCCCCAGGGAAGTTTGTGTAATCATCACTCTTGGTATTGAAGAATGTATTTTGGGCTCCCCTCGATGATGTGGTATTGTCCTCCCCAATGAAGTCAGCATGGGATCCCCAGTTGATATCTCGACGATGTGGTTTTCATTTTCCCTAGTGAAATTAGTATTATTATCTCCAGTGGAAGTCTAGACGTAGAAACATTGTTTTCCCCATTGAAGTTTGTGCGATGTTCCTCGGTGAGGCTAGCATGAGGATGTTATATCCTTGTAGCTGTTTCAATTTATTGTTATGATTTGATTACTTTTAGATTGTGTTTCTTCCTAGAGGAGTTAAGCCGTGAAATAGGAATTTGTTTCCTCAGTGGGTGCTTACTTTCTTATGAAATTTTCATCTTGGATGTGATTTAGCCGAGTGTTGACCTTTCCTCAAGCTGGTTTTGTCTGGTTATTCTCAGTGTTGTGTGTTTGTTTTGTTAGTATATACATGATAGCATTCATACGTTCATACATACATCATGCATAGCTGAATCAGAATTCATTGCTCATTTTGCATTCATTAATATTTTGTTGCCATATTACCCTATTTTGCAGAGTTATCTTACCCTCTCTCCAATAAAGTGTCAACCTTAAGCGGAAAGTGTATACTCTTTCTAATTTCCCCACTGATTTACCCCTCGTGGAAGAATATTTCTTCAAGCCTTCTTATTCAGCTCATTGTCTAGTTAAGTCCGTGTTTCCCTTTTGAGTTTATTTCTCATCAGGTGCTATCTTGGTTGAATGTTTCACTCCGATTTATTTCTAATTTGGATTTGTGGCTCCTAGCAACATCGTTATTATGATTTTTGTAGGCTCTAAGCCCTGGTTTGAGAATGTGCATTTATTTTGCACGAGAAGACTTTATCTCCTCAGCAGGAATATATCGACATTTCCCTAGAGAAGTCATATTTCTTGTCCAACAGGTTTCTTATAAAAGCAAGTGGCAGTCTCTTTCTTTGAGCAACATGTTCTTCCCCGGTAATTCTGTTAGTTCCCCGAGAGTATTCATTTTTCTACTTCAATGAAAGGTAGTCTCGTCATTATGGGAGATAGTTCGTTGTTGAGATGTTACTCTGATGAATGTTAGTCTCATCGTTATGGGAGATAGTTCATTGTTGAGATTTGTTACTCCAATGGATGGTAGTCTCTTCATTATGGGAGATAGTTAGTTGTTGAGATTTGTTACTCCGATGAATGGTAGTCTTGTTATTATGGGAGATAGTTCGTTGTTGAGATGTTACTCCGATTAATGGTAGTCTCGTCATTATGGGAGATAGTTTGTTGTTGAGATTTGTTACTCTGATGAATGGTAGTCTCGTCATTATGGAAGATAGTTCGTTGTTGAGATGTTACTCCGATGAATGGTAGTCTCGTCATTATAGGAGATATTCTGTTGTTAAGATTTTGTTACTCCAATGGGTGGTAGTCTTGTCATTATGGGAGATAGTTCATTGTTGAGATTTGTTTACTCCGATGAATGGTAGTCTTGTCATTATGGGAGATAGTTCGTTGTTGAGATGTTACTCCGAAGAATGGTAGTCTCGTCATTATGGGAGATAGTTTTTTCTTGAGATTTGTTACTACGATGAATAATAGTCTCGTCATTATGGGAGATAGTTCACTGTTGATATGTTTACACAAATGGATGGTAGTATCGTCATTATGGGATATAGTTCGTTGTTGAGACTTGTTTACTCCAATGAATGGTAGTCTCGTCATTATAGGAGATAGTTTTTTACTGATATTTATGATGAATGGTAGTCTCATCATTATGGGAGATAGTTCGTTGTTGAGATTTTTTTACTCCGATGAATGGTAGTCTCGTCATTATGGGAGATAGTTCATCATTGAGATTCATTTTGTTCTAAAGAATTCATTTGTTTCCAGTCATAAGTATTGATGCTAATCATTTGTGACCTAACCTAATATTGGTTTTTACTGGTATTATCCTACCATTTCTTTCTCCTGTGAGTCGATGTTACTTTTTTTGCTATCTTCTTAGTGTATGGATAGTTTGCAGTTATCCGTCGATCATTGTTATCCTTTACTTTGATCCATCATATTTGAATTGATGATGCTTTATCTCCTCCTTGGGATTTACCCCAATAGAGTCGAGTCTTTCATTCACCAGTGATTTATTTTCCTGGTCGGATTTTCCTTTTGATCCTTTATTTTTTGTTTCCCCAATGGCATCCTGTGTCACCTTTGGATTTGTTTGTTTGCATGCACAATCATATGCATTGCATGACATCTTAGGGCAAAAAATAGGGCTTGGTTTATATTTAAGTATATTCAATCGCGTCTACATGGAGATTTTAACCTTCATATCTACAGATAGAAGACACTTAAATATGGGCAGTTGTTGTACCGCAATTTTTGCCCCTAATATTCCTCTATCATCTCATATCAACTCAACCATATCAAGATCACACTAGGGTTGGGTCTTCTCCATATCTCTATGATTGCCTATGAGGAATCACCAAGCACTTTAATTTTTATATTGTGATCATATATTTCTTGTGTTTATTAGCTTGTAACTAATAAATATAATGAATGTTTACTCTAATTGATGATACTATAGGTAAGGGCATAACACATTTCATCAGGTTGATTCATAGGTTCATGAGTTTATTTCCATGCCTTATTCAACAAAGCTTCATTGAGATTCAAGTTTCATCATTGAGAGTTATTTAGAGTAATATTATGACAAGGTCTACTATGATTCATCATGCCTCAATTTGTCAAAGGAAGTAAAAAGATGCAAGAATTGATTGAAGAAGTTTGACCTAATTGGACAAGTTCTTGATTCCTTGATCACAAGTGCATAACTCTCTCAATGCTTAGTATTTGGAAGTGGTTATTGTTGCTATGGTTTCTTATTATCATTCACAACAACTTATATTCACATGGCAAAAGTTATTATGCAAGGAAGATTGTCAAGATTGAAAGGGGTTTCCAAGTCATTTGGGTGCTTTAGGAGCTAGGGTTTTGAACTTCTAAGGGCTATATCTTGTTTATATCTTGATATTTTTGAGTGATTCCAAATATATGCTTATCTTTAAAGGGTTATCAACCATTCACTTCAAATGTTTCAAACAAATTTTGTATGGAAGATTCCTAATGATGAAGAAAGATTACAAGTCCTCTAGATAGGCCATCTAATTCCCTTATGTGACTTCAAAGGATCATAACTTGGTCAATTTTTATCTCCTTGAGCCTATTCTTTCTTCATATTGATCTTAAGAATGTGAACTTCAACTTTTCTTTTATGTGAAAAGCTTAAAAATGGTTGGAAGATGCCTTCAGATCTCAAAGGATTATACGTCACCTCATGAATTTTCACCAATTTTACGAGGCCATAAATTCTTCAATACTTGGTATTTTTGAGTGATTCAAGTTTCAAAATTCTCTTTGGGAAGCCCACGTCAAGATAGCATCATTGGTAAAAGCAATATTTTGAAGGAAGGCCTTGTTTGGAATCAAAACATTATAGGTCACTTTTGAAGAAAAACTTGGAAATTTTCTAAGTACAAAAAGTCAGCATCTTTTTCTCAACTTTGACTAAACACAACTTCTAGCTCAAGCATCCATTTGATATCACTCTTGGAACATTGCAAATAATGTGACCTTATCTTTCAAATGCTTCAAGAATTATACCCTAAGACCATTTGAGCTGTGAATATCATTGATTCAAAGTTGGTACCTTGAAACTGAAGTTTCACTTTAAGTCAGATTCCAATTTCCATAATGTGGCTTCTATTGTTATTTTGACTAGAGTTCTTGGGGTTTACCCTGAGACATTGGGTTGTTTATTTTCTTTGTGTGCAGGTTATTCTGATTATATGCTTTTTCTTATATTGGAAATTCATTTGTTTACAGTCGTTACTCTTCCCAATTTTTGTGAAGACTTAATGCATTTGAAGCTTGGTTTTCTTAAGAGGTTTATTATCTTTTCTTGTTTGGTTTCAAATCCAAAGGATGAGAATTATACATTGACTCATTGTGTCAAGTATTTGTCTTCTTGTTGGTTAGACGGTTATTTTCCCTAGCTTTTATCTTATGCTTTAGGATAGTCCCTTCATCTCCTCCCATCTTCTTTAATTTCAAAAATCTTCTCCCTCCTTTTCAAAACTATTCTTGTTTTCTAAACTTGAACCGCTTTCACAATAAACTTGGACTTAGGTCCATGCATTTTCAAAAATATTTTCTTAATCAAACTTTAACCAACTTAATAATACCTTGACATTTTTGTGAGAAGACTAAAAGTCAATCAATCTCATTCAAACTTTTTTCCACTTTGGCTTTTTATTTTAAAACTTTTTTCTCAAAAGATTAGACTTTTGTCAATCCTTGTAGTGATGCAAGCTACTATACTTCTAAGATATGTAGTGAAGTGAGATATTTTCCACTTGGGTGCTAAGTGAGGCTTTGTTGATTTTAAAATCCAAGCTATATCCTCCACTTTGAGATGACGCAAATTCTCCTTTCTTATGATTGTGGGTAGTAAGTATGTTCTTCTACTCGGATAAGACGATGATGTCTAGCCTCTTAAAATTAACCAACACATTTGTGTTTTAAATTTTTAAATGGTGAACTACGAGTATCTTGATCCCCTATTTCATGGAAGGTGGTACGTAGGCACTAAAGGTTCGCAACCGCGGCGGGTGCAAAAATTGTAAAATATATTTCTTTTCTCACCTTCACAATCTATTTTTGTATACAACTCTTATAGCCAAAATACAAAAAATTTCAAAGAGTTTCTTGTGGAGTACCGTAGATGTTTAGGGTGATAATACCTTCCCTTTGCATAAGCAACCCCCCACATTTAGATTCTCTCCCCCTCTTTTTGGGTTATTCTCTATTTTCCCATTCCTTTGGAAATAATAAAGTGCGGTGGTGATTTTTATTTTAATCTGTGCGAGTCAAGTCAATCCAATGGCTTAGTCTCAACATTTCTACCGCTACACATACATGTCCATACATTTGCATACACATTTCCATTTTCGCCCTTATCTAATTATCCATGCTAGTTTATTTTATGAGATTCATAAAGGAATTCGGGAAAGTACTAAATTATGGAAGGAGGATATTAACCATTGAAGACTCAAATAATCTTAGTCCTACAAGTTCAATTAAATAGAGAAGGCAACGCTTCACTATACAGGCATACACAACGCCTCATATGCAACTATTATTGGTGATTCAAAAGCAACAATATCAATAAGAGCAATGCCCTCACGAAATAGGTATGCCCAAGAAAAGTCAAGGGCCACCCCCATGCTATGACAAGTCCAAGAACTAAGAAGCATCTCCTAAAGTCAAGTGGATAAAAAAATCTCTTCCATAGGATCATCTGACTTATTAATTTCAATTTGTAATTTCCAAGTTGCTAAGTTGTATTTGGTATAACTTTGTATATTTTGATTAAGTAATTCGAATAAATAATCATGCATGTTTTTGAAATCGATCATTCGTATTCACTCTTCTATCACTTTCTATAAATAATCAACGACTTTCCATTTTCACTCTTCTTTTCTATCTTCCATTGCATAACTTTAACAAACTTCGAGGGAGAATGATGAAAACTAAATAACTGAATTTTGCTAAACTATGCTTTCAATGGTAAGACCGAGCTGACGATGTAAGACATTGTTTCACTTCCCAAACATTGGAGATATAAGGAGTTAATCCGTAGTTAACTCCCTCGATCCAGGAGTTGGAGTTTTGTTCTATTTTCTAAAATAAAAAAATCCTTAATCATAACCAGGGGCAGGGTAGATTTTGATTAATTCAACGATGCATTCGAATCCTAGGAGAATCGGTACATCTAAGAAAAGGTTCAAGCATATCTCCTTCCTCGATACATCATTAAGGAAACGATCCAAGCAAGTTCGAGCACATCATCTTCCTCATGCACATCAACAAAGATTGAGGAAGCAATCGATAAAGACAAAGTTCACAACATCTTCTTCCTCAATACATCCTTCAAGGTCGAGGAAACGATAAGGACAAAGATTACAGTAACAGCATGGCAGTCACAAATGTTCAAAATTAAAAAGCAAAAAAGAAATTCAAAAAAAAAGAAAGCCCGCTAAGTCAAGTAACAATCAAAAAACATGACTTAGGCAAAAGTTAGGGCATCCCGATAGGACCAGATTAACAAGAATCGGCCCATGTAAAAATAAGGGATTCTCGTCAATGCTTGAACTTTATCTACGCTTCTCATCATCTGCGTGACTACGAAATCTCTCTTGGAGATTGAACGCATCTATTGCATTAATTGGATTAAAGATTGGAGAACATAAAGAAGAATGGGGTGGGCTAAATAAATTTTGAGCCTTATATCCTTTATTTCTTAAACCACGAATCATGGCCACGTTACAACCCTCAAAAGCTCTAATTGAAGCAAGGTTAACTATGAAAGCATACTTGGCAAAATTTGTGTTAAATTGACTCCTATTTTTCTTAAAATTATTGCTAACCCCTTTGCTTCTTGGAATATCCATCTATAATCATCCATTTCTATTCAAAATTCAATTTTTAAAACTTGCATGTGCATCACTAAGAATTACTTTTCAAATGTACACTTTTATAAACGAAACAATACTTAGCATCAAGGAGATCTCAAAATTGGTTTAATTTGAAGTGATCCTTTCCAAGAAGCTCATAACTAGGGGAAAAGCATCTAAAGAAGAATCTTATAATCATAAGTCAGACTAATGATCGTAGGAGTATATCACATAAAGATCCTATTGACAATGGGTGATCATTCCGAGATTCAATCAACTCAGATCGCATTTCAAAGCATCGTTCGATCAGAGGAATACCTTTTGAAAAGGCATTTCTTAAATCAAGTTCATATCACAACATGGTAGGACTCGGTTCCCTCATTCGACCACTTCTCAAGGCTCTAATAATCAAGGGGTAACCTTAAATAATCAAATCTTAGGTAAAATCAAGCTTGCGCCTGCACCTGCGATACAATTATCAAAATCAAGCTAACATTATTCATCTTGTCCAAATATACTCAAAAACACCACGACAACGCAACATATAATGTTGGGGAGTCAGTAACACAAAACTAATGGTTTAAAAGGAGAGAATATCAAAAACATTTACAACACATTTGGTGCATAAACAAAACATTTAGTGCATATACAAACATTTGGGGGCGTATATGTGGTACATATACATAAATTTGGGGCATATACATTTAATACATATACATTTGGGTTCCATATTAATCTAGGGCATTATGCATATACATCATGCCCAACATTTTTCAAATCTACTTTGCTTAAGCTACAAACTTTCTTGGGACCTATTGTTGAATTATCTTATCCACAAAAACAAACGAATACCTTAGTTGAGAACAGACACAACCGGTAAACTCTGATCTTATCTTTGGTCTAGTTATCTAAGATTCAATTACCAAAACACTTTTTCAAGTATCTATCCTCTAGGTCATGGTAGGTGTGTGAATTATCTGGATTACATTATTTATCCTCTAGGTCAAGATAAACGCACAAACTTTCCAAATATCTATCCTCTAGGTTGTGGTAGGTATGTCAATTTTCGGGTTTATGTTATTCATCCTCTAGGTCATGATGAATACATAAGTCTATTCTCGTGTCATTTATCCTCTAGTTCGTGATAAATGCACAAGTTCTCCCTCGTAGTATCTATCCTCTAGGTTGTGATAGGTATGCAAATTATCGGGTTTATGTTATTCATCATCTAGGCTGTGATCAATACATAAGTCTATCCTTGTGTTATCTATCCTCTAGGTTGTGGTATATGTGCGAATTATCGGGTTTATGTTATTCGTTCTCTAGGTCGTAAAGAATACATAAGTCTATCTTCGTGTCGTTTATCATCTAGGTCGTGATAAACACACAAATTTTTCAATTATTTATCCTCTAAGTTGTGATAGGTATGCAAATTTTCAGGGTTATATTGTTCATCCTCTAGGTCGTGATGAATACACAAGCATATCCCTGTGTCACTTATCCTCTAGGTCGTGATAAATGCACAGGCTCATCCTCATACTGTTTACTCTCTAGGTTGTAGTAAATATATGAAATCTTCGATATAATTCATTGTGTTAGTCTCCATGCGATAATGCATTATCAAGCTCTATTTTATTCATTCCCTAGACTGTGATGAATAGACAAAATATGCATTAAGCTTACTATGTTAGTCTCAAAGCATTAGCAAGTCAATTTTAAAACTTGTGTTGTTTACCTCCTAGGGCGTGGTAAATGCGCAAAAATTTAGGATCACTTTTCTAGGTATTGGTGAGTTATCCACGTCGTCATACTTCTTGTGCTAACTCTGATAAGATGATACATCATCATCTTTGCCTATCTTTCTTCATTCTCTAGGGTCTGCTTTACAATATATCTTTATCTAGCCAACCTTGGGTCAAATTTTGGGGTGTTCCATTATTTAATAACCCTCCGATTCGAATGTGTGAGACCTGCATTCTCGTAAAGTTCAATCGAAAAGTAATTAAATGGGGCATCTCTCATACCCTAAATTTTCCCCGTTATTGTACCCCAAAATTTTCCCTCTCATGTTTTCCAAGGTTTTCTCTTATATGGGTGGTCACAAACACTTGGTTAAAGAAAAATAAAAAATTTCAAGATAAACAAGGTGTCTTTGATTGGCTTTGAGACAAGATGTTTTCGATTAGCCCCTGAGCAATTTGTTTTTTTTCGATTTTCATCTGGACAAGGATATTCGATTGGGCATCTAAAACCCTTCGACCAAGCTTTGGGGCTGCAAGTCTTTGATTTGGTACTGGGCCTCCTTCTATCAAGATAAGTTCACAAGGTCTTCAATTGGGCGCTGGGCTTCCTTCGATCAAGTTAATTTCACAAGGATTCGACTGTGCAAGGCAAGAACCCCCTACAAGTTTGTTTCGATTCAAAAGGGCAAAGGCTTCCCCTGTGCATGCTTCGACTGGGAAATTTTTCCCTTTGAAACTGCTTGCGTCAACACTATCTCTGAACCTTTCAACATATGATTGCCACATTATGAGCCCAGATTAGTGAACCACTCTAAGAATGCATGAAACATACATGCGCGCTATTCGAAAGACACACAAAAGGGTCATTCGAAGGATTCATAGGTGTTTCCATTCGAAGGATGTATAGGTGTTCCATTCAAAGGATGTACAGGTGTTCCATTCGAAGGAAGTAACAAAAGGTCCATTCGAAGAAGAATTCAGAAGGTCCATTCGAAGGGTACACAAAAGGTTCGTTCGAAGAAGTATTTAGAAGGTCCATTCGAAGGGTACCCAAAAGGTCCATTCAAAGAAACATTCAGAAGGTCCATTCGAAGGGTATACAAGAAGTCCATTCGAAGGAGGTAACTTAAGGCCAATCAAAGGGTAAGGCCTGAAGGCATTAGAAAGTCAAAGGTGTCCAGGTTCATCCAAGATTTCAAAAGAGGCATGAATATTTCAAAAAGGAAATATTTTAATATGTCTAATTTTGGTCTCATTGCTTTCAAAGCTGGTTAATGCTTGTCTCTTTCCATTTCCATGCGCACCACACTCCTATAAATACTAGGCCTAGGACACATTGCAAAGGGGACGAAAAAGGAGGAGACCACATACACACGCATACGCTGCCTCATAAGCCATACTAAAACTATCAAAATCCTCATAAGTAGTCCCGATCGAAGGAGTCTTCAACAAACACTCTATTCACTCCCTAAAGTCTGCAGGAAGTGTTCCCAATCACTAGCCCCTAAGCAAGCATCTCTACATCTAGAAGTTCCCAAATCGAAGCTTCCAACTATTGGTAAGAACGGGCAAGAGATCATACTTTACGTTTCCATGATATATTAACATTTGTATTGCATTCGATTTGTATTCAAGATTAAGGATCTGGGTTTGACACCCAGGTCTGCATTTTGCTTTGTTTCTAACACTTGCTGCAGATCTAGCATGAATAGACCAAAAACACACAAGATCGAAGGACCTGGGTTCGATAACCAGGTCCTGCATCTTTCTTTTGCTAACATATCTTTGTAGATTCAGAGCCCTCACAAGTGATCCGTCAGGCCCTTTCAACAAACAATGCCCTCGGAATCGAAAGCCACGTCCCTTCACTGGATTGAAGGGTAACATCCGTTCACTGGATCGAAAGATAACCATCTTCTCCTGGATCGAAGGAGACAGCTTATTCTCTGGATCGAAGGAGATATTTCCTTCTTTGGATCGAAGCTTCCCATTTTTCTCCCTGGATCGAAAGATCCCCTTTGTATTTTTATTTTTGTTTTTGTTATTTCTTTATTGACCTTATCATTTGAATTAACTTTAAATCAAAAAATCACAAAAAAAAAACATTAGGTTAGTGTTTCATTAATCAAATTAATTTTTTAAATAAATTAATTAATCATTTTAACCTTTTCTTGGAATTAAAATTAAATATACTTAAGTTTTATTTTCTTTTATAAATAAAAGCAAAACAAAAAGATTTCCTTTTACCTTAGGATTTAGAAGTCCATTTTAATTCGTTTGCGCATTTATTAACTTTAGAATTTTTTTTATCTTATTGTAACTGATTCCCAGTTTGTAATAGTATCTAGGAATTTACTTTTCGCATTTCTATAATGTACCTCTCACAAAGCCATGTAATAGCGTAGATTTACATTCCCGCACTTTACATTTCTGCACTTTAAATTCCTGTATATATATTAACTGCTAGTAACTAGGATTGCATGACAAGACTGAAAGAAAACTTTAGCAAACCCTAAATGCACAAGATAAATAACTGAACTAAACACAATTTCACATGCACACCTCTAGGGTATCCCACTTCGGTTGCCTTCCGAAAACAGTCACAATTCTCGAAAAGTGAGAAGTTTTAGTGGTTGTCCTCTAGTTTGAAAAGATCACAAGTCCCTCGATGACCCTCTCGACGTTGCCTCAGTTAAAAGTGATCTTAGAACTTTAGGACAGTCACTAAAATTCCTTTCCAAGTTTCCTTCGTGACCGTAACGTCCCTTCGAATGTCCCTCATACATCCAACGATAGGGCTACCTACTAACTAATAGTAGGATAACACTGTCTAAAGGATAGGAGGAAAAGATTAAACTTTTTCAAGTACAAGTAGATAGATGTTAGATGCTTGCTAAAATAAAACAAACTTTTTACACTTAAACATTTCAAAAACACTTTAAAAAATATTCGCTTTGTCAACACTCTGGAGGACTGATACAAGAGTTATCATAAAGCGAATCACCACACTAAGGCATTTCAAAACATTTTTCAAAACATTTTTCAAAACACACAAAGCACAAGCAATTTGCAAAACATGAGCTAGCATCTAAGAGGCCGTAGATAACTACAGATGGAAAGGGTGCTAACACCTTCCCTTTCCATAATCTACCCCCCTTACTCAAAAAACTCTCAAAAAGGTCTTTTTATGTTCTTTTCACCCTTTCTTTATTTTGGATAAAAGAAAAGTCGGTGGCGACTCTTGCTTACCGCAAAATTTGTGAACACAAACGCAAAACCAATATTAACAGTCGGTTCTTCCACCGTATCACACCCGTCATTTTCAATGATCATTTTTACTTATATTTTATTGTTTCCCAGATTATAAATTTCTTTTGTTTCAATTGGTGTACTTTTGGGTTTTATTCTAATGGGTTTTTTTCTTGCATAAGAGGGGGTGTATTGTTTCGAAATGGACCATCAAAATCTGATGGCCCATTAGTTTTGTTCTTATACTTAGAGATAGAGGTGTATTTTTTTTCCCTTTGATCAAAGTTGTTGGCCCATTAAGTTTTGACCCATTTATAATAAGAAAAGGGAGGTGCATTACTGTAGATAAACGGTGTCTCTTTTAAAACCTAACAACCCATTCCAGTTTTTATACAAGTCCATTAAAATTGCTTTTGATTAAACAAGAGAGGGGTGTATTGGGCTTAGCTTTGCAGCTAAGCCCATTTGGGCTACGTCTATGTATAAGTTCAAAAGGGGGGTGCTTAGAATATGGTTCGCCCAATGGCTTTTGAGGCCCACTTTAGTAATAAGAGGGGTGTATTTGGGAAACACAATAAGCTGGATAGATAACATGCCCGTTTATTTTCAATTCTTGGTTTTTCTAATTTTGTTATTTAATTTTGTCACTTAATTATTGTCATAATCATTATTATCATATATTTTCCTGCTATATTATTATTAACTATTATTAATCAATATTATTTCTATCATTATTTTATTATTATTGAAAAAGTCAAAATAGGGATGAAAACCCTAATCCCAAAATCAACCAGCGACACCCTAATGACCATCAACTACGCAAGCCCAAAACCCAGCAAGAACAGATATTATGCAAATCAAGTAAAAAATATACAAATCAAATGTACAATTTACAACCTAATCATATCTAATTGTATCATTTGTGTCTAATTACAAAAAAATCATTTGAATACAGAAATCAATAAATCTTTCTAAATCAATTACAAGATCAAAATCTTCAATCAATCCCTAATTTTTAACTAGATCTAAACTGTAACGCTGAATTTGATAAAATTTCCTAATTTACTCTAATCTAACCTATAAATAAGAAACCTAATTCTAATTGAAAGACGACGAAAAGTGGAAGAAAAGAAGAAGAAGAAACCGAGATCTGGGCTTCGAAGTTCGAAACCCAATATCTGTGTCGCTACACTGCCGTCACCTTCGAAGCCTTCAATCTTCATCCGATGTTGTCTGGCATCCTTAAACGTCTTCAAAACCTAGGAATCAAAGAAGAAAAGGGGAATCAGAGGAGAAAATACAAAGATCAGAGAATAGATTCGAAAGCTCTCAACGCTGGAGGTAACACTTAGCTTTTGTTTTGTTGTTTTTATTTTTTTGATGTTGGGGTTGATCTGCGTGGGGGGGTTTAGGGTCGTTGCCATCAGAATCATCTCCGCTTCAGGCTGTCGCTGTTAGGGTTTTCTACTCAATAATGATTCACACCCCTTGGCCTTTGGGCTAAGAAACATTTTCCAGGATCAAGCCCATGCTGCTATTTACACCCCTAGGAATTACTAAGCTTGAATAAATTACACCCCCACCCCCCTGCGTTTTTCTGAAAATTAATTTTATTTTTTATATATTTTATATTTCATTTATCTATTTTTATTTTATAATTAATACTTTTATTAAATATGTTTATTTTAATAAATTCTAATAAATTGTTTATTTTTTAATTCAAATCTTTTTTAATACTAACTCATTTTTTTACACTTAAAATTGCATTAAATTTTTTTTTTCTCATGCATTAAAAATATTTTTTTCTCATATTACATAATATATTTGAAAACATCTAACTAATCAAATACTAACCCTTTATCTTTACTAACCTAAATTCAAACTCATATATATTTTCAAAAAGGATTATAAAGATATTTTTTATCAACTGCGAACCTCGTCTACTATTCCACAATTTACAAACTCAGATTTGGTTCAAGGAGTATTTGAGATATTTCCATAATCCATAAAAAATACCAACCAACAACTATGAACTATGAATTAGGACACTGGTTCCTCATAAGAGTATACGTAGGCATACGACTTAAAATCATGGCGAGTTCCCCTTTTTAAAATTAAAACCCTATTCCTAAACCTTTAAATTAAACCCTAGTATCCTTGTGAACGATGTATATGAGGGGTGTCTAACACCTTGTCTAAAAGAGTCAAAAACTTAGAATCTCTAATCAAATTAGGGTTATCTATTATATTCCCTTCCCTAGGAAAAAAATTAATGAATGCGACTCTTATTTTTAAACCGATTATTACACCAACTTACCAAGGATTTTGCAAAAAAAGTGACAAGTTCCACTAGTACTTTTCCTATCCAATTTGTAACAGGCAAACTCAGAATCGGAATAACCAACCAAATTATAATCGTTTCCCTTGGAATACCAAAGCCCGGATTTTGAGGTACCAATGAGGTATCTAAAGATTCATTTTACGGCCTTTAAATGAGATTCCTTGGGAACCGTTTGATATCATGCACACATATTATACTCCAAAATTTGCCCTCTTATTTATAAACAAAATAGCTTATGCTTCATCATCATATTCATCATTTGCATTGCATTAACTCAATGATATGGGATCAAGGGTCCTTACTATGGGAGTGTGTATCACTCAAGAGGTATAACCTACAAGAATTAAATACCTAAAGTATCATCATCACGGGTACCCTTCTTATGCATGTGACTTGTTGGTTCAAGATATTTGCCAAGATATCTAATTTGAATTAGGGTTTGGAGCTATGATCTATCCCTCATATCCTGTGGCTATCAATTAGGGTTTTTTAACAAGAATATGATGTGATTGAATTTCCAAGCTTAAAATGATTCCATTGCTTCTTATAAGCCTCAAGGTATCCACATATGGCTTATTTATCTTCGCGTATTATCAAGGAATCAAGGTTGAGTGGATAATAAGAGAATTGAGTGTGTACAAGCAAAAGTCAACAGAAAGTTAAAGTTTGACCAAATGGAATTTTGAGTCAAAATCTTTGTCAAAAGTAAAATGTGAGAAAATGTGCTCATTTGTTGAGAAAAGTCAAAGATAATGATCAAAATTGAAGTTTCTTACATTTGAAGTTATCTTGAACTTAGAAATTTTTTCTGTTTTAAGAATTTTTATGATCATATGGCCATCTTTGCAGCCACTTATCTTATTCATTTGTGATCCAATATGAGCAAACAAGGTATAGAATTAAAGAGCGCGCTTCACACTATAACTTTGTAGAAGGAATTATTTTGAAATGATGAATGGAGAAAAAGTTATGAGGGTGAAAAGTTAATGATTAAACAAGCTTGAGAAGCTGATACTTAGTGGAAATTTAGAGATATTTCAAAATGCTCAAGTTTCTGACTTCAAGCCCAAAAATCATGATCGTCCAGGCATCATTTCAAGACAAGCCTAACTACAAAGATGCTTAGGAAGTTTCAATCTACATCTTTGTAGAAGGAATTATCTGAAAAAGTTTTTTGAATCAAAAGTTATGATGACGAGAAGTTGATGATTCAATGAGCATGACTATTGGATTCTTAAAACTTTTTCTAAGTATTGTTGATCAGCTTCATGGACCCGAGTTCAAGGTCAGATTGCACATGGTTCTGGGCATGCAGTTAAATCATGATCAATACCAAAGTTTTCCATCTCACTATAATCTACACCGTTGTAGAAGGGATCAAATTAATTTGATTCATGTATTAATTGATATGAGGGTTATAAGTTGATGATTAATCAAGATTTGAAATACAAGACACTTATGAAATTTTGACCAGTTTCGACAATATCAAGTGGCTAACTTTGAGGTTATTTCCCAACTGATTCCAAGCGTCATTTCAACATATGTTCAACACCAAAGTTGTGGTATCTTGTGCCCTCTTTATTGTGATACCTAGAACATCTCTTTGGATCACTAAGCCTGAAGATAGTGTTGGAGCACAAGGAAGATAAAAGGCAAAAAAAATATTTACTGATCGCTTCAAAAATAAGGATTTACAATGAATTACAATAACCTATTCCACTAGGCTATTTATACACACAAATTAAATCTAAAATATATCTTCTATAAAGATATAAGAAGATCTAAGATATATATCTTTCTAACAAAGATATAAACAATCTAAAAGATATTGCTAAAGATAAACTAATATCTAATTAAATCTAAATCAATTCTAACAAATAGAGATTCAAGAAGTTGTGCACATGAAGTTGACAAAGTAACAATCATCTCAGAGATTTTTGTCTAAGTGTAAATCCAATGGAGACAACATGTTTTCGGAGCCAATTTCTCTGAGCCTACAAGATTTATTTAAAAGGTTCATTAACTACGAAGTTTCTCGCATCTCTTCCTGCTACAAGATTTCAGAAGGACTCATGGTAAAAAAAGGCCTGAAGTGCAAGTTATTGAAGTAGAAATAAGAGGATTCAATCAGTCTTTAATGCCTAACACTTAGAGAATTTACTCAAAGGTCGAATCATACATGGATAGGGTCACTTCAAGGGAAGATTAATCATTATTAGAAGCCTCATTTTAGATTGATATGAACACAAAAAATGTTCTATGGAACTTTCTCTTTCCATTATCATTGGGACGTTTGGATGTCAGTTTAGAAGATCATGAAGTTGGAAATTTGGTTACGAGTCGGCACGATAGCTTGATCAAATTGCACGTTAGGAGGCAATTTCTCGTGCTAAGACTGAGCATTAAGGTTGCAGGCACGCAAGTTGTAGCATATAGCCCGAGTATACTTCATATGGCCACAAATTAGCTTGTCACGCATGCGTAGAGAAAGAGTTAACTTCAAATAGCAATTTAAACTTGAAAATTAAGTTAATATCCACTACAAATATCCTACTCCCTCTACCACCTGATAAACTAAACAACAACTTAATAAAACTTTGACTCTCACTCTCTTTCTGTTGGAAATAAGACCTTTTATGTTAAAGAGAAGTGTGTGGGAATATTGAATGTTTGAATATAAATTTGATAAGTAGGATAATTCTTTATGGAGGATAAGAACTTTGTATTTTTTCTTGATACAAATGTTTGAGATTACATCTTTATTTATAGTACTCTAAGGAGAACTCTAGACACACTAATTCTAGAGAGTTCTCAACTCTAGAGATCCAAAGACTATTCTAGAAAATATTACAATTATAAGAAATATCTAGAGACTCCATATATTATAAGAATTCTCTAGAAAACAACTTAAGCCCAAAATAACTAAGCCCAAAAACCAATTAATAAATTTAGGCCCAAATCAAATTTAATATTTTCAACATCCCCCCTTAAACTTGATTTGTGACTCCAAGCATACTCCTTAGCTTCACGAAAGTTTCCAACTTTAGTGGCTTGGTGAAAATGTCGGCAGCTTGATCTTGAGACATTACATACTTCAACTTCACCTCTTTTTTCTCAATGCATTCTACTATGAAGTGGTAATGGGTGTCGATGTGATTACTTCTCTCATGAAAGACTGGATTCTTTGCCAAAGCAATTGCTGATTTATTATCAACACATATTTTCATTGGATCTTCTTGTGGCATTTTTAACTCTTTCAACAAGTTTCTTAGCCAAATTGCATGAAAAACGCATGATGTGGCGGTGACATACTCAGCTTCACAAGTTGATAGTGTGACTATTGGTTGTTTCTTCGACATCCAAGTGAAAGCAGTATATACCATAAAGAACACATAACCAGTAGTTCTCTTCCTATCATCCAAGTCTCCACTCCAATCGCTATCACTATAGCCAACAATATCATAATTATTAGAAGAGTAATATTGCAAGCCAAAGTTAGTTGTACCTTTAATGTATCTAAGGATTCTCTTTGCGGCCTTGAAGTGAGTTGTTGTTGGAGCTTCCATCTATCGGCTTACAACTCCTACAGCATAGAGAATATATGGCCTTGTACTTGTTAAGTAACGTAGACTTCCAACCAAACTTTTGTAAAGAGTTGGATCAACATTCTTCCAATTTTCATGCTTGCTTAACTTGCTACCACATTCCATCGGGGTGCCAACTGGATTGGCATCATTCATCTTGAACTTCTTAATGACTTCTTTGGCATAGCCTTCTTGGGTGATGAAAATTCCTTTGTCTTCTTGCTTTACTTTGATGCCAAGATAATATGCCATGAACCCCATATCTGTCATTTCAAATTCATTTGACATGTCTTTCTTGAACTCTTCGAACATGCTTGGATTGTTCCCTATGAAAATCAAGTCATCTACATACAAGCACACAATTAAAATATCTCCACTTTGCGCTTTGATATAGAGTGAATGCTCATATGGGCACTTAATGAAGTTCTTATCTTGAAAGTACTTGTCGATTCGAACATTCCAAGCTCTCGGTCCTTGCTTGAGACCGTATAATGCCTTCTTCAACTTCAAGACTTTTTCTTCTTGCCCTTTTACTTCATAGCCTAGTGGTTGCTCAATATAAACTTCTTCTTCGAGAAAACCATTCAAGAAGGATGATTTCACATCCATTTGATAGATCTTCCATTCATTTTGGGATGCCAAGGAAATGATCAGTCTAATAGTTTCAAGACGAGCAACATGAGAAAATACCTCATCATAGTCAATTCCTTGTCTTTGACTATAGCCTTTCGCCACAAATCTTGCTTTGTATCTCTCCACATCTCCTTTTGCATTCTTCTTTGCCTTGTACACCCATCTTACTCCAATTGCTTTATGTCCTTGTGGAAGTGTAGTAAGTTCCCATGTATCATTCTTCGTGATAGACTTGATTTCTTCTACCATGGAGTATCTCCACTTTATATTTTCTACCGCTTCTTGATAGCTTAGAGGCTCATAATCACCAAAAAGACAAAAGAGGTTAATGTCGTTTTGGTTTTCGGTTACCTCATAAAGCTCTTCAATGCTCCTTAGTCGTGGTGTCTTCTCACTTGAACTTGTTTTATCCAACCTTGGTGTCAGTGAGGAAGGTGGTGTAATATGTTCCTCTATCATTGGTTGTTCCATTTCTTCTTCTTCTTCTTCTTCAGAGTAAGGAAGAAAATCATACTTGTCTTCTTGAGCACTCCAATCTCAATAATCTTTTTCTTCAAACTCCACATCACGACTTATGATGATCTTTCCACTATTTGGGTTATAAATCTTGTACCCTTTAGAGCTTGAGTCATAACCCACAAATACATACTTCTCACTTTTATCATCGAGCTTTGTTCTTCTTTCATCTGGAACATGGGTATAGGCAATGCTTCCAAATACTTTGAGGTGAGAGATCCCAGGTTTCCTTCCACTCCATGCTTCTTGGGGTGTCTTTTCATGCACGCTTCTTGTTGGGGAACGATTTGTCAAGTAAACTGCACATGCCACTGCTTCGGCCCAAAACTCCTTCAGCATCTTCTTGCTCTTGAGCATGCTTCGTACCATGTTAAGTATAGTCCGATTCTTTCTCTCTGCTATTCCATTTTGTTGAGGAGATCTTGGAACAGTCAGTTGGCGACGGATTCCATGGTCTTCACAATATTTGTTGAACTCATTTGAAGTGAACTCTCCTCCTCGGTCAGATCTCATGGCCTTTATGGAAAGACCATTTTCTCTCTCCACAAGGGCTTTGAACTTCTTAAAGTTGTCAAATACTTCTGACTTCTCCTTCAAGAAATAAACCCATATTTTTCTGGAATAATCATCAATAAAGAGGATAAAGTATTTATTCTTACCAAACGAGTTGGGTTTGATTGGTCCACAGACATCCGTGTGTATGAGCTCTAGTGGCTTTGTCGCTCTTGACGTTGATTCCTTTGGAAAACTTTTTCGGAATTGCTTCCCAATTAGACATCCTTCACATAGTTGGTCTGGGTGGTTGATCCTAGGCAAGCCTCTCACCATCTCTTTCTTCGACAAACGTTCTAGACCATCGAAGTTGAGGTGCCCGAATCGTAGATGCTATAGCCATGAAGAATCGGTATAGCAAGCCTTGAGACACTTTGCTACGTCATTTTGAATGTTCAAGAGGAACATTCTATTTTTTGACATAGGCACCTTAGCAATCAAGTTATGACTACAATCTCTTAAGAAAATACTATGTTCTTTTAAGTGGATGTCATAGCCTTTCTCTAATAATTGTCCCAAACTCAAAATATTATTCTTCATGTTAGGCACATAATAGACATTGGATATGAATTGATGACTCCCATTCTTCAAGCGTATGAGAATTTCACCTTTTCCTTTGACCGGTATCCTTGAGTCATCTCTAAATGATACATCACCAGTTGCCGCTTCATTGATCTCTATGAACATGCTTCGATCTCCACACATGTGGTTGCTTGCGCCAGTGTCCAAGTACCACTTATTTCTTTTCTCTTCAACTTCGTTTTGACAGGCGAGTAGAAAAGTTTCTTCTTCTCCACCTTTTTCTTCTACAAAATTAGCTTTCTCTTCCACCTTCTTCGAGAATCTACACTCGGTTGCATAATGACCAATCTTGTTGCAGTTGAAACATTTGACTTGTGATTTATTGCTCCTCGACCATGAGGTTCCTCTTCCACGACCTCTTGTTTCTTGTGGATTCCAACTTCTTTCTCCATTGTTGAAGTTGTTGGAGTAGTTATTGCAACCACCTTTTCCTTCTCCTCCATGTCCTCGTCCACGTCCACGATATTGGCCACGACCTCGTCCTCTTTGGCTCTTGTAACCCGTATAGTTTTCTTCCTTTATGTTGAGTTGTAGTAATTGCTCCATAGCCTCCTTTTGTTTAATTTTTCTCTTTTGTTTTTCTTCATATGTTTGTAAGGAACCCATGAGTTGCTCAATAGTCATGGTCCTTAGATCCTTATTTTCTTCAATGTTGATAACAATGAAGTCAAAACTTGGATTTAAAGTGCGAAGTATTTTCTCCATGACTTTCACATCATCAACATCTTCACCATTTCTCTTAAGTTGATTGACTACAGTCAATACTCGAGAAAAATAATCTGAAATTGACTCGGACTCTTCCATAAATAAACGTTCAAAGTCACCTCTAAGAGTTTGAAGACGAATATTTTTTACCTGCTCAACTCCTTTGTTGCAAGTTTGAAGCTTGTCCCATGCTTCTTTGGCCGTTGTTGCGTTGGATATCTTCTCAAACGTATATGCATACACCGATTGATAAATTAGAAAGAGAGATTTCTTGTCTCTCTTTCTTGACTCCTTCAATGTCTCTATTACACATTGGCTTAGCGAGGATTCATCTTGATCCTTGAAGCCTTTCTCAACAATATCCCACACATCTTGAGCTCCTAGTAGCGCCTTCATCTTGATACTCTAATTATCATAGTTGTTCTTTGTCAGCATCGGCATTTGGAAAGGGAAACCACCATTCGCCATTTTGTGGATCTTGAAGCTCTGGTGCCACTTTGTTGGAAATAAGACCTTTTATGTTTAAGAGAAGTGTGTGGGAATATTGAAGGTTTGAATATAAATTTGATAACTAGGATAATTCTTTATGGAGGAGAAGAACTTTGTATTTTTGCTTGATACAAATGTGTGAGATTACATCTCTATTTATAGTACTCTAAGGAGAACTCTAGGCACACTAATTCTAGAGAGTTCTCAACTCTAGAGATCCAAAGACTATTCTAGAAAATATTACAATTATAAGAAATATATAGAGACTCCATATATTACAAGAATTCTCTAGAAAACAACTTAAACCCAAAATAACTAAGCCCAAAAACTAATTAATAAATTTAGGCCCAAATCAAGTTTAATATTTTCAACACTTTCTCCGTATCATCAATTTTGAACGTTTGAGAGGAGGAGTTTTGAAAACATGCGCCTGAGCGCTACCATAGAAAGCCATCACCATCATTCAGTTTCGATGGTTACAATTCAGTTACAAAATCTCAACCACAACAACAAACTCTCTTCTCTCTTAAGAACCTATAATTAAATCTGACACTCTCGTTCTTTCATTCTTCATCATCGTAACAAACTCATCTTCCACCATAGCCGAATTAATCTCTTTTGCTATCCCCTTCAAATAACGCTCACTATCATTCTGGTTCTCATCATCTTTGAGTTCATCCTGCTTCTCTCTTAGATTCACGATTACAAGGTTTTTCGGTTGAAAAAGCGTTTCCACAGTTCATACTTCATCTTGTCCTCCAAGAATCGAACAAATTCTGAGTTTATTTCTGAGAAGGTTAATTTTCTCAGACGCTAACCTTCATCATCAAGTTGTAGATTTTTCTTTTCCTAGTTTGCGAGCTTCGAGCCAGTAAGTTGTTCAAACTCTTCTCAGCATGATATACTTTCCATGATAGCTTCATTCACTGCATCTGTGTGCTCTGAGTAACTAGAGGCTGGAGTTTGACTCGAAATTGCCTGAATAACGTTATTAGATACCTAAAGTTTTCAGATCTTGAATCCGTACTTTATTTTCTCGGTGTTAGAGTTAATTTTAGTTAAAACTAAGCATGGATTCGAAATCCTCTCAAAAATCCGAGTATAGTAGGTTAAGTCTTAGATTTTTTATGGGGATTCATTGACGTCGGCCACCTGAGGTGCCGGAGAAGGTGACCGGGAGTTGAAACTCCGACGGATATTGTTATAACCCTAGGCATGACATCTTATTATTGGCTCATAAATAACACAATTCAACCGATTAGAACTCACATAATTTTGTTATGCTTCTTTTATTATCACCAATTCCATTTCAAATAAAAAAAGGGAAACGAGCATTGAATTATGATTGGATGGGAACTTTTTTCTTGTCTTGTGATGCTTTTAATAAAATTTACTTGTTTGATAGAGGTTAGAGATACATGGATAAAACATACCACATAGATAAAAATCTAGAGGATTGGATTTTTTGTTTGGACAAGCAGGCTTACGCATAAATTGGGTATGGGATTAACACCTTGGCTATTCACACCCCTGCGAGTAGTGGTTATGAGCGCCACTACCATATAATCTAGTTCAAATTTACTATTTCTAATACACCATCTGGCCTCTTGTTTCATAATTTTAATGCACATCCAATTTTTATTTTGTTTTCAATTTTTCCGGCTTGTAAAAAATATGAAAAAACATATTCATTGTTTAAAGTCCTTTAGAAGGCATTCCGCACTTGTTTCATAATTGTGTTTGTTGATTGTTTAAAGACCTACCTCGAAGTAGGCATTTTGTTGTGTGTTTACATTTGTTCCAAGAGACCTCAAAGAGGCATCCCATTCCCATTTCCCGTTGTTAAGTCCTCAAAGAAGGCAAGCAGAATAGGATTCAGAATCAACCCCCTAAATTTTAGTATGTGTCATCCTTAGCTCGCATTGTACGTCGATGCTTTGGAGCATGTTAATCTTGTTATCGAGTCATTTGAATTGAAAATTAATTCCCAATCAATCCCCTAAACTTTGTCTTGATCTCTAATCGGGCGACGTTGATGCTCCATATTTATTCATATTGCCTTCTATATCCTACATTTATTTTCGAAATCTTGGTTAGGTGCTTAGTCACCTTGGACATTCACTTCCCCCACTCTATATTTTTTTCCTTGGTGACATGATACCTTGGCTAAGAGTAGCTTTCAAGACCCCTTCTTTCCTAGATGAGATATCTATGGCAGGAACTTTACCCCTTTTTTACCTCAATGATTCGATATCTTGGTTAGGCCTTTTGACTTAAGCTAGTGTGCACTGCTCATGACATGTGTGTGCTCTCTTGATCTTGTTGACTTCTTGTTCCCTTTCCATCCTTGTATATACCATGTCCTCTTAGGTTTTTAGCCATTGTATGCTCCCTTCGGATTCACTTGTGTCG
This sequence comes from Vicia faba, assembly GCA_948472305.1. NCBI lineage: Eukaryota > Viridiplantae > Streptophyta > Magnoliopsida > Fabales > Fabaceae > Vicia > Vicia faba. The sequence continues at coordinate 766,811,386 of OX451740.1, read as the reverse complement.
CTTTCGATGCAAGTTAGACATTAGGATTATTATCCATGAATACTAACATAGGTAGAGATTTCCTTTTCAAGCTCAACCTTATAACCATCATTGTATGACAACATGAGGGATTAGATTTAGGATAGTCTCCCTTAGATGTTCTCTTTTCATTTTGCATCCTTAAACCTAAACCTTTTTCTTGGAAAATTCATAAGACATCTAACAATTTCCAAATCATTTTTCAAGGTAAAAAATATCAACCAATTCAAACTCTTTTTTTGCCTTCGGGCCTTTTCTTTCAAACTTTCAAAAAGAACATGTTAATTCACTTCTGTGTTGACGCGTGAGTCTCCAAAGGTCGGGCTCCGGTAGAAGGCGAAATTAATATTGTTCATTAAAAAACATAAAACAAACAGAAATTATTGATCTGAACTACGACGCTCTGATTCCTTAAAAGGGATACGTAGGCATCTGGTCGCGGGGCTCAGCCGAGTGAAACTTTGTAAATATTTCCTTATTTTACCCGTGTTTTCTTTTGCATGCATTCCCTCTTTTAATTTTCTCTTTTTAGATCGTAAGCATTAGATTTAAACACACCCTTTGATTTAGAGTAACAAGAGTAGATCTCGTAGAGTACTATGGTCTTGTGGGGTGCTAATACCTTCCCCTCACGTAACAGACTCCCTTACCCGATCTCTCAGTCGTTTAATCGTGATTTCACCCTTCTCGGGATTACTCGATGTTCACCTTTCCCTTCCTGTGGGATAAAAAAAGTTCGATAGCGACTTCATTGATTTCATCTCGATGATATTCCAGTCAGTTATTTCAACACACAAACATTAAACATAATATCAGGACGAGATGTTGTAAGATAAAGAAGAGAACCAATCATACCTCTATACCTTTTTACCTCAACATCCTTACCTTTCTCATCCTTGTCTAGATTCCTATTTGTTACCATGAGAGTATCAATCTCCTTAGCATTGTCCATTCTGAATCTCTTAAGTAATTCGAGACAATACTTGGTTTGACATACAAATGTTCCTTCATCGAGTTGTTTAATTTTTAGCCCTAGAAATTAGTCCAACTCCCTCATTAGGCTCATCTCAAACTCTCCTTGCATAAGCTTAGAGAACTCCTTGACAATATGAATATTAGTAGATACAAAAATGATATCATCTACATAAATTTTAACTAATAAAATATGTTTTCCTTGACGTTTAATAAAGAGAGTAGTGTAAACTTTCCCTCTAGAGTATCCTTGTTCAAGCAAAAATTTCCTAAGTCTATCATAACGTGCCCTAGGGGCTTGTTTAAGACAGTATAATGTACATTTAAGCTTGAAAACATGATTAGGAAACTCATCATTTTCAAAACTGAGAGGTTGAGAAACATACACCTCTTACTTATGTATCCATTAAGGAACGCACTTTTTACGTCCATTTGAAATAATTTGAAGTTCTTAGAGCAAGCATAAGCTAATAAAAGGCATATAGCCTCAATTGGGCCACCAGAGAAGAAGGCTCCTCATAATCAATTCCCTCCTCTTGGTTATACCCTTGAGTCATAAGACTGGCCTTATTTCTTGTTATCACACCATGTTCGTCAAGCTTATTTCTAAACACCCATCGAGTGCCTATAATTTGATGATCTGTAGGACGAGGGACAAGATCCCAAACGTTATTTCTTTCAAATTGGTTTAATTCTTCTTGCATAGCAATAAGTTAATGCTCATCAAGTAAGGCATCGTTGATGTTTTTAGGTTCAACCTGTGATACATAAGCATAATGACAACAAAGACTACTTATTTTAGAGCGAGTTGTTACCCCCTTTTTTATATCACCTATAACATTGTCAAGAGGATGATCTTTGGATGTTCTCCACTCCAAAGGAAGGCCATTATTTTCTTCATGACCATCACCATCCTTCTTTTACTGGGTTTCATCTCCATCCTCCTCAATCTCCACCGCTTTAGGTTGATCAACTCCTTCATCGGTGTTTGAGTATGTCTTTCATGGATGCACCTACACCATGAAAATAACTACCTTTCCCAACACTATTTGGGGAAGTCTCATCAAAAGTAACATGAACAGACTCTTCAATAATAAGTAATCTCTTGTTATAAACTCTATATGCTTTACTAGATTGTGAGTATCCGAGAAAAATACCTTCATCGGCTTTCGCGTCAAATTTTCCAAGATTGTCTTTTCCATTATTTAAAACAAAATATTTACATCCAAAGACATGAAGATGAGATAAATTTGGTTTTCTACCTTTCAAAAGTTCATAAGGAGTTTTGTCAAGAATTGGACGAATAATTATCCTATTCAAGACATAACATACCCTGCTAATAGCATCGGCCCAAAAATATTTTGGTAGATCACGATCGTGGAGCATTGTTCTTTCCAACTTCGCTAAAATGCGATTTTTCCTCTCAACAACACCATTTTGTTGCGGATTTCTAGGAGCTGAAAAGTTATGTTCAATACCAAATTTATCACAATATTCTCCAAAGAGGTGTCTTTCAAATTCACCTCTATGATCGCTTCGAATAGCAACTATCTTTGAGTTTATTTTATTTTGAGCAATCTTGGCAAAATGTGTGAAAGCTATGAATGTTTCATCTTTTCTACTTAAGAAAAAAGTCCAACAAAATCTAGAGTAATCGTCTACAATCACTAAACCATAATAATTTCCACCTATGCTTTTAGTCTGTGAGGGACCAAACAAATCCATGTGAAGAAGCTCAAGTGGCCTTGATGTAGAAATAACTTTCTTAGATTTAAAAGAGGCCCTTGTTTACTTACCCTTTTGACATGCATCACATAGGTGGTATTTAGAAAATTTTATTTTTGGTAGTCCAATTACTAAATCTTTTGAGACTATTTTATTAAGTAAGTCAAAGTTGACATGAGATAAACGTCTATGCCATAGCCAAGAGTCTTCACTCAAGGTGACAAGAAATTGATCATTATTCAAGGAAATCTCATTTAAGTCAAGAATATAAATGCTACTAACCCTCAAACCCTTAAACATACAATCCTTCTTTTCACTATGTTCAATTATGCAACAATATTTTGCAAAGGACACTTTGTATCCATTGTCACATAATTGACTAATACTAAGAATATCATGTCTAATACATTCAACTAACATAACATTTTAGATAGTAATAGTTGAGGAATTACCTATACTACCTTTTCCAAGTATTGAACATTTGTTGTGATCACCATATGACACAAATCCTATCTTCTTCTCCACAAAGTCGAAGAAGAGCGATATGTCTCCCGTCATATGTCTTGAACATCCACTATCGAGAATCCACTTTCTTATCATAGCATCAAGATATTGAACCTAAAAAAATAAAACAAGGGTGGTAGGTATCCAATTCTCATTGGGTCCTTTAGAGTGAGTTAAATCAATATTTCATTTGGGCAACCATTGAAAATCAACCTTAGGATTCAAAAAAGTCCTAAACTTGCATTTTTCAATCCTGTGACCCTTTTTGCAACAATAGTGACAAAATATGATACGATGAGAATTAATAATTCTATTAGGTTCTTTCTTAATCATAGAGTAATTTGTATGAGGCTTTTCAACCTTCGAGGACATAATAGGCATGTTCTCAATGGGATGATGTAGACTATCTAATTTGGTAGCAAGAGTACTCACTTCTTGTTGCCAAATTTGACATGTGTCACAACCATACTTATAAGATGACACATCCTCTTTTTAATTATTTGAACTATCTACAATAATTTATTTTAATGCTTCTAACTCATTTTTGGTTTCATAAACCTTGGCCTCTAAAAATGTGAAGACTTTCTCTTGGGAGGCAAGTCTTTTGTTAGCATTCAAGAACTATATTTGTATTTTTTTTCAAATTCATTTTCTAGTTCATTATAAGACAAAGTGAAAATGTTTGAATATTTAAGACTTACATCCTTTTTCTTGCCTTGTCGATGATTTGCCAGGAAACAATAATTTTCCTCTTCATCACTCTCACTTGAGCTTTCATTGCTTGAGGATTCACTTTCTCTTTCCCAAGCAACATAGGCTTGTATTGGCTTGTTTCTTTGGCCTTTTCCTTTTTTTTTGGAAAGAGATGGACAATCCGGTTTATAGTGATCGGGCTTACCACATTCGTAGCAAATAACATTTCCTTTGACTTTTTTGTTGTTCTCTTCTTTGAGGGATGAAGATTGCCTTCTAAACATCATGAGATTATTGTCGGAATGTTTAACTCCATTTTTCCTAACATACCGACTATATTTCCTCACAAATAATCCCATCTCTTTATCATCCGAGATCTCATCATCACTAGAGTCATTATTCTTGTTTTTCTCTTCTTTTGAGGATTTAGAGCTAGAAGCCTTAAGAGCTTTGGACTTCATAACTTCCTCCTTGTGACTTTCCTTATTCTTCTTTTTGTTCTCAAGCTTATTTTCATATTTGTCCAAGCAATTGAGTTCTTGCTCGTGTTCTTCAAGCTTACCAAAAAGTGAGGTGAGATCAAGTGTTTCAAGATTGTTAGCTTCCTTGATCGCGGTGACCTTAGGTTACCAACACCTGGTAAGACATCTCAAAACTTTATTAATAGCAATAACATTAGAAATAGGATTACCTAGTAAGTTCAAACTATTAATAAGATGAGAGAATCTCTTTTTCATTTCCCTAATGGTTTCTGAAATTCTGGTATCAGATATGTGATGTCGAAAGAGATGTCACGACACAAATATCTGTTTGCAAGTAAGGTGCAGTAAAATCAAAAGCAGTAAAAACACAAGATATTATTCACTCAGTTCAGTGTATAACAACACCTACTTTGGGGGCTACCAAGCCAGGGACAAGTTCACTAAATAGTATCAATTCATAGACCCTCAGTAAACAACTAGTTTACGATCTAATCACTTAATCACTACCCAAGATAAACTTTGACCTAAGACTCACCTAGGTATGAGGTCATCCTTAAATACCTTCAATCACTTACATAATTAATAAGTTTGGGACACTTCAATCATTTAATGCTTAAAAGCTTATGAATGATACACAATTAACAACCCAAATAACAACTCAAGTACTTAAACTAATACTTAGAGTGTATTACAAATAAAAAGCCTAAACTTCTAATCAGAAAGAAAGTATTCTTCTTTTAAAAATTGCTTGTCTTTGAATAAGGTAGCGAGTCCTTATATATGCGCAGCTTTGGGCTTGGGCTTGAAAATAAATATTCAATTTTTTTTGAATATTTCCATAAAAATAGGCTAAGATATAATTATGCATTGTGAAAAATATTCCTCCATATTTTTCGCAACTTGTAGTTCACAAATCCTGAGTTATAGAGTGCCGGAAATCAGGAAACAAAAGACTTAACTGATTTTGGGCTGAGATCAGTTCAGTAGGCAGATGTCAAGACATCTGCTTTGACATCATTCAAAACAATTTTGCTCCAAATGTTAAGACATTTAGAAAAACATTAACAAGTCTTTATTTTACCAAAATTGCTGCCAATAAACACTTACAAACTCCCCCTTTGGAAAATTTTGGCTAAAACATTGTTAGAGTATATTATCAGAGCAGCAGCACAATTATCAGAGCATTATCAGGGCAGCAGCAAGCAAGGCAATCAAAACATACATTCAGTTAGCAGTTAGCTGTTAGCACAGGGAGATGTCATAACATCTTCTGGGACATAAGGCTCCCCTTCAAGTATTGAGCTCCCCTTCAATCAATGGTCAGTCGTCAGTTAGTGGTTAGTGGTTAGTCAACCACTCACTCACTTTCTCTCCCCCTTTTTAGTCATAATATGCCAAAGAAAAGATGCAATCAAAGGAATATCAGTATTTGGGTACATACCATAAAATTAAAATGTCAAACACATGTAAGTGCCAAAAAAGAACCAAAGTGTTCAGAGAAACATCAAATAGTCTAACTGTCATCTTGACCAGTTGACTTGGTTGAACCAGAACTTCTTTCCTCACTGAAATATTCACCTTCAGAGCTCACTGCATCATCAAGGTTGATATCCTTTTGCATGTCCTTGATCATCTTTTCAAAAACTAGCTTCCTAGCTGAGCTCACTTTGATCACATCATCTAATTCCTTGCAAGTTTCCTTTAGTTCATTGATCATTTCATCCTTAGTGGAGGTGTTGTCAGCAGGAGAAGATGTTAAAACAATGTCTGGGACATGTTTTCCTAAAAAGAGCTTAAAGTGGAGGGTCAAGGTAGACTCCCTCTTGCATACAACATCATTTCCACTTAGGATTCCAGGGTGCAGATTTAGGATAGTTCCACAGAGGAGGGAAGGAAAATCAATTGGCATTTTAATGGCACAAGTTCCTGCATGTTTGATGGTCTGATCAAAGATATAAGTCCCATAATAAAAAAGTTTTTGGTTTCCAATAGCATAAATGAACTTTCCTAAACCAATGGAGATGGTTGAAGTGTGATTAATGGGAACCCAATTTGCAGCTCCAATCCTATGTAAAATTACATATTTCACACTTAGTTTGTTGATAGGAAGTTTGTTTTTCATTGGCCACTCACTTACTTGATTTGTAGTAATGGCTCTACATACTTGATTGTCTGTAACTTCCAGCTCACAACATATATCTTCAGACCTATCTAGAAATTTGTTTACAATGGTAGGAGAAAATTCAACACACTTTTCTCTAACAAAAACCTTTCTATATTCCTTACTCTTATGGTCAGCACAATCTATAGGAATATTAACAATAAACTCCTTAACAAGAGTTTCATAGCATATTGCAAACCTGGTAATTGTTTTCATCAGTCCAGCATAGGAGATCAACTCCATGATTTCCTTACATTCCAAAGCTCCATCTCCTAGTTCTCTCTCCAGGGAAATCCTTCTTTGATACACATACTTCCACTTTTCAGCATTCTCAACAGAGTTAAAGGAGATATTATCAAGTGGGGAATCAGGAACTCTAAAGGACAATTTCTTATTTGCATACTTTTTGATAGGAGAGATGTCCTTGACATCTTGCTCGACATGATACTCAGAGTCAGTCTCTTCAACTAGAACAACTTTCTTCTTACTCTTGGACCTTTTTATAGCATCCTCATCATCATCAGCAGAGGTAACAGGTCTAGCTTTTCTCTTGCTAGAAGGAGGGACCACTTTACTTCCTACTTTTGGGGGTCCATACATGGTTCTCTTCTTGATTGTCTTGGGAGGGGGTGTGAAGCTTGCATCTTTCACTCTCCTGGACTTTAGCCTTCTAGCAATACCAGGTACAACATTAGTGATGAGTTCATTGTCAGAGAGCTCTTCAACATTGACAACATCCACAACATTGTGACATTCTCCATCCTTAGAGGCAGCAACATTTTCTTCAACATTTTCTTCTTCCACATATTTTAGGGCAGAGGTAGCAAGCTTCTCAAGTTTACTATCAACAACATCATTCTTGGATGATTCAGCAACATCATTTTTGGATGATTCATCATCACCATTCTTGGGATTACTTCCTTTGTCAATTGGAGGGGGCATGCGAGTAAGAGGAGTAGAAATCCCAGGCACAACAAATCCTTCATTTAAACTTTGTCCACAAGTCTTCTGATGCTTCTATCAACATTGACAATTTCTTCTTCAGTTCTATTGTCAGTAGCAGAAGAGGTGTTTCCTTTATCGTATTTAGATTTCTTAGCTGGTGATGATCTAGGTTTCTTGACCTTTTTATCAAGCAGAGGGGTCGTTGATAGAGGAGTAACATCTAGTACTATGTTAAGAGAAAGATTTTCATTTGCAGATTTTGAGGAAGATAATGTTTGATGTTGAGACATATTTGAAAAATTTCTGGCAAGGAGGTGAGGAATGGTAAGGGTTCTTCTTCTGTTGAGGAGAATGAAGAGTTTCTGAAAGTAGAGAGAAGAGATGTATTAGCGTGTGGGAAACAATTTTAGGCAGTCTTGTAATGATTGTTTATTTGTTGGAAACACAAACAATATGATATCACTTTGATGATATTCCCACACACTTTTAATTTCTACAAACCCTCATATAAACAGATCCCTAATTTTCCTCTTAAATTCTTAAATTAATTAGCATCCAAAGCTTTTGTGAAGATGTCAGCCAGTTGCAATTCAGTGGCTACATGTTCTAATTCCACAATCTTTACTTCAACAAGCTCTCTTATGAAGTGATGACGAATTTCAATATGCCTGGTCCTGCTATGTTGAATAGGATTCTTTGAAATGTTTATGGCGCTTAAATTGTCACAGAATAATGTCATGACATCTTATTTGACATTGTATTTTGTTAACATTTGTTTCATCCACACCAATTGAGAACAACTTCTTCCTGCAGCAATGTACTTTGCTTCAGTAGTGGATAGATACACACAATTTTGCTTCTTGCTGAACCAATATATAAAGTTATCTCCCAGAAAGAAGCATCCACATGATGTACTCTTTCTATCATTAGCACTCCCTGCCCAATCGGCATCATAAAAGCCAGTTAAGGCAGAATTTGATCCATGAGAGTACAACATACCATAGTCACTTGTCCCATTCACATACTTGAGAATCCTCTTTACATGGTTTTCATGACTAACATTGGGATCAACTTGATATCTTGCACACACCCCTACAGCAAAGGAAGTGTCTGGTCTGTTAGCTGTGAGATATAGAAGACTGCCTATCACGCTTCTGCAGATACTTTGATCTACACTTACTCTTTTTTCATCTTTAGTCAACTTCAGATGTGTGAGAGCAGGGGTTCTTTTGTGACTTGAATTCTCTATCCAAAACTTCTTTACTATATTCCTGGAATACTTGCTCTGAGATAAAAATATGGAGTCTTCCATTTGTTTAACTTGCAGACCAAGAAAATAGGTTAATTCACCAACAAGACTCATCTCAAATTCGGACTGCATCTGCTTGACAAAATGTTGAACCGTCTCATTTGACATCCCACCAAATACAATATCATCAACATAAATTTGAGCAATCATAATCTTCCCTCCTTCTTCTTTGAAAAAGAGCGTCTTGTCTATACCACCTTTCCTATATCCAATCTCCCCAAGGAATACGTTCAATCTCTCATACCAAGCTCTATGAGCTTGCTTCAAACCATACATAGCTTTCTTCAGTTTATAGACATGTTTAGGAAAATATGGATCAACAAATCCTTTTAGTTGTTTAACAAAAACTTCTTCATTCAGGTATCCATTCAAGAAGGCACTTTTTGCATCCATTTGAAACAATTTAAATTTCAAAATGCATGCAACTCCTAACAGTAATCTGATTGATTCAAGTATGGCCATAGGAGAAAAGGTTTCATCAAAATCCACTCCTTCAATTTGAGTATATCGTTGAGAAACTAACCTTGCCTTGTTTCTTGTGGCCACCCCTTTTTCATCAGATTTATTCTTGTATACCCATTTAGTGCCAATCACATTTGTCCCTTCCGGTCTTGCGACCAGATCCTAAACTTCATTCCTACTGAATTGTTCCAGCTCTTCTTGCATAACATTAATCCTGAACTCATCAGTTAAGGCCTCTTTGACATTCTTAGGCTCAATTTTTTATACAAAGCAAGAGTTTGAAATCCCTTCTCTTGATCTGGTAGTAACTCCTTTATTTGGATCTCCTATGATGAGCTCCTTAGGATGATCTTTATGAGTTCTGATTGAAGGTCTTTTATTGATCTGACTAGGCTGGGGATCTTGTTGAGTAGGATTAGAATCAATACGTGTGTCATTTGATTCGATTGTACTATCATGCAAAGATGTTCCAACATCTTCAGAGACATCTTCTTCAACATTCCATCCTCTATCATTAATAGTAACATTTATTGACTCCATCATTACTTTGGTTCTGGAGTTAAACACTATGTATGCTCTGCTATTTGTGGAGTATCCCAGGAATATTCCTTCATCGCTCTTAGAATCCATTTTCCTCCTTTGTTCACGATCAGCTAAGATGTAACATTTACTTCCAAAAACATGAAAGTGTTTTACAATTGGTTTTCTTCCCCTCCATATTTCATACAAAGTAGTTGAAGTGCCTTTCCTTAAAGTGACTCTGTTATGAATATAGCATGCAGTATTTATAGCTTCATCCTAGAAATGGTAGGGTATTTTCTTAGCATGATTCATGGCTCTGGCAGATTCTCGGAGAGTCCTATTCTTGCATTCTACAAACCCATTCTATTGAGGAGTAATGGGAGAAGAGAATTCATGGTTGATTCCTTCAGAGGAGCAAAACTCAGAAAATTTGTTGTTCTCAAATTCTTTTCCATGATCACTCCTGATTCTTATGACATGACTTTTCTTTTCCCTTTGGAGTCCTTGACAAAGATCTTTGAACACTTCAAAAGTTTCTAATTTTTCTCTAATAAATCTTATCCATGTGTATCTAGAAAATTCATCTACAACAACATAGGCATACTTCTTACCACCAAGACTTTCAACTTGTATAGGTCCCATCAAGTCCATGTGAAGAAGTTCCAATACTTTTGATGCAGTAAGATGTTGAATCTTCTGATGTGACATCTTAGTCTGCTTTCCAATTTGGCATTCACCACATACCCTTCCTTATTCTATCTTAAGCTTAGGAATCCCTCTCACTGCTTCGTCAGATATAATTCTCTTCATACCTTTCAGATGCAAGTGCCCCAATTTTTGATGCCATAGTTTAACCTCATTCTCTTTGGCTAAAACACATGTTGAGGAGAGGTTTAACTATTGAGGAACCCGTAGATAACAGTTGTCTTTAGATCTGATTCCTTTCATGGCAACTTCATTCTTTTCATTGCACACAAGACATTCTTCTTTGGAGAAGTTAACTTTGAATCCCTGATCACATATTTGGCTTATACTTATCAGGTTAGCTATTAGCCCTTTTACAAGTAACACATTATCAAGTTTAGGAACTCCTGAGCAGTCAAGCTTGCCAACAACTTTGATTTCTCCTTTTTCTCCATCACTAAAAGTTACATAAATGGTGGAATGAGATTTGACATCCACCGACAGATTCTTGACACTTGTCATGTGTCTAGAACGGCCAATTTCAAAGTACCAGTCATCTTTGGTTGATACTCTGAGAGAGGTGTGAGCAATGAGACTTCTAACATTAGACTTGGGAACCCACTGTTTCTTCTTTTTGTTATTTTGGGGAATCTTATTATTTTTGGGAGGAGGAGAATTTTTAGGATACCCATACAACTTGAAACAGAAGGGCCTTATATGTCCAAGCCTTCCACAGTGATGACATTTCCAGGGCTAGGGATTCTATTTGGTGTGATTAATCTTTTTCTTACCATGATATCCTTTCTTCACATGAGGTTTCCCAAGATGTCCTTTCTTATCATGATGTTTGCCCACATGTTGAGACATCTGATTCAACATCTCTGGTTTAGCCTTGGCATGTGTGGTAACAGATGCAGGCTGTTTGTCATGATGTTCATTCTTTATATGATGTCTGCCAGGATGTCCTTTCTTACCAAGATGTTGAGACATTTGATTCGACATCTTTGGTCTAGGCCTGGAATGAGTGGAAATAGATGAAAGCTCTTCTGAGTTAGGTTCCTTTTTCTCATTGAAACCTAAACCAGTCTTATTTCCTGTCACTCTTCTTGCTTGGATAATTTCATCTAATGTGTCAGACCCATTATTCAGCATCTTGAGAGATTTGACCATTCTATCAAGATTTGAATTTAGAGAGGACACTTCACTTTCCAGATCAGAAATAGTTTTAAGATGCTCTTCCCTTTCCTCCTTTAGCTAAGTTATAAAGGCTTTCTGTTTCTCCCCTTCAAGACATACTTCTGCACTTCTGAGACATAATTCTTTGTATGAAGCAGCTAACTCATCAAAGGTTAGTTCCCCATCACTAGACTCTTCATCAGATACATATTTTCCTGTCAATGCTTTCACATGTTTGGAATATTCTTCAAGATCACTCTGAGTCCTCTTCAGACCAAGTAACAGATATATTCTTCTTCTCTTTCTTTAGATATGTAGGGCATTCAGCTCTAATGTGACCAAAGCCTTCACATTCATGACATTGTATTCCCTTCCCTTGAGAAGTTTTTTCTTCAGCCCTTTTTCTTCCCATGTTAGATGAGATGCTCTTGACATTTGACCTTTGGTTCCTGTCCATTCTTTTTATCACTTTATTAAATTGTCTTCCAAGCATAGCTAGGGCATTTGATATTCCACCATTTGAATCCAGATCACAGTCCTCTTCTTCATCTTTAGTATTGGATACAAAGGATATGCTTTTGTTTTTCTTCTCATATATTTCATTTATGCTTAATTCAAATGTTAGAAGTGATCCAATAAGTTCATCCACTTTCATTTTGTCAATGTCTTGGGCTTCTTCTATAGAAGTTACCTTCATATCCAATCTCTTGGGAAGACACCTGAGCATCTTTCTCACCAATTTTTATTCAGGTATTTTCTCCCCTAGAGAACTGGAGGCATTAGAAATTTCAAGGATGTTCATATGGAAGTCATTTATACTTTCATCATCTTTCATCCTTAAGTTCTCAAATTTTGTGGTGAGCAATTATAGTCTTGACATCTTAACTTTGGATGTGCCTTCATGAGTAGATTGAAGAATTCCCCATGCATCATTAGCAACTTCACAAGTATTCACCAATCTGAAAATATTTTTTCCAATTCCATTGAATATAGCATTCGAGGCTTTAGAATTTCCAAGAGAAAATTCATCTTCTTCCTTAGACAAATCTTCTTCAATTTTTAGTTCAACAGTAGGTTCTCCATTCTCTCCAAATTTGATAGGGTGTTTCCATCCTCTTAAAACAGCTTTCCAGGCCCCGCTGTCTAAGGACTTTAAAAAGGCAACCATACGTGGTTTCTAGTAGTCATAATTGCTTCCATCCAGAATTAGTGGTTTGTTCATAAATCCTCCTTCCTTGTCCATAGTACCAGAAAGTATCTTCCCTGGATCTCACCCAGATAAAGAGCAGGATGTCTGCTCTGGTACCAATTGAAATTATGGTATCGAATATGTGATGTCGAAAGAGATGTCACGACACAAATATCTGTTTGCAAGTAAGGTGCAGTAAAATCAAAAGCAGTAAAAACACAAGAGATTGTTTACCCAATTCAGTATACAACAACACCTACTCTGGGGGCTACCAAGCCAGGGACAAGTTCACTAAATAGTATCAATTCATAGACCCTCATTAAATAACCAATTTACAATCTAATCACTTAATCACTACCCAAGCTAAACTTCTACCTAAGACTCACCTAGGTATGAGGCCATCCTAAAATCCCTTCAATCACTTACAAAATTAATAAGTTTGGAACACTTCAATCATTCAATGCTTAAAAGCTTCTGAATGATACACAATTAACAACCCAAATAACAACTCAAGTACTTAAACTAATACTTAGAGTGTATTACAAATAAAAATCCTAAACTTATAATCAGAAAGAAAGTATTCTTCTTTTAAAAATTGCTTGTCTTTGAATAAGGTAGCGAGTCCTTATATATGCGCAGCTTTGGGCTTGGGCTTGAAAATAAATATTCAAATCTTTTGAATATTTCCATAAAAACAGGCTATGATATAATTATGCAATTTGAAAAATATTCCTCCATATTTTTCGCAACCTGTAGTTCACAAATCCTGAGTTATAGAGTGCTGGAAATCAGGAAACAAAAGAATTAACTGATTTTGGGCTGAGACCAGTTCAATAGGCAGATGCCAAGACATCTGCTTTGACATCATTCAAAACAGTTTTGCTCCAAATGTTAAGACATTTAGCAAAACATTAACAAGTCTTTGTTTTACCAAAATTGCTGCCAATAAACACTTACAGTTTCACCATTTTTCATGTGAAAGAGTTCAAACTCTTGAGTTAGTGTATTAATCCTAGCTTGTTTGACCTTATTAGTTTCCTCATGGGAAACTTGTAGAGTGTCCCACATAGCCTTAGCGGTTTGACAATGGTAAATGCGATAGAAATCATCAACACTAAGTGCGAATACCATGATGTTCTTAGCTTTCCAATCGTAAGACTACTTTTTATTATCATTCTCATCCCATAGATTTTTCAGCTTAGGCATAATATTACTATCAACATCATATGTCACCATTGTTGGATAATTTTGAATGGCCTCCCAAAAACCATTTTCATATAATTTGATATGAATTTTCATATAAGTTTTCTAATAAGTATAATTTTCTCCCGTGAAAATTGGAGTTCTCTTATGACCCCCCTTAGGTTCGTAAGCCATTTTTAAAGAGTGTTCTTAAGCCAGAATGAATTGGGCTCTTGATGCCACTTGTTAGACGATGAAGCGTATCTAGAGGGGGAGTGTTGTACCCCAAATTTTCCCTCTCTTTTCTTAAAACATTTCTCACCAAAGATCTCAAATGCTCAAGGGTTCTCAAGGGTTTTATCAGACAAGCTCACCTCTTAAGCATTGAGCTTCCAAATTATGGTTTTGGTTTTCTCAAAGACAATTGGACTTTTTATGCCTAAAAGGAATTTCATGGTTCATTATAGGTCTCTAAGTTTTCTCATACCAAGTTTCAAGTCTTGCATTGCAAATTTCCTCAGTCAATTGCTCAGATGACTAAAAATCAGCTGTATTGGGTAAAACGTAAATTGTTGGTCAAAATACAGTAAAACTTCATGATGGTTGGACAAAATTAACATTTTTAAGTGATATTTATCAATTTACCAAGTTTTTATCACAATTCCTCAACAAAATCACTCAAATCATCAAAGGGGTAAAATTGTCAAAATTTGGGTTTTGATTGAGAATGACTGATCATTTACTTTTGACCTAGTACATGACCTAATGGCTTGAGGTATAATCTCAAGGACTCAAACATAACATTTTGACCTAATTTCATGGCTCAAATCATTTCTCAAGATCATTGGATTGATAGTTGAAATTTGATCAACTGATGGAAAGTCAACTGATGCACAAAAAGTCAAACTTTGACCTTTTTTTTATCAACATTGCATTTCAAAAATCAAGTTTCATCAAGAAATTCAAAAATATCAAACTTGATCATCAAGAATCAAGAAAGTCAAAAAGTCAATAAAAAAAGTTAAGATTTCTAGGACTTAGAAAATTTCTAAGTGTTTTTATACTTGATAAATTCATTACTTCATGACAATTTTTCACCAAGATGCAAGATATTTCAAAGAAAACTTTCAAAATGAAAGTTGTAGATCTTGATTAATTCTACAACTTTTTATTAGAGGGTTGATGTCCAAAAAATGCTTAGATTTGAAGATATATGCTCATGAAGTCATGACATTTTTCATAAAACACTTAGTGAAATTTCCAACAAGTTTAGACAGATTTTTGACCTAACTTCTTGACCAATTTTCACCTAGTTCCAATTTGATTTTGTCAAGATGGTCAACATGAAGGTTGTATACAATGTTTCAAGCTTTCCAAAATGTCCAAGAACTTGAAGATATCATTTTTGAGATAGGAGAATCAAAGAGAAGAAGTTGAGCATCCATTCTTGCATTTCAAGCCATTTTCATGAAGAGCACTTGATCAAATCTCAAACCTATGCTGCATAATCTTGCTTTGTAGGCTTCTAACTTGTAAATCACTCCATAATTAACTATTTACACAATTTATTGAGGTATGATCCAAGTGATTAATCCATTGTCCATAATATTTTTCCATTTATGGCACAAAGGCACCATTTCCATTCTTGAAAAGTTGCTTTAATCACAAAGTCAACTT
Source organism: Vicia faba (assembly GCA_948472305.1). NCBI lineage: Eukaryota > Viridiplantae > Streptophyta > Magnoliopsida > Fabales > Fabaceae > Vicia > Vicia faba. The sequence continues at coordinate 766,795,685 of OX451740.1, read as the reverse complement.
ATCTTGAGCCTATAACTTGTTTGTTCTACACACTAAACCTACAAGAACAAAAGAAGCATGTTTAAAGTGCTCAACCAAACTACAAGTCTTGTACTTCATATTGGGACAATATTTGTCAAGATTGCTTAAAAAAACAAGTCAAAAAAACCATAACATGTGATCTTTGTTTTCTGATCACTTCAAGCCCTCAAACCTTTCCCTATAAATAGAGGCATAATTTTGCAAGCCAAACACGAATTGACAAGCCCTGAAACTCTCCCAAACTCCCTCAAATCAGAACTTGCACCAAAATACCATTTTCGTGGCATATTCTGACTTTGAACATCCATCTCACAATCCACTCGTGTGTCTTCCATTTTAATCAATCACCAAGCTTCTTTAATTCATATAGAAGCTATCCAAACACCTGAAACCCAACTGTAACATCATCTCCCTCATATTCCATAACCAAAAACAGAGTTCTGCATATTGACTTCTCCAGAACAAATCAGACACTATCAATCCAAAATAAGCATTGCATTAGCTTTCTGGAGGTTCAGTGAGGCTATCTAGGTCATCACAACACCTCAGGAAGTGCTCTAACTCAATACTCGATTCTCACTTTCAAGGTAAGTTTTCTGAACTTTCAAATCCTTATACAAGCATCATCTGCCTTTGATTTTAAAACATAAAATGTATATATCATTTCCCTGAAGCTAATCATGTCCTTACATTTCATTTATCTTGCCTGAATATGGAGAATTTTGAGTTTGAATTTTCTGGAAAAAATAGGTTTAATTTGGTACCAGATAAAATTCATGCTCATCTTTGATTTTTAGCTTAAGTTATTTACATGGTGTAAATCGTGGTTAAATTTCAAGCAACTTTCAAGTTTATATTTTCCAATTTGGTTGAGAAATGAGGAAGTTACAGATTTCAAAAATGTTGATGAATATTCTGGCACGAGAAATAAGATGAAGTTATAATCAGGACTGAGTTTGTAATATATTTATTGGTTTTTGTATTAAACACTGGGTGTATAGCCACCTTAGTGGTAGAGCGCGCGCGTATAAGTCATAATTATGCCTTGTCCTAGGTTCGATCTAGGCGTGGAAATTTTTTCTTTTTTCTAACATTTACATTACATACTCTGTGCAATCCAAGTACATACACGCACCATACACCTCTCACCCATGCCATCAGATCTGCCAGCCCTCTAATCTCATGCTCCAATAAAACAAGCCCATGGTATGCACACAAAAAACCAATCACACTTGATTAAAATAGGCTTTGGATCATTGCTTTGGGCCTAATCTGAATTTCTGATTCTCACCCCCCCCCCCTTTACTTTACAATACACAGGCCCATTCATCATTTTATTTAATTTTATTTTTGTTTTCTGATTCATACAAAAAACCCATTTTGGGCATAGCGCCCCTTTTTGCTAACCTTTTACCTCCCTTTTACTTTTTTAACACCCAGTCCAATTATAATTATTTCTTTTATATTTTCTTTACATTCATTTATTTATTTATTTTACTTAAACCAAAAAATACCAAAATACAATTTTCTTAAATAATTAAATTAAAACAATATTATGATGTAAATATTTTCGTTAATTAAATTAAATTTTTATTAACTAATATTAACCTTCAAAATCATTTCATAAAGAAATTATTTAGACTTAGGTCTTATTTTTCCTCTTAATTTCAATTAGCTTAGACTTTAGGATTTGTTAAATTTAACTAACTTTTTTTGGTAAAACTAATTAGTTTAATTAGGATTAATCTTTAAAACCTTTCCAACGAAAAACCCTAAAAAACCAATTTCTTTTTGTTTCTTCATCCTTACATTTTTGTATTATTATTGTAATTCATATTAAATGATTTGTAATAGTAATTAGGGATTTATTGCTTTTCTCCCCCATTTCATAAACTTGTACCCCCCCCCCCCCCCCCCCCCATTTCCGAAAGCGATGTGATAGTGTAGGACCTTTAAATTCCACAATTTATCGCTTTCCTTATTATTGTTAGTAATTAGGGTTTGTATGGAAAGATTAAAATCAAACATTAAACAACCTTAATCCAAGATAAAATACTTGAAAACAACAAACTTTTCACACATGCACCTCGAAGGGTAACCCACACTTATTTCCTCGGATTTAAACAGTCATGTCCCTCGAACGTGAGATGTTTTAGCAAAGACCCTCGATTACAAGATCATAATCCCTCGATGACCCTTCAATGTTACCTTCAATAAACGATATTAGTCCCTTACGACAAATTGCTAAAACATATTACAAGTTACCTTCTATGACTGTACAATGATCCACGCCTGTCCCTCGCATCCAATGATATGGCCCTCTACCAATCAATGGTAGAGAAGAACTATCTAAAGGAGGAGGAAAAGAACAAAGACTTTTTGAGTAGGTAGATTGCTCATAATTGCTTGCTCAAAAACAAAACCATTTGCACCTCACACTTTCAAAAACACTTTTCAAACAAACATTTTGTATACATTCTCAACGATACGAGAATCATCACAAAATGGCCTTACATTGGTATTTTTCAAACATCTTTTCAAACACTCATTTTCAAACTAAATATTTTCAAAACCAACACTTTGTATACATTCTCAACAATACGAGAATCATTGCAAATTTTTCCAAACTTAGACATTTTCAAAATATTTTCAAACTTCCACAAACACAAAGCATTGTAAAGTGATCAAGCAATTAAGAGCCCGTAGATAACTACGGATGAAAAGGGTGCTAACACCTTCCCTTTTCATAACCTACCCCCCGAACTCAATAAAATATCTCAAAATGTCTTTCATGTTCTTTTCACCCTTTCCTTTATTGGATAAAAGAAAAGTCGGTGGTGACTCTTGCTATCCGTAACATTTGTGATAAAACGCAAAAGAACCAAGTCATTTCTCCCACTGTATCACAGGGTGAATAGAGGCGCAAAAAATATTCTAGACACAAATATAGAATTTTTTTTTAAAACTTCTTAGTGCGAAAGCAATTAACTGGATAAGTCGTCTAAAAACAACTTATTGGAAACTCTGACATTTAAATTGCAAAAGTTAAATCTATGAGATAAATTTATTACTTGATTAATCACAACTCAATTCAACAATCCACTTATTTATTGTTTCAACACAGTCACTTTGCAATGCTATTTCCAAGGTTAAATAATCAACGAACTAACTTGATCATTTTATCAAACACTTGTCAGGCAAGTGAATTTTCAGAATTTATCTTCGAGTCGTGTTGATATATAAAGATTGATGACAACAGATTGCGAGATAAAAATTCTTACAATTCAATTACTATCACGATGCTATTTTAAAAATAAAATTTGATGAAATTGAAAGCAAGTAAAAGCGAAAAAGTAAAAACATACAAGGAATTTGTCTACATAGTTCTGCACTGTCGTCCTCATGTGTGGGTACGTCTTCGCCTAATTACATTGGAACTAGGAAAATTCTTATATGCAAAATGTTTAATACAATGGAAGAGTTAGAAATAACAATACAAAATTCTCCAATTTGGTGTTGATGCTCCTTCTTCCAACCTTTGATCTTAAGCAAGATCAAATCAACTGATAGATGTGACTTATTCATCATTTAAGATACTTACTTAAAAGGATTTCAAACACCCTAAGGTTCCTTGCAAAAATTTCAAACACTCCAAGGGATTTTTTGCTCGAGTAAATCCGATTGTAAACTATCAACACAAGATCACCGATTCTATCATCCAATTCTTGCTACTTCCTTAAAACGATTCAACCACTCTAAGGTTCCTTGAAAAGATTTCAAACACTCCAAGAGATGTTGGAGGACAAACCCAATGGTTTTTCCGGATGAAGACCCCTACAAAATCTCAACCCAAATAACAATTGGAAATCCATAATTCTTCATCTAGATGACACCCCGATGGAACATCATCACAATGTAATGTTGGTGTGTATGCATAGATTGGAAGGTTGAAGAAGAAGAAGAGAGAAAGTAGGTTAATGTTATGGTATCATCAAGTTAGAAATGATGCATGAATGGGTTTTTATAGTTTGGAAAAGTTTAGGGCAAAAAGGACAAATTCAGAATAAAAGAAAATGAAAATTTGACCAAAACAGAATTTATGTGTCGACCTTAAACTTGTATGTGTCAACACATACTGTATAAAAAAGCTGTATGTGTCAACCTGAAGGACTCTATGTGTCGACTTCAGCAAGTCGGTAGCTATAGGCTTTAAAATGTGAGTAAATGTGTCGACCTGAAATATGGATGTGTCGACACAGAAAATAAGAATTTCTTCAATTTCAGAAATCTTTCAGTATGTGTCAACATGTATGATGCATGTGTCGACATGTGACTTACAGAAGCTCACAGGCTTTAAAACGGAGTTACATGTGTCGACCTGAAATTCAGATGTGTCGACACATGCAAGATAAAAATGTGCAGAAAATGTTTTTCAATGAGCTTGGTCAATTTCCAAGTGCTTTTTGATGATTCCTAAGACCTACGATGCAGAGGAGTGACACAATTTCCAAGTCAGTTTTCCCGCCGTATCACAGAACTGGCGACTCTGTTGGGGATAACTAAAAGTGTGGTTACCTTAAGAGATAGATCACCTTTATTTGATGTACATGTTTGCCTTGTTTGCTTTACATTTGTGGGTTATGCTTGGGTTTATTTCTTGTATAAATCATATACACGGATTTGGGGCATATTAGGTAAGTAGAAATAGATCGTGTGGACTATGCGGCGTAATACTGACATGGTTGAAGTGATGTATATGTTAGTGTGACACATTTGTTGGTACTGGTGTCCCTTGAGTCCAGTCAAGGAGAATACAGGGGCGATGTGTGGTGTCTTGAAGCACTAACTGACCTTAGAACCTTAGTTGAACAACTTGGACATTAGAAATTAGTGAGATAGTTGGATTTTATACTCGATACTACACTCACTTAGATCGAACTTTTGGGATATTTTAGCCGCAGTTTGGATGCTTGAGCTAAAATAATGCCCAATGAATAAAGATCAGTGATATTGAGATTCCTTAGAACCTGCTTACTTTTGTTAGGATAGGTTGAACCAACTAAAATTCAAGAGGGTACTTATCTATAAACCCCATGCAAGGCTAAACCTAAGGCCTTGTGTGCTTTGTTTGTATGTGATTATTTGTTCATAAACATCACGACATCATGCCATAGCATTTTCACTAACCATTTCAAGGACCTATGGATTTATCTTTGTTCTGTTTTGTAGGATATGGCTTCCACTCGCAGAAATACCATATGAATCAACTTCATAAGGGTGCCTCCTCAACTCAAAGAGTTAGAATCAAGGGTTCCTGAAAATTATCCATTCACCAAAAGATATGGTCGACTTCTCAATCTGGTTACCTCAAGCTTTGAAGAAGACATGATGAGGGTGATCTTTTAATTCTTTGACCCTGTACATCATTGTTTCACCTTTCCCGACTATAAACTAGTGCCCACAATAGAAGAATTCTCTCAACTATTGGGGGGTAGCAGTCCTTGATCAAATTCCATTCACCAGTTTAGAGGAAACTCCAAAGCCTGAGGTTATTGCCAAAGTCTTACATTTGAAGAGTTCTGACATTGTAGCTAATTGGGAGACAAGAAGTGGGGTCAAAGGCTTTTTGGATAAATTCCTGATCGAGAAGGCTCAACTATTTTGGGATGCTATGGATTTACAAGCTTTTGAGGATATCTTTTCTCTCCTAATCTCTGGGTTGGTGCTTTTTCCTAACCCTGACCAACTCATAGATGTGAATGCTGTCAAAATTTTCCTTACTCGTAATCTCGTGCCTACTTTGCTTGGAGACATTCTACATTGTCTTCACACTTGCACCATGAAGAAGAGAGGGGCTCTTATGTGTTGCATTCCGTTGCTATCTAGGTGGTTTATTTCGTACCTTCCCCGATCAATATTGAAGAACAAGCAGGGTTTGAGATGGTTGCAAAGGATAATGTCACTTTCTCATGCAGATATCCATTGGTTCTCTCGATCTCAAGAGGACATTACTATCATTGACCGTTGTGGGGAGTTTCCTAATATTCCAATCTTAGGCATTAGGGGAAATATTACTTATAACCCTACTTTGGCTCTACGACAATTTGGCTACGCTCAAAGAGATGGTCCTCATGATGCACTTATCTAAAGTATTATATTCGACTATGAGAACGATGTCCATGGTTATCGTCAAAGGTTTGTACGAGCTTGGGGCATGGTAAACAAGGTTGATAGCAAAACTTCGAGGCATAAGAACTCCATGCCTTTAGAGCCTTATCTCAAATGGGTGCGAGCTTGCACTCAAAATCTCATGATGCCATATCCTGCTATCCTACCAATAGTTGTGGAGCCTGTTACCGAGGAAGATATTCCTTATACCATTCTTCATCCTGACATGCCTACCGACCTCGAAAAGTTGCAGAGATAGTGGATTCAACTCAGGGGGGGAGAGAGATACCTTTGAAGCTTGATTATACACAAGCGAGAAGAAAGTGTTGGAGATCACAAGGCAACTTCACGAGGAGAAAAGCCTAAATGCCTATATTGCACCAAAGAGGAAACGCTCGTGGGAGACTTAAGTCTTTTGTTTTAGGAGTCTTTTCTGTTGTCTCTTTGAGACCTTTTGCTTTTTTCATTGTAAGCCCAAGGGGAAGTTGTAATCTTTGAACTTATTAATATAATTGTTGTGTTTATTTCCTATTTGGCTAGAAAATTTAAATATTTTGAGGTCCTTGAAAACATTGCATCCACGTAGCGTGCATCATATCATAAGCAGGTTTTCTGATACAGGTTTCCTCATCTCTTTACTGTTTATTTCAGTATAAGAGTGCTTTAGAGCAAACCGCCAAAGATCTGCAAACTCAACACGCACAGTTCTAAGAGACTCTCCTCAACCTAGCCAAAGGTCAGCAAGAAATGATGGCACTCCTTGCAACAAAGAAGAAGACCGAGAAGAGGGTTGTTATCCTCAATATGGGAAGAAGGTTCAAGGGGCCCGCCTGACTGGCTCAAATAGAAGAGGCTTCTTATGAGGATAAAGACAATTAAGAAGAGGTGGTTAGAAGCACTAGAGCTAGGGGTGGAAATAACCAGATCATTAAGGACGAAGACTATTCTGAAGAGCAGTATCCACCGACAGATGAGAAATATAAACAACTAGAAGACCGACTCAAGGCTGTAAAGATCCAAACAATGCCTGGTTTGGACTTTGGAGACTTAGGTCTGGTCCTTGGGGTAGTCATTCCCCACAAATTTAAAGTTCTTGTCTTCTCCAAATACATTGAGGTCTCCTGTCCAAAGATGCATCTGAGGTCTTATGTCCGCATGATTCAACCACACACCGCTGATAGGAAGTTATGGGTGCAATTATTCCAAGAGAGCTCATTTGGGACACTGTTGGAGTGGTATCTATCAACTTGAAGGAACTAATATCCATACATGGGAGGATCTGACTACTGCCTTCCACAGACAATACCAATACAATGCTGACCTTGCGCCAACCCGCGTGCAATTACAAAATATGACTATGGGTTCAAATGAAGGTTTTAAGGAGTATGCTCAAAAATGGAGGGACCTGGATGGAAGGGTGCAACCCCTATTGACTGACAGAGAATTAAAGGACATGTTTATGGGTACCTTGACTGGTCCATTCTTTAATTTGCTGATCAGGAGTTCTTCGTCAGGGTTTACTGAGTTGATTATGATTGGTGAACAAGTTGAAAGTGGAATCAAAAGCAGAAAGATCCCCATGGCCTCAACTTCTAATGCTGCAAAGAAACCATTTATTGGAAAGAGACTAATGTTGTTTATGGATAAAGGAGATATGTCAAGAATGATCGTCATCAGTCAGTAGGAGCTGTATTGATTTCAAACCCGACCCCAGTTCAACAACCTTAACAATCAAACAATCAAACAATCAACAAAGGCCTAATGTCCCAAGGAGGAAATTCACTAGAATCAACATGCCACTGTCTCAAGCTTTATAACATCTGTTGAAGGCATATTTGGTAACACTGAGGAATCCTCCTCAAAACCTTAACACTTCATCTCCAAAATACAACCCGAAAGCAAAATGTGCTTATCATTCCAATAGCTCTAGGGACAATACCAATGATTGTTGGGCCTTAAAAAGCAAGATCCAAGATTTGATTGATAACAAAGTGATTGAGTTTGACCCTCCACAAACCCCTAATGTCATTACTTCTCTCATGCCCAGTCATGGTAAAGGTGTCAATGCTATTGACGATGCCTCATTTGTCTCCACCATCAATGATTTGACTACTCCCTTAATGGTTGTTTAGAAGAATTTGCTGAGAGCTGATTTATTTCTTGGCTGCCTTGAAAATTGTTACCATTGTACTTCCCAAACTAATAGTCGTATGTGGTTGAAGAAAGGTATCCAACGCCTGATTGATAGCCATGAAATTATGTTCGAGAAAATTCCGCCCGTAAAAATTTACCTCAAGATGTTTCCATAATCATAATCTACAACACTCCTATTAGGATCACCTCTAAAGGCCCTATAAGGATCCTTGCTGAGCCAAGAGTGGCTCCCTTAATCATCACTACACCGAGGCCAGTCCCCTATTCATCTGACAAAGTTGTGCCTTGGAATTATGGGACAGAAGTTTATTATCATGGTGTCAAGCAAGAGCCATGGATTAATGAAAATGAAGAACCTGAAATTATAAACATCACTGGAACTAGTAAGATCACTAGGACAGGAAGGGTCTTCTCTCTGGAGATCTCTCCTCATACAACCACAACAACACCTGTTCGTGTTCCTACTGATATACCAACTACTGATACCTGAGGTAAAGAGAAAGTTACTAAGCTTGCCCTAACGGGGGCACCCTCAAAAGAAGTGACAATTGAAGACCCATCTAGACAAGAGATGGAAGAAATTATGAACATTATCCGAAAAAGTGACTACAAAATAGTTGAACAACTAGGACAGACACCCTCAAAAATATCCATGTTTCCTTATTGTTATGCTTCGAAGCACGTGCCCAAGCTCTGCTGAAATTCATGAAGAATGCCCATGTACCTCAAGAGACCACTGCTGATCAATTTGAGAATTGTGTTGCAAGCCTAACTGCTGATAATGGCTTGGGATTTTCTGATGCAGCTTTAACTCCGGCGGGGAAGAATCACAACAAGGCTCTCCATATTTCTATTGAATGAAAAGGCACCACTCTGGCGCATGTGTTGGTAGATATTGTGTCATCCCTCAATGTTTTACCTAAAGGTGATTTGGATAGGCTGGATTGTGATGGGTTGGTGCTGAAACCTAGTGATATTGTGGTAAGAGCCTTCGATGGGTCAAAGAGGATGGTCCATGGAGAGGTTGATCTCCCAATCAAGGGAGGATCTCAAGTCTTCAATTCAACTTTCTATGTAATGGATATTCACCCGGCCTATTCATGTTTACTCTGAGGCACGTAGATTCATGGGGCAGGTATGGTCACCTCTACATTACATCAAATGCTGAAGTACCCAGTGAAAGGGAAGGTTGTCATAGTCTGTAGATAGGAAGAATATATGGTCAATCATTTGAATTATTTCAAACACGTTGAAATAGATGGTGAATTCATTGAAACCCCCTGTCAAGCATTTGAAGTGACCCCTCCAATGGTTGTTGTCGCTACTCCTGCTACTCCTGAAATATCTAAAGGCACACCAAGAATGGCCTCTCTGAAGGATGCTAGGGTTGTTGTAGAAGATAGAGGCTGCACTATCTGGGGACAACTTCCTGGCATCCCCTACAAAGCTAACAAATTTGGATTGGGTTTTACTTCAAAGGCTCATAAAGAGGTTCGACGTGCTCGTGCTGGTGGACCAACTCTCTGTATTAGCAACAATGAAGTCAATGCCCTGGAAGACACCGATAGTAATGGTGACTTTGACGACTGGATATTCCTAACTACTAACGACGGACTTAACAACTGGAAGGACAAAGACTTCATCTGAATCTCCTTCAACTAGGAGTAATTGCTATTTCCTGTTTTTATTGCTTTAAGAACTTTGTCTGTATAATTTCCTTCAAAACAATGACTTTAAACCATGTGCCTTGCCTGTGGCACAATGGTCCATTTGTTAAGGGTTTGTAATTTCATATATCATATGCTCATTTAATGAAAACATTGGACAATTTTGCATTCAAATTTTGTGCTCCTTGTCTTTCTTTATTGCATTTTAAAATAGCTATGTACCTTACATGCACACATACATTTGCAGATCCACATCCACTCCGGGTCTCATTGACAACAATTATGCTATTGTCATCTATGACTTCGAGAATCCAATCTATCAAGCCGAAGGCAAAGGTGAAGAAGATTGTGAGATACCTGGAGAACTCGCCAGACTCCTGATACAAGAGGAAAAGGCTATACAACTGCACTAAGAACTGGTCGAAGTGATAAACTTGGGTACTAAGGCAGATAAGAAAGAAATCAAGATTAGCACCAACCTGGAAGATAGTGTCAAGAGCATATTGGTTCAAATGTTGCACGAATATGTTGATGTCTTTGTTTGGTCATACAAAGACATGCCAGGGCTCGATACCAATATCGTGGTTCATCGTCTGCCAACGAAAGAAGGTTGTTCTCCAATCAAACAAAAGTTTTGTCACATGCACCATGATATGTCCGAGAAGATCAAGGTTGAGGTAATGAAACAATTCAATGCAGTTTTCTTGGCAGTGACATCGTATCCCCAATGGGTTGCAAATGTTGTTCCAGCGAATAAAGACGGTAAGGTCAGTATGTGTTTATACTATAGGGATTTAAATAGGTAAATCCCCAAAGACGACTTCCCACTACTGCATATTGATGTCTTAGTTGACAACACTGCTCAACAGAAGGTGTTTTCCTTCATGGATGGCTTCTTGGGTTACAACCAAATCAAAATGGCGCTTGAAGACATGGAGAAGACTACTTTTGTCACACAGTGAGGCACCTTCTGTTATAAATTCATGCCTTTTGGGCTAAAGAATGCATGCACAACTTATCAACAGGCTATGGTGGCTTTATTCCATGATATGATTCATCATGAGATATAAGTCTATGTTGATGACATGATAGCAAGGTCCCAAACCGAGGAAGTGCACCTTGATCATATGCACAAGCTGTTTGAGAGGCTGAAGAAATATAAGCTGAGGTTGAATCCCAACAATTGCACCTTTAGAGTAAGGTCTGGTAAGCTCCAAGGCTTTTTCATCAGTGGAAAAGGTATTGAAGTCGATCCTACTAAAGTCAAAGCTATCCAAGCAATACCAGCTCCCTGTACTGAGAAGGAGGTTAGAGGTTTCTTGGGATGTCTAAACTACATTGTCCGATTCATCTCTCACTTGATTGCTACTTGTGAACCACTCTTTAAGCTACTGAAGAAAGATCAAGTAGTCAGATGGAACGACGACTGCCAAATAGCTTTCGACAAGATTAATAAGTACCTGCAAGAACCTCCAATTTTGATGCCACCAGTTGAAGGGAGACCTCTGATCATGTACTTAACTGTTTTAGAGAATTCAATGGGGTGTGTGTTGGGGCAGCATGACGAGCCTGGTCGAAAAGAGCATGCAATTTACTACCTTAGGAAAAAGTTTACCGACTATGAAACAAGATATTCACTACCCGAGAAAACTTGTTACGCTTTGGCATGGGCTGCTCACCGACTAAGATAGTATATGTTGACTCATACCACTCTATTAATCTCTAAAATAGATCCCATCAAGTACATCTTCGAGAAGCCAGCTCTCTCCGGAAGGATAGCCCGATGGATAATGATTCTAACTGAATACAATATCCAGTACACTACACAAAAAGAAATAAATTGAAGTGTACTGGAAGATCATTTAGCACATCAAGTTGTAGATGATTACCAATCTATTAACTTTAAATTCCCGGATGAGAATATAATGTTGATTATGGATTGTGAAAATCTTGGACCGTGTGAAGGACCTGAACAAGGATCCTGATGGACTATGGTTTTTGATGGAGCTTCCAACGCACTGGGTAACAGAATTGGGGTTGTGATCATTTCTCCCGAAGGTTTCCATACTCCTTTTACTAATAGACTTTGCTTTGACTGTACCAGCAATATGGTCGAATATGAAGCGTGCATCTTGGGCCTTAAAGCTGCTATTGACCTAAGAATCAAATTCTTAAGTGTATATGGAGACTCAGCTTTGGTCATCAGTCAAGTTAAAGGAGAGTGGGATACAAAACATCCAAATCGTATCCCTTACAAAGAGCTTGTGCTAACCTTGATCCCATACTTTGAAGAGGTTACCTTTGAGCATATTTCGAGGGAAGAGAATCAGTTGGCATATGCTTTAGCTACCATGTCATCTATGTTCGAAGTCAGATGGGACAACAAAGCTCCCCAAATTACTGTCGAGATATTTGACGAACCAGCGCACTTCTATGAGCTTGACACTGATGGTGTAGAGGAGAAGCCTTGGTTTCATGAGTTGAAAAGACACCTCGAAGCTCAAGAGTATCCTGAAGGGGCGTTAGTCAACGACAAGAAATTCCTGTGGAGGTTATTTTCCAAGTTCTTCCCAAGAAATGGGATCTTATACAAGCGCAACCATGATTCAATTCTGCTTTGTTGTATGGACGAGAAGGAATCAGAGAAGATCATGGAGGATATGAATGAAGGTATCTTTGGTACTCACTCTAGAGGACACACTATGGCTAAGAAGATTCTGAGAGCTGGTTACTATTGGTCGACCCTGGAAACCGATTGTCATAACCACTCAAGGACTTTCCATAAATGCCAAATTTATGCTGATAAGGTCCATGTGCCTCTAATTCATTTGAACGTCATGATTGCTCCTTGGCCATTTGCAATGTGGGGAATTGACATGATCGGAGAAATTAAACCTACTACCTCTAATGGACACCTTTTCATTCTTGTCGCCATTGACTACTTTACCAAGTGGGTTGAAGCAGCTTCATTTGCCTCAGTTACCAAGAATGTCGTGGCCGATTAATCAAGCACAACCTCATCTGTCGGTATGGTATCCCTGAGAGGATCATCACTGACAATGGTACCAATCTCAATAATTCTTTGATCACTGAACTCTGCATGCAGTACAAGATCAAACATCACAACTCTTCTCCATACAGACCTAAGATGAATGGTGCAGTGGAAGCTGCTAACAAGAATATAAAGAAGATTGTTCAAAAGATGGTGGTGACCTATAATGACTGGCATGAGATGCTACCATTTTCTCTTCATGGCTACCGTACTTCAGCACGAGCATCAACTGGGGCAACCCCTTTCTCTTTGGTCTATGGCATAGAAGCTGTCTTGCCTCTCGAAGTTCAGATTCCTTCTCTAAGGATTATGAAAGAAGCAGACCTAGACAAAGACGAATGGATTCAGACAAGGTTGGAGCAGCTGAATTTGATTGACAAGAAGAGGTTGGTTGTTGTCTGTCATGGTCAGATGTACCAGAAGCGCATGATCAAAGCTTTCAACAAAAAGATCAAGCATAGGGTATATCAGGCTGGTGACTTGGTAATAAAGTGCATCATTCTACTACAAGGCGATCCCAGGGGAAAATGGACCCCCACTAATGAAGGTACATTAGTTGTCAAGAAAGTATTCTTGGGTGGTGCTATGATGCTAACCGTTATGGATGGCGAAGATTTCCTACATCCTGTAAACGCGGGCATAGTCAAAAAATACTATGCATAAGAATGACCCGCTAGGTTGACATACCTAGGCAAAAATAAGGGCATCCCAGTGAACCAAAAGTATTTGGGAAAAAATAAGGGATATATATATATAAAAGATTGTACACCCGGTAAGTCGAAAACCTGAAAGGGAAGCTTGGGCAAAAAAGGGTATCCTGGTGGACCGAAAACCCAAAAGGGTGGTCCAAGTAAAAATTAGGGAATAAAATCGTACAACTATGTCCCATTAGATAACTTACATGCAAGCTTTATTACCAAAGTCGAAAGTTCGAATGGTTCAACCAACTTCTTCCAATGACAAGGGATTAGATGTTCAAAGACATAGGGGCAATATCAGAGTTGGAACCCAATGAGATCACTTCCACAACTATATACAATTGTTTTCACTTTGTAATCTTTCATTTTTTTAATGACTCCCTCTTACTAGGATTTATGTCTCTTTGTACAAAATCTCCTACTTATAGGCAAATTATCAATACAAATATACTTTAAAGTTCAAAACTTTTGTTTTTTCTGTTTTGCTTGCAAAAACGTCCAATGACTAAAATTGAATGAGCATATGCATATGAACATGATTAACTGTTAACAAATATATGCATAAGAACAAGATTAAACATTTACTCAAAACTCTAAGAGATGGGATGACACTCAAGCTGCCTGTAAATCCCCACAGAGTCCCTTTCATAAGATTATCCCAGTGAAGTTTCCAAAGCCACTTCTATGAGGTTATCCCCCACATAATAGTTTTCACAAATAAAAGCACATTCCCCGCAATCTCCCCAGCACATTTATCCAAAAAATAAAGGAGTATAATATCCTCCTTGTTAAATCTCCCTAAGGAGTCCCAATCAGTACAATTCATGAAAATTCTCTTCCCCAGCTGAGTTTGTTCCTCCAAAACTGAATAAAGAGACCCTGTACAGTTTCTTCTCTTAAGCAAATTCAATTTCCCCAAGAGAGTTGGTTTCCTCAGCAGAGCACTTCTCCATCAACAAGGGTTTATTTCCCCAATAGGGTTTATTTCCCCCAACAAATTACAAATTCCCCAGCAAATTGCTGACAAAGTTCTTCTCCCTAGTAAAGTCATCACTATCCCGAGAAATTTGCTGCGAAGCTTGGAATCTGACCAGATACCGGTTAACTTTATCCTCCCCAAACAATTCAAAAGTTTAACCGTCTCTTTTATACCCAGTCTGGGTATATAAGAAATAAATTCTCCAGTAGAGCAACTGCCGACCAATGTTCCTAAACTTTACTCCCCAAACAGAAATCAGTACATCCCCTGTAGATTTTCCTCAAACAAGTAACCAGGAATCCCCAGCGGAAGCATTCTAGACAAGATTGAAGATACACATATTCTCCATCCCCAACAATAGTCGTGGATTTATTTTCCAAGACAAATACACTTCAACAACAGTGCACATTCATTCATCATAACATATGCATACGAAACGCATATAGAAAATATCATTTATTTTGAGAACATCATTGCGCAATACATTTCATACATCATGACATTGCATAAAACTAAACCTTTACCTTTTCAGGAAAGACCAATCAACAGACCGATATCATCAACAAATCCTCAAAGTAGATTGTAAAAGACAGGGCAAATATCTACATGATGAACACTCCCTTCAAACCTCTGCTGGCTCATATTAAATCGACCAAAGATTTGTTTTGATACTTCTCTCAATAGACCCTTTTTCTGGCTCAAATTAAATAGACCAAAGATTTATTCTAATACTTCTCTCAGTTAAATATTTTCAAACATCTGATGGCTCAGATTAAATCGACCAAAGATTTGTTCCAATACTTCTCTCAATAGACCTTTTTCTGACTTAGATTAAATCGACCAAAGATTTATTCTGATACTTCTCTCAGTTAAATATTTTCAAACATCTATTGGCTCAAATTAAATCGACCAAATATTTATTCTCATACTTCTCTCAGTAGACATTTTTCTGGCTCAGATTAAATCGACCAAAGATTTATTCTGATAGTTCTCTCAGTTAAAGATTTTCAAACATCTGTTGGCTCAGATTAAATCGACCAAAGATTTATTCTGATACTTCTCTCAGTAGACCTTTTTCCAGTTCAGATTAAACTGACCAAAGATTTATTCTAATACTTCTCTCAGTGGACCCTTTTTCTGGCTCAGATTAGATTGGCCAAAGATTTATTCTGATACTTCTCTAAGTTTAATATTTTCAAACATTTGCTAGCTCAGATTAAATCGACCAAATATTTATTCTGATACTTCTCTCAGTAGACCTTTTCCAATTCATATTAAATTGACCAAAGATTTATTCTGATACTTGTCTCAGTAGATCCTTTTCTGACTCAGATTAAATCTACCAAAGATTTATTTTGATACTCCTCGGATACAGTCGAGCATAGACTCATTCTGATATTTCTATCAACGGTTACTTTGGATTGCATATTTAAGCCCATCTCCGACAACTCTCTATCATCATTCCAAATGGTATCTTTAAGCCCATTCCCAATATAATCAACAAACAGTTTTACTTCATGCACAAACGTGTGCAAATTTCTGGGCACTTAAGTGTTCAATCATCTTCCACCTCCAAGTCACGAATGGAAGACAAGTCAATCTAACTCTTCAGGTTTAAGAATATTGAACCGGGGAAGCTGTTGTACCCCAAAATTTTCCCACTCTTTTCTCAAAACATTTTTCACCAAATATCTCAAATGCTCAAGGGTTCTCAAGGGTTTGATCAGACAAGCTCACCTCCTAAGCATTGGGCCTCCAAATTAGGGTTTTGGTTTTCGCAAGTACAATTGGACTTTTGATGCCTAAAATTACTTTCATGGTTCATTATAGGTCTCTGAGTTTTCTCATACCAAGTTTCAAGTCTTACACTACAAATTTGCTCTGTCAATTGCTCAGATGACTGAAACTCAACTATATTGGGTAAAAAGTCAATTGTTGGTGAAAAAATAGTCAAACTTCATAACTTTTGGCAAAAATTAACATTTTGATGTGATATTTATCAATTCATTAAGGTTTGATAACAATGCCTCAAGAAATCACTCAAATCATCAAAGGGGCAAAATTGTCAAAATTAGGGTTTTGATTGAGAATGACTGATCATTGACTTTTACGCTAGTACATGACCTAATGGCTTGAGGAATAATCTCAAGGACTCAATTATAACATGTTTACCTAATTTTATGGCTCAAATCATTTCTCAAGATCATTGGATTGATAGTCGAAATTTGGTCAACTGATGGAAAGTCAACTGATGCACAAAAAGTCAAACTTTGACCTTTTTATCAACATTGAATTTCAAAAACCAATTTTCATCAAGACAATTAAAAATATAAAACTTGATCATCAAGAATCAAGAAAGTCAAAAAGTCAATAAAAAATTCAATATTTCTAAGACTTAGAAAATTTCTAAGTGTTTTTATACTTGATAAATTCATTACTTCATGACAATTTTTCACCAACATGCAAGATGATTCAAGGAAAACTTTCAACATGAAAGTTGTAGATCTTGATAAATTATACAAATTTGTATTAAAGGCTTTATGTATAAAAATTGCTTATATTTGAATATATAGGCTCATGAAGTCATGACATTTTTCATAAAACACTTAGTGAAATTTTCAACAAGTTTAGGCAGATTTTTGACCTGAATTCTTGACCAATTTTCACCTAGTTCCAATTTTATTTTGTCAAAATGGTCAACATGAAGGTTGCATACAATACTTCAAGATTTCAAAAATGTCCAAGAACTTGAAGAGATCATTTTTGAGATAGGAGAATCGAAAAGAAGAAATTGAGCATCCATTCTTGCATTTCAAACCATTTTCATGAAGAACACTTGATCAAATCTCAAACCTATGCTGCATAATCTTGCTTTGCAGGCTTCTAACTTGTAAATCACTTCATAATTAATTGTTTACACAATTTATTGAAGTATGATCCAAGTGATTAAGCCATTGTCCATAATATTTTTCCATTTATGGCACAAAGGCACCATTGCCATTCTTGAAAAATTGCTTTAATCACAAAATTAACTTGTCTTGAGCATCTAACTTGTTTCTTCTGCACACACTAAACCTACAAGATCATAAGAAGCATGTTTAAAGTGTCCAACTACTCTACAAGTCTTGTACTTCACATTGGGACAATATTTGTCAAGATTTCTTCAAAAACAAGTCAAAAAAACCATAACATGTGATCTCTGTTTTCTGATCACTTCAAGCCCTCAAACCTTTCCCTATAAATAGAGGCATTATTTTGCAATCCGAACACGAATTGACAAGCCCTAAAACTCTCCCAAACTCCCTCAAATCAGAACTTACACCAAAACATCATTTTTGTGGCACATTCTAACTTTGAACATCCATCTCACAATCCACTCGTGTGTTTTCCATTTTAATCAAACACCAAGCTTCTTTAACTCATATAGAAGCTATCCAAACACCTGCAACCCAACTGTAACATCATCTCCCTCAGTTCCATAACCAAAAACAGAGTTCTGCACATTGACTTCTCCATAACAATACAACCACTCTCAATCCAAAGTAAGCATTACATTAGCATCATGGAGGTTCAGTGAAGCTATCCAGATCATCAAAACACATCAGGGAGTGCTCCAACTCCATATTTGATTCTCACTTTCAAGGTAAGTATTTTGAACTTTAAAATCCTTATACAAGCATCATCTGCCTTTGATTTTAAAACATAAAATGTAGATATCATTGCCCTGAAGATAACCATGTCCTTACATTTCAATTATCTTGCCTGAGTATGGAGAATTTTGAGTTTGAATTTTCTGAAAAAATTAGGTTTAATTTGGTACCAGATAAAATTCATGCTCATCTTTGATTTTAAGCTTAAGTTATTTACATGTTTGAAATCATGGTTAAATTTCAAGCAACTTTCATGTTTACTTTTTCCAATTTGGTTGAGAAATGAGGAAGTTACAGATTTCAAAAATGTTGATGAACATTTTGGTGCGAGGAAGAAGATGAATTTATAATCAGGACTGAGTTTGTAATATATTTATTGGTTTATGTATTAAACACCGGATGTATATTCACCCCAATGGTAGAGCGCGCGCGTATAAGTCATAATTATGCCTTATCCTGGGTTCAATCCAGGCGTGAGGAATTTTTCTTTTTTCTAACATTTACATTATAGATTATGTGAAATCCAAGTACATACACGCACCATACACCTCTCACCCATGCCATCAGATCTTCCAGCCCTATAATCTCACGCTCCAATAAAGAAAGCCCATGGTATGCACACAGAAAATCAATCCCACTTGATTAAAATAGGCGCTGGATCATTGCTTTGGGCCTAATTTGAATTTCTGATTCTCACCCCCTTTACTTTACAATACACAGGCCCATTCATCATTTTTATTATTTTATTTTTGTTTTATGATTCAAACAAAAAATCCATTTTGGGCCTAGCGCCCCTTTTTGCTAATCTTTTACCTCCCTTTTACTTTTTTTAACACCCAACCCAATTATAATTATTTCTTTTATATTTTCTTTTCATTAATTTATTTATTTATTTTACTTAAACCAAAAAATACCAAAATACTATTGTTGTACCCCAAAATTAGCCCTCTCATTTATCAAGACTTTTCTCACAAGATTTCTTTGACTCAAGACTTGATTAGGGTTTGGTCAGCTCAAGACATTTCATCATGCACTGATGACCCAAAATTAGGGTTTGATATTGCACAAGGATTTTTGGACTATAAATGCTTCATGTGACTTTCAAACATCATTATGGACCCCTAAGGTCACTCATGACAAGTTTCAAGCCTTGAACCATGATTTTGATCAGTCAATTGGACAGTTGGCTTAAAAATCAACTGTATTGGGGAAAAAGTCAACCATGGCCAATTTACAGTTAAACTTCATAATTTTTTATCAACATCAACATTTTAAACTTATATGTATCATTTGGTCAAGTTTGGATCACAATTCCTCAAGAAATTTGATCAAATCACCAAAAGGGCAAAATGGTCAAAATTAGGGTTTTGACTGAGGAAGGGCAATTTCTGATTTTTAACCTAGCAAATGACCAATTGAGTTAAAGCATGATTTCAAGGATTCAATGGCATCATCTTGACCTTATTACATGGATCAAAACATTTCAATTTCATTGGATTGACAGATGAAATTTGCAGTCAACTGATCAAAAGTCAACTGTACACTGAAAAGTCAAACTTTGACTTTTTAGTAAAAATCAAGTGCCAAGGGTCATAATTCATCAAAACATGTCAAAATGTGAGACTTGTTCATCAAGAAATCCAAGTTTGAAGATTAGGGTTTGAATTTGAAATTTTTCTTAACTTAGAAAATTTTCTAAGTATAGAAAATTTCTTATTTTTTCTCAACTTTAGGCCAATGTTTCACCATGATGCATAATGATTTAAGGAAAGTTCCCAACATGAAAGTTGTAGACCTCCATGAAATATACAACTTTGCTTCACACACTTTTCCCTAAATATGCTTGGATCTCAAGATATAAATTTATGAATACATGGTCATGAACTAAATAACTTAGTGAAATTTTGCCCTAATTTAGGCAGGTTTTGGACCCAACTTCATGGAAATTTTTCACCTAGTTCCAAGAGGTATCTCAAAATGAATTTCAAAGATGAGTTATATAGAATATTGCAAGTTTCCAAAATGTCCAAGAACTCCTCAAGATCATTTTTGAGTAGGGAGAATCGAAGAGATGAAGTTGGCATTTTCTCACTTTTTGTCCAAACCATTTCATGAAGAACAAAGTTGTAATCAGTACCTATGCTGCCTAATCCATGCTTTACAGGTCCCTAACTTGTTCCTCACTCCTTAATTTAATTCTTACTCAGTTTATAAAGCTTTGATCCATGCCCTAGAGCCATTACCCAAGTTGTAATTCCATAAATGGCATAAAGTGACCATTGCCATTTTGAAAAAGCACAACTTTTGCCACTTTCCAATTCTTGAGAATTGCACCTGTCTCCATTGCACATACAAATCTTACAGGCCTAAATCAAATTTTACAAGCTGATACCAACCCTAAGAGAGCAAGTACAAGCATGGCAAGCCTTGTCCCTTCACTTTACTTCAAAGGCAAGAAAAGTTGCAAAAAGGCTAGAACTGGTACAGCTGTTAGAGGGTTGACATGAAACCAATTCCATACCAATATACAAAAATAATACAACACAAGACACGATTAGTTGAAGGCTGAAACACTCCCAAGCAAAAAAACACCAGAAAACTGTCAAACTTGCAGTTTTTGGCATAAGTGTACCAATCTCTCATTTGGCTCGTGCGTTTCCATTCTTGATCATCAAAACATATTACCTACTTGATATCAAACCAATCCAGACCTTCATCCCTGTTCTGTAACCACTTCTCCATCATCTTCCATTGTTGCCTTCAAAGCTTGCAGTTTGACTTGGCCAAGGAGTTTCAGACACTTTCAGAGCAAGGCAAGGGTGGGAATACATTCAAGGAAGTTCAAGGAAGCTCAAACAAGCATCAGGCCTCCATCAAACTCACTCCAGTTCAATCCACGATTTCAACTGAAGGAGGTAAAATCTCAACTTTTATCTCCTTGTACAGGCAACCATTGGCCACGATTTGTGAATAAATAATGTAGCTTTTATTGCAATGAAACTGTACATATCTTTATCTTGCATTTATTTTACCTTTGATGAGACAATTTAGAACTTGAAGTTTCTGAAAATATTAGGTTTAAATTTAGGGCTGTTAAAATTCTCTCTGACCTTTAATTATTAGTTCACATAACTTATATGGTTGGAATCGTGAGTTCAAATACTACAACTTTCATGTTATGAGTTTTCATTTTCATGGAAGTATGAGAGAGTTACAGGATGTCTGGCCAAGCTTGGGGAAGAAGATGAAGTACAGGACAAGGACTTGTTTCATGTTATATTATTTTTGCTTCCCTTAAGACAATGGATGTATAGCCACCCCAGTGGCAAAGTAGCGCGCTGGTAAGACCCATGTCCTGGGTACGAACCTGGGCGCTACTTTTGTTTTCCATATTTTTTTCATTTTTCAGCTTTGTGACTTTTTTGCAGGATGGGCGTCCATTGTTTGTGCCATAGTCTTTTTGCTAATATACTGCCTCTAGTCTGCTTGCCATACCCCCCTGACCCATTATTTTTCATACATTTTTATTTAATTCTATTTTTGTTTTCATTAATATTTTCTTTAATATATAAAAATCCAAAAAATATAAATTAATAACATTGCATTTGTATTTTGTTTTAGTTTATTCTTCACATTAAAAATATATTTTATTTTAATAGATATCATATATTTTCTTAATAAACTTGTAAAATATAATTAAAACATGTTTAGTTTAATTTATTTTTTATTTCATACCTATAAATATTTATTTTTGCATATATAAAAATTTTATATTTTTTTTTACAATATTATTTATTATTCTAATACAAAAAATACTTAAAAAATAATATATAAGAAATTTATTTTCTTTTAAAATAATAATTAGGGTTAAGCCCCTTTTAAAAATTAATTTCTTTTCCTTATACTTTTAGGTTTAGATTAAAATTTCTTTTACAAAAAAACAAAACAACAAAAATCTTTTCCTTACATGTATATTATATTGCATCTTTAAATATTGTATTATTTATTCTAATTCATACAAATTCAATTTGGTTGTAATAGTTTATTTAGGTTTACATTTTGCAAATCCCCATTCAAATTTGTATTCCCTCTTCCCATAAAATTGTTGTAATAGCTTAGTAATATTTACATTACGCAATTTATCACTTTACATGCCATGATTAGTAATTAGGGTTTGTATGATAAGATCGAAGCAAAGAAAAATAGAAAACCCAAAATACAAGTTAAAATCAAAGCATGAAAATGATACACTTGCACACAAGCATCCTTAGTGTTTCTCCACTTGGTTTCCTAAAACAAAAATGGCCATATTATGCATGCGAAGTATCTTGGCAAAACAAACAAACATAAAAGATCATAGTCCCTCGATGACGCTATTCAAAAGGTTGCCTTACAAAATGATCTTGGTCCCTCAAAATGCTAAGATACTTTGAAAACATTGCTAATCATGGTTATACGATGACCCACGCTCGTCCCGTTTACATCCAAAGATAGGATTGCTTACCAAATCAATGGTAAGACAACAATGTCAAAGGAATATAAAATGCACAAGAAAGACATTTGAGTAGGTAGATTACTTCTAGTTACTTGCTCTATTTCAAAACAATTATCCTTTCTATTTTCAAAAGAAACGCACACATTTCAAAACATCTTACAATCATTGAAACATTTTCAAAAAGACAAACATCTTTGTATACATTCTTACGAACGAGAATCATTACAAAGATTGCCTAAACGAATGGCCTCTTTTACAAAATACTTTCAAAACCACACCAAACACATTTTCAAACAACAAAAGCAAGTGATATATGCAAGTAACTAAGAGCCCATGGAAAACCATGGATGAAAAGGGTGCTAATACCTTCCCTTTTCATAATCTACCCCCCGAACTCAAGAAAACATCTCAAAGGTCTTTCCTGTGCTTTTTCACCTTTCCTTTTGGATAAAAGAAAAGTCGGTGGCGACTCTTGCTAACCGCAACATTTGCGATAAAACGCAAAACCCTCAAGTCAGTTCTCCCACCGTATCACAACTATTTTCTTAAATAATTAAATTAAACAGTATTATGATGTAAAAATTTTCATTGATTAAATTAACTTTTTATTAACTAATATTAACCTTCAAAATTATTTCATAAATAAATTATTTAGACTTAGGTCTTATTTTTCCTCTTAATTTCAATTAACTTAAACTTTAGGATTAGTTAAATTTAACTAACTTTTTTTGGTAAAATTAATTAGTTTAATTAGGATTAATCTTTAAAAATTCTCCAACAAAAAACCCTAAAATAAAAATTTCTTTTTGTTTCTTCATCCTTATATTTTTGTATTATTATTGTAATTCATATTCAATGGTTTGTAATTGTAATTAGGGATTTATGGCTTGTCTCCCCATTTCACAAACTTGTACCCCCCCCCCCATTCCCAAAGCGATGTACTAGCGTAGGTGTTTTACCCAAAAAATTTCCCTCCCATTTTACTTAACATATGTTCATTGAGATCCTCAACTTGCTCAAGGATGCCCAAGAGTTGACCAGACAAACTCTCTCATAAAGCAATGAACCTCCAACTAGGATTTCGATTTTCATCAAGATGGGTGAGATAAAAATGCCTCATATGCTCTCCATAGTCCTAATATGTTCTCAAGACCATCCATTCCAAGATTCACACCTTGCACAAGAAGTTTGCTTAGTCAACTGCTCAAATGCTTGAAAATCAACTATATTAGGTCAAAAGTCAACTGTGACTCACATACAGTCAAACTTCAAGATTTTTGGTCAAAATCAACATTTTGAAGTGATATCCATCATTTGATCAAGGGTTGATCACTATTCCCCAAGAAATGCTCATAATTCATCAAAACTCAAAAGTTGCTAAATTAGGGTTTCTCATGAAAAGTCAACCAAACTTTGACCAGGCATAACTTTCTCATACTTTATCAGAAATTTCCCATCCAAGGCTCATTTTGAAAAGAATCTAATTCCCCACAACTCATCTTCAGCCATCAAGCTCAAAAAGCACACTCGTGGAAAGATATGAATTCAGACATTATAGGTCATTCCAAAAAGTCAACAAAAACACCTTTTGGGTCAAAGCTTCTTACATGAACATGGAAGATCCAATTGAGATGATATCAAAATGGTTGTTTAGGGGACACCATAAGCTTTCTAAAAAGTCATGGAACACCCCCTTAGGGTCAAAATTGAAGGAGATATGCATTGTCAAAGTTGGTTATTTTTGGAAAATTGTCAAAATTCAACAATGCCCAAAATTGCATTTTTTGTCAAATGGGCCTAACTTTTTATGCTTGCATCTTACTTCTAGCAATGTCCATGACCCAAAAACTCTCTCATATATTATTGACTTTATCTATTAAATTTTATTTTGATTTTAATCATTTAAATGTCAAATTAAATCAAATAAATGATATAAAATATGGAAGATTTGTTTTTGATCTGATTTTGAATAGAATCACAATTCATATATGCTGTCAAACAGAATCAAATTGTGCCAAGGGTGATTGGTATGAAAATGGTATGATTTGCTTGATTTAGAAAGAAATAATGCAAGGATCGAATCAAATAAAATCTTGATAATTGGCAAAGATATGAATATTTTTGTTAACCTAATTCAGTCTAATACATATACACAACAATTCCAAGACACAGGGACAAGGGCTAGACGTGTAAAACTGCAAGAGCAAGAACTCAGTTTTTGGACAAAAAAGTGAGCATCAGATTCCATACTACAGCCATCCTCAAGGAGATTTAAGGATTGCAACACATTCTTGACAATCTCCTGAAGCTAACTGCACCTTTTGCACGCACCAAAACACTCAGAATCGTAAAATCCGCACCTCTGTTATCCAATTATTTTTTATTTTCGATGCTTGCTGAATCGTTTAATTGAGTTTTAAGTGCAGGGATGAATGGTTTCCATTCTTAGGGTTTCCAATGTCGTTTAGGGGCTTCCTTATATAGGTAAAATTAGACCAAATCGTGGGCACCATTGAACTCAGGGCATGATTTCTGACTGTCCTTTTCCTTTAGTTAAAATTTATTTGGCTTGTATTGCATTTTCAATTGTTGCAGGTTTGTAGCTATGGACAAAAACTGTCACTATAGCCTTCAGTGATAGTTTTGTCCGTAGGTAAAAAGTTGGCACCTAAAACAACAGTCCTGAGGAAAGAGACGATCACGTGGATGACTCCCACTGACTCATTTAAATTCACACGCGTGTTCTGGGCATAAAGCGTTATTTCCATTAAATTATTATTTTGTCATTTATGTTAATGAATAACAAGTTGGCCTGGTGGTAAGGAGGAATGTGTGTAAGGTGAGAGTCCTGGGTTCGATACCTAGGTCTGGAATTTTTATATTTTCTAAATATCTAATTTCAGATCCTGTATGTCTCACCTTCTAAGCACCTAGCATGCGCCCCAGATCCATCCATTGGATTATCTCCATCACATATCCAAGGTCTCACGCAGGCAAAGTTCATGGTGCACCCTCGGAAGGAACCCCCACTGGATCATGCACAAGGCAATTGGGCCTATCCTTCTGGGCTTCAGCAATTCAACCATACACCCCCCTGGAGTGCTAACAACATCAGGCCCAATTTTATTTTCTTTTCTTTTTATTACTTATTATTTTATTTGTTTTATTTATTTAATCATTTTACAACATAAAAAAAAAATCATTGTTTTTTATTAAAAATATAATATCAAAAAAATGTAGAATTAAGTTTTTTATTAAAATTAGTTTTTTTTGGGAAATTAATTAATTTAATGATATTGACTTGATTGCTTTCATAATTAAAATTAATTAGACAAATTAGGTTTAATTCACAAATATTTAATTTTCTCAATAAAATACCAAAAAATATATTTCTTTAATTAATTAGATTTAGGTTAAGATTTCAAATATTTTTCTCAATAATAAAATACAAAAAAAATATTTTCTCTTTAATTGATTAGATTTTTTAGGACTTAGACTTTATTCTCGTATTTAATTCGTCGCGCGCGCCTCTACTTTCTTTTAATTTAAATTATTGTATCTGCTTTGAGTTTGTAATAGATTAATTAGAATTTCAAATTTCCGCATCTTTATTTTCAGTCAAATATTTATGTATCTGTCCAAAAGCCTTGTAATAGCGTAGATTTTCTTTTCTGCTTTTAATTTCCACAACTATTAAACTGCTAGATGTATGGACATTAAGATTGTATGCGAAAGATAAACCAAGAATTAAAAAGTTAGATAACCCTAATTTCAAGATAAATATAACTAAAAAACACATTGTTGCACACTTGCACCCATAGGGTACTCCCCACTTGGTTGCCTTGTAAAACAATGGTCGTTTCCCTCAAACATAGGGATACCTTAGTAATGACCTGCAGTTCAAAGTCGTCATAAAGATCATAGTCCCTCATTGTCCCTCGAGTTGCCTACGAGAAATGATCTAATGACAATAGTCCTTTCGAAATGCTAAGGTATCCTTACTTGTTGCCTTCAGTGACCATTTCGTCCCTTTCGAATGTCCCTTAAAACTCCAACGATGGAGCTACCTACTCCTTAATAGTAGGATAGAGTTGTCTAAAGGAAAATGAACAGACTTTTTTCGAGTAGGTAGATAGTTCCTAGGTACTTGCTTAAAACAAACAATTTTTCACACTGACACTTTCAAACATTTTTCAAACAAAGTTTTCAAACACTTTATCACACCCTTGAGGACTGATACAAGGGTTACCATAAAGTGAAACGCCGCACTAAGGCATTTTCAAAGCTTTTCAAAACAAATACACACAAGCAATTTTAAAAATGAGCAAGTACCTAAGAGCCCATGGAAAACCATGGATAGAAATGGTTCTAACATCTTCCCTTTTTATAATCTACCCCCCGTACTCAAAAACATCTCGAAAGAAGGTTATTTCTGTTCTTTTTTCTTTTCCTTTGTTTGATGAAATAAAAGTCGGTGGCGACTCTTGCTTACCGCAACATTTGCAAATACAAAATGCAAACAAGTATAACAGTCGATTCTGCCACTGTATCACAGATCTGGCGACTCTGCTGGGGATTTAATAAGTGGGGTATACCTTAGGATTTAGGTCACTTCTAAAATTTATTGCTTGTCTTTTGCTTTGCCTGCTTTATATTCAAGGGTTTTGTTAGGGTTATGTAGATCCTACACCCGAATCTGGGGACACCTTTTAGGTGAGTAGCAATAAACTGCGAGGGAAATGTGTGGGGTATACCAATACGGTTGAAGCAGTAGCTACGTTGATGTGACACTTTGGTTGGTACCGGTAACCCTTGAGTCAATCAGGGAGAGTACGGGGCCGCTGCACGGTGTCATAAAGCATAAACTGATCTTAGAACCTTTAATTGCACAACTTGGCCAGTAGGATGTAACGAGATGGCCGACTTTGGTGTATTCCCAAGGTCGACAGATACTCGATGCTACACTCATTGAGGTTTGACTCTTGAGTTTTGTTTGGTTGCGAGTCAATCGCCTATTGAATGAAGTTTGGGGGAAAGATCGGTGATATTGAGATCCCTTGGAACCTGGTTATTATTTATAGGACAGGTCGAACCAATCCAGCTTCAAGAGGGTATGACCTTAAAACTCATGCAGGCCTTAAACCTAAGGACTTGTTTGACTTGTTTTCTGCTTGCTATACGTGTGATTTCTTAGCATAATCATGACATCATAAACACAACATATCATACTAATCATTTCAAGGACTTTCTAGGGATCATCTTTGCTTGTTTTGTAGGACATGGCATCCACCCGTAGAAACACTATCCAGATTAACCTTGTGAAAGTGCCTCTCCAACTAAAGGACTTGGCATTAAGGATTCCTGAAAGCTCTCCCTTTATTGAGAAACATGGTCGATTGCTCAACTTGGTCACGTAAAAACCTGATGAAGAATTGTTAAAAGTGTTATTTCAGTTCTTCGATCCTTTGCACCATTGCTTCACCTTTCCGGATTACCAACTAGTGTCTACTACAGAGGAATTTTCTCAGTTGTTAGGGATACCTATTCTTGATCAGTTACCTTTCAGCGGTATGGAAGAACATCCAAAGCCTGAAGAGATTACTCGAGCTCTGTCCTTACAACGGTCTGATGTAGTGACAAATTGGGAAACTAGGGGAACTGTCCAAGGAATCCCGATTAAATTTCTATTCGAGAAGGCTTATTATTTTTGGGATACCCTGGATTTACAAGATTTTGAAGAGGTACTGGAACTCCTCATCTATGGGATGGTACTTTTCCCTAATGCAAGGATGGAATCAAATCAAATCTTGATAATTGGCAAAGATATGAATATTTTTGTTAACCTAGTTCAGTCTAATACATATACACAACAATTCCAAGACACAAGGACAAGGGTTGGACGTGTAAAACTGCAAGAGAAAGAACTTAGTTTTTGGACAAAAAAGTGAGCATCAGATTCCATACTACAGCCATCCTCAAGGAGATTTAAGGATTGCAACACATTCCTGGCAATCTCCTGAAGCTAACCGCACCTTTTGGACGCACCAAAACACTCAGAATCATAAAATCTGTAACTCTATTATCCAACTTTTTTTTCTATTACGTGCATACATGCTTTTTCAATGAAATTTAATCATATATTCTTGTTTATCACAAAGTTTCGATGCTTGCTGAATCGTTTAATTAAGTTTTGAGTGTAGGGATGGAAGGTTCCCATTCTTAGGGTTTCGAAGCTCGTTTTGGGGCTTCCCTATATAGGAAAAATTAGACCAAATCGTGGGCACCATTGAACTCAGGGAATGATTTCTGACTGTCCTTTTCCTTTAGTTAAAATTTATTTGGCTTGTATTGCATTTTAAATTGTTGCAGGTTTGTATCTATGGACAAAACTGTCACTATAGCCTTCAATGACAATTTTGTCCGTAGGTAAAAGGTTGGCACCTAAAACAACAGTCCTGAGGAAAGAGACGATCACGTGGCTGACTCCCACTGTCTCATTTGAATTCACGCGCGTGTTTAGGGCATAAATCGTTATTTCCATTATATTATTATTTTGTCATTTATGTTAATGAATAACAAGTTGGCCTGGTGGTAAGGAGGAATGCGTGTAAGGTGAGAGTCCTGGGTTCGATACCCAGGTCTGGCATTTTTATATTTTCTAACTATCTAATTTCAGCTCCTATATGTCTCACCTTCCAAGCACCTAGCATGCGCCCCAGATTCATCCATTGGACCATCGCCGTCATAGATCTAAGGTCTCACACAGGCAAAGTCCATGGTGCACCCTCAGAAGGATCCCCCACTAGATCATGTGCAAGGCAATTGGGCCTATCCTTTTGGGCTTCATCAATTCAACCATACACCCCCCCTGGAGTGCTAACAACATCAGGCCCAGTTTTATTTTCTTTTTTTTTATTACTTATTATTTTATTTGTTTTATTTATTTAATCATTTTACAACATAAAAAAAATCATTGTTTTTTTTATTAAAAATATAAAATCATAAAAATGTAGAATTAGGTTTTTTATTAAAAGTAGTTTTTTTGGGAAATTAATTAATTTAATGATATTGACTTGATTGTTTTCATAATTAAAATTAATTAGACAAATTAGGTTTAATTCACAAATATTTAATTTTCTCAATAAAATACCAAAAAATGTTTTTCTTTAATTGATTAGATTTAGGTTAAGATTTCATATATTTTTCTCAATAATAAAACACAAAAAATATTTTTCTCTTTAATTGATTAGATTTTTTAGGACTTAGACTTTATTCTCGTATTTAATTCGCCGCGCACGCCTTTACTTTCTTTTAATTCAAATTATTGTATCTTCTTTGAGTTTGTAATAGATTAATTAGGATTTCGAATTTCTGCATCTTTATTTTATGTCAAATATTTGTGTATCTGTCCAAAAGCCTTGTAATAGCATAGATTTTCTTTTCGGATTTTAATTTCCGCAACTATTAAACTGCTAGATGTAAGGACATTAGGATTGTATGTGAAAGACAAACCAAGAATTAAAAAGTTAGATAACCCTAATTGCAAGATAAATATAACTGAAAAAACACAATGTTACACACTTGCACCCCTAGGGTACTCCCCACTTGGTTGCCTCGGAAAACAATGGTCGTGTCCCTCGAACGTAGGGATACTTTAGCAATGACTCATAGTTCAAAGTCATCATAAAGATAATAGTCCCTCATTGTCCCTCGAGTTTCCTACGAGAAATGATCTAATGACAATAGTCCCTTCGAAATGCTAAGGTATCCTTACTTGTTGCCTTCAGTGACCATTTCGTCACTTTCGAATGTCCCTTAAAACTCAAACGATGGAGCTACCTAATCCTTAATAGTAGGATACCATTGTCTAAAGGAAAACGAACAGACTTTTTTTGAGTAGGTAGATAGTTCCTAGGTACTTGCTCAGAACAAATAATTTTTCACACTAACACTTTCAAGCATTTTTCAAACAAAGTTTTCAAAACACTTTATCATACCCTTGAGGACTGATACAAGGGTTACCATAAAGTGAAACGCCACACTAAGGCATTTTCAAAGCTTTTCAAAACAAACACACACAAGCAATTTTAAAAATGAGAAAGTACCTAAGAGCCCATGGTACTAACACCTTCCCTTTCTATAATCTACCCCCCGTACTCAGAAACATCTCGAAAGAAGGTTTTTTCTGTTCTTTTTCCTTTTCCTTTGTTGGATGAAATAAAAGCCGGTGGCGACTCTGAAGATGTGAAAAACACAAGAAGGGGGGGTTGAATTGAAAACTTAGATCAAAACAGCTTAATGACACAGTGTTTTTATCCTAGTTCATTTGATCTCAAACTACTCCAGTCCACCCGTCAAGGTGATTTCGCCTCTCTCCAACGAGGTCTTAATCCACTAATCTCAAAAGATTACAACAGCTACTTTAACAACTGTTAAAGTCTTCTTGAGTACAACCACAAACTGGTTAATCTCAAGGAAATCTTTTACAAATAATTGAACAAGAATGTGTTGTTGTTTTCTAACAAAATATTTTATCACAACTGTGATAATTACATAAATTAAGCTTAGAATAAAATAAATTTGCTAGAGCTTGAATATGCGTGGTTTTGGAATTCTCTGCAAATTTGATGTGTGCGTACGTACGTGCTTCATTCACAAGCAGACTTGTTTATATAGGAAAGGCAAAGACATTATCCATAAAGCAAGTTTAATGTTAATAACACACTTTCCTTTTGTAGAAGATCTTGTCTGAAGAAAGCCGTTGGCATTAATTCTGTCTTGAATGAACAGTAACGTTTCAGAGTCTTCTTTCTTTAACTGTTGATGACGATTCAGAATATGATGACTTGGTTGATATGTCTTTTTTTCAGAATTATATTTTGTTGTTTTAAGCGCAGGTTCTGGTCACCAATCTTCAGTGTATGATCTGATTTCTTCAGCATGAAATTCTTTATTTCTTATCTTCTGATACTGATCCCATCAGAACTTCTGCATATACAAAACATAATTTTAAGGAGCATATTTGTTCTTTGTATATATTTCTTTGTATTTATTTATTCTTTGTATTTGTTATCATCAAAACTTTAACCAAAGGTTGTAGAATCAAACTATGTTCTAACAATCTCCCCTTTTTTTATGATGACGAAAACTAGATTTTTCAATTAAAAATAAAGAATAAAAAGTATAGAATTAAGAAGAAAAACTCCCCCTGAGTTGATTACTTCCCTTTAATTCCATGAGTCTTTGAGCATCAGAGTTTTGTACATGTTCAAGCTTTTCAGAAGAAAGAAATTAATTAGTTCAGAATGTTTGAGACTTATGTCTCAGTAAACCGTTATTGAAAATATCTTATTCTTTCTCCCCCTTTTTGTCAGTTATCAAAAAGAACATATAATCAGAGCTAAAAAGGATTTATATTAAAAATAAGAAGTAATGATAAGAAGTTTAGAACAGCAGCAATGTAAATATTACAGATAAACAAATTTTAGAAATAAAAGATAAATCTAAGAGGGAGGAGGAAGGCGTGTGAACAAAGCTTCCAACAAGCCCTTGATCTGGGTGTTGGTTTCCTCTTGTTTGCTTAACATGCTCTTTATTTCCTTGATTGTATCATCCTGTTTATCCATCCTTTCCTGAATAAAAATATTCGCTCTCTTCAGAGAGATTGAATCCATTTTCTTGAAGACTTTCAAAATCCACAATCAGTTCTGAAAGGACTTCTAGGTTGTCAATGGGCGTGAGAAGAGTTCTGAACGGTTCTTCATATTGTTCCATAGAATCATTTCTCTGAGAACTGTTATTTGGGACGCTTGAGGAAGCCATGTTCACACAAGAAATTTGAGAAGAAAATGAAAAGGTTTTGAAAGTACGAATAGAAAATAGATAGAGTGTATTGAGAGAGTAAAAGTGAAAGAGTGTGAAGAGTGAAGTTTGCGTTTAAATAGATTTTTGAAAACATAAACTGCAAGAGAGAGAAATAATTAGTAATGATTATTTGCATTAATGACAGCTGATTTTAGGGGATTCAGAAAGATATTGGAACGGTTACCCATGACATGCGTCTCAATGCACCCAATCAGCGCTTTTGACCTTTCAGAAAAGTGAACGCGTGTTCAGCCTCAGAAGGTATCTGATGAATGGATGACAATTGTTTGCTTACATGAACAACACACTTCTATCCTTGAAATGAAACGCTCAGATCTTCATGGATAGATTCTGATACAATCTGTGCTTCTAAAAATCTGAAGGCAGGTTGATCAATAGTTCACAGAAAAGAAAACTAAAATTCTGAAGGTTAAGATATGTAAATAAAACAGTTTATTCTGGGCAAAGCTTCATGCTGAGATGTTTCAGAATGAAGTTAAACCTATCTTCAGAAAGAGGTTTTGTAAAGACATCAGTCCATTGATGGTCTGTGTCAATGAATTTTAAATTAAGGATCCCTTTCTGAATATAGTCCCTAATAAAATGATGTTTTATTTCTATATGCTTAGCCCTAGAATGCAAAATGGGATTTTTACTGAGACAAATAGCAGAAGTATTGTCACAGAGGATAGGGATGTTACTCTCAAATATATTGAAGTCCTCAAGTTGACTTTTCATCCAGAGCATTTGCATGCTACATCCAGCTGCTGCTATGTATTCAGCTTCTGCTGTTGATAGAGCTATTGTGGATTGTCTTTTGCTGGACCATGAGATCAAATTTTCTCCCAGAAACTGGAAGCTTCCAGAAGTGCTTTTACATTCTACTCTATCTCTAGCAAAATCAGCATCACAGTATCCTACTAAGCTGTAATCATTTGATTTTCTATAAAATAAACCCAGATTAGCAGTACCTTTTAGATACTTGAAAATTCGCTTAACTGCTATTAAATGAGATTCTCTAGGATCTGATTGGAATCTAGCACAAATGCAAACATTGAATATAATGTCAGGCCTTGAAGTCGTCAGATAGAGAAGAGAACCAATCATACCTCTGTAGACCTTCTGTTCTACCTTTTTGCTTACCTCTTCTTTTTCCAGAATGCACGTGGGATGCATTGGAATCCTTGAGGGCTTACATTCTGAGAGATCAAATTTCTTCAGAAGTTCTCTGACATATTTTCTCTGATGAATGTAAGTTCCTTCTGGAGTTTGATTAATCTGAATGCCCAGAAAGGATTTTAGTTCCCCCATTAGGCTCATCTCAAACTCTGCCTGCATACATTTAGCAAACTCTATTCCCAGAGAGGGTTTAGTGGATCCAAATATGATGTCATCAACATAAATTTGACATACTAAAATGTAATTCTTAACTGTCTTACAGAACAAGGTTGTGTCCACTTTCCCTCGGGTGAATTTCTTTTCTAATAGGAAGTTACTTAGTCTTTCATACCAAGCTCTGGGAGCTTGTTTCATACCATAGAGTGACTTCTTTAGTTTGAAAACATATACTGGATTTTTGGAACTTTCAAAACCAGGGGGTTGGTGCACATATACCTCTTCTTCTATATAGCCATTTAAGAATGCACTTTTGACATCCATCTGATACAGAGTGATGCCTTTATTAACAGCAAATGATATTAAAAGTCTGATAGATTCTAACCTAGCGACTGGAGCAAAGGTTTCTGTATAGTCTATCCCCTCTTGCTGACTATAACCTTGTGCTACCAGTTGTGCTTTGTTTCTGATGACTTCACCTTGTTCGTTCAGTTTGTTTCTGAACACCCATTTTGTACCAATGACGTTGAATCCTTTTGGTTTGGGAACCAGATCCCATACGTCATTTCTGGTGAATTGATTTAGCTCCTCTTTCATTGCCAGAATCCAGTCATTGTCCAGAAGTGCTTCATCAATTTTTGTTGGTTCAATCAGAGAAACCAGTCCCATGAGGGATTCTTCAGAGTTTCTGAAAGTAGATCTTGTTCTGATTGGATCTTCCTTCCTTCCCAAAATTGTATCTTCTGGGTGATCAATGCTGCTTCTGGATGGTCTTTTCTGAAGTTGATCAGCAGAAGGTGCTGGATTGCTTGTAGTAACTCTTTCTGCTGTCGAGGGAGTGACTTCGTTGAGAGCCTCTGATGAGTTGTCTTCAGTACCTGTGAGTTCAACTTCCATACCTGCAAGGGATTCATTTTGCTTTGACTTTTGAGAGTCAAGCTTATCATCAAACCGAACACTGATTGACTCTTCAACAATATGTGTTTCTGTATTGTATACTCTGTACCCTCTTGAGCATTCAGAGTATCCTAACATAATACACTTTTGTGCTTTAGAGTCAAACTTGTTCAAATAATTTTTTGTATTCAAAATAAAACATGTACATCCAAATGGATAGAAATAAGAAATGTTGGGCTTTTTGTTCTTCCATAATTCATATGGAGTCTTTTCCAGAATAGGTCTTATGGAGATTCTATTCTGAATGTAACACGTTGTGTTTACTGCCTCTGCCCAGAAGATCTTAGCAACGTTGGTCTCGTTGATCATGGTTCTGGCCATTTCTTGCAATATTCGGTTCTTTCGTTCTACAACTCAATTTTGCTGGGGAGTTCTAGGATAAGAGAAATCATGCAGAATGCCTTTTATATTAAAGAATATTTCAAAATCTTCATTTTCAAATTCTCCACCATGATCACTTCTGACTTTGACGATTCTAAGATCCTTTTCATTCTGAACTTGGTTGTAGAAGGTAACAAACACAGAGTGTGACTTGTCCTTGTGTCTTAAGAACTTTACCCATATCCATCTGCTATAGTCATCTATGATTACTAACCCATACTTCTTGCCACTGACTGAAGAAGTTTTTACTGGTCCAAATAAGTCAATGTGCAGAAGTTCTAATGGCTTAGAGGTGGAAACAACATTTTTGGATTTGAAAGCAGGTTTTGCAAACTTTCCTTTCTGACATGCTTCACACAGAGCCTCTGAATTGAACTTCAAGTTAGGAAGTCCTCTGACCAGATTGAGTTTGTTAATCTGAGATATCCTTCTCATACTAACATGCCCCAATCTTCTGTGCCAGATCCATTGCTCGTTGTTAACAGACAATAGACATTTTACATTCTGACTTTTCAGTTCAGAAAGTTTGATTTTATAAATGTTGTTTTTCCTCTTTCCATTAAATAGGATAGTCCCATATTTGTGACTAACAGCTTTGCATGAATTTTGATTGAAGATTATATCATAACCGTTATCACTTAATTGACTTATGGATAACAGGTTATGCATTAATCCATCAACTAATAAAACATTACTTATAGAGGGAATATTTCCATTACCTATTATTCTAGAGCCAATGATCTTTCCTCTCTGATTGCCTCCAAAGCCTACGTAGCCTCCAGGCTTAAGTTCCAGGCTTTGGAACATATGCCTTCTTCCCGTCATGTGTCGTGAGCACCCAGAGTCCAGGTACCATGATTGGTGTCTTTGCTTTGCTGCTAAAGATATCTGCCACATGTATTATTTTATCCTTAGGTACCCACATTTTCTTGGGTCCTAATTTGTTAGTTTTACCAAAACTCTGGTTGAATTTTGGTTTGACAGAATAATCACTACTTGTGTATTTTATGTCATGTGTGTGCCCATATATAAAGTGTGAATCAAGTGGAGTGTGTTTTATAGCTAAGTCCATGGCATTTTTTGGTGTAGGTACCTTACCTTGATATCCTATCCCTTTTCTGCCATTTCTGCTAACTCCATAGATCATTGAAGTCATCTTGCTTCTGTCTATGTTTTTAGCAAGAAACTTTTGAAAGTTGTGATCATACTCTTTGATGATCTCATCATCATTGCTGGGAGTTTCAGGAATTCTTTCCTTTTGAGAGTTTTGCAACTGGTTTTCTAATTTTGAATTTTTTTCTTTTAACTCAGAATTCTCCAATCTGAGACTCTCAGTCTTATCAGAGTTAGAAGCAAGATTCCTTTTCAAGTTTCTGAATTTGACTATGATCTCCTGATACCTTTCTAGAATTTCATTAAGACTTTCAGCTAGTTCAGCCTTAGTAAAGTTTATAGTAAATTCAGGGAATACCTCTTCTGTGTCTGATTCAGAGTCTGAACCAGAAGCTTCACTGTCTTCAGATACATTTGCCATGAGAGCTATGTTTGATCTTTCATCATCTGATTCTGAGTCAACTTCAGATGTGTCAGAATCATCCCATGTAGCCATGAGACTTTTCTTCTTTTCCTTAATAAACTTCTTTTTGGGCTTCTCCTTCTGAAGCTTTGGGCAGTCACTTTTGTAGTGCCCTTTCTCGTTACATTCAGAGCAGATGATGTCTTTGTTGTTTGGCTTTCTGTATCCTGAAGAACCTTCAGATCTTCTGTGTCCAGATGAATATTCTGATCTTCTGTATCTCGAGGAAGATTCATTCTGATTTTCTGATCTTCTGGGATTCCTGAACTTCCTTTGCCTCTGCTTCCACAGTTGGTTCACCCTTCTGGAGAGGACAGACAGTTCATCTTCTTCTGATGAGGATCCATCAGAGGTTTCTTCCACAACCTGCAAAACTTTGGATTCAGATTTTCTGTTAGATGTTAAAGCTAATGGCTTACCTTGCTTTTGAGGTTCATCTGCTTCTAGCTCTATCTCGTGACTTCTGAGGGAGCTGACAAGTTCCTCCAAAGAGATTTTGTTGAGATCTTTGGCTAGCTTAAGCGCTGTGACCATTGGCCTCCACTGTTTTGGCAAGCTTCTGATGATCTTCTTAACATGATCAGTAGTAGAGTACCCTTTGTCAAGAACTTTTAGACCAGCAACAAGAATTTGAAATCTTGAAAACATAGTTTCTATTGATTCACTATCTTCCATCTTGAATGCCTCATACTTCTGAATGAGCGCAAGGGCCTTGGTTTCTTTGACTTGAATATTTCCTTCATGCGTCATTCTCAGAGAATCAAACATATTGTTGGCAAATTCTTTGTTTGATATTTTTTCATATTCTGAGTATGAGAAGGCGCTTAGGAGAATTGTACTGGCCTTGTGGTTGTTTCTGAATTCACGCTTTTGCTGATCAGACATCATTTTTATTTCTATCTTCTAACCACGTCCATCCACTGGATGCATGTATCCATCAAGTCACCATGTCCCACAGATCAGCATCATGGGCCAGAAAGAAACTCTCAATTTTGTCTTTCCAGTAATCAAAGTTCTCTCCATCAAAGACTGGAGGTTTGCCACTGAATCTGTCCCTTTCTTAATTGTTGTCATTGCTGATGTTTTGACTTGGTCCTGCCATAGTGTTTTTCTGACGCTGGATCTTGTACTGACACGGTTAAGTGTTTAAGCTCAGAACCAGGCGCTCTGATGCCAATTGAAGATGTGAAAAACACAAGAAGGGGGGTTGAATTGAAAACTTAGATCAAAACATCTTAATGACACAGTGTTTTTATTCTGGTTCGTTTGATCTCAAACTACTCCAGTCCACCCGTCAAGGTGATTTCGCCTCTCTCCAACGAGTTATTAATCCATTAATCTCAAAAGATTACAACAGCTACTTTAACAACTATTAAAGTCTTCTTGAGTACAACCACAAACCGGTTAATCTCAAGGAAATCTTTTACAAATAATTGAACAAGAATGTGTTATTGTTTTCTAACAAAACAGTTTATCACAACTGTGATAATTACACAAATTAAGCTTAGAATAAAATAAATTTGCTAGAGCTTGAATATGCGTGGTTTTGGAATTCTTTGCAAATTTGATGTGTGCGTACATACGTGCTTCTTTCACAAGAATACTTGTTTATATAGGCAAGGCAAAGACGTTGTCCATAAAGCAAGTTTAATGTTAATAACACACTTTCCTTTTGTAGAAGATCTTGTCTGAAGAAAGCCGTTGGCATTAATTCTGTCTTGAATGAACAGTAACACTTCAAAGTCTTCTTTCCTTAACTGCTGATGACGCTTCAGAATATGATGACTTGGTTGATATGTCTTTGTTCAGAATCAGAGTTTGTTGTTATTAAGCACAGGTTCTGGTCACCAATCTTCAGCGTATGATCTGATTTCTTCAGCATGAAATTCTTTATTGCTTATCTTCTGATGCTGATCCCATTAGAACTTTTGCATATACAAAACATAATTTTAAGGAGCATATATGTTCTTTGTATATATTTCTTTGTATTTATTTATTCTTTGTATTTGTTATCATCAAAACTTTAACCAAGGTTTGTAGAATCAAACTATGTTCTAACAGACTCTTGCTTACCGCAACATTTGCGAATACAAAACGCAAACCAGTATAACAGTCGGTTCTGCCATCGTATTACAGTAGAACCTTTAACTTCCGCAATTTATCGCTTTCCTTATTATTGTTAGTAATTAGGATTTGTGTGGCAAGATTAAAATCAAACATTAGACAACCTTAATCCACGATAAAATACTTGAAAATAACACACTTTTCACTTATGCACCTCTAAGGGTAACCCACACTTGTTGCCTCGGATTTAAACAGTCATGTCCCCCGAACGTGAGATGTTTTAGAAAAGACCCTCAATTACAAGATCGTAATCCTTCGATGACCCTTCAATGTTGCCTTTAATAAATGATCTTAGTCCCTTACGAAAAATTGCTAAAACATATTACAAGTTTCCTTCTATGATTGTACGATGACCCACGCCTGTCCCTTGCATCCAATGATATGGCCCTCTACCAATCAATGGTAGACAAGCACTATCTAAAGGAGGAGGAAAAGAACAAATGCTTTTTGAGTAGGTAGATTTCTCGTAATTTCTTGCTCACAAACAAAACCATTTGCACCTCACACTTTCAAAAACACTTTTCAAACAAACATTTTGTATACATTCTCAACGATATGAAAGTCATCACAAAATGGCCTTACATTGGCATTTTCAAATATCTTTTCAAACACTCATTTTCAAACTAAATATTTTCAAAACCAACACTTTGTATACATTCTCAACGATACGAGAATCATTGCAAAGTTTTCCAAACTTAGGCGTTTTCAAAATATTTTCAAACTACCACAAACACAAAGAACTGTAAAGTGATCAAGCAATTAAGAGCCCGTAGATGACTACGGATGAAAAGGGTGATAACACCTTCCATTTTCATAACCTACCCCTCGAACTCAAGAAAATATCTCAAAAGTTCTTTCCTGTTCTTTTCACCCTTTCCTTTATTGGATAAAAGAAATGTCGGTGGAGACTCTTGCTATCCGCAACATTTGCAATAAAATGCAAAACAAACAAGTCAGTTCTCCCACCGTATCACAGGGTGAATAGAGGCACAAAAAATATTCTAGACACAAATCTAGAATTTAATTTGTTTTTAAAACTTCTTAGTGCACAAGCAATTAACTTGATAAGTCGTCTAAAAACAACTTATTGGAAACTCGGACATATAAATTGCAAAAGATAAATCTATGAGATAAAATTGATTACTTGATTAATTACAACTCAATTCAACAACCCACTTATTTATTTTTTGAACACAGTCACTTTGTAATGCTATTTCCAAGGCTAAATAATCAAAGAACTAACTTGATCATTTTATCAAACACTTGTCAGGCAAGTGAATTTTCAGAATTTCTCTTTAAGTAATATTGATATATATATAAAGATTGATGAAAATAGATTTTGAGAGAAAAATTCTTACAACTCAATTACTATCACAATGCTATTTAATAAAAAGATTGATGAAATTGAAAGCAAGTAAATGCGAAAAAGTAAAAACACACAAGGAATTTGTCTACATAGTTCTTCACTGTCGTCCTCACGTGTGGGTACGTATGCGCCTAATTCTAATGAAACTAGGACAATCCTTATATGAAAAATGTTTAATACAATGGAAGAGTTAGAAATAAAAATACAAAATTCTCCAATTTGGTGTTGATGCTCCTTCTTCCAACCTTTGATCTTAAGCAAGATCAAATCAACCGATAGATGCGACCTATTCGCTGTTTAAGATACTTCCTTAAAAGGATTTCAAACACCCCAAGGTTCCTTCAAAATTTTAAAACACTCCAAGGTATTTTTTGCTCGAGTAAATACGATTGCAAACTATCAACACAAGATCACCGATTCTATCATCCAATTCTTGCTACTTCCTTAAAAAGATTTCAACTACACTAAGGTTCCTTGAAAAGATTTCAAACACTCCAAGAGATGTTGGAGGACAAACTCGATGGTTTTTCCAGATGAAGACCCCTACAAAATCTGAACCCAAATAACAATTGGAAATCCACAATTCTTCATCTAGATGGCACCCCGATGGAACATCACCATAATGTAATGTTGGTGTATATGCATAGATTGGAAGGTTGAAGAATAAGAGAGAAAGTAGGTTAATGTTATGGTATCATCAAGTTAGAAATGATGCATGAATGGGTATTTATAGTTTTGAAAAGTTTAGGGCAAAAAGGACAAATTTGGAATAAAAGAAAATGAAAATTTGACCAAAACAGAATTTATGTGTTGACCTTAAACTTGTATGTTTCGAGACATACTCTATAAAAAGCTGCATGTGTCGACCTGAAGGACTCTATGTGTCGACCAGAGCAAGTCAGTAGCTACAGGCTTTAAAACATGAGTAAATGTGTCGACCTGAAATATGGACGTGTCGACAAAGAAAATAAGAATTTCTTCAGTTTCAGAAATATTTCAGTATGTGTCGACCTGTATGATGCATGTTTTGAAATGTGACTTACAGAAGCTCACAGACTTTAAAACACAGTTACATGTGTCAACCTGAAATTCAGATGTGTCGACACATACAAGATAAAAATATGCAGAAAATGTTTTTCAATGATCTTGGTCAATTTCTAAGTGCTTTTTGATGATTCCTAAGACCTATGATGCAGAGGAGTGCCACAAGACAAAGAGATGCAATTAATTTTCGTGCCATCTTTCCCTTTTTTGACATCATGCAAAACACTGTATATTAGTTGTACTCACAAGGTGTCCCAGTCTTAAATGTGACTGTAGACCTATAATTAGTGACCCATAGAAAGTAAAACATGATTTGCATAGAAGGGGTTTCATTAAAAATTATTGGGTTTGGACACATAATGGTGAAGAACTTCCTAGTAACGTACCAGAGACTAGCAATACACATGCTTCAAGTAGTCGACCACCTATGGAATATGAGGAATACTTTAATCTGATCAGTGAGATGGTTGAGGATTATTTTCGTGTGAACGTGACCTATGACCAACCTGATGATTTTGATGGGGAAGAGTTTCCGGATGAGGAAGCACATAGATTTTATCAGTTGTTGAATGAGATGAATATGTTGTTGTTTAAGGGGTTGTCAGACTCAAAGTTATCAATGTGTGTGAGATTATTGACCTCCAAGTCAAATTGGAATGTTCCTTATCAGTGTTTGGAACATTTCTCAAAAATGATGTTGGACTCCACTGCACCGAAAGACAACTTGCCTACAAGTTTTTATGATGCAAAGAAGTTGGTGTCGAAGTTGGATTTAAAAGTAAGAAAGATTGATTGTTGCATTAGTGGTTGCATGTTGTTTTATGAAAATGACTTTGGTACTCAATATGGATTGTTGGAGGAATGTAAGTTTTGTAAGAGTCTAAGATATCAAGTTCGCAGTATAGCCATTAACAACAAGCAAAAACGTGTAGCAGTAAAGTCCATGTTTTATCTTCTGATAATACCAAGTTTAAAAATAATGTTTGCCTCATTGCACAATGCAAGTCAAATGATATGGCATCATACAAAAAAAATAAGTCCATGCACTATGAGACATCCATCTGATGGCGAGGCATATAAGCACTTTGATCGGACACATCATGATTTTGCTGCAGAGCCTAGAAATGCCAGGCTTGGATTATGCTCTGATGGTTTTGCTCCATGTGCGCAAGCGTCGAGAAGAGCGTATTATTGTTGGCCAGTAATTGTAACCCCTTACAACCTCCCTTATGAGATTTACATGACAAAACCATACATGTTTTTAACGTGTGTCATTCCAAGGTCATCTATTTCAAAAGTTGGAATCGATGTGTACTTATAACCTTTACTTGATGATTTGAAGAGGTTTTGTATTAGAGAATGGACGTATGATATATCCCGTAAACAAAACTTTACTTTGAGAGTTGCCTTGATGTGGACCATTAACGACTTTCTAGCATATGCCATGTTTTCTGGTTGGGGTGCGCATGGACAAATGGGTTGTCCTCATTGCATGGGATACACCAAAGCGTTTACATTAGATAAAGGGGGAAAAGCTCATGGTTTGAGTGTCACTGTAGATTCGTACCAACAAATCATTTCTATAGAAGAAACAAGACAAATTTCAAAAAAGACGAATGGGTAATAAATTTGCCTCTGCGTCGATTGTTACCAGGTGCTATATGGAATCAAGTTTGTGAACTAACAAAATTCATAGATACTAGCAAAGCATGTAGAATTGAAGGATATGGAGTCAAACACAATTGGACGAAAAGAAGTATATTTTGGGACCTCCTATATTGGAATGATAATTTGTTGCACCATAATCTTGATGTTATGCATATTGAGAAGAATTGTTTTGATAATATATTTAACACAGTGGTGGATGTTAAAGACAAAACAAAATATAATGAGAAGGCTAGACAAGACATGGAAATTTTGTGTAATCAGAAAGAGTTTGAGTTGAAGCCTCAATCGAATGGAAAATTATTAAAACCTAAGGCAGGTTTTAGTCTGATTTTCCCAGAAGCTAAATAGGTTTGTCGATGGTAAAAATATTTGAGAATTCCCGATGGGTATTCTTCAAATTTAGCAAGGTGTTCGATGCTAACACTCGGAAGTTGCATGGTATGAAAAGTCATGATTGCCACGTTTTTATGGAACAATTGCTACAAATTGCATTTGGTTCACTACCCAAACATGTGCTTAATCCAATAACTGAAATTAGTCAATTTTTTAGAGATATTTGTGCGTCAGCTTTAAGAGTGGATGACAACATTAAGTTGGACCGAAATATTCCACTTATTCTCTGTAAGTTGAAAACAGTATTTCTGCCTGGTTTTTTTT
Source organism: Vicia faba (assembly GCA_948472305.1). Classification (NCBI taxonomy): domain Eukaryota; kingdom Viridiplantae; phylum Streptophyta; class Magnoliopsida; order Fabales; family Fabaceae; genus Vicia; species Vicia faba. The sequence goes on along the minus strand of OX451740.1, from coordinate 766,751,829 downwards.
ACTCCATGGAACATCTACCCAAGCATCTTGCATATGAAGCTTATCTTGGCAGACCTGTTCAATATAGGTGGATGTATCTGTTTGAAAGGTTCATGGGTGATTCAAAGCGATCAGTGAAAAATAAATCTAGAAGTGAAGGATCAATATGTGTACATTACTTGCATCGGGAAACATCACATTTTTGCAATCACTATCTCAATCACTTGATGTTAACTCCAAGAATCATATGGAATTCTGTAAATATTAATGAAAGAAGTTAATTCACCTTATCAGTCTCCAGGCTTCCAGGTCGTCCCTCTAGAAAGAAGGGTATGCGTTGGTTGACCCAAAAATAAATGCAATTCGCGCATGTTCATGTCTTGATCAATTGTGTTGAAGTTAAACCATATCTTGAGTAAGTATACCCAACTTTTCAATTTTCTTTATAGTATGAATATAAAACTTATTACCTTGAAACTTATAGTGTGTTTATTTTTAGGGAATTTAATAATGCTTATTTTCGTAGTACCGGTGTACAATCAAAATCTGGTGCATTCATGCTCAATTTTCAGCATGGTTCAAGGAGAGATTGTCTAGCATTGTTGCACTGACTCTAGAAATACTCCATTTGAGAAACTTGTCTTATGGCCATATTCAAAGCGCAAATGAATGGCACACATACTTCGTGAATGAATATAAATTTCACAATGAGACATGGACTTAAGGGAAAAAAACCATAAGAAGTGGTGAATTTGTAAAAGGAGTTACAGATGCTAGGGAAGATGACTTATATGGATTTGTTACACATATCTACGAGTTGGTATACAAATACTTGGACTCAAAAAATAAATTTGTCTTGTTTTATTGTGAATGGTATGAACCAACTAGAGGCACAAAAATAGATAAGACATATGGTACTGTTAAGATTCAAATGGACCGAAGGTACAAAGAGTATGACCCTTTCATAATGTCACATATTGTTAGGCAAGTTTATTATGTTCCTTATCCTTCATTTGTACCACGTAAATGAGGTTGTTGTGTTTTAATAAAAACAAAATCGCTGGGTCATATTGAAACTGACGATCTAGTGGAAGATCTTGCTTACCAAGTTGATGAAGTTGAACAAATTAATTATGATGAACAAATTACAATTTTGTCTAATACAATGGTTGAGGGGCATCAAGTTGATGGGTCTATATTATTGGTTGATAATAATGTGGACGAAGAGCATGAAGAGTTTGGATCCGAGGACAATATCACATCAGATTATGAGAATGATATGGATGATGAGCATGAATACTTAGAATTATGAATATGTATTGATGAGAATAATGAACCATCTATTGAATATGTTAATGAATATGTATTAATGAGAACAATGAACCATCTATTGAATGTGTTAATGAATATATATTAATGAAAATGTGTTTTTCAAAATTATTATTTTTGTTGACAAATATATATATATATATATATATATATATATATATATATATATATATATATATATATATATATATATATATATATATATATATATATATATATATATATATATATATATATATATATATATATATATATATATATATATATATATATATATATATATATATATATATATATATATATATATATATATATATATATATATATATATATATATATATATATATATATATATATATATATAATGTGTATTCTCTATAAATAGTTAAAATGACACCTCAAACTGATAAGAGTAAGGGTAGTGGTAAGAAGTTCCAATGCCCGAGGGTAGTAACATGTCAGCCACCTCGGTCGGTGTCGCGTCTGTGGTTTTCATCGAAGCGCGAATGGATGCGAAAGAGAGAAGATCCTCCATCAATATTATTTATCCCAAGATAGGGAAAGGAAACACTAAGTAAACCTGAGAGACAGAAAGGAGCATGGTCTCACAACCAAGAGAAAAAGGGTAAGGAAGTCGGTTACACGAGGGGAAAGTATTAGCATCCCTCACATCCGTGGTACTCCGCAGGATACACTTAAGTTTTTCTAACCTAAGAGTATATCTAACTAATTCTAAAGCTTACGAGCTAAAAATAAAAATGCAAAGAGGGAATTCATGAATAAGAAAACACAAGGAAAATAAGGAAATATTTTACAAAGTTTTGCTCGGCTGAGCCCCACGACCAGATGCCTACGTATCCCCTTTAAGGAATCAGAGCGTTGTAGTTCGGCTCAATAGTTTCTATTTGTTGTGTGTTTTTTATAGATGGTGCTAGCAGAGCATGTCCTTTTTGAAAAGGTTTTACAAGGAAAAGTCTGAAGACAAAAAGATTTGGATTGGTTTGTGTTTTTTACCTTGAAAAAGGATTTGGTGATTTGAACCACATTAAGTCTTGACATGAAAGACTTTGGGTGGTCGAGCAAGACGTCTCGTACCCAAAGGACTCATATAAGGCTCATGACACATGGTTCGTATCATTATTGTTAAGTGTTTTGAGAAGTTTAAAAGAAGAAGAAGTTTTAGTTTTATTGCAAATGCAAAAGGGGGAAGAAAAATTCTAAGGGAGACTAGCAAAATAGTCCTAAAGTTATCATGTAATGTTGATCCTATAGTTGGGATAGTTGGGAGGAATCTACCTAATGTTGTCATGCATGGATAAAGATCCTAAGGTCTATTTAGTTCAAACTTAAAGAAGAGTGAACTAAAGATCCTATGGGGATCATACAAAAGGAGAAGCAAGAAAAGATATAAGAGGGATGATAAAACATCACACAAAGATGACAAAACATCAAGCTTCAAAGGAGGGATGATAAAAAATCATAAAAATGGCAATACATCAAGATAGAAGATGATAAAACATTAAAAACACACACAAAGTTCATGTGATAAAACACACAAGAGATGAAACTCTTACAAACAAACTTGAAGAAGTGGAGTAAGAGAGGGGAAAAGAAATGATACACAATCAAAGGAGTATGGCATAAAAGCACATCAAAGTAAAATGTTAGTTCTGACCCTAACATGTTATAAACCTTAAACTACCCTAAGTATGGCAACATGGGTCAAGAAGGTGAAGAAATTATCTAACTAGACAAATAGAAGTGCAAATATGCATTTAAAAGACAAAATTCCACATCATGATAAAACATGCAAGCAAGGATGGGATAATAGGTGGATACTTAAGTCTAAGCATGGTATAAGACATCATAAAGTATCATTAAGGGATTACATGTTGACAAATATCACCTAATCAAGACAAGTATACATGATGAAAAGAGATAAAATCCAAACAAGTGACAAGACAAAACTTGTGCTATAAGTAAGTGATTTAGTTCTTCCTGCATTGCAAGGATCCAATCACTGACTAGAAGTGCTTCGTCTATGGAAGTTGGCTCGAACAAAGACACTAATCCCGTAAGAGATTCTTCAGTATTTGTGAATGTAGATCTTGTTCTGAGTGGGTCATCTTTCTTTCCCAGAATCATGTTTTCAGGATGTGCTCAGCTGCTTCTGGATTTTCTTTTCTGGATGGATTCTTTAGAAGCTATTGTAGTATTTATGATGTCTTCTTTTGTATTTGGCTGAAGTTCCGAACTTTTATTTTCTAAAGATTTTTCTTCAATACTTGTAATTTGAACTTCTATATCTATAAAAGATTTACTCTACTTTGACTTTTGAGAGACAAGCTTATCATCAAATCTAACACTGATAGATTCTTCCATAATTCATGTTTTTGTGTTATATACTCTATAACCTTTTGAATGTTCAGAGTATCCTAACATGAAACACTTTTGGCCTTAGAATCAAACTTGTTCAGATGTTCTTTAGTGTTCAATATAAAACAAGTACATCCAAATGGATGGAAATAAGAGATGTTAGGCTTTATGTTCTTCCGCAGTTCATATGGAGTCTTTTCTAGAATAGGTCTTATTGAGATTCTATTTTGAATATAACATGGTGTGTTAACTGCTTCTACGTAGAAGTGTTTAGCTATGTTAGTCTCGTTGATCATGGTTCTGGCTATTTCTTGTAAAGTTCTATTCTTTCGTTCTATAAATCTGTTTTGTTGAAGAGTTCTAGGACAACAGAAATCATGAGAAATGCCATTCTCATTAAAAAAATTCAAGGCTTTTGTTTTCAAATTCCCCACCATGATCAATTATGACTTTAACAATTCTAAACTCTTTTTCATTTTGAACTTGGTTACAGAAGGTAGTGAACACGGAGTGTGACTCGTCCTTGTGTCTTAAGAACTTTACTCATTTCCATCTGCTATAGTCATCTATAATCACTAATCCATACTTCTTTCCGCTGATGAATGTAATTTTCACTAGTCCAAACAGATCTATATGCAGAAGTTATAATGGTCTAGATGTAGAAACAACATTTTTTTATTTTAAAGAAGGTTTTGCAAACTTGCCTTTTTGACATGCTTCACACAGAGCATCTGAGCTTAAATTTAAGTTAGGAAGTCCTCTGACCAGATTGAGTTTGTTAATCTGAGATATTCTTCTCATACTAGCATGCCCCAATCTTCTGTTCTAGGCCCATTTCTCATTGTTAACAGACACAAGGCATTTTACATTCTAAATTTTTAGTTCAGAAAGTTTTATTTTATAAATGTTGTTCTTTCTCTTACCATTAAAAATTATAGTTCCATCTTTTTGACTAATTGCTTTACAAGACTTTTGATTAAAGATTATATCATAATCCTTATCACTTAATTGACTTATGGATAAAAGGTTATGCATTAATCTATCTACTAAAAAACATTAGTTATAGAGGGAAGTGTATCTTTACCATTGGTTCCAGAGCCAATAATCTTTCCTTTCCGATTGCCTTTGAAACCTACGTACCCTCCAGATTTAAGTTCCATGCTTTGGAACATATGCTTTCTTCCCGTCATGTGTCGAGAGCATCTAGAGTCCGGGTACCAAGATTGTTGTTTCAACCTTGATGTTAAAGATATTTGTAACATAGATTATTTTATCATTAGGTACCCATATCTTTTTGGGTCCTCGTTTGTTATAGTTTCCAAAATTCTGTTTGAATTTTGGTTTGTATAGTAAGAATCACTAGTATATTTTATATCATGTGAGTGTCCATGTGTAAAGTGTAAGTATAAAGGTGTGTGTTTTATAACTATATCATCAACTTTCTTTGGTTGATATGATTCTTCTCATCTTGGTTTCACATATACTACACCTTTTCTGTCATTTCTGCTAACTCCATAGATCATTGAAGCCATCTTGCTTCTATCTATGTTTTTAGCTAGAAATTTTTGAAAGTTGTGATCATATTCTTTTATGATGTTATCAGAACTATTCGAAACTTCTAAAATAGTTTCTTTCTGAGCTTTTTTTAATTCATTTTTAAGTTTAAAATTAATTTCTTTTAGCCCAAAGTTTTCTGTTTTTTGTTTTCTAGTTTCTTTTCAGGTACAAGAGCGTGTTTCTGGTTCTTGTATTTGACTTGAAGTTGCTGATATCTTTCAAGAATTTCAGACAGAATTTTTTCTAATTAAGATCTAGAGAATTTTGAAAATACCTCTTGTGAATTTGATTCAGATTCTAATGTATCTGTGTCTTCTGATATGTTGGCCATTAAAGCTATATTGGCTCGTTCATCTTCTGATTCTTTTTCAATTTCAAAAGATTATGAGTCATCCCACGTTGCCATAAGACTTTTCTTATTTTCTTTGGAGAACTTCTTCTTAGGCTTTTCTTTCTGAAGATTTAGGCAGTCGCTTTTATAGTGACCTGGCTCTTTGCATTCATAGCATACAACATCTTTGTTACTAGATTTTATGTATCCAGGGGATGATTCAGAGTGATTTACTGTTCTTTTGGGGTTTCTAAATTTCCTCTGTCTATGCTTCCATAGCTGATAAACTCTTTTGGAGAGAAGAGATAATTTGTCTTCTTCTGACGAGGATCCACCAGAGTTTTCTTCTTTTGCCTAAAAAGCTTTAGTTTCATATTTTTTATTTGATTTAAGAGAAAGAGACTTAGCTTCCTTATGGGGCTCATATTCTTCTAGTTCTATCTATTGACTTATCAAAGAGTCGATTAGTTCTTCAAGAAATATTTTTTTCAGATCTTTGGCTAGTTCTAAGCTTCTGATGATTTTGTTTACATGATCTGTTGTTGAATACACTTTGTCCAGAACTTTTAGCCCAATAACCAGAATTTGAAACCTTGAGAACATTGTCTCGACTGTTTCATCTTCTTCCATTTTGAAGGCCTCATACTTCTGAATGAGTGCAAGAGCTTTGGTTCTTTCACTTGTGTGTTGCCTTCATGCGTCATTCTCAAAGAGTCAAACATGTTCTTAGCTGATTCTCTATTTATGATCTTCTCATACTCGGTGTACGAGATAGCAGTCAAGAGGATTTTTCTTGCCTTGTGATGATTTCTGAATTCTTTCTTTTGTTAATCTATCATTGTAATACGGTGGGAGAACTGACTTGAATGTTTTGTGTTTTATCGTAATTTTTACAGATAGCAAGAGTCACCACCGACTTTTCTTTTATCCAATGAAGGAAAGGGTGAAAAGAACAAGAAAGACCTTTTGAGAATTTTCTTGAGTTCGGGGGGAAGGTTATGAAAAGGTGTTAGCACCCTTTTTATTTGTAGTTATCTACGGGCTCTTAGTTGCTAGCTCACTTTGAAATTCTCTGTAAATGTGTTTGTGTTTGTTTGAAAGTATTTTTGAAAAGTGCCTTCGTTTAGGTGAACTTTATAATGATTCTCGTCTCTATAAGAATGTATACAAAATGTTGACTTTTGAAAATATTTCATGAAAGTGTTGGTGGGTTTGAAAGATATTTGTTTTGAAATGTTTGTGAGCAAGAAACTACGAGCGTTCTACTTACTCAAAAGAAAGTCTTTGTTCTTTTCCTCCTCCTTTAGATAGTGTTAGCTTATCATTAGTTGGTAAGAAACCTTATCATTGGATATGAAGCGACATACGTGGGTCATCCTACAGTCATAGAAGGCAACATTGTAGGATACCTTAGCAATTTTTCGTAAGGGACTATGATGGTTTACCGAAGGCAACATTGAAGGGTCATCGAGAGACTACGATCTTGTACTCGAGGGTCTTTGCTAAAGTATCCCACGTTTGAGGGACATGACTGTTTTTTATCCGAGGCAACAAGTGTGGGTTACTCTAGAGGTGCAAGTGTGCAAAGTGTGTTGTTTTCATGTATTTGTCTTGAATTAGGGTTTTCTAATGCTTTGATTTTATATCTTTCCATACAAACCCTAATTACTAGCAATAATATGGAAAGCGATAAATTGCGGAAATTAAAAGTCCTATGCTATTACAATACTTTAGGGGATGGGGATACAAATTTACAAATGAAGATGACAAATAAAGTAAATCCTAATTACTATTACAAGGGTTTGAAAATTGATAATTATAGTGCGAAATAATAAAATATATAAAAAATGCAAGGATAATGAAAAGAGAAAAAGAAAATTGTTTTTATGGTTTTTTGTATGAAAAAGAGTTCTTTTTTAATTAATCTAATTAATTGGAAAAGAAGTTAATTAATTAAATTCCTAAAATCTAAGTTAATTTAATTAAAAGAGAAAACTAAAATAAAAACGTAGTTCTAAATTAGTTTTAATTAATTTAAGAAAGAAAAATGTTTTTTTAGGTTTTTTGTTATTCATAAAATAAAGTAGAGATAAAGTAAAAATAAAGACTTTTAGTCTAATTATTTATAAAAAATTTTTTTTTTTATATTTTTGATTAAAATTAATAATAACAAAAAAATAAAAAATAGAAAAATAAAATAAAATAACTAAAATAAAAATTAAAGAGTCAGTGGGTTGAAAAGGAATTAGGAAGGTTTGAAATTAAAAACTGTTTATTAGGCCCAAAACTGTTTTTGGAATCTGAAATAAAAAACAAAATAAAAAAAATGTAATGGGCTGCGTGTTGTTAGGAAGCAGGGGGTTATGAGAAAAAATGAACCAGGCCCAGGCCATGGGAGCCCGAGCGCGTTGCCAAACAAAAAAATAGAAATCAGAAAAATGTGAAAAATAACAAAAGGTGTCGCTGGGGGTCGAACCTAGGACCCTTAAAAATAATGCCTTACGCGCGCGTTTTCTGCCACTGGGGTGGCTGTTTCATTCGTTTGTAAAACAACTAGTAATAAATATAAAATAAACTAAGTTCTAAAGGCAACTTCATCTTCTTCATCGTGCCAACCTTCTAAGTCAGATTTTTCAATTTCATATTGTGATCCGGTGGGAGAACTGACTTGGGTGTTTTGCGTTTTGATCGCAAATGTTCCCGTTAGCAAGAGTTGCCACCGACTTTTCTTTTATCAAAAAGGAAAGGTGAAAAAGCACAGGAAAGACCTTTGAGATTATTTCTTGAGTTCGGGTGGTAGATTATTAAAATGGAAGGTATTAACACCCTTTTCATCCATGGTTTTCCATGGCCTCTTAGTTACTTGCTAGATTACTCGCTTTTGTTTGAAATTGTGCTTTGTGTGGTTTTTTGAAAGTATTTTGAAAAGGAGCCATCGTTTAGGCAAACTTTGTAATGATTCCCGTTCGTAAGAATGTATACAAAGTGTTGATCTTTTGAAAAATGTTTTCAAGTTTTTGAAAGGTGTTTTTTGAAAGTGTAGGTGATTATTTTTGAAAATAGCAAGGATGTTTGTTTTGAAACGGAGCAAGTAATAAGGAGCAATCTACCTACTCAAGTGTATTTCTTGTTCATTTTATTTTCCTTTGACATTGTTGTCTTACCATTGATTTGGTAAGCAACCCTATCTTTGGATGTAAGCGGGACATGCGTGAGTCATCGTATAACAATGATTAGCAATGTTGCAAGGTATCTTAGCATTTTTATTTAGGGACTAAGATCATTTTGAAAGGAAACTTAGATAGCGTCATCGAGGAACTATGATCTTGTATGTTTGCTTGTTTTTGCTAAGATACCCCACGTGCGTAATATGGCCATTTATAAGGCAACAAGTGGAGTTAACCTTAAGGGTGCATGTGTGAATAGTGTTTTTGATTTACATTCTTTTAATCTTTGATTAGGGTTATCTACTTGTTGGTTTTATGTCTCATCATGCACGCCCTAATTACTAACAATACATGAAAGCAATAAAAATGCGGAAAAGTAAATTCCTATGCTATTACAAACATTAGGGGGATGGGGTGTTCAAATTCACAAATGGGAATTGCAAATTAAATCAAGTCCTAAGTTATTATTACAACCATATTGAAATGGATAAGAATGTACAAGAAATGTAAAATGGACTTGTTTTGTAAAAAAAAGAAATAAGTTTGGTTTAAGAAAACATTTTGATCTTTTATGTTAAAAGAAATAAAATAAGATATGTGAATATGAAATAATATTTTTTATGTGTTTTTTATTAATAAAAAAAATGATGGCAAAAATAATAAGGAGAAAGGAAAACAGAATCAGCGCTTTGCTGAAATAAAAGAGGTCAGAAGTTCTGACTCTGGCATGCTGCACAAATTCAAATAAACGTTTGTAGAAACAGGGAAGGTCAGAAGTTCTGGGTCCACTGAGTACAAAGAAGATTTCAGAAGTTCTGATACCACTGGCAGGACTTAGTCTCCCTCTCCATGCTAGTCAGAACATCTGCAACTTGGCCATTTCTCAATAAAACAGAAGATGCGCATATAACAGTTATGACATGTTCCATAAGGTTTCAGAAACAAGAGATATTAGAACTATAAATTAGAAGCAAGCATGAATTTTCTAATCCTAATTCTGAGTTCTAATTTCTTCAAGAAGTTCTGAACTGAAATTCTCTCTACTTAGGCAGGAAAATATATGAAACCTCAGAATGTGTACAGCATCAGAATCAGGATGTCTACATTGTATTTTTGAACAAAGTTTCCTGAAAATGCCTAAGTAATGTGATGAGAGTCAGCAGAAGCTTACCTTGCAGCTGGAAAATGTTCTGTGAGCTGGAGTCTGGGTCTGACCGCTTGTGATGTTCTGAATAACTTCCTCTCGTGTTCAGCAGGCTGGAAACTTTCAACTTGGGTTGTGAGTGATTAGAAAATTTTGTAAGACCCAAGGAGCAGAGTTATGACTTCTTTGAGGTGGATATTGATGGTTAGTGTGTCACAGTTTGACTATAGAAGTTAGGATGGCTTTTGAATGTATATCAAAAACTGTATGTGTGGTTTTGGTCGAGAAACACTTAAGGAAAAATGGAATTTGAATGCAAGAATCAAAAGCTAACAGGTTTTATATGTTGTGCTTGCAGTTTTTGGACCCTTGGAATTTTAGCAGGGGTTCAGGGCTTTTCTTTCTCAAATTTCCGACCCTTTTACAGTTGCCAATGGCTTTCAATTTATAGGAAAAGATCTTGTAGCTTGGAGAGTGCAACCATCACATGCTAGGGTGCTGCCTTGTTGTTGAAGCAAGTATGGTGGTTAGTAGCCTTAGAAGCACCTAAGCTGGAATTGTAAGCAGGAATTAAGGAAAGGTAACTTCAAAAGCAAAAGCAACGCATGGGCTCAGCACACTTTTGTACAAGAGTTTGCTTTTTTAAGACAGTAAAGGTACTTTTATGCCACACGTGGAGAAATCCTTTGAACAAAGACCCATAAGTGGCTGTGAGAATTAAATGATGATGAGATTGATCAAACCAGAAATCCTACAACGTGATATTCTACATCATTGCTTAGTTCTGGATCAGAAGTTCAACTTCAACGTGACTTAGAATAGACATCTAACTTTTGATCTTTGTATCTCTTTGCTCCAACATGTTCTGAAGGAGCTTTCAGACTTTCCAGGAAGCTTGCAGCACGCTTTGTAACCTTCTTTGAATTACCCTTGCAAACCCTGACTGAACCTTTGTGAAAACTGGCCCAGAAGTTCTGACCAAAATCTGTTTTGAAAGTGTCTAGAATTTGCTGAGTGCTTTAGTTTCATGGACGTGTCTTTGAGGAGTTATAACTTGAAATCCCAGCATTTCTAGGAGAAGTTATGTTCTGCAATGTTTTAGATCTCATTGAAATCTATAACTATTGTATCAGAAGTTCTTCCCGAATCAGCTTGCATCATGGTGAAAATCTGATCAGAAGTTCTGAGCCTGTCATATTTCTTACACACTCAAAAAATTCTAAGTATTTAGAAATTTGACTTTTCCAAAGTAACTTTTGATTTTTAAAATTCTAGATGAAACAAACTTCATATCTCAAACATGTCTTGATGAAATATGACTCTTGAAACTTGATTTTGATCAAAAGTCAAATTTTGACTTTTCAATGCACAAATGACCATTTTACCCTTGTGAATGACTTTCTTGAAAAATTTGTAATTCGAGGCTTGGAATTGGATGGAAGAAAACTTGAGGATTCAGGGTGATCCTTTGAGAAATGAGAGGGAAAATTTTGGGGTAGAACAGCTGCCCCTGTTCAATCTTCTTAAACCTGAAGAGTTAGATTGGTGAGTCCTTCATTCATGACTTGAAGGTGAAAGATGATTGAACACTAGAGTGCCCAGAAATTTGCACTCGAAGATGGATGGTGAATGGGATTATAGATGCCATTTTGAGGAAAGTTCATAAACATTAGAAGAAATATCAGCACAAATCTCTTGTTGATTTATACTAAAACTTGATGTTTTATTTGTGAGAAAAAGAGTTAGTAAAATGAAGATGCATGCATGATGTTCACCAGATGTGGTATTATGCTAAATGCATAGGGTATGTACATGCTATGATATATGAGTGTGAGATGTATGTTTCTGTCCGGGAAAATAAATCCCTGAATGTTGCTATGGAAATTCTGGGAGGTTGAATCCCTGATTATCGTTGGGGATGAAGAATATACATATCTTCAAACTTTGTTGAAAGGATGCTTCCGCTGGGGAATATCTCTTGAACATCAGTTGTTATCTGGTCGGATCCAGGCTTCACAACTTGCTGAGGATGAGACGAATTAACTGTTATCCGGTCGGATTCCAGGCTTTGCAAAAAATTTCTTGAAATTAAATAGTTATCTGGTCGGATCCAGACTTCACAACAACTTGCTGGGGATACAGAGGTTAACTGTTATCTGGTCGGATCCAGGCTTCGCAGTAACTTGAAGTGGTAACTACTATCTGGTCGGGTCTAGGTTTCATGATTTTTTGGAAAGTTGTACTATTATCTGGTCGAGTCCAGGCTTCATAGTGTCTCTCTGGGGATCATAGTTAATTGTTATTTGGTCGGGCTCCAGGTTTCACAAATAAGCTATTTGAAAAACTGTCATCTGGTCGGGTCCAGGCTTTGCAGATTTCTTGAGGTTGATGAGGTCAATTGCTATCTGGTCGGGTCCAGGTTTCATAATAAACTGTTTGGGGATTTAGTTGTTATCTGGTCGGATCCAGGCTTCACAACAACTTGCTTGAAAAGATGAAGTTGAGAACTGTTATCTGGTTGGATCTAGGTTTCACAGTAATTTGTTGGGGTAGAGGCAAACTCTACTGGGGAAAAGAAGTTAAACCTTAGTCGGATTGAGTCCAAGTTCTTCTATATCTTTGAAGAGTTAGGCTATTATCTGGTCGGGTCCAGGTTTTATAGCATCTTGAAATTGAGATCAACTGTTATCTGGTCGGGTCCAGGTTTCAAATACTCAAATTATTATCTGGTCGAGTCTAGGTTTCAGCAACTTGAAGAAGTCAAACTATTATCTGGTCGGGTCCAGGATTCAGTAAAAACTTGAAAATTGTGCTAATATTTGGTCGGATCCAGGCTTCATAGTATCTTTTTGGAAATAGTAAAGGCTTTGCTGACGGCTTTACTGGGGATCGGGGGTTGTGGCCCTATGATTTGCAATAATTTGAACGAGAATTCAAAATGGAGAGTGTAGACTCAGTCGGGTAAGACAGGCTCAACTTGGGGAGGATACACTCAACTGGGGAGGATAAACTCCGCTTGGGGATAATAGCCTTGGCCAGGGAAGATATGCTGAGCTGGGGAAGATGGGCTCAGCTGGGGAAGATAGGCTCAACTGGGGAAGATAGGCTCAGCTGGGGAAGATGGGCTCAACTGGGGAACTTCTCGATGTCTTGATTGTTGTATGTTAATGAAATTTGAACTCGGCTGGGGAGTTTTGTGGTTCCTCGATGATTATTGGGGAAATAGAACCTGTTGGGGATGATAAACCTTGTTGAGGAGGTGACTTTCCTTTAGGAAGAGACCCGCGAGGTTTCAATTTGTAAAAATTGACTTATCTGAGGAGAAAGCGGCCAAGAGGTTGAGACTCTGGTCGGGGATTATCCTATGCAAAGAGACTTTGTGGGAAACTCCATTGGGGAAAGGTTTATCGTAGCCGTCCTTGTGGGGATAATGATAATGAGATAACTCTGTGGGGATATTTCATATACATTAAAGAGATGCTTACTGCTGCTTAGCAGGACACATGTGCCAAATAGTTTTTAATTATGTTCATATGCATATGTTCATTCAATTTTAGTCATTAGACAAATTTGCATTCAAAATAAAGACATAAATTTTGCACTTCAAAGTACATTTGTATTGATATTTTGCCCATGAGTAGGCATTTTTGTACAGAGAGACGGAGATCCTAGTAAGAGGAAATCGTCGAAAGGAAAACAAAATTGAGAATGAAAACAAATAGCCATTTGAAATGATCTCATTGCCTTTCAACTCTACTATTGCCCCAATATCTTAGAATGTCCTTTGCTATTGATCGAAGTTGATTGGATTGATCTTGGACTATTTGGACTTGGGCCTTGGTGATAGAATTGACTGTGTTGATTCCATGGGACATAGTCACACGCTTTTAATCCTTAACTTTTGCCTGGACCGCCCTTTCGGGTTTTCAGCCCACCAGGATACCCTTTTTTTCCCAAGTCGCCCTTTAGGGTTTTCAACTTGCCGGGTGTACACTCTTTTTCATATATCCCTAATTTTTCCCAAACTTTTGGTTTGCCGGGATGCCCTTATTTTTCTTAGGTGTGTCAACCTAACGGGTCTCTTATGCATAGTATTTTTTAACTATGTCCGCATTTATGGGATGTGGGAAATCCTCGCCATCCATGGTAGTCAACATCATGGCACCGCCAGAGAAAACTCTCTTGACAACAAATGGTCCTTCATAGGTGGGAGTCTATTTGCCTATGGGGTCGCCTTGTGGTAAAATGATGCATTTTATCACCAAGTCACCAACTTTATATATTCGAGGTTTGACCTTTTTGTTGAAAGTCTTGATCAACCATTTTTGATACATCTGACCATGGCAAACAGCAGCTAATCATTTTTCGTCAATCAAGTTCAGCTGATCCAATCTCGTTCGAATCCACTCATCTTCACCTAGGCTTGCCTCATTCATAATCTTTAGCGAGGGGATCTGAACTTCTACTGGCAAAATAGCTTCCATGCCATAAACTAAGGAAAAGGGAGTTTCCCCAGTTGAGGTTCTAGCTGAAGTACGGTAGCCATGTAGAGAAAACGGCAACATCTCATGCCAATCCTTATAGGTTACTACCATCTTCTGCACAATCTTCTTGATATTTTTGTTGGCCGCTTCGACTGTGCCATTCATTTTTAGTCTATATGGAGAAGAATTGTGATGCTTGATTTTGAACTGAGTGCAAAGTTCTGTAATCATAGCATTGTTTAGGTTAGTCCCATTGTTGGTGATGATCCTTTCGGGGATACCATAGTGGCATATGAGGTTATGTTTGATGAATCTGGCTACCACATTCTTGGTGACTGAGGAAAATGAGGCGGCTTCGACCCATTTGGTGAAATAATCGATAGCGACAAGAATGAAGTGATGTCCATTGGAAGCAGTAGGTTTGATCTCTCCAATCATGTCAATTCCCCACATTGCAAATGGCCATGGAGCGGTCATGACATTTAGAGGGATAAGAGGCACATGGACCTTGTCAGCATAGATTTGGCATTTGTGACAGGTTCTTGAATGTTGATGGCAATCAGTCTCCATCGTTGACTAATAGTAACCTTCTCTTAATATTTTCTTAGCCATCGTATGCCCACTTGAGTGAGTACCGAAGAGGCCATCGTGCATGTCTTCCATAATTTCCTCTGCCTCCTTCTTGTCCACACATCAGAGTAGACTCGAATCATGGTTGCGTTTGTATAATATCCCATTACTCAGGAAGAATTTGGCTACAAATCTTCGCAAGAACTTTCTGTCATTGATAGATGCCCCCTCCGGATACTCTTGTGCTTCAAGGTATCTCATCACCTCATGGTACCATGGCTTTTCCGCATCAGTGTCAAGCTCATAGCAATGTGCAGGTTCATCGAATCTTTCAATTATTATCATAGGGGCTTCGTTGTCCCATTTGACTTTGAATATTGAAGACATGGTTTCCAAAGAGTCAGCCAACTGGTTTTCTTCCCTAGGGAAGTGCTCGAACGTGATCTCTTCAAATTAAAGAATTAGGGATAGCACAAGTTCCTTGTAAGGGATAAGATTAGGGTGTTTAGTGTCCCAATGTCCTTTTACTTGGCTGATCACCAAGGCGGAATCTCCAAACACATCCAAATGCTTGATCCTTAAGTCAATAGCAGCTTTCATACCTAAGATGCATGCTTCATACTCAGCCATATTGTTTGTGCAACTGAAGCATAGTTTGGAAGTGAAAGGAGTGTGTCAACCTTCAGGAGAGATGATCACAACACCAATTCCGTTACCTAAGGCGTTGGAAGCCCCATCGAATACCATAGTCCATCGGGATCCTTGTTCAGGTCCGTCATACGGTCCAGGTTTCGCACAGTCGGTTACCAGTATGATGTTCACATCAGGGAAGTTGGAGTTCATTGGCTGATAATCATCCACGGCCTGATGGGCCAAATGATCTGCTAGTACACTCCCTTTGATGGCTTTTTGAGTCGTGTATTTAATGTCGTACTCA
The DNA here is from genome assembly GCA_948472305.1 of Vicia faba. Lineage (NCBI taxonomy): Eukaryota > Viridiplantae > Streptophyta > Magnoliopsida > Fabales > Fabaceae > Vicia > Vicia faba. The sequence continues at coordinate 766,735,955 of OX451740.1, read as the reverse complement.
GTCAAGATCATTTTCCATCTGGATATCCGTCCGAAAAGGGCATATTTCTCGAAGATGTACTTGATTGGGTCCATATTAGAAATCAACAAAGTGGTATGAGTCAACATATACTGTCTTAGCCGGCGAGCAGCCCTTTCCAGAGCGCAACAAGTTTTCTCGAGCAGTGAATATCTGGTTTCACATTCGGTAAAATTTTTGCTCAGGTAATAAATAGCATGCTCTTTTCGGCCAGACTCGTCATGTTTGCCCAACACACACCCAATAGAGTTCTCTAGTACAGTCAAGTATATGATCAAGGGTCTTCCTTCAACTGGAGGCATGAGAATAAGAGGTTCTTTTAAATATTCTTTGATTTTGTCAAAAGCAATCTGGAATTCATTGTTCCATCTGACTACCTAATCTTTCTTCAAGAGTTTGAAGAGTGGTTCACAAGTAGCAGTCAAGTGGGATATGAAACGGGAAATGTAATTAAGACGACCCAAGAATCCTCTGACTTCTTTTTCAGAATGAGGGACTGGCATTTCTTGGATGACATTTACCTTGGCAGGGTCAACTTCAATGCCTTTATTGCTGACAACAAAACCTAGAAGCTTTCCAGAGCGTACTCCAAATGTGCACTTGTTAGGGTTTAACCTCAGCTTGTACTTCTTCAGCCTCTCGAACAATTTGTGTAGGTGATCGAGATGTTCTTCTTCGGTTTGTGATATGGAAATCATATCATCTACATATACCTCTATCTCATGATGAATCATGTCATGAAATAAAGCTACCATGGCCCTTTGATATGTTGCCCATGCATTCTTTAATCCGAACGACATGACCTTGTAGCAGAAGGTTCCCCATTGCGTAACGAAAATAGTCTTCTCCATGTATTCGGGATCCATCCTTATTTGATTATAGCCTGAGAAGCCATCCATGAAAGAGAAGACTTTATGTTGAGCAGTATTATCAACTAATACGTCAATGTGTGGTGGAGGGAAATCATCCTTTAGGCTTGCCCTATTCAGATCCCTATAGTCTACGCACATGCGAATTTTACCCTCTTTCTTTGGCACTGGAACCACATTGGCAACCCATTGAGGATAGGATGTCACAACTAGGAACCCTGCATCAAATTGTTTCATCACTTCAGCTTTGATCTTTTCAGACATATCAGGCCTCATGTGGCGAACCTTTTGCTTGACAGGCGGACAGTCTTCTTTTGTCGGCAGACGATGAACTACGATGTCGGTATCCAACCCAGGAAAATCTTCATAAGACCAAGCAAATACTTCCACATAAACATGCAAGATCTGAATCAACCTGCTCTTGACACTACTTTCCAGGTTAGCATCGATCTTGATTTCCTTCTTATCTGGCTCAGTACCCAGGTTGATAACTTCAAATGACTCTTCGTGCAGTTGAATAGCTTTTTCCTCTTGTAATAGAATTCTGGCTAGTTCTCTCGGTATGTCACAATCTTCCTCACTTTCGTCTTCGGCTTGGTTGGTAGGACATTCAAAGTCATAGTCGGCAATAGTAGAGTTATTGGCAATAGGATCCAGAGTGGATGTGGACCTGCAAGAGTGCGCGCGTGTGTGTGCATGTAAGATGCATGGCTATTTTTTTTTAAAATGTATTTGTAAGAAAAGAAAGACAATGAACACGAATATTTGAATGCAAAAGAGTCCAATGTACTGAATGATCATATGATTATATGAACATAAATAAAACCTTTGACAAATGGACCAAAGTGCCCCGGGCCAGGAAAATGGCTGAAAAGTCATTGTTTGAATATTACAGACAACATGTTCTTGAATTGAAAGAAAAGAAATAACAAGTAGATTACTCCTCAATGAAGTAGATGGGCACAAAGTCCTTTGTATGCCAATTCTTCAGCTCCGTAGTAGTTGGATACACCCACTCTTCAAATGTAATCTCTTCTTCAGAATCACCCACGACGTTGACTCCATGGCTTCTAATGCGGAGAGGTGGATTTCCAGCACGAGCACCCCTCATTTCCTTCTGAGCTTTGCCAGTGAAGCCCAACCCAAACTTGTCCGTTTTAAAAGGGATATCGAGGAGTTGCCCCCAAGTATCACAGTTTCCTTCTTCAATTGCCTCGCGGGCATCCTTGACTGAAACCATCTTTGGCATGGCCTTGACTGCTTTGGACTTATCAGAAGAACATTTAGTAGCAGCAATCATCGGTGGTACAACCTCAAAGGATTGACATGGGGTTTCAATGAATTCTCCGTCCATCTCTACATACTTGAAAGAGTTATGTTGGCTTACCATAAACTCTTCTTCCCCACAGACGGTGACTATTCTGCCCTTGACTGGATATTTGAGTTTCTGATGGAGGGTTGAGGTCACTGCCCCAGCTTTATGAATCCACAGGAGACCTAACAGACAAGAATAGGCAGGGTGAATATCCATAATATAGAAGGTGGAGTTGAAGATTTGGGATCCCACTTTGATTGGAAGATCTACTTCCCCATGAACAGTCCTCTTTGATCCATCAAACGCCCTTACAATGATATCACTTGGCTTCAAGATTAAATCTTCACAGTCAAGACGATCTAATACCCCCTTGGGTAACACATTTAGAGAATAACCAGTGTTAACTAGCACATGTGCTAAGGTAGTCCCTTTGTACTCGATAGAAACATGTAAAGCATTATCGTGATTCTTCCCGAGAGGTGTTAAATCAGCATCTGAAAACCCCAAGCCATTATCAGCTGTTATGCTAGCCACGCAATTCTCAAATTGGTTTGTTGTTGTCTCATGGGGGACATAAGCTTTTTTAAGGAACTTGATTAGTGTTCGAGCATGGGCATCAGAGCAAAGCAGCAATGACAACATTGAAATCTTAGAGGGGGTTTGCCCCAACTTTTCTACAATCTTGAAGTCGCTTCTTTTTATGATCTTTAAAATCTCGTCCATCTCGCGAGTGGAAGGTTCTTCATTAGTTACGTCCTTGGAGGGTACTTCAATCACATCAGTCTCAACAACCTTCCCTTTCCCTTTTGTCTCGGTACTTGGCTTGGCGGCAGTAATGCAGATGGGAGTCTTTGTAACTACTTGAGGTGATATATTGGGTGAGAATATTCTCCCAGTTCTAGTTACTTTGCTTGAGCCAGCTATGTTTCCAACATCGTCATCTTTTTCTTCTCCGATCCAGGAATCTTATTTAATCCCATGATAGAACACCTCAGCACCGTAATTCCATGGTACCGCTTTGTTTGAAGAGTAAGGAATCGGTCCGGGATTTGGTAATGATTAAGGGAGAAACAGTGGGTTCATTTGAAATCCTAATAGGACCTTTGGAGGTGATCCTAATAGGTTTGTTTGAGATGGTAATAATGGAGAGGTCTTCACATTTGTTAATCAGACTCTTGGCAAATGGAGTCTTTTCAAACAGAACTTCGTGGCTATTCATCAGGCATTGTATGCCTTTCTTCAGCCCTTCACATTCATCGAGTCATCTTGTACAACACACATAGTCTTTTTCACAGCCAAGGAAGATCCCAGCTTTCAACAGATTGTTCTTGATTATATTCAGCGGAGTAGTCAAATCTTCAACAAAGGTAACAAAAATTGTATCTTCGACAGCATTAACACCTTTGTCATGCTTCGGCATTGGAGCGGTAATTACATTCGGCATTGGAGGAGGATCAAATTCAATAGTTTTTTTATCAATTAAATCCTGGATTTTGTTCTTCAAGGCCCAGCACTAGTCAGTCTCGTGCCCGGGGCTGTTTGAATGGTAAGCACATTTAGCGTTTGGATTATACTTTGGTGATGAGGTGTCAGGATTGGCGGGAGGATCACGCAACGTCACTAAATTAGCCTTGAGAAAATGTTGAAGGGCTTGAGACAGTGACATGCCTATCCTCGTAAATTGTCTTTTTAGAGTTTCAAAACATTGATGATTTGCAGACGGATGATCATTCTTCTTGGTATGGGCCCTTGCCCCATACACAACATTAACTTCCTTCTTTGCAGCAAAAGGTTTCTTGATAGGATTGATGGTGGAGGTATATGCCACAAAGATCTTCCCACTTTTGATGCCACTTTCAACTCTTTCACCGGTTAAGATTAATTCGGTGAAACCAGAAGAAGAGCAGCCAACCAACAGATTAAAGAAAGGACCAGATAAAGTGCCCATGAACATGTCGATGTGCTCCCTATCAGTCAAGGGAGGCTGGACTCTACTAGCAAGGTCTCTCCACTTTTGCGCATATTCCTTAAATCCTTCATTCTTTCCCATGGTCATATATTGTAACTGAACCCTTGTTGGCGCCAAGTCGATATTGTATTGATACTGATGGTAGAAGGCAGTAGCTAGATCCTCTCAAGTGTTGATACGAGAACCATCTAACTGATAAAACCATTCAAGTTGTGTTCCAGCCAAGCTCTCTTGGAAAAAGTGAACCCAGAGTTTCTTATCAGCAGTGTGAGGCTGTATCTTGCATACATAAGATTTCAAATGGAGTTTGGGACAAGAAACCCCATCGTACTTTGCAAAGATTGGTATTTTGAACTTGTGGGGAATGATTACCCCAGAGGTCAAACCCAAATCATTAAAATCTAAACTGAGGACGGCTTGGATTTCAACAGCTTTCAATCTGTCTTCTAACTGCTTGTATTTGATATCAGTGGGTGGATACTGCTCGTTGAAATAATCATCATCAGATTCTTGATCATTAGCACATTCATCTTGAGTACTCTTGACCTCACCGACCTGGTTCTCGTCCTCTTCAGATGAGTCTCCTCCTACTAGGATTTGACAGATTGTCTCCTGGAACCTTCTACCCATGTTGAGTAGAGCTTTCTTCTTTGGCTTCTTCTTAACGGCCAGCAAAGCCATCATATCTTGCTGCCCCTTGGCTAGGGCGAGTAGAGCTTCCTGAAACTGAGAATTATGGGTTTGGAGTTCCGTCACAGTTTTCTCTAGATCCATCTTGCTTAAATAAACAGCAAAAAGATAAGGAAACATGTTATGCGAAAACCTGTCATGTTATGATGCATGGAATATGTATATGCAAATGATTTCAAGGATTAATGAAATTTAAAATTGTTAGAACATAGTTTGATTCTACAACCCTTAGTTAGAGTTTTGATGATAACAAATACAAAGAACAAATATGCACCCTAAAAATTATGTTATTTTGTATGCAGAAGTTCTGACCAAAGCAGCATCAGAAGTTAAGCCATAAGAGCTACACGCTGAAGCAATCAGAACATGCATTGAAGATTGATGACCAGAACCTGCGCTTAAGCAAAGTAAACTTTGATTCTGAACAAGAACATGTTAATCCAAGTCATCAATATTCTGAAGCGTCAGAAGCAGTCAAGGATGTAATATTCTGAAGCGTTACTGATCATTCAAGACAACATCAATTCCAACGGCTTCTTTCAGATAGGATCTTCTCCAAATGGAAAGTGAGTTAATTACATTAAACACGCTTGATGATCAACATAAATCCATTGCCTATATAAACAAAGTCAGTGTTCAAAATCATTGACGATTTTCCACATACCATTCACGAGAATTCAAAAAAGCTGCAAGCAATATTCATCATCTTTCCAAGCTATAATTTTGTGTAAATTATCACAGTTGTGATAACAGTTTTTGTAACGAAAAACAACAACACACATTCTTGTATAATTGTTTTGAAACAGTGTTCCTTGAGATTAACCGGATTGTGGTTGTACTCAAGAAGACTTTAACAGTTGTTAAAGTAGTGATTGTAATCCTTTTGTGATTAGTGAATTAAGACTTCATTGGAGAGAGGCGAAATCACCTTGACGGGTGGACTGGAGTAGTTTGAGATCAAACGAACCAGGATAAAAATACTGTGTAATTGCGCTTTTGATTTCAAGTTTTCAATTCAACCCCCCCCCCCCTCCCCCCCCCTCCCCCCCCCCCTTCTTGTGTTTTTCACATCTTCAATTGGTATCAGAGCGCCTGGTTCTGAGCATAAACACTTAACCATGTCAGTACAAGATCCAAGATTCAGAAAAACACTATGGTGGGACCAAGCCAAAACATCAGCAATGACTACCATGAAGACAAGGACAGATTCAGTGGCAAACCTCCAGTCTTTGATGGAGAAAACTTTGACTACTGGAAAGACAGAATTGAGAGTTTCTTTCTGGCCCATGATGTTGATCTATGGGACATGGTGACTGATGGATACACGCACCCAGTGGATGGAAGTGGTCAGAGGATAGACATAAAAATGATGTATGACCAGCAAAAGCATGAATTCAGAAACCACCACAAGGCCAGAACAATACTCCTCAGTGCCATCTCATACTCAGAATATGAGAAAATATCAAACAGAGAGACTGCCAAGAACATGTTTGAATCTCTGAGAATGACGCATGAAGGCAACATTCAAGTCAAAGAAACCATGGCCCTTGTGCTCATTCAGAAGTATGAGGCATTCAAGATGGAAGATAGTGAATTAATAGAAACTATGTTTTCAAGATTCCAAATCCTTGTTGCTGGACTGAAGGTTCTTGACAAAGGGTATTCTACTATTGATCACGTTAAGAAGATCATCATAAGCTTGCCCAAGCAATGGAGGCCAATGGTCACAGCACTTATGCTAGCCAAAGATCTCAACAAAATATCTCTGGAGGAACTTGTCAGCTCCCTTAGAAGTCACGAGATAGAGCTAGAAGAAGATGAGCCTCAAAAGCAAGGTAAGCCACTAGCTTTAAAATCTAACAGAAAAATCTGACTCTAAGGTTTTGTAGGCTGTGGAAGAAACTTCTGATGGATCCTCATCAGAAGAAGATGAATTATCTCTCCTCTCCAGAAGGGTGAACCAACTGTGGAAGCAGAGACAAAGGAAATTCAGAAATCCTAGAAGATCAGAGAATCACAATGAATCCTCCTCCAGATACAGAAAGACTGAGTCCTCCTCTAGACACAGAAGATCTGAAGGTTCTTCAGGATACAAAAAGCCAAATAACAAGGACATCATCTGCTATGAGTGTAACGAGCAAGGGAACTACAAAAGTGACTTCCCAAATCTTCAGAAGGAAAAGCCCAAAAAGAAGTCCTTCAAGGAAAAGAAGAAAATCCTCATGGCAACATGGGATGATTCGGACACCTCTGAAGTTAACTCAGAGTCAGATGATGAAAGAGAAAACATAGCTCTCATGGCAAACGTGTCAGAAGAAAGTGAAGCTTCTGGTTCAAACTCAGAATCAGACACTGAAGAGGTATTCCCTGACTTTACCATTAATTTTACTATGGCTGAACTTGCAGAAAGTCTAAATGAAATTCTAGAAAGGTATCAGCAAATCAAAGTCAAATTTAAGAACCTGAAAAGGGATCTTGCCTCTGACTCTGAAAAGTCTGAGAGTCTCAGATTGGAGAACTTTGAGTTAAAAGAGAAAATCTCAAAATTAGAAAATGATTTGCAAAATTCTCAAAAGGAAACAATCTTAGAGACTCCCAGTAATGCTGATGAGATCATCAAAGAGTATGATCACAACTTTCAGAAGTTTCTAGCTAGAAACAAGATACAAGCAAGATGGCTTCAATGATCTATGGAGTTAGCAGAAATGGCAGAAAAGGGATAGGATATCAAGGTAAGGTATCTACAGCTAAACAAGACATGGACTTAGTCATAAAACACACACCACTCAATTCACATTTTATATATGGGCACACACATGACATAAAATACACAAGTAGTGATTATTCTGTTAAACCAAAATTCAATCAGAATTTTGGTAAAACTAACAAATCAGGACCCAAGAAAATGTGGGTACCTAAGGATAAAATTATACATGTAGCATATATCTTTAGCAGCAAGGCTAAGACACCAGTCATGGTACGTGGGCTCTAGCTGCTCGCGACACATGACGGGAAGAAGGCATATATTACAAAGCCTGGAACTTAAGCCTGGAGGCTACGTGGGCTTTGGAGGAAATCAGAGAGGAAAGATCATTGGTTCTGGAACAGTAGGTAATGGAAATCTTCCCTTTATAAATAATGTATTATTAGTTGATGGATTAATGCATAACCTGTTATCCATAAGTCAATTAAGTGATAACGGTTATGGTATAATCTTTAATAAAAATTCATGCAAAGTTGTTAGTCAGAAAGATGGGACTATCCTATTTAATGGAAAGAGGAGAAACAACATTTATAAAATAAAACTTTCTGAACTAAAGAGTCAGAATGTAAAATGCCTACTTTCTGTTAACAACGAGCAATGGGTCTGGCGCAGAAGATTGGGGCATGTTAGTATGAGAAGAATATCTCATATTAACAAACTCAATCTGGTCAAAGGACTTCCTAATTTGAAGTTCAGCTCAGATGCTCTGTGTGAAGCATGTCAGAAAGGCAAATTTGCAAAACCTGCTTTAAAATCCAAAAATGTTGTTTCCACCTCTAAGCCATTAGAACTTCTGCATATTGACTTATTTGGACCAGTAAAAACTGCGTCAGTCAGTGGCAAGAAGTATGGGTTAGTAATCGTAGATGAGTATAGCAGATGGACATGGGTAAAGTTCTTAAGACACAAGGACGAGTCACACTCTGTGTTTGTTACCTTCTGCAACCAAGTTCAGAATGAAAAGGATCTTAGAATTGTCAAAGTCAGAAGTGATCATGGTGAGGAATTTGAAAATAAAAATTTTGAATTATTTTTCAATGAAAAAGGCATCTTGCATGACTTCTCTTGTCCTAGAACTCCCCACCAAAATGGAGTTGTAGAATGAAAGAACAGAACATTGCAAGAAATGGCCAGAACCATTATCAACGAAACTAACATTGCTAAGATCTTCTGGGCAGAGGCAATTAACACAGCGTGTTACATTCAGAATAGAAACTCCATAAGACCTATTCTGGAAAAGACTCCATATGAATTGTGGAAGAACAGAAAGCCCAACATTTCTTATTTTCATCCATTTGGATGCACATGCTTTATTCTGAATACAAAAAATTATCTGAACAAGTTTGACTCTAAAGCACAAAAGTTTATTATGTTAGGATACTCTGAACGCTCAAGAGGGTATAAAGTATACAATACAGAAACACATATTGTTGAAGAGTCAATCAGTGTTAGGTTTGATGATAAGCTTGGCTCTCAAAAGTCAAAGCAGAATGAATTCCTTGTAGGTATGGAAGTTGAACTCATAGGTACTGAAGACATCTCGTCAGAAGTTCTCAACAGAGATGCTCCCTCAACATCAAAAAGAGTTACTGCAAGCAATCCAGCACCTTCAGTTGATCAACTTCAGAAAAGGCTATCCAGAAGCAGCAATGCTCACCCAGAAGATTCAATAATGGGAAAGAAGGATGATCCAATCAGAACAAGATCAACTTTTAGAAACTCTGAAGAATCCCTCATGGGACTAGTCTCTCGGATTGAACCAACAACTATTGATGAAGCGCTTATGGACAATGACTGGATTCTAGCAATACAGGAGGAACTGAATCAATTCACCAGAAATGACGTATGGGATCTGGTCCCCAGACCAAAAGGATTCAACGTCATTGGAACAAAGTGGGTATTCAGAAACAAACTGAACAAGCAAGGAGAAGTCATCAGAAACAAACCACGACTGGTAGCACAAGGTTATAGTCAGCAAGAGGGGATAAATTATACAGAAACCTTTGCTCCAGTCACCAGGTTAGAATCTATCAGACTTTTAATATCATTTGCTATAAACAATGGCATCACTCTGTATCAGATGGATGTCAAAAGTGCATTCTTAAATGGCTATATAGATGAAGAGGTATATGTTCACCAACCCCCTGGGTTTGAGAATTCCAAAAATCCAGAATATGTTTTCAAACTAAAGAAGTCACTCTATGGTCTGAAACAAGCTCCTAGAGCTTGGTATGAAAGACTAAGTAACTTCCTGTTAGAAAAGGAATTCACCAGAGGGAAAGTGGACACAACCTTATTCTGTAAGACAGTTAAGAATGACCTGTTAGTATGTCAGATTTATGTTGATGAAATCATCTTTGGATCTACTAAACCCTCTCTTGGAAGAGAGTTTTCTAAATGTATGCAGGCAGAGTTTGAGATGAGCCTAATGGGGGAACTCAAATTCTTTCTGGGCATTCAGATAAACCAAACTCCAGAAGGAACTTACATTCATCAGAGCAAATATGTCAGAGAACTTCTGAAGAAATTTGATCTCTCAGAATGTAAGCCCTCAAAGATTTCAATGCATCCCACGTGCATTCTGGAAAAGGAAGAGGTAAGTAAAAAGGTAGAACAGAAGGTCTACAGAGGTATGATTGGTTCTCTCATCTATCTGACGACTTCAAGGCCTGACATTTTATTTAGTGTTTGCTTATGTGCTAGATTCCAATCAGATCCTAGAGAATCTCACTTAACAGCAGTTAAGCGAATTTTCAAGTATCTGAAAGGTACTACTAATCTGGGTTTGTTCTATAGAAAATCAAATGATTACAGCTTAGTAGGATATTGTGACGCTGACTTCACTGGAGACAAAGTAGAACGTAAAAGCACTTCTGGAAGCTGCCAGTTTCTGGGAGAAAATCTGATCTCATGGACCAGCAAGACACAGTCCACAATAGCACTATCAACAGCAGAAGCTTAATACATAGCAGCTGCAGGATGTAGCACGCAAGTACTCTGGATGAAAAGTCAACTTGAAGACTTCAACATATTTGAGAGTAACATTCATATCCTCTATGACAATACTTCTGCTATTTGTCTCAGTAAGAATCCAATTTTGCATTCTAGGGCTAGGCATATAGAAATAAAACATCATTTTATTAGGGACTATATTCAGAAAGGGATTCTTAGCTTAAAATTTATTGACATAGACCATCAATGGGATGATGTCTTTACAAAACCTCTTTCTGAAGATAGGTTTAACTTCATTCTGAAACATCTCAGCATGAAGCTATGCCCAGAATAAAATATTTTATTTACATATCTTAACCTTCATAACTTTATTATTTTCTGTGAACTACTGATCAACCTGTCTTCAGAGTTTAGAAGTACAGATTGCATGAGAATCTATCCATGAAGATCTTAACGTTTCATTTTAAGGATAGAATCGTGCAGTTCGCATAACCAAACAGTTGTCATCCATTCATCAGCTACTTTCTGAGGCTGAACACGCGTTCAATTTTCCGAAAGGTCAAAGGCGTTGATTGGGTGCATTGAGACACTTGTCAAGGGTAACCGTTCAAATATCTTTCTGAATCCCCTAACTTCAGGTGTCATTAATGCTTATAATCATGACTAATTATTTCTTTTTCTTACTGTTTACGTTTTCAAGAAACCTATTTAAACTCAAATTTTACTTTTTACATTCACTTCTTTTTACTCTCATCAACATTTTCTATCGTTTTAAGTTCCTTCTTTCAAAAACCCCTTTCATCTTCCTCAAAATCGCGTGTGAACAATGGCTTCTTCAAGTGTCAAAAATGTCAGTGCTCATGAATCTGCTTCAATGGAACAGTATGAAGAACCCTACAGAACGCTCCTCACACCTATTGATAATCTGGAAGTTCTCTTAGAACTGATTATTGATTTTGAAAGCTTGCAAGAAAATGGATTCAATTTGTATGAAGATGTTATTGCTCAAGGATGGAACAGGTACTTTGACCGTCTACTGGGGCCAACTTTTCCAATTCTTGTAAAAGAATTCTGGATACATGCTTCTTCTTTAAATCATCAGGTTACTTCTTATGTCATGGGGAAGAAAATTGTTATTACAGAAGACCTAATTTCAAAGCTTCTTGGATACAATGGTGGAGGTGTCAGATGCATTGACATGGCTGAGAGATGCTCTGACGTGAGCTCTATTGCAAGGTAAATTTTTACTCATGGACTACCCTCCAGTAAAATCAGGGATTTGAAGGATCACCACAGAATTTGGGCCAGAATCATTCTGGGGTGTATCAACCACAGGAAGCCAACAAGCTCTCCTGATTATATCAACATTGATCAGCAATTTCTGATCTATTTCATTGCTAAGAGGACAAAAGTAAATCTTCCACACTTGCTGTTTAATCATCTTAGAACTAGTGTGAAGGAAACAAGAGAAGACAAAAGGAACAAGAGGGACTGGATACCCTTAGGAAGGCTCATATCAGATATTCTGACAGAGAATAGGCTGATAGAACACCTGACGGAGGCCCAGGAAATCAACACATTGGAAGCAACTGCTGGGAAGCCCCTGAACGCTAAAAATCTGAAGAAGATGAAAATCATTGAGAATATCAAGAAGGAACCTACTATTACTTCTCATGAAACCATCACTTCAAGAAGGATACCTCTGGATGATTTTCCTCTATTTTCTGAGATTGACTCCAAACCAAAAATAATAGTCAGATATCTGGACGCGTGCAAGGAAGATGGCACTGCCCCAGAAATCAACATCTAGGTTTTGCATAAGGCTGCTCCAGAAGTTGCTTTAAAGAAGACCAAGAAGAGGAAAGCAGCAGTAGAAGGACCCTCTCAGAGGACACCAAAAGCTGCCAAAAAGAAAGGTAATCCCTCTTCTGTTTCTGTTATAGAATCAATAAATGTATCAACATTTGAAGCCATGCCTTCTCAACCAGAAAACCCATCACCCCAAACATTTGAAGACTTTGACATAGGGTTTGATCCATCTGAAACTCTAGGTCTGAATGAAACTCACTCCCTTTCTCAAAATCCAAATCCTGAACATGACCAACCAGAACTTGCCAAAGTTCTGTCTGATATTGATTTATTTGACCAAGACTTTTCCTCTCCCTTACCATAAAATCCAAATTCTCAACTCCCAGAAAATCCAAACTCTGTACAACCACCAGAAATTCCGCAACCACAATCTCCATAAACAGAAATTCCACAACAAGAAATTCCTCATCCACAATCACCTCAACAAGAAATTCCTCAACCAGCAATACCACAACCAGAAGATCTGAACTCCAACTCACCACAACCAGAAGCTCAACCTTCTGAAAATTAATATTCTGATATCCATAAGCCAGTACCCCACCATGCTACAACAAACCAATCTGAAGAATCTCCTTCAGATTCTGATACAATCCCAATACCTGGAATCACAGAACCTCTTGCGGTTCGCATGCCTCTCACCATTCATGACATTCCAAAAATCCCTTCATCTCTGGAATCCACACCTCTAAACACCCCCACTAGACCAATCATCATTCCTGACTCTCCCACTCCTTCACCTACTAGCCGTCCAGCTGACAACTTAAGACTTGTCATTGATCCAATCTTGCTGGAAAGACTAGTCTCCATATCTCTCAAAACTACCATTCCCAAAACTAAACCAACTGAAACCACATCAGATGTTGGTACAAATTTGTTGATTTTTGAAACAAGAATGCAGGAATGGATAAATTCTTTGAAGCATGCTAGTCAAGAGATAACTAATCCTGCTGCTTCTGATTATATGTGGACAAGATTCAGAAACTGGCTTAGTTCTGAAACGCTGAAGCTGAAGGAACATAGTTATGAACAGGTTTCGTAGAACTTTAGTGCTAAGCTGAAGGCTTTTCAAGACCAAGTTCTGAGCCAACTGTTCAAGAAAGACATCCTCTCGCTGGATAATGCTCCTTGGAAAGAGCATCATCCCTCAGATGAAGTTCAACCAGAATCAAAAAGTCTCTCCCTGAATGCTGCTCCAGCAGACATGATTACAGCAGAAGAAATGGTTCACTCTGAACAAGCTGCAGAATGCTCTGAGCAATGTCTACCTCCTGAAGAAACTCCAGCACCTTCCTTAGTCATGCAAACTCTAGAAGAGTTGAAGAAAGAAAATGCTTTAATCCATGCAAGGCTGGATAAGCAGGAGGATACGAACAAAGAGATTAAAAGCATTATGGGTAAACAAGAAGACGCCACAAAGGAAATCAGAGGCATTTTGGGCAAGCAAGAAGAGTCAAATACTCAGATCAAGAGCTTGCTGGAAGCGTTGTTCACACGTCTTACCCCTCCGTCTTAGAATTTCTTTTAAAAATTGTTTATCTGTAACTTTTAATTTTACCTCTTTGTTTCTGGAACTTGTCATTGCATTATGTTTTAAATATAATTCATCTCTTTTGGCTCTGATTATATTGCCTTTTTTATACCTGACAAAAAGGGGGAGAAAGTAAGATATTTTCAATAATGGTTTACCGAGACAGAAGTCTCAAACATTCTGAATTACTTAACCTCTACTTTCTGAAAGGTTTGAACAGGTACAAAATTTTGATAGAAAATACAGCTAAAACTATGATGAGAAGGAACTTAAGGGAAGTAATCAACTCAGGGGGAGTTTCTCTTAAACCTTTTGTTCTTTATTTTTCATTGAAAATTCTAGTTTTTGTCATCATCAAAAAGGGGGAGATTGTTAAAACATAGTTTGATTCTACAACCCTTAGTTAGAGTTTTGATGATAACAAATACAAAGAACAAATATGCACCCTAAAAATTATGTTATTTTGTATGCAGAAGTTTTGGCCAAAGCAGCATCATAAGTTAAGCCATACGAGCTACACGCTGAAGCAATCAGAACATGCACTGAAGATTGATGACCAGAACCTGCGCTTAAGCAAAGTAAACTCTGATTCTGAACAAGAATTTGTTAATCCAAGTCATCAATATTCTGAAGCATCAGCAGCAGGCAAGGATGTAATATTCTGAAGCGTTACTGATCATTCAAGACAGCATCAATTCCAACGGCTTCTTTCAGACAGGATCTTCTCCAAATGGAAAGTGAGTTAATGACATTAAACATGCTTGATGATCAACATAAATCCATTGCCTATATAAACAAAGTCAGTGTTCAAAATCATTGACTATTTGCCACATACCATTCATGAGAATTCAAAAAAACTGCAAGCAATATTCATCATCTTTCCAAGCTATAATTTTGTGTAAATTATCACAATTGTGATAACGGTTTTTGTAACGAAAAACAACAACACACATTCTTGTATAATTGTTTTGAAACAGTGTTCCTTGAGATTAACCGGATTGTGGTTGTACTCAAGAAGACTTTAACAGTTGTTAAAGTAGTGATTGTAATCCTTTTGTTATTAGTGAATTAAGACCTCGTTGGAGAGAGGAGAAATCACCTTGACGGGTGGACTGGAGTAGTTTGAGATCAAACGAACTAGGATAAAAATATTGTGTCATTGCGCTTTTGATTTCAAGTTTTCAATTCACCCCCCCCCCCCCCCCCCCTTCTTGTGTTTTTCACATCTTCAAAATTTGTATAGGCAAAAGAATGAACAAACGTTAATTCTCATTAGACAAAACAAGAAAGATTACATCATGCCTCTTGGTCTTACAAAATGACTTTCTAAGATAAAAAGACCGAACGCATCCTCTTTGGCGCGAGATAAGCGTTCACACTTTGCTCTTCTTGTAGCTGCTTCGTAAGCTCCAAGACCCTCTTTTCACTAGCATAGAATTGAGCCTCGAATGTATCTCGTTCTTCCTTCAGCTGGATCCAACCATTTTGTAAGTCTTTGAGAGAGGTAGACATATCAGGATGGAGGATAGTGTAGGGAACATCTCCTTCGACCACAGGCTCCATGATGGCTGGTAAGATGGAGGGATAAGGCATCACAAGTTTCTGAGCACGAGCTCGTACCCATTTAAGGTAAGGCTTGAGGGGAATGGAATTATTGTGTCCTAGTGTCTTGTTGTCCACCTTGTTCACCATCCTCCATGCTTGGATAAACCTCTGATGTTAACCTTGATTGTCATTCTCGTAGTCAAAAACCAAACCTTGAATAAGCATCTCGTGTGGACCATCCCTTCGGGCATAACCAAACTATCTTAAGGCTAAGCAAGGGTTGTAAGTGATACCTCCTCTAATGCCAAGAAAAGGGACATTAGGGAACTCTCCACAACTGTCGATGATAGCAACAATCTCCAAAGAGCGGGAACACCAATGAATATCTGAATGTCTGAGTGTCATTAACCTATGGGACCACCTTGAACCTTGCTCGTTCTTCAATACATCGGGTTACAAGACATGAAGATTTTGACGGCGTTCACATCTATGAGTTGGTCAGGATTTGGAAACAAAATCATCCCATAGATGAGGAGATCCACAATTTCCTCAAAGGCTTGCAAATCCAAAGAGTTCCAATAGTTTCTAGCTTTCTCAAACAAGAACCTTGCTAGGAAGCCTTTGACACCACTCCTTGTTTCCCAATTAGTTGTGATATCAGATGGTTGCAAGTGTAGAGCTTGAGCAATATCTTCTAGCTTTGGATCTCTTTCCGTACCATTGAAAGGTAGTTGATTGAGAATGGGAATCCTCAAGAGTTGGGATAATTCTTCCAAAGTTGGCACAAGTTGATAATCGGGAAAAGTGAAGCAATGGTGTAAGGGATCAAAGAACTGAAAGAGCACCTTCATCATGTCTTCATCAGTGTTGGAGGTAACCAAGTTTAGTAGGCGACCATGTCTCTCGGTGAATGGAGAAATTTCAGGAATCCTTGAAGCTAGCTCCTTAAGTTGAGGAGGGATCCTTACAAGGTTGACATGAATAGTTTTCCTGCAAAGAGAATCCATGTCCTACAAAATAGAACAAAGATAAATCCCAAGATCCTTGAAATGGTTAGTGAGTATGAGTATGATGTTATGATGTTTATGATGTCATGTACAAGTAAATATTTACAAACAAGGCAAACAAATCCTTAGGTTCAGGCTTGCATGGAGTCTCATAAGTAAGTACCCTCTTGAAGTTTAGTTGGCTAAAACCTGTCCTAGAAATATTAAACGGGTTCAAAGGAGTTCAATATCACTGGTTTGTTTTCTCGGGCATTATTTCAGCGCAAGCCTCTTTAATGGCGACCGAAATATCCCAAAAAACAAAACCTCAATGAGTGTAGTATCGAGTATCTACCAACTTCGGACTGCACCAAAGCTGGTCATCTCACTACGTCCTAATGGCCAAGTTGGTCAAGTAAAGGTTCTAAAAGTTCATTAGCGCTTCATGTCATCACTCAGCGGCCCTGTATTCTCATTGACTACTCAAGGGCTACCGGTACCCACAAATATGTCGCACTAATGTAGCTATTGCTTAGACCGTGTCGGTATACGCCGCACAGTTTCCACAACGTATTGCTACTTACCTAAAAGGTATCCCAAATCCGGGTGGAGGATTCAAACCCAAACAAAGAACCATAATGTAAAGTATACAAGTCAAACAATGAAAGCAAGTAAATGTGATATAACCCTAAGGTAACCCCACTTTTAGATTTTCCACAGCAGAGTCGCCAGTTCTGTGATGCGGTGGGAGAACTGACTTGGGTGTTTTGCATTTTGATCACAAATGTTGTGGTTAGCAAGAGTCGCCACCAACTTTTCTTTTATCCAAAAGGAAAGGTGAAAAAGCACAGGAAAGACCTTTGAGATTATTTCTTGAGTTCGGGGGGTAGATTATGAAAAGGGAAGGTATTAGCACCCTTTTCATCCATGGTTTTCCATGAGCTCTTAGTTACTTGCTAGATCACTTGCTTTTGTTTGAAATTGTGCTTTGTGTGATTTTTTGAAAGTATTTTGAAAAGACGCCATCGTTTAGTCAAACTTTGTAATGATTCTCGTTCGTAAGAATGTATACAAAGTGTTGATCTTTTGAAAAATGTTTTCAAGTTTTTGAAATGTGTTTTTTGAAAGTGTAGGTGATTATTTTTGAAAATAGTAAGGATGTTTGTTTTGAAACGGATCAAGTAATTAGGATCAATCTACCTACTCAAGTGTCTTTCTTGTTCATTTTCTTTTCCTTTGACATTGTTGTCTTACCATTGATTTGGTAAGCAACCCTATCTTTGGATGTAAGCGGGACGGGCGTGGGTCATCCTATACCCATTATTAGCAATGTTGCAAGGTATCTTAGCATTTTTCTTTAGGGACTAAGATCATTTTGAAAGGCAACTTAGATAGCGTCATCGAGGGACTATGATCTTGTATTTTTTCTTGTTTTTGCTAAGATACCTCACGTGCGTAATATGGCCATTTATAAGGCAACAAGTGGAGTTAACCTTAAGGGTGCATGTTTGAATAGTGTGTTTGATTTATATGCTTTTAATCTTTGATTAGGGTTATCTACTTGTTGATTTTATGTCTCATCATGCACGCCCTAATTACTAACAATACATGAAAGCAATAAAAATGTGGAAAAGTAAAGCCTTATGCTATTACAAACATTAGGGGGGTGGAGTGTACAAATTCACGAATGGGGATTGAAAATTAAATCAAGTCCTAAGTTACTATTACAACCATATTGAAATGGATAAGAATGTACAAGAAATGTAAAATGGACTTGTTTTGTGAAAAAAAAAAGTTTGGTTTAAGAAAACATTTTGATATTTTATGTTAAAAGAAATAAAATAAGATATGTGAATATGAAATAATATTATTTATGTGTTTTTTATTAATAAAAAAAATGATGGAAAAAATAATAAGGAGAAAGGAAAACAGAATCAGCGCTTTACTGAAATAAAAGAGGTCAGAATTTCTGACTCTGGCGTGCTGCACAAATTCAAATAAACATTAGTAGAAATAGGGAAGGTCGGAAGTTCTGGATCTGCTAAGAACAAAGAAGATTTCAGAAGTTCTGATACCACTGGCAGGACTTAGTCTCCCTCTCCATGCTAGTCAGAACATCTGTAACTTGGTCATTTCTCAACAAAACAGAAGATGCGCATATAACAGTTATGACAGGTTCCATAAGGTTTCAGAAACAAGAGATATCAGAACTATAAATCAGAAGCAAACATGAATTTGCTAATCCTAATTTTTAGTTCTAATATCTTCAAGAAGTTCTGAACTTAAATTCTCTCTACTTAGACAGACAAATATATGAAACCTCAGAATGTGTACAGCATCAGAATCAGGATGTCTACATTGTATTTTTGAACAAAGTTTTCTGACAATTCCTAAGTAATATGTTGAGAGTCAGTAGAAGCTTACCTTGCAGTTGGAAAATATTATGTGAGCTGGAGTCTGGCTCTGAATGCTTATGATGTTCTGAACAGCTTCCTCTCATGTTCAGCAGGCTAGAAACTTTCAACTTGGATTGTGAGTGATTAGAAAATTCTGGAACAGCCAAGGAGCAGAGTTCTGACTTCTTTGAGGTGGATATTGATGGTTAGTGTGTCACAGTTTGGCTATAGAAGTTAGGATGGCTTTTGAACAAGAGTTTACTTTTCCAAGACAGTAAAGGTACTTCTATGCCACACGTGGAGAAATCCTTTGAACAAAGACCCATAAGTGGTTGTGAGTATTAAATGATGATGAGATTGATCAAACCAGAAATCCTGCAACGTGATATTCTGCATCATTGCTTAGTTCTGGATCAAAAGTTCATTTTCAACTTGACTTAGAATAGACATCCAACTTCTGATATTTGTATCTCTTTGATCCAGCATGTTCTGAAGGAGCTCTCAGACTTTCCAGGAAGCTTGCAGCATGCTTTGTAACCTACTTTGAATTACCCTTGCAAACTCTGACTGAACCTTTGTGAAAACTGGCCCAGAAGTTCTGACCAAAATTTGTTATGAAAGTGTCCAGAATTTGCTGAGTGCTTTAGTTTCATGGACGTGTCTTTGTGGAGTTATAACTTGAAATCCCAGCATCTCTAGGAGAAGTTCTGTTCTGTAATGTTTTAGATCTCATTGAAATTTATAACTATTGTACCAGAAGTTCTTCCAGAATCATCATTCATCATGGTGAAAATCTGATCAGAAGTTCTGAGCCTGTCATATTTCTTAAACACTCAAAAAATTCTAAGTATTTAGAAATTTGACTTTTCCAAAGTAACTTTTGATTTTTGAATTTCTAGATGAAACAAACTTCATATCTCAAACATGTCTTGATGAAATATGACTCTTGAAACTTAATTTTGATCAAAAGTCAAAGTTTGACTTTTCAATGCGCCAATGACCATTTTACCCTTGTGAATGAATTTCTTGAAAAATCTGTAATTCGAGGCTTGGAATTGGATGGATGCTAACTTGAGGATTCAGGGTGATCCTTTGAGAAATGAGAAGGAATATTTTGGGGTACAACACATATCTTGCTCATTTCTCAACCAATTCAGAAATTGTAAACATCAAACTTGTTAGAAATTTCACCACGATTTCAAATATGTAAATAACTTAAACAAATGATCAAAGATAAGCAGAATTTCTGTTGGTACCAAATCTGACCTAATTTTTTCCACAAAGTTCAGACTTAAAATTCTCCATGCTCATGCAAGGTAAATGAATTTTAAAGACATGGTTAGCTTCAGGGCTATGATGTCTATGTTTTATCTTTTAAAATGAAAGCCAAATGATGATTGTATGAAGAGATGGAAGTCCATAAAACTCACCTTGCAGATGGGGACCGTGTTTTGAGTTTGAGCACACTTCAAGGTGTTGTAATGATCTGGTTAGCTTTGTTGAACCTCCAGGAAGCTATTTTAATAGTTACTTTGAGCTGAGAGTTCCTAAATCGTGCTGGAGAAGTCAAAGTGCAAGGTGCTATTTTTAAAAATGGAGGATGGTAATGGAGGTGTTACAGTTGTGTAACAGGTTTTTGGTTAGGTTCTAAATGATATAAAGATGCTTTGTGACTGGTTTTGAGGAAGAACGCATGAGTGAAATGAGTGTTTGATTTGTAAGGTCAGAAATGGCATAAAAATGAGGTTTATAAGCAATTCTGGGTTTGAGAGAGTTTGAGGGAGTTGTCCGACTTGTAAATTTCGTGTGTCCTTGTCTTGTAGGCGATGGCTCAAATTATAGTAAAGGTTTGGAAGCTTGGAGTGATCAGAATCATAAGATCACAAGTTATGGATTTTGGTTTGTTTTTGAAGCAAGCTTGACAAACATCTTTTCAAGCCATGGTAACAAGCTATCTAGAGTGGTTAAAAGCTTTAAACATGTTTATCTGACTTTGTATGTTGAGTGTGTGCAGAACAAACAAGTTAGAGGCTCAAGACATGTTGACTTTGTGATTAAAGCAACTTTACAAGAATAGCAATGTTACTTTGTGCCAAAAATGGATAAATCTCTTGGACAATGGCTCAAATGCTTGGATCAAAGCTCTAAAAGTTGTGTAATCAATTAATTATGGAGTGAATTGCAAGTTAGAAGCCTGCAGAGTAAGATTATGCAGCATAGCTATGAGATTTGGCCAAGGGTTCATCATCAAAATGACTTGTAATTCAATAATGGATGCCCAACTTCTTGCCTTCGATTCTCTTAGCTCAAACATGATCTCTTCAAGTACTTTTACATTTTGGAAATGTTGAAATATTGTCTACAACTTTCATGTTTTCCATTTTGGCTTAATCAAATTATAACTATGTGAAAAATTGCCAAGAAGTTGGGACAAAAATCTGCCCAAACTAGGTGAAAATTTCATTGTGTTTTAGAAAAAGGGCATGACTTCAGGAGTTTATAATTAAAAATCCATGAACTTCTAGGACTTGATCAGCAAATAAAAGTTGTAGATTTTATCAAGATCTACAACTTTCATGTTGAAAGTTTTCTTTGAATCAACTTGCATCTTGGTGAAAAAATTTCATGAAGTAGTGAAATTATCAAGTTCAAAACACTTAGAAAAAAATTCTAAGTATTGAAAAGTTTGACTTTTTTGATGACTTCTTTGATTCTTGATAATAAAGCTTCATATTTTTTAATGTCTTGATGAATCTTGATCTTTGAAACTTAATGTTGACCAAAAAAAGTCAAAGTTTTGACTTTTGGTGTATCAGTTGACTTTTTCATCAATTGACCAAATTTTAAGTATCAACCAATTGATCTTGAGAAATGAATTGAGTCGTGCAATTAGGTAAAAATGATATGTTTGAGTCCTTAGGATTGTGTTGCAAGTCATTAGATTATGTATTAGGTCAAAAGTCAAAAATCAATCATTCTCAGTCAAAACACTAATTTTGACCATTTTGCCCCTTTGATGATTTGAACACTTTTCTTGAGGAATTGTGATCCAAACTTGATAAATTGTTGAATATGACTTCAAAAATGTTGATATTGGCCAAAAATATTGAAGTTTGACTGTGGGTTGACCACAATTGACTTTTTACCCAATACCGCTGATTTTCACTCATCAGATCAATTGATTGAGGAAAATTGTGATCCAAGACTTGAAACTTGGCATGAGTATTCTTGGAGGTCTATAATTAATCATGAAAGTCATTTGAGGCATTAGAAGTCCAATTTTCTTTATGAAAATCAAAAACCTAATTTGGGATTCCAGTGCTTAAGAGATGATTTGACCCAGTCAATACTTGTGCAAACTTGAGCTATTGAAGATCTTTGGGAGAAATGTCTTAAGAAAAGAGAGGGTAAATTTTGGGGTACAACATCTGCCCATATTTAATCTTCTTAAACCTGAAAAGTTAGATTGGAATATTCTTTGTTCGTAACTTGAAGGTGGAAGATGATTGAACACTAGAGTGCCGAGAAATTTGCACTCGTTGGTGTACGAAGTAATGTTGTTGATTGACTGTGTCGGGAATGGGCTTAAAGATGCCATTTGGAAAGGTAATGAAGAGTTGTCGGAGATGTGCTTGTAGATGCCATCCAAATACAATTGCTTGACCTTAACTGGGAGAAGTGTCAGGATAAATCTTTGGTCGATTTAAACTGAACCGGAAAAGTGTCTATCGGAGAAGAATCAGGATAAATCATTGGACAATTTAAACTGAAACAACAGAGGTATTTTTGTCTTTAACCGAAAGAAGTATTAAAATCTAATCTAAGCCGGAGAAAGTCTTTATATTCCTAACCGAAAGAGGTATCAGAACTTAATCTAAGTTAGAGAAAAGTCTGCTGAAAGAGGTATCAGAACTTAATCTGAGCCAACAGATGCCTATGTCTGAAAGCAGTATCAAAAATTAATCTGAGCTAGAGGAGGTGTTTATATCTTTAACCGAACGAAGTATCAGAACTTAATCTAAGTCGGAGAAAGGTCTATAGAAAGAGGTATCATAACTTAATCTGAGCCAACAGAAAATCTTGATGTGTTTAACCGAACGAATTATCAGAACCTAATCTGAGCTGGAGAAGGGTCTATAGAAAGAAGTATCTGAACTTAATCTGAGCCAGAAGATGCCCATGTCTGAAAGCAGTATCAGAAATAATCTGAGCCATATGATGCCTTTATAACATCAACCGAATGAAGTATCAGAACTTAATTTGAGCCGGAGAAAGGTCTACTGAAAGAAGTATCAGAACTTAATCTAAGCCATGAGATGCCCATGTCTGAAAGCAGTATTAGAAATTAATATGAGCCAGAGGAGGTCTTTATATCTTCAACTGAACAAAGTATCAGAACTTAATCTGTGTCGGAGAAAGCTCTACTAAAATAGGTACCAGAACTTAATCTGAGCCAACAAAGAATATGTGTTTGTCTTTTGATTGATCTTTCCCGAAAAAGATAAAAAAATTAGTTGCATGCATTGCCTAATGATGTTCTCAAAATAAATGAGATGATACTATATGTATTTTGTCTTGAATATGCTAGTATGTATGAATGTGAAATGTTATTTAAGTGTATCTTTGTCTGGGAAAATAAATCACTGACTATTGTTGTAGATGAAGAGTATGTGTATCTCCAACTTTGTCTATAATACTTCCGTTGGGAATTCCTATTTGCTGTTTGAGGAAAATCTGCAGGGGATGTTGATTTTTGCTTGGGGAGTAGAGTTTAGAAACCTTGGTTGTCCATTGCTCTACTGGGGAATTTAATTCTTATATGCCCCGACTGGGGATAAAAAAAGATGATTAAACTTCTGATTTGTTTGGAGAGGATGAAATTAACTATTATCTGGTTGGGTTCTAGGTTTTACAGTAACTCTCTGGGGATAGTATCGACTCTACTGGGGAAGAGGAGTTTTGTCAGTGATTTGTAGTAATCTGAAGAATAGACTAAAGTTGGGGGATTGTAGTCTGTCGGGGGAAATAAACCCTGTTGAGGAAAGTATTCTGGCGACCTTACTGGGGACATGAATTCTTCTAGGGAAGAACTTTTTTCAAGGTTTCTTTTCCAATGTTTGGAAGACCAAACTTGGCTGGGTAAGTTAAATTTCCAAGAGATATGTTGATTGGAATTCCGGAAAGAAATTGTGAGAATGTATGGATTTTCTCTGTGGGGATTTATGAGTGTTATCCCGGTTCCTTGAGTAAGTACTTATTCTTGTTCTTATACGTATATTTGTTAACAATTAAGCATGTTCATATGTATATGTTCATTCAATTTTAGTCATTGGACGTTTTTGCAATCAAAACAGAAAAACAAAAAGTTTGCACTTCAAAGTATATTTGTATTGATAATTTGCCTATAAACAAGCAATTTGTACAAAGAGACAAAAATCCTAGTAAGAGGAAGCCGTCGTGAAATGAAAAGAATACAAGGTGAAAACAAAAATGTATAGCCATGTGGATGTGATTTCATTGGGTTCCAACTTACTATTTCCCTTATGTCTTCGAGCCTATCATCCCTTGTCGTCAGAAGAAGTTGATTGAACTGATCTCATACCACTTGAACTTTTGACCTTGGTAATAAAGTTGGTTGTAGTGATCCAATGGGACAAAGTCATACACTTTGATCCTTAACTTTATCCTGGACCGCCCTTCCAAGTTTTCAGTCCACCAGGATACCCTTTTTTTCTCAAGCCGCCCTTTCAGGTTTTCGTCTTGCCAGATGTAAAATCTTTTGTTTATATCCCTAACTTTTACCCGAACCCTTTTGTTTCGCTGGGATGCCCTTATTTTTGCCTAGGTATGTCAACCTATCGGGTCATTCTTATGCGTAGTATTTTTTGATTATGTCTGTGTTCATAGGGTGGGGGAAATCTTCACCATCTATAGTGGTAAGCATCATAGCACCGCTAGAGAATACTTTCTTGACAACAAATGGCCCTTCGTATGTGGGATTCCATTTGCCCCTGGGATCGCCTTGTGGTAGGAAGATGCGCTTTATGACCAAGTCTCCAGTCTGATATACCCAAGGCTTGATCTTCTTGTTGAATGCCTTGATCATACGCTTTTGATACATTTGACCACGACAGACAGCAACCAGCCTCTTTTCATCAATCAGATTCAATTGAACTAACCTAGTCTGAATCCATTTGTCCTTTCCTAAGTTTGCTTCTTTCATAAACCTTAAGGAAGGAATCTGAACTTCGACAGGAAAGACATATTCCATGCCATAAACTAAAGAGAATGGGGTTGCCCCAGTTGATGTTCTTGCCGAGGTACGATAGCCATGAAGAGAAAATGGTAGCATCTCATGCCAGTCTTTATAGGTCACAACCATCTTTTCACAATCTTCTTTATGTTCTTGTTGGCAACTTCCACTACATCATTCATCTTAGGTCTATATGGAGAAGAATTATGATGCTTGATCTTGAGTTGCACGTAGTGTTCAGTAATCATAGCATTGTTGAGGTTGGTACCATTGTCAATGATAATCCTTTCAGGTAGGTCGTACCGACATACGAGGTTATGCTTGATAAACTGGGCTATAACATTCTTGGTAACTGAGGCAAATGAAGCCTCTTTGACCCATTTGGTGAAGTAGTCAACGACGACGAGGATGAAATGATGTCCATTGGAGGCATTGGGCTTGATTTCCCCGATCATTTCAATGCCCCATATTACAAACGGCCATGGAGAAGTTATGACATTTAAAGGTATTGGAGGCACATGGACCTTGTTAGCATAAATCTAGCACTTATGGCAAGTCCTCGAGTGATAGTGACAATCAGTTTCCATTGTCGACCAATAATAACCATCCCTTAGAATCTTCTTGGCCATAGTGTGTTCACTAGAGTGATTTTCGAAGATCCTTCATGCATTTCCTCTATGATCTTCTTTGCTTCCTTCTTATCCATATAATAGAGCAGAGTTGAATCATGGTTTCACTTGCACAAAATCCCATTGCTTAGGAAGAACTTGGTTGAGAACCTCCGCATGAATTTCTTGTCGTTGATTGATGCCACCTCAGGGTATTCTTGCGCTTCAAGGTACCTTTTCACTTCGTGGTACCAAGGCTTCTCCGTATCAGTGTCAATGTCACAACTGTGTGCGAGTTCTTCAAATTTTTTGATAGTATTTCTGGGAGCTTTGTTGTCCCAATTGACCTTGAACATAGATGACATAGTTGCTAAAGCATCTGCCAACTGATTTTCTTTCCTTGGGATATGCTCAAAGGTGACCTCTTCAAAGTATGCGATTAGGGTTAGCACAAGCTCTTTGTAAGGGATCAGGTTTGGATGTTTAGTATCCCACTCTCCTTTAACTTTACTAATTACCAGGGCCAATCTCCGTATACGCTTAAGAATTTTATTCTTAGGTCAATGGCAACCTTAAGACCCGAGATGCATGCTTCATACTCAGCCATGTTGTTGGTACAGTCGAAGCAAATTCTGGTTGTGAAAGGTGTATGGCAACCTTCAAGAGAAATGATCACAACACCAATTCCGTTACCCAATGCATTGGAAGCTCCATCAAAAACCATAGTCCATCGGGATCCTTGTTCAGGTCCTTCATACAATCCAGGCTTTTCATAGTCGGTTATCAGCATGATATTCTCATCTGGGAATTCAAAGTTCATGGATTAGTAGTCATCAACAGCTTGATGGGCAAAATGATCTGTCGGTACACTTCCTTTGATTGCTTTTTGTGTAGTGTACTAGATGTCATATTCAGTCAAAATAATTTGCCATTTGGCTATTTGTCTGGAGAGGGTTGGCTTCTCGAATATATACTTGATAGGATCCATCTTAGAGATCAAGAGAGTAGTATGAGTCAACATATGATGTCTTAGTCGGAGAGCAGCCCGTGCCAAAGTGCAACAAGTTTTCTCGAGCAATGAATATCTAGTTTCACAGTCGGTAAACGTTTTGCTAAGGTAGTATATTGCATGCTCTTTTCGCCCAGACTCGTCATGTTGCCCCAGCACACACCCCATTGAATTTTCTAACATAGTCAAGTACATGATCAGAGGTCTTCCTTCAACTGGAGGCGTCAGGATTGGAGGTTCTTGCAAGTATTCCTTGATCTTGTCAAAATCTATTTGGCAGTCGTCATTCCATCTAACTACTTGATCTTTCTTCAACAGTTTGAAGATTGGCTCACAAGTAGCAGTTAAGTGAGAGATAAGTCGGGAAATATAGTTGATTCGACCTAAGAAACCCCTGACCTCCTTCTCATTACAGGGAGTTGGCATCTCTTGTATGGATTTGACTTTTTCAGGATCGACTTCAATACCTTTCACACTGACGACAAATCCTAGGTGTTTTCCATACCTCACCCCGAAAGTGAATTTATTGGGATTCAGCCTTAGTTTGTATTTCTTCAACCTTTCAAATAGCTTGTGTAAGTGATCAAGGTGTTCTTCCTCAGTTTATGATCTTGAAATCATGTCATCAACATAGACTTCTATCTCATGATGAATCATATCATGAAATAGAGCTACCATATCTTATTGATAAGTTGCGCCTGCATTCTGCAAATTGAAAGGCATGACCTTATAACAGAAGGTTCCCCACTGTGTGACAAAAGTGGTTTTCTCCATGTCCTCAGGCGCCATTTTTATCTGATTGTACCCAGAGAAACTATCCATGAAGGAGAAAACCTTGTGTTGAGAAGTGTTGTCAACTAAGACATCAATATGCGGTAGTGGGAGGTCGTCTTTGGGGCTTGCCCTATTTAAATCCCTATAGTCTACACACATACGAACCTTACCATCTTTCTTCGGCACTGGGACCACATTTGCAACCCATTGGGGATATGACGTTACTGCTAGGAAACCTGCATTGAATTGTTTCATTACCTCATCCATTATTTTCTCAGACATATATGGAAGCATGCGACGAACCTTTTGCTTGACCAGAGGACAACCTTCTTTCATTGGTAGACGATGAACTATGAAATCAGTATCAAGCCCCTCTATATCTTTTTATGACCAAGAAAACACTTCAACATAGTCATGCAACATCTGAACCGATCTGCCCTTGACACTGTCTTCCAGGTTAGTGCCAATCTTGACTTCCTTCTTATCTGCCTCAGTACCCAAGTTTATCATTTCAACTAGTTCTTCGTGTGGTTGAATGGACTTTTCCTCTTGTATTAGAAGTCTAGCGAGTTCCCCAGGTATTTCACAATCTTCTTTACCTTCGTCTTCGGCTTGATAGATTGGATTTTCAAAGTCATAGACGGCAATAGCAGATTCGTTTTTAATGAGATCTGGAGTGGATGTGGATCTGCAAATGTGTGTGCATGTAAGGTCACATGGATATTTGAAAATGCAGTAAAGTAAAAGAAAGATAAAGAGCACAAAATTTGGATGCAAAATATTCCAATGTTTTCATTAAAATGAGCATATGGGAATGACAAACCCTTAACAAATGGACCATTGTGCCCTGGGAAAGGCACATGGTTTAAAGTCATTGTTTTAATGGAAATTACTAAAAAATTTCTCAAAGTAATAAAAATAGGAAATGGAAATTATTCATGGCTGAAGGAGATTGAGATGAAGTCCTTGGTCTTCCAGTTGTTAAGTCCTCCATCAGTAGTTGGGTAGATTAAGTTGTCCCAGTCATCGTCACTGTCAGAGTCTCTAAGAGTATTAACTTCATTGTTGCTAATACGGATAGGAGGTTTCCCAACACGAGCACGTCGAACCTCCTTTTGAGCCTTGGAAGTGAAGCCCAACTTAAATTTGTCTGACTTGTATGGGATATCAGGAAGTTGTCCTAAAATGGTGCAACCTCAATCTTCAACTACATCACTAGCATCTTTGAGAGAGGCCATCCTTGGTGTATCTTTAGCAGCTTTGAGAGTGACAGAAATGGTCTTGGAAACAATAATCATTGGAGGGACCACTTCAAAAGCTTGACAAGGAGGCTCAATGAATTCGCCATCCATTTCAAATTATTTGAAAGAGTTCAAATGACTGATCATGAACTCTTCCTCTCCGCAAATTATGACAATTTTCCCTTTTACCGGGTACTTCAGCTTTTGGTACAACGTGAAAGTAACCGCACCTTCCCCATGAATCCACGGGCATCCAAGAAGGAAAGAATAAGTCAGGCGGATATCCATCACATAGAATGTTGAGTTGAAGACTTAATATCCCACCTTGATCGGGAGATCAACTTCTCCATGGACCATCCTTTTAGAGCCATCAAAATCCCTTACTACAATATCACTGGGTTTCAACACTAGTCTGTCACAATCTAGTCTATCCAAAGCTCCTTTAGGTAAGATATTGAGGGAGGATCCATTATCTACTAACATATGCACCAGGGTAGTGCCTTTGCATTCAATGGAGATGTGGAGGGCTTTATTGTGATTCTTCCCCTCCGGAGTCAAATCTGCGTATGAAAAGCTCAGACCATTGTCAGCAGGCAAGCTTTCTACATAGTTTTCAAATTGGTTAGCAGTAGTTTCTTGTGGAACATGTGCATTTTTCAGGAATTTTATCAGGGCTTGGGCATGTGCCTCGGAGAATAGCAACAAAGACAACATGGAAATCTTCGAGGGTGTCTGCCCCAACTGTTCACTATCTTGTAGTCTCTTTTTCAGATGATTTTTAAAATCTCCTCCATCTCTTGGGTAGGTGGGTCCTGAACTGCAATATCTTTTATGGGCGCCTCCGTCCAGGTAGGCTCAGTCATTTTTTCCTTTCCTCGAGTATCAACAACAGGTTTAACAACAGTAATACGAATGGGTGTAGTAGTGGTTGTCGAAGGTGATATCCCCAGAGAGAAGATCCTTCCCGTCCTAGTAACTTTACTTGATCCAATAATGTTTATAACTTCAGCATTCTCATTATCGGTGATCCATGGTTCTTGTTTTATACCATGGTAATACACTTCTGCCCCATAGTTCTAGGGCACAGCTTTATCAGAAGAGTAGGGGACTGGCCTTGGTATGGTTATAATTAGTGTCTCTATTCTTGGTTCAGTGGAAATCCTAATAGAACCTTTGGAGGTGATAACAAGAGTGTTTGAAATGGTAATGATGAACACGTCTTCAAACTCTTGAGATACACTTTGGGTCAAACTTTTCACATATGGAGTTTTCTCAAATTGAATTTCATGGCTATCTATCAGGTGTTGGACACCTTTCTTCAACCATGTGCAACTATTAAGTTTTGTAGCACAATGGTAACAGTCTTCAAAATAGCCTGGGAACATTCTGGCTTTCAACAAATTCTTTTTAATAGTCTTCAAAGGAGTGGTCAAATCATTGATGGAGGAAACAAAAGAGGCATCTTCAATAGCATTGACACCCTTACCATGACTAGGCATGGGTGCGGTGATCACATTGGGAGTTAGCGGAGGTTCTAATTAAATTTTCTTATTATCAATCAGTTCTTGGATTTTATTCTTCAATGTCCAACAGTTGTTGGTGTCATGTCCGAGACTGTTTGAATGGTATGCGCATCTTGCATTGTGATTGTATTTTGGTGAGGATGTATTAGGATTTTGTGGAGGATCCCTTAATGAAATGAGATCAACTTTCAATAAATGTTGTAGTGCTTGTGGTAAGGACATACCAATCTTGGTGTATTGTCTTAGCGGAGCATTCAACCTTTGCTTAATAGCTTATTGATGTGGTCGTTGAGTAGAAGTTGGATTAGAAATTAATACTGCACTCACCGACAGATGACGATCCCTCTTATCATGACTCCTTTGCCCATACACAGTATTAGTTTCCTTTTTTTCCAGTAAATGGTTTTTTCACAGTATTAGAGATGGAGGCCATGGGTATCTTCCCGCTTTTAGTCATGCTTTCGACCCTTTCACCGGTTAAGATCAATTCAGTAAATCCGGATGATGAACTTCCAATCAGTAAGTTGAAGAAAGAACCAGTCAGTGTTCCCATAAACATGTCTACCAATTCTCTATCAATTAAAGGTGGTTTCACCCTTCCAGCCAAGTCTCTCCACTTTTGAGCATATTCCTTGAAGCCCTCATTTGAACCCATGGTCATGCCTTGCAATTGCACCTGAGTTGGCACAAGATCAGCGTTATATTGATATTGGCGGTAAAAGGCAGCAACCAAATTCTCCTAAGTATGGATATTGGTCCCTTCCAATTGGTAAAACCACTCCAACTGAGTTCCAGATAGACTCTCTTGGAAAAAGTGCACTCATAGTTTCCTATCGGCGGTGTTGGGTTGGATTTTATGGACGTATGACCTTAGATGAAGCTTTGGACAGGAAACTCCATCATACTTGGTAAAGACAAGAATCTTAAATTTATGGGGAATGACCACCCCAGGAACTAAGCCCAAGTCTCCAAAATCCAAGCCAGACACTGCTTGGATTTCTACAGCTTTTAATCTGTCTTCTAGCTGCTTGTATTTGTCATCGGCCGATGGGTATTACTCATCAGAATAATCCTCGTCTTCAGAATTTTGTTTATTTCCACCCCCAACACAGGAGCTTCTAGCATCTTCATCTAGATTCTCATCCTCGGAGGAGGAGTCCTCTTCAATTTGAACTTGTCGGGCAGGGCCTTTGAACCTCTTCTCCATGTTGATTACATCTTTCATCTTGGTCTTCGTCTTCGTGACAATAAGCGCCATCATTTCTTGTTGACCCTTTGCTACGTTGAGCAGAGTTTCTTGAAACTGGGAGTGTTGAGTCTGCAAGTGCTTGACAGTTTGATCGAGATCCATCTTATACTGAAATAAACAGTAGAAAGATGAGGAAACATGTGTCGGAAAACCTACTTATGATATGATGCATGTTGTGCGAATGCAATGTTTTCAAGGACTTTAAGGAATTTAAATTTGCTAGACAAAAAGAAGACAAAAACATCAATTGCATTAATAAGTTCTAGAATTACAAATGCCTCTCAGGATTACAATGGAAAAAAGCAAAAAGGTCTTAAAGAGATGACAAAATAAACTCAAAAAGACGAGTGCATCCTCTTTGGTGCAATGTAGGCATTCAGGCATCGCTCCTCGTGAAGTTTCCTTGTGAGCTCCAACACTTTCTTCTCGTTTGCATAAAATTGAGCTTTAAAGGTGTATCGTTCCCCCTTGAGTTGAATCCACAATCTCTGCAATTCCTCGAAGTTGGTAGGCATGTCAGGATGGAGTATATTATAAGGAGTGTCTCCCTCAGTAATGGGCTCCATAATCATGGGTAGGATGGCTGGGTATGGCATCACGAGACTTTAAGCACGAGTTCGTACCCATTTGAGGTAAGGCTCAAGAGGGATGGAATTTTTATGCCCCAAAGTCTTGCTATCAACCTTATTTACCATGCCCCAAGCTCGTACAAACCTTTGATGATAACCCTGGACGTCATCCTCGTAGTCGAATACCAAACCCTGGATGAGCGCATCATGGGGACCATCTCTTCGCGCATAACTAAACTGTCATAATGCAAGAGAAGGGTTATAAGTAATAGCTCCCCTAATGACCAAGAGTATAACGTTAGGGAACTCTCCACAACGGTCAATGATGGTAACATCCTCTAGAGATCAAGGACACCAATATATATCTAAATGAGAGAGCGACATTAACCTTTGAGACCATGTCAAGCCTTGTTCATTCTTCAATGTTGGTCGAGGTAGGTGTGAAATAAACCACCTAGACAGCAATGGAATACAACATAAAAGATTCCTTCTCTTCTTCATGGTGCGAGTGTGAAGATAATGTAGGATGTCTCCAAGTAGAGTAGGCACGGGGTTACGAGAAAGAAAAATCTTGACGGCATCCACATCTATGAGTTGGTAAGGATTTGGGAATAAAACCAAACCATATATTAGAAGGGCCAGGACATCTTCAAAATCTTGAAATCCATATCTTCCCAAAATAGTCGAGCCCTCTCTAACAGAAACTTGGCTAGAAAACCCTTGACTCCACTCCTTGTTTCCCAATTTCCTACAATGTCAGATCTCTTAAAATGAAAGTCTTTGGCAATAACTTCAGGCTTTATAGTTTCCTCTAAGCCGGTTAATGGTATTTGATCAAGCATAGAAACTCCTAGTAGTTGAGATAATTCTTCCAATGTTGGCACCAATTGGTAATCGGGAAAGGTGATGCAATGATGCATAGGGTCAAAGAACTGAAAGAGCACACACATCATTTCTTCTTGAAAGCTTGAGGTAGCCAAACCAAGAAGTCGACCATACGTTTTGGTGAAGGGAGGATCTTTAGAAACCCTTGATGCTAACTCTTTGAGTTGAGAAGGAACTCTCACAAAGTTGATTCGGGTGGTGTGATACGGTGGCAGAACCGACTGTTTTGGAAAATGCTGGTTTGAGTTTTGCGTTTGTGTTCGCAAAATGTCTCGGTAAGAAAGAGTCGCCACCGACTTTTATTTTATCCAACTGGAAAGGACAAAAGCACATAAAAATTCCTTTTTCGAGATTTTGAGTACGGGGGGTAGATTATAGAAAGGGAAGGTGTTAGCACCCTTTCTATCCGTAGTTTTCCACGGGCTCTTAGGTACTTGCTCATCTTTAAAATTGCTTGTGTGTGTTTGTTTTAAAAAGTTTTTGTTTTACTTTGTTTTAACCCTTGTTTCTGTCCTCAAGAGTGTTACGAAGTGTTTTTGGAAACTTTGTTTGAAAAGTGTCTAGTGTGAAAAAGTTTGATTTTTGAGCAAGTACCTACTAGCATTTACCTACTCGAAAAAAGATTGTTTTTGTTCTTGTTTCCTTTAGAAAGTGCTATCCTACTATTGAGAAATAGGTAGCACCTTCGTTGGAGTTGTAAAAGGGTCAATTCGTAAGGGACGTGCGATCACTAAAGCAATGTTAGGACATCTTAGTAATAACCCTAATGTCTTAAGATCATATTCGAGGCAACCTTTCCGAGGCAACCTTTCCGAGGCAACATTTCCGAAGGGGACATTTGATCTTTTTTTAGACAGGAGGGCAACCACTAAGACACCCTATACTTAATGATCGTTTACTGAAGGCAACCGAAGTGAGAGTATACCCTAAGAGTGCGCATGTGCGAGTGATTTAATTTCAAGTTATTATCTTTACACATTAGGGTTTGTTATCCATTTTAAATTAACATGCAATCTTGTCATACAATCCTATTAACATACATCTAACAGTTAATATTTGCAATAATTAAGATGCGAGAAATAAAAACTACGCTATTACAAGGCTTCAGGGAGGGGGAATAATTACATAGCCAAAAAAACCCGTAAAACGATAAATAAAAAGGAAATCCTAATTAAACTATTACATACCGTGAGCAGTTACATTAATATTGTAAAAAATATAAGCGCGCGCGATGAAACGAAAACGAGAGAATTAGGGTTTTGACCCCAACTACCTAATTGAAAGAAAAATCATTTTTTGTGGTTTTTGTGTTATTTTGAGAAAAATAGAGTTTAATTGAATAAATAAAAAACCTAATTACTAATTAATTTAAATTAAGAAAAATAATTAAATTAACCTATTTTTGTATTTTTATTTTATTCGAGAAAAGAAATAAAAATTAAATCAAGAACAAACCCTAATTTTCTAATTGATTTTAAATGTATAAAAAAAAGTTAAAACTAACCTAAATTAAATTAAACTAAAATTTAATTTAATTTGATAAAATAAAAAAAACCTAATTCTAAATTTGTGAAATTTGATTTTATGATTTTTTGTGAAAAAAAGAAATTATTTGTGTTAGAAAATAATTTAAACAAATTAAATTAAATAAGAAAAATTAGAAAAGAAATAGAATGGGCCTGAGGTAAATAGCAAAAGGAGGGGGTGTTGATGGCAAATCTGAGCCCAACAATTCCTGGCCCCATTGACTTTTTTCAGATCCTGTGCATGCACTTGACTCATTCCTATAGTGGTCCCTCAAGGATAGGCCTTTGATCTGGAGTATGGATGATTTGGATGACTGGATGTTGAGGATGCATGGTAGACTCATTGGATATGTGGGCATCTAATTATGTAGAGCAAAATAATATGGAACAAAGTTGGGACATGGGGATCAAACCCAGGTCCTTAGGCGTTTTTACCATGTGCGCTTACCAGTTGTGCTAGCTTTGTTAGTTGTACAAATAATGAACAACAAATATAATATGATAAAACAAGTGGTTAAACTCAAACAATGCGTGAAATTTGAATGGGCGAGTCATGGAGCGCCACGTTATCCTTCTTCTTCCTTGGCTCTGTCGTTTTAGACAAAACCCTTTACCTACGGACACTGGGCATAGATACAACCCTTGTCCATTCCAAAACCTTGTCCCTGCATGATAAATCATAACAGTGGTACCAATCAACTCGATGCAACCTAACGAGCATCATGGTACCACTATCCATGGCCAATTGTCCCTGTACAAGAAGACCCTAAACACAAAGAAAAAACCCTAGCCATGGAACTTTGTTGTACAGTTAATGAAAATGCAATTAAATATGACCATTAGCTTGCAAACGTCATAAGGTTTAAGAATATATCAATGAATCATGCTAAATGTGCCAGAATTATGATATTCGAATTCAAGAAAGTATGGAAATCGTGTGACACTTACAGTGCGTTTCTGGATGTTAGGAAGCTTGCTAGTGGTTGAATCTTGATCCTTGGATGTCCGACAATTGATTGGGATGGTTATAATGCTTTGAATTGACCTGAAAAGTGGAAATCAGCTTGCCACTTTTCTTGAATTTTTTGAAACTTGCTCTCTCTTTCACACGCCTCCAATCCCCCCATTTTTTATCTGCAAATGTTCCTTATGTACCCTAGAATGAATTAGGGTTGCAAACTTGTTTCAAATCTTTTCCAATTAAGATCATTGATTCATGATTTGATCCTTTGTGCAAATCTTTCCAAATCAAGCAAAATGCAATATTTTGTATCCATATGATCCTTGCACGATTTGATCTCACTTCCAGCTGTATAATAGACCTAAACATGCACAAAGTCTCAAGCTTTGATTAGTTTTTGATATTTTCATGATTTTATTTTGATTTTATTTGATTTAATTGAAATAAAATCAAAATAAATAAATAAAAAATAAAAGAATGACAAGTGGAAGTAATCATGGGTCGTGGGTCACATTACAAACTCATTGCAAGCATAAAAAGTTGGGGTCATTTGACAAAAATTGCAATTTTGGGCACATTTGACTTTTGGTAATTTTGCAAAAAGGGTCAACTTCACCAATGCATAACTCCTTCAAGTTTGACCCTAGAGAAGTGTTATTGGACTTTTTAGAAAGCTTAAGATGTCTTATAAGCAACCCTTTTGGTCGCATCTCAATTTAGTCTTCCATGTTCATGTATAAAGCTTTGACATAAAAGGTGTTTTTGTTGACTTTCCAAAATGACCTGTAATGTCCAAAATTTTATCTTCTTGTGAGTGTCTATTTTGAAATTGGGAGATGAAGATGAATTGTAGGGAATTGCATCCTCTTCAAAATGAGCTTTGTATGGGTCATTTTTGATAAAGTATGAGAAAGTTATGCTTGGTCAAAATTGAGTTGACTTTTCCAACAAAACCCTAATTTAGCAACTTTGGGGTTTTGATGAATTGTGAGAAATCCTTGAGAAATCATGATCAAACCTTGATAAAATGATGAATAATACTTCAAAATGAGAATGTTGACCAAAAATCTTGAAGTTTTACTGTATGTGGGCCACAGTTGACCTTTGCCCTAGCACAGTTGATTTTCAGGCCTTTGAGCAATTGACTGAGCAAACTTCCTCTGCAAGGCTTGAAACTTGTCATGGATGATCTTGAGAACATATTAGGGCAATGGTTAGAATTTGGGATCCTTTGGGCTCAAACATCTTGATGCAAGCTGAAACCCTAATTTGAGGTAGACTGCCTTAGGAGAGAGTTTGTTTGGTCAACCCTTGGACTTCCTTGAGCAATTTGAGGACCTCAGTTGAAATGTATTGAGAAATATGGGAGGGAAAATTTTTGGGTGCAACAGATGGTATTTCTACGGGTGGAAGCCATATCCTACAAAATAGGAAAAAGATAAATTCATCGATCCTCGAAATGGTTAGTGAGATTGCTATGGCATGATGTTATGATGTTTATGGTGTCATGAATATTTAATCACAAACAAAGCACACAATGACCTTAGGTTTAGGCTTGTATGGGTTTATAGGTAAGTACCATCTTGAGGTTTAGTTGGTTCAACCTGTCCTAAAAAGTAACCGGGTTCTAGGGAATCTCAATATCATCGATCTTTCTTCATCAGGCATTGTCTCAGCACAATCAATCTTTCCATGTGAGCGAAATATCCCGAAAGTCCAATCTCAATGAGTTTAGTATCGAGTATCAACCAATCTTCAGTTTTCCACCGAAGCCGGCTATCTCACTAATTCCTAATGTCCAAGTTGTTCAACTAAAGGTTCTATGGTCAGTTAGTGCTTCATGACACCACACAGCAGCCTCGTATTCTCCTTGATTCAACACAAAAGATATTGGTATCAATAAATATGCCACACTAACTTGGCTATCACTTCAACCATATCAGTCTACGTCGTACAGTCTCCATGATCTATTGCTACTTACCTAATAATGCTCCCAGATCCGGGTAGAGAATCTATATAAAATCCAAACACCCTTTTAAGAGTAAAGCAAACAAGTCAAACAATGAAAGCATTTAAATGTGAACTAATCTCCAAGGTAACACCACTTTTAAGTTGTCCCCAACAGAGTTGCCAGTTCTATAATACGGTGGGAAAACTGACTTGGGTGTTTTGCATTTTATCGTAATTATTGCGGATAGCAAGAGTCACCACCAACTTTTCCTTTTATCCAATAAAGGAAAGGGTGAAAAGAACAGGAAAGACCTTTTGAGAATTTTCTTGAGTTCGGGGGGTAGGATATAAAAAGGGAAGGTGTTAGCACCCTTTTCGTCCATAGTTATCTATGGGCTCCTAGTTGCTAGCTCACTTTGAAATGCTTTATAAATGTGTTTGTGTTTGTTTGAAAGTATTTTTGAAAAGTTCCTTCTTTTAGGAGAACTTTGTAATGATTCTCGTCTCTATAAGAATGTATACAAAGTGTTGACTTTTGAAAATATTTCATGAAAGTGTTGGTGGGTTTGAAAGATGTTTATTCTGAAATGTTTGTGAGAAAGTAACTACGAGTGTTCTACTTACTCAAAAGAAAGTCTTTGTTATTTTCCTCCTCGTTTAGATAGTGTTAGCTTATCATTAGTTGGTAAGAAACCTTATCATTGGATGTGAAGGGACAGGCGTGGATCATCGTACATTCATAGAAGGAAACGTTGTAGGATACCTTATCAATTTGTCGTAAGGGACTAAGATCATTTACCGAAGGCAATATTGAAGGGTCATCGAGGGACTACGATCTTGTACTCGA
The DNA here is from genome assembly GCA_948472305.1 of Vicia faba. NCBI lineage: Eukaryota > Viridiplantae > Streptophyta > Magnoliopsida > Fabales > Fabaceae > Vicia > Vicia faba. The sequence goes on along the minus strand of OX451740.1, from coordinate 766,697,659 downwards.
GGGTCTTTTCTAAAGTATCCCACGTTCGAGGGACATGACTATTTTTTACCCGAGGCAACAAGTGTGGGTTATCGTAGAGGTGCAAGTGTGCAAAGTGTATTGTTTTCATGTATTTGTCTTGAATTATGGTTTTCTAATGCTTTAATTTTATGTCTTTCCATACAAACCCTAATTACTAGCAATAATATGGAAAGCGATAAATTGCGGAAATTAAAAGTCCTACGCTATTATAATACTTTAGGGGATGGGGGATACAAATTTACAAATGGGGATGACAAATAAAATAAACCCTAATTACTATTACAAGGCTTTAACAATTACATAATTATAGTGCGAAATAATAAAATATACAAAAAATGCAAGGATAATGAAAAGAGAAAAAGAAAATTATTTTTATGGTTTTGTGTATGAAAAAGAGTTCTTTTTTTAATTAATCTAATTAATTGGAAAAGAAGTTAATTAATTCAATCCCTAAAATCTAAGTTAATTTTATTAAAAGAGAAAACTAAAATAAAAACCTAGGTCTAAATTAGTTTTAATTCATTTAAGAAAGAAAAATGTTTTTTTAGGTTTTTTGTTATTCATAAAATAAAGTAGAGATAAAGTAAAAATAAAGACTTTTAGTCTTATTATTTATAAAAATATATTTTTATGGATTTTTGATTAAAATTAATAATAATAAAAAATAGAAAAATAGAAAAATAAAATAAAATAACAAAAATAAAAATTAAAGAGTCAGGGGTTTAAAAAGGAATTAGGAAGGTTTGAAAGTAAAAACATTTTATTAGGCCCAAAACCGTTTTTGAAATCTGAAACAAAAAACAAAATAAAAAATATATAATGGGCTGCGTGTTGTTAGGGAGCAGGGGGATGATGAGAAAAAATTAAGCAGGCCCAGACCATGGGAGGCCCGAGCGCGTTGCCAAACAAAAAAATAGAAACCAGAAAAATGTGAAAAATAACAAAAGGTGTCGTTGGGGCTCGAACCCAGGACCCTTAACAATAATGCCTTACGCGCGCGCTTTCTGCCACTGGGGTGGCTGTTTCATCCTTTTGTAAAACAACTTGTAATAAATATAAAATAAACTAATTTCTAAAGGAAACTTCATCTTCTTCCTCGCGCCAACCTTCTGAGTCAGATTTTTGAATTTCATATCTTGCTCATTTCTTAACCATTTCACAAATTGTAAACACCAAACTTGTTAGAAATTTCACGACGATTTCAAATATGTAAATAACTTAAACAAAGGATCAAAGATAAGCACGAATTTCTGTTGGTACCAAATCTGACATAATTTTTTCAGAAAGTTCAGACTTAAAATTCTCCATGCTCAGGCAATGTAAATGAATTCTAAAGACATGGTTAGTTTCAGTGCTATGATGTCTACATTTTATCTGTTAAAATGAAAGTCAAATTATGCTTGTATGAAGAGATAGAAGTTCAGATAACTCACCTTACAGATGGAGATCATGTTTTGAGTTTAAGCACACTTCAAGGTTGAAATTCTGGCACAGCAGACTCAGATGTCCTACAAGAATGTCGAGACATATGACCTGACATGAATACACAAGCAAGATAAAACAGTACTGAAAAGATAAAGAACACGCCAGAATTGTTTACCCAGTTCAGTGTACAACAACACCTACTCTGGGGGATACCAAGCCAAGAATAAAGTCCACTATCAGTAGTATCAATTTATAGACCCTCAGTAAACAACCAGTTTATGATCTAATCACTTAATCACTACCCAATGACCCTTCATCCTAGGTCCTCTCTAGATATGAAATATCCCCATCCCACTTCTAATCATCATAATGATGTCTAGCAGTCAACACCTCAGTTACTGCATAGACGGCCCTTTACCAATATTCTGATCACACAGATAGACAGTATGGAAGACATACTTCCATGATAACCTAGCTAAATCTTTAAACCAAACTCCACTATTTGTTAACTTTTCTCCCAACACATCCTGGAGTTTCTTCGACGCTTCCTCCAGGAATAATGCATCTCTTACCTACAGGCTTTGATATAAACATGATAACCTTCCCACAACCCAGGAGTTTTACCTTGATAAAACCCTTAGAATTCTACATCTTGAGACGTATCTTTTCTAGGTTACAAACCCTATTATTTATAATATGTTACCCAACAAGTATTGGCCTTTCAATCACAACAAATCAGCTATAACAAACTGCAGAAACTTCTTCCCCAAGAAAGGTCTTCAATCTTTTCTTTCCTAAATAATATCCTTATTGAGAAAGTCTTCATTCTCCTTGATTTCTGATTGAATTTTCTAGACCTTTAAATATCCTCCACATAGGATGCATAATATTCTCCTAAATATTCTGCTTATGTTAAGAACAAACTGAATCTTATTAATCTAACTCAGCAAGCGTGGTGTCAAGACATCTTCTTTGACATGTTGTTCCAATTGTTGAAAAAGTTCAACACAACATGTTCTGACATTGTAATAGGACTTCTTGTTGTACATGTTCTTCTTAGCAAGTTTATACATCCTATTCTAAATTACATTATTGCTGCTATTATTTGTTTTACAAAAAATACGCCAATCCTAAAACAAGAGAACTAACAATCTCCCCCTTTGGCAAATTTTGGCTAAAACAACTAATCTAAAAACAATTGCAATCTAGGAGATTACAGCAATTCAGAAGCTACTGCATACAACAATAGATCTTCAGTTGAAAATGATGTCTCAACATCTTGTTAGACATCTTCCTTGCAGCACTCTGAAGAACTCAATTGCATCGGCACCAATGAACATCAGCTTCAGGATAATAGAAAGGAAAGTCCTGAAGTTTGGTTGATGCACACGAGGAAGAAGATAGCAGAAGACAACTTGTACTCCCCCTCAATGCAGGAACATCTTCTAAACATAGAAGACCAATGGTGAAATAAGATAACTCTCAATAACTCCTTAAGACCAAATCAACCACCGATCCGGATAACTCAGAACATAGGTCACAATTAAGTTCATAACTCAGATCACCAGTCACAAACATATGTCACAGAATTAATAACCACTTGACATCTTATTTTGACATCTGTGAACATTAATAATAACCACTTGTGGAAGCAGCAGCAGCATCTGAGCTGAGCTATATCACCTTTCTCCCCCTTTATAGCCAAAACTTGGCAAAGGAGACCTTCATAATACCAGACCCAAGCACGGCTTACCCAAACTCGAATAAAAGCCATAAGAATTATAGACTCAAGAAGCTCACAGGGTTACAGAGATGTGGAGAACTCTCTATAAATAGCTGGTATTTTTACTTGGAAAATAATTATCCTAGATTGTAGCCCCAATCTTGGTCAAAGGGAAACGATATTTGAGGAGAAAACTTCAAGTATCAATGTGCACCGTCCATAATGGCTTTGAATGCTATAGCTACTTCCTATATATACACATGCATAGACATACAAATTTTTCTCCCCCTGTTTACAGCCACGTGTTTGAACACATAGGCCACTCCACCCTATGTATACCATGCAGGAACATGTCATGTATAATGTCCTGACACTTAGTCAGACATTCAGTGATCAACACATCTTCTCCCACCAATCATGGATGCTTCACCAGATTATCCACCTATTCACACTGGATTCTAAGTGTTCTTCTTTCACTTAGACTTAGTGACATATACTAAGATATCAAAATATCACATTTGTGACACCTCTTCATAATATAGGCCCTTAAGGAGTCTTTTTGAAATCTATAGAGAAAAATAAATTCTCCCAGACTTCCAATTAAACTTCTAAGAGATATGTGAACTTCTCATCTTCACCAAGCTTCTCATAGATAGAAACAACCATGTCTTGTTAAGTTTATCCATGACTTCATAATGTCACAACATGATGTTTCGACAGCATTTCCTCATAGAACCTTTACAAAAGTGAACAGTATTTTGGCTTGATAATACTTGTGTCATTGAAGCAACAATTTATAGATATCCACACAACTCCCTTTGTCATGAGTAACTAATGCTCCAGCTGAAGATGAAGACTACATGTGAAACTTCAGCACTTCCTATATATTCTGAACCTTGACTCCCTCAGTAGAGTCATAATAGATTCAGATATTCTCACTCCTTGAGAATACTTCCAGGAACCCTGACTTCTTCACAACACATGGATACATTTGATCATTGCCTTATCATAACTACACTCTATATCATGACCTTTTGAATAGGTAAGGTGTCATGCATACTAGGTGAGAAGTCATTCACAAACTCCAAAAACTCTTAGTTTCTCCACATCACCAACCTTTTTCTGGAATGATTTGCAGCAAAAAAATACCCCTTAAGTATTTGTTAGCAGTCTTCTGCCTTTATATCCACTATTAATTGCTGATACTAGTGGAGTCTTCAATAAAATAGTCATGCATTCATCAAGCATGCTACTGTAGACAGGATTAGACTCTACAAATTCTAATCCACATAGTCAGAAATGCCACTTCTCACAATAATGCTTAAGCATCCAACTTCACATGAACAATCCCAAGCAAACCAGCCATCAACAATCATGATGTTAAGACATCATGTGGTACATCAATTCAATAATACATAACCTAATCAAACTGGTTCTCAATCATTTAAATAACTCATTATGCATAGAAATTCTTTAAGAAGCTCCCATTAGAACATACAGTCGGTGCACATGTTCCTGTATGTTTTACATTCTAGTTTGCAGTAATGGCTTTGCACACCTGATTATCAGTCACTTACAACTCACAATAATCATCTTCAGACCTGCCCAGATAACTATTGATGACAGCAAGGGAAAATTCAACACAAATACCTTCCTATATTCCTTACTTATGTGATCAGCACAAGTCAGCAAAAGGAATCAGCTCCGTAATATCTTTTCACGCTAGTGCACCTACTCCCAATTCTCTTTCAAAGACAAATCTTCTTTGAAACACATATTTCCACTTTTCATCATTTCCAATAGAATAGAAGGAAATGTTGTCAAGAGGAGAAATAGGCACCCTGACAGGAGGCTTCTTGATTGCATGCTTCTACAAAGGAGAAATGTCTTGGACATTATCCTAAACATCTTCTAACAACTAGCAGGATAGTCTTCTTATTGATACTCTTGGAAGAGGATGTGACATCTCCTAACAATCAGCAGGATAGTCTTCTTTATCCCACTCATTGCTACAGAGAAAAATAAATTCTCACAGAACCAACACATCCTCTTGGAGAAGGATGGTATACTTTAGCAACATTTGGCTAGAGTCTCCAGAGACTCATAAGGACATAAACAACTGCATTTTGTAGCAACATGTCTCAGCATGTTATCCAACATCATCCTCATTGTAGGGAAATAACTTTATATGCTTGAACATCACAAGCTCCAAACAAACCAATTAGTCCATTGACTTCATTATGGAGAAAACATAACACTAAAGACCCACTAGTTCACTAGGAATAACTCAAAGTACCCTGATCTAGTCACATACCAAGCACACCTCTGATTCATGCCCTTGCACCTTCACACATATTATCATGACTCTTTGGATGGCTAAGATGTCATGCAACCATAGTCTAAAACCAACTTCCAACCATTTCTTAGTGTGCTTAAAAGCTTTACTAAGATTCAGACTCTCCAACAGAAGGAATAATCCTTAACTAATGTGTTGATTAAATCCTCCTTCTACAAATTACTAGTATTTGATGACACTAGTAAGGTCTTCAAACCAAGATAGTAGTTATACATTACTTGAGTATACTTCTCCTTCAATCAGAATCTCCTTATTTAACACCATAGACAAAACTACCACTAATGAGTGTGGAGTTTGAATATTGAGATTCATAGTTCCAAGTATCTTTAATAGACTATCATAAAAATGGATGTTCCAACATCATTTGAGACATCAACAACATTACCACAGAGCTTATCTGCTTTTGTTCTAGAAACATCATCCTAGGGACTTATTTACATCCATGCCCTTTAACAAACTCCCCATTCTCACAAGAGGATCTCACAAGGACTCATCTTTAGATTAACCACACAACAGAAATATTCTCTCACTATATTCTGTAGTAAGTTTCTCACACCTGTGATACTTGTTGAATCTTCGATAAGACATCCAATCATGGCAGCCAAAACATTCCAGGTTAGGTCAGTGACTTGACCTTAAGCTCAACCTTTGTAGAAAACAGAGTATATTAGCTTCTCCTGACTAGAACCACATAGACCCAACATGGGCATAGACAGCTACACCTAGTAACCACACGTTACAACATGTTGCCTGTAATATTCATAATCTTGAATTACACACAAGCTCCATAACTACTATAACAATAACCATAGATAAGTTCTAAGCTCACCCTATCATGGACAAACAAGGCTTCCGCTGAGGATGAACACTTGGACACTAAGAGACTTCACACACTCACTGAAACATATCAATAACTCATCTTGAATCTGATATACCAACTCCAGGTCTTCAGACTTTTACAAGGTCATGTCTGATGCATGGCCCTACATAAGTATACAAATATCCAAACCTCTTTGGATAGCCAATATATCGTGAACACGTACTTGGACATCATACAAACACAAGCCCTCAAATAGCTTATTTTAAACATACTTGCAACATAGGAAAACAACCTTCTTCATATTCCTTTGCTTTAACAATCACTGGCAATGCTGTTACTAGTGAAGTCTTTAACATAATAGTTATCTAGTTACAAAGCATATACTAAGGACAGGATCAAGATATGCATCTTCTAATCCACAAAGTTGGAAATACTTCTTTTGACAACCATGTTGATCCTCAATCTTCCATAATCTTAATCCCAAACCTTCCTTTATAAAATGATGTTACAACATCATTTAGGACATCAACCTTTCTTCACGGATCCCAATAATTCAGTTCTTGATTTATCAACCAAAGAGATTATTACGCTTGATAATCTTTTTAGGAGAAGATCACAAAAGATTACATCTTATGTGACTCATTCAGGTTGATACAACCACCTGATCACCATAGAGAGAAATAAACTCTCAACAATATCTGAATTATCAGTTCAGATAGTAGATTTGCTTCCATTCCTCAGATAAGTACTCAGATCCCCACAATGTATTTGTCATCAAAGGAGAAACTTCCTTACACAACTGCAGATGATAGTCCTTTTCAACAGATGTTAGAGCACTTGAACTGACATCTTTCTTCTTCATCGTTCAACACACGAGGATCCTTTCAACATTCTAGACTTGGTCAGAGACTGGTCTTTAGCTCCATCATGATCAAACATTCTAACTTTGAACTCCCCAATACTCATCTCATTATCTACACAACAACTTCCTTTTAGAGGGAACACACACCTAGAGATGATGTCCCGACATTAGATACGACATCATCCATTCTTACTATGGTTTTTAAGGGTCACCTCCATAGTAACTTATAATCAACTCTTGTGAGGTTTAACACAAGGAAACAAACCAACAAAAACTGATCAATCTTCAAGATCAAACTATCAACATATGCATGGGATTGCACGAGCCACATCTTAATAAGCTTTTTTTAGACCTCATGTCTGACTTTGAGATGATGGATTCCATTGTCTGTACTTTTCAAAAGCATGCGTTTCCCTTGGTTCTTCAAAAACAATGCTCTTCAAATTTTAACATCTTCAAAGATATCATGACATTCTATCTGATATTATGTCAACCCTTGACAGGGGGATATTTTCCAACAACTTCTGAGGATACACAAAGAGAATCACCAGTTCTCTTTCTTAAGGGAGATTAAAGCAATACTCATGAGCATCAAACACTGTGGTTGGATCACAAAATTCCTCTTCAAACATAATCTATTATATGGCCACAAACAGGATTCCATGAGTCTGGTTCCTTTGATCAGAAGGATCTTCCAGATACTAGCTCATCTCAATACATAAAGGGTCTGGTGGAGATTCCTTTATGAGTTATTATCAAGAGCATGGAGCTCACATAGACTATTGATCGTTTCCTGATCAACCTCCACAAACTAGATGCCTCCTCTTCTAGATCAGGAGTAGGTTCCAAACCAAAAAGTATTCATAACATTTTTGTTCAGCACCCAAAGCATATGTTCTTCAACTGGTAGTTGCATGCCTGCTGAAATAATGTTCTAACATCCCATAGAACATCAGTTTCTTCTTCTTGGAACACACCATCCTTGATTGTCTTCAAGGTATATATGCAAATGTATATGAGCATCATTGGTCAAATATCTTATTGATAAATGTCTTTATGAGTGGACTTGAGGAAAATCTCAAGTATCTTTGACACTTTTAACACGGTTGAAAATGTCAACATATATTCTATTGAGGGTAACAACCCTAGTATCCTTCCCATACTTTTGGAGTTATATCAGAAACCATGCAATGGAATATAACAAACTCCTCAACAATATTCAGACACAATGCTTAAAACACTATCCAAGTACAAGCATGGCAACCTAGGATTGAAGAAATAAACCCTACATACAGCAGCTTCCCACTAAGCTGCAGGCCAACCAGGAACAATACCTGTCACATATAACTTATGATCCTTGCCAAGAGATCATCCATAAAGTAGTATGAATTATCCAAGTTCATACCTCTTTTCAGTAAATACATTATTTCTTTCCCATGACCAGAAAGTACCTTCCTAGGATCTCACCTAGAATAGAACAGGATGCTGGCTCTGATACCAATTGAAATTCTGGCACAGCAGACTCAGATGTCCCACAAGGATGTCGAGACATCTGATCTTACATGAACACACAGGCAAGATAAAATAGTATTGAAAATATAAAGAATGCACTAGAATTGTTTACCCAGTTCAGTGTACAACAACACCTACTCTAGGGGCTACCAAGCCAGGAATGAAGTCCATTATTAGTAGTATCAATTTATAGACCCTCAATAAACAACCAGTTTACGATCTAAGCACTTAATCACTACCCAATGACCCTTCTACCTAGGTAATCCATAGATATGGAATATCCCCATCCCACTTCCAACCATCACAATGATGTCTAGCAATCAACACCTCAGTCACTGCATAGACAGCCCTTTACCAAGATTCTAATCACACATATAGACTGTTTGGAAGACATACTTCCATGACAACCTAGCTAAGTATCTAAGCCAAACTCCATTGTTTGTTAACTTTTCTCCCAATACATCCTGGAGTTGATTCAAAGCTTCCTCCAAGAACAATGCATCTCTTACCTACAGGCTTCGAGATGAACATGGTAACCTTCCCACAACCCGGGAGGTTTACCTTGACAAAACCCTTAGAATTCTACATCTTGAGCCGTATCTTTTCTAGGTTACAAACCCTCTTATTTATAATTTGTTACCCAGCTGGTTTTGGGATTTCAATCACAGTAAATCAGCTGTAACAAACCGCAAAAACTTCTGCCCCAAGAAAGGTGTTCAGTCTTTTTTTCCCTAAATAATCTCCTTATTTAGAAAGTCTTCATTCTCCTTGATTTCTGATTGAATTTTCTAGACCATTAAATATGCGCCACATAGGATGCATAATATTCTCCGGAATATTATGCTTATGTTAAGAACAAACTGAATCTTATTAATCCAGCTCAACAGGCGCGATGTCAAGACATCTTCTTTGACATGTTGTTCCAGTTGTTGAAAAAGTTTAACACAACATGTTCTGACATTGTAATCAGACTTCTTGTTGTACCTGTTCTTCTTAGAAAGTTTATACATCCTATTCTACTTTACATTATTGTTGCTATTATTTATTTTACAAAAATTAAGTCAATCCTAAAACAAGATAACTAACAAAGGTGTTATAATGATCTGGTTAGCTTCATTGAACCTCCAGGAAGCTATTTGAATAGTTACTTTGAGTTGAGAGTTCCTGAATCGTGTTGGAGAAGTCAAAGTGCAAGGTGCTATTTTTGAAAATGGAGGATGGTGATGGAGGTGTTACAGTTGTGTAACAGGTGTTTGGTTAGGTTCTAAATGATATAGAGATGTTTTCTGACTGGTTTTGAGGGAAAACGTACGAGTGAAATGAGAGTTTGATGTGTAAGGTCATAAATGACATAAAAATGAGGTTTATGAGAAATTTTGGGTTTGAGGGAGTTTTCAGACTTGAAAATTCGTGTGTCCTTGGCTTGTAGATGATGGCTCAATTTATAGGAAAAGGTTTGGAAGCTTGGAGTGATCAGAATCACAAGATCACAAGTTATGGATTTTGGTTTGTTTTTGAAGCGAGCTTGACAAACATCTTTCCAAGGTATGGTACCAAGCTATCTAGAGTGGTTAAAAGCTTTAAACATGTTTATCTAATTTTGTATGTTGAGTGTGTGCAGAAAAAAAAGTTAGAGGCTCAAGACAAGTTGACTTTGTGATTAAAGCAACTTTACAAGAATAGCAATGTTACTTTGTGCCAAAATGGATGAATCACTTGGCCAATGGCTCAAATGCTTGGATCAAAGCTCTAACAGTTGTGTAATCAATTAATTATGGAGTGAATTGCAAGTTAGAAGCTTACAAAGTAAGATTATGCAGCATAGTTATGAGATTTGGCCAAGGGTTCATCATCAAAATGACTTGTAATTTAAGAATGGATGCCCAACTTCTTGCCTTCGATTCTCTTAGCTCAAACATAATCTTTCAAGTTCTTGGACATTTTCGAAAGCTTGAAACATTGTCTAGTACTTTCATGTTTTCCATTTTGGTTAAATCAAATTGGAACTATGTGTAAAATGGCTAAGAAGTTGGGACAAAAATCTGCCTAAACTAGGTGAAAGTTTCACTAAGTGTTTTAGAAAAAGGGCATGACTTCACGAGTTTATAATTAAAAATCCATGCACTTCTAGGACTTGATCAGCAAAACAAAGTTTTAGATTTCATCAAGATATACAACTTTCATGTTGAAAGTTTTCTTTGAATCATCTTGCATCTTGGTGAAAAAATGTCATGAAGTAGTGAAATTATCAAGTTCAAAACACTTAGAAAAAAAATTCTAAGTATTGAAAAGTTTGACTTTTTTTATGACTTTTTGACTTCTTTGATTATTGATGATCAAGCTTAATATTTTTGAATGAATTGATGAATCTTGATCTTTGAAACTTAATGTTGACCAAGAAAGTCAAAGTTTTGACTTTTGGTGTATCAGTTGACCAAATTCCAAGTATCAGCTGTTTGATCTTAAGAAATGAATTGAGTCATGAAATTAGGTCAAAATGATCTGTTTGAGTCCTTAAGATTGTGCTTCAAGTCATTAGATCATGTATTAGGTCAAAAATCAAAAATCAATCATTCTCAATCAAAACCCTAATTTTGACCATTTTGCCCCTTTGATGATTTGAACACTTTTCTTGAGGAATTGTGATCCAAAATTGATCAATTGATGAATATGAATTCAAAAATGTTGATATCGGCCAAAAATCTTGAAGTTTGACTGTGGTTTGACCATAATTGACTTTTTACCCAATAGCGCTGATTTTCAGTCATCAGATCAATTGATTGAGCAAAATTGTGATCCAAGACTTGAAACTTGGCATGAGTATTCTTGGAGGTCTATAATGAAACATGAAAGTCATTTGAGGCATTAGAAGTCCAATTGTCTTTGTGAAAATCAAAAACCTAATTTGGGATTCCAGTGCTTAAGGGATGATTTGATCTAGTCAACACTTATGCAAACTTGAGCTATTGAAGATCTTTGTGAGAAATGTATTGAGAATCGAGAGGGAAAATTTTAGGGTACAACAATCATCTTATTTTTGTCGGTCTTCTGACCGCTTTCGTCAACTGGATGAATGTAACCATCAGTTACCATATTCCAGATATCAGCGTCATGAGCTAGAAAGAAACTTTTGATTTGTATTTCCAATAATCGAAGTTCCCACCATCAAAGATTGGAGGTTTGTCATTGATTATGTATTTCTCATCATAGTTATCATTGTTGTTAATCTGACTTGGTCCCACCATAGTGTTTTTCTTGTTGGGATCTTTTTCTGACATGGTTAAGTGTTAGCACCTAGAACCAGGTGCTCTGATGCCAATTGAAGGATAGAAAAACACAAGAAAGGGGGTTTAAATTGGGGTTTTCAAAAACTAAAATAGTAAGACATGTTTGGTTATCCTGGTTTGTTTGAACTCAAACTACTCCAGTCCACCCGCCAAGGTGATTTCGCCTCTCTCAAACGAGGTCTTAATCCACTAATTAAAAACTTTGATTACACAAACACAATGACTAACGTTAATGTCTTGTTGAGACTAAACCAAAACTTGGTTTCTCGAGATATTACAAAATATAAATCAAAACTGTGTACAAAGGTGTTTCTAGAAAAACTATATCACAATCGTGATTTATACACAAGATTAAAGCACAAGAGAGAGCTAGTGAAGATATATCTTTGTATGCGCAAGTATGTTTTATCATTTCTTCAGGATTCCTTTATATAGGCGAGGCATATGAGACATGAGAATATGAATTTGGAAGGTTGATAAACTGTTGTTAATGCACTTTCCAAAAATATAGATTTTGTTTTGTTCCAACCGTTACTTTTTGATTTATAATGAATGAACTGTAACGCATCAAAACTTTGCTTCTTTGGAATCTTACCAGAATGAGAATATTAACATTGAGACTTTAGATCCTCAGAGTTTCTTGATATTAATATGATTAGAACTTGGATAAGGCATAAATGTTGAAGCTTCTTTGCACTTTCAGAATATTTACTTATTGAGTATAGCTTTGAGCTTAAGTGCTGAGTAGCTTTATTCAACCAGAACTTCACTTATCAGAGTATCAGAATATATCTTGCAGCTTTGGTGCTTCGGAAGTTATAATATCATAACTTCTTCTATTGAGCGTGTTACATGGGTTTGCTTCTAAGTATGTACGTTTCATCTAATCAGAGCTTTAAAAATTAATTCTCTCGTTATCTTTTATGCTTCTTTCATCAGAACTTCTCTACATATTTAAATACATTATTAGAGAGCATATTTGTTCTTTATATATGTCATGTATTTGTTATCATCAAAACCATTATTAAGATGTATAACCAAACTATGTTCTAAAAGTAGCAAAAGCTTCAGAAGACTCTGAAGTTGTGACTCTGATACATGTCCAAGAAACCAAGTTCTGAAGATCTGAAGATAGAAGTTCTAACTGAAGTCCAGATTCTGAAGACTTCTCTTTCTGAAGACAAAGGGTTCTCAAGACCAAGTGCTGAAGATTATGATAGACGAAGTTCTGAAGATTCTAAATACTTGAAGTTATGGTAAGCCAGGGTTCTACATAGGTTTCTAAAGACCAAGTGCTAAAGATTCTGAAGACGCAGTTCTAAAGACTCTGAAGACTTGAAGTTCTAAAGACCCAAGTGTTATTCTCATTCTTCCAATGCATGCTCAGAAGCCTCTTACTTCAGAAGAAAAAGAGGATAAGATTATGTGGTACAAAAGGTACATGGTACAAACAAAATGTTCCATTCCACTACCATGAATGACGAATGTTGCGTATGATATTGTCTCCAATGTGATTGCTCAAGCTGCCAACTTTCTGGAAATTCCAAAAATACCATTCAATGGTTATTATATTTTATTGGTTGTATAAATCTTGAAGACTATGAGAGAAAGTTATTGATTCATATTCTAAAAAGATTGTTCATATGCTTTCATTTCTCTAGTCTAGTTTTGTTGAAATTTGTTTACTTATCAGCTTGTGTAGAAGCATATCTTTTGTAAATAAACTTTGTTCAAACAGTTGTTTGATTTTTCCTTAAGGGACTAGTTGGTCAGAATTCTTAAGAAGTCTAAGATTACTGTGTCTTAGAGGTTGTAACTAGTCACTTGCAGTTAGCTTATGCATTGTAATGATTTGTTTGATTATTGGATTAAGTCCTTGTTGAGAAAGGCAAAATTACCTTGGCGGGTGGACTAGACTAGCTTGATAGTTTTCAAGTGAACTACTATAAACATAACGTGTTCTTTTCTTCTTGCATCTTATCACTATTATCACTAAGTGAAGTACCTTGTTACGGTCTAAAGGGGATTTTAAAAAGAAATTTTTTTATTATTTTAAAACCCAATACAACCCCCCCCCCCCCCCTTTATTGTGTTTTTCACACCTTCAATAATTCGTCAAACTCTTATTTGGGGATGACAGAAACTTATAATGTTAGGGATATGAGAATCCAAGTTGGATATAAGAGAACTTATGCATAGAACTCTTGCTGGAGAGGAGGTAATATCGGCGTAAGAAACTCAACTGGGGACATATGAACAATCTTCAAAAATAACAAGTGTGTCAAGGATACGAGAAACCTGATATAAGAAGTCACGATAGTGCACTCCTCTGGGGATATGAAATTTATCAACATCCAGGATCAAACTCTATTAGAGATAAAGAAGAATTCTTAAATAAGAACTTTCGATGAAATGGCTCAGTTGAGGAAATAAACATTCCTGAATAAGAGATCTTCAAATAAAGCAACTTAGTTGGGGAGAATAAAAGATCATGAGCAAGAGATCTCAAAAAGTAGCTTCTTCTGGGAATTGAAATAAGCTTTCGGATGACTCAACTTGGGAAAAACAAACAATTCTCAAACAGACTTGGTTGGTGGATGAGAAAAAATTTTCAACATAAGGAGTCTATATATAAGCTTTCGCTGGGGAAATGATAGAATTATTGAATAAGAGATCTTGGTGAAGCGACTCGTCGGGGAATAGAAAATTCTCAACTGGTACCCTCGGTTGGGGAATGAGGAACTCTAATTCGGGGAATAAACATTCTACCTTGAACACGAAACATCACATATCTGTTGGGGAAGAAGACTCTCTAACAAGAAATCTTATCAATTAAAAACTATTAGACAAAATGAAGTCTTTTATTGATTGAAATTGGCCTGAAAATATGCATTTATATCAGGAAGCAATTCCTTGAAAGAGGTAATTGCAAAAAGAAAAATAAATGAGTGTTACAAAATGGCGATGTGAGAACGGATATCCATCAGTTTTCGATTCTGCTATAACTCTTATGACTATTTGTTGTACCACAAAATTTTCCATCTCCTTTCTTAAGACATTTCTCACAAGATTTCCAAAAGCTCAAGTTTGCACAAGTGTTGACTAGGTCAAACTATCTCCTAAACACTGATGCCTTAAATTAGGGTTTTTATTTTCACAAGGATAATTGGACTTATAATTCCTAAAATTACCTTCATGGATCATTATAGACCTCTAATAATACTCATGTCAAGTTTCAATTCTTGGATCACAAAATTCCTCAGTCAATTAACTAGATGACTGAAAATCAATTGTATTGGGTAAAAAGTCAATCGTAGTCAACCTACAGTCAAACTTCATGTTTTTGGCCAACATAAGAATTTTAAAGTCCTGTTCATCATTTGATCAAGTATTGATCACAATCCCTCAAGAAAAGCACTCAATTTACCAAAAGGGCAAAGTAGTCAAAATTAGGGTTTTGACTGTAATTGACGGATCAGTGACATTTGACCTAATACATGATCTAATGGCATGAATCATAATCTCAAGGATTAAAATACAACATGTTGACCTAATTTCATGGTTCAAAAAATTTCTCAAGATCAATGGATTGATAGTTGGAATTTGATCAACTGATGAAAAGTCAACTAATACACAAAAAGTCAAACTTTGACTTTTTGATCAAAATTTGATTTCAAAGATCACAATTCATCAAGATATTCAAAAATATGAAGCTTTATCATCAAGGAATCAATAAAGTCAAAAGTCAATTTGAAAAGTCAAACTTTTCAAGACTTGGAAATTTTTCTAAGTGTTTTTGTACATGATAATTTCATTACTTCATGCTAATTTTTCACCAAGATGCAAGATGATTCAAAGAAAACTTTCAACATGAAAGTTGTAGATGTTGATGAGATCTACAACTTTTCTTTACTGATAAAGTCCAAGTAGTTCTTGTATTTTGAGTTATAAATTCATGAAGTCAAGCACTTTTTCTTAAACACTTAAAGAAATTTTCACCTAGTTTAGGCAGATTTTTGACCTAACTTCTTGGCCAATTTTCACCAAGCTACAAGATGATTTTGTCAAAATGGTCAACATGAAAGTTGTATAGGATGTTTCAAGCTTTCCAAAATTTCCAAGAACTTGAAGATATCATACTTGAGCTAAGAGAATCGAAGAGAATAAGTTGAGGTTTCATTCTTGATTTTTAGGTCATTTTTGTGACGATCACTTGACCAAATCTCATAGCCATGCTGCATAATATTGTTTTTCTGGCTTCTAACTTGTGTTTCAATCCATAATTTATTGATTACACAACTGATAGAGTCATTATCCAAGCATTTGAGACATTGTCCAAGTGATTAATCCATTTTTGGCACAAAGGTAACATTGCCATTTTGGAAAAGCCAACTTTAATCACAATGTCAACTCATTGAGCTTTGCATTTGTTCCTTATGAATACACACAATCTTAAAGCCAGAAGAAACTTGTCTAAAGCTTCTAGGCATTTCAGATCATGCTTGTACTGCGCATTGGAACAAGGTTATCTCAATGTTGCTTTAAAACTAAGTCATTTAGCGATAACTTTGTAACATACAAACCTGATGTTCTCCTTCCCTCCAACCCTTCCCTATAAATAAAGACATTATTTGTAAGCTATGACACGAATTAACAAGCCCAAAAAACTCTCCCAAACTCCTTCAAACCATATTTTGTATACAAACTCCATTTTAGTGCAGAATCTGACCTTGCACTTCCATCTCTTAATCCACTCATGTGTTTGCCCTCTAAATCATTCTCAAAGCTTCCATACATCAAATATAGTTCATCCATATCCTTGTTTCACAACTATAACTCCATCTTCATCACTTTCCAAACTCAAAAACAGCCACTTGCAACTTGACTTCTCTAAGACAATACAACCACTCTCAATCAAAACTAAGCATTGCATTAGCTTCCTGGAGGTCCATTGAAGATATTTTGATCATCACAACAACTTGAAAGGTGCTCTAAATCAAAAAACGAATTTCAGTTTCAAGGTTAATTTTCTTGATTTTCAACTCTTCATACAAGCATCATTAGTGGTTCATTTGTGAAGATAAAATTTAGATATCATTGCCCTGAAGCTAACCATATGCTTACTTTTCATTTTCATTAACCATGCGTTGAGAATTTTAGAATTGAAAATCCATAAAAGCTAGGTTTTATTTTGGGGCCAAATAAAATTCTCGTTCAACTTTGCTTGATAGTTCATGAAATTTATATGGTTGGAATCGTGGTAAAAAATGGAGCAAGTTTCATGTTTATACTTTTGCAAATGGTTGAGAAATGAGTAAGATCAGAGATTCAAAAATCTTGTCCATGAAAGCTTGCGCGAGGAAGAAGAAGATGACACATTCAGGATTAAGTTTGTAATATAATATGTTGGTTGTGTATAAATGACACGCAAGCCCATTATTTTTTATATTTCTTTTTCTGACTTCAAACAAAAAAGACTTGGGCCTAGTAAACCAAACTGTTTTACTTGCTTACCCCCTAAATCATTTTCAAACCCCCTGACTTACTATTTTTTATTTTTTATTTTATTTTATTTTCCTCTCTTTATTTTATTTTTTATTATTTTTATTCTTATTAAAGATATAAAAAATATTTTTTTCTATTAAATACTTAGACTAATTCTCGACTTCCATTTTATTTTTATTAAACAAAAAAACCCTAAAAAATATGTTCTTTCTTAATTTAATTAAAGTAAATCTAGAATTAGGTTTTTACTTTTATTTTCCCTTTTTAATTAAATAAACTTAGGCTTTAATTAATTAATTTATTTTTAAACTAATTAGGTTAAAACCTTTTCATACAAAAAACTCAAACAAAAACAATTTTCTTTTCTTTTTACATTATCTTTATACTTTTATATTATTTTTCTGGAGAAAGATAGCAATATATTAATCCAAAAACACCTCAGAACACGTCGATCAAATGATCCAGGCTACAAGAAGACTAGAACAAAAACACAAGCTCAGATTTAAAAATAACCCCCCCCCCCCCCCCCATAACTATGTTGTTTCATCTTATACTTTTCCGCACCCATATTAATTATATCCTTAATGTCTTTTATTTTTAGCTCATCTTTGGATTTGCATTGGAAAATAATGAGATTATGAGTCGTCCATAAGTTGTACAATGCCTCAGCAAACATTACCTTAATCCTTTTACACTTTAGAGATTTTCCTTTCATCCTTTGCACGAACCAGTCCAGGCTCCAATGCCCATTTCCCGGTTTCTGGTGAGCAGGCAGCCAATCAAACAAATGGTTCCACATATTCTTCGCAAATTGGCAATCGAAGCATAAATGACTAATGCTCTCATGCACCCCACAGAAAACACAAAGACCATATGTGTTCAACTCGAACCTATTCAGCTTGTCTTTGGTTGGGAGTCTCCCAAGGCAAGCCATCCAAACCACAAAGAGCATTCTAGATCTGGCCTGGTTTCCTATGGTTAACTTTCTCCAGCTCATTTTCATCTTGTCTCCCCTCAGCATATTGTATACTCCCCTGGTACTGTACTTAAGAACCTTGCTGAAACTTTCCCACTTATCTGACTTCATCAGCTTGTCCCTATTCTTGAATGGAGTTTTCAGAAACCAAGAGTTATGCACAGGGGGCTGGAACTCCTTGCAGTTCATGCCTTTCATATAGAAATGGTGTATCCAATTAATCCATAACTTGTCCTTTTTTCCATTCAGGTTCCATAACAATTTGCCAATAGTGGCCTGGTTCCATTCCAAGAGAGAAATCATGTTAAGACCTTCTGCTTTCTTCGGGTTGCAGACCTGCTCCCAAGCAACATGCGCCTTCTTGGACTTACTCTCACTACTTGTCCATAAAAATCTCCTACACAAGCCTTCTATATGGTGAATAATTTTTTTTGGGAAAGTAAAAATCTGCATCCAGTAGTTGGCTATATCAAATAGGACACTCTTCACCAACAGGAATCTACCAGCATATGAGAGGAGTTTTGTGCTCCAATGATTAATCCTGTTGAGCATCTTATCAATAAGCGACTTGTACTCCAAAACAGATAGTTTCTTGTTGTCTATGGGGAGTCCAAGATATTTGACAGGGAGGACACCTTTGGAAAAACCTGTTTCTTGTTGGACCATCCGGATGCTAGCCTCATCCATACCACCACAGAACACTTTACTTTTCTGAATGTTGATCTTCAGGCCTGTTGTAGTAGTGAACTCATCCACTTTTTGCATAATGATTTTTATTGATTCTACATCTCCCCTAGCAAACAATAAGATATCATCAGCAAAGCACAAGTTTGTAATTTGTAATTTTCTACACTTGGGATGGAAATTAGAGTTGTGGTTTTTCATCAAGCCATGGAGCACTTTTTTTAAATATTCCATAATGACCACAAAGAGGAGACGGGAAAGGGGATCCCCTTGTCTCATCCCTCTTTGGGCCTTCAAAATTTGTATATTTTATATTTTTATTGTTATTCATTATTCAATATGGTTGTAATAGTAATTAGGTTTTAATTGCTTTCATCCCCCATTTTAAATTTTCATCCCCATCCCCTAAATGATGTAATAGCGTAGAATTTTAAATTTCCGCAATTTATCGCTTTTAATATTATTGCTAGTAATTAAGGTTTGTATGGCAAGACATAAAATCAACAAGTAGAAAACCTTAATTCAAATACAAAAAGCATGAAAAACAAACACTTTACACACTTACACCTGTAGGGTTAACCCACACTTGTTGCTTTGGAAGATAAACAGTCATGTCCCTCGAACGTGGGATGCTTTAGAAAAGGCCTTTGATTACAAGATCATAGTCCCTCGATGACCCTTCGATGTTGCCTTTTTAAATGATCTTAGTACCTTACAAAAAATTGCTAAGGTATCCTACAATATTGTCTTCTATGACTGTATGATGACCCACGTCTGTCCCTTCACATCCAATGATATGGTTTCTTACTAACTCATGGTAAGACAACACTATCTAAAGGAGGAGGAAAAGAACTAAGACTTTTTGAGTAGGTAGAACGTTCATAGTTTCTTGATCACTAATATTTCAAAATAAAACATCTTTCAAACACACCAACACTCTCTTTGAACTATTTTCAAAACCAACACTTTGTGTACGTTCTTATAGAGACGAGAATCGTTACAAAGTTTTCCGAAACAAAGGTGTTTAAAAATATTTTCAAACTTACACAAAACACATAAAAACAATTTCAAAGTGAGCTAGCAACTAATATTATGTTGTACCCAAAAAATTTCACTCCCATTTTCACTCAAGACATGCCTCTAAAGGTCCTCGATTGCTCAAGGATGACCAAGAATTGACCAGACAAATTCTCCTCCTAAGGCAATGAACCTCAACTAGGGTTTCAATTTTAAGCAAGATGTGTGAGTCCCAAAGACCTCAAATGTTCTCCATTGTCTTAATATGTCCTCAAGATCATCCATGCCAAACTTCATGCCTTGAACAACAAGTTTTCTCAGTCAACTACTCAAATGCCTGGAAATCAACTATATTAGGTCAAAAGTCAACTATGGCCTCAATACAGTCAAACTTCAAAAAAATTGGTCAACATAAACATTTTTAAGTAATATCCATCATCTAATCAAGGGTTGATCCTGATTACTCAAGAAATGCTCCTAACTCATCAAAAGTCAAAAATGGAAAATTAGGGTTTCTATAGGAAAAGTCAACCAAACTTTGACCAGGAATAACTTTCTCATACTTTATCAGAAATTTTTCCACTAGGGCTCATTTTTAAGAGAATCCAATTCCCTACAACTTATATTCAGCCCTCAAGTTAATGAAATCCACCATTAGAAAGATACAAGCTCATACATTATAGGTCCTTTCAAAAGTCAACAAAAACACCTTTTGGGTCAAAGCTCCTTACATGAACATGGAAGATCCAATTGAGATGAAACCAAAAAGGTTGTTTAGAGGACATCCTAAGCCCTTTAAAAAGTCTAATAACACCCTCTTAGGGTTAAAAATGAAAGAGATAAGGATTGCACAAGTTGGACAATTTTCAAGGAATGCATGAAATCTCAATTGGGCAAATTTGTATTTTTGAGCTTTTGGGCCCAATTTTTAGAGTCCAAACGTGTTCATGATGCATCTAAGGATCTCTAAACATGTCCATGCATTATTTTGGCTTTTTATTTTTATCTATTTTGATTTTATTCAAATAAATTCTAAATAAATTAAATAAATACTAAATAAATGCAAGAATGTGCAAGATATAAAATATGCAAATCTTTTTTAAACCAAAGAGATCCTGTCCAGCTATCAAAGCCGTGTGGACTGAATAAGGAAGTGGATCTCTTATTTTGGGAAAGATTTGAATCAAAAACTTTATATTTTAAAATAACATCAAGGCATGGATATTTTGCTACAAATATAAACCTAATGGAATTTACTATATGTACACAACAACCCTAGACCTAAGAGACACATGAAAGCTGCCTCCAAACCAAGAACAAAGTTGCAAAAATATTCAAGTGTGGTGCAATTCAAAAGCTCACATTCCATCCATTCTCAATCAGATCCAGGAGTGCCATCATCCTTCTGAGGATCCCAGGGGTAAAACCAACCCCTTTTTGAAGGCCAAAGCATCCAGAACCACCCCCTACGATAACTCACGGTTTGCAAAACTTTCAAACTTCAAACTTTCGATTCATGACATATAAATAATATATATGCACATATTTGAGTTTAACATCATATTTGCGCATGTTTTGAACCATTACATGCAAGATTTGATGCCAGAAACAAGAAGTGTCATTGTTAGGGCATGAGTTTTCTGTTTCTTCGCATATGTGATCGCAACTTATGATTTAGGGGGGGTAGGAAAAATTTCAGGCTTCAAATCTCCCTATTTTGCAGATTGGGTTTTTGGCTGGTCGGATAAGACGACCAGAACCACCATCGAGGGTGGTTTGACCGGCCAAGGACCTTGCATGGCGTGTTAGGATGTTCTGATTGGACCATTTGAAATATAGGGACCCCACTTGCTGGCGCGTGTTTGACAACTCAGCAATTGTCTTTGTTTTATATTATATAGTTTTGTTTTGATTATATATATGAATTGTCTAGCATCGCAGATGGAAAAGGCATAAAGGTGCAAAGGGAAATACCTGGGTTCGATTCCCAGGTTCTAAATGTTATTTTTTCTAATGAATTTTCTCCAGATCCAGTGCAGCCAGGCCATTCACGCTTACCATGTGTTCCCAGGTCATCACCATCAGATCAATCATCCTACTGATCTAACGCCCAGCATGTAGTCCCCATGATGGACCTCTCTACCACAATAACACTGGATCCAGCGCAGCTTTGGGTTTACATAAGATCTGGGCTTTGGGAATTTCAGCAATACACCCCCCAGTTTGCTTTCTCACCCCCTCAGGCCCATTTTTTCAAATTTCTCTATTCCTTTTTTATTTTGTTTATATTTTTTTGTTTATTTATTTTTCAAAATCATAAAATAAAATAAAAACCACAAAAAATAGGATTTAGAATACTCTTAATAAAATTAATATTTACAAATTAATTTAATTAAAATTTTAACTTTTTTCTTTAATTTAAAATTAATTAGAGAATTAGGTTAAGTTCCAAATCTTTTTCATAAAAATACCAAAAATATTTCTAATAGGCAATTAGATTTTTTTAGGGTTTAGTACTTTTCCCGTCTTAATATAAATTTCGGTTTACCTTAGGGTCTAGATCATTTTTCTTCTTTGACTGTTTGTTTGCTTTACTTTTAAGGGTACTGTTTGGGTTACTATAGATCCTACACCCGGATCTGGGGAACCTTTTAGGTAAGTAGCAATAGATCATGGAAAATGTGCGGGGTATACCAATACGGTTGAATTGATGGCTACGTTGATGCGACACTTTGGTTGGTACCGGTAGCCCTTGAGTTAATTAAGGAGAATACGGGGCCGATGCATGGTGTCATGAAGCGTCAACTGACCTTAGAACCTTTAATTGAACAACTTGGCCATTAGGACGTAGTGAGATGTCCATCTTTGGTGTATTCCCAAATTCGGAAGATATTCAATGCCACACTCATTGAGATTTGACTCCCGAGTTTTGTTTGGTTGTAAGTCAGTTGCCTATCGAACGAAACTTGTGGGAAATATCAGTAATATTTAGATACCTTAGATTTTGGTTACTATTAATAGGACAGGTTGAACCAATCCAAACTGGAAGAGGGTATTACCTTAAAACCCATGCAAGCCTTAAACCTAAGGTCTTGGTGTGATTTTCTTGTGCTTGCTATATATGTGATTTCTTAGCATAATCATGAAATCATAACATGGCATATCATACTAACCATTTCAAGGATTTTCTAGGGCTTATCTTTGTCTTGTTTTGTAGGACTTGACATCCGTTTGCAGGAACACTATCCAAATCAACCTTGTGAAAGTACCTCCTCAACTCAAGGAATTAGCATCAAGGATTCCTGAAAGCTCTCCCTTCACTGAAAAACATGGTCGACTTCTCAAACTGGTCACTTCAAACCCTGATGAAGAAATGTTAAAGGTGCTCTTTCATTTCTTTGACCCGTTACATCACTGCTTCACTTTTCTCAACTACCAGTTAGTGCCTACCATGAAGGAGTTTTCTTAGTTATTGGGGGTACCTATCCTTAATCAGCTACCATTCAATGGTATGGAAAGAGACCCAAAGCCTGAAGAGATTGCTCAAGCTCTGTCTTTACAACGGTCTGATGTAGTGGTAAATTGGGAAACCAGAAGAGGTGTCTAAGGATTTCCAGTTAAGTTTATATTTGAGAAAGCTCACTATTTTTGGGATAACCTGGATTTACAAGCTTTTGAAGAAATGTTGTCCCTTCTCATCTATGGGATGATACTATTCCCTAACACGGACCAACTCATAGATGTGAATGCGGTTAAGGTTTTTCTGTCACATAATCCGGTGCCTACTTTACTTAGGGATATTCTACACTCTCTGCATACTCGCACTCTAAATAGAATAGGGACCCTTCTGTGTTACACTTCTCTATTGGCTAGGTGGTTTATTTCGCACCTACCTTGGTTTAATTTGAAGAATAAGCAGGGTATGAGATGGTCTCATAGGTTGATGTCCCTTACACATTCAAATATTCATTGGTGTTCTCGATATTCGGAGAATGTTACCATCATTGATCGTTGTGGGGAATTCCCTAATGTCCCTCTCTTAGGCATTAGGGGAGGAATCACTTATAATCCTTGTTTGGCATTGCGACAGTTTGGTTATGCTAGAAGAGATGGTCCTCACGAGACACTCGTCCAAGGAATCACATTTGACTATGAGGATGATGTTTAGGGTTATCGTAAGAGGTTCATTCGAGCTTGGGGCATGATAAACAAAGTTGATAGCAAGGCACTGGGGCACAAGAATTCCATCCCTCTTGAGCCTTACCTTAAATGGGTGTGAGCTCGTGCTCAATGTATTATGATGCCTTACCCCTCCATCTTACCTGTGATTATGGAGCCAATTGTTGAGGGAGAAACTCCTTATATTGTTCTTCATCCTGACATGCCCACTGATCTTGAGGAGCTATGGAAGTCCTGGATCCAACTCAAATAAGAACAGGATACCTTTGAAACCCAATTCTACGCCAGCGAGAAGAAGGTTTTAAAGATCACCCGGTTACTTCACGAGGAGAAGAGTATAAAGACTTACATTGAACCAAAGAGGATGCGTCGGTGGGAAGCTTGAGTCTCTTTGCTTGGAGATTTTTATTTTTGCTTTGTTCCCTTGTGAGCCTAAGAGGCATTATTGTGATCAATAAAACATCTTAATAAAATTAACATTTGTTATCTTTCTGTTTAAGCTAATTTAAGTCTGAGAAATCCTTGAAAACATTGCATACATATATCATACATATCATTGCATAAGCAAGTTTCAAAGCAGGTTTCACATCCTCTTCGCTGTTTATTTCAGCAATGGATCTAGAACAAATAGTGAAGGATCTACAGACTCAGAATGCTCAGTTTCAATAGATGATCATGGCTCTGGCCAAGGGGTAAGAAGAACTGAAAGCATTGATTATTAAAGAAAATACTAATAAGCCAAGGAAGACAGCTGTGTGGTAAACTTGGGAAGGAGGTTTAAAGGACCGTTAAGGTAAGTGGTTGAGTTGAGATCTTCATTAAAAGAAGGAGATAATCAAGAAGGGGAGGCAAGAGAGGAAAACCCCAATCCAAGGGAATCTGATAATGAGACTGACTACAATGAAGAGCAGTACCCTCCGGCCGACGAAAAATACAAACAGTTGGAAGGACGTTTGAGTGCAATGGAAATTCATAAGGTGCCTGGGCTGGATTTTGAAGAGTTAGGTTTGGTTTCTAGGGTTGTCATCCCACAAAAGTTCAAGGTGTCGGTGTTCTCCAAATATGATGGAGTTTAGTGTCCCAAGATGCACCTCCGATCTTATGTGAGGAAGATCCAGCCTCACACTGCTGACAAGGACTTATGGGTCCACTTATTTCAAGATAGTCTATCTGGAACTCAATTAGAGTGGTTCTACTAGCTGGGAAGGGCCAACATTCGTAATTGCGAAGACCTGGCTACTGCTTTCTACAAGCAGTATCAGTACAATGCAGGCCTTGCTCCTACCCGTACATAACTCCAAAGTATGTCTATGGGTTCGAGCGAGGGCTCTAAGGACTATACTCAGAAGTTGAGGGATTTATCAGGAAGAGTCCAACCCCCCTGTCTAATAGGGATCTAGTGGATATGTTTTTAGGTACCCTATCTGGTCCGTTTTTCAATCACCTGATTGGAAGCTCCTCAACCGGCTTTACTGAATTGATCTTGATGGGAGAAAGAGTGGAAGTTGGAATTAAGAGTGGTAAGATTCAAAAGGATGTGTCCTCCAGTACAGTAAGGAATCCATTTTCTGGGAAAAAGGAAGTCAATGCCGCTTATATCCAAAGGAATCAGGACATGACCGAGCGCCGTCCAGCGGTAGGGGCTGTTATCATCTCTAAACCTACACCTACTGAACAAAGGAATAATCAGCCTGGAGCAGAAAGGCATGTAAGATAATTTACCTGGATAAATATGACTCTGTCTCAAGTCTTGCCACATTTACTGAAATCTAATCTGGTAACTTTGCAGAAAGCTTTGAAAAATCCCAACACTGCATCTCCCCGCTACAATCCAAATGCTCGCTGTGCCTACCATTCGAAAAGTCCAGGTCATGATACAAACGACTGTTGGGCTTTAAAAAACAAGGTGCAAGACCTTCTCGAGGTGAAGGAAATTGAATTTGACACCCCTGAGATTCCCAAAGTTATCACTGCTCTTATGCCCAAGCACGGTCGTGGTGTTAATGCTATTAAATATGATATGCTTGTTACTTCTGTGGAGGAACCGGTTACCCCTCTCATGACCGTTAAGTGGAACTTGTTGAAAGTCGGTATATTTCCAGGCTGTGGTGAAGGTTGTCAGTCGTGTTTATCTCTATCGACTGGTTTTTATTTGTTGAAGGCATGTGTTCAGTGTATGATGGATGATAGAGAGATTTTGTTTGAAAAGACTCTCGTCCCGACTATTTCTTGCAAGGATGTTTCAATCATAACCATTTCCGCCAATCCTCCCAGGGCCTCCACCAAAAGACCCGTCAGGATTACATCTGCTCTGAAGTTGGCTCCACTGATTATCACTATGCCAGGGCCAATCCCATACTCCTCGGAAAAAGTTGTTCCCTGGAACTATGGGGCTGACGTCTACTACCACAGCGTCAAGCAAGACTTGTTGGCTGTTGAAGACCAAGTTTTGGAAAACGCTGATCCTGACATTGGTAACATTGTTGGAACCAGCAAAATAACAAGAAGTGGAAGAGTGTTCTCCCTTGATATTTCTCCTCCAAAAGTTGTTTCTAGCCCTGTGATCATTCCTACTGTTGTTCTTGCTGATACTACTACCACAATTCCTATGAATACTCCTGTTGCCACCCCTATCACCGAGTCGGCCGAGAATCGAGGCAAAGACGTATTGATTGAGCATGTCAAGACGAAGGCGCGTTCAGAATCTATCAGAGGCTTCCGAGAAGGAAATGGAAGAAATTTTTAAGATTATAAAGAAGAGCGACTACAATGTGGTCGAACAGTTGGGGCATACCTTTTCCAATATTTCAATGTTAGCCCTGCTATTATGCTCTGAAGCTCATGCAAAGGCATTGGTGAAGTTCCTTAAAACTTCTCATGTGCCACAAGAAACATCTGCTGACCAATTTGAAGATTGTGTAGCCAGTTTGACGGCTAATAACAGTTTGGGTTTTTCTGATGCTGATCTGACACCTAGAGGAGAAAACACAATGATGCGTTGCATGTCTCCGTCAAATGCAGGGGCACTACTTTGGCCCATGTTCTAGTAGATATTGGTTCATCGTTGAGCGTGCTTCCTAAGAAGGCTCTGGATAGATTTGACTGCAAAGGTTTGACCCTGAAACCCAACAACATTGTAGTGAGGGCTTTCGATGGTTCGAAAAGAATGGTGCACAGGGAGGTGGACATCCCCATCAAAGTTGGTTCTCAGAACTTTGACTCCACCTTCTACGTGATGGATATCAGACCATCGTATTCTTGTTTGTTGGGTCGCCCTTGAATCCATGGGGAGGGAGCTGTCACATCCACTCTGCATCAGATGATGAAATACCCGGTGAAAGGAAAGATTGTCACGGTACATGGTGAAGAATAATACATGGTAAGTCACCTAAACTCCTTCAAGTATGTGGAAATGGCTGGCGAGTTCATCGAAACTTCGTGCCAGAACTTTGAAGAGGTACCTCAAACTATGGCTACAACTGAAATTGTCACCAATCTGCCAAAGATCACCAGACCTCCTTTGAAGATGGCTTCTCTCAAGGATGCAAAAGCGGTTATTAAAGAAGGTGGGTGTACCATCTGGGGCCAACTCCCTGATATTCCATACAAGTCTGATAAGTTTAGTTTAGGTTTCTCTTCAGGGGCTCAAAGGGTTGTTCGTCGTGCTCATGCTGGAAGACCTCCCCTACGCATCAGCAATCATAGGGTCAATGCTCTAGAAGACAGTGATGGTGACTGTGAAATGGATATCTAGATTTTCCCTACTACCAACGGTGAACCCAGTAACTGGATAGTAAAGGACTTTGTACCAATTCCTTTTATTTAGAAGTAATTGTCTTTCTTGTTTTTGGATATGTAATAAACAATATAAACTCTATGGCCATGTGTCTTACCCGGGGCACAATGGTTTATTTGTGAGGGTTATCATGTTTCAATTTCATATGGAATTAATAAAGCATTGGACATTTATGCATACAAATTTTGTGCTCTTTGTTTTCCTTTTCTGCTATTTTCCTTTGTCAATACAGCTATGCTCTTACACACACTCACGTATCAAACTGCAGATCCATATCCACTCTGGATCCCATTGATAACAGTTCTGTTATTATCGGTTATGACTTTGAAAATCCGATCAACCAAGCCGAGGACGAAGGTGAGGAAGATTGTGAGGTACCCAAAGAACTTATTATGATGTTACAGCAGGAAGAAAGGGCTATACAGCCTCATGAAGATCCAGGTGAGACAATAAACTTGGGCACAGAAGAGGACAGAAAGGAAGTCAAGGTAGGTGCAAATCTGGAGCTTAATGTCAAACAGCGGTTGATACAGATGTTGCATGATTATGTCGAGTTCTTTGCCTGGTCGTATGAAGACATGCCCGGGTCAGACACCGATATTGTGGTTCATCGCCCGCCGACTAAAGAAGATTGCCCTCTGGTAAAGTAGAAGGTCTGTCGTATACGCCCTGAAATGTCAGAGAAAATCATAGAAAGAAGTTATGAAACATTTCAACACTGGGTTCTTAGCTGTCACCTCTTATCCCTAATGGGTTGCTAACGTAGTCCCGATGCCTAAAAAGGACGGCAAGGTGCGGATGTGTATGGACTACATAGATTTAAACAGGGAAAGCCCCAAGGATGACTTTTCGCTTCCCCAGATTTATGTTCTAGTTGACAATACTACGCAGCACAAGATCTTTTCCTTCATGGATGGTTTCTATGGTTACAATCAGATCAAGATGGAACCCGAAGACATGGAGAAAACAACCATCGTCACGCAATGGGGCACTTTCTGCTACAAAGTGATTTCGTTTGGGCTGAAGAACGTCGGGGCAACATATCAGTGAGCTATGGTTGCTTTGTTTCATGACATGATTCACCATGAAATAGAAGTCATTGTTGATGACATGATAGCCAGGTCTCAAACTGAGGAAGAACACCTTGATCATCTACAAAAGTTATTTACGTACAAGCTGAGGTTAAATTCGAACAAATGCACCTTCGGGGTAAGGTCTTGTAAACTTCTAGGTTTCATTGTCAGTGACAAAGGTATTCAGCTAGACCCTGCAAAGGTGAAGGCTATATAAGAGATGTCGGCTCCTCGCACTAAGAAGGAGGTTAGAGGCTTCTTAGGACGCCTAAATTACATTGTCAGGTTCATTTCCCATTTAACTGCTACTTATGAGTCAATCTTCAAACTCCTAAAGAAAGATCAAGTGGTAAAATGGAATGACGAATGCCAGACTGCCTTCGAAAGAATCAAAGAATACCTTCAAGAGCCTCCAATTTGAATGCCTCTGATTGAAGGAAGACCTTTGATGATGTACTTAACAATGTTAGATAATTCAATGGGGTGTGTGTTGGGGCAGCATGACGAGTCTGGTCGAAAAAAGCATACAATATACTACCTTAGAAAAAAATTTAACGACTGTGAAACAAGATACTCACTGCTTAAGAAAACTTGATGCGCTTTGGCATGGGCTGCTCACCGACTGGGATAGTATATGTTGACCCACACCACTTTGTTGATATCTAAGATGGATCCGGTCAAGTACATCTTCGAGAAGCCTGCTCTCTCCAGAAGAATAGCAAGATGGAAAATGATCTTTACCGAATACAATATCCAATACACGACCCAGAAAGCAATCAAGGGAAGTGTATTAGCTTATCATTTGGCTCATCAGGCTGTGGATGACTACCAGTCCATGAATTTTAAGTTCCGGGATGAGAATATTATGTTAGTGACTGACTATGAAGAACCTGGACCGAATGAAGGACCTGAGGAAGGATCCCGATGGACTATGGTTTTTGATGGGGTCTCCAACGCACTCGACAATGGCATCAGTTCTATAATTATATCTCCCGAGGGGTGTCATACTCCTTTCACCTCCAGATTATGTTTCAATTGTACCAACAATATGGCGGAATACGAAGCATGCATTATGGGTCTCAAAACTGCTATTGACCTAAGGATCAAGTTCTTTAGCGTTTTTGGGGATTCAGCCTTGGTAATAAGTCAAATCAAAGGGGAGTGGGACACGAAGCACCCTAATCGCATCCCTTATAAAGAACATGTGCTGACATTTCTTCCACACTTTGAAGAGGTCACCTTTGAACATTTCCCACGAGAAGAAAACCAGTTAGCGGACGTGCTAGCTACTATGTCATCCATGTTCAAGGTTAGATGGGACAACGAGGCTCCTCGAATCACTATTGAGAGTTTGGATGAACCAACATACTTCTATGAGATTGACACTGAAGAAGTAGCAGACAAACATTGGTTTCATGAAGTGAAGAGGTATCTCAAGGCTCAAGAATATCCTGAAGGGGCGTCTGTCAATGATAAGAAGTTTCTGAGAAGGTTCTCCACAAAGTTCTTCCTCAGTAATGGAATCCTCTACAAGCGCAACCATGACTCTACTTTACTTTGGTGCATAGACAAGAGAGAAGCTGAGAGGATTAAGACAGATTTACACGAAGGTACCTTTGGCACCCACTCTAGTGGACACACCATGGCTAAAAAGATCCTACGGGCAGGATACTATTGGTCCACTATGGAAGCAGACTGTTATCAGCATTCCTGAACTTGTCACAAATGCCAGATCTACACTGATAAAGTACATGTACCTCTGATTCCCTTGAATGTCTTGACGGCTCCTTGGCCCTTTGCAATGTAGGGCATTGACATGATCAGAGATATTAGACCTACCGCTTCCAATGGGCATTGCTTCATCCTAGTGGCCATTGATTACTTCACAAAGTGGGTTGAGGCTACCTCTTTTTCTACGGTTACCAAGAATGTTGTGGCGCGGTTTATCAAGCATAACTTGATTTGTCAGTATGGTGTGCCAGAGAGAATCATCACAGACAATGGTAAAAATCTCAATAATACATTTATCACCGAACTCTGTAAGCAATTCAAGATCCCGCATCATAATTCTTCCCCTTACCGACCGAAGATGAATGGCATTGTGGAGGCTGCTAACAAGAATATTAAGAAAATCATACAGAAGATGACAGTGACATACAAAGACTGGCATGAGATGTTACCATTTTCTCTTCATGGTTACGGAACCTCAGCATGAATGTCGATAGGGGAAACACCTTATTCTCTGGTGTATGGTATGGAGGCTATCCTACCTATTGAGGTCCAGATCCCTTCTTTGAGGATTATGAAGGATGCGGATTTGAACGAAGATGACTGGATCCAGACTCGACTTGATCAACTGAATCTGATTGTTGAGAAAAAGCTTACTCATGTCTGTCATGGTCAAATGTATCAAAAACGGATGATCAAGGCTTTCAACAAAAAAGTCAGACGTCAAGTATATCAAGTGGGTAATCTAGTAATCAAACGCGTCATATTGCCATAAGGTGATCCCAGGGGAAAATGGACTCCTACGTACAAAAGGCCATTTGTGATCAAAAGTATATTTTTCGGTGGAGCCATGATTCTGACCACCATGGATGGTGACGACCTTCCTTACCCTGTTAATGTGGGAATAGTGAAAATATACGACGCATGAATAAAGACCTGCTAGGTTGACTGGCCTAGGAAAAAATAAGGGCATCCCGGCGAACCAAAAGGGTTCAGGCAAATATTAGGGATGAAAACAATTAGAATCTGTACACCCGGTAAGTCAAAAACCTGAAAAGGCGGCTTGGGAAAAAAAGGGTATCCTGGTGAACTAAAAACCCAAAGGGGTAGTCCAGGAAAAAGATAGGGATTTGAAGAGTATCATTATGTCCCATTGGATCACCTTGTGATCAGACTTCAATATCAACTATCAAGCTCAAACGGTACCGATCAATCCAGTCAGCTTCAGACGAGTAGCAAAGTGATGAGACGCTCGAAACTCAATGGGATTATTACACATAGCTGTTTTCTATTTATACACTATTTTGTGTAGTTTTCATTTTGTACGACGGTGTTCTCCTACTAGAACGTCAGTCTCTTTGTACAAAAAATGCCTGTTATAGGCGAACTTCAGAAATCAATACAAATCATTTCTTTGAAAGTACAAAACTATTTGTTTATCTTTTTCAGTTTTGTTTTGCAAAAGCGTCCAATGATTATTCTTGACATATGCATTTGAATATGATTACTGTTTATAAATACTTGTATAAGAAACAGAAAGATCGTTACTAATGACTTTAAGAAATGGGGTAAAGTCTAAAAAAGTAATTTGTAGTCCCTACAGTTACTCTTGCCAACATGGTACAAGGGCAGAGACAGTTTTAGACGAAGTCGCCATTACAATACGACACAGCGATGTCGATGTTCCCCAAAGAGTAGAAATAACCAGAGTTTTGATCTCCTTCTTCCCCAAGCAGGATTTATCTCCTCCAGTAAAGTTCCTTCAGAGATATGAAATCTACCTTCCCCAGCCGAGTTTTATAATTTCAAACAGTTTATGAAACCTCCTCCCAGGTAGAGTTTATTTCTCTAACTGCGGAAGTTTAGGCCCCAACAGAGTTTATTTCTCTACATCGGCAGAGTCTTTTAACAAAGCATTACCTCTCTCCACAGAGTCAATCCCTGGCAGAATATCCTCCAAACCGGAAGGGGAAATCCCTAGAAAATCCTCTTCATTCATCATCCTCAATAGAAATGAAGGACTCAGTTTCCTAATACTCTTCAGCAGCAGTCCGGGATTTGCTTTCCCAGACTAAGAAATGTTGCAATAGCATCCCATATTCATATATAATGGCATGCGCATATGCATCACATACAGCATAATCTCATTTATTTTGAGAGTATCATCACAATGCATTTAATACATCATGACATTGCATACGACTAACTCTTTACCGTTTTAAGGAAAGATCAAATCAACAAACACCGTTGACTACTTACGTGACCTGGTAGTCTTCTCAAAGGCTACGTCTAACGAAGGGTTATTTCAGCATTTCCTTCAAAAATATATTCTTAAAATACTTTTGTCTGGTTCAGTCGAATCGATAATAAGATTCTTGTGATTTCCTTTCCAGTCAAAGTTAATCTAAGACCTTCTCTGGTTCAGTTAGATCGACGCTAAGATCTCTCTAATTTCTATTCCAATTGAAGATATTCCAAGACTTTTGTCTGGTTCAGTCGAATCAATAATAAGATTCTTCCGATTTCCATTCCAGTCAAAATTAATCCAAGACCTTCTCTGGTTCAGTTAGATCGACGCTAAGATCTCTCTGATTTCTATTCCAGTTGAATATATTCCAAGACTTTTGTCTGGTTCAGTCAAATCGATATTAAGATTCTTCTGATTTCCATTCCAGTTAAAGTTAATCCAAGACCTTCTCTGGTTCAGTTAGATCGATACTAAGATCTCTCTGATTTCTATTCCAGTTAAAGATATTCCAAGACTTTTGTTTGGTTCATTCGAATCGATACTAAGATTCTTCTGATTTCCACTCCAGTCAAAGTTAATCCAAGACCTTCTCTAGTTCAGTTAGATCGATGCTATGATCTCTCTGATTTCTATTCCAGTTGAAGATATTACAAGAATTTTATCTGGTTCAGTCGAATCGATACTAAGATTCTTCTGATTTCCATTCCACTCAAAGTTGATCCAAGACCTTCTCTAGTTCATTTATATTGATACTAAGATCTCTCTGATTTTTATTCTAGTTGAAGATATTCCAAGACTTTTGTCTGGTTCAGTCGAATCGATACTAAGATTCATCTAATTTCCATTCCAGTCAAAGTTGATCCAAGACCTTCTCTGGATCAGTTAGATCGATACTAACATCTCTCTGATTTCTATTCTAGTTGAAGATATTCCAAGACTTCTGTCTGGTTCAGTTAAATCGATACTAAGATTTTTGTGATTTCTATTCCAGTTGAAGACAACTCAAGACCTTCCTCTGGTTTAGTTAAATCGATACTAAGATTTTTATGATTTCTGTTCCAGTTAAAGAAACTGAAGCCTGGACACGACCAGATAATAGCTTAATTTCTTCAAATCTCTGAAGCCTAGATTCTGACCAGATAACAGTTTAATCTCATTTCCCCAGTAAGTCATTGTGAAGCCTGGAATATGACCGGATATTAGTCAGCCTTATTATCCTCAGCAAGTCACTGTGAAGCCTGGATCCTGACCAGATAACAGTTTACTTCCGTATCTTCAATCAAGAGATGACTCCCTAGTAGAGTAACGGACAACTGAAGCTCCTAAACTCTATTTCCCAAGACAAAGACCAACATTCCTCAACGGAGTCCTCCACAACAACAGGAATAGGGATCTCTAAACATGTCCATGCATTATTTTGGATTTTTATTTTTATTTATTTTGATTTTATTCAAATAAATTCTAAATAAATTAAATAAATACTAAATAAATTCAAGAATGTGCAAGATACAGAATATGCAAATCTTTTTTAAACCGAAGAGATCTTGGCTAGCTATCAAAACTGTGTGGAATGAATAAGGAAGTAGATCTCTTCTTTTGGGAAAGATTTGAATCAAAATCTTTATATTTTAAAAGAACATCAAGGCATGGATATTTTTCTACAAATATAAACCTAATGGGACTTACTATATGTACACAACAACCCTAGACCTAAGAGACACGTGAAAGCTACCTCCAAATCAAGAACAAAGTTGCAAAAATATTCAAGTGTGGTGTAATTCAAAAGCTCGCGTTCCAACCATTCTCAATCAGATCCAGACGTGCCAACATCCTTTTGTGGATCCCAGGGGTAGAACCAACCCCTTTTTGAAGGCCAAAGCATCCAGAACCACCCCCTACAATAACTCACGGTTTTCAAAACTTTCAAACTTCAAACTTTCAATTCATGACATATAAATAATATATCTGCAGATATTTGAGTTTAACATCATATTTGCGCTTGTTTTGAACCATTACATGCAAGCTTTGATGCCAGAAACAAGAAGTTCCATTATTATGGCACGAGTTTTCTGTTTCTTCGCATTTGTGTTTACAGGCCATTTCAGCCAAAGAAAATACCACCATCGTGATTGCAGCTTATGATTTAGGGGGGTAGGCAAAATTGCAGGCTTCAAATCTCCCTATTTTGCATATTAGGTTTTTGGATGGTCGGAGAAGACGACCAGAACCACCATCCAGGGTGGTTTGACCGACCAAGGACCTTGTGTGGCGTATTAGGATGTTCTGATTGGACCATTTGAAATACAGGGACCCCACTTGCTGGCGCGCGTTTGACAACTCAGCAGTTGTCTTTGTTTTATATTATATATTTTTGTTTTGATTATATATATGAATGATCCAGTAGCGCAGATGGCAAAGGCATAAGGGTGCAAAGGGAAAGACCTGGGTTCGATTCCCAGGTCCCGACCGTTATTTTTTCCAATGAATTTTCTCCAGATCTAGTGCAGTCAGGCCATTCACGCTTACCATGTGTTCACAAATCATCACCATCAGATCAATCATCCTCCAAATCTAACGCCCAGCATGTAGTCCCCATGATGGACCTCCCTACAACAATAACACTGGATCCAGTGCAGCTTTGGGTTTACATAAGATCTGGGCTTTGGGAATTTCAGCAATACACCCCCCAGTTTGCTTTCTCACCCCCTCAGGCCCATTTTTTCAAATTTCTCTATTCCTTTTTTGTTTTGTTTATATTCTTTTGTTTATTTATTTTTCAAAATCATAAAATAAAATAAAAACCACAAAAAATACGATTTAGAATTCTCTTAATAAAATTAATTTTTACAAATTAATTTAATTAAAATTTTAACTTTTTTCTTTAATTTAAAATTAATTAGAGAATTAGGTTAAGTTCCAAATCTTTTTCATAAAAATACCAAAAATATTTCTAATAGGCAATTAGATTTTTTTAGGGTTTAGTACTTTTCCCGTCTTAATTTTTGCGCGCTAATATTTTTTCCATACGGTTTTTTTTTTTATTATTTATGTAACTGTGCCCAGTTTGTAATAGTTTAATTAGGGTTTTCAATTCTCGTATTTTACTTTTTTAGTCATCATTTATGTATATACACCAAAGCCTTGTAATAGCGGTAGGACTTTATTTCTCGCTTTATATTTTCTTGTATGCTTGTATATAAATTGCTAGTAAACTAGTCGTGCATGACAAGATTAAATCAATTAATCATTAGAACACTAATTGCAAGATAAAATATCTGAAAAAACACACTTCCCACACTTGCACCCTTAGGGTATATCCTCACTTTGGTTGCCTTCGGAAATGGTCATGTCCCTCGAACATAGGGATACCTTAGCAATGACCATCGGTATAAAAGTCATCATAAAAGATCATGGTCCCTTACTGTCCCTCAAGTTGCCTACAAGAAATGATCTTGTCCCTCGGTGTTGCCTATATGATGACAGTCCCTTCGAAATGCTAAGGTATCCTTACATATTTCCTTCAATGACCATAATGTCCCTTTCGATAGTCCCTTAACATCCGACGATAGGGCTACCTACTCACTAATAGTAGGATAACACTATCTAAAGTAAAGGAGGAAAAGAACATCATTTTTCAAGTAGGTAGACAGTTCTTAAGTACTTGCTCAAACCTAATTTTTCACACTTACACACTTTCAAAAACTACTTTCAAAAACGCTTTATCACACTCTTGAGGACTGATACAAGAGTTACCATAAAGCAAACAAAACTTTTCAAAACACACAAACACGAAAACAATTTTCAAAATGAGCAAGCACCTAAGAGCCCGTGGAAAACCACGGATGGAAAGGGTGCTAACACCTTCCCTTTCCATAACCTACCCCCCCTTACTCAGAAAATCTTGAAAAAAAGTTCTTTTTCTG
Source organism: Vicia faba (assembly GCA_948472305.1). Lineage (NCBI taxonomy): Eukaryota > Viridiplantae > Streptophyta > Magnoliopsida > Fabales > Fabaceae > Vicia > Vicia faba. The sequence continues at coordinate 766,660,524 of OX451740.1, read as the reverse complement.
TTCTTTTCACCCGTTCCTTTGTTGGATAAAAGAAAAGTTGGTGGCGACTCTTGCCTACCATGACATTTGCGAACAAAAAATGTAAAAACCAGTATTAATAATCGGTTCTGCCACTGTGTCACAGAGCCCGTAGATAACTACGGATGAAAAGAGTGCTAACACCTTCCCTTTTCATAACTTACCCCCCGAACTCAAGAAAATTCCCAAAAGGTCTTTCATGTTCTTTTCACTCTTTCCTTTATTGGATAAAAGAAAAGTCAGTGGCGACTCTTGCTATCCATAACAATTGTGATAAAACGCAAAACACCCAAGTCAGTTCTCCCACCGTATTATAGAACTAGCGACTCTGCTGGTGAGTGTTAATTAAAGTAGGGTTACCTTAGAGACTAGATCACATTTAAATGCTTTCATTCTTTTACTTGCTTGCTTTACTCTTAAAAGGGTGTTTGGGTTTTGTATAGATCCTCTACCCGGATCTGGGAACATCATTAGGTAAGTAGCAATAGATTAGGGAGATTGTACAGTGTAGACCGATATGGTTGAAACAATGGCTACGTTAGTGTGACACATTTGTTGGTACCACTATCCCTTGTGTTGAATCGAGGAGAATACGGGGCCGTTGTGTGGTGTCATGAAGCACTAAATGACCATAGAACCTTTAGTTGAACAACTTGGCCATTAGGAAGTAGTGAGATAGCCGACTTTTGTGCAAAGCTAAAGATTGGTTGATACTCGATACTACACTCATTGAGATTGGACTTTTGGGATATTTTGGCTGCAAGAAAAGATTGATTGTTCTAAAACAATGCCCAATGAAGAAAGATTAATGATATTGAGATTCCCTAGAACCCGTTTACTTTCTAGGACAGGTTGAACCAACTAAACTTCAAGAGGGTACTTACCTATGAAACCCATGTAAGCCTAAACCTAAGGTCTTTGTGTGCTTTGTTTGTGATTAATTATTCATGACATCATAACATCATAAGCATTCTCACTAACCATTTCAAAGCTTTAGGAATTTATCTTTGTTCTGTTTTGTAGGGCATGGCTTCCACTCGTAGAAATACCATCCGAGTCAACTTCATGAAAGTGCTTCCTCAAATTCAAGAGTTAGCATCAAGGGTGCCTGGAGATTCTCTCTTCACCAAGAAATATGGTCGACTTCTCAATTTGGCTACCTCAAACTTCCAAGATGAAATGATGTGTGTGCTCTTCCAATTATTTGATCCTATGCATCATTGCTTCACATTTCCCGACTACCAATTGGTGCCTACATTAGAAGAATTCTCTCAACTGCTAGGAGTGTTTGTGCCTGATCAAGTACCAATCACCGGTTTAGAGGAAAATACAAAGCCTGAGGTTATTGCCAGAGCCTTGTATTTGAAGAGATCCGACATTGTCGTAAATTGGGAAACAAGGAGTGGAGTTAAGGGTTTCTTAGCCAAGTTCCTATTGGAAAAGGCTCATTTGTTTTGGGAAGATATGGATTTTCAAGCTTTTGAGGATGTCTTGGCCCTTCTAATCTATGGTTTGGTTCTATTTCCCAATCCAGACCAACTCGTAGATGTGAATGTCATCAACGTTTTTCTCTCTCGTAATCCCGTACCTACTTTGCTTGGAGACATTCTACATTGTTTCAACACTCTCACTATGAAGAAGAGGGGGAATATTTTGTGTTGCATTCCATTGCTGTCTAGGTGGTTTATTTCACACCTTCCTCGATCAACATTAAAGAATGGGCAAGGCTTGACATGGTCTCAAAGGATGGTGTTACTCTCACACTCGGATATTCATTGGTGTTCCCGATCTTTGAAGGATATTACCATCATTGACCATTGTAGGGAGTTCCCTAATGTTCCACTCTTGGGTATTTGGGGTGGTATCACCTATAACCCTTCTCTCGCATTACGACAGTTTGGGTATGCACGAAGAGATGTTCCCCATGATGCGCTGATCCAAGGTTTATTTTTTGACTTTGAAGGCGACATCCAAGGTTATCGTCAAAGGTTCATACGAGCTTGGAGAATGGTAAACAAGATGGATAGCAAGACTCTGGGGCATAAAAATTCCATCCCTCTTGAGCCTTACCTCAAGTGGGTACGAACTCTTGCTCAAAGTCTCATGATGCCTTACCCAGCCATCCTACCTGTGATTATGGAGCATGTTGCTGAGGGAGACGCTCCTTACGCCATTCTTCATCCTGACATGCCTACTACTCTCGAGGAATTTCAAAGGTCATTCAACTCAAGGGGGAGTGAGACACCTTTTAAGCCCAATTCTACTCGAGAAAGAAGAAAGTGTTGGAGCTCACAAGGCAAATCCACGAGGAGTGGAACTTGAATGCCTACATCAGTCCAAAGAGGAAGCGTCCATGGGAGACCTGAGTCTTTTGTTGTATAATTTCATTTTGTTGTTTTTCTTTCATTGTAAGCCCAAGAGGAAGTTTGTAACCTACGAACTTATTAATACAATTAATGTTTTTGTTTCCTTTTTTGTTTAAGCAAATTTAAATCTTAAAGGTCTTTGAAAGCATTGCATATGCATAACATGCATCATATCATAAGCAGGTTTTCCGAAACATGTATCCTCATCTTTTTACTGTTTATTTCAGTACAAGATGGATCTCGAGCAAATTGTGAAGGACTTGCAGACTCAAAACTCTCAGTTTCAAGAAACTCTGCTCAACTTAGCAAAGGGGCAACAAGAAATGATGGCTTTTCTTGTTACGAAGAAGAATACAAAGAAGAAAGTTGTGATCAACACGGGGAAGAGATTCAAGGGCCCCGTTCGACAAGTTCAAGTTGAAGAAGACTCCTCCGAGGAGGATGAGAATCAAGATGAAGATGCTAGGAGCACCCATGCTGGGGGTGGAAACAATCAAATCTCTGAAGACGAAGATTATTTTGATGACCAATATCCACCGGCCGACGACAAATATAAGCAACTAGAAAACAGATTGAAGGATGTAGAAATCCAAGTTGTGCCTGGCTTGGACTTTGGTGACTTGGGTTTGGATCCAGGGGTAGTCATTCCCCATAAATTCAAGATCCCTGTTTTTGCCAAGTACGATGGTGTCTCGTTCCCGAAGCTTCACCTAAGATCTTATGTCCACAAAATTCATTCGTATATCGCTGATAAGAAACTGTGAGTGCACTTTTTCAAGAAATTCTATCTTGGACGCAGTTGGAATGGTTTTACCAATTGGAAGGGACTAACATCCATACTTGGGAGGATTTGGCCACTGCTTTTTACTGCAAATATCAATATAACGCTGATCTTGCGCCAACTAGGATACAATTGCAAGGAATGACCATGGGGTCAAATGAGGGCTTCAAAGAATACGCTTAAAAATGGAGAGACTTGGCTGGCAGGGTGCAGCCACCTTTAACTAATAGAGAGTTGGTAGACATGTTTATGGGAATATTGACTGGACTATTTTTCAACTTTCTAATTGGAAGTTCATCATCCGGATTCAATGAATTGATCCCGACTGGTGAGAGGGTTGAAAGTGGGATTAAAAGTGGGAAGATACCCATGACCTCCACCTCAAATGTTGTGAAAAAACCATTTATTGGTAAAAAAGAGACTAATGTTGTGTACGGGTCAAGAAGCCATGCTAAGAATGACCGTCATCATTCAGTAGGGGTTGTACTGATTTCCAATCCAACTCCAACTCAATGACTGCGTCAACAAAATATTCAACAAAGACTGGATGTTCAAAGAAGACAGTTTAATAAAATCAATATGCAACTATCTCAAGCTCTGTAACACCTATTGAAAGCTGATTTGGTGACCTTGCGAGACCCCCCTTCCAACCCTAATATTGCTTCTCCAAAATACAAACCCAATGCAGAATGTGTTTACCACTCAAACAGTCCCAGACATGATACTAATGATTGTTGGTCTCTAAAGAATAAAATCCAAGACCTAATTGATAACAAGGCAATTTAATTCGACCCTCCGCCAACTCCCAACATAATCACCGCTCCCATGCCAAATCATGGTAAGGGTGTCAATGCTATTGAAGACGCCTCTTTAGTTGCCTCCATCAATGACTTGACCACTCCTTTAAAGACTGTTAAAGAGAATTTGTTGAAAGCAGGGGTATTCCCTGGGTGCCTTGAAAACTGTTGTTGTTGTGTTGTAAAAATTAATGGTTGTGAATGGCTGAAGAAAGGTGTCCAACACCTGATGGATAGCCATGAGATTCTATTTGAAAGAACTTCATCTGTGAAAAATTTGACCAAAGTTGTATCTCAAGAAGTTGAAGACATATCCATCATTACTATCTCAAACAAACCTATTAGGATCACCTCAAAAGGTCCTATTAGGTTTACCATTGAACCAATAATAGCTACACTAATTATCACCACACCGGGGCCAGTCCCCTACTCTTCTGAGAAGGCGGTGCCCTGGAACTATGGGGCGGAAGTGTATTACCATGGTATCAAACAAAATTCATGGATTGATGAAGATGAAATTGTTGACATTATAAACATTGTTGGATCAAGTAAAGTTACTAGGACGGGGAGGATCTTCTGTCCATAAATTTCGCCTCCAACAACCACAACTACACTCGTTGGCATTACTATTGTTAAACATGTTGTTGATACTCGAGGAAAGGAAAAAATGATTGAGCCTGCCAGGACGGAGGCGCCCACAAAAGATATTACCATTGAAGACCCATCTACCCAAGAGATGGAGGAGATTCTAAATATCATCAGAAAAATTGATTACAAGATAGTGGAACAGTTTGGGAAAACACCCTCGAAGATTTATATGTTATCTTTGTTGCTATGTTCTGAGGCGCATGCCCAAGCACTAATAAAGTTCCTGAAAAATGCACATGTTCCACAAGAAACTACGGCCAACCAATTTGAAAATTGTGTAGCAAGCTTGACTGCCGACAATGGTTTAGGGTTCTTTGATGCAAATCTGACCCCGATGGGGAAGAATCATAACAAAGCTCTCCACGTCTCCATAAAATGCAAGGGCACTACCATGGCACATGTATTATTGGATATTGGATCTTTTCTCAATGTTTTACCTAAAGGAGATTTGGATAGACTAGATTGTGATGGACTGGTGTTGAAACCTAGCGACATTGTAGTAAGGGCATTCGATGGTTCTAAGAGGATGGTCCATGGAGAGGTTTGTCTCCCTATCAAGGTTGAGTCTCAAGTATTCAACTCAACATTCTATGTGATGGATATCAGTCCTGCTTATTCTTACCTGCTTGGACGCCCATGGATACATGGGGCAGGTGCGGTGACTTCCTCACTACATCAAAAGTTGAAATATCCAGTCAAGGGGAAAAAGGTTACCGTCTGTGGTGAAGAAGAGTTTATGATTAGTCATCTAAATTAATTCAAATATGTTGAAATGGATGGCGAGTTCATTGAAACTCCTTGTTAAGCCTTTGAAGTGGTCTCTCCCATGGTTGTTGTGGCCAAGGCCATTCCTGACACTTCCGAAGTTGCTAAAGATACACCAAGGATAGCTTCTATTAAATATGCCTGTGTTGTTATTGAAGAAGGAGGTTGTACCATTTGGGGACAACTTCCTAATTTCCCTTTCAAGTCAGACAAATCTGGATTGGGCTTCACTTCCAAAGCTCAAAAGGAGATTCGACGTGCTCGCATAGGGAAACCACCTCTCCGCATTAGTAACCATGAGATTGATGCCCTTGAAGACTCTGATGTGTATTGTAACTTTGATGATTGGATCTACCCGGCTGCTAACGGAGGGCTCGACAACTGGCAGACCAAGGACTTCATTTCAATCTCCTTCAACCAGGAGTAATTTCCATTTACTGTTTTTTTACTTTGAGAACTTTGTTTGTAATTTCCATTAAAACAATGACTTTAAGCCATGTGCCTTTCCCGGGGCACAGTTGTCCATTTGTTAAGGGTTTGTCATTTTCATATGCCATATGCTCATTTTAATGAAAAACATTGGACTATTTTGCATTCAAATTTTGTGCTCTTTACCTTTCTTTACTTTATTGTATTTTCAAAAAAATAGCCATGTGACCTTACATGCACACACACACATTTGCAGATCCACATCCACTCCGGATCTCATTGACAACGACTCTGCTATTGCCATCTATGACTTTGAAAATCCAATCTATCAAGCCGAAGACGAAGGTGATGAAGATTGAAAAGTACCAGGGGAACTCGCCAGACTTCTGTTACAAGAGGAAAAGGCCATTCAACCACACGAGGAGTCAGTTGAAGTGATAAATCTAGGTACTGAGGCAGACAAGAAGGAAGTCAAGATCGGCACCAACTTGGAAGACTGTGTCAAGAGAAGATTGGTCCAGATGTTACACGACTATGTCGAAGTGTTCGCTTGTTCATATGAAGATATGTCGGGGCTTGATACTGATATTGTACTTCATCGTCTACCAATGAAGGAAGATTATCCTCTGGTCAAGCAAAAGGTTCGTCGCATGCAGCCAGACATGTCTGAGAAAATAAAAGTTGAGGTAATGAAACAGTTTGATGCAAGTTTCCTGGAAGTGATGTCATACCCTCAATGGGTAGAAAATGTTGTTCTAGTACCAAAGAAAGACGGTAAAGTACGTATGTGCGTAGACTACAGGGATTTGAATAGGGAAAGCCCCAAAGATGATTTCTCACTACCTCATATCGATGTCTTGGTTAACAACACGGCTTAACACAAAGTTTTCTCCTTCATGGATGGTTTCTCTAGATATAATCAAATCAAAATGGCACCCGAAGACATGGAGAAAACTACTTTTGTTACGCAGTGGGGCACCTTCTGTTATAAGGCCATGCCTTTCGGTTTGAAGAATGTAGGCGCAACCTATCAACGGGCTATTGTAGCTTTATTTCATGATATGATTCATCATGAGATAGAAGTTTATATTAATGATATGAATGCAAGGTCGCAAACTAAGGAAGAACACCTTGATCATTTACACAAGCTATTTGAAAGGTTGAAGAAATACAAGCTGAGGCTGAATCCCAACAAATGCACCTTTGGGGTAAGTTCCGGAAAACTCCTAGGCTTCATCGTCAATCGAAAAGGTATTAAAGTAGACCCCGCAAAAGTCAAAGCCATACAAGAAATTCCAGCTCCCTGTACTGAGAAGGAGGTCAGAGGTTTCTTAGGTTGACTCAACTATATTTCTCGATTCATATCTCACTTAAATACTACTTGTGAGCCAATCTTTAAACTGTTGAAGAAAGATCAAGTAGTCAGATGGAACAATGATTACCAAGTAGCTTTTAACAAGATCAAGGAGTACCTATAAGAACCTCCAATCCTGATGCCTCCAGTTGAAGAAAGACCTCTGATTATGTACTTGACTGTATTAGAGAATTCAATGGGGGGGTGTTGGGCCAACATGACGAGCCTGGCCGAAAAGAGCATGCAATATACTACCTTAGCAAAAAGTTTACCGACTGTGAAACCAGATATTCACTGCTCGAGAAAACTTGTTGCACTTTGGCATAGGTTGCTCGCCGGTTAAGACAATATATGTTGACTCACACCACTTTATTGATTTCTAAGATGGATCCCATCAAGTATATCTTCGAGAAGCCAGCTCTCTCTGGATGAATAGCCAGATGGCAAATGATTTTAACCGAATATGATATCCAGTACACTACATAAAATGCAATGAAAGGAAGTGTATTGGTGGATCATTTGGCCCATCAAGCTATTGATGACTACCAATCCATGAACTTTGAATTCCTAGACCAGAATATCATGCTGATAACCGACTGTGAAAAGCCTGGACCATATGACGCACCTGAACAAGGATCCCGATGTACTATGGTTTTTGATGGAGCATCCAATGTATTGGGTAATGGAATTGGTGTCGTGATCATTTCTCCCGAAGGTTTCCATACACCTTTCACTGCCAGACTTTGTTTCGACTATACAAACAACATGACTGAGTATGAAGCGTGCATCTTGGGTCTAAAGGCTGCCATTGACCTAAGAATCAAATTCTTAAGCGTATATGGAAACTCAGCCCTAACGATCAGTCAAGTTAAAGGAGAGTGGGATACCAAACATCCAAATTTGATCCCCTACAAAGAGCATGTGCTAACCTTGATCCCTTGCTTCGAAGAGGTCACCTTTGAACACTTTCCAAGGGAATAAAATCAGTTGGCAGATGCTTTAGAAACTATGTCGTTTATGTTCAAGGTCAATTGGGACAATGAAGCTCCCAGAATTACTATCGAAAGATTCGACGAACATACGTACTATTATGAGATCGACACTGATGAAGAGAAGCCATGGTATCATTAAGTGATAATGTACCTTGAAGCACAAGAGTATCTTAAGGGAGCCTCCACCAACGACAAGAAATTATTGCGAAGGCTCTCAGCTAAATTCTTCCTAAGAAATGGGATTATGTAAAGACGCAACCATGATTCTACTCTGCTCCATTGTATGGACAAGAAGGAGGCAGAGAAAATCATGGAAGAAATGCATGAAGGTATCTTTGGAATTCACTCTAGCGGGCACACTATGGCCAAGAAAATTTTGAGGGCTGGTTACTATTTGTTGACTATGGAAACTGATTGCCACCATCACTCGAGGACTTGCCATAAGTGTCAAATCTACGCCGACAAGGTTCATGTGCCTCCAATTCCTTTGAATGTCATGACTTCTCTGTGGCTATTTGCAATGTGGGGAATTGACATGGTTGGAGAGATCAAACCCATTGCCTCTAATGGATATTGTTTCATCCTCATCGCCATTGATTACTTCACCAAATGGGTCGAAGCTGCTTCATTTGCCTTAGTCACTAAGAACGTTGTAGCCCGATTCATCAAGCATAATCTCATCTGCCAGTACGGAATCCCTGAAAGGATCATCACCGACAATGGAACCAACCTCAACAATGACATGATTACTGAAATCTACGCGCAGTTCAAAATCAAGCACCACGATTCTTCTCCATACAGACCTAAGATGAATGGCACAGTAGAAGCCGCCAACAAAAACATAAAGAAGATTATGCAAAAGATGGTGGTAACCTATAAAGACTGGAATGAGATGCTTCCATTTGCTCTTCATGGCTATCGTACCTCGACTCTAACATCAACTGGGGCAACCCAATTCTCTTTATTCTATGGCATGAAAGTTGTCTTTCCTTTTGAAATGCAAATTCCTTCTCTGAGGATTATGAAGGAACCGGGCTTAGGCGATTCAGACAAGATTGGATCAATTGAATTTTATTAATGAAAAGAGATTGGTTGTTGTTTGTCATGGTCAAATGTATCAAAAGTGTATGGTTAAGGCATTTAACAAAAAGATCAAACCTCGGGTATACCAGGCTGGTGAATTGGTAATAAAGCACATCATTCTACCACAAGGCGATCCCAGGGGCAAATGGACTCCCACTTACGAAGGGTTGTTTATTGTCAAGAAAGTATTCTCTGGCGGTGCTATAATGCTAACCACTATGGACGGTGAAGATTTCCCACACCCTGTGAACACATACATAGTCAAAAAATACTATGCATAAAGAATGACCCGCTAGGTCGACATACTTAGGAAAAATAAGGGCATCCCGACGAACCAAAAGGGTTCGGGAAAAAATTAGGGATATATACAAAAGATTGTACACCCGGCAAGTTGAAAACCTGAAAGGGCGAGATGGGAAAAAATGGGTATCCTGGTGGACTGAAAACTCGAAAGGGTGGTCTAGGCAAAAGTTAAGGATAAAAAGCGTACGACTATGTCCTGTTGGATCACTACAGTCAGCTTTATCACCAAAATCAAAAGTTTAAATGGTACGAGATCAAGTCAATCAACTTCTTTCAACGACTAGGTATGGTGTTCAAAGACGTATGGGCAATAGCAGAATTGGAACCCAATGAGATCACTTCCACATGGCTATATAATTTTTCTTTTCACTTTGTATTCTTTTCATTTTTCGACGACTTCCTCTTACTAGGATTTCTGTCTCCCTGTACAAAAATTCTTGTTTTTAGGCAAATCATCAATACAAATATACTTTGAAGTGCAAACTTTTTGTTTTTCTGTTTTGAGTGCAAAAACGTCCAATGACTAAAATTGAATGAACATATGCATATGAACATGATTAATTGTTAATAAATGTACGCACAAGAACGGTAATAAGCATTTACTCAAAGATTTAGGATATCCCCAGAGTTACTTCAATAAAGTTATCCCCATAGAGTGAATTCATACATTTTCCATCCAGAGTGCCAATCAATATATCTCCTAGAAATTCTCTTCCGAGTTTGGTTTTCCAAAGCTGAGAAAGATACCCTGCAAAAATTCTTCCTTAGATGAATACATTTCCCCAATAAGGTCTTCAGAATACCTTCCTCGACAAGTTTTATTTCCAAAACGGACTACAATCTCCCCAGCTTGAGTTTACTTCTCAATGGACAACACCCCTTGTCCCCAGTAGAGTTGATACTATCACCAAAAAGTTGTTGCGAAGCCTGGAACCAGACCAGATACCAGTTAACTTCATCTTCCCCATACGATCAGAAGTCTTATCAACTCTTTTATCCCCAACCAGGGCATATGAGAATTAAATTCCCCAGTAGAGAAATGGATAGCCAAGGTTACTAAACTCTACTCCCCAAACAGAAATCAACACTCCCTGCAGATTTTCCTCAAATAGCAAACAAGAATTCCCAGCAGAAACATTCTAAACAAGGTTGAATAGATACATACTCTTCGTCTCCAGTAGTAGTCCGGGATTTAGTTTCCAAAAAAAACTCCCCAAAAGTTGTCAAGAATTTATTTTCCAGACAAAGATACACTTCAAATAACATTTCACATTCATACAACATGACATATGCATACAAAATGCATATAGAATAATCTCATTTATTTTGAGAACATCATTACACAATGCATGCATCATGACATTGTGTTACAACTAATTCTTTACCTTTTCTGGAAAGAACACTCACCAGATGAATATCGTCAGCAACAAACATTTTATCTGCTGGTTTAGTTTAATTCGACCAATGATTTATCCTGATTCCGTTCTGGTAGACACTTTCTCTGGTTCAGTTAAATCACTCCGAAGATTTATAGTGATTCGTTATCCAGTTAAAGATTATTAAAGACCTTTATTGGTTCAGTTTAAGTTGACCAATGATTTATCTTGATTATGTTCCGGTAGACACTTTCTCTGGTTCAGTTAAATCACTCCGAAGATTTATACTAATTCGTTATCCAGTTAAAGATTATTTAAGACCTCTGTTGGTTCAGTTTAAATCGACTAATGATTTATCCTGATTCCGTTCTGGTAGACTCTTTCTCTAGTTCAGTTAAATCTCCCTGTAGATTTATACTGATTCATTATCCATTTAAATATTATTCAAGACCTCTGGTTATTCATATTAAGTCGACCATTGATTTATTCTGATTTCGTTCCGATAGACACCTTCTCTGGTTCAATTAAATCGCTCCTAAGATTTATACTGATTCGTTATCCAGTTAAAGATTATTCAAAACCTATGTTGGTTCAGTTTAAATCGACCAATGATTTATCTCGATTCGGTTCTGGTAGACACTTTCTCTGGTTCAGTCAAATCACTCTGAAGATTTATATTGACTTGTCATCCAGTTGCAGATAACTTAGGATCTCTGTTGTTTCAGTATAAATCGACTAAAGATTTATTCTGATACTTCTTCCAATCCTTACCAGCAGTCACTTTGGATGGAATCTATAAGCCCATCTGCGACAATATTCCATCACTCTCCAAATGGCATCTTTAAGCTCATTCCTGACACAATCAACCAACAACATTATTTCGTATGAGTGCAAATTTCTGGGCACTCTAGTGTTCAATCACCTTCCACCTTCAAGTTATGAATGGAGGACCCGCCAATCTAACTCTTCAGGTTTAGGAAGATTGAACAGGGGTAAATTTTGTACCCCAAAATTTTCCCTCTCCTTTCTCAAGACATTTCTCACGAGATCTCCAAAAGCTAGAGTTTGCACAAGTGTTGACTAGGTCAAACTATCTCCTAAACATTGATGCCAAAAATTAGGGTTTTGATTTTCACAAGGATAATTGGACTTCTAATTCCTCAAATTACCTTCATGGATCATTATAGACCTCCAAGAATACTCATGTCATGTTTCAAGTCTTGGATCACAAAATTGCTCAGTCAATTAACCATATGACTAAAAATCAACTATATTGGGTAAAAAGTCAATTATAGTCAACCTACAGTCAAACTTCGTGATTTTTGGCCAACATCAACATTTTAAAGTTCTATTCATCATTTGATCAAGTATTGATCACAATCCCTCAAGAAAATCACTCAATTTACCAAAAGGGCAAAATAGTCAAAATTATGGTTTTGACTATAATTGACTTATCAGTGACATTTGACCTAATAAATGATCTAATGGATTTAAGCATAATCTCAAAGATTCAAATACAACATGTTTAACTAATTTCATGGTTCAAGACATTCCTCAAGATAAATAGATTTATAGTTGAAATTTGATCAACTGATGAAAAGTCAACTGATACACAAAAAGTCAAACTTTGACTTTTTGATCAAAATTTGATTTCAAAGATCACAATTCATCAAGATATTAAAAAATGTGAAGCTTGATCATCAAGAAATCAAGAAAGTTAAAAGTCAATTTGAAAAGTCAAACTTTTTAAGACTTTGATATTTTTTTAAGTGTTTTTGTATATGATAATTTCACTACTTCATGCCAATATTTCACCAAGATGCAAGATGATTTAAAGAAAACTTTCAACATGAAAGTTGTAGATCTTGATGATATCTACAACTTTTCTTTACTGATCAAGTCCTATAAGTTCTTGGATTTTGAGTTATAAATTCATGAAGTCATGCACTTTTTCTTAAACACTTAGAGAAATGTTCACCTAGTTTAGGCAGATTTTTTACCTAACTTCTTGGCCAATTTTCACCAAGCTCCAAGATGATTTTTTTTAAATGGTCAACATGAAAGTTGTAGAGTATGTTTCAAGCTTTCCAAAATGTCAAATAAATTTAAGAGATCATACTTGAGCTAAGAGAATCAAAGAGAAGAAGTTGAGGTTTCATTCTTGATTTTTAGGTCATTTTTGTGATGAACACTTGACCAAATCTCATAGCCATGATGCATAATATTTATTTTCAGGATTCTAACTTGTCTTTCAATCTATAATTAATTGATTACACAACTGATAGAGCCATTGTCCATGAATTTGAGCCATTTTCCAAGTGATTAATCCATTTTTGGCACAAAGGTAACATTGCCATTTTGGAAAAGCCAACTTTAATCACAATGTCAACTCCTTGAGCTTTGCACTTGTTCCTTCTGAACACACACAATCTCAAATCCATAAGAAACTTATCTAAAGCCTATATCCATTTCAGATCATGCTTGTACTATGCATTGGAACAAGGTTATCTCAATGTTGCTTTAAAACTAAGTTATCTAGCCATAACTTTGTAACTTACAAACCTGATGTTCTCCAACTCTTCCCTATAAATAGAGACATTATTTGTAAGCTAAGACATGAATTAACAAGCCCAAAAAACTCTCCCAAACTCCTTCAAACCAGAATTTTCATACAAACTCCATTTTAGTGCAGAATCTGCCTTGCATTTCCATCTCTTAATCCACTCGTATGTTTTCCCTCTAAATCATTCTCGAAGCTTTCATACATTAAATATAGTTCAGCCTTGTCCTTGTTCCACAACTGTAACTCCATCTTCATCACTTCCCAAACTCAAAAACATCCACCTGCAACTTGACTTCTCCAAGACAATACAACCATTCTCAATCAAAACTAAGCATTGCATTAGCTTCCTGGAGGTCCATTGAAGCTATTTTGATCATCACAACAACTTGAAAGATGCTCTAAATCAAAACACGAACTTTAGTTTCAAGGTAAGTTTTCTTGATTTTAAACTCTTCATACAAGCATCATTAGTGGTTCATTTGTGAAGATAAAATGTAGATATCATTGCCCTGAAGCTAACCATATGCTTACTTTTCATTTTCATTAACCATGTGTTGAGAATTTTAGAATTGAAAATCCAAAAAAGTTAGGTTTTATTTTGGGGCCAAATAAAAATCTCATTCAGCTTTGATTGATAGTTCATGAAATTTATATGGTTGGAATCGTGGTAAAAAAGTGGAGCAAGTTTCATGTTTATACTTTTGCAAATGGTTGAGAAATGAGTAAGATCAGAGATTCAAAAATCTTGTCCATGGAAGTTGGCGCGAGGAAGAAGAAGATGACACATTCAGATTAAGTTTGTAATATAATATGTTGGTTGTGTATAAATAAACGGATGTATATCCACCCCAGTGGTAGAGAGCGCGCGCGTAAGGTATTACCCTATAAGGTCCTGGTTTCGAACCCCAAGGACCTTTTATTTTGTTTTCTAACATTTTCTTTGTTTCATTTTTTGGCCATCAGTGCTTGGGCCTCCCTCCATTGGCCCATTTTCTCTTTTGCTCAACAACACCCCCTGATCACTATATAACACGCAGGTCCATTTTTTTTTTCTTTTTCTGACTTCAAACAAAAAAGACTTAGGCCTAGTAAACCAAATTGTTTTACTTGTTTACCCCCTAAATCATTTTCAAACCCCCTGACTTACTTTTTTTTTCCTCTCTTTATTTTATTTTTTTATTATTTTATTCTTATTAAAAATACAAAAATATATTTTTTCTATTAATTACTTAGACTAATTTTCTACTTCCATTTTATTTTTATTAAACAAAAAAAAACCCTAAAAATTATGTTCTTTCTTAATTTAATTAAAGTAAATCTAGAATTAGGTTATTAATTTTATTTTCCCTTTTTAATTAAATAAACTTAGACTTTAATTAAATAATTTCTTTTTAAACTAATTAGGTTAAAACTTTTTCATACAAAAAACTCAAACAAAAAAAAATTCTTTTCTTTTTACATTATATTTATATTTTATATTTTTATTGTTATTCATTATTTAATATGGTTGTAATAGTTATTAGGTTTTAATTGCTTTCATCCCCCATTTGTAATTTGTATCCTCATCCCTTAAATGATGTAATAGCGTAGAATTTTAAATTTCCGCAATTTATCGCTTTTAATATTATTGCCAGTAATTAAGGTTTGTATGGCAAGACATAAAATCAACAAGTATAAAACCTTAATTCAAAGACAAAAAGTATGAAAAACCAACACTTTGCACACTTTCACCTCTAGGGTTAACCCGCACTTGTTGCCTTAGAAGATAAACAGACATGTCCCTCGAACGTGGGATACTTTAGTACAGGCCTTTGTTTACAAGATCGTAGTCCCTCGATGACCCTTCAATGTTTCCTTCATAAACAATCTTAGTACCTTACGACAATTGCTAAGGTATCCTATAATATTGTCTTCTATGACTGTACGATGACCCACGCTTGTCCCTTCACATCCAATGATCTGGTTTCTTACTAACTAATGGTAAGACAACACTATCTAAAGGATGAGGAAAAGAACTAAGACTTTTTGAGTAGGTAGAACGTTTATAGTTGCTTGCTCATGAATATTTCAAAACAAAACATATTTCAAACACACCAACACTCTCTTTGAACTATTTTCGAAACCAACACTTTGTATACATTCTTATAGAGACAAGAATCATTATAAAGATTTCCGAAACAAAGGCATTTTTGAAATATTTTTAAACTTACACAAAACAAATACAAAGCATTTCAAAGTGAGCTAGCAACTAAGAGCCCATAGATAACTACGGATGAAAAGGGTGCTAACACCTTCCCTTTTCATAACTTACCCCCGAACTCAAGAGAATTTTCAAAAGGTCTTTCCTGTTCTTTTCACCCTTTCCTTTATTGGATAAAATAAAAGTCGGTGGCGACTCTTGTTATCTGCAACAATTACGATAAAACGCAAAACACTCAAGTCAATTCTCCCACCGTATTAAACTTTGAATCTAATAACTTTGCTTTCTGAAGAATATGATTGGATCAATTCCTACCTTTCGGAGTGACCAAGTGTAGTAGTAGATGAAATCAGAGATCTGACGCTAGACATAGTCATTCGCTTTAAATCCCTAACTTTTGCCTAGATTTCCCTTTCGGGTTTTCAATCCACTGGGATACCCTTTATTGCATAAGCCTCCATTTTGGGTTTTCAACTTAGTGGGTGTACTTATTATTCTTTTTCATTCTTTTCACTTCTTCTTTTTTATCCCTAATTTTTTCCCGAACCTTTTATTCATTTTTTGTGGTTCGCCAGGATGCCCTTTTTCCCTGAGTCGTCGACTCAGCGGGTCTATTTCATGCGAAGTATTTTCTGACTACGTCTGTATTCACAGGGAGTGGGAAGTCTTCACCATCCATAGTTGTAAGTGTCATGGCTCCGCCAGAGAATACTTTCTTTACAACGAATGGCCCTTCATAAGTCGTGGTCTACTTGGTAGCTCTGAGGATGCAACCTCATGTCAAAATCTCTTCTCATCTTCTTTTGATACACTTGACCATGAAACACATATGTTGGTCTTTTCTTGTCGATAAGGTTCAACTAATCCAGTCGATTTTGTACCCACTCATATTCATCAAGCTCAACACCTTTCATAATCCTCAGGGAAGGAATCTAAACTCCCACAGGCAAAACTTCTTCCATTCCATAAACAAGTGAGAATAGGTTTTCCCCAGTCAAAGTACGTACTGAAGTATGATAGCCATGCAAAGCAAAATGCAACATCTCATTCCATTCCTTATAAGTTACCACCATCTTTTGCACAATCTTCTTAATATTTTTATTGGCCGCTTCAACAGTGTCATTCATCTTCGGACGATACGGAGAAGAATCGTGATACTTGATCTTGTAGGTTTCACATATCTCTTTCATCATCTTGTTATTGAGATTAGATCCATTATTAGTAATGATATTTTTAGGAATCCCATTACGACAAATTATGTTGTGCTTGATAAAATGAGCAACCAAATGCTTGGTAACATTTGTATAAGATGCAGCTTCGACCCACTTGGTAAAGTAATTTATGGCAACCAGTATGAAACAATGACCGTTAGAAGCAGTAGGCTCAATTTTTTCAATCATATCAATTCCCGACATTGCAAAGGGCCACAGAGAGGTCAAGACGTTCAAAGGAACGGGAGGAACATGCACTTTATCAGCATACACTTGGCACTTGTAGCAGATTTTGTCATGGTTGTAGTAATCATTTTCCATGGTGGACCAATAGTAACCAGCTCGCAAGATCTTTTTGGCCATGGTGTGCCCACTGGAATAAGTCCTGAAGGCACCCTCATGCATTTCTTTAACGATTTTTGCTACTTCATTCTTCTCCACACATCTGAGCAATATACCATCATGATTTCTTTTGTACAACATACCATTGCTAAGGAAAAACTTTGTTGACATCCTTCTTAAAAACTTCTTGACTGTGACAGATGCATCTTCAGGATACTCTTGAGTCTCAAGGTACCTTTTGATACCGTGAAACCATGGATTACCATCCAATTCCACTTCAGCTTTAAAACAAAATGCTAGCTCATCCAATCTCATAATAGTGATCGAAGGTGCATCATTGGCCCACTTCACTTTAAACATGGATGACAGAGTAGCCAAAGCATATGCAAGATTATTTTCTTCCCTTGGGATGTGTTCAAATGTGATCTCCACGAATTAAGGAATCAACTTCATAACAAGTTCTCTATAGGGGATCAGATTTGGATGACGATTCTCCCAATCTTCATTAATCGTGCTAATCACAAGAGATGAATCTCTGTAAACTTTCAAAAACTTGATTCACATATCAGTTACAGCTTCAATCCCATATATGCAAGCTTCATATTCGACCATGTTATTGGTACACTAAAAAAAATCTATTTGTGAAAGGAATATGAAAGCCTTCAGGAGAAGTAATGACAGCTCTAATACCATTTCCCATAGCATTTGAGGCACCATCGAACACGAGCGTGCATTGTGATCCTGGTTCGGGTCCTTCTTCTGGGCCAAGAATATTATAATCCCTAATATATATGATGTCTTCATCTAGGAATTCAAACTTCATTGATTGATAATCGTCCACAGGTTTATGAGCAAGATAGTCTGCCAATACACTTCCCTTGATGGCTTTTTAAGTAGTATATTGGATATCGTATTCAGTCAAAATCATCTGCCAATGGTCTACCCTCCCTATGAGAGTTGGCTTCTCAAACATGCACTTGATAGGATCCATCTTGGATATCAAGTAGGTGGTATGTGTCAACATATATTATCTCAGGTGTTTGGCAGCCCATGAAATGCACAACATGTCTTTTCAAGCAAAGATTATCTTGACTCATACTATGTAAACTTCTTGCTTAATCAATATATGGCCCACTCTTTCTTCCATGTCTTGTCATGTGGATTGAGTATACAACCCATGGAACTTTCCAGAACTGTTAGGTACATGATTAACGGCTTTCCCTCCATTAGAGGCATAAGGATTGGAGGTTCTTACAAATATTCTTTTACTTTGTCGAATGCTCTTTGAAATTTGTCATTCCACCTGATCGCTTGATCTTTCTTTAGCAGTTTAAATAATGGCCCACACGCGGTTGTGAAATGAGAGATAAATCTAGAAATATGGTTTAATCTCCCCAAGAAACCATATACTTCTTTTTCTGTTCTCGATTCAAGAATTTCTTGTATTGCTTTTACCTTAGCAGGATCAACCTCGATACCTTTCTCGCTTATGATAAAGCCCAACAGCTTTTCAGATCTCACCCTAAAGGTGCACTTGTTCAGATTCAACCTCAGTCTGAATTTCCTCAGCCTTTCAAACGATTTATGCAAGTTAACTAGATGTTCTTCCTCTGTCTGAGATTTGGAAATCATATAGTCAACATATAGTTCAATCTCTTTATGCATCATGTCATGGAAGAGAGTAACCATATCACTTTGATACGTTGCCCCCAACATTTTTCAAACCAAAGGGCATCACTTTATAGCAGAAAGTTCCCCACAGTGTAATAAAAATTGTTTTTTCCATGTCTTTCGGTGCCATCTTGATCTGATTGTAACCGGAGAAGCCATCCATGAAGGAAAACACTTTTGACAGAGCATTATTGTCCACCAAAATATCAATATGGGGAA
Organism: Vicia faba; assembly: GCA_948472305.1. NCBI lineage: Eukaryota > Viridiplantae > Streptophyta > Magnoliopsida > Fabales > Fabaceae > Vicia > Vicia faba. Next base: position 766,641,406 of record OX451740.1, on the reverse strand, counting down.
GCGGAAAATCATCCTTAGGGCTTGCTCTGTTCAAGTCCCTGTAATCAACTCGCATTCTGACTTTACTATCTTTCTTTGGTACCAGCACGATATTTGCGATCCATGTTGGATAAGAGACAACCTTCAAGAAACCTGCAACGAGCTACTTTTGAACTTCCTACTTAATTTTCTTAGACATCTCAGGATGATATTTTTGAAGCTTCTGTTTGATTGGAGGACAATCTTCTTAGAGAGGTAACTTGTGTACAACAATATATGTGTCCAGACCAGGCATGTCTTCATAGGACCAGGTGAAGATATCAACATACTCACGGAGCATTTCAATCAGTCTTGCCTTCACACTTTCCTTTAAATCATCCCCTATCTTGACCTCTTTTTTTACCTCTTCGGTACCCAAGTTGATCATTTCCAGAGATTCCTGGTGCGGCTGGATGACATTTTCCTCTTGATGTAATAACCTTTCCAACTCTTCTGGGAGTTCACAACTTCCTCACCTTCTCCTTTGGCTTGGTAGATCGGATTATCAAAGTCATAGTGAGCGATAGCATAATCATTATTAATGGAATTTGGGGTGGATGTGCATCTGCATGAGTGATACTTTTATGTTTTAATGATAGTGCGTGAAGAAGAAAACATTGCCATTTAAAGTAAAAATAAAAAATAAAAAGAAAAGAAACACAATATTTGAATGCAATAACGTCCTTTATTTAATTATAGACTTTTGAAAAATAAAACATGGTGGCCTAACACAAAGATCTACTACGCTTTGGACAGAGCGTAGTAATTATGACATGATAAAAGAAAACGAGAAAATTACTCCTGAGCGGTTGCGACTTGGATGGTGTCCACAAAAGTCCAATTGTTCAACTCTTGACCAGGAAGACTTGGGCGGATCCAATCGTCAATGTTGTAGACAATGTCTTCATCATCACCAATTGCATTGGTGCAACCATCTTGGGCAAAATCAGAACTGAAGAACTTCACTTGAGTAGACAAACTGGGAGTTGCACTCTACTTTCTGGGATTGAAACCCAAGTCGAACTTATTGAATTTGGGAATAACATCCACAACCTGACCCCAACCTTCGGGGTGACCAGCCTCGACCACTGCTCTAGCATTCTTGAAAGAAGACATAGAAGTCCCAGGTTTCTTCCTCTGCTTAAATGGAAGGATATTAACCGTCTGTACTATTTTGAACGCTTGGAAAGGAGTTTCATTTACTTCTCCTTCAACTTCTACATAGCTGAATGAAGTCAGATGACTCATAATGTACTCTTCTTCACCACAAACAGTGATTGTCTTGTCATTCAGAGGATACTTGAGCTTCTGATGAAGGGTAGAGGTAATTTCCCCTGCTTTGTAAATCCATGGACGCCCCAACAAGCAACAGTATTTCGGCTGAATATCCATTACATAGAATGTAGCAGTAAAAATACGAGGGCCAACCTTGATAGGCAAGTCCACTTCACCAAATAGTGATCGCCTGGATCCATAAAAATCTTTCACCACCAAATCACTAGGATGCAATTCCAAACCAGAATAGTCAATTTTCATTAGCGCAATCTTTGGCAATACATTCAATGAAGACTTGGTGTCCACCAACACACGTGCTAAAGTTGTACCTTTTCACTCCATGGAGATGTGTAATGCCTTGTTATGGTTGCGCCCCTCCGGAGGGAGATCAAAGTCAGTAAAGCCTAAACCATTCCCGACAAATATATTGGCACAAATTGTTTCAAACTGGCCAACCATTTTCTCTTGTGTCACAAAAGCATTCTTCAAAAGCTTCATTAAGGCGTTTCTATGAGCCTCAGAATATATCAACAGAGATAAAATAGACATCTTGGAAGGTGTCTGATGCAGCTGCTCTATGATGTTGTAATCACTCTTCCTTATGATCCTCATTAACTCTTCAACTTCCTTGTCAGGAGTTGAAGAAGTCTCAGGCACAATAATTGGTTTAAACGCACTAATCTACACAGGTTTCTGGTTACCAATCATCACTTGTTACCCCTTGACTCTTGCCAAGGCATCAGCATCATCTTGTACATTATGAGGATCAAACACTCTTCCACTTCTTGTCATACAACCAATACCAGAAAAGTTGTCAACATTCGCATTGTCATCCTCAATAGGCTCTTCTTCTTAAGTACTTTCCACCTTCTTTACCTCCTGGTAATGGACATCAGTACCATAACACCATGGAATAACTTTTTCACTGGTATAAGGTATCAGACCAGGTAAGGTAATCATTAGACGAACTAATTTAGCAGGAGTAGGAATTCTCCTTGGAGTATAGGGAATAGAAATTGTAATTGCAAGCTTCTCAAGTCATATTTAAAGCATTTGTTTTGATGAAGACAACATGGATATCAACATTCAAAGGATGTGCAAAAAGCTTATCAATATCATATACAAGTCTTGAAGATTAGAAGAAGAATTATTAAAGAATCAACAAATGTCAAATGGTATAAATAATTCTTAAACTTTAATATAGATGTTCACAAATATGCATTCATAATCATATACATATCCCACGTTTTTAATGTTAAGAAAAACCTTGTTTGAAATCTTTTTCAAAAAGAATTTTTGGAAATAAACTTTCAGGAACCGGTTCCTACCTAACAGGGAACCGGGTTCCAAACTTGTTCAAAAAACACCTCCCTGGAATTTGTACTAGGAACCGGGTTGTACCAATAGGGGAACCGGTTCCTGCATGGTATTTTTGAATTCTGAGTTACAACGTTCACTAAGAACCGGGTTCTGCCTGTGTCGGAACCGGTTCCTAGCGAACCAGTGCAGCTTTTCTTTTGGTTTTTGAACATATTTCAAATGGTACTCTTTCATGAATGCATTTCATCTTTTCATATCAAATGGCATGAATGAAGAGGTACTTGTGACATTATAAATGTGCAGATTTTCAGATTTAAAATAACCTTCTTCAATTAACAATTTCTCATCATTCAAATTTGCATACAAACTTTCAAGTGTTCATAAATTTTGTGAAACTTGCCATATACATTTTCATTAAGAAATCATTACAAGTTTCATACATACATTGTGAACATTTATAATCATTGCTTGAGAATTGTTTCTATCTTGAAGAAGAAGATCAATTGAAGATTGATAAGTGCTCTCCATCTATTTCAAATCAATCATTGTATTACAAAAGAAATTATTCCCTTACTATCCAGGATTGTTGGAAGTAAGTGTTGTGATTTGAAGAGGATTGTTCTTCATTCACATTAGTGTTTGTTTGATCTTAAAGGTGTTAAGAACCTTTGGTCACCCTATAGGTTAGATAGTAAGCATAGGTTGTACAATCATTCTAACCATAGTGAAATATCTTTCGTGTTGGAAAGGGGATTGGAGTACTCTCGGATTGTGAGGGGAACCAGGATATATCGCCGTGTTCTTTACTTTTCCGCTTTTATCACCATAATCAAGAAAAGATAAGATATAACCAAAACCTTCAAACACTTAACCAAAAATTACTTCAAGTATTCTCATAAAACCGAATAAATTTTTATATACCTAATTCACCCCCCCCCCCCTCTTAGGCACTCTTAGACTTACAATTGGCATCAAAGCAAGTTATAGGTAACTTGTTCCTAAAGATCCAGAATGGCTTCTGCAAATCCAAATCTGGTTTTCAAAGATGGTGGTAGTAACAACAAGCCTCCATTGTTTTGTGGTGAATACTTTGACTTTTGGAAAATTCGCATGAAGGCTCATCTTGAAGCGCAAGGAGAAGAAATATGGAATGTTGTTGAGAATGGTCCATTTACTCCGGTGTGCGTTGTCAATGGTGTTGGGTCATCAAAACCTAAAGCATCATGGGATGACGATGACAAGAAAAAAGTTCTCTTTGACAAAAAGGCAATCAATATTCTCCAAAGTGCTCTTAGTATGTATGAATTTTTCCGAGTATCGGCATGTACAACGGCAAAGGAAATTTGGGATACTCTTGTAGAAACTCATGAAGGAACCGCCAAAGTCAAAAGGTCTAGATTGAACACTTTGAGTCAAGAATATGAATTATTCAGAATGCTGCTCGGAGAATCCATCCTTGACTTGCAAAAGAGATTCGTTCACTTGACAAACCATTTGAAGGCACTTGGTAAGACTTTAACTAACGATGAATTAAATCTTAAAGTGCTTAGATATTTAACTAGGGAATGGCAACCAAAAGTGACGGCAATATCCGAAAAGAAAAGCCTAGCAACTATGACTTCCGCAACACTTTTCGGAAAGCTTCAAGAATATGAGACGGAACTTGGAAGGCTTGAAAAACATGAGAATCATGAGAAGAAATCCAAAGGCATTGCTTTGGAAGTTGATTCAAAAGAAAGTCAAGATAAAGATGCATCGGACGAAGATGAAAATCTCTTGCTTCTTGTAAAAAGGTTAGGAAAATATTTTGGTCATAAAAATAATCTTCATAATGCTAACTTTGTCAAAAGAAAGAAATTCTATAAGCATAAAGATAAAGAAGCCTCCACATCAACACAAGATGTCACATGTTATGAATGTGGAAAGCAAGGTCACATAAAGCCGGATTGTCCAAAACTCTCCAAGAAAAATGGATTCAAAGGCAAAAAGGAGTTCAAGAACAAAAGGGCTTATGTTGCATGGGAAGATAATGAGATAAGTTCTTCATCCGATTCGGAAAGCGACGAATGTGCAAATCTAGCATTGATGGCTTCACATCACTCCGACGATGAAGAAGAGGTTAGTAATGAATTTAATCTTTTTGATGATGATGTTCAAGGAGCTATTGATTAACTCTTGAAAGAATGCAAAAGTTTATACAAAAAGGTGTCAAATCAAGAAAAAGAACTTCTAATTTGTCTAGAAAAAATTGAAACCATGACTAAAGATTTTGATCTTCAAAAACAAAATTTTATTAAAGAAAAGGAAAACTTTGCATGATCCAAGTGTGAATCAAATATCTTTCAAATTGTTCAATTGAAAAGAGTCATTGAACCATATGAAAAAGGACAAATAGGATTAGAAGGATTACTAAGCCAACAACGTTATCCAAATGATAAAAGAGGTCTTGGTTATGTGAATTCTAAGAAACCAAGTAACAATCCCACTGTTTTTGTAAAGGCTAGTAAAGGTTCCAATCCCAAGAAAGTAGAAAAGAAGCAAGTTGTTCATAATCATCAAAAGAAAAATGCTAATGTATCGAAAAAGAAAACATTTCCTAAGAAGAAATCTTATCCTTCTAGATATAGAAGTAACTTTGAACCTACTTGTTTTTATTGTGGTATTAAAGGCCATACACCTAATGCTTGCTATGTTAGAAACTTTAGTATGGCAAGTGGGCATTATGTGTGGGTGAAAATGGGAACTAACTATGAAGGACCCAAGGCAACTTGGGTACCTAACGAGAAATAATTTGTTTTTGTAGGTATGCTTGAAATCCACATCAAATGTTTGGTATCTTGATAGTGGATGTTCAAAGCATATGACAGGAGATGTACACCAATTTTCATATCTAGTACATAAAGCCAAAGGGCATGTCACCTATGGAGACAACACCAAAGGAAAGATACTTGGCGTTGGAATAGTTGGCACACCTCCATCCATTCAAATTGAGGATGTTCTCTATGTGGAAGGATTAAAGCACAACCTTCTTAGCATAAGTCAACTTTGCGATAGAGGGTTCAAGATCAAATTCAACAAAGAAGAATGCCTTATTATGCATGAGGCAACCAATGAGGTAAAACTCAAAGGTATAAGATCTAACAATATTTTTATGATTACTTTAGATGATTTGTCTATGAAGGTACAATGTCTTATGGTAAACAACAATGACGCTTGGTTATGGCACAAGAGGATTGCTCACATTCACATGGAGCACTTGAACAAATTGGTTAAGCATGACTTAGTTATTGGTCTACCAAAGATGAAGTTCGTCAAAGACAAATTATGTAGCGCATGCCAAAAGGGCAAACAGACCAAATCAACTTTCAAATCTAAGAATGTGGTGTCTACTACAAGACCACTACAATTGTTACACATGGATCTCTTTGGTCCATCAAGAACAAAAAGCTTCGGAGGTAATGTATACGCTTTGGTTATTATTGATGATTTTTCTAGATATTCTTGGACTTTGTTTCTTGTGCAGAAAAGTGATGCTTTTAAAGCTTTTAAGAAATATGCTAAGCAAATCCAAAATGAAAAATCACTAAAGATTGTATCCATAAGAAGTGATCATGGTGGAGAATTCCAAAATGTACAATTTGAAGAATTTTGTGAAGAACATGGTATCTCTCATAATTTTTCAGCACCTAGAACTCCATAACAAAATGGAGTAGTTGAAAGAAAGAATAGGTTTCTAGTGGAACTCGCAAGAACAATGCTTAGTGATGCAAATCTTCCTAAATATTTTTGGGCGGATGCGGTTAGTACGGCATGTTATGTTGGAAATCGAGTTATCATTAGACCTATAATAAAGAAGACTCCATATGAACTCTTCAAAGGAAGAAAGCCAAATATTGCTCACTTCCACATTTTTGGATGCAAGTGTTTTGTTCTTAACAATGACAAAGACAATCTCGGTAAGTTTGACGAGAAATCCGACGAAGGTATATTTCTTGGTTATTCTCTTTCTAGTAAAGCATATAGAATTTATAATAAAAGAACTTTAACTATTGAAGAATCTATGCATGTATCTTTTGATGAAACTAACACCTCCGAAGAGGAAGTAGTTGTGTGTGATGATGATGATCCTATAGATTTACCCCCGGAAGATCTTTCAAATGATCAAGTTGTGAAATCACTGGAAAATCAAGAAAACATTGTACAACAAGATTCAAACATCAATGATCTACCAAAAGAATGGAGAACTCATAGAGACCATCCTATTGACAAAAAATTTGGTGACATTAGTCAAGGAGTATCAACAAGATTAAATCTAAAAGATGCTTGCTTAAACATGGCATTTGTTTCTCAAATTGAACCTACCAAAGTTGATGAAGCCTTAGGAGATGATCAATGGATTATTGCTATGCAAGAAGAATTAAATCAATTCGAGAGAAATCAAGTTTGGGAACTTGTTCCTAGACCAAGTGGTAAACACATCATACGTACCCGATGGGTGTTTAAGAACAAACTTGATGAGAATGGTCTAATTGTTCGAAAGAAAGCAAGGTTGGTTGCCCAAGGCTACAATCAAGAGGAAGGAATCGACTTTGAAGAAACATTTGCTCCAGTTGCAAGGTTAGAAGCTATACGTCTTTTACTTGCTTATGCTTGTTCATTAAATTTTCAGCTTTTTCAAATGGACGTCAAAAGCGCATTCTTGAATGGATACATCAATGAAGAAGTCTATGTCAAACAACCTCCGGGATTTGAAGACTTCAAACATCCTACACATGTCTTTAAGTTGAGAAAGGCTCTTTATGGCTTAAAGCAAGCACCAAGAGCATGGTATGATAGACTTAGCAATTTTTTGTGTGAAAAAGGTTTCGAAAAGAGTAAGGTTGATAAAACTTTGTTCATTAAGAAAATCAAAAGTAACACTTTATTGGTTCAAGTCTATGTTGATGATATCATTTTTGGATCGACTAACAAAGAAATGTGTGAGGAATTCTCATTGATGATGCAAGGAGAATTCGAGATGTCTATGATGGGAAAGATGAACTACTTTCTTGGACTACAAATCAAGCAACTAAAAGATGGAATCTTCATCAACCAATCTAAGTATTGCAAAGAATTATTGAAAAAGTTTGATATGGACAATTGTAAAGCAATGAATACTCCAATGGGCTCCGGTACATATGTTGATCAAGATGAATCCGGTACTCCAATTGATATTACAAAATACCGAGGTATGATTGGTTCCTTGTTGTATTTGACGGCAAGCCGTCCTGACATCATGTTTAGTGTTTGTCTTTGTGCTCGCTTTCAAGCAAATCCAAAGGAATCACACCTCATGGCAGTTAAAAGGATCATGAAGTATCTTAAAGGAACAACCAATGTCGGCTTATGGTATCCTAAAGGTAGTATTTGCACTTTAATTGGTTATTCTGACGCGGATTATGCAGGTTGTAAAACTGATCGTAAAAGCACAAGTGGTACTTGTCACATTATTGGAAATGCATTAGTATCATGGGCTTGTAAAAAGCAAGCATGTGTTGCTCTTAGCACGGCCGAAGAAGAATACATAGCAGCGGGTAGTTATTGTGCACAAATTCTTTGGCTCAAGCAACAACTCCGTGATTACGGACTTGATCTCGGATGCATTCCTCTTCGATGCGACAATACAAGTGCTATCAATATTACAAAGAATCCGGTCATGCATTCAAGAACCAAACATATAGATATTCGACATCACTTTCTTCGTGATCATGTATTTAAAGGAGATGTCGAAGTCACTTTTGTGGATACTCATAACCAACTCGCAGATATCTTCACAAAACCGCTTGCTCGAGAACCATTCTTCAAAATCCGAAGAGAACTTGGTATTTTGGATGAAGGTGATCTCTAAATGTTTCTCATAAGGTGCACATCTTAATTTTTCTTCAAAAAACTTTTATTTTTGTTTCAGTACTCTCTGCTTGTACTCCTTCTTTTATATGTTTTTACGTCTTAATTTTTAAATGAATTTGTTTCACTCTTTTTCCCCATCCTTTTTGATGTTAACAAAGGGGGAGAAGAATATGCATATGTGTTGTTTTGTTTCAAAGAAATTGCAGGCCAAAATAACTATCATGGATATCACTCCAAAATTCAAAGAATCATGGACTTAGGGGGAGCATACAATTTAGGGGGAGCCTTGCATTTGCTTAACATGTTTGCTACACAAAACAACATAAACATTTCAAGAATTGTTTTCAAGACTTGGTTGTCATTATCAAAAAGGGGGAGAATGTAATTGCAAGCTTCTCAAGTCATATTTAAAGCATTTGTTTTGATGAAGACAACATGGATATCAACATTCAAAGGATGTGCAAAAAGCTTATCAATATCATATACAAGTCTTGAAGATTAGAAGAAGAATTATTAAAGAATCAACAAATGTCAAATGGTATAAATAATTCTTAAACTTGAATATAGATGTTCACAAATATGCATTCATAATCATATACATATCCCACATTTTTAATGTTAAGAAAAACCTTGTTTGAAATCTTTTTCAAAAAGAATTTTTGGAAATAAACTTTCAGGAACCGGTTCCTACCTAACAGGGAACCGGGTTCCAAACTTGTTCAAAAAACACCTCCCTGGAATTTGTACCAGGAACCGGGTTGTACCAATAGGGGAACCGGTTCCTGCGTGGTATTTTTGAATTCTGAGTTACAATGTTCACTAAGAACCGGGTTCTGCCTGTGTCGGAACTGGTTCCCAGCGAACCAGTGCAGCTTTTCTTTTAGTTTTTGAACATATTTCAAATGGTATTCTTTCATGAATGCATTGCATCTTTTCATATCAAATGGCATGAATGAAGAGGTACTTGTGACATTATAAATGTGCAGATTTTTAGATTTAAAATAACCTTCTTCAATTAACAATTTCTCATCATTCAAATTTTCATACAAACTTTCAAGTGTTCATAAATTTTGTGAAACTTGCCATATACATTTTCATTAAGAAATCATTACAAGTTTCATACATACATTATGAACATTTATAATCATTGCTTGAGAATTGTTTCTATCTTGAAGAAGAAGATCAATTGAAGATTGATAAGTGCTCTCCATCTATTTCAAATCAATCATTGTATTACAAAAGAAATTATTCCCTTACTATCCAGGATTGTTGGAAGTAAGTGTTGTGATTTGAAGAGGATTGTTCTTCATTCACATTAGTGTTTGTTTGATCTTAAAGGTGTTAAGAACCTTTGGTCACCCTATAGGTTAGATAGTAAGCATAGGATGTACAATCATTCTAACTATAGTGAAATCTCTTTCGTGTTGGAAAGGGGACTGGAGTACTCTCGGATTGTGAGGGGAACTAGGATATATCGCCGTGTTCTTTACTTTTCCGCTTTTATCGCTTTCATCACCATAATCAAGAAAAGATAAGATATAACCAAAACCTTCAAACACTTAACCAAAAATTACTTCAAGTATTCTCATAAAACCGAATAAATTTTTATATACCTAATTCACCCCCCCCCCCCCCCCTCTTAGGCACTCTTAGACTTACAGAAATCACTGCAATGTCTTCCTCAGTAACCTTTTTATATCTCAGAGGTTTGTCTAACTGTAAAGAACCATCATTAATCAAATCTTGAATACGAGCTTTCAAGTCAATGCAACCTTCTGGATGATTTCTACACTTGAAGCAATCAGGAACACAGTCTGGGAAAATACCATTATCAACCAAATACCTTTTAACAAACGGAAAAGGGGTATTCACAAAATCCATATCCATAATCAAGTTTAAAACTTCACCCTTGTCAATAATAGCATTAACAGGTGGGCCTCTATGAGGTGGCATAGGGTGCTAGATAACATTAGGACCATTATTGGGAGTAAACTGAATAATTTTGGCATCCAACAAATCATGTATCTTTCACTTCAAAGCATAGCAGTTCTCAACATCATGAACTATGTGTCCAGAGTGGAATTCGCATCTAGCATTAGCGTCATAGTTGGCTGGAAGCCTCTCTGGAGGAGCTGGAATATTTCTCAAGTTGACTAGCTTTTGCTCAAGCGAACATTGAAGTGCTTTAGAATAACTCATTGGCAGGGGATTAAATCTTCTAGGTTGCCTTTGCTGCTGATTATTATTTTTCTATCAAGGAGCGTTTTGTTGCCTCTGTTGTTATGGACAATGCTGTTGAGGAGCATTCACTAGGATGGATACAACATTGACCTGTTGATGTTTATGATTCCTTCTGTAACACCTCATACTACCTTTGGGATTACCGACTGACCCTACAAACAAACACGGGTCTTTTCAGCGTGTTTTATCCTCACTCACACGCTTTCCGGGAAACTTCCCAGAAGGTCACCCATCCCTGAATTTCTCCAAGTCAAGCACGCTTAACTATAGAGTTCTTATGAATAAGCTACCAAAAAGAAGATGCATCTTGTTGGTATAGGTAGTACCAATTAATCCTTATAAGCCTTCCTTCAACCATGCAATCTTTAACCTGCATAGCCTCGGGTTCCCTCTCATTCTGATGTGGCAACCACCTTTGCCCTCTTAGGCCTCAGGTGTTACATGCGGTGCAACCACTCCTCGCCCTTTTTGGCCTCGAGTGTTACATGCCCACCAGCTTCCACATGGTTCATCCTTGAACCACATCGTACTGGGAGAGGTATGACTCTGATACCACTAATGTAACACCCCATTTCTACCCAACGAGTTAAATAAAATCATAGTTATAAAAATTTCCAACAAACAAATGGAATGCTACACTTTCAACTTGAAACTACGACATTCAATCATCTATAGTTCAGATACATAACACATGAGCTTCGGATGAACCGATAACAACCTGCTTAAAATTTAAAAATAAAAACAACTTTCATTACTATGCAGTGGATTCACAAAATTTAACTGAACACACCATAACATCTTATCCAACTCAAAACAACTTTAAGACAACAAGTCTTTAATGAAAACAACTTAGAAATTCAGAAACCTAATGAAAATCAACAATAAATAAAACATGTGTTCATCCCCCCGAGTGCTACGTATCAGAGCGACAACATCGACTCGAACTAACGAGGGTAACAGTTAACCTTCTTGATTACCTGCACGTTACCAACATAGGGCAACATTCAAACAGAAGAGGTGAGATATCGAACCATATAATCGGATATACAATAAATAATATATTAGAATTAGATCATACAACTCACCACTTCACAGCTTTTTATCAACATTTAACATAATTACAGCTCAATTGGTAGTGGGAATCCATCGAACATGTACTTGAACCCCGGGGTACAGGATTCGATTCCCACGAAAGGAAAAAACTCTACTAATGAGGGGGGTAGAGAAGATTGTGAGGTAATAGTGCCGGGAATGCTGAAGGCTCGGGTTGTTACATAAAAAATGCGCCTTTTTATGTCCTTGCTCTTTCTTCAACCCAATCGACATAGGGCTCGAAATCTACCAACTATTTCTGCCCAAAGAAGTCCTTCCTTTTTCTGAAATTTTTAGCCCAAGCATCCTCCACTTTCTGTTGCATTTCAGGATCCTCTCCCTTCTTACAGTACACAGACTCCCTTATTTTATTGTCTTTTGGTGGACTCCTCATGGCATACCATAATTAGCGTAATGTAATAACAGGGTTATAGTTGATCATCCCATGCGTCCCCATGAGTGCAACGTTAGAGAAACCCCCACAACTTGTAATTACTTTATTACTATCAACCCTTGGTTCATACCATGTGATATTGAAAGAAGTAAGTGCATTATCTTTGATGCCCATGTACAAGTACTATCAGTATCCACAAACGGTCCTTTGTTAGGCAACTGAGACATGAACTATTTGTAGAGCATATGGATACAGCAAGTCACAACCCCTCTTTTATTATGCCTTGAGTGAATAGCATAATAAGTATTGGCCAATAGAGTTAAAATAGGATTTGGATTCATAAAAACACAAATGGCTGCCAGATCCACTGTTTTCTCAACACTGGGAAATAGTATGATGCCATAAATTACCACATCTAACAACGCGTTGAATGCGTCCTAACAACCCTTCTTTTCCATCTCATCAACTTTATTCATCAGAAAGCCTACAGAAAGACCAAAGGTTGCACCCTTCTCCCTCCAATCACTTTTTACTTCATTCAGACTCAAATAAAGAGCCTTGGTGATAGCTTCATAATTAGGCTCCTTCGGAACACAGGAAAAAGGAACATGAATTGTGATTTTGATTTCAAGAAGATAAGACTACTCCTCAAGCGTGGGAGCAAGCTGGTAGTCCTAGAACATGAAGCATTGTAACTCTGGGTCATAAAATTGTAGCAAAGTCTGGAGAGCTCTATCATTAACTTTGGCATCTAATTAAGACATGAGATTCCCATATCTTTTGCTGAAAACCTGATATTTTAGATAAACTACATGCCCACTCAACTTATTCATTGATGGCCATTCACTAGCACTAAATTTATAGCCGATAACATCCCTTGTATCCCTCTTGTTGGTATCAATGTTGTTTCCCATTGTTGATGATGATAAACTCTAGAATATCCCTGGAAAGTGACATGCATATGCGGGTTAACTTTTTTGTACATTTTTTTTGAAAATAAATTGCTATGATGCAAAGTGACAAGATCACTATTTCCAGAACAACTGGACCCTGCTGTGTTGTTTTATGAACTGAATGAGTATCACAGGATCAAAATTTCGACAAGGCTTTAGAAAACCATATAAGTCACCAACACAACCAAAGTCACCAATGTTACATGTAAGAATCACCCCTCCAACCTCACGGGTGAAGTCTAGGTCAAGGTAAAGTCAAGGGTAACTCAAAATCATGGGTCTGCCTGGAAGCATTACCATCGTACCACAGATGTGGAGAACGATAGCATTCCATTTGTACCTCATCTAAGCGCAGACGACATAGTAGGACTTTCGTCTAGTAGCCGGCATGTTCCACTATATTCCTAGTGTCCCTAAGAGTTTACAACTCCGGTCTGGGTACTGGGCCTTTTACCTCAATAGTATCATCCCAACCCCACAGGTAAACATTATAACCGCAATATCCAGAGTACAAGAAACCATGAAATAAGATGCAATGCATGAAAGGATATAAACAAATGAAGCAGTAAGCAATAAACAAACAAAACACCCAAATAAAAAAAAGAAAACAAATGAAAGTTAGGACTGACTTGCATAAGGATGGACCAGCAATTGGTCAATCTTTCCCTAGCAGAGTCGTCAGCTGTCGCATCTGTGATTTTCATCGAAGCGCGAATGGAGGCGAAAGACAGAAGAGTTGCCATCAATTTCATTTATCCCAAGAGAGATAAAGGAAACACTGAGTAAACCTGATGGATGGAAAGGAGCATGGTCTCACGACTAAGAGAAAAATGGTAAGGAAGTCGGTTATGCGAGGGAAATGTATTAGCACTCCTCGCGTTTGTGGTACTCCATAGGACCCACTTAAGTTTGTTCTAATCTAAGGGTGTATCTAATATAAGTCTAAAGCTTACAAGATGAAAATAAAAATTCAAAGAGGGAATGCATGCAAAAGAAAACACGGGGAAAAGAAGGAAATATTTTACAAAGTTTCCCTCGGCTGAGCCCCGCGACCAGATGCCTATGTATCCCTTTTAAGGAATCAGAGCACCGTAGTTCGGCTCAATAGTTTGTGTTTGTTGTGTGTTTTTTATAAACGATGCTAGCGAAGCATGTTCTTTTTGAAAAGGTTTTAAAAAGAAAATTTCAAAGACAAAAAGATTTACATTGGTTTGTGTTTTTTACCTTGAAAAAGAATTTGGTGATTTGAACCATATTAAAGTCTATGACATGAGAGACTTTGGGTGGTAGAGAAAGATGTCTTGTACCCAAAGGACTCATGTAAGGCTTATGGCACATAGTTCGTATCATTATTGTTAAGTGTTTTGAGAAGTTTAAAAGAAGAAGAGGTTTTAGTTTTAATGCAAATGCAAAAGGGGGAAGAAAGAGTCTAAGGTAGACTAGCAAAATAGTCCTAAAGTTATCATGCAATGTTGATCCTATAGTTGGGATAGAAGGGAGGCATCTACCTAATGTTTTCTTGCATGGATAAAGATCCTAAGGTCTATTTAGTTCAAATTTAAAGAAGAGTGAACTAAAGATCCTATGGGGAGCATACAAAAAGAGAAGCAAGAAAAGATAAAATAGGGATGATAAAACATCATACAAAGATGACAAAACATCAAGATTCAAATGAGGGATGATAACACTATAAAAATTACAATACATCAATATAGAAGATGATAAAACATCAAAAACACACATAAAGTTCATGTGATAAAACACACGAGAGATGAAACTCTTACAAACAAACTTGAAGAAGTGGAGTAGGAGAGGGAGAAAGCAACGATAAGTAACCAAGGGAGTATGACATAAAATCATATCAAAGTAAAGTTTTAGTTCTGATGCTAACATGTTATAAACCTTAAACTACCCTAAGTATGGCAACATGGGTCAAGAAGGTGAAGAAATTGTCTAACTAGACAAGTAGAAGTGCAAATATGCATTTAGAAGACAAAATTCCATATCATGATAAAACATGCAAGCAAGAATAAGACAATATGTGGATACCTAAGTCTAAACATGGTTTAATACATAATCAACTATCATTAATGGATTACATGTTGACAAACATCACCTAATCAAGACAAGTATACATGATGAAAAGAGAAAATACAAACAAGTGACAAGACAAAACTTGTGATACAAGTAAGTGATAAATCATGGTTAGGAAAAATATAGCATTAATAAGACATGAGAGGTGTAAAGACATTCCTAAGGGTCATGCATAAGAGGTAAAAATCTAAAGGTCACAAGACAAGGCATCAAGGCAAGTACACTAGCATAAGAGCATTTATGGGTCAAGTTCCTAACCAAGCATGGTATAAGGAGGTGGAGTGAGGTGAAAGAGATGAAGTAGTGCACAAGTCATAAGTGAACACATGTAATAATTATCATCATTACATAAACTAACTTGAGAAAGATTCACAATAAAAACATACAAGAAAAGTTGGTTGAAGAACCCTAAATAGACTTATGTCATCATGCAATGCTATCAAGCAATCATGTGAGATGAAAGAGGTAATGTGAATAATAAAAGGCAAACATTGAAATGGTATAAATTTAGCACATACCACATAGTCAAAATAAAACTCAATTAATAATTGAAAACATGGTTCAAACACCAATGCATACAAACTAGGTCAAAACAAAGTTGTGAGGTGAAGTGGAAACAAATGTATGATTAGATAATCATGGAATAATATGTGGATTGAGGGTGAATTAAGAAGAAACACAAATGGTTAACATACATAAAAGACTCATAAACAAACTTAAGACATCATTACCAAAGAAAACACATAGGTTAGTATAGAGAAAGGTTAAAAATATAACTCTAAAACAACCCTAAAAAGGAGAGTGAAGCAAGAATGGGATAGATGAAGAGGGAACAATATTATAACGTGTAAAAAAACCTAATTCAGTAGAAAATGACATATAACAAACTGTATTCAAGTATCACAATCAAAGAAGAAAAGTTGTACACATAGCATTCAAAAGAAGTGATCTAAAGAGACAAAACTTAGCAAGTTTAGTTGAAAGAATAAAGATCAAAAAAAGAGATTATAATTGAATAATTATGACATGTATGACTTGTGTAATAATTTAACTTAAGATTAGATTCAAAAGTAACATGGAATGAAGGTTAAACTCCATACACAATGCCAAGTCACATTACTTGATAATCAACATCATAAGGGATGCATGGCACTTATCTTAAACTAAATGAGATTGATAAAGGTTAAGTGAGGTAGTGTGATACTTATAGGTCATAGGTAATTATCAACATCTCTACTAAAGTATCTATCATGAACTTGAAACATCAAGCAATGCCATAAATATAACATGCTCAAGTGTCATGATAACTAGTAAATGTTGTAATCTCTAATGCATACAAGCATTGGTGTGATACGGTGGGAGAACTGACTTGAAGGTTTTGCGTTTGATCGCAAATGTTGTGGTTAGTAAGAGTCGCCACCGACTTTTCTTTTATCCAAAAGGAAAGGTGAAAAAGCACAAGAAAGACCTTTGAGATTATTTCTTGAGTTCGGGGGGTAGATTATGAAAAGGGAAGGTATTAGCACCCTTTTCATCCATGGTTTTCCATGGGCTCTTAGTTACTTGCTAGATCACTTGCTTTTGTTTGAAATTGTGATTTGTGTGGTTTTTGAAAGTATTTTGTAAAGAGGCTATTATTTTTGCGATCTTTGTAATGATTCTCATTCGTACGAATGTATACAAAGATGTTTAATCTTTTTAAAAATGTTTTCAAGTTTGTAAGAGGTTTTGAAAGTGTAGGTGTTTGTTTTGAAAATGGAAAGGATGTTTTTAAATTGAGCAAGTAATTAGGAGCATTCTACCTACACAAAAGTCTTTCATGTTCATTTCATTTTTCCTTTGACATTGTTATCTTACCATCGATTTGGTAAGTAACCCTATCTTTGGATGTAAACGGGACGGGCGTGGGTCATCGTATAACCATGATTAGCAATGTTGCAAGGTATCTTAGAATTCTCTCTTAGGGACTAAGATCATTTGAAAGGCAACTTAGATAGCGCCATCGAGGGACTATGATCTTATATTTGCTTGTTTTTGCTAAGATACCTCACATGCGTAATATGGCCATTTTTGTAAAGGCAACCAAGTGAGTTTACCCTAGGGGTGCTTGTGTGCAAGTGTATTGTTTTTCATGCTTGATTTTGTATTTGATTAGGGTTTTCTATTTGATTGGTTTTAGTCTTTCCATACAAACCCTAATTACTAGCATTTGCATATAAAAGCGATAAATTGCGGAATTTAAAATTACTATGCTATTACAATACTTGTGGGAGGGGGTGTACAAATTATAAATGGGGATTGCAAGAAAATAAACCTAATTAATCTATTACAACCACATTGAATTTATACAAGAATTGAAATAAATAATGTACATAATGAATAAATATACAAGAATGCAAATATGAAGAAAATGGATATTTTTGTTTGGATTTTTTTAGGAAAAGGGAATTTGTTTTAACCTAATTAATTAAAAGAAAATAAATAATTAAAATAATAAAAGAAAACCCTAAATTTACTAGGAAAATAAAGCAAATAAAACCCTAATCTAAATATTAATTAAAAAAGGAAATTAAGTTCATGAGGAGAATATTTTTGGTATTTTTTGTCTTAAAAATAATTTATAGTATTATAAAATATTGTGGTCTTTTTAAATATTAGAATAATATATTTAAATTGGTGTAAAAGAAAATAAATAAAAACCTAGTTTTTTTAATTAAATTTACAAAACAATTAGTCAAAATAAAGTATGATTAAATAAAATAATTTTTGTGTGAGAAAACATAAATAAACTATGTTAAAATATAAATCTACTATTTTTATATTTTTTATAATTTTTTAATGTTAGAAAATATATTTAAAGAAATAAATAAATAAAGATAAGAAAAAAAGAAATAAAAATGGGCCAGGGTGTATAAGTAAAAGAGGGGGTCAGAAAGTAATAATAAAAAAACAAGGCACAAGGAGGCCCAGCGCATGCTAAAAAAAAGTCAGAATGTATGGAAAAAATAAAAAGGGTACCACTGGGGCTCGAACCCATGTCCCTCTGATTACAGGCGCGCGCTTCTACCACTGGGGTGGCTATACATCCATTTATATAAATCAAACCATAAATATATATGGCAAACACGTTCTTGAGGCCAACTTTATCTTCAACCTCACGCCCAGCCAGAACCTCTGTAACTTGTTCAAATCTCAACAAAAATGAAAACTGTAAACAGGAAACTTGTAGCAAATTTCCTCACGGTTTCAGAAATGTAAAGCATTAAAATTATAGATCAAAGATAAACATGAATTTCATTGGCCCTAATCTGAACCCTAAAAATCTCATAAAATTTAATCTTAAAATTCTCTAAGCTCAAGCAAAATTAATAGAAACTATGGACATGGTTAGCTTTAGGGCAATGATATCTACATGTATCATTCACAAATAAATCATTGATGATGCATGTATGAAAAGTTACAAAGTTAGAAAACTTACCTTGCAAGAGGGTATCGGGTTTGGAGTTTGAGCAGCTTTCAGTGAGTTCCAATGATTGGGTTAGCTTCCTCAAGTTCCCAGGAAGCTAATGAGATGCTTAGCTTGAGGTGAAAGTGCCTGAGGAGTTCTGGAGGAGTCCAAGTGCAAAGCTCTATTTTTGAAAATGGTGGATGATGATGGAGGTGTTACAGTGGTGCTTCAGGTGTTGGGATTGTTTGTGTATGTTGTTTAGAAGCTTTTGAAAGTAAAAGGCCAAGAAACGCACGAGTAGATTTGAAGATTGGCTTCAAAACTCAGAAATGACAAGTTTTGAAGTGTTTTTGGTGATTCTGTGTTCTAGGTGTTTTCAGGGCTTAAGAATGCGTGTCTTTTGTGGCAAATGGCTTGTGTATGTATAAGCAAAAGGTCTTGAGTGGTTTGGCAAGTCATAAGTACAAGTTTCAAGCTTTTTACTATGTTACTTGATTTTCAAGAAAAGTGGGAAACCAAGTTTCAATATGAAGTACAAGCATGGGATGGGTGATTGTAAGTGTCTAAACCATTTCTCTTGTGTTATGAGATATGTATGATCAAAAGAGAACAAGTGCAACGCTCAAGAACAAGTCTTGTACAAAAAGTCACTTTATCAAAATGGCAATGAGCACTTTCTTCCCAAAATGGATATAAAGCATGGCCTTGCATTGAATTCTTGAAATGAGACCTCTATAAGTTGTGCAAGCAATTAATTATGGAGTTTCTAACAAGTTTGAGACCAGAAAAGTAGAGGTTATGCAGCACAACTTTGAATTTGAATTTTGTTCATCACAAAATGCCTTGTAATTCAAGTGATAAAACCCTAACTTCATCTCTTTGATTCTCCCTACTCAAGAATGATCTCAAGGAGTTCTTGAACATTTTGGAAAGCTTGTAATGTTATCTACAACCCATATTTAAATTACTTTTGAATATTACCCTTGGAACTATATGAAAAAGTGTCATGAAGTTGGGTCAAAATCCTGACCAAATTAGGGGGAAAATTTCACTAAGTGTTTTGTTTCATGACCATGTATTCTTAAAATTATAACTTGAGATCCAAGCACTTTTGGAAGGAGTTGTGTAAATCAATATTGTAGATTTTATGGAGATATGCAACTTTCATGTTGGAAGTTTCTTCTGAATCATCTTGCATCATGGTGAAAAATTTGTTCAAAGTTGTAAAAAACATGAAATTTTCAACACTTAGAAAAATTTCTAAGTTTGAAAATTTTGACTTTTCAAAATGAAATCTTGACTTTTTGATTTCTTAATGAATAAGTTTCATATTTTTCCATGCTTTTATGAATTGTGATCTTTGACATTTGAATTTGACCAAAAAGTCTAAGTTTGATTTTTCAGTATACAGTTGACTTTTGATCAATTGACTAAAAATTCATCTATCAATCCATTGGACTTGAGCAATGCTTTGAGCTATGTAATTAGGTCAAAATGATGAAATTGGACTCTGGAGATCATTCCTTAAACCAATTGATCATTTTCCAGGTCAAAATTAGAAATTGCCCTTTCCCAGTCAAAACCCTAATTTTGACCATTTTGCCATTTTGAAGATTTGATCAAATTTCTTGAGGAATTGTGGTCCAAACTTGATGAGATGATACATATGAGTTTAAAATGTTGATGTGGATCAAAAATTATGAATTTTGACTGTAAATTGGCCATAGTTGACTTTTTCCCAATACAGTTGATTTTTAGGTCAACTGCTCAAATGATTGAGCAAAAGTGTGATCCAAGGCTTGAAACTTGACATGAGTGATCTTGGGGGTCCATAATGATCCATGAAAGTCATATGAGGCATTGGAAGTTCAAATATCCTTGTGCAATCTCAAACTCTAATTTTGGTCATCAGTGCTTAAGGAGGTGTCTTGAGTTGATCAACCCTAGTGCAGTCTTGAGCCAAAGGAGATGTTGTGAGTAAAATCTTGATAAGTGGGAGGGAAAATTTTAGGGTACAACAATTGGTGATCAAATGAGATAAAAAGTAAGGTTCTTAGATGTTATGGGAAGTAGCCAACATCAATACCCTTTAAGGAGACCTGGCACAAAAACTCATTAGACAATCACTAAAAAGGGATGCTCAAAATACAAGTAAATAGACAAATGTAGCTTCTAAAGTGTCACCATATTAGATAAAAAATGAGTGATAACTAAAAGGATCATATAAGCATGGGGAATTGAGATGAGAGGAGAGATTAAGATCAAAAACTTAAACATATAAATGTTGGACTCAAAGTCCTCAAGCAACATTTATCACACATCACACATAAATTAGGTCAAAACAAAAATGTGGCTCCTAACTTGTCATCATGATGAGTTGACAATGGAATTTGAATCAAAGAGTCAAAGAATAATTGATTTATAGGTCATAAAATATTAAGTCATAAGCATAAGCAAAGGTATTTCAATCTTCTTGGATCAAGGGAACTCAATTGGAAATGTACAAACACATTCTCCTAAACCATGATCACAAAAGATAAGTAAATGACCCTAAACAAAGGTGAGATGTTAGAGAACTTGAATGATTCATAGACATGAACTCAAGGCTCTAAACATGATAATGATAATAATAGAAAGAAGAAGGAACTTGGTCCCTTATGGGTTGCACAAGTGCATACCTTGTATCCCAAGCAACAAAGAAATAAGTTCAAAATAGTAAGGCAAAAGTTCAACATGAAAAGTAGGATAAAGATTAATATAATGAATTCAATTGATTCCCAAACCTCAAAGGGGTTATCCTTGAACTTATCAATCCCCAATCATGGATCAATACATAAAGGAACTCAACAAAGTGGTTCCAAATGTTAATCAAAACAAACAATGATCACATACAATATTTAAATCAAAGGAAAACAATAAAAGGATCAATACACTCAAGAAAAAATATTTCAAGTATCTTAGGACCATCACAAGTCAGAATCAAGTGTTACCATACATTCAAAGTTGAAGAAAAATGGAAAATGGAATTAAAATATAGAAACTAGCTCCACAGGGTGTCCAAACAAACACACTTACCAAAAAAGTTTCAAATGAAAGAAAATTGATCAATAAAAATAGGAAAAAATATATCCAAGCATTAAAGCACATACTTGAGTATCAACATATTTTTTTCACATTTTTTATATCAAGAAAAAGTTAAAAATGAAATTCAAATAGCAAGACTAGCTAGAAACAAGATCAAACTAGATACATTACACCATAAAATAGATTAGAAAAAACAAAACAGAAAACAGAAATAAGTAAAAATTATCATGGTATGCAAAACATACAGAAGTATATCAATCATATTTTTCCATATTTTTTATATCAATGAAATATTTAAAATTAAATCAAAACTTGGAAACTAGCCATGAAAGGCATTCAACGAAGCATACTTGATAAGAAATTTTCAAACAGCGACAAAATAAATATAGAAAATTATTTAAAAATTATTTTTAGTTTCTCAACACATCCACAAACAACCATGAATTAATTTAGAATTTTCAGATCAAGGAAAGATAGGAAATGAAGGTGAAACTTCTAACTTAAGCAAGAAAAAAGACCAAAATACATATTCATCTTCAACAATTTTAAAAGTCAAACAAAAAATAAAATAAAAATGGATGAAAATGATCATAATTATATATTGACATAAAAAGACATAAAAAATACTTTTTTATAATTTTTAGATCAATATAAATTAGAAAATAAAATCAAACATTGAAATAATGAACAAAACAACTAATTAATGCATACAATTTTTTTAATTGACCATAAATGCAAAAATAATAAAATAAAATTTATATTCATAAAATAGACTTAAAAAGAGACTTGGAGTATTTTTTATAATTTTGTGTAAGTGGAAATATTAAAAATAAAATTCAGAAAACAATTAAAATGAAATGAAATTCAAAATATAACTAGATCTATAACACCTATTATGAACGAAAAACGTTGCAAAAATCCTTACGCCATATCCAACCAAAAATGGACACCTCATCGTCCCTGTTAATGAGAGAAACCCTAACACTATTTATCAAGTAGTTCGCAAGCAATGTTTATAGCTTCATATATCTCCGAATACTCCATGAAATTTAGTGAAATCAAAACTAAAATTCAAGATCAAATTATGAAGAACACGGTAGAATCCATAGATTTCACAGTCAAGGCAAACACTCAAAATCTTCAAATCACGATTTCAAGCAAAATGCAACCATAAACTCATCTTAAACCTATTGTTTGGCTCAGCTAAAATGCATGAACGTAATTTGCAAGCTCTAAAATCCTAGCATGAGTGATATTTGAAGTTGAGAAAGCTTACCTTGAGTGAAAAATAAATTCAAGGTTTCTTCAAGACTTCGGAGCTAGAAACCCAGAGATCCTCTTCTACAAGCTTCAGAAATCTTAAAATGAAAGAGAATAGAGGACTGGAACTTGAGAAGTATGAAATTTGAAGCAAACTTTGAAGAGAAGAGAAATATGGAATCTAATTTTTAGTGTAGTCTTCAGCGTGTGAGCAAATAGAGAGAGTGGGGTGCTTATAAAGAGTGGAGAATGAGAGGGTAGTGAGGTCTTTGTGCTTTCAAGACCGGTTGAGGGCATATTTGATAATTATGTCAAAAGGGGAATGAACCATAGTAATTTGTGTTTCATGCCTTATTGTTGAGCATTTATGTGCATTTTGGTTGGTAAATGATGTCATGGAAAAAAATGTGAGAGGGATAGTGGAAAGCATCAGCACATGGGGAAGATATTTTTGAATGAAAGGAATATTTCCAAAATTGGCAAAGTTGGTGATACGTGTGCATGCATTTCATGTGCATTGCTTGGCTTCTTATAGAAAAGGAATTATGTGATCATGATACAATTCGTGTGTATGGAATGCATAATAAGAATTATGCAGAAAATTTCTCTAATGTACAAAAGAACAAATCTTGCCTTCTTACCTTGCATGAACATGTTGTCAGCCATGACCAAAGCTCAATTTCTCTCTTTTCCCTCGTGTGTTTTTCATGATTTTTGGATTTTTATAAAGATGATGTCATAAGCTTCCACGTTGATGTTGATAAAAAAAATTAAAATGAAGCTTGAAAGGACCTCAAATATTGGCATGAAAATCATGAAGTCTGGACTGGTTAAGCAATGTCAAGGCATCCTGCGCGTGCGGACCTTGCCATGCTAGCCAGAAATTACCCTTGAATCCATAGCATCATATCTCTTTCTATAATGGACAAAACACAATAATGTTTAAATCAAAAATTAAGAGGAGACTCCCGATTTCATTTCTTATGTTGATCATTTTTCAAAATGATAAGTGATTCAACAAAAAAAGTGGCTATGAACATGTGCCCACCAACTGTTTGATGAAATTCAGCCTGGCACGCATGGTTACTAGCAAAATGTCATTTTGAGGCTTCAAAACCTAAGCTCCATGTTTCTCGTCACAATGCATCAAATGAGATGATCCTTGAATCAAAGTAGAAGAATAAGTTATAAACTTCATCTTTCATGTTTGGAAATTTTTTATTTGAGTCCAAATGAAACCCCAAAAATGGCCATGAAGAAATCTCATTTTATGCACATGACTTGACATTTTTACGAAGTGTCAAAAGTTTATAATCCATATAACTTTCTCACCTTTCATTTTTTGGACTTGAGCTCACAACGACAAAATTGAAGAACTTTGCTTCCTTTTTCCAACCATGTGAAGTTTGCAATTTTTCAATGAAAAATGAAGAAGTTATGAACTTTTGAATTTCAGCCTTATGAGTTTCCATACTTAGCAAATTTTCAATTTTCACCAAGATACCTTCATGAACAAGTTAACTTAAAAAAATATATTTCTCTTAAATTTCTTCAACCATAGGCCACATGACATTGAAACATGATTATTGACCTCAACTTTGACCATAAGTCCACTTGGTCAACAATTGACTTTTGTTGACTTTTGCTCAAATGATTATTTTACCCCCAATTGATCAATTGAACCACTTCCAATCAAAATTTATGCTCAATTATTAAATCATATGTGCTCAAGGATATATAGAGAAGCATGTAATCAAGTCTTTCCCAAAAGGTCAGAGAAATACAGATTGGATCAAAAACCCTAATTTTGGTCCTTTGTGCTAGGAGATGATGATCCAGTCTCAAAACCCTAATTCCCAGAAACATGATGAGAAATTCTTTGAACAAAGATGTCTCATATAACAATCAGAGGATATTGCTCCATAAATTTGTCCCACACAAGTATCAAACACTCCACCTGGCCAAAACCCTAATCTCAAGAGATGAATAGGAGAATAGTGATTCAAAACCAACACTTGCAGTTTCAAACTTCTTATGAAATAAAGAGAAAATTTACATGTCTTGAGGTATGAGTAAAACCCTTGTATCTTGAGTGGCTCAAAGATTGAGGGAATGAAACCCTTCTTGCACTGATTATCAACATAACCACCTTTCACAGCTTGTAGATGAACTTGAGAATCAAAATACCTTGATCATATCACAATGTATGAATGCATATGATGAAACGTAAGCCTTTAAAGTTATAAAAACAAGAGGGTAAATTTTGGGGTGAAACCGTCGCCCACATGTCCTCCCCCGTAGAGTCATGTTTATCTTATGTCCATGGCCATTACTCAGCCTTTTATGCCATTACTCTCCTTTCAGTATCCTATGTTCCCATCTAGGAGTTCATCTTTTATTAGCCCGTCTAGGGGACCCCCTTATGTTGGGCCACTTGGTTTTCCATTCCAGCAACCATAGATGCCCTCATCCTTCCAGCAGACTGGAGGATCCAGTTTTCCACATCCCACACAGATGCCCCCATCCTTCTAGCAGACTGGAGGATCCAGTGTTTCACCTCCCACAAAGATGCCCTCAACCTTTCACCAGACTGGAGGATCCAATGTTCCACCTCCCACACAGATGCCCTCATCCTTCCAGCAGACAAGAGGATCTAGTTTTCCACCTCCCACATAGACTGGAGGATCTCGCACCCCACATCCCACAAAACTGGAAGATCTCGCACCCCACATCCCACACATGTACCAGCACGTGAGGATGATCATACGGAATTAGATGATGACCATATGGATGGGGATGTTGATGAGTTAGATGGAGACGATCTTCGAGGGAATAATGATCCGAGTAAGATTAATTTCATTGACAGAAGATTTTGGATCTGGCCTGAAGGAAGCTCGTGAGTTTCTTATTTATAAATTTTTATTTAAGTATGCATTTACATTTTTAATATTAATTTATATTTAATGCTAATTCAAATTATTGTTTTTTAGTTTCGGGCCTAGTCAGACTGCTCCCAAGATCATAAGTTATATAATTCAGCAGAGGTATAAAGAACTTTTGCAAAGTTTTATAGAAGTTCCTGTTGGGGGGTTACTAGGAGAATTGATACAAAGTTGAGGATTAGGCACCTTTGTGAGAGACACACCACTTGTCCACCTAAAACCTTAAGGTGATAGGTGAGTGGGTTCTCCCACTTATATATGCTCAAGTATCCATATTCCTATCCAATGTGAGACTATTTCCTAACTTACTCACTGTAATACGGTGGGAGAACTGACTTGGGATGTTTTGCGTTTGATCGCAATTGTTGCGGTTAGAAAGAGTCGCCATCAAATTTTCTTTTATCCAATAAAGGAAAGGGTGAAAAGAACAGGAAATACATTTGAGATTATTTTATTGAGTTCGGGGGGTAGATTATGAAAAGGGAAGGTGTTAGCACTCTTTTCATCCATATTTATCTATGGGCTCTTAGTTGCTTTCTAGATCATTGCTTTTGTTTGAAAGTGTGCTTTGTGGTGTGGATTTTGAAAGTATTTTTGAAAAGCACCTTTGTTTAGGAAAACTTTGTAATGGTTCTTGTCTCTATAAGAACGTATATAAAGTGTTGGACTTTTTGAAAATATTTCATGTTTTGAGAGTGTTTGGTGTGTGTTTAAAAGGATGTTTGTTTTGAAAATGAGCAAGCAACTAAGAACGTTTCTACCTACTCAAAAGTCTTTTGTTCTTCTCCTCCTCCTTTAGATGTTGCTATCTTACCATTGATTGGTAAGAAGCACCATCGTTGGACGTAAGGGGACGGGTGTGGGTCATCGTATAGTCATGATAGCAATGTTATGAGATATATTAGCATTTCTCTTGAGGGACTAAGATCATTTGAAACGCAACATTCGAAAGCGTCATCAAGGGACTATGATCTTGTATTTTGATTGTTTTTGCTAAGACGTCAAACATGCATAACATGACTATTTTTATAAGGCAACAAGTGGAATTACCCTAAGGGTGCTAGTGTGCATAGTGTTTGTATTTCATGCTTGATTTATCTTTCAATTAGTGTTTTCTAAGTATTGATTTTATCTTTCCATACAAGTCCTAATTACTAGCATTTATATGAAAGCGATAAATTGCAGAAAGTAAATATTCTATGCTATTACAACCATTTTGGGGATTGGGGTACAAATTTACAAATTAGGATTGCAAGAAATTAAAGTCCTAATTATCTATTACAACCATATTGAAATAATGTACAAGAAATGTAAAATAGAACTTGTTTTGTTTTTGTTAAGGGAAGAAATAAATTTGCTTAAGAAAATATTTGTAGTCTTCTTTTTTAAAAGAAATAAAGTAAAGCATGTGAATATAAAGTATTTTTGGTGTTTTTTATTAATGAAAATAAAGTGGTGATAAAAATAATGAGAGAGCAAGATTCAGAATCAGTGTGTTGCTGAAAGAGGAGAGAGCAGAAGTTCTGGCTCAGGCGCGCTGCACATCAGAAAGCAAATGTTAGCAAAAAAGGAAGGTTAGAAGTTCTGGATCCAGACGCACTGACGTTCTGAGGTTGCTGGGAACAAAGGAAATCCTATAAGTTATTATGCAACCAGGAACCTAGAAGTTCTAACGTTATTGGAAGGTCATAAATTCTGGTTGTTGAGAGAGTCTGGAAATTCTGATGTAGCTGGGAACCTAGAAGTTCTGGTGTTAAGATAAGCTATAAGTTCGTGAGGTGTCAATGTTGTTGGATGTGAATATTTAGAAGTTCTGGTCCAGGGTCACTATTTTGACAAACAACTAAGAGGGGTTTTACCTAGAAGTTCTGTTCCAAAAATGAATTTGACAAATAATGGGCAAAATGTCAAGAAGTAAACATAAAAAGGTGTTTCGGGGGCTAGAACTCAGGACCTTTAACACTAATGCCTTAAGCGTTCACTCTCTACCACTGGGGTGGCTATACATCTGGTATTAGAAGAAAAACATAAACATGTATCACAAAGTAAGTTCTGATGATGAACTTCATCTCCTTCTTTGCGCCATCCAGAGTATCTGCAACTTAGTCATTTCTTAACAAAAATGGAAAATACAAATAGAGCAGATATGGCAAATTTCATCATGTTTCAGAAATACAAAGCATCAGAATTATAAACCAGAAGAAAATATGAGTTTTGCTAATCCTAATTCTGCACCCTAATTTTCTCAAGAAGTTCTGATCTGAAACTCTTTCTACTTAGGCAAAATATAAGAAATTCATAAATATGTACAGAATCAGAGTCATGATGTCTACATTGTATCTTTGAAAACGCAAGCTTGATAATGCCTAAGTAATGAGGTAATAGTCAGAAGGAACTTACCTTGATTCTGGAGATTGTTCTGAATTAGAGCCTGGTTCAGACTGTTGTGATGTTTTGGTCAGCTTCCTTACGTGCTCAGAAGGCTGAAGCAAACCTTAGCTTGAGTTATGAATGATGGGAAAGTTCTGGAGTAGCCAAGAAGCAAGATTCTGATTTTTGAGAGGAGAGTGGTGAATACTATTTTACAATTTGTAAACAGAGGTTGGGAGAGCTTCTATGTGTATTTCTATAACTGTATGGATGATTGGTTTAAGAAATACACAAGTAAATCAGAGTTTAAAAGCACAAAATCAGAAAACTAGCAGGTTTTGTGTTTATGTGTGCAATATCAGTTCTTGAGAACTTTCAGCAAGGTTTCAAGGCTTTTTATCCAATCTCGACCCTTTCTAACAGTTGCAAATGAAGTTCAATTTATAGGCAAAGGATTTTGGAGCTTGGAGAAGTCAAAAATACAGCCATCATGTGTTATGGCACTGACTTGTTCTTGAAGCAAGTTTAAACAAGTATGGCTCAAGGCACAAGAGAGTGGTTAGCAGCTTTAGCCGCGCCTAATATGAATTTGTAAGCATGATTTATGGAAAAGTACCTGTTGTACCCCAAAATTTTCCCTCTCATTTATCAAGACTTTTCTCACAAGATTTCTTTGACTCAAGACTGGATTAGGGTTTGGTCAGCTCAAGACATCTCATCATGCACTGATGACCCAAAATTAGGGTTTGAGGTTGCACAGGGATTTTTGGACTATCAATGCTTCATGTGACTTTAAAACATCATTATGGATCCCTAAGATCACTCATGACAAATTTCAAGCCTTGAATCTCATTTTTGGTCAGTCAATTGGACAATTGACCTAAAAATCAGCTGTATTGGGGAAAAAGTCAACCATGGCCAATTTACAGTCAAACTTCATAATTCTTGATCCACATCAACATTTTAAGCTTATATATATCATTTGGTCAAATTTGGATCACAATTACTCAAGAAATTTGACCAAATCACCAAAAGGGCAAAATGGTCAAAAATTAGGGTTTTGACTAAAGAAGGGCAATTTCTGATTTTTTAACCTAGCAAATGACCAATTGAGTTAAGGCATGATTTCAATTATTCAATTGCATCATCTTGACCTTATTACATGGCTCAAAACATTTCAATTTCATTGGATTGACAGATGAAATTTGCAGTCAACTGATCAAAAGTCAATTGTACATTGAAAAGTCAAACTTTGACTTTTTGGTCAAAATCAAGTGCCAAGGATCACAATTTATCAAAACATGTCAAAATGTGAAACTTGTTCATCAAGAAATCCAAGTTTGAAGATTAGGGTTTAAATTTGAAAATTTTCTTAACTTAGAAATTTTCTAAGTATAGAAAATTTCTTTTTTTTTCTCAACTTTAGGCCATTTTTTCACCATGATGCATAATGATTCAAAGAAAATTCCTAACATGAAAGTTGTAGAACTCCATGAAATCTCCAACTTTTCTTCACACACTTTTCCCTAAAGATTCTTGGATCTCAAGATATAAATTTATGAATACATGCTCATGAACTAGATAACTTAGTGAAATTTTGCCCTAATTTAGGCAGGTTTTAGACCCAACTTCATGGAAATTTTTCACCTAGTTCCAAGAGGTATCTTGAAATGCATTTCAAAGATGAGTTATAGATCACATTTCAAGATTTCCAAAATGTCCAATAACTCCTCAAGATCATTTTTTAGTAGAGAGAATCAAAGAGATGAAGTTGGCAATTTCTCACAATTTGTCCAAGCCATTTCATGAAGAACAAAGTTCCAATCAGTACCTATGCTGCCTAATCCATGCTTTACAGGTCCCAAACTTGTTCCTTACTCCTTAATTTAATGATTAATCAGTTGAAAAAGCTTTGATCCAAGCCCTAGAGCCATTACCCAAGTTGTAATTCCATAAATGACATAAAGTGACCATTGTCATTTTGGAAAAGCTCAACTTTTGCCACTTTCCAATTCTTGAGCATTGCACCTGTCTCCATTGCACATACAAGTCGTACAGGCCTAAAGCAAAAATTTACAACTATATACCAACCCTAAGAAAGCAAGTACAAGCATGACAAGCCTTGTCCCTTCACTTTGCTTCAAAAGCAAGAAAGGTTGCCAAAAGGCTAGAACTGGAACATCTGTTGGAGGGCTGACTAGAAACTAATTCCATACTAATATACAAACATAATACAACACAACACACGAGGACTTGAAGCCTGAAACACTCCCAAGCTTAAAAACACCAGAAAACTGTCAAGACTTGCAGTTTTGGCATAAGAATACCAATCTCCCATTTGGCTCGTGTGTTTCAAGTCTTGATCATCAAATCATCTTACCTACTTGATATCTAACTAATCCAGACCTTCATCTCGGTACTGTAACCCCTTCTCCATCATCTGCCATTTTTGTTTTCAAAGCTTTCAGGTTGACTTGGCCAAGGAGTTTCAGACACTTTCAAAGCAAGGCAAAGGTTGGAATACATTCAGGGAAGTTCAAGGAAGCTCAAGCAAGCATCGGACCTCCATCAAACTCACTCCAGTTCCATCCATGATTTCCACTGAAGGAGGTAAAATCTCAACTTCTATCTTCTTGTACAGGCAACCATTGGCCACGATTTGTGAATAAATAATGTAGTCCTCATTACAACGAAACTGTACATACATTTATCTTACATTTATTTGACCTGAGATGAGAGAATTTTGAACTTGAAGATTGTGAAAAAATTAGGTTTAAATTTAGGGCTTTTAAAATTCTTTCTGATCTTTGATTGTTAGCTTACATAACTTATATGGTTGGAACAGTGAGATCAAATACTACAACTTTCATGTTATGAGTTTTCATTTTCATGGAAGAATGAGAGAGTTATAGGACATTTGGCCAAGCTTGGGGAAGAAGATGAAGTACAGGGCAAGGACTTGGTTCATGTTATGTTATTTTTGCTTCACTTAACTTTCATGTTTTGTTTTTCACATTTTTTCCTTCTTTCCATTTTTACTATTTTTTGCAGGTTTGGGCCTAGCATTTTTTACTAAAACATTGCTGCCAGTTTTCCTACAACACCCCCCTTGCCAACTCTTTTTATATTTTTATTTTGTTTGTTTTATTTTTATTTTAGTTTATTAAATATTTTATTTAATGCATAAAAAATCCTAAAAAATATAAAATTAATAATATTGCATTTTTATTTTGTTTTAGTTTATTTTTTACATAAGAATATATTTTATTTTTAATATATATCATGTATTTTCTTAATAAACTTGTAAAATATAATTAAAATATATTTATTTTTATTTATTTATTTCCTTTTCATCCCATACTTATACATATTTATTTTTGCATATATAAAAAACTTTATATTATTTATACAATATTATTTATTATTTTAATATAAAAAATACATAAAAAGTAATACATATGAACTTCATTTTCTTTTAAAATGGAAATCAGGGTTAACTTCTAAAAAAATTAATTTCTTTTCCTTATATTTTTAGGTTTAGATTAAAATTTCTTTTACATAAAAACATAACAAAAATCTTTTCTTACATGTACATTATATTGCATCTTTAAATATTGTACATTATTTATTCTAATATTCGTACAATTTCGATTTGGTTGTAATAATTTATTTAGGTTTACATTCTTGCAAATCCCCATTCAAATTTGTATTCCCCCCTCCCATAAAATTGTTGTAATAGCTTAGTAATATTTACATTACGCAATTTACCACTTTGCATGCCATGATTAGTAATTAGGGTTTGTATGATAAGATCAAAACAAAGCAAAATAGAAAACCCTAAATACAAGATAAAACCAAAGCATGAAAATGATGCACTTGCACACAAGCATCCTTAGGATTTCTCCACTTGGTTGCCTAAAACAAAAATGGCCATATTACGCATGCGAAGTATCTTGGCAAAACAAACAAGTATAAGATCACAGTCCCTCGATGACGCTATTCAAAGTTGCCTTACAAAATGATCTTGGTCCCTCAAAAATGCTAAGATACTTTGCAACATTGCTAATCATGGTTATACGATGACCCACACTCGTCTCGTTAACATCCAAAGATAGGGTTGCTTACCAAATCAATGGTAAGACAACAATGTCAAAGGAATAGAAAATGCACAAGAAAGACATTTGAGTAGTTAGATTGCTTCTAGTTACTTGCTCTATTTCAAAACCACTATCCTTGCTATTTTCAAAACAAACACACACATTTCAAAACATCTTATAATCATTGAAAACATTTTCAAAAAGACAAACATCTTTGTATGCATTCTTACGAACGAGAATCATTACAAAGATTGCCAAAACAATGACCTCTTTTACAAAATACTCTCAAAACCATACCAAATACAATTTCAAACAACAAAAGCAAGTGATCTAAGCAAGTAACTAAGAGCCCATGGAAAACCATGGATGAAAAGGGTGCTAATACCTTCCCTTTTCATAATCTACCCCCCGAACTCAAGAAAACACCTCAAAGGTCTTTCCTGTGCTTTTTCACCTTTCCTTTTGGATAAAAGAAAAGTCAGTGGCGACTCTTTCTAACCGCAACATTTGCGATAAAACACAAAACCATCAAGTCATTTCTCCCACCGTATCACAGTACCCTCAGAAGCAGCAGTAAAGCATGGGCCCAGCATAAACTTTGTACAAAAGTTTTCTTTTCAAGGACAACAATGGTACTTCTATGCCACACGTGGGAAGATCCTTTGGATAAAGACTCAAAAGTGGGTGTGAGCATTAAATGATGATGAGATTTAACAAGAAATAAAATATGAAACCTGATATTATGCATCATAACTTGAAATTGGATCAGAAGTTCAACATAAACTTAAATTAAGAATGAATGTCCAACTTTTGATCTTTAAATCTTCTTGTTCCAGCATGATCTGAAAGAGTTCTCAGACTTTCCAGAAAGCTTGTAACATTTTTTGTAAACCTTCTTTGAATCACTTTTGTAAACTATGATTGAACCTACGTGAAACTTGGCCCAGAAGTTCTAACCAAATTATGTCTCTAAAATGCCCAGAATTTGCTGAGTGCTTCAGTTTCGTGGACGTGTCTTTAGAGATTTATAACTTGAAAACCCAGCATTTTTATGAGAAGTTCTGTTCTGCAATGTTTTAAATCTCGTTGAGATCTACAACTCTTGTGTCATAAGTTCTTCCCGAGTCATCTTGCATCATGATGAAAATCTGGCCAGAAGTTCTAAACTTATCATACTTCTTAACACTTAGAAAAATTTCTAAGTATTTAGAATTTTGACTTTTCCAAAGTAATTTTGACTTTTGATTTTCTTGATGAAACAAACTTCATATTCTAACATGTCTTGATGAAACGTGATTCTTGAAACTTGATTTTGATCCAAAAGTCAAAGTTTGACTTTTTAGTATGCATTTTGACCATTTTGCCCTTGTGCCAATTCCAACCCAAATTGATGTATCAGTGCTTCAAACTTGATTCATGGAAGATCTTGTGAGAAATTTCTTGAGAACTGAGAGGGAAAATTTCGGGGTACAACAACTGCCCCTGTTCAATCTTCTTAAACCTGAAGAGTTAGATTGGCGAATCTGCTATTCGTGACCTGAAGGTGGAAGATGATTGAACACTAAAGTGCCCAGAAATTTGCACTAGATGATGTGTTAGTTGCCTGTTGATTTTTCCTACAAGGAAAAAGATTAGTTGCATGCAGATGTATACATGGCGTAATGATGTTCTCAAAATAAATGAGATTATGTTGTATGCATTTGTCATGTATGCGTTATGATCTATGAATGTGATGCGTTTATTTAAATGTGTCTTTGTCTAAGAAAATAAATCCTTGACAACATGCTGGGGACACTTGGGAGGTTGAATCATGAACCGTTGTTGGGGAACAGGTGTATCTTCAACTTTGTTTAGACTGTTTCCGCTGGGAATTCCTGTTCTGTTATTTGAGGAGAAACTCTGTTGGGGAATAATGGCTTGTTTAAGAAGACTCTGTGGAGAGTGTTGATCTTTTCTTGGGGAAAAGAACTTAGGAATTTTGATTGTTCAATGTTCTACTGGGGAATTATTCTCGACATGGAGAGCATCAAAAATTGGCTGTTATATGGTCGAAATCCAGGCTTGGCGGCAATTTGTTGGGAATAATGAAGTTGACTGATATCTGGTCGTATTCCATGCTTCGCAGTGACTTGCAGGGGAAGATGTGAATTTAACTTTTATCTGGTCTTAATCCAGGCTTCACAGAAAATTTCTTGAACTTAATTGTTATCTGGTCGGTCTCCAGGCTTCGCATTAACTCGCTGGGGATTATAGTTAATTGTTATCTAGTCAGATTCCAGGCTTCACAACAACTTTCTTGAAAAGATGAAATTGAAACTAATACCTGGTCGGGTCCAGGCTTCACAATGACTTATTGGGGAAGATTAAATTAACTGTTATCTGGTCAGATTCCAAGCTTCGCAGAAAATTTCTTGGAAGGATGAAGTTAAACTGTTATCTGGTCGGACTCCAGGCTTCACAATAACTTACTAACAATAAAAGGCTATCTAGTCGAATTCCAGGTTTCTCATATTTCTAGCTTGAAATTAGTTGTTATCTGGTCAGATTTCAGGCTTCACAACAAATTTCTAAGGGAATAAAGTTAATTGCTATCTGGTCAGATTCCAGGCTTCACAATAACTCGCTTGAAAAGATAAAGTGGAACTAATATCTGGTCGGGTCTAGGCTTCATAGTAACTTGTTGGGGGTAGAGGCAAACTCTAACTGTGGAAAAGAAGTTAAACCCTTGTCTGGTTGAATCCATGTTTTTTTAATATTTCGAAGAGTTAAACTATTATCTGGTCGAGTCCAAGCTTCATAGTTACTGGAGTTAAACTATTATCTGGTCGAGTCCAAGCTTCATAGTTACTGGAGTTAAACTATTATCTGGTCGGGTCCAGGCTTCATAGTATCTTGAGAAGTTAATTGTTATCTGGTTAGGTCCAGGCTTCATAGTTACTGGAGTTAAATTATTATCTGGTCGGGTCCAGGATTCATAGTATCTTGAGAAGTTAATTATGATCTGGTCGGGTCCAGGCTTCATAGCGACTGAAAGTTGTACTATTATCTGGTTAGGTACAGGCTTCATAGTGACTGAAATTTGTACTATTATTTGGTCGGGTCCAGGCTTCATAGTAACTTGTCTGAAAGAATGAAGTTGACTATTATCTGGTCGGATCCAGGCTTCACAACAACTCACTGAAGTTAAACTGTTATCTGGTCGGGTCTGGGCTTCACAGCAACTTTCGGAGATAGTAATGACTTTGTTGGCGGCTTCACTGGGGATCAGGGGTTGTGGTCCTCTGGTTTGTAATAGTCTGAGAGGCAAACTCAAGCTGGAGAGGATAGACTCAGTCGGGGAAGACAGACTCAGCTAGGGAAATAAACCATATTGAGGAATATTTGACGAACTGGTGACAAGGTGAGTTTCCTTAAGAAGTCCTCTGGTTTCTATTTCATTGATTTTATCTTGCCATACACATCCTAATTACTAGCATTTATATTTAAAAGCAATAAAAAGCAGGAATATAAAATCCTACGCTATTACAACAATTAGGGGGGTGGGGATACATATTTGTACATGGGATGGTTCAACGAGAAAAATAGACAAGAAAAGAAAATAACAAAAACAAGATAGGGAGAAAGAGAAAGGGAGTCAGCGGGCTGCTGAGAGGTCATCAGAAGTTCTGACTCAGGCCCGCTGCCAGATGATCAACCTTTTGGTTAAACTGTATGAGTCAAAACTTCTGACTCTTGCACCTGCAAAACAGAAACCTGTTAGTGGGAAGATCAGAAGTTCTGACCCCCATGCGCTGCAAGACAAAAGTTTGTTAGTGGGGAAATCAGAAGTTCTGATCCTGCTGGAAATACAATAATTCTCAGAAGTTCTGATATTATTGACAGCAAAACAAGCTTCAGATGTGCTAACGTTAAAGTCAGCACTTGGCTTCTCCCTGTGCTAGTCAGAACATCTGCAATTTTGTTATTTTTCCACAAAACGGAAAACATGTTTGGAACAGCTTCAGCAAATGTCAGAGTTTTTTAGGAGACAGAACCAACAAGGTCACAGGCAGGTTCTATGCTGGCTCACTTCCTATCTAAACGTTCTGAGGTATGAAAATCCTCAGAACACCAACAGCAGCAACATGATATTTACATTATGTTTATTTGAGCATGCAAAAGCTGATGATGCTTAGCAGCGTGATGAAGGTCAGCAGGTGCTTACCTGGCTGTTGGAAAAGTTTGTGGATGAGAGCTAGCTTTTGGCTCTGATGGTGTTCTGGACAGGTTTTTTTTCGAAAGGGGTGGATGGAGGTGTATGTATATGTATGGTCAGAGGTTGAAAGGGTGTTCTCTTAGTCACAAAGAAAACTGGGTGTTGATGAAGTTTGAAGGTAAGGAGGTCAAAGTTATGAAACATTGGAGATTTTGGCAGAGTTTCACAGCACTTTCTTGCTAGGAATTTCTGTTTCTCTTCTAGCAATTTTTCTGGTTTTTGGACGCCCTCTTTCAATGGACAATGGTTCTCTATTTATAGGCAAAACTCTTGTGGATTTCTTGAACATTAAAGGCGCCAACAGAGGTTGAATTGTTCTTTGAAAGAAATTCCTGGGAAGTTGTGATAACAGATAGCCTTTCAGCCTAGACTGGAACAGCAGGCATGGATTGGGGAGAAGTGACCTCTTAGGTGGATGGTGGCGCGTAGACCCATTCCTAAACCTGCATAAAGGCATTTTACCAAGCCACACGTGAAGAGATCCCTTGGGTGAATGTTCAGGAGTGGTTGGGAGCATTAATGAGCATTAAATGGTGATGAGACTTATCAACACCAATATTCTGGTAATAGGAAACAAACTTGAACCAGCAGTTATGCTTTACCAAAAACAACGTAAACCATGCTCTGGTCTTGGCCTCTTGTTGTTTTAGCAAATTCTGGAGATTCTCCTGACTTTCTGACACGTTCCTTGGATTTGCTTCTGGACATCCTGGACTTAGAGATTCTGTATCAGTGTAACATCCACTCTTCTGACCCTTTCATCTTCTGATTTCAACATGTTCTGAAGGAGCCTTCAGACTTCCTTGCTTCCTTTACATTTCTTTAGCAAACTCTGGCTGAACTTGCGTAACTGCTGAAAGAGTCATGTTCTGTTTGAGGCTTACGTGTTGAATCACGTTTGCAACTTCTGACTGAGTTGAGCCAAGCTTGCAACTTCTGACCGTTTCCATCTGGAGTTTGGTCCAGAAGTTCTGAAGCGCTATTTTCTTCTTAAACACCCATTTTTTAGAGAAAAATTCCAAATGTTTAAAATTTAATTTTTCTCAAAATAAAAGCGTTGCCTTTAGAGCTTGTGTGATCATTTTGTTCTTGTAGATGGTTTGCTTGGGAAGAAATGGCAATTCAGGACTTGGATTTGTTTCAGAGGGACTCTGAGATTCCAAGATGATTTCCTGAAGAAAGAGAGGGCAAATTTTGGGGTACAACAGTTGCCCCTGTTCAATCTGCTTGGACCTGAAGAGTTAGATTGGCAGATTTGCCTTTCGTGGCTCGAAGGTAAAAGGAGATTGGACACTGGAGTGCCCTTAAATTTGCACTCGTCAAGGCGTGGATGCGGGAATGGGCTTAAAGATGCCATTTGGAGATGGGCTTAGAGATGCCATATGGAGATTGCTGGTAGGAGGATGGGCTTAAAGATGCCATCTAGGAATGTTTGTTGAACTGTATGTCGTTGGTGAGTGGACGAATTTCAGAAAGGTATCCATGTTTTGGAACATATCTGAACTGGGGGTCTGAAAAAGCGATAGATTGACATCCATGTTTGGAGAATCCGTAAACTGTTTTCAGAAGTCTTGAATTTGAATAAGCAATAGAGCAGCATCCGTTGTTGGGAAGCGTCCGTAAACTGTTTTCAAAAGTATTGAATTTGAATAAGCAATAGAGCAGCATCCGTTGTTGGGAAGCGTCCGTAAACTGTTTTCAAAAGTTGAGAAGAATCTGAATAAGCGATAGGTTAACATCCGTTACTGGAGAACCCGTGAACTGTTTTCAGAAGTCTTGAAGTTGAATAAGCAATAGAGCAGCATCCGTTGTTGGGAAGCGTCCGTTAACTGTTTTCAAAAGTTGGGTCTGAACAAGCGATAGATTAACATCCGTTACTGGAGAATCCGTAAACTGTTTTCAGAAGTTGAAGAATCTGAACAAGCGATAGGTTAACATCCGTTACTGGAGAACCCATAAACTGTCTTCAGAAGTCTTGAAGTTGAATAAGCAATAGAGCAGCATCCGTTGTTGGGAAGCGTCTGTTAACTGTTTTCAAAAGTTGAGTCTGAACAAGCGATAGATTAACATCCGTTACTGGAGAATCCGTAAACTGTTTTCAGAAGTTGAAGAAGGAACCGGTGTAGGGTTTCCTAATGATGAGTCCGTGTAAAACTGCATCTGGATGAATCTGGAATAGGTATCAGAATGTCGCCATGCCTGGGTCATATCTGAACTATTTCTAGAAAGAATCTCGGAAGATGATGATCTTTGTTTGTTAACTGATCTTTCCTGAAAAGGTAAAGAGTTAGTTGTATGCAATGTCATGATGCGTGATGCAATGTATGTTATATCAATGTTTATGATATGCATGTGATGAATGTGCCTGTAAACTGATGAGCTGTCTTGCTGAGGATAGATGAATCCTGGATGGCAGGAGATAAAAGAATCTTGATTGCCGCTGGGGAAAGTAATTCCTTGACTGTTGCAGGGGAATCAGGAGCTTGGGTTGTATGCCAATCTACTGGGGATTTTTGTCCCGGGGAGATCTTCACTGGGGAATATCTGAATACCTTGTGAGGAACTGAGAATGAGAGTCTTCATTCTGCTTGGGGATTACAAGATCTTCATTTGTTGAGGGATCTTAGGACCACTGCAGGGGATTGGAGTTCCTTGGTGACTTGTAGGGTAAGAGAATTCTGATGATCTCTACTGGGGAATTTAGGACCTGATAGGCTTATGCTAGAGAGGCATGACTGAGAATCTTCAGTTTGGTGGGAAGTATCTCTGTGGGGAGAAGTTTCACTAGTTTGGTTCCGCTAGGGATTGATAGTTGGAATTTTTAGCTCCGCTGGGGATTGGATTTTCAGATTTTTAAGGCTCCACTGGGGATACTGAAACTTAACTCTGAGGGGAATTGAATTCTGGAAGGCTCTCTGGCTGGGGAAATCAGTTTTGAGAAAGCTTCCGCTCTGCTGAGGATCCTAAATTTTAACTCTGCTTGGGGAATTAAGTTCTGGATTGAGGAATTTGGGGTTTAAATCTGCCGGGGATTCCTTCTGAGAGGGCATCAAGATGCCAATCTGTACTTTCAACCCATCAGTAATCATCTTTTCCTGATTTGTAAGAAAATGATTATGTTCAAATGCATATGCCTATTTAACAAAACATTGGACGTTTCTCAAATAAAACATAAGTGTAGAAGAGCAAAAGGAAGGCAAAGCAAATTTCTGTATTTGGAAAAGTATTTGTATTAACTTTCTATGAGTATCTTTGTACAAAGGAAACAGGCATCCTAGTAAGAGGACGTCATCGTAAAATTGAAAAATTTATACAAAAGAAAGATGGCTATGTGAAACAATTCCATGGGATCCCCATTTTGTTATAGCCTTCACAACTCTGAATATCTTGTCCATTCAAATGCTTTGTATGCCGATGACTGGATTGATCAGAAGCTTGGAACTGGTTGATGAAGAGATTGCTCTTTAAAGTGATCCGACGAGACATAGTCATACGCTTTAATTCCCTAACTTTTGCCTGGGTCGCCCTTTCGGGTTTTCAATCCACCGGGAAACCCCTTTTTGCCCAAGCCGCCCTTTCGGGTTTTCGACTTGCCGGGTGTACAGATTTTTTTTGTTTTATCCCTAATTTTTGCCTGAACCGCCCTTTCGGGTTTTCGGTTCACCGGGATGCCCATTTTTGCCCAAGTTGCCCTTTCGGGTTTTCGACTTGTCGGGTTATTTTATGCGTAGTATCTTTTCACTATGTCTGCGTTCGCAGGGTGTGGCAAATCGTCGTCGTCCATGGTGGTCAGAATCATTGCACCACCAGAAAATATGCTCTTGATCACAAATGGTCCTTCGTAGGTAGGAGTCCATTTGCCCCTGGGATCACTTTGCGGCAAGATAATCCGCTTGATTACGAGATCTCCGACTTGATATACTTGATGTCTGACTTTCTTGTTGAAAGCCTTGATCATCCGTTTTTGATACGTTTGACCATGGCAAACAGCAGCGAGTCGCTTCTCGTCGATCAAATTGAGTTGATCAAGTCGGGTCTGAATCCAATCGTCTTCATTCAAACCAGAGTCCTTCATAATCCTTAAAGAAGGAATCTGAACTTCCATGGGCAGGACAGCTTCCATGCCATATACCAAAGAAAATGGGGTTGCCCCGGTTGAAGTACGTGCCGTGGTACGGTATCCATGCAGAGCAAATGGCAACATCTCATGCCAGTCCTTATAAGTGACTGTCATTTTCTGAATGATCTTCTTGATGTTTTTGTTCGCAGCTTCAACAGCACCGTTCATCTTCGGCCGATAGGGAGATGAATTATGATGATAAATCTTGAACTGTTCACATAGAGCGGTGATCATAGTATTATTCAGATTTGTACCATTGTCTGTGATGATCCTGTCGGGGACACCATACCGGCATATGAGATTTTGCTTGATGAAGCGGGCAACCACATTTTTAGTAACAGAGGCGAAGGAAGTTGCTTCGACCCATTTGGTAAAGTAGTCAATGGCGACCAAGATGAAGCGATGTCCATTGGACGTTGTGGGCTTGATCTCTCCAATCATGTCAATGCCCCACATTGCGAATGGCCAAGGAGCTGTCAGAACATTGAGAGGAACAGGAGGGATGTGTACCTTTTCGGCGTAGACCTGGCACTTGTGGCAAGTACGGAAGTGCTGATGGCAGTCATCTTCCATGGTAGACCAATAATAGCCTGCCCTTAGGAACTTCTTAGCCATTGTATGCCCGCTCAAGTGAGTGCCAAATGTACCGCTGTGTATCTCAGTCATGATCAACTCTGCCTCAGCTTTGTCCACACATCGGAGTAGAACACAATCATATCTACGTTTATAGAGGATGTCGTTGCTCAGGAAGAACTTGGCAGCAAATTTCCTTAGGAACTTCTTGTCATTTACGGAAGCTCCTTTGGAACATTCTCTAGTCTGGAGATACCATTTGATTTCATGGAACCAGGGTCGTTCCACTACTTCCTCGGTATTAATCTCATGACAATGTGCAGGTTCATCCATTCGCTCGATGGTGATTTGGGTGGCCTCGTTATCCCAGTTGAGTTTAAACATGGAAGACATCGTTGCCAGAGCATCTGCTAGCTGATTCTCTTCTCGCAGGAAATGCTCGAAGGTGATTTGCTCGAAATGAGGTAACAAGGTCAGGACATGTTCTTTGTATGGGATAAGATTAGGATGTTTGGTATCCCACTCTCCTTTGATTTGACTGATAACCAAAGCCGAGTCCCCAAATACGATCAAAGATTTGATCCCCAAGTCTATAGCAGCCTTGAGACCAAAAATGCAAGCTTCGTATTCAGCCATGTTGTTGGTACAGCTGAAGCAAAGTCGGGTCGTGAAAGGCGTGTGACAACCTTCTGGGGAAATGAGTACGGCACCGATACCGTTTCCAAGTGCATTTGAAGCACCATCAAAGTACAGGGTCCATCGGGATCCTTTTTCAGGTCCGTCATATGGTCCGTTACCTTCAATGTTGTCCAAAGTCATGATGTCCTCATCTGGGAAGTCGAATCTCATGGGTTGATAATCTTCGATAGCTTGATGAGCTAGATGATCAGCTAGTACACTCCCTTTTATAGCTTTTTGGGTAGTATACTGGATGTCATACTCAGTTAGGATCATCTGCCATCTAGCGATTCTTCCAGATAAAGCAGGCTTTTCGAAGATATACTTGATAGGATCCATTTTGGAAATCAACAAAGTGGTATGAGTCAGCATATACTGCCTTAGTCAGCGAGCAGCCCATAGCAAAGCGCAGCAAGTTTTCCCGAGCAGTGAGTAGCGAGTCTCACAGTCGGTAAACTTTTTGCTAAGGTAATAAATAGCATGCTCTTTTCGACCAGACTCGTCATGCTGGCCTAGTACACACCCCATTGAGTTATCCAAGACGGTCAGATACATGATCAACGGTCTTCCTTCGACGGTTGGCATCAGAATAGGAGGCTCTAGCAAATACTCCTTGATTTTATCAAAAGCAGTTTGGCAATCGTCGTTCCATTCGACTACCTGATATTTCTTTAATAGTTTGAAAATTGGCTCACAGGTAGACGTCAGATGAGAGATGAATCTGGAAATGTAGTTCAAGCGCCCCAAGAACCCTCTAACCTCCTTTTCAGTACGGGGAGTAGGCATTTCTTGTATTGCTTTCACTTTTGCTGGATCGACCTCAATGCCCTTGTTGCTGACAATAAATCCTAGAAGTTTACCAGACCTAACTCCAAAAGTACACTTACTTGGA
Source organism: Vicia faba (assembly GCA_948472305.1). NCBI lineage: Eukaryota > Viridiplantae > Streptophyta > Magnoliopsida > Fabales > Fabaceae > Vicia > Vicia faba. Next base: position 766,598,411 of record OX451740.1, on the reverse strand, counting down.
TTCAGCCTGAGTTTGTACTCTTTCAACCTGGCAAACAGCTTTTGCAGGTGTCCAAGGTGTTCCTCCTCTGTTTGCGATCGAGCTATCATATCGTCTACGTAAACTTCGATCTCATGATGTATCATGTCATGAAACAAAGCTACCATGGCGCGTTGATAAGTTGCCCCTGCGTTCTTCAGTCCAAACGGCATCACCTTGTAGCAGAAGGTACCCCATTGGGTAACAAAAGATGTCTTCTCCATGTCCTCGGGGGCCATTTTGATCTGGTTGTAGCCCGAGAATCCATCCATGAAGGAAAACACTTTATGCTGAGTTGTGTTGTCAATCAAAATGTCGATGTGCGATAGCGGAAAGTCATCCTTAGGGCTGGCCCTATTCAAATCCCGGTAGTCCACACACATTCTGACCTTGCCGTCTTTTTTAGGTACTGGCACGATGTTAGCAACCCATTATGGATAGGATGTAACAGCCAGAAAGCCAGCATTAAATTGCTTCATTACTTCTGCTTTAATCTTCTCAGACATGTCGGGCCTCATTCGGCGGACTTTTTGCTTGATCGGTGGACAATCCTCTCTTGTAGGGAGACGGTGAACCACGATATCAGTGTCTAAACCCGGAATGTCTTCATAAGACCAGGCGAAGATTTCAACGTATTCATTTAACAGTTGTACCAAACGCTCCTTGACACTTGGTTCCAGGTTGGCACCCACTTGCACTTCCTTCCGGTCTTCCTCTGTTCCTAAGTTGACAGTTTCCAACAACTCTTCATGAGGCAAGATGGCCCTTTCTTCTTGCTGTAGAAGTCTGGCTAGCTCCCCTGGTACTTCACAATCTTCATCATCTTCATATTCAGCCTGATTGACCAAATCTTCAGAGTTGTTGAAGGACATAGCAGAATAGTCACCCATAGAATCCAGAGTGGATGGATACCTGCATTTGTGAGTGTGGGTGTGTGTAAGGGATAACCATCCTTAAACGAACAAAAATGCAAAAGGAAAGAAAATGAACACAGCAGTTTATCAATGAAAAACGTCCAATGAATCATTAAACATGGCATATGGATATGAAGAGAATCAAAACCCTTACAAATGGACCTACATACCCCGGGCAAGGCGTGAGGTGAAAAAAGTAGTGTGCAGATTGTTTAAAAGTAATTATTACAGACCAACAGGAAATGTTCGAAAGACAAGTTACTGATTAATGAAAGTAATGGGGGTGAAGTCTTTCGCCTCCCAGTTGTGTAGTCCCCCTTCGATGGTTGGGAAGATCCAGTCTTCAATGTTACCCTCTTCATCTTCGTCTTCCAAGGCGTTGATTCCATGAGGAGAAATCTTGATGGGTGTTCTTTCAACTTTTGAGTGGCGCATAGCTTTCTGCCCTGCAGCAGTGAATCCTAATCCAAACTTGTCTGTTTTGTGAGGAATATCTGGCAACTGCCCCCATGTTGAGCTCTTCCCTTCCTTCATCGCAGCCTTCGCATCTTTTAGAGATGCCATCCTGGCCACCTTCTTGGGTATTTCGGCTACCGCTTTTGCTACTGCCACCTCAGGAGAGACTTCTTCAAAGTGCTGGAATGGTGTTTCAATGAATTCACCCTCCACCTCTACATATCGAAAGGAGTTCAAGTGGCTGACCATATATTCCTCTTCACCGTGCACGGTTATGATTTTTCCTTTGACAGGGTATTTCAGCATTTGATGTAAGGAGGAGGTGACTGCCCCAGCATTATGTATCCATGGCCTTCCTAGCAAGCAGGAGTATGACGGACGGATGTCCATCACATAGAAAGTTGAGGGGAACACTTCAGTTCCTACCTTAATGGGAATGTCAACCTCCCCATGTACCATTCTCTTTGACCCGTCAAATGCCCTTACAATGATATTACTTGGCCTTAACTCCAAGCCTTCACAATCCAATCGATCGAGAGCCTTCTTAGGCAGCACGTTCACAGAAGAACCAGTGTCGACCAAAACATGGGCCAGAGTGGTTCCTTGACATTCTACTGACACATGTAAGGCGTCATTGTGCTTTCTTCCTTTTGGGGTCAGATCAGCATCAGAGAAACCTAGGCCGTTGTCTGCGGTAAGGCTGGCCACGCAATCCTGGAATTGATCGGTTGAGGTTTCCTGGGGCACATGGGCTGTCTTCAGAAATTTTATCAATGCTTTGGCGTGCGCCTCTGAACAAAGTAGTAATGCTAACATGGAGATCTTCGAGGGGGTTTGCCCTAGTTGCTCTACCACATCGTAATCACTCTTTTTAATTATTTTCAGAATCTCCTCCATCTCTTTCTTAGAGGTTTCTGGGATGACCAGAGGCTGAGCCCTCGTCCTGACGAGCTCATCTTGGATCCCTTTCCCCTTATCAGCAGAAGTAGGAGGGACAACAACAGGAATAACAACTTCTTCAATCAACGGAGTTTTTGCGGAAAGTTTTATCGGTGCAGGAATAACTTTGGCAGCAGCTGAGGGTCCAAAGATTGCCTTTGGGGGGGCAATCTCTGGAGAAAATATTCTCCCACTTCGGGTGATCTTGCTTGTGCCGGCAATGTTTCCAATGTCGGCATCTTCTTCATCAGAGTTTTCCTCAGTTATCTCAACTTGTTTAACACCATGGTAGTAGATTTCTCCACCGTAATTCCATGGTATTGATTTTTCATAAATGTAGGGGACAGGCCCTGGCATAGTTATTTTCAAGGGAACAATCTTTGTAGAGGATGTAATCTTAACAGGCTTTTTGACGGCCTTGGAAAGATTGGTGGAAATGGTGATTATTGAAACATCTTCGATAGGGGTTGGAACAGCAGGAATCTTTTCGAACAGAATTTGTTGACTGTCCATCAGGCCTTGGATGCCTTTCTTCAGCAACGGACAGTCGATTGGTAGAGAGGAACAATAGTAGCAATCTTCTTTGCATCCTGGGAAAATCCCAGCCTTCAACAGATTTAGCTTGATCGTCAACAGTGGAGTTATCAGGTCATTAACATCAGAAACATACAGATCTTCTTCAATAGCATGGAGATTTCGACCATGCTTCGGCATCGGAGTGGATATTACGTTTGGCTTCTCTGGAGCATCGAACTCAACCTCTTTCGCCTCTATCAAGTCTTGAATTTTATGCTTAAGCGCCCAGCAATCGTCGGTGTCGTGCCCGACACTGTCATAATGATAGGCGCACTTAGCATTGGGATGATAATGCGGGGAAGATGTGTTCACATTTTTTGGTGCCTCTTTGATAGTGGCGAGATTCAACTTCAACAGATGGGGAAGAACTTGCGCTGGCGTCATATTGATACGGGTGAACTTCCATTGTGGCCGTTCCACCCGTTGCTGATTTGGTCTGGACTGATTATAACGAGGCTGATCATTTGATGGATTTTGGATCATCACGGCCCCCACAGTTGGTCAGCGCTCGGTTCTTCCCGATCTCTTCTGAGAGTAAATAACAGCTGCTTATTTCTTAGCCGGAAATGATTTCTTAACAGTTGTAGATGCAAAGGCATCCTTTTGAATCTTCCCATTCTTAATACCGGCTTCCACCTGTTCGCCAGTCAGAATTAATTCAGTAAACCCTGCGGAAGAGCTCCCGATCAAATGGTTGAAGAACGGGCCAGATAGGGTTCCCAAAAACATATCCACGAGTTCTCTATCAGAAAGAGGTGGCTGCACTCTCCCAGCCAGATCGCTCCATTTCTGGGCGTATTCCTTGAATCCTTCATTTAAGGCCATTCCCATAATCTGTAGCTGAGTACGGGTTGGCGCCAAGTCAGAGTTATATTGGTATTGGCGATAAAAGGCAGCTGCCAAATCTTCCCAACTATGTACCTCTGATCTCTCAAGCTTGTAGAACTAGTCGAGTTGTGTACCAGACAGGCTATCCTGAAAGAAGTGTACCCAAAGATTTCTGTCGGATGTATGAGGTTGAATCCTTCGGACGTACGACCTTAAGTGCATCTTTGGGCAAGACAGCCCGTCATACTTTGCAAAAATTGGCACTTTAAACTTTGGAGGGATCACAATTCCAGCAATTAATCCCAGATCTTCGAAATCTAACCTGGGAACCCTTTGTAGCTCCATAGCTGCCAGTCTATCCTCGAGGTTTTTGTATTTGTCGTCGGCTGGCGGATATTGCTGTTCTGAATAGTCTTCATCTTCCTCAACCTCTTCCTCTTCAGCTTCGGACTCAGAAGGTAGTGCAGCTCCTTTTCCCTTACTGGTTTCCTCCTCAGACGCGGAGGGAAATTCAAGAACTCTTCTAGCTTCATTCTCAAACCTTCTTCCTAGTGTAGCTACCCCGACTCTTTTCTTCTTCTTTTTCACTTTTTCTTGCTCTTTGTTCCCCAGCAGTGCCTTTAGATCCTCCTGACCCTTCGCCAAGGTCATTAGGAGTTGTTGAAACTGTGAGTTTTGTGATTGCACATCTTTGACCGTCTGTTCGAGATCCATCTTACTGAAATAAACAGCAGAAAGATAAGGAGACCTGGTGTGGAGACCTGCTTATGCATATGATGAATGATATGTTTATTCATGCAATGCATTCCAGAGTTTAGAAATTCAAAATTGTTGCAAACAAAGAGAACACACGTCATATTAATAAGAATAAATTTTGTCAGTACATAAATGCCCCATGGGAAAAATATTACAAATACTTCTTAAGGTAAAAAGACGTTGCGCATCCTCTTTGGTGCGATGTAAGTGTTGAGGGTATCCTCCTCATGAAGTCGGCGGGTAAGCTCCAAAACCTTCTTCTCACTGGCATAGAAGATGGCTTCAAAAGTATTATGTTCCTCCTTGAGTTGGATCCAACTCTTCTGCATCTCCTCCCATGATGTTGGCATGTCAGGATGGAGGATGGTGTATGAAGCCTCTCCTTCCTCAATAGGCTCTTTAATCAAAGGGAGAACATGAGGGTACGGCATCATTAGACTCTGGGCTCGGGCTCGTACCCACTTGAGATAAGTCTCAAGAGGGATGGAGTTCTTGTGTCCCAATGTCTTAGTATCTACCTTGTTAGGCATCCTCCAAGCTCTGATGAATCTTTGGCGAAGTCCTTGCGCATCGTTGTCGAAGTCAAAAACTAGGTCAGGAATCAGCATGTCATGAGGGCCATCCCTCCGTGCATATCCAAATTGTCTCAAAGCTAGACAAGGGTCGGTAATGCCTCCCCTAATTCCAAGTAATGGAACATTAGGAAACTCTCCACAACGATCGACGATGATGACATTTTCTCTGGACCGAGAACACCAATGTACATCAGAATGTGTGAGGGTCATCAACCGTTGTGACCACCTTAAGCCTTGGTCATTCTTCAAAATAGATTGTGGAAGGTGCGAAATAAACCACCTTGCAAGGAGAGGAGTACAGCACATGAGAACACCCCTCTTTCTCATTGTTCGTGTGTAAAATGAGTGGAGGATGTCCCCAAGCAATGTAGGTATGGGATTCCTGGATAGGAAAATCTTGACGGTGTTGACATCTATAAGCTGGTCAGGATTTGGGAATAAGACCAACCCATAAATAAGGAGTGCCACAATCTCTTCAAAGGCTTGCAGATCCAGGGAATTCCAACACTCTTGTGCCTTCTCAAACAAGAATTTTGCCAAGAAGCCTTCGACACCACTTCTAGTTTCCCAATGCCCCTTGATGTCAGATGGTTGCAAGTGTAGTTCTTGAACAACATCTTCAGGCTTTGGTTCTATTTCTGTACCGTTGTAAGGTAGTTGATTAAGAATAGGAATTCTCAGGAGTTGATAAAATTCCTCCAAAGTGGGTACCAATTGGTAGTCGGGGAATGTGAAACAGTGGTGAAGGGGGTCAAAGAACTGGAACAGCACTTTCACCATGTCTTTTTCAATGTTGGTGTTGACTAGGTTGAGCAGTCTACCATGTCTTTCACTGAAGGGAGAGCTTTCCGGAATTCTGGATGTGAGCTCCTTGAGTTGAGGAGGGATTCTCACAAGGTTGACTTGGATAGTTTTCCTGGGAAGAATTTCCATGACCTACAAAACAAGAACAAAGATGAAGATCCAAACCCTTGAAATGGTTAGTGGATGCATATGATGCTTTATGATGTTCATGATGTATGCACAAACACATGTTCAAGCAAGTCACACAAAAAACCCTAGTTCCAGGCTTGCATGAGGTTTCATAGGTAAGTACCCTCTTGAGTGTAGTTGGCTTAAAAAACCTGTCCTATAAATAGTAATCGGGTTCTAAGGAGCTCAATATCATTGGACTGTTTTCCATGTTCACTGTTTTGGTTTAGCCACTTAACTAGCGACCAAAATATTCCAAGAAAACAACCCTCAATGAGTGTAGTATCGAGTATCTACCAACTTCAGACTGCACCAAAGCCGGTCATCTCACTACCCCTAATAAAAGGCCAAGATGGTAAAGTAAGGTTCTAGGTCATTAGTGCTTAGTGACATCACTCAGCGGCCCCGTACTCTCCTTGATTGAACTCAAGGGTTACCGGTACTCACAAATATGTCGCACTAATATAGCTATTGCTTCGACCGTGTCGGTATACCCCGCACAGTTTTCACAATGTATTGCTATCTATGAATGTTTTCCCCAAATCCGGGTGTAGGATTTCAAACCCAAACAAGAGAGCCAAGATGTAAAGTAATCAAAGCAAACAATTAGTCATGCAAAAGGGTGATCTAAGCCCTAAGGTTACTCCATTTTTAACTGATTTCCCCAGCAAAGTCGCCAGTTCTGTGATACGGTGAGAGAACTGACTTGAGGTTTTGCGTTTGTGTTCGCAAATGTTTCGGTTGAGCAAGAGTCGCCACCGACTTTTTATTTTATCCTAAGGAAAGGTTAAAAAGCATAGGAAAAACCTTTGAGATGTTTTCTTGGGTTCGGGGAGTAGATTATAGAAAGGGAAGGTATTAGCACCCTTTCTATCCATGGTTATCCATGGGCTCTTAGTTACTTGCTTAGATCACTTGCCTTGCATTTTCAATTGTTTGAAATGGTGCTTTGTGTGTGTGGTTTTGAAAATGTTTTAAAAAAGATGCCTTGTCTAGGCAACCCTTGTAACAATTCTTTACTCGAATGTTTTACAAAAGGTGTTTGTCTTTTTGAAAAGATGTTTCAAGGTTTTGAAAGTTGTTTTGAAAGTTGTGTTGTGGAGTGTGTTTTGAAAGTAGGCAAGTGTGTTTTGCAAGTTTGATCGAGTAACTAAGAGTTGTCTACCCCTAAATTTACTCAAAGATTTTTCTCATGTTTTAACCCTTTTAACAGTGTTGTTTCACCATTGTATTTGGTGAACAACCTTGTGTTAGGATGTAAACGGGACATGCGCGGGTCATCGTATAGACCATGATAGCAACTTTGCAAAGTATCTTGGCATTTTTCGAGGGACTAAGATCATTTATAAGGCAACTTCGGATAGCGTCATCGAGGGACTATGATCTTTTGATTTTGTTTGTTTTACCAAGATACTTTGCATGCGTAACATGGCCCATTTTTGAAGGCAACAAGTGGATATAACCCTAGGGGTGTTTGTGTGCAAGTGGGTTTTATTGCATACAAGAGTTTATCTTTGAATTAGGATTTTCTATTTCATTGATTTTATCTTGCCATACACATCCTAATTACTAACATTTATATTTAAAAGCAATAAAAAGCAGGAATATAAAATCCTACGCTATTACAACAATTAGGGGGGTGGGGATACATATTTGTACATGGGGTGGTTCAACGAGAAAAATAGACAAGAAAAGAAAATAACAAAAACAAGATAGGGAGAAAGAGAGAGGGAGCCAGCGGGCTGCTGAGAGGTCATCAGAAGTTCTGTCTCAGGCCCGCTGCCAGATGATCAACCTTTTGGTTAAACTGTATGAGTCAGAACTTCTGACTCTTGCACCTGCAAAACCGAAACCTGTTAGTGGGAAGATCAGAAGTTCTAACCCTCATGCGCTGCAAGACAAAAGTTTGTTAGTGGGGAAATCATAAGTTCTGATCCTGCTGGAAATACAATAATTCTCAGAAGTTCTGATATTATTGACAGCAAAACAGGCTTCAGATGTGCTAACGTTAAAGTCAGCACTTGGCTTCTCCCTATGCTAGTCAGAACATCTGCAATTTTGTTATTTTTCCTTAAAACAGAAAACATGTTTGGAACAGCTTCAGCAAATGTCAGAGTTTTTTAGGAGACAGAACCAACAAGGTCACAGGCAGGTTCTATGCTGGCTCACTTCCTATCTAAACGTTCTGAGGTATGAAAATCCTCAGAACACCAACAGCAACAACATGATATTTACATTATGTTTATTTGAGCATGCAAAAGCTGATGATGCTTAGCAGCGTGATGAAGGTCAGCAGGTGCTTACCTGGATGTTGGAAAAGTTTGTGGATGAGAGCTAGCTTTTGGCTCTGATGGTGTTCTGGACTGGTTTTTTTTCGAAAGGGGTGGATGGAGGTGTATGTATATGTATGGTCAGAGGTTGAAAGAGTGTTTTCTTAGTCACAAAGAAAACTGGGTGTTGATGAAGTTTGAAGGTAAGGAGGTCAAAGTTATGAAACACTGGAGATTTTGGCAGAGTTTCACAGCACTTTCTTGCTAGGAATTTCTGTTTCTCTTCTAGCAATTTTTCTGGTTTTTGGACGCCCTCTTTCAGTGGACAATGGTTCTCTATTTATAGGAAAAACTCTTGTGGATTTCTTGAACATTAAAGGCGCCAACAGAGGTTGAATTGTTCTTTGAAAGAAATTCCTGGGAAGTTGTGATAACAGATAGCCTTTCAGCCTAGGCTGGAACAGCAGACATGGATTGGGGAGAAGTGACCTCTTAGGTGGACGGTGGCGCGTAAGCCCATGCCTAAACCTGCATAAAGGCGTTTTACCAAGCCACACGTGAAGAGATCCCTTGGGTGAATGTTCAGGAGTGGTTGGGAGCATTAATGAGCATTAAATGGTGATGAGACTTATCAACACCAATATTTTGGTAATAGGAAACAAACTTAAACCAGCAGTTCTGCTTTACCAAAAACAACGTAAACCATGCTCTGGTCTTGGCCTCTTGTTGTTTTAGCAAATTCTGGAGATTCTCCTGACTTTCTGACACGTTCCTTGGATTTGCTTCTGGACATCCTGGACTTAGAGATTCTGTATCAGTGTAACACCCACTCTTCTGACCCTTTCATCTTCTGATTTTAACCCGTTCTGAAGGAGCCTTTAGACTTCCTTGCTTCCTTTACATTTCTTTAGCAAACTCTGGCTGAACTTGCGTAACTGCTGAAATAGTCATGTTCTGTTTGAGGCTTACGTGTTGAATCACGTTTGCAACTTCTGACTGAGTTGAGCCAAGCTTGCAACTTCTGACAGTTTCCATCTGGAGTTTGGTCCAGAAGTTCTGAAGCGCTATTTTCTTCTTAAACACCCATTTTTTAGAGAAAAATTCCAAATGTTTAGAATTTAATTTTTCTCAAAATAAAAGCGTTGCCTTTAGAGCTTGTGTGATCATTTTGTTCTTGTAGATGGTTTGCTTGGGAAGAAATGGAAATTCAGGACTTGGATTTGTTTCAGAGGGACTCTGAGATTCCAAGATGATTTCCTGAAGAAAGAGAGGGCAAATTTTGGGGTACAACACCCATGAATAGGCGTTTTTGTACAAAGGGACGGAGATCCTAGTAAGAGGAAATCGTCGAAAGGAAAACAAAATTGAAAACAAAGATAATAGCCACGTGGAAATGATCTCATTATGTTCCAACTCTACTATTGCCCTAATGTCTTCGAACATCCCTTGTCGTTGGCAGAAGTTGATTGGATTGATCTTGGACCGTTTAAACTTGGACCTTGGTAATAAAGTCGATTTTGGTGATTCTATGGGACATAGTCATACGCTTTTGATCCTTAACTTTTGCCTGGACCACCCTTTCGGGTTTTTAGCCCACCAGGATACCCATTTTTGCCCAAGTCTCCCCTTCGGGTTTTCAACTTGTCGGGTGTATAACCTTTTGCATATATCCATAATTTTTGCCCAAACCTTTGGTTTGCCGGGATGCCCTTATCTTGCCTAAGTGTGTCAACCTAGCGGGTCTCTTATGTGTAGTATTTTTTAACTATGTCTGCGTTCACATGATTTAGAAATCTTCACTATCCATGGTAGTCAGCATCATGGCACCACCAGAGAAAACTTTCATGACAAAAAATGGCCCTTCGTAAGTGGGAGTCCATTTTCCCCTGGGGTCGCCTCGTAGAAGAATGATGTGCTTTATTACCAAGTTGCCAACCCGATATACCTGAGGTTTGATCTTCTTGTTGAAAGCCTTGATCATACGCATCTGGTACATCTGACCGTGACAAACAGCAGGCAGTCTCTTTTCATCGATCAAGGTCAACTGATCCAATCTTGTATGAATCCACTCGTTTTCTCTTAGGCATGCTTCATTCATAATCCTTAGTGAGGGAATCTGAACTTCCACTGGCAGGACAGCTTCCATGCCATAGACCAAAGAAAAAGGAGTTGCCCCAATTAATGTCCAAGCTGAAGTACGGTAGCCATGAAGAGCAAATGGTAACATCTCATGTCAGTCTTTGTAGGTCACTACCATCTTCTGCACAATCTTCTTAATGTTTTTTTGGCCGCTTCTAATGCGCCATTAATTTTAGGTCTATAAGGAGAAGAATTGTGATGCTTGATTTTGAACTGAGTGAAAAGTTCAGTAATCATAGCATTTTTAAGATTGGTCCTGTTGTCAGTGATAATCCTTTCGGGGATATCGTAGCGGCAGATGAGATTATGTTTGATGAATCTGGCGACCACGTTCTTGGTGAATGAGGAAAATGAGGCGGCTTCGACCCATTTGGTGAAATAATCGATAGCGACCAGAATGAAGCGATGTCCATTGGAAGCGGTAGGTTTGATCTCTCCAATCATGTCAATTCCCCACATTGCAAATAGCCACAGAGCGGTCATGGCGTTCAGAGGAATAGGAGGCACATGGACCTTGTCAGCATATACTTGGAATTTGTGGCAAGTCCTTGAGTGATGATGGCAATCACTTTCAATGGTTGACCAATAGTAACCAGCTCTCATGATTTTCTTGGCCATAGTATGTCCGCTAGAATGAGTCCCAAAGAGACCATCATGCATGCTTCCATAATTTCCTCTTCCTCCTTCTTGTCCACACATTAGAGTAGAGTAGAATCATGGTTGCGTGTACAGGATTCCATTGATTAGGAAGAATTTTGCTGCAATCTTCGTAAGAATTTTCTATCATTGATGGATGCTCCTTCGGGATAATCTTGTGCTTCAAGGTACCTCTTCACCTCATGGTACCATGGCTTCTCGGCGTCAGTGTCAAGCTCATAGCAGTGTGCAGGTTCGTTGAATCTCTCAATTGTAATAATGGGAGCTTCATCATCCCATTTGACCTTGAACATAGAATACATCATGACCAAAGCATCGGCTAACTGATTTTCTTCCCTAGGGAAGTGTTCAAAGGTGATCTCTTCGAGGTAAGGAATCAAAGATAGCACAAGGTCCTTGTAAGGAATAAGATTGAGATGTTTAGCGTCCTAATCTCCTTTTACTTGGCTAATCACTAGATCGGAGTCCCCGAACACATTCAAATGCTTGATACTCAAATCAATGGCAACCTTCAGACCCAAAATGCATGCTTCGTACTCAGCCATGTTATTCGTACAATCGAAGCACAGTCTGGAAGTGAAAAGAGTGTGGCAATCTTCAGGGGATATGATTACAGCGCCAATGCCGTTTCCCAAAGCGTTGGAAGCCCCATAGAATACCATAGTCCATCAGGATCCTTGTTCAGGTCCGACATACGGTCCAGGTTTCGCGCAGTCGGTCACTAGCATGATATTCTCATCCGGGAAGTCAAAGTTCATAGACTGATAATCATCAACAACTTGATGGGCCAGATGATCTTCCAATAAACTCCTTTTGATGGCCTTTTATGTTGTGTATTGAATATCGTACTCAGTTAAAATCATCTCCATCTAGCTATCCGTCCGGAAAGAGCGGGTTTCTCGAAGATGTATTTGATAGGGTCCATCTTAGAAATCAACAGAGTGGTATGAGTTAACATGTGTTGTCTTAGCAGGCGAGAAGCCCATGCTAAAGCGCAGCAAGTTTTCTCGAGCAGTGAATATCTGATTTCACAGTCGGTAAACTTTTTGCTCAAGTAGTATATAGCATGCTCCTTTCGGCCAGGCTCGTCATGTTGGCCCAACACACACCCCATAGAATTCTCTAGCACAACCAAGTACATGATTAAGGGTCTTCCTTCAACTGGAGGCATGAGAATAAGAGGTTCTTGTAGATATTCCTTGATTTTGTCAAAGGCATCTTGGAATTCATCATTCCATTCGACTACTTGATCTTTCTTCAAAAGTTTGAAGATTGGCTCACAAGTAGCAGTTAAGTGAGATATGAAGCGGGCAATGTAGTTAAGACGACCCAAGAATCCTCTAACCTCCTTTTCAGAGTGGGGGACTGGCAATTCTTGGATGTCCTTTACCTTGGCAAGATCGACTTCGATGCCTTTACCATTGACAACAAAACCTAGAAGTTTTCCAGATCGTACTCCGAATGTGCATTTATTTGGGTTTAACCTCAACTTATACATTTTCAGCCTCTCGAATAGCTTGGATAGGTGATTGAGGTGATCCTCTTCAGTTTGTGATCTTGCAATCATATCATCCACGTATACCTCTATTTCATGATGGATTATATCATGAAACAAAGCTAACATAGCCCTTTGATATGTTGCCCCTGCATTCTTCAATTCGAATGGCATTACCTTGTAACAAAATGTGCCCCATTGCGTAACAAAGGTAGTCTTCTCCATGTCTTCGGGAGCCATCTTAATTTGATTATAGCCGGAGAAACCATCCATGAAAGAGAAGACTTTATGCTGAGCGGTTTTATCGACCAAGACGTCAATGTGAGGTAGAGGAAAGTCGCCCTTGGGGCTTGCCCTATTCAGATCCCTGTAATCTATGCACATACGAACTTTTTCGTCTTCCTTTAGCACTTGAACCACATTCGCAATCCATTGTGGATAAGATGTCACAGCTAGGAATCCTGCATCAAACTATTTCATCACTTCAGCTTTTATCTTTTCAAACATGTCAGGCCGCATGCGACAAACTTTTTTTTTACAGGAGGAGAATCTTCCTTTGTTGGCAGACGATGGACTACAATATCGGTATACAACCCTGGCATATCTTCATACGACCAAGCAAACACTTCCATGTAATCATGTAACATCTGAACCAATCTTCTTTTGACACTACTTCCCAGGTTAGCGCCGATCTTGACCTCTTTGTTGTTTGTCTCGGTACCCAGGTTGATGACTTCAACTGACTCTTCATGCGGCTGAATAGCTTTTTCTTCTTGCATTAGAAGTCTAGCTAGTTCTCCCGGTATCTCACTATCTTCCTCACCTTTGTCTTCAGCTTGGTTAATTGGATGTTTGAAATCATAGTTGGCAATAGTAGAGTCATTGGCAATGAGATCTAGAGTGGACGAGGACCTGCAAGAGTGTGTGTGTGTGCATGTAAGATACATGGCTATTTTTAAAAATGCATTAAAGAAAAAGAAAGACAATGAGCACAAAATTTAGAATACAAAAAGCCCAATGGTTTGTATTGAATGATCATATGATAAAATGAACATAAATGAAACCCTTAACAAATGGACCAAAGTGCTCCGGGCCAGGCATATGGCTTAAAAGTTATTGTTTAATATTACAGACAAAAGGTTCTTGAATTGACAGAAAGTAAGAAACAAGTAATTACTCCTCAATGAAGGAGATGGGAATTAATTCCTTTGCATGCTAATTGTTGAGCTATGTTATAGTAGGGTATACCCATTCTTCAAATGCACATTCATCATCAGAATCCTCCACAGCATTTACTTCGTGATTTTCAATACGGAGAGGGGACTTTCCTGCACGAGCGTGCCTTACCTCCTTTTGAGCCTTGATAGTGAAACCCAAACCACATTTATCCACTTTAAATGGGATCTCTGGGAGTTGCCCCGGGGTATCACAATTTCCATCTTCGACTGCGGCACGAGCATCCTTAAACGGAACCATCTTTGGCACAACCTTATCAGTTTTGGGCATGTCAGAGGAAATTTTGGCAGTAGCAACCATAGGTGGCACAACTTCAAAATCCTGGCACGGAGTTTCTATAAATTCGCCATTCATCTCCACATATTTGAAATAATTGAGATGGCTTACCATGAATTCCTCCTCACCACAAACAGTGATGATTCTTCCCTTGACCGGGTACTTGAGTTTTTGATGAAGGGTTGACGTTACTGCCCATGCTCCGTGGATCCAAGGGCGACCCAACAAACAGGAGTAAGCCGGACGGATGTCCATGATGTAGAAAGTAGAGTTGAAAATCTGTGAGCCCACCTTGATCGGGAGATCCACCTCTCCATGAACTGTCCTTTTGGGGCCATCGAAAGCCCTTATAATGATATCACTTGGCTTCAAAATCATTCCTTCGCAGTCTAACCGGTCCAAAGCGCCCTTGGGTAACATGTTTAAGGAAGAGCCAATGTCAACCAGAACATGTGATAGGGTATTCCCCTTACATTCAACAGAAACATGCAGAGCTTTGTTATGGTTTCTTCCAAATGGTGTCAGATCAGCATCCGAAAACCCCAAACCGTTATAGGTCGTCAAGCTTTCCACACAATTTTCAAAATGGTCAGTTGTAGTCTCATGGGGGACATGTGCCTTCTTTAAGAATTTGATCAATGCTTGAGCATGAGCATCGGAGCAAAGTAGCAAAGATAACATGGGAATCTTGGAAGGGGTTTTCCCCAGCTGCTCCACTATCTTGAAATCACTCATCTTTATAATTTTCAAGATCTCATCCATTTCCTGGGTAGAGGGTTCTTTAGAGGCAATGTCTTTTGCAGGTGTTTCTGTCTCAGCAGGCTCAACTACTTTCTATTTTCCCCTTGTGTCAACACTAGGCTTAGTAGTGGTGACGCGGATAGGTGTCGTTGTAGCAGTTGGGGGTAAAATGTTGGGCGAAAAGATTCTCCCAATTCTGGTCACCTTACTGGATCCAGCAGCGTTACCAATGTCATCAGCTTTGCTTTCTTCAATCCAAGCATCTTGCTTTATTCCATGGTAAAACACCTCAGCACCATAGTTCCATGGCACTGCTTTGTTGGAAGAGTATGGAATTGGCCTGTGGGAATTAATTATTAGAGGAGAAACAGCCGGTTCATTTGAAATCCTTATAGGACCCTTGGAGGAGATCCTAAGAGGCTTATTTGAAATTGTTATGATGGAGAGGTCTTCGATATTATTGGTCAAACTTTTGGCAGACGGAGCTTTCTCAAACAGGATCTCATGACTATTCATCAGGCGTTGAACACCGTCCTTCAACCATTTGCATCCATTAATTTGTATGGCGCAGCAATCACAATCCTTCAAATAGCCAGGAAAAACCTCGGCTCTCAGCAAGTTCTTTTTCATAACAGTTAACGGTGTAGTTAAGTCTTCGACGGAGGAAACAAAAATGGTGTCTTCAATTACATTGACACCTTTGCCATGGTTTGGCATGTATTGTTATCACATTGGGAATTGGAGGTAGATCAAATTCGATTGTCTTGTTTTCTATTAAGTCTTGAATTTTCTTCTTTAGTGCCCAGCATTGGTCAGTCTCATGCCCGGGACTATTCGAGTGATATGCACACTTCGTATTTGGATTATATTTAGGTAAGGAGGTATCTGGATTTGCTGGAGGATCACATAGTGTCACCAACTTAGCCTTTAACAGGTGTTGTAAGGCTTGGGATATAGACATGCCTATCCTTGTGTATTGTCTTCGTGGAGCCTCAAATCGTTGATGATTCGAAGATTGTCTTTGAACAGGAGTTGGGTTGGAAATTCGAACAGCATTAACGGACGAACGGTCATCCTTCTTGGTACGGGGCCTTGCCCCATACATATCATTCGTTTATTTCTTCCCAGTGAAGGGTTTCTTTACGGGATTGGAGGTGGAAGCAGATGCTATGGGAATCTTCCCGCTCTTGATACCACTTTCAACTCTTTACCCGGTTAAGATCAGCTCGGTGAAACCGGATGAAGAACAACCAACCAATAAGTTGAAAAATGGACCAGATAAAGTACCCATAAACATATCAATGTATTCCCTATCAGTTAATGGTGGTTGGACCTTACTGGTAAGATCCCTCCACTTTTGGGCGTACTCTTTGAACCCTTCATTTTTCCCCATCGTCATGTCTTGCAGTTGAACTCTTGTCGGCGCCAGGTGGGCATTGTATTGGTATTGGTGATAGAAAGCGGTGGCCAAGTCTTCCCATGTATGGATACGGGAGCCCTCCAATTGGTAAAATCACTCTAGTTGAGTCCCGTCCAAGCTTTCTTTAAAGAAGTGAACCCAAAGTTTCTTGTCGGCGGTGTGCGGTTGTATTTTACGCACATATGACTTCAGATAAAGCTTTGGGCAGGAAACCCCGACATATTTAACGAAGAATGGTATCTTGAATTTATGGGGAATGACAACCCCAGAGATTAAACCCAAATCGTCAAAATCCAAACCAGGAATGGCTTGAATCTCCACGGCCTTCAATCTATCCTCTAGCTTCTTGTACTTAACATCGGCAGGAGGATACTACTCGTTAAAATAGTCTTCATCATCAGAAACTCGATCATTGATACACCCAGCCTGGGTACTCTTCGCTTCTCCAATTTGATTTTCGTCTTCCTCCGACGACTCTTCAACTACTGGCATCTGGCGGATCAGTTCTTTGAATCTTCTACCCATTTTGACAAGGGATTTACTTTTTGGTTTCTTTTTGGATGCCAGCAATGTCATCAACTCTTGTTGCCCCTTGGCCAGGGTCAGCAAAGTCTCTTGAAACTAGGATTTTTGTGCTTGCAGATCTTTAACTGTTTTCTTGATATCCATCTTGCTGAAATAAACAGCAGAAAGATAAGGAAACCTGTCTTGGAAAAACCTGTTATGTCATGATGCATGAGAAATATGCATGTAAACTATTTCAAGGATTTATGAAATTTAAACTTGTCTAGACAAAGAATGAACAAACGTATAATTGCATTAATCAGTTCAAAATGGTTACAACATGCCTCTTGGGCTTACAAAATAAATTTCTAAGACAAAACGGTCGAATGCATCCTCTTCGGTGCAAGGTAGGCATTCAAGCTTTGTTCTTCATGAAGTTGCTTGGTAAGCTCTAAAACCCTTTTCTCGCTAGAGTAGAATTGAGCTTTAGAAGGTGTCTCGTTCCTCCTTTAGCTTAATACAACCCTTTTGTAAGTCTTCAAGAGAAGTAGGCATGTCAGGATGGAGGACAGTGTACGGGACATTTCCTTCAGCAACAGACTCCATGATAATAGGTAGGATGGAGGGGTAAGGCATTACAAGCTTTTGAGCACGAGCTCGTACCCACCTAAGGTAAGGCTCAAGGGGAATAGAATTATTGTGTCCCAACGTCTTGATATCCACTCTGTTTACAATCCTCCAAGCTCGTACAAACCTCTGACGGCATCGTTAATTGTCGCTCTCGTAATCAAACACCACTCCTTGGATGAGCATATCATACGGGCCATCTCTTCGGGCATACCCAAACTATCGCAAAGCTAAGCAAGGGTTGTAAGTGATACCTCCCCTAATGCCAAGTAATGGTACATTAGGGAATTCCCCATAATGATTGATGATAGTAATGTTCTCTAAGGATCGAGAACATCAGTGAATATCCAAATGTTTGAGTGACATCAACCTATGGGACCATCTCAAACCTTGCTCATTCTTCAACACAGATCGGGGGAGATACGAAACAAACCATCTAGCCAATAGAGGAGTGCAACACATGAGGGTCCCTCTTTCCCTCATAGTGCGAGAGTGGAGAGAATGTAGGATATCTCCCAACAAAGTAGGTACCATATTGCGAGACATGAAGATTTTGACAGCATTTACATCTATAAGTTGGTCAGGATTTGGAAATAAAACCATCCCATAGATGAGAAGGGCCAAGATTTCTTCAGAATCTTGTAAATTCAGAGTGTTCCAACAATCTTGAGCTTTCTCCAACAGGAATTTGGCTAGGAACCCTTTGACACCACTTCTTGTTTCCTAATTAGTCGTGACGTCGGATTGTTGCAAGTGTAGCGCTCGGGAAACCTCATCAGGGCTTGGTTCTCTTTCAGTATCGTTGAAAGGTAATTGATTGAGAATAGGAATCCTCAAGAGTTGAGAGAATTCTTCCATAGTAGGTACAAGCTGGTAATCAGGAAAGGTGGAGCAATGGTGCAAAGGGTCGAAGAACTGGAAAAGCACCTTCATCATGTTTTTGTCAATGCTTGAGGTAACCAAGGTGAGAATGCGACCATGTCTTTCAGTGAATGAAGAACTATCAGGAACCCTCGATGCTAACTCTTTGAGTTGAGCAGGAATTCTTACGAGATTTACTTAGATGGTGTTCCTGCGGGTGGAAGCCATGTCCTACAAAACAGAACAAAGATAAATCCCAATAATCCTTGAAATGGTTAGTGCAAAATGCAATAGTATGATGTTATGATGTTATGTAAAAGTAAGCATATACACACAGATCAAAAAATTCCTTAGGTTTAGGCTTGCATGGAGTTTATAGGTAAGTACCCTCTTGAAGTTTTAGTTGGCTCAACCTGTCCTAGTAGTAGTAACCGGGTTCTAGGGGATATCAATATCATTGATCTTTCTTCATAGGGCATTGTTTCAGCACAAGCCTATTTAATGGCGACCGAAATATCCCGAAAGTCTGATCTCAATGAGCGTAGTATCGAGTGTCAACCAACTTTGGACTGCGCCAAAGCCGGCTACCTCACTACTTCCTAATGGCCAGGTTGGTCAAGTAAAGGTTCTAAAGTCAGTTAGTGCTTTATGATATCACACGGCAGCCTCGTATTCTCCTTGACTACTCAAGGGCTACCGGTACCAACAAATGTGTCACACTAACACAATTATTGCTTAGACCATGTCGGTATACCCCGCACAGTTTCCACAATGTATTGCTACTTACCTACAAGGTGTCCCAGATCCGGGTAGAGGATCAAAACAAGCCCAAACGAGGAACCATAATGTAAAGCAAACAAGTCAAACAAAGGAAAGCAAGTAAAGGTGATCTAGCCCTAAGGTAACCCTACTTTTAAGATTATCCCCAGCAGATTCGTCAGTTCTGTAATATGGTGGGAGAACTAACTTGGGATGTTTTGCGTTTGATCGCAATTATTGCGATTAGCAAGAGTCGCCACCGACTTTTCTTTTATCCAATAAAGGAAAGGGTGAAAAGAACAGGAAAGACCTTTGAGATTATTTTCTTGAGTTCGGGGGTAGATTATGAAAAGGGAAGGTGTTATCACCCTTTTCATCCATAGTTATCTATGGGCTCTTAGTTTCTTTCTAGATCATTGCTTTTGTTTGAAAGTGTGATTTGTGGTGTGGGTTTTGAAAGGATTTTTGAAAAAGCGCCTTTGTTTAGGAAAACTTTGTAATGGTTCTTGTCCCTAATGAAACGTATAAAAAGTGTTGGAGTTTTTGAAAATATTTCATGTTTTGAGAGTGTTTGGTGTGTGTTTAAAAGGATGTTTATTTTGAAAATGAGCAAGAAACTAAGAACTTTTCTACCTACTCAAAAGTCTTTTTTTCTTCTCCTCCTCCTTTAGATGTTGCTATCTTACCATTGATTGGTAAGAAGCCCCATCGTTGGATATAAGGGGACGGGTGCGGGTCATTGTATAGTCATGATAGCAATGTTGTGAGATATCTTAGCATTTCTCTTGAGGGACTAAGATCATTTGAAAGGCAACATTCGAAAGCGTCATCGAGGGATTGTGATCTTGTATTTTGATTGTTTTTTCTAAGACGTCTCACATGCATAACATGACTATTTTTATAAGGAAACAAGTGGAATTACCCTAAGGGTGCTAGTGTGCATAGTGTTTGTATTTCATGCTTGATTTATCTTTCAATTAGTGTTTTCTAAGTATTGATTTTATCTTTCCATACAAGTCCTAATTACTAGCATTTATATGAAAGCGATAAATTGCAGAAAGTAAATATTCTATGCTATTACAACCATTTTGGGGATTGGGGTACAAATTTACAAATTAGGATTGCAAGAAATTAAAGTCCTAATTATCTATTACAACCATATTGAAATAATGTACAAGAAATGTAAAATAGAACTTGTTTTGTTTTTGTTAAGGGAAGAAATAAATTTGCTTAAGAAAATATTTTTAGTCTTCTTTTTTAAAAGAAATAAAGTAAAGCATGTGAATATAAAGTATTTTTGGTGTTTTTTATTAATGAAAATAAAGTGGTGATAAAAATAATGAGAGAGCAAGATTCAGAATCAGTGTGTTGCTGAAAGAGGAGAGAGCAGAAGTTCTGGCTCAGGCGCGCTGCACATCAGAAAGCAAATGTTAGCAAAAAAGGAAGGTTAGAAGTTCTGGATCCAGACGCACTGACGTTCTGAGGTTGCTGGGAACAAAGGAAATCCTAGAAGTTATGATGCAACTGGGAACCTAGAAGTTCTAACGTTATTGGAAGGTCAAAAATTCTGGTTGTTGAGAGAGTCTAGAAATTCTGATGCAGCTAGGAACCTAGAAGTTCTGGTGTTAAGATAAGCTAGAAGTTCGTGAGGTGTCAATGCTGTTGGATGTGAATATTTAGAAGTTCTGGTCCAGGTTCACTATTTTAACAAACAACTAAGAGGGGTTTTACCTAGAAGTTCTGGTCCAAAAATAAATTTGACAAATAATGGGCAAAATGTGAAGTAAACATAAAAAGGTGTTTCTGGGGCTAGAACTCAAGACCTTTAACACTAATGCCTTAAGCATTCACTCTCTACCACTGGGGTGGCTATACATCCGGTATTAGAAGAAAAAACATAAACATGTATCACAAAGTAAGTTCTGATGATGAACTTCATCTCCTTCTTTGCGCCAGCCAGAGTATCTGCAACTTAGTCATTTCTTAACAAAAATGGAAAATGCAAAAAGAGCAGTTATGGAAAATTTCATCATGTTTAAGAAATACAAAGCATCAGAATTATAAACCAGAAGCAAATATGAGTTTTGCTAATCCTAATTCTGCATCCTAATTTTCTCAAGAAGTTCTAATCTAAAACATTTTCTACTTAGGCAAAATATATGAAATTCATAAATATGTACATAATCAGAATCATGATGTCTACATTGTATCTTTGAAAATGCAAGCCTGATAATGCCTAAGTAATGAGGTAATAGGCAGAAGGAACTTACCTTGCTTCTGGAGATTGTTCTAAATTAGAGCCTGGTTCAGACTGTTGTGATGTTCTGGTCAGCTTCCTCACGTGCTCAGAAGGCTGAAGAAAACCTTAGCTTGAGTTATGAATGATGGGAAAGTTTTGGAGTAGCCAAGAAGCAAGATTCTGATTTTTGAGAGGAGAGTGGTGAATATTGTTTTACAGTTTGTAAACAGAGGTTTGGAGAGCTTCTATGTGTATTTCTAGAACTGTATGGATGATTTGTTTAAGAAATGCACAAGGAAAATCAGAGTTTGAAAGCACAAAATCAGAAAAACTAACAAGTTTTGTGTTTATGTTTGCAATATCAGTTCTTGAGAACTTTCAGCAAGGTTTCAAGGATTTTTATCCAATCTCGACCCTTTCTAACAGTTGCAAATTAAGTTCAATTTATAGGCAAAGGATTTTGGAGCTTGGAGAAGTCAAGAGTACAACCATCATATGTTATGGCACTGACTTATTCTTGAAGCAAGTTTAAACAAGTATGGCTCAAGGCACAAGAGAGTGGTTAGAAGCTTTAGCCGCGCCTAATATGAATTTGTAAGCATGATTTATGGAAAAGTACCCTCAGAAGCAGCAGTAAAGCATGGGCCCAGCATAAACTTTGTACAAAAGTTTTCTTTTCAAGGACAGCAATGGTACTTCTATGCCACAGAAGATCCTTTGGATAAAGAATCAAAAGTGGGTGTGAGCATTAAATGATGATGATATTTAACAAGAAATAAAATTTGCAACCTGAGATTATGCATCATAACTTAAAATTGGATCAGAAGTTCAACATAAACGTAAATTAAGAGTGAATGTCCAACTTCTGATATTTAAACCTTCCTGTTCCAGCATGATCTGAAGGAGTTCTCAGACTTTCCAGAAAGCTTGTAACATGTTTTGTAAACCCTCTTTGAATCACTTTTGTAAACTATGATTGAACCTACGTGAAACTCGGCCCAGAAGTTCTAACCAAATTCTGTCTTGAAAATGCCCAGAATTTGCTGAGTGCTTCAGTTTCATGGACGTGTCTTCAGAGATTTATAACTTGAAAACCCAGCATATTTATGAGAAGTTATGTTCTGCAATGTTTTAAATCTCGTTGAGATCTACAACTCTTGTGTCAGAAGTTCTTCCCAAATCATCTTGCATCATGATGAAAATCTGGCCAAAAATTCTGAACTTATCATACTTCTTAACACTTAGAAAAATTTCTAAGTATTTAGAATTTTGACTTTTCCAAAGTAATTTTGACTTTTGATTTTCTTGATGAAACAAACTTCATATTCTAACATGTCTTGATGAAACGTGATTCTTGAAACTTGATTTTGATCCAAAAGTCAAAGTTTGACTTTTTAGTATGCATTTTGACCATTTTGCCCTTGTGCCAATTCCAACCCAAATTGATGTATCAGTGCTTCAAACTTGATTCATGGAAGATCTTGTGAGGAATTTCTTGAGAACTGAGAGGGAAAATTTTGGGGTACAACACTCACACTTGTAATATTATTCTAACACTCCCTCTCAAGTGTGAGTCCACAATATTCCCCCACTTGTATCATCGTTGACACCTTGTAGCGAGACACCTCTTCTTGGGCATTTCGATACTAAGTTGGTCTCTTTCTCGAACCAAAGGCTCATGATACTATTTATTAGGGGAGTTACTAGTAGCATTGATACAAAGTTGAGGATTATGCACCTTTGTGAGAGACACACCACTTATCCACCTAAAACCTTAAGGTGATAGGTGAGTGGATTCTCCCATTTATATATGCTCAAGTCTCCACATTCCTATCCAATATGAAACTATTTTGTCCACTTACTTACACTTGCGTTATTATTCTAACAGTCCAGATAAAGATTCTTGGTTTAGCGCATTTCAGGTGTAATTTATTTATTTAGTTAGTTATTGTTAATTAAATGACTTTTTAATTATAATTATCTAACTATTTATTTTAATGGCATACAATATTGCTGGAAAAATGCGTGTGAGATCTATTGAACGAGAGGCAGATTAAAAAAAATTATTTTAGCAGGACATCAAGATGACTTTATGACATACTATGACGTGTTAGAAAGTATTGGGAACATGATGGTATCCGTCCCAATTGGATAGGAAAAGAAGTTTTTGATGACCTTCTTAAATATTGGGAGACACCGACATTTAAGGCTAAATCTAAAAAAATGCAAAGATGAGAGCATCGGAAAAAGGGGGTTGCCTTAATGCAGTTGGAAGTATAAGTACCGCTGAGCAAGTTCGAAGCATGGTAATTATTACCATTTTTAAGTTATATTTTAATTTATAGTATATTTTATTAATTAAAATTATTTTTATTATTTAGACTAAGACTTTGGGGAGACCACCACTGATGATTGAGCTGGTTGACAAAGAAAATGGGGAGATTTTATTGAAGAACGTACACAAAAAGTTATGGTAAGTTATTTAATTTACGTTGTTTATATTTTTTTTAATTTAATGATAACTTTGTGGCGTAATTTTTACGTGGCAACTGAGAAGTTGTGGCGTGAAAATCACGTGGCAAGTGAGAAGTTACGGTGTGAAAATCACGTGGTAATATTTCATATATTATTTAATTTATTTTAATTTATATTTAACTTAATTTTTTATTGAATGTGTAGGAGGATTATCAGATATTGCTCGTAGAATTTCTGACTCATAATCCTTAATATACTCCGAGAGAGGGAGAGTCGGTTCATCCAAATGTGAATTTTTATATTTGGAGTCAAATCAATGACGGAAAGGGGCCTAACAGTTGTTTTTTGGTGGTGGAAATTTGGCGAGCACCTTGAGAAGTGGGGATAGAACTCTATTTCAAAGAATTAGAGATGGGGAAGGAGGGTCACATCAACCAAATTTGACACTAGAACAGTGAGAAACAGTAAAATAATTAGCGTTAAATACGGTGAGACACGAGTCAGCGCAACGTGAGTCGGTATTGAAGGCCCAACACTAGTGCATGAAATACATTTTACATCCGGCGAAAAGCACTTTTTACATCGGGTCTTGGTCTGATGTAAATCCAAGCGATGTAGTAAATCAAAGATATTTTACATCGGGCTACAGCCCGATGTGAAAAATCCACCTACTACATTGGTTAATTATTAGATCTGATATAAAAAAATAATAGTAATAATAATAAAATGCAAGCTTTTACATCGGTTTCTTAGCTCGACCAATGTAATAAATTGTTTTTTAGATCGGTTTTAAACAACATGCCCGATATAATATATTTGTTTAATATGCCATATTTAATTAAATCAGGTGCATTCTCGGAATTTATTTATTTGTACCTAATTTTTCATATTTTTCCAACATCACAAGATCACATTTAGCTCACTTTTTTCATTTTTTTACCACATAACACTGACCATATTTAGGTTACTAATTTCGTATTTTTCTAACTAGTAAAGGGTAATTTCATTGCACCAAATAGCTAGGATGCACATATATATTCTTTAAAACGAACCATTGAGTTATAAAAGTACTAATCTAGGTTACACAAGTGTACAAAAGTATAAGGAAGTTTACAAAAGGTGGATTACTACAACAACAAAATCAAAGAAATTTATACAAAAATATCCACACTTGAAATACCACCATGCAATCCACAAGAAGATGAGTTGTAGCTTCAGTAGACAACACCAAAATCACATCTTCTAACAATAAATAATAACACCAATTAACATCAGCAGACAACACCAAAATCAAAAAACTCAAATCAGATATGTATAGACAATTCTATATAACTCACCAGTTCAAGATTAATTTTTATATATCTCAAAGAAACATTTTGCCCAACAGAATCACAAATCATCTTGTGTTAATTCTGTTGAGTCATCAAATACCTACAATGCATAAATAACAATATAGAGTTATTCTTTGAAAATTCATATTAAGTTGTAAAACGCAAAGTAACTATAAAAGTAAAGTTTTTTTTATTACCTGCATCCAAGAATCAGTTATATTAGCAAAGACAATATCCAACATATTTTCATCACATAGTATCCACAATCATTAGAGTTATGTTGTCGCCTTGTCTAGACAAACGAATGACATAATTAGTGAATACTTATCATAAAATTAAATATAGAATTGTAATATACATCACAGTTACATTAGGATGAAGCCATGTAGCCTTTTTTTCTATTTCCATCTGCCATGCCTGATTCCAACAACTCATCCCGTGTAGAAGAATCCGAGTTTCCAGATACAATTTTCTTAATCACTTTTAAGGTTGTTTAGATCGGATTTATACTCCTGCAACTTAGCAAGAAGTATACCCTTGATACTTGGCTGCAAAATTCTTGCCTCAAGGTCCACTTTTCAAATCTATAAATTCATTAAAACAACTATATTGAAATCCCAGTCTACAAGAAAGAAAAACAGGAAAAAAAACAGTTTTCCAAAAGAAGAAAAAAAGTACCAAAGCTTCAGCTTCATTAATTCCAGCCTTTATTTCAGAAACTTTTTGTTTCTTTTTCTCTGCAGATCAAACAGAAAATGACAATTATAATTAAATATACATTATTCCAAGAAAAATCACAAGTTTGATTTTTCCTAAAGTTATTGCTTCAAGAGTTAAGATATTATTTCATGAGTATGTTAGCAATCATAGGGACTGCTAATGATCACCCTTGTCACGTAAAATGAGTATTAGAATTCACATTATGATGAACGCATTAGAATGCTTCAACCACCCAATCAATTGACAAAAAGAAGGAAAAAAAACAAGGGGCGTTAGAATTGGATAGAAACATTATAATGATGATAAGAAACCTGGAAGCATGAATAGCAGAATAGCAGAAGAAAAGAAAAGTACCTCCATTAAGAGCAGTAGCGGCAGTGCATTTTTTGGATAGATTAGCTAAAAGTTCACAGTAGTGGCGTTCGTATCCCTCGAAGACGTTACTCATTGTTCACAATTTTCTACTCCTTCTTCTGTTCGATTCTCGATCAACCAAACATAAATAAGTAATGGAAAAACGGAATTGGAACCTAAGGATCTAGAATCAAAAACTGAAACCCTAATTCGATCATGGAAACATAAAAGTTGAGAAATCAAAGGTAAGAGAGATCAGAACTGAGATGCTTACATGCGGTGGTCGGAGGATCGGAGAATACGGAGGAGTTGAAGAAACGGAGGGATGACGTCGGAGACTGAGGGAAATAGAGGGACGGCGTAGGAGGCGGAGGGGAGACGGAGGAAAACGGAGGTTGTATGGTGGCCGTCGGTTGCAGCAGACGACGTCAGAGGCGGAGGGAGACGGATGGAGACGGTTTCGTGTGAGACGATTTCGGAGGGAGCTGCTCGAGAGAGATGAGGCGCGCGGCGTGTTATGAATATCTAATTAGTATATTAGGGTTTTATGAACTAAAATGGGTTTTTACATCGGTTGGACAAAGGGCTCAATGTAAGGGTCAATCTTTTACATCGGTTGGGCCTTAGACCGATGTAAGGGCCACTTTTTTTATAACAAAAATGCACCTTATTTACAAAACTGCCACCGTGTTTGTATTATTTTATCATTGAAATTTTTACATCAGGGGTTAGTAAAGGCCCGGTGTAAAATCCCTTATAAAAATTTTCATTTTATTTATCAAACTGTCACCTTGTTATATTTTCCTCTAAATCACATATTTTTCATATCAGGGGAAATAAAAGTCTGATGTAAAATCTTTTGACAAATATTTTTATATCATTTATTTTTATACCTGATGTAAAGACATTTTCTCAAATGTCATATTTTTAGTAGTGCAAATAGAGGCCCAAATAGAAACAATGAGGCAAGAGCAACAGCAACAAATGGAGGTCATGGCAAAAAGGTAAGCTGACATGGAGCAGCAAATGAGGCAATTTATGCAAGGGTTTGGTAGAAATCAAAACGTTCGTGGTTAAGAGTCGGTGGATGACAGAAACGAAAATAATTTTGACATTGACAATTATCCCAACCCAGATGACCTGTTGAATTAATTTTATTTTTATTTTGTTTTTAATTTTGAATTTGTGTAACATACTAACTAAACCTATTTAGTATAATAAATTTAGAAATATTAAAATTTATAATTTTAGTTTATTAGTTTTATTATATTAAATTTATTTAGTTTAAATTTATATATTTAGTATAGTTATTTTGTTAATTTATTTTATTTATTAATTTATATTTTATATAAGAAATTAAATTTAATAAAAAAAAGAATTAGTGACGTGATTTTCGTGTCACAAAGTTGTGACATGTAAATTACGTCGCAACCTTCAGTAGTAGTTGAACGTCATTTTATAAAAACAAATTAATTATTGACATGTTTTTCACGTCACTAATTTGTGACGTGAAAATCACGTCGCAACAAAAGTTATTGCTTTGACCAATTATCTGCTACGCCTTCTATGTTGTGATTTCTGTGCAAACATGTTACGACGTGATATTCACGTCACTAATTTGCGATGTGAAAATCACATGACAACAAAGTTGTCACACGCTCCTTGCGATGTAAATAGTCACGTCGCAAAAAATAGGCTGTGACGTAATTTTGAAAGTTGTGACGTGATTTACACATTGCAAATGAGATTTTTTTGTAGTGCAAACAATCAAACGGACGGCAAATATAAAGATAGTTGAGGAATAATATTGATGTTTATTGACGTGGTTCGGTTTTAAAAGATGCTTACAATTGTGAAAGAGAAAAACTCTATAATTTACTATCTAGTATCAACGAGTCTTGGAGCAAATCTTTGTGAGAAACACAACTTTGTGAAAAACACAACACATTCTCACCAATTTTTAAATAAGATAAGTGTGTGAGTACTTATAAATATTCAAGTCTCCCTATTTTTAACTAATGTGAGACTTCTCCACACTACTCACACTTGTAATTCTTTTTCAAAAAAGATAAACAATCTCTAATTTCTCTTTTATCTCTCTACCCACATTAAATTCAATATAGATTCAATAAAAAGAAAATCGAATCACCTCACTATTGATTTATATCTACCTAAGTTGTTTACAATGAGTTTTCTAAACCTAATGTTACTTCTAATTAGTAACTCAACTCTTTGGTATTTTCTCACATACCTGCAAATCTGCTTTAAAAAATAGACAGAAAACACAACATGATTTGGACCATAATAATAATGTTAAACCAAATCAACTTATGCAAAATATATATATATATATATATATATATATATATATATATATATATATATATATTTATTTATTTATTTATTTATTTTATTTTTATTTATTTTGTTTACAACTTGATTCAAATCATACTCCGTGATAATTCAAATCATTCACACAAAAATTTCAAAACTCATATTTAAAAGCATACTCACTTCAATGTCAATTTATACTACCTGCATCAGTATAAACCAATATCTTTCATTTTGCATGCATAATAACAATAAATATGTCAACAATTGAAGGAAAAAAGTTAGTAAAAATATAATCTATTTCATTTATGCATTATTTTAATATGAGAAAAAAAAAAGTCAAATAGTTCATTATTATGGAAGTACTAGAGTAACAAATATAGATAGTTGATTAAGACAAAAAAGAAATAACCATTCAAGTAAAGACAACCAAAAAATCCATCATTGTTATCTTCTTCCTTAACTGTAGAACAACAGTGTTTTATCCCTTCTTCTTGGATCACTTAAAATTTAGAAACACTGAATCCTTGAGTCTCAACTTTAGACACTATTTTGTTTAAAAACATCCAAATGGAGGCTTCAATGATGAGCTAGACTCACAAGTGAATTTACATTAAAGCCCTAAAACATGAACATCTAAGAATAATAAATGGCTAGTTTAGCATGATAACTTTAAGAAGCATAGACACTTAAAACACGACATCAACATTAACACTTACAAATTAACGCTTATAATAATTTAAAAATATATATAAGTGTTGGTTTCGGATACAAACATGGAGATATATTTTTTTTAGAAGTATTCGTGCTACTTGCTACGTACCTAATAGCATATTGCAAGGACCTAAAATAGTCCTTAATGGTATTGGACCCACAAGAGAAGAAGAAGAAATCAGACAGACATGAAAATGACCCAACATTTTGCTTAAGGTCATATCATGGACCAATTGTGTAGTGTAGGGTCAAATACTATGTGGTTAAGAACTTGCAGTAAGAAAAGGATCAAATGGGACATATATAGGGGGTAAAAGAAGGTGTGAATATTGAAAATGGTTATTCTTATTCATGGTTCCTTTCAAATGGACCCAATCATCAATTTACACTGTCCTTTAGTTGTGAATGAAAAGTTGACAGGATAAATGAAAGTGTTGCAGAAAGAAAGGGATACTGTTTCGAAGCTGCCAGCAGGATGTTGGTATGGCTAGCAAGATGCTTATTTGCCTCTAGTATTTTCATGGATCACTAGCCAATCACCCCCTACATTTCTTTTACTTTGGGAGCCTAATAAATATTTTCCATTAGTACCATTTTATATCTTTGTACTTGGAGAATCTTACCTCAATAACAAATTAATTTAATGTCATGAAAAATATTTTGGTTGGAAAAGCTCCCAACATTTTTTTTATAGAATATTAAACACGGATTTTTCTTTCTTTCTTTCAAGTTAATATTGGTGCATAAGAAAGAGATAAAAGGCAAAAGAAATATATTTACTGACAACTTCAAAATAAAGATTTACAATGCATTACAATAACTTACTCCACTATACTATTTATACACAAAAATTAAATCTAAAATATATTTTCTAACAAAGATATAAACAATCTAAAAGATATTTCTAAATATAAATTAATATCTAATTAATTCTAACACCATCCTTTAATTTATATTTACCTAAAACTGACAACACAAATTTCATCCCTTAAATCAAGAAATTGATTAGTTTTGATAGTCTTTGTCAGAACATCTGCCAGCTGCTTCTGGGTGCTACAGTGCACAACTTCTAATATTTCATTCAGAACTTGATTCCTCAGAAAATAATACTTGGTCTCAATATGCTTGCTTCTCCCATGCAACATTGGATTCTTGGCAAGATTGATTGCAGACTTGTTATCAATCATCAGCTTCAGAGGTTTATTTACCTCAATCTTCTGGTCTTTCAGCAAGTTCAGAATCCATACAGCTTGACATGCAGTCAGAGCGCCTGTAATATATTCAGCTTCACAAGTTGACAGTGCAACAACAAGTTGTTTCTTGGAACATCAAGAAATAGGATCTCCCAGAAATTTGAATAAGTACCCAAAAGTACTTCTTCTGTCAACTCTATCTCCACACCAATCAGAATCCGAATAACTCAGAAGTTCTGATTCGATCTTTCTTCCAGACAGAAATAATACTCCATATTTCAGAGTTCCCTTTACATACCTCAGAATCCTGACAGCAACTTGGTAATGATACCACTTTAGTTTGCTCATAAATCTGATAACTATTCCAACTGCATAGCAAATATCAGGTCTGGTATTACACAAATACCTTAGAGAACCAACCATCTGTTTGAAGGTTGTAGCATCCACATCCTCTCCATCAGAATCAGAGTCCAACTTCTGATTTTTATCAACAGGTGTGATAGCAACTTTGCAATTTTCTAGCTCAAATCTCTTCAGAAGCTCTAGTTCATACTTCATTTGATGCAAAATGATTCCTTTCTCAGAGTACATAAATCTCATCCCTAGAAAGAAAGTCATTTTTCCAAGATCTGTCATCTCAAATGCATTCATCAGAACTTTCTTGAACTCTGTTATCTCTTGTTCAGAACTTCTTGTGAGTAATATGTCATCAACATACAAACAGACCAGAATCATATTACCTTCTGAAGTATGCTGAACATAAACACCATACTCCACCATCTCACACTTCTGAAACCCTTATTCCTTGAAAAACGAATCAATCTTCAAATTCCAAGCTCTGGGCGCTTGCTTCAATCCATACAAGGCTTTGTGTAATTTGAACACCATCCCTTCCTAATTCTTTTTCTCAAATCTAGGAGGTTGTGATACGTATACCTCTTCTTGTAATGGACCATCCAGAAATTCATATTTTATATCTAAATACATCAGAGGCCAATTCCTGTTAGCAGCTATTGCAATCACTAGTCTGATTGTTTCATGTCTTGCTACAGGTTAAAACACTTCAAAGTAATCCAGCTCAGACTTCTATAGAAAGCCTCTTGCTACTAATCTTGCTTTGTGTTTTCCAATTGATCCATCTGGTTTTAGCTTCTGCTTGAAAACCCAGCTGACGCTGATGGCTTTCTTGCCTTTTGGAAGTTCTATCAGCTTCCAAGTCTTATTTCTCTCTATAGCATCAAGTTCTTCTTTCATGGCCTGCAACCAAACTTGCTGCTTAAGAGCCTCTTTCGTACTCACGGGTTCAGAGTCTACTAACATTGCACACTGAATAACTTCTCCTTCAGAGTCTACTTCAGTGTCTTGCAACATGTCAAACTCTGTAAATCTTCTTTGGATGCTTCTGACTCTTTGTTGCCTCTGAACTAGACCTTCAGAACTTTCCCTTTCAGAAGCACTTGCTTCAGAAAATGGACTTTCTCCAGAACCTTGACTGTCTTCAGAGTCTGGATCACCATCGGAGTTAGAGTCAGAATCATCTTCTCCTTATGTATCTTCTTCAGAGTCAGAGTCTTTACCAGCTTCAAAAAGATGTGTTTTTTACTTTTCTTCAAGAGTTCTCTCATCAGAGTCAGGACGAGACCTTTCCCAAATCCAAACTTCTGATTCCTTTACAATGACGTCTCTGCTGAACTCAACTTTGTTAGTTTCTGGACAATAAAGTTTGTACGAACCTGTATTGGGGTATCCCACCAGCAACATCACTTTACTTCTATCATCTAACTTCTGTCTTCTGGCTTCTGGGACATGTTTATAACATACAGAACCAAACACCTTCAGATGACTAACACTTTTCTTATCTCCAGTCCACTTCTAAATAGGAACTATTTCCTTCAATTTCTTTGTTGGACATTTGTTGAGCACGTGCAGTTGCAACAGCTTCTCCCCACAGAGTATGAGGAAGCTTCTCCTCTTTCAACATGCTTTTCACCATATCAAGCAAAGTACAGTTTCTTCTTTCAGCAAGACCATTGTGTTGAGGAGTATAGGGAGCGGTAACCTCATGCTCAATTCCATTATCCTCACAGAAACTTCTGAATTATATGGAGTTATACTCACCACCACCATCAGTTCTAAGAATCTTCAGAGTCTGGCCACTCTGATTCTCAGCCTTCAGTCTGAACTTCTTGAATTCAGCAAACACCTCGTGTTTGAACTTTATGAGATATACCCATGTCATTCTGGTGAACTCATTAACAAATGACACAAAATATTTATTCCCTCCAGTCGATGCTACTGGAAAAGGACCGCACACATTAGAATGCACTACTCCCAAGGCATGTTTTGCTCTTTGAACTACTTCTGATGCAAATGGTAATCGTGGTTGCTTCCCTTCTATGCATACCTTGCATGAATTTTCAGGCTTCTTGATTGTAGGAATTCCATGTACCAGATTCTTTAATTTCAGATTCCCTAAACTTCTGAAATTCAGATGACCAAATCTTCTGTGCCACAGCTCACTCTCCTTGAAAACACTTGTTGCACTAAGACATTCAGATTCTGCAGTTCTAACATTCACCTTAAATGTTCTGTTCGTTCCCTATTTTGACTCCATAATCATATTCTGATTACAGTCATATAGCTTCAGAAGATTGTCCTTCATGGTAACTGAAAAACCTTTCTCAATCAGTTGTCCCACACTCATCAGATTGCTTTTCATACCAGGTACATACCATACATTCTGGATCACTGCTGCTTTCCCATTGTTTAGAATGATTCTGACATTTTCCATACCTTCTGCATTGAGGTATTTATCATCAGCACATCTGATCTTTGTACTCTTCCCAGAGTCAAAATTAACCAACCACTTCTTGTTTCCAGTAAGATGGTTTGAACACACTGTGTCCATATACCACCATTCTGATGAATTCAGATCATCAGGTTCAAAATCCAACAATAGCTCAGGTTCATCATCAGACTCTCCTCTTGATATATTTGCTTCTTCTGACTTCTTTTCTTTGTTGGACCGGCAATCTCTGGCATAGTGACCAAAGTTCTTGCAATAGTAACACTAAACATTCTTCTTATCAGACTTCTCCTTTCCCTTCTGGATATTCTTCTGCCTATCAGAGTTTGAAGCTTCTGACCTTTGACCACCATTAGTTTTCTTCTTGGCTTCTGACCAAGTCTGCTTCTGATGCTTCTTACCAGAAGTTACCTTTAGAGCCTGCTGCTCTACTTTCCTCTCAGAAGTTCTTGCAGTCATGCGCAACTCATACGCCTCTAGACTACTTTGCAGCTCTTCTTCTCTCATGGTGCTCAGATCTTTGAAATGTTAAATTGCTACCACAATGTAATCAAACTGAGAAGTTAAATATCTCAAGATCTTCTCAATAATTACTTATTCAGACAGAGTTTCTCCACAAGCTTTCATCTCATTAGTGATCAGAATCACTCTAGATATGTATTCATAAACCTTCTCGTTGTCCTTCATTTGAGATTCTCATATTGCTTTATGAGATACTGAAGCTTCACCTTCTTCACTGATGCGTCACCACCATAACATCTGATCAGTGTGTCCCACGCAGCCTTTGTTGTTTCAGAATCAATAATTTTTTCAAACACATTAGCATCCACACATTGATGGATGTAGAACAACGCCTTCTGATCTTTCTTCCTTAGCGTCTTCTGTGCTACCTTTTGTGCCTCTGTTGCATCTTCTTCTAACAGATTATAGCCATCGGTGACAAGATCTAACATATCTTGAGAACCAAATAACACGCGCATCTGGATCTTCCAACGATTCCAGTTTTTGCCATCAAATACTGGAAGCTTGGAATGGATATCACCGTCGTTTCCGTTCATCTTCTACCTTGTGCAATTTACGCAGAAACTCGATAAAAAACAATGTTTCCCAAATCCCATAATTTCTATCAATGAAACAATATTTCTCAAATTCCAGAGCTTCTAACCAGGAGCTCTAGATACCAATTATTGGTGCACGAGGAAGAGATAAAAGGCAAAAGAAATATATTTACTGACAGCTTCAAAATAAGGATTTACAATGAATTACAATAACCTACTCCACTAGGCTATTTATACATAAAAATTAAATCTAAAATATATCTTCTAACAAAGATTAAACAATCTAAAAGATATTCCTAAATATAAATTAATATCTATTTAATTATAAAATCTAAATTAATTCTAACAGCTAAAAGCTTTAGATGATGCACCTCATAAAAATATGGAATTGGGTTCTCTTCCATGACTTAACTATCCAGTTAAATCTAAACCATTGATATATATATATATATATATATATATATATATATATATATATATATATATATATATATATATATATATATATATATATATATATATATATATATATATATATATATATATATATATATATATATATATATATATATATATATATATATATATATATATATATATATATATATATATATATATATATATATATATATATATATATATATATATATATCAAAATAAATGGTTTTCAGCAATAATAATCAATAAGCAAAAATATGACAGAATGAGACGAAAAAAGACAAAGTTTGTTTATCCAGTTTGATTAAAAGATCTATGTATAGGGAGAGAATAGCTCTCCAATTCACTATACTCAGAAAAAGGTGAAAATTTTGTTTACACAATTCGATCAAATAACTTATGTCTGGGAGAGAGAGCAACATTTTAATTCACTATACTCAAAAAGTTGTTACAAGAGATTACAAATGAATTACGAAAAAATAGCATTCACTTTTAGAGTTCCCTTCCAAAAACAAATTCTGAAGACTCCCAAGAACAAACATCTATTTTCTACCCCAAGTATTTCCCAACCTCTCTAACTCTCAACTCAAATCGAAGGTAACAATAAGTATTGACTTACCATACTAGATAAGTCTAAAAAAATTTCCTTAATTTCTAAATTTGTATTTCTTCTTTTTTCTCTAAAGCTCTAAAATTGTCACATTATAATAACAGAATATATACATATTTGTAATTACTAAAATCTAACAAATCTAACCTCTCGATAACAAATCCAAAACATATATTATTAATTGTTAAATAAAATATATTATTATAATATTATAATATCTCTTAAAATATTATAAATATATATCTTATAATATCTCTTAGAATATTATAAATATATATCTTATAATATCTTTTAGAATATTATAAATACCTTATAATATATTTTTATATTAATTTATATGATCTTTAAATAAATATAAAATATTCTAACATTAACAAACGGATCCATGAATCGAACTAACTAAACTCAATACTCATGAACCGTTTGGACCAGATAAAGTTTCGACTTTTTGATTTTTGACAATTTTAAAATATATTTTCTTTCTCTTCATCACTCAAAGGTTTTAAGGCATATTTCAATAAAACTGATTAAATGTTAATGGATATCATCATCTACACTAGACAAAATCTAGTGAGAATTCCATGAGAGGCAATTCATTCCCTAAAAATATATTCCTATTTACATAGTTTTCTTAAAAGTTGTTTTTGGCCGAACACATGCCTAAGAGCGGTAAAGACCAAACATGATAAAGTTTAGTCTAAGACGCTAAGTGTGTGTTTTAATTGACGGTAGACATAATTGATTTTGACATAATTTAACTTTGTAGAATTGATTTTAACATAATTGGGTTTAGCATAATTTATTTATGTTTGAATACATTTATGTAAAAGTAAGTTGAACAACAAATTTTAGTGTGAAAATCACATTCAAACTCGGAAACTATAAACTCTAGCTTCAAATAGAATTAATATTAGAGGTTGAACAATTCTACTTTAGAAGAACCAAACACCTCAAAATCACTCCAAAATCAATTCTACACCTCTAGAATTGTTTTTGCCTCTTCCAAAAGCCAAACTAAACATGCTAAGATATTGATGTCTCAGAGCGCTCTCCATTGTTAGATATAATCAGATGGCCTCTCACGTAAGATGCCAAATTATGTGGGGACGAATCTAACTATCCACACTATATAAACTCTAACATGTGCCATTTTAGCTATTCTCTCATTCATACACTCACCCTATTTTCTCACTTATCCACTAACTAAGACGTTAATCTTACGTTTCCACCCTTGTCCGTCGTATCGAAAGCGCACTCCACCACATCAGAACCAAAGTACAATGGATCTCCATATATTTCTGTTCCATTACATAAGAGTGGCGCCGAATATGGAAATCGACTGTTTTTTTTATTTCCACAATCATCTTCTCAAATCCCAAAGTCACAAATCGTTACCGTGATCTCGATGTGAAGAAGGCGAAGATGTCTGATCCACCTGTTAAAGTCACCACAAATCTATTAACTCTAAGATCACCCTCTTACCTTGCCATCTCTTTGATTGATGGTGGGTTATTTATCAAGAAAGAGGAAAATGAAAAGCATCCACCACAAAAATCTTAAAGATTATTGGTGCTAACTATGAAGCAAGAAGATGACATACATATCTTTGGGTGTTAGATTCATGGATTTAGATTGGAAGCAATTTTACTAAAACATGGTTCACGTCAAAATGTTTTGTGAGATGTCCTAATATGTTAGTCAGTCTACATTGAAGACAGATGTTCTGACAGATATTGTGACATGTTGTACCAGAACATCAGTACAGGAAGTTATTATTCTTGACAAATTTGATTTGATTTTATGAGATTCCTTTTGAATATATCTCAGTTATTTGTGCAGGTAAATAAGATTTAATATGGAACAATTGATTTAATCTCCAACTATACTTAAGTTTCTAAAATTGGATGTTGAGACAATTTAGGAAAATTGATGTTTCGTTCCAAGATTTATGGAGATTTCTCTGCATAATTAGTGCAGCCCTCAGCTTGTGGATCAAGAAGTTTCTGGGTGAAGATTTAGAAGACCATGGACTGCTGAGGAGTATATAAAGAGAAACTTAAACCTAATGTATTTTGGCTTTCACAATTAAAAAAAGGAAGCTTAGAGTCTTAGGTTTGAGAGTCATTTTACCTTGTTTGTTTGTGTGTCATCCATGTATCTTTTGATATGTTGAGGTTGAATGATTGTTTATTGTTACTTTTTTATCACTCATGAGATTTTAAGCAAAGAGTTGATTGAGTGTCAAGTTATTGTTCTTGGTTAAAAGATTTTAAGCAAAACTAAGTATTTTAATTGGAAGTGTGTTCTTTTGTTTTTGGTATTTATCACTGAGGTGATTGTGGGAAGTGAGAAGAGGGTCTCATATCTAGAAGGTTTCTAGGTAGGAGTTGCACAAGGTAATTATTAGGTGATAATTTATAAACTAGGGTTGTTTAGATTTGAACTAATACTATTATAGTGAATTTCCTCCCTGGCTTGGATGCTCTCAGAGTAGGTGATGTTGCACTGAACTGGGTTAACAATTTACTGTGTTATTTATGTTCTGCAATTTACTTTATGCATAATGAATATCTTCTGTAAATTGTTTTTATCAACAACATGATGTCCTAACATTTGTCTTGACATTGTGTTTAGTGTTGAGATATCAGTCTTGACATTTGTTTTTAAAAGTGCCTGAATTTCAATTTGTATCAGAGCAGGCACCCTGTTCTATTTTTGGGTGAGTTACAGGGAGATAATTTTCTAGTACTATGTGACTATTGGATGGTAGCTTTCTTGAAATCAATAGACAGCACAACTTGGAAATATCTCATCAAATTGGATGCTTAAGAAAAGATTTCAGAAGAAAAACTTGTCACGAAGATACTAAGGTCTCTTCCCAAGAGATTTGACATGAAAGTGACTGCCATTGAAGAAGCTCAAGACATCAACATCATGAGAATAGATGAACTTGTTGGGTCACTTTAATTTTTAGAGGTGACTATAAAATTACAGATCTGAAAAGAAGAATAAGAGTTTAGCTTTTGTCTCCAACTCTATAGATGAAGAGGATCAATGTGACCTGGACTCTGATGAAGGGTTATCCAATTCTATTGTCTTACTTGGGAAGCAATTCAACCAGGTATTGAGGAGATTGGATAAAAGGTCAAGACCAAATTTCAAGAACATAGGGCCTGACATCAGCAAGAACTATGATGATCATAGAAAAGCTGAAACAGTATAAAAATACAACCAAAGTAAAGGCATTAAGTGTCGTGAATGTAAATGCTTTGGCCATATTAGAGTAGAGTGCCATGTCTATCTCAAGAAATAGCTTAAGGGGATTTATATTTCCTGGTCTGATGAGGGTAGTGATCCTAATGATCAATCTACCAAGACTGTTACTGCCTTAAAGGTGGGCCTCTTATGTAGAACCTTGTGATAAAGAAATATAGTCTGATGTGTTGGCTGCCTCTTTCAAAGAATTGTGCATCAAAAGTGATGAAGTTTATCAACAAGAAGAAAGACATAAGGTAACTATTTCTTAACTACAGGTTGGAAAGAAAGAATTTTTTGTCTACCATCTTTAACCTGGAGATTGAAGTGACTTTATTCACTTCCAAACTTGAAACATGATCAAGCTTGTGAGGATGTTAAACAAATGGTTCTAATATCTTGGGTAAGAATATTCAAGATGGGAAGATGACTGGAAACCTAAAAGGAATAAGGTTTGATTATTAAGGCTCTAACAAGAAAGGAAAATATCTAATGACAAACCTTGGTTCCTCTAAAAGGCAGGTCGAGTCAATGATGTCAAACAAAATGTCTCGACATCGTGCTATACATCAAAATACTTAAGCTAAAAGTGGGTTCTTGCACTGAAGTTATCACTTCTATGGTAAAGTTGGTCATATCAAGTCCCTCTGTATCAAATTAAATGGCTATCCCAAAGTCCAACTCAACCTAAGGTTGACTAAGAAGTGGTCAAAACTAGGAAGGTATGAAAATACAAGGAAAGTGATGATTGTCTTATTGCTCCTCCTCTCTTAGAGCATCAACAAAATAAGATTGATTCTCTGACAGTGGTTGTTCCAGACACATGACTGGAGTAAAGAAGTTTCTGGTAAACATTTAGTCTTATTTTACCAGTTATGTTACTTTAAGTGGTGGTGCTAAAATTAAAATTTAGGGTCTTAATAAACTGGAATGTTCAGGATTTCCTAGTATTGATGATGTTCTCATTATTAAAGGTCTGACAACAAATTTAATAAGCATGAGTCAGTTGTGTCATCAAGATCTAAAAAGAAATTTCACTAAGGGAGAAGGTTTGGTCACTAATGGGAAGAATGAATTTCTGGTGAGGAGAGTTAAGTCCAAAGACAATTTCTATTTGTGGGTACCACTAGAATCTGCTTAATCATCCACATGATTAATGCCCAAGAAAGATGAAGTCAAGATGTCACACCAGATGTTGCATCGTTAGACTACTTCCAAAGTTCTATAATTTACTCTTTGGGTCTAATGAGGCCAATGCAAGGTGTGGGTCTTGGTGAAAAGAGAATGTTTATATGGTTGTTAATGGTTATTTCTTTTCATCTGGGTAATCTATGGAAAAGAAAAATAAGATATATTTTAGGACTTCAAAGGTCTTTATCAACTCCTTCAGGGAAAACATAAGGGAAAGATGGGTCCCAAAAGGGATAAAAGGATATAGAGATGTTAACTCCCGAACCAAAGTCAATGTTTCAATCACTAAGAAAGAGACTGATGTTGAAGAAAATGTTGGAACATCATCTTAGTTATCTGATACTTCAGAAAATAAGGTAGACTCTGAAGATCTAGTAGGCACTGAATCAGAGAGCTCTCAATCCAACAAAGTTTCCTCTTGAGTTCAGAGAAAATTTATCCAAAGGAATTCATTTTTTTAAAAGACCTCTTCTATATTCAGAAATGTAATATCTAATTATATTTTTATCTCAAGTTTTGTATTCAAATTAAAGGAGATCTTGAATGGTGAAGTTTGGAGGAAAGATATTGGAACAAAAGAAATTCACAAGAATAATTCTATTGGATATATTGTGTTTCTTCTTGGGAAAATAATCTTGTCTCTTGAATCAGCAATAAGATAGCTTATGTATCTTGGTATTCCTCTTTAGTTAAGTATGCTGCTGAAAGAAGTTGTTGATCTAAATTGATTTGGATGCTCAAAGAACAAAATGTCAAAAAGGATGTCATGACATTATACTGTGGCAAGTTGGTTACAATCAGTATATTCAAGGATTTCAGTCTTCTCAGCCGGACAAAGCTCATTGATATTGATCACCTCTTTGTCAGGGGTCTTTCTACAGGCTAAATTGTTACTCATAAGCTTGGGACTTCTGAGAATCTACTGAGAGATATAGTTTT
Organism: Vicia faba; assembly: GCA_948472305.1. NCBI lineage: Eukaryota > Viridiplantae > Streptophyta > Magnoliopsida > Fabales > Fabaceae > Vicia > Vicia faba. Next base: position 766,557,738 of record OX451740.1, on the reverse strand, counting down.
TTTTTTACTTTGGATGCAATATTTTGAGAATTTGAGGCATGATTTGGGCATTTATATTGCTGAAGTGTTATTGCATTTATAGATTGGGAAGCTTGCTAACAATATTTTCTCTCCCTTTCATCTAGTGGTGCATGCAAATTCAGGTAAAATATTATTTTATGTCAAACCAGATATGGTTATCTCTGACCAAGGCAATGTCAGTTCAAATGTTGTGAGAATCCCCAGCAGTCAAAACTTGGGAAGAGATAAAGAAGAACAAGATATTGTATCTCTCATATAGTAAGGGGTGCACTGTTAATGAGAATGATTACACTTCTTTCAAAATTTTCTCCTAGGTTGGTCAATCGTTACAAGCAAGGTTATTCTTCTCTATTTTCCTCAAAACTTTATTGCTTCTCCCTTATCTCAAGTTGTGTTTCAACATGATTCAATCTTCCAAAAAGGTTCATTTGCTGGAAGCCAAGTCAGGAAATAAGGCTAAGAGCACTAATTCAAATAAGGTTGAATCCAAGGTGGAAACATTTGTCGGATCATCTACTGGAGCATCTGTGACAGGCAAAAAATCAGTAACAAAGATGAAGCCCTTCAAGAAAAATTCATGTTCAATTGCATGACTCTGTCTCGGATGGTGATGAATATTGGATTGCTTACGTTGACTCAGTGGTTTGTTTGAATAGCTAGTTTTAAATATAACAATTTTCTTTTAATGTTATTTGTTGGTTGGATCTGTAATAACCTCTTAACATTATCTATAGGTTATGGAACTATCTGGATCTATGTTAATTAGATATGGTTGTTCTGAGAATCCGATATGATCAACTACTATTATGTGTTTCCATCAATGAATTTATGGTTACATCTGCTTTGTGTTTCCACCCATGAATGTTTCTTTCCATTGTTATTTTGTGCTTCAATCTGTGTTTATGCTTGTATGCATTATGTGCTTCCATTTTTTATTTTACATTTACTCTATTTTTGTCAATTGTTGGCTAAAAAAGGCGAGTAAAGTGTTAGTGTATCTTTTTTGTCCTGATGTCATGTCACATGTCTTGACATATTGACTAACATTGTGATAGGAATGTACTAATGCTAAGAGAAGATTAGTCTATTGTGGTTTCTTATTGCATGCAACTATTTAGGGGGATCATTTAAATCTATCATGCTTATAGGTGTTTCTGTTGCACTTACTGTTGATATGGGGTCTATGTGTAATAATGTCAAACCACATGTTCTGACATCTTGCCTGATGTGTCTTATAGAGAATCTTGATGTGAGGCTTATTTTTTTCTGTTGCATGTGCCTTTGATGTTTGAACTTGGATAGTTCACATTTGTTAATTTGGATTTTCGGGTGATTTGGGTTTTCCCTTGAGGGGGAGGATTGATTATGTGTGACAGAGAGAGTAATGGTTATGTCTGAAGTTGCTGAGCATTGTTCTTAGAACTGAGCTCTTATGTGTGTTGGAGTTGTGTTGGAGTGATGACAGACCACATGTCTTGACATCTGACTCTTGGATCTTTTGAAGATATTCTTGTAACTGCAATGTATCTCTTACATATTTTTATGTTTGCAGTTTTGTACAAAGTTTACATGTTTTTCATGTAGCTTGTGTTTTATGAATGTGGTTTTATTCCTCTTTCCAATTTAATTGTGCTAAGGTTGTTTTAGCCAAAATTTTCCAAAGGGGAAGATTGTTAGATCTATGGTTTTAGCATTGGAAGCAATTTTTATAAAATATGGTTCACAATAAGATGTTGTGTGAGATATCCTAACATGTTGGTCAGACTATATTTAAGACAAATATTCTGACAGATGTTATTGTACCAGAACATCATTACAGGTTGTTATTATTTTTTACATATTTGATTTGATTTTGTGAGATTCCTTTTGGATATATCTCAATTATTTATGCAGATCAGGAAGGTTTAATCTGGAATAATTGATTTGATATCCAACTGTACATAAGTTTCTAAAATAGGATGTTGAGACAATTTAGGAAACTTGATGTTTTTTATTCCAAGATTTAAGGAGATCTTTCTGCATAGTTGATCCATCCCTGAGCTTGTGGATCAAGAAATATCTTGGTGAAGATTTTGAAGCCCACGGACTGCTTAGTAATATATAAAGAGAAACCTAAATCTAATGTATTTCGGCTTTCACAATTTAAAACAAATAAGGGGAAGTTTAGAGTCTTAGGTTTGAGAGTCGTTTTACCTTGTTTGTTTGTGTGTCACCCATGTATCTTTTGATACATTGAGGTAAATTGATTGTTCATTGTTAGTTGTCCATCACTCATGATCTTTTAAGCAAAGATTTGATTGAGTTTCAAGTTATTGTTCTTAGTTAAAAGCTTTTAAGTAAAACTAAGTATTTTAATTGGATGTGTGTTTTTCTGTTTTTGATATTTGTCACTGAGGTGATTGTGAGAAGTGAGTGGGGGATCTTATATCTAGAAGGTTTCTAGGTAGAAGTTGCACAAGGTAGTTATTAGGTGATAAGTTGTAAACTAGGGTTGTTTAGCTTTGAACTAATACTATCATAGTGAATTTCCTTCCTGGCTTGGATGCCCCCTGAGTAGGTGATATTGCATTGAACTGGGTTAACAATTTACTATGTTATTTATGTTCTGCAATTTACTTTTTGCATAATGTATCTCTTCTATAAATTCTTGTATTTGGAACATGATGTCTTAACATTTATCTTGACATTGTGTTTGGTGTTGAGACATCAGTCTTGACATCTATTTTTAAATTGCTAGAATTTCATAGGGTTTCAAGACTATAAGAAAGAGGATGGAGTTCCCAATGTGACGCTTCCACTAGTCGTAAATGTTACCATAATGGATCGCCTAGTGTTAGGAATCCTTATTAGCGGCGGTAGTTCTTGCGATATTATGTACTTCGACATCTTTAGGAGGTTAGGACTACGCGGGCGAGATTTTATGCAATATGAAGGCATGAATCTCCTGAACTTAATAAACTCTTCATCTCACTCATCTAGGGTTGTAGAACTACCAGTTTCAGTCGAAAAAAGAAGGGAAGAAATGACCTACAAAATTATGTACAATGTCGCTTAGAGAGACTATTCCTCGAGGAACTTGATCTAATGGATTTTATAGTTCACCTGAAGCTAAAGTATCATGAAAACTTTGGCAAATAGTTGTCATCTTAACTTATCTATGCAGAGCTCGCCTGATACATGAAATTATACTCAAGATCCTGTCAGTGGTTATTGTTGTCCCTGAAAAGAAAAGTAAGAAGACTCTGGGAATCACATACAACATGGTTGACCTCTACATGCAAGATGATGAGCTCAGATCTTCGTCGGGAGTCAAAGTGAAATCCTTGAGGCCCGTTCCAGACAGAAGCTTTGAAGTTATAAAGCTCAATGATAATCCGAAGACGTTGACTCGTATATGCCTATGGTCAAAAAAAGGCTCGTTGAATGCCTTAAAATGCATACCTATTTGTAGTTTCTCCCGAGGAGATGTAACATAGACCTCAGTGTGGCTTATCACCAATTGAATATTAACCCTTCTGTGCGTTAAATGGCACAACGAAGAAGATGACAATTCCTTGAAAAGGAAGAAATAATTATGATTATGGTCGAGGTCTACTTCACACTAACTTTATTTCTAAAGTAAGATATATTGAGTGGTTGTCTAATAATGTAATGGTCAATAAATCAACAAGGAAGTAGAGAATGTGTGTTGACTATAATGACCTCAATCGAGCATGTCTGAAAGATTTATATTCGCTCCCAAACATTGACAAACTCATAAATAATGCAGCTGACTACAGATTTTTGTCACACATATTCATGTTATGACCAAACACCCATGTTCGATGAAGACGGGGAAAAGTACCTTCATGATCAAACAAGCTAACTATCGATACAATGCCATTTTGTTTAGCTTGAATAACACATGAGAAACATACCAGGGGATGGTGAAAAAATCTTAAAAGAAGAGATAGGTGAAAAATTAAAAGTTTACTTGGATGATATAATTGTCAAGTTCATCGAAGAAGGATTACACGATGAATATTTAACCAGTATGTTCTGAAGGTTTCGACAACACATTATGAGGCTCAATCCATTGAAATGTACCTTGGAGTAAGAGTAAAAAAATTCACAGGCTTCTACTTTACAAAGAGAGGCATAAAAGTGAACTCGGATAAATGGGAAGCAGTCATCAAGATGGGAATGCTAATGATAAAAAAACAGGTAATGAAATTAAACGGGATGCTAACAACACTAAACATATTCATCTCGATGTCGGCCCAACACACATTACCATTTTATAAGTTAATAAATAAAGAAGAAAACTTTGAGTGGACTCTAGTGTGTGAGCATACGTTTATATCTCTAAAGACAACCTTATTAATCACATCGGTGTTATCCAAACTCGTGGTTGGAGAAGTTTTGTTCCTTTATCAAATTGTCTCTACTGGAGCAGTTAGTGTTGTCCTCGCATAAGAAATGGATGTTAGTCGGAGCCCGTTGTACTTCATATCTAAGTCGCTAGCTGAATATGAAACATGTTATCAAAAGATAGAGAAATTATTGTTAGCATGAGTGAATACATCCAGGAAGTTGCAATGTTATTTCTTGGTGCATGTTGTCATTGTTCGTACCGATCTACCCCTGAAACAAATCCTCCACATGCCAAATTTGGAAGGATATCTAACCAAATGGCCCATCGAGATCTTTGAGTTTGACGTCTTCTTCGAGCATGTGAAAGCGTTGAAGGCCCAATTGTTTGTAGATGTTGTAGCAGAAATGACTATGGGTGTACCTGAACCAGCTCATACATGGATCATGTTCATAGATAGGTAATGCAATAGCAAAAGAAGCGGGGTTGGTCATATTGAAAAATGAAGTCGATTTGGTGATTGAAGCGTCCCGACATTTTTGAGTTCTCCACCACCAATCACAAGGTTGAGTATGAAGCTTCCATCGCATGTATCACATTAACAGCTGAAATAGGGGCAAACAACATCAAGTTATGGACACATTTGTAGCTGGTAGTAGCACAAATAAAAAGACAGGCAAAGACCTAAAAACCCTAATGAAATAATGAGCCCACAAATCATTCTAATACGCTTTAAGAGACTCGAGATTTTCCACATGCAACACTTGAGAATGGAATAAAGACCAACATCTCTTCTAAGACGAAGATCCAAGTATACCCCTCCAACTCCTCCTATAAGGTTATTTGCGGTTCCACCAAAATGGGGATTCATGAGCCCACTACCACTTTAGGTAGAACCCTCCCTGGACTCAGAATTGTCACTAAGGACTATAAGGTTGACTAAAGGGTGAGTACCCGTCAAAGGAAAAATACCCAAAACTTTTAGGTCTACAACGCCTGTGTCAAATGAAGTGTCACTTATATCATCGTCGTTGGGTATGTCTATAATATTTGCAAGTTTAGATTGGTCATTGCTAAAAGATATAGCAAGAAGTGATTACAGTAAACAAGAGGGATAAAAATGGTACCTAAAGAAGATTGAAGATGCCAAGCTAAAATTTTAATGAAAACCGCTCGAAGCCCAGTGAACCAAATGAGTTGTGAAATTTGAAAAGAAAGGCAAACATTTAGAACAAGTCGTCACCAAAGTTTAGGGAAGGGTGAACGGAGTTGGCAAAGAAAGAAAAAGATAGTTTGCACAAAATGTAATACATAACCTAAAGGTGTCAGATCACAAGGTGTCAATCAGATGTGTTCTTAATAAATTGGCTCTTCTAAATTTAACTTTTTTTGGAATGGATGGTATTAAATAATAGACAACGTTAACTTGTGTCTTTAAAGTTCACATTAAGAGTTAAATATAAAAAAAAAAAGTTTTAGAAATTGTGCATTGATTTTATTATTTATACTTTATTATTATTATTTTCAACATAAAATTTTTTGTTTATAAATTTTTTAACATTGTGTTTTTAGAGTACAAATTAACATAACATGACCCTTAAATGATTATCGGCAAATCAATTGTATTCAAAATGTCTCGAGACAAACTACAACTCAACACACCGTCTAATTCATATTTAAAAGATTTTTCATTATTATAAGCTTCTTCAAATCATCAAGTCTTGGTTTCTTCAAGTCTTGCTTCAATAACTTTGTTAGAATATCAACCAATTACACCTCACTTTTGCAGTATTCAAGTTCTAATTTGTCATTGTTTAATTCTTTTAAAAAAATGAAATCCTTTTTCATTGCATGTTTCAAGAGAAATTAAATTCTCATCTCTAATATTATACATGACACTCCCACCCCCAAATAATGTGAAAAAGACTAAATTGTTCAGATTTAAATCAGGATTTTTCAAATTTTTAAGTGATATTAGAAATTTCGTAGACGATATAAATTTTTTTACGAAATAGTAATTTACGATATTTTTGTGAAATTTGCGGTACTTTGTATCGGGAATTTCAAAATATCCGATATTTTATACTAGAAATTTCAAAATATCCGATATTTTCATTTACCATTTATACCGGAAATTTCAAAATTTCCGGTGCGTCACATAATACCGGAATTTTTTAAATTTTCGATAATTCAAATTTTTTTGAAAAGTTACCGAAAATTTAGAGATTTCCGGTATTTTATATTTTCCTGATATTTTCTAATTTTACAGTAAGGATCAGAAGCAGAGATAGTTCTATTACGGAACGACCCACTGATAGAGTTGATGCTAAAACTCGTACTGACGAGGCACAAGCTTCAGAGCTGCGGGCTAGACGTCATCCTCCGACCAGTTCTCACCGGAAACAGATGGTTGAACAAAATGTGCAGTTTCGCGCACCCCGTCTTCGGAGTCATAGAGTATCCATTGCATATGTACAGGCTCCTAGTGAGGAGATGGAGGCTCCTAGTGTGTATTATTCAACGTTTCTTTCAAGGTGGCAAAGGATTCTGAGCCATCTGGAAGCTTGAATTCAACAGGAGGATTGTTGTCATTGTAATACACTTTTGTCTTAACCAGAAATTGAGGAAGAGATATTTTTGAGATGTATTTTCTCTATAACAAATGTCCCTATTTATACAGATGATGATGCATTGTAAACCATAAATATGTGTCGGTACAATCAGAATCATCCAAATATGTCCGGTAAATCTCAACCGTTCAAAAAATCATGTTTTTAATACTACCAAAAATTTCAAATTAATTGAAATTTCCTGTACATTGGAAATTGCAAATTACACTATCGAAAATGTAGGGTACTGGAATTTTCGTAGAGTTGTACCAAAAATTTGAGTGGTATCAGAAATTTCAATCTTTCTATCGAAAATTTTGTCCGAAAATTATGTTCAACTCATCCAAAAATAAAAGTGAATAAATTTTTTTGAAAGATACCATGTATAATTTTGAAGGTGATAGATTAAACTCTGATGTCTCAACCAACTCACGACAAACATAAATTGTTAGACCAATTATCTAAACTTAAATTACAACGCAATATTTGACGGCATTGACACTACTACCACAACCATAATGTGAGAGTTGAACCCCTCATTGCTTTTGCAGATTCAATCGTCTTATGACTAATATTCTTCAAACCATTCTTCAGTGCAAAGCACCAGTAAAACACATCTTTATTGGCATAAAAAAATTCAATACAATTATTAAAGGTCAATTTGTTTCAACTTTTAAAAAAATGATTTCTTTTCTTTATATTTTTTAAAATAGATTTTATAAAATTGTTTTTTGAAATATTACAAAAAAACTTTATAATTTCTTTATAAATTTTTTTACATAAAATTATGTAATACTATAAAAATCATTTAAAAAAAAACAAAACAAACGGGCCCTAAAGAGAAATAAGAAGATTTAAATGAACACCAAATGATACAGGGACAGAGTTGTAAAATTCTACTTAAAATGATACACCCCATGTTGCATTAAAAAGTACAGGGTTTTCATTTCTATTACAAGATGTGTTTCTGTTCTTTAATACAACTTGTTAAATTCCTTAAGTCCAAATAAACATCATGGACCAAAAGTAAAATCCAAATAAACATGTACTAGCTCAAGCGCCAACAAGTTTCTTCAGGAACTACTTGATCATGAAGATGAATCTCTATATCGCACACTTAAAATTCCTCACAAATTCTACAACTCTGCATGTAACCAAAACAACATGCAGAGCTCACGCCATTTAACTTGAAGCTTTTATAATCATGCTAGAAATGAAAGATTAGCTTTTTACACTGAAAATAGATAACAAAACACCTTGATTGGAAGTGAAAGCATCATAATTATAAACAATTAGAAGCTACTCTTTTAATACTACGGTTCATGCAAAAATGTTCACAAGGTGTTTCTTTTTTGCAACAAGTTATAACATTTTTAAGAAACAATCCACTTTGGTTCACAGTACCTCTGCAAGCTTTTCTTTTATGATTATTCCATTTTTCTTGTTTATTAGTCCAAATTCAATTGGCAAATTACTTCAGGAAAAATACTTAATAGATGTCAAACAACATGCTCATTCGAGTTAGTGACAAATCTCTGTCTGTGTGGGCTGTGATATGTTACTTCTAAATCTGATAGTATAAAACCACAAAATAAAATCACAGATTCCTATGAAATAAAAGAATATAGAGGGAGAAATTATTGAGTAACTTACACATAGGTTGTTATACTGCACAAGAAGCAGGTATTCAAAGGTTCTCCATGTCATTCATCATCCATATCTAAATAGAAGACGGCAAGTAATACAAGCCTGCAAATGGAAAGTTGGTTGAGAGGTTAACCTTCAGGCCCTTTCAGAGAAAGATAAATAGTAAGTCACGAAAAATGTTACTTAAATTAAAGATACACCAGTAAGCAGTGCAAAACTATAACATTCAATATTTTGATTATTTCAAAACGCACTCTTTCCCGTATCATAAGGCATTAGCAGTTTAACTCGTAAAACCTGACCTAACCGAACCACACTGAACCATAAACTGAACTGTTAATGGTTTGTGCCAAGCCAGACTGATATAAAGATTCGGTGCACACAGGTTGTGTTTCCGAACTGAACATGAACTACCTTAACAAAATTGAATTTTACTCTCTTTTTTACCAAACTGATTCTTTATGAACCAGACTGTACCAAATTGCTATTATTAACTGACATTATGGCTGTAAACAAACCAAAAGAAAAACTGAATATTAGGACTGTTAAAAAAAACAAAAAGTGATATGAACCGCACATCGAAAAGAACCAAACTGTGACGAAATAGTTCACAAACTCATATCATGAACTGCTCGTCACAGATCAGTTCTTTCCCATGGAGTTTTGTTTAAAACAGTCCTACAAGCTGGAAATTACTTTACATCACAAAGACTAAACTTGGTGTTGTATGAACAAAAACAAATTAACTCCCCCTGAATCAAGTTGTTTGAGTTACAAATTTAGATAAGGAAAGAGAAAGAACAAAGACTTCGAATTGTGATAATGGCTTTTACTCAAAGTTTGGGTTCTAAGCTAGCTCAAAAGTGATCATGCCTCTTGTCGATGTAGGATCATAACAGATACAAAATAGAAAATACTAAGCACTGGCATATTTATACTAATACTAGACTCTTTTAGTCCTAATTAAAATACAGAAACAAATGATGAAATATAAAAAATAAATGGAAACCAATCCTAAGATATAGTCCAAATCATTGTAAATTACTCTAACTTAGAACTTAAAGAGAATAAGATATTTTCCATATATTCTAAAACAAGTATTAATTAAACTTAAACCCAACTATAGTTAAACAATCAATGAGACGTCACTTCCCCAATCACTATGAACCAGATATCAAGATATACACATACAATATGGTAAAGGTGGAGGATGTGCTGATTTCAATTTCATAACTTCAAAAAAAATTACTGTCATTTATGAGATCCACTTGAAATCCACTACCACTTACCAGACAACTTTTTATCTAATCATGGATAGAATTCCCACTCCAACATAGATTACACGATATTACTTACTATGTACATACTAGAAATCTAGTAACTAATCCCATAATGCCATTCCGTTAAAAAATCCTACAATGCAGTTTGGGCATAAGTTAAAAATTATTGCAATCCTATAATCTTCAAAAACCATATTTTTGTAAAATTACAAATCGTTTTGTCGAGAAGGTGAGTGTAACTTTGAAGCAAATCAAAAGAAGGTGAGTTAGTTGAGTGAGTTTGGGAGGTTGCTTTCTCGTTTATGTAAAGAGAGCGTGTGCATCATCTAAAGCATGCTCGAATTTGTGAATTGAAAGTATTGGAATGGAATAGAATAAGTAACGAAGGGTCAAGGGATGCGTTTTAGTTATATTTAACTAACACAAAATAAAAACGCTTACATGAACTTTAATTGACAAAGTCTCCTTGTTTGTTTAATAGTTTTATTACAAATTGTCACGATTAAGTTATACAACATTCAATAATATGTACAGTTATACACCAAATAAAATGCATTAATTTACACCACCAAGGTCATAAAAATCAAGATTTTTACGCTTAATCGGAAAGGGGGGGAAAATTGTAAAATGTGTAATTGTAACACGATAGTAAGATTGTAAAAACTTCATGAAACTCATATATATGCATATAAAATAGCACAAAAGAAATAAATCCTTTAAACCATACTTCAAATAGTTAACTAAGCTTAAATTTATTAGGTTAAGTAAAACAACTCATACTACAAACTTATAACTCAACTTCATAAGTAAAAAAAAAACAGCTATAGCTAGTAAAAATATCAAGAAATGAACATGTAGTCCTCAAATTAAAAATGAAAATAATTTAATATATCTTGATTTGCTCAACTTCCTTCCAAAATCCACTCATCATCTGATGAAATGTCACCGAGTTTAATCTCATCATCGGATGAAATGTCACCGAGTTTGTATCTGCTTGGGTGGTCTTCTAAATTGCTTCTTCTTGGACAATTTTGCATTATGACAAAAACAAGATCATTCACGGAATCTCTTCATGCATCCTCTTTCAATTCCTTCTTAAACATGTTATTGATGATGGTTTGTTAGCTAAATCTCCTCTTCTTAAAACAATTTTTGGAGCTGTTAACCCCCTCCATTTCACTGCTTTTCATTTTTTCAGTAAATTCTAAGCTATCATCTTCAGTAGTGATTATTTTACACTCCGGTTTTAAAGCACTTTCATCCACTGAAACTCCATACTTCTAAGCAACGTCACTTCTAATTTCATGAGCATTCTTAGACTTCTTAGGCTTGTTGTTATAACTAGGAACAGGGGAGGCAGCGATCTCCCAGCAGTAGCAGCATTGAATTTGAAGCCATATGGTTAACAAAGACAGAACAAAAACAGAAAAGAACTCGGGCACAGAAGAGAACTGTCAAAAGAAGAGTAAGGATGAAACAGATGAAAAACTGGAGAAAACGAACGAGGGAGAGAAGGAAATGAAATGAACGAAGAGAGTTAAAGAGTCTGGTCGCATAGAACTGGAGAGAGTTGCAGAAATGAAGAGCTTTCACCACTGCTTTAAACTTATAATATTAGTTACTACATTCACCCCTAAATATAGTACCTTGTTGACTAAATCGCGGGAATTAAACAAATTGATAGTAGTAATAGTATTAAATTTATTGACAATTGATATTATTTTACTTGTTTACCCTTCAGGAGAGATAGTTGGTTTATTTTTCCATCATAGTATTTATTATAGAATGTAGAAAAATATATCACAATTAGGGATATGTTGGTAAATAAATAATTAATATATCTCAGAATAGCAAATTATTGAATCATGTTTACATGTGGGCCAAATACTAATGTATCTCAGAATAACAAATTATTTGGGCCACATATTACATGTATCTCAGAATAACAAATTGTTTACCATTCAGGAGTAATTTTTAATTAGTATTATAGAACAGTGGCCCAAATATCTTATTACTCAAACTTAGATGTTTAAAATAATAGGCTTCCTGCAGTATGAGTCCTAATGATTTTCCTACATTTTAATAATAAGTGGACACGAAGTTAAGCAGTAATAATGTAAACCCAAAACACGGTACAGAAGTGGTATGCTATTTTAAGGACAAACCTGAAGATAGTTATAATAACCATTGTTAGGTAAAAAGCAAGTTTGGTTATCCGAAATTTCTTCTCAGCATTGAGTACCCTAAACACTTCAGTAACATCAAGGAGATGCTGCCGCTTAACATACCTGATTAATTGAAATGGAACAATAATGAATTGACTAGAGAACATACAATTTCATATAAGTATTGAACAAAGTATTGAACAAAATTTTTTTTTTTAGTCCATTAACTAACTCTTTTTTCACATCATTATAATTTACTTTCCAATATTTAAATGTCCCTAGAATGTATTGGTAGTAATTATAGATACAGAACATAAATCAGATACTATTCAATCATGAAACTAGCTATGTTATCTTGCATGCACCATAAGTCTTGTTGTTGGCACATCCAATATGCAGGATATAAGGTATATAACAAATCAAAAGCTCAAATGCACAAACCAGTAAGACCAAATAATTCGGAGAGAAACCTTAGTGTTGGAATTTCCACCTAAATTGCGGTCCGCCCCTAGTCACCTTAATTGCAGCACTTTGGCTTGCCTTCATTGCAGCCCTAACACCTTCATTGTGTTGGCTTTGAAGGGGTGGATTTAGTCTCACATTGCTTAGAGATATGGCATGTGTTGTGTTTATAAGTGGACAATCCTAATCCTACAAGCCATTTTTGTAGGAATGAGTTAGGCTCAACCCACATTCTGAGATGGTATTGTGAAAAATAGGAATAAGAAATTTTCTGAATGTGCTTGAGTGAGTAAAGCACTTAGCAACCTTGATATTTATACACACTATATAATTAATTACATATTATGTTTACAAGGAGAAATAAATAATAGTCCAACTCCCTAAATGCATGAATCTAAATATACATGAACATAAGACTTAAATGCTCATTTTAGTGGAAAACATACAATTTATTTTTCTATTTCCAACACTCCCCTCAAGCTGGTGAATAAGTATTCTCCATTCCCAGCTTGGATACAATTCGTTCAAAATTAGTGCTACTCAATCCTTCAGTGAGAATATCTGCAAGTTGCTCTTGTGAGGACACATATGGGGTGCAAATCAGCCCACTATCAAGCTTCTCCTTAATGAAGTGTCTATCAACCTCAATATGCTTAGTTCGATCATGTTGAACTGGATTATGTGCTATATTGATAGCTGACTTATTATCACAGTAGAGCTTCATGGGTCTTTCCCATTTGATTTTCAAATCTTCTAAAATAATTTTGAGCCAAAGTAATTCACAAATGCCTTGTGCCATGGCTCGAAATTCAGCTTCTGCACTAGAACGGACTGCTACATTTTGCTTCTTACTCCTCCAAGTCAGAAGATTTCCTCCAAGAAAGGTGCAATACCCTGTAGTGGATCTTCTATCAACAATTGAACCTGCATAATCTGCATCAGTGTAGGCCTCAAGGGTTGTATTTCCATTTTTTTTGAACAAAATTCCTCTTTCTGGAGTTCCCTTAAGATACTATAGGATTCTATGAACTGCTTGTAAATGGTTTTCTTTAGGACAATGCATGAACTGACTAACCATACTTTCAGCATATGCAATATCGGGTCTAGTGTGAGACAAGTAAATTAATCTCCCAACTAGACACTGATACATTTCTTTATCTACTGCAACATCTTTTGTATTACTCAGTTTAAGATGTGGATCCATAGGAACGATCGCAGGTCTACACGTTGTTTTTCCAGTATCTTTGAGTAAATCTGTACTGTATTTTTGTTGAGATATAAAAATTCTTTTTCGGGAATGTGTCACCTCGATTCCAAAGAAGTACTTCAGCTTTCCAAGAGTTTTTATTTCAAACTCCTTAGCCAAACACTGACTCAAGATTTGTTGCTCCTTCCAATCATCTCCTGTCATTATAATGTCATCCACATATACTAACAGAACTGTTACTCCCCCTTGTGGCTAGTGTTTGATGAACAAAGTGTGATCCCCTTGACTTTGCTTGTACCCCAAAGATGTCACAACCTTAGTGAATCTTCCAAACCATGCTCGAGGTGATTGTTTTAAACCATATAATGCCTATTTCAACCTGCAAACCGTATTGTCAGACACATTTTTTTCATACCCCGGTGGTACCTGCATATAAATCTCCTCTTCGAGTTTCCCATGTAAGAAAGCATTCTTCACATCAAATTGTTGTAAATCCCAACCATAATTGGCAGCAAGTGACAAAATTACTCTCACTGTATTCATCTTCGCAACCGGAGCAAATGTCTCTGAATAGTCAATTCCATAAGTTTGTGTAAACCCTTTGGCAACCAATTTGGCTTTATATCTATTAAGATGTGGTTGGGCCTAATTCAACCCTACAAAACCGGCTTGTAGGGTGAGGATTGCCCCCACTTATAAACACATGTTCAGGCCATATATTGTCCGATGTGGGACTCTTAACACACCCCCTCACGCCCAGAACTAAACAACTGGAGCATGGAAATAAATGGTGGATGGTCCACTGGATCTTAAACGAGGCTCTAATACCATATTAAGATGTGGTTGGGCCTAATTCAACCCTACAAAACCGGCTTGTAGGGTGAGGATTGCCCCCACTTATAAACACATGTTCAGGCCATATATTGTTAATCTTAGAATGTTTGATTGGGCCTAACTCAACCCTACAAAACCGGCTTGTAGGGTGAGGATTGCCCCCATTTATAAACACATGTTCAGGCCATATATTGTCCAATGTGGGACTCTTAACACACCCCCTCACGCCCAGGACTAGACAACTGGAGCGTGGAAATTAAATGGTGGATGGCCCACTGGATCTTAAACGAGGCTCTGATACCATATTAAGATGTGGTTGGGCCTAATTCAACCCTACAAAACCGGCTTGTAGGGTGAGGATTGCCCCCACTTATAAACACATGTTCAGGCCATATATTGTCCGATGTGGGACTCTTAACAATATCTTTCGATTGATCCATCAGCCCTATATTTTACTGTGTACACCATTTGCATCCAACCGGCCTCTTTCCTTCTGGTAAAGTCACTAACTCCCAAGTTCCATTCTTCTTCAATGCGTCCATTTCGATATTCATGGCTTGCTTCCATTTTTCATCAGACAATGCCTCAGAAACATTAGTAGGTATGGAAGTAGCATTTAGGTTTGTAAGGAAGACTCTATGGGTAGGTGAGAATTTTTGAAAAGAAAGATAGTTTGAAAGGGGATATAAAGGTTGTTTGGTGCATTTTCTGGTACCTTTTCTTATAGCAATTGGAAGGTCTAGGTCATCATCTATTGTTTGAGTCATCATTTTATCTTGTAATTCAGAAGAATTAATTACCTCACTCAAAGGAGTCGAGTCAGACTCTTGAACTTGTGTCAATTCAGGAATGGCCTTTGACTTTCTCATGTAAACCAGATTCTTTCCATATCTTACATCCACTTCAAGTCCAAATTCAGCAAGTGGTGTATTTGATTGATTTGACTCAACCCCTAGCTCTTCAGCCTCAGATGGGTCTGGTACAAGTGTGTTTAACTCAGGACCAAAAAGATTGGGTTTATTTAACTCTAAAGTGGAAGAGTTAGGTGGATTTGACTCGAGACCAGAGAGATTGAGTGTATTTGACTCATGACTAGAATGACCAGATGTATTTGACTTAATACTAGACAGATTAAGTGTATTTGACTCAAGACCAGAAAGATCGAGATTTTCAACCTTATCTTCCTTAAAATTCCCCCCCTGAAGATAAGGTTGAGTGAAGTATGGTTCCTCCTCATGAAAGGTAACATCCCGCGACATGAAAAACTTTTTAGATGGAGGATGGAAACACTTATATCCCTTTTGAGTAGAGGAATACCCGACAAAAACACATCTTAGGGCTCTAGGGTCGAGTTTTTTTGTCTTGACTATGCACATGGACAAATGAGACACACCCAAAGATTCTAGGTTTAAGATTACTACTTACTGACAAATTTGGATAGAAGGAAGAAAGAACATTCATAGGACTCTTGAACCCTAATACTCTAGAGGGTAATCGATTAATAAGATATGTACTAGTGAGAATAGCCTCCCCTCATAAATATTTTTGAACATTTTGATGAAACAATAGTGTTCGGGTTGGTCTAATAGATGTCCATTTTTCCTTTCTGCAATTCCATTTTGTTGTGGTGTTTTAACACAAGACTCATGGACAATTCCCTCTTTTTGACAGAAAGAAGTAAGAACATGATTGAAGTACTCTTTTCCATTATCAGACCTAAGCCTTTTGATGTTTACTCCAAATTGATTTTTAATCATGTAGAAAAACTTTTGGAAAACAGTACTGACGTCAGACTTGTTTTGGAGTAAAAACACCCAAGTAACCCGGATACAATCGTCTATAAAAGTAACAAATCACCTAGCACCCGTTACATTTGGATTGGTTGAGGGACCCCAAACATTTAAATGAATAAGATAGAAGGGGGAGAGGCTTCTTTTGTTTTTTAATGGAAAAGGTGAACACTTATGTTTAGCAAACTCACACACATCACAATGAAGACTTTCAATATCTACCTTATTGAATAAAGACGGAAACAAAACTTTAATGACTCCAAAAGAAGGATGACCTAATCGACAATGAAAAATAAATATTTTTTCCTTTTTAGAGAGTACTGACTCTGACATAAATGAGTGGGACAAGTGACCTTTTGTACACTAATCTGGTTCTTCAAGATAGTAAAGGCCATTCTTTTCTCTAGCACGTCCAATCGTCTTTCCCGACTCATTATCTTGAAATATACAACAATCATTATGAAAAGTAACATACAGGATAAATCATTTGTAAGTTTTTGTATGGAGACAAGGTTCATGGATAGTTTTGGAACATGGAGGGTCCTTTTTAGGGTTATAGAATGATTTATTTGGATATCTCCAATGTCCGCTACAGTTACAAGAGTACCATCTGCAGTAGAAATCTTTTTATTACTGGGACAAGGGGAATATGTGGAGAATTGTTTCGAAGAGGGTGTCATGTGGTCTGTGGCTCCTGAATCTAATATCCAAAATAAACAAGAAGGTGTTTCTGAGACATGAAATCCAAATGAGAGTGGAAACTTACCAGAATACGCTACACTGCAATTACCTGATGACTTTTCCATACTATTGATCGTGAAGGAGCAACAACCAAATATTTATGTATAAGATACCAAAGAAAATAAGATTCGATGAAGAAATCAACCCTGAAAATATAGGGACAGCGGCTGGAACTGTGCAGAAAGTGGCTGAAACAGCAGTTGGAACTGTGCAGGCAGCGGCTGAAAAATGTGCAGAGCGGTACCGGCGGCTACAGAAAACTGTACGGATAGCTACCGGAAAAGTATAGATAGCGTTTAATTGGAAAAACTTGACAGCATGTGTTGCCCAGTCAAGATTGAAGTGTTCTAACAGCATAAAAATACCCAGTCAAATTTCTAAAGAATGATTAGCGAAAGTAGAGTCTCCTAGATTAGGAGCTCTGATGCCATGTGAAAAATAGGAATAAGAAATTTTCTGAATGTGCTTGAGTGAGTAAAGCACTCAGCAACCTTGATATTTATACACACTATATAATTAATTACATATTATATTTACAAGGAGAAATAAATAATAGTCCAATTCCCTAAATACATGAATCTAAATATACATGAACCTAAGACTTAAATGCTCATTTTAGTGGGAAACATACAATTTATTTTTCTATTTCCAACAGGTATTAGAGTCTATCCTAGATTCATTGTTGGGCTTTCTGTGAGGGGGTGTGTTGGAATTTCCGCCTTAATTGCGGTCCGCACCAAGTCACCTTAAATGCGGCATTTTGGCTTGTCTTCATTGCAGCCCTAACACCTTCGTTGTGTTGGCTTTGAAGGGGTGGATTTAGTCTCACATTGTTTAGAAATATGACTTGTGATGTGTTTATAAGTGGGGACAATCCTCACCATACAAGTCGGTTTTTAGTTTTGTAGAGATGAGTTAGGTCCAACTTAAATTCCGAGACTTAGTATAGCCAAAACAAGAGTTTATAGAATTTCATCTAACTGGTCCGCATAAATTTCAAGAAAGGCACTCTCCAATTACAATTGAGTTCCGAAATCTAACTCTCCCATCCCTCCAATTACTATTTATAATTTTATTTTACTAACAAAATTAGTTATTCTTCCGTTACAACTTACAACTGTAACTACTACGTATAATTTTGCTTTACAAACAAAATTAGTTACTCATTTGTTAGTTGGTACAACTGTAACAATTATAGTTAGTAGTTACAAGCTTAATTCCTACTTTTCCCTTCCTAACACACACCCTACTAAAACCATGTCTCCTAACAATACTCTCCCCTAGAACTTTCACCTTGTCCTCGAGGGGAAATGAAGGAAATGCTGCTTGTAAGCTATCCATGCTTTCCCATGAATTGTCACATCTTAACATGCCTCCTATCAGGTGGTAGCCCTTCCAACTTCTGAAAAAGATCTTCAAACTCCTGCAACACTGCTGCAACAGGGTTTGCAATGCTATTCTTTCCATTGCTGCCCTCTTGTAAAATTCTGCAATCTTCCATAAAGGCTTCTGTGGTGTTTTCCCACTCCTCCACCAATTGTTCAGATGACATTTCACCCAAAAAATCATACTCGACCCCATTCTTCTTGATTCTCAATTTAAAATTCTTGAAGTTGGTTTTAATGTCTACAAGACTCCAACCATTCCATTCCCAGTAACCATCTTCTCCAAAGAAATCAACCACAACCAATTCCTTGTAATTTGATCTCCACACCTTTACACACACCCCTTACTGATTTTTTTTCTCCATTTCCCACCTTGACCCAATAAGGCATTGGAGTCTCTGCCCTTGGGCCCTATTTCTCCATCATCTTAGAAGAAATAAAATTATGAGAAGTTCCACTATCTATTAACACCAGAACCTTTTGTTCCTCCAACTCCCCACTTTTTAAAAGACTTTTTTATAGTAATTCCTGCTGAACTACACAAATCTAAATTTTTTATGTGCTTCCCATACAACTTCCTCCTCCTTGAATACCTTTGAATCTTCCATGTCACTGTTTTCTTCTATCACCAGCATCCGAAAATGTTTATTCTTGCATACATGATTTGTAGAGAATTTCTCATCACAAGTGAAACAGTTCTTTTCTTCTTTTTTCCATAACTTCTTCACTAGATAAAGACTTTTGGGATGAATCCTTACCTCCTTTATGTTCTCCTGACGCACTTTTTGTTTGATCTCCATTGACATAATTGATTTGATTGCTCCCTGGTTCTTCTTTTCAATTTCTAAACCCATCACATTTGTTGAAAGTCAGATTCATGTTTCCAGCAATTCCCTCCGGCTTTGCCCAGACTCAATTTCTCCTCAGCCAGTAGAGCCACATCCATCATTTTGCAAAATCTTTGGGTCTTTGCAGCCTCACTTCAACCTTAATTTCCTCCCTCAATCCATTAGAGAACATTCCTCAGATGAGTTTTGGATCTTGGATCTTCAAATTCCTAGAAAGAGCTTCAAAACTCCTTCGAAATTCCCACACCGTGCCTTCTTGTTTCGGCTCCAACAATACATCACCTCCACCGCATTCGAAACCACTATGGGTTGAATCCTTCTAAGCATGGCATTATTGAATTCGCACCAATTGGGTGTTGTAGTGCTTGCCTCTCACCACGGCATCCATGTGAGAGCTTCTCCCTCCATCGCCATCAATGCAGTGTCAAGCTTGTCCTCCTCAAGCAGTTGCCTAAATTGAAAAATAACGTTCAATTTTTCCAACCCAGTCTGGTGCGTCTTCTCCAATAAAAGGCAATAATTCCACCTTGTGATACCTTCTTTATGGTGCACTTTGTGTGGATCAACTCGCATTTCCAAGTCCGTCATTGGCATCCCCATAATTGTTCCCCCCACCACCGTTAGTAGTTTTGGGGTTTGAAGTCATCGTTGGGTCCCTTTAGTGCTGGTTCCCCATGATGAGCGTCTCCATCACTTCAAGAATCTCTGTCTTTATCGTATCCATTCTTGCTTCCACCTCCTGAAACCGCCGTTCCACTTCCTCTGGTCACAGCTCCATTGTGATGGAGTTTATGTTCTTGTGCACCATAAGTCACTCTAAGATCGTGTTGCTCTGATACCAGTTGAAAGGTCTGGTACAAGGGAAGAAGGTAAGAATTATCTAGGAATTAAGAGTATGCAATAAACTGGCTGATTCAAGAAAGCCATTCTCCAATTACAATTGAGTTTCAAAAACTAACTCTCCCTTCCCTCCAATTACTATTTATAATTCTGTTTTACTAACATAATTAGTTATTCTTCTATTACAACTGTAACTATTATGCATAATTCTGTTTTACTAACAGAATTAGTTACTCATTTGTTACTACAGTAATAATTATAGTTATAAGCTAAATTCCAACTTTTACCCTTCCTAACATACACCCTACTAACAGCATGTCTACTAACATAAATAATCCAACACTTTAAAAGAAGAAGAAAATTAAAATGTATTATCTGCAAACGAAGTTTCAATAGATCCTGATGGAAATAAAGAGAAGATAAAACAAAGTAGATTCAGGCTTGTAATTTATGCAAGATAAAAAACAAAAAATCTCAAAAACTTGTTAGGTTCACGTTTACAATTTTCAAAGCAAAATCTGGCACTAGCAACCTGCGAGCCTTAGCTTAAGTAGTACTGAGACTCTTTGGATTGGAATTGGGAGAGTACTAAAATTGAATCTCTTTGAAAAGCTTTATCCACACTTTTTAGTTACACACTCTTTTTCTCGCACAAAGCTTAGAGCTACTAATTTGGACAAACTTTGTTACAAATACTTAGAAAAAGGATATTACGTGAATCTCCAAATAACAGATGAGTTTTTAAAACCAATAATTTGTTGTATAAGTTAAAACGAACTTCGACGTCTCAATATTTCCAGTCATGTTAGACAAGCAATCTAGTTCAAAAGTAAAATGATATTAAAGAAAACACATACAAAGAACACACGATGTTTGATCAGGAAGTTCGGCCAATCGTGTCTACCTCTATGACTACAAACTCAGCTTAAGGTCTACAGAGTACAACCCTAAACCATACTCTCGAATGACCACCCACTTATCAGTAACTATGAGTCACACCCAACAATGTTGAAACTTGTCCATAAACACATATGTGCTTAAGTGATAACTACTTTTTCAACTTATTTTAACTAACAGTTTTAGAAGCTAATCCAAACTTGACCTAAGCAATGCAGAAATAACCATTATATAATGCATTGAATCAATATAACTAGAGCAGCAGAAGTCCACAACACATTATTGAGTTTCTGTTAAAAAAATGTACTTACAGCACCCCATGATAGGAAGCAAGTGGAAGCATAAGAAGAAACATGAACCAGTGACCCGTAAAGAGAAAGAGAGCGCAAAACAATCCCTGAGCAATAAACTCAGGAACCACATAGTAATTGATCCGAGACGAAGCATCATAAGGGTTTATATAATCAGCTTCTAAGTCAGATAACATCAAAACCTAAAAACCCCAAAAGGGGGAAGAAATAAAAACATGGATTGAAGTTAAATTGAATATCAGTATGAAGAAGAAAAAATCCTCTTTTTGTATTGAATGAGGAGGAAATTGAAAAAGTGAAAAACCTGGTAGAAAGCGGAGGCCAAAAGGGCAACATTGAGAGGGAAACAAATGAGAAGCCAGAAGAACAAATCGAAAGGCATTGATTAAGAGAGTTGGGTTGAGTGGTGAAATTGGAGAGGGTTGAAGTTGACTATCAATGACTGACTTGTTTCAACATTGTATACATTGGTCAGTTGGTGAACTTGGTGTGGGAAATTATTAGTATAGTAAATTAAAAGTAGACATTTTATTACATCTCATCTCCTTTTGACTTTGTTTTGATAAAAATTATAAAAAAATAAAAAAATAAAAAGCAAAGGAAACCTAAACTATTTTTAAGGTTTTGATCAATATAATCCTTAAAAAAAGTTTTAATAGGAAAAAAATTTAAAATTTTATTATAATGAAAAATAATTATGACAGTCACTTCCAAAATTATTTAAATACAAAAAACGAAACTTTAATGGGTTTTTAATCTAAAACAAAAATAAAAAAATTATAAAAAAAAATCTAAAGCGTTTTTAATCCAAAAAAACAAAATAAAATAGAAATTTGTTGAAAATATTAAAATGTTATTGTTCTGTACTTTTTTAATCAAGTAAACATTTAACTGATTTAAGAAATTGGATACAAAATACAGAATTGTATTTTTTCATGGACCATTGTCATTTTAAATTATTGTAAATTTTCATGGAACATCACAAACTTATGCATCTATTCTTAGAGGTTTCTTAGAATGTATTTAAGGCAAAATTCATTAATTTTCAAATTACCTCTTTCATACATTTCAAATTATTTAAAGAGTTTCATTCAAATTATTCATAAAATTCAAATTCATTTCAAGTGTTAATACAACTTTAACAATGAAACTTTGTGCATAGCTTTCATATTATTTAAAGAGTTTCATTCAAATATTATGAAAATTAATTCAAAAAGATTGTGTATATTCTAAATTTGTATTGAAACTAATTCAAAAATATTTCATATATTCAAATTTTGTTTTTATCACAAGTGTTTGGTGACAATTGTTTGTGACACAGAAAGTGGTGTGCTAAAAAGTTTTTGTAATAGAAAATTGTATGTTTTCTAAGTGTTATAAACAAAAAGTAGTGTACTTTCTAGTGTATGTGAGAATCATCATAGTGTTTGGCGATTTTGGAAAAGGTCCTTTGATTTGGGGAGATTCAGAGTCTACCATATGTTTAGTGTTTATGTTAGAAGATTGTAAGTGAGGTTTTGGTGTGAGACTTGTACAAATATCTATCATAGTGGAAAATCCTTCAAGGTGTGAAGGGACTAGATGCATCTTTGATTGATAAGAGGAACTAGTATAAATATCTTATGTTCATTTATTTTTCTGCACTTTATATTCCTAAGAACATATAATTTTCATATCCAAAGAAAATTAAGAACCTAACGCAAAATCGAGAAAAATCAAGAAACCATAATTCATCCTCTCTTAGGTTGCATCTCATAGTTACATTCAGCATCAAATAAGGTTAAGCCAACTTTCTCCTCGATCCTGGTAGATATGGCTTCCGCAAAACTGTTCTTAGAAGATTGTGGTAGCTCTAACAAACCACCATATTTTGTTGGTGAATACTGTGATTTATGGAAAATTTGTATGCAAATGTATTTTTAAGCACAAGGGGATGAAATATGAAATGTTGTCAAAGACAGACCATTCATTCCTACAAATGTCA
Source organism: Vicia faba (assembly GCA_948472305.1). Classification (NCBI taxonomy): domain Eukaryota; kingdom Viridiplantae; phylum Streptophyta; class Magnoliopsida; order Fabales; family Fabaceae; genus Vicia; species Vicia faba. Next base: position 766,534,366 of record OX451740.1, on the reverse strand, counting down.
TAAATAAAGTAGAACAATCAAAGGTAATAGGTTTTTGGTACGATGACGACAAGAATAAAGTTATGTCTGACAAGAAGGCAAAAAAACATATATGCATCTGCCTTAGGAATGGATGAATTTTTCCGAGTATCTAATTGCAAAATAGTTAAGGAAATTTGGGAAACATTGAAAGTAACACACGATGGAATCGAAGAAGTCAAAAGTTCAAAATTGAACACTTTATCTCAAGTATATGAACTGTTTAGGATGCAACCTCGTGAAAGTATTATTGATATGCAAAAAGGTTTGTTATCCTAACTATCAATTGGTTGCTCTTGGAAAAACCATCATTGTTCTAGACTAGGCTTACGCTTGGCCTAAACAGCATACAAGAATCCAACTATACTGTAGGTGAAGACCGGCAAGAATGAGGTTGCCCTTGACTATGTCGGGCAACGACTCCATCCTCGCATCGAGGACATGCCCCTTGGAACTTCCTTGCCATAAGACTGTTGAGGAGTGTTAACGGATCTCAGGAGGTCTTGACGGGAACCCTCCTTGTAAGGAAGACACCCACGTCTCAGAATATTCCAGAGCCCTCTTGACCTCGAAAATACTGCAACCACGTCCTCATGGTAAATCGGGGCAGTCCATTCAGGAGGGAGACTATGTGCTGGTCTCCACTACTCACGTAGATTCTGACAGTCTCCATTTTGGGTTTGCTCTACCAGCCCAATATGAGGACCTTGGCTCAGCGTTGGGGGCTATAAATACCCAATCACTTGAGAGGGTCAGATATTCATTTATCCATACTCTCACACACTACTTGCTCTTGCTCTGAACCTTACTTTGCCATCAGAGTGTCTTGCAGGTACCCCTCTCACTTCACATTCAACTGTTGCTCGATTTAAAGCTCGTGGGTCTTGACGATCCCTTCTGATCAAGTACGATCAATCACCAATGATAAACTAAACTTAAAATTCCTTATATCATTATCGAGAGCATGAAAATCAAAATTGATGGCAATATCCAAAAAAGAAAAGTCTTTCCAAAATGTCATTGGCTACATTATTTGGAAAACTTTAAGAAAATGAAACGGAACTTGATCGATCAGAAAGACGTGAATTGGCTCATAATAAATTGGATAAGCATGAAGGGTGTGAAGTTAAAGTTAAATCCCTTCCTTCGAATTCTAAATATTATAGTGATCAAGAAGAAGAATCACAATCCAAAGATGATGAAGATGATGCACTAATCAAAAAAATTGAAAAATTCTTAAAAAAAGACAAAGAAAATTAGTCAACGAGAATCATCAACTTCAGGAAAGAAAGTAACATGTTTTGAATATGGAAGAAGATGTCATGTCAAAAGTGAGTTCCCTACTCTTCAAAAGAAGATCAAAGTCAGCAACGAGAAAGACAAAAGGCCAAAAATTACATATGTGGCATGGCGAGACAATGAGATAAGTTCATCTTCAGATGAAGAATAAACACATGTGGCATTAATAGCTTCACACAATTTCGATGAAAAAATGAGGTTAGTGATTTTGAATCATCTTATGATGAATTTCATAATGCTTACTTTGAATTGCATGCAGATTATTTGACACTTTTCAGAACATGTTCAGAAGAAAGAAAAAAAGAAAATTATGTTATTTTTAGAAAGTAAGGCTAATGACATGAAAATGGAATTAGACAATATAAAAAGTTCGGCATGTAATAAATGTTAAACACTTAAATAAAAATTTGTTGAATTGAAGCAAGTCATAAGAAGTAGGAGAAATGACAATTTGGTCTAGAAAATATGCTAAGAAAACAAATGTTCTTTAATAATAAATGTGGGTTTTGATACTCTAAACTTGATAAACCAATTTCAAGCAAAATTATATTTGTTAAGGCTAGAAATAAATTAAATAGTGTGAAACCAAGAAAAGTGCAAGTTGAAATTCATCCTAAGAGGGCCTATGTTAAAAATAATTTGTATGTCTCTAAATATAAGAATTTATTTAAGCCTACATGTTTTTATTGCAATACAAAAGGTCATAATTCTAAGGCTGGCTACATAAGAATTTTTGGTGTTCCTAATGGTGAGTATATGTGAGTAAGAAAAGAAACTAACCCAAAATGACCTAAAAAATATTGGGTACCTAGAAAGTATTATTGATTGTTTCTTGTAGGTACTTGAAAACCATGTGCTAAAGTTATTAAGTTAAGATTGGTTGTTCCAGATACAATAATACCATATGATATGGTAAGATTATAGTTTAATTTGGTTTAAGATTAATTGAAAAGATTGACATTTTCAACAACAACAAAAAAATCTCATTGCTATCAACAAAATCACTTTAGAAGAGCATCAACATTGATATCAACATTGACATCAAATCATTGTGCAAAGATAAGTATTTTAATTTAAGATGTATATTTTTCCTATATTACTTTAATTTGGATTTTAATTTTTTTTTACTTTGGATTTTACTTTTACTTTGGATTTTACTTTACTTTGATAATTTGAAAAGTTCGGGATTTTATTCCTTGACAGAAATGTCTCAAACTTATGCATATATTTCTAGAGGTTTTTTAGGATGTATTTAAGGTAAAATACATTAGTTTTCAAATTACCTCTTTCATACATATTATTTTATACAATTCAAATTTATTTCAAGTGTTCAAACAACTTTAACAAGGAAATTTTTTGCATAATTTTCATATCATTCAAAGAGTTTAATTCAAATACTCTGAAGGCTGTTATATTTGAATTATACATTGAAAGAGAAGATCATTTTTTTGTATTGGAATTAATTCAAGAGCATTACATATACTCAAAATTTATTTTGATCACCAAGGATTTAGGGATAATTGTTTGTAATAGAAAGTTGTGTGTTTTCTAAAAAGTGTTAGCAAAATAAAATGATTTGCTTTCTAAGTGTTATAAATAGATAATAGTATACTTTCTGGTTTGTGTGAGAATCATCATAGTGTTTGATGATTTTGGGAAATGTCATTTGATACAAAGAGATTCAAAGTCCACCATAGATTTGGTGTTTAAGAGAGATCTTGGTGTGAGGCTTGTACAAGGATTTAACATAGTAAAAAATCCTTCAAGGTGTAAAGACTATATGTACCATTGGTTGATAAATAAAACTAGTATAAATATCTTGTGCTCGTTTATGTTATGCAGTTTATATTGTTAAGAACATACCATTTTCATATCCAAAGAAAATTAAGAACATATCGCAAAATCTAGAAAAACCAGACAATCTTAATTCACGCCCTTTTAGGTTGCATCTCATAGCTACAAATGTTAGATTGATTTGGGAGATTGACATGGTATCATTTTGATTATGGGTGTTTGTGGTGCTGTTTGGACGGTTTTGAGGCTAAAATTCATTAGAACCGCAAGCGAAAAAATGTATAGTTTGATTTGGTTCAGTTGATTTTTAAAAATAAAACCAAATCAAATCAAACCAAACCAATCCAATTTGGGTTGGTTCGACTGATTCCGTTTTTTACAATATTTTTATTGAGCCATATATACACATATAAAGGACAATATAACCTTGTGTTTAGTCATTCATACATTACCAAATAGCTACAAAACTCGTCACATTAGGACAACAACTTCCCATTTAATATACAGATATTAGATTATACAAAAGTGGAATAAAATATAAAACAATATAAAAAAATTATAATGAAATAGAAAAAACAGAGGAGATGAGAGATTAAAGGAGATGAAAAAAATAGAAGAGATGAGGCATTACTACAAAAAAATTTAACCTTGGTTGGATATAAGGTATTACCTTAATTTTAAATGCGAGGTAATGAATGACGTCATAAAAAGTGCACTACTCTACCTCTCTATTTTTATTCAACTGACATGTAATGGGTAAAGGTCATGGGTTCGAACCTCAGGAAGTTTATTTTTTGGAATTTTTAAACGGTGAAAACACCTTTCCCCTCGATTTAGACATTCCACCGACGAGTAAAACATGATTGAGTTTATTATATCTAATGTGAATTGCTTATTTCTCTAAGCCCTAAATGAACATATAACTTCTCAAATTGGTTAGGAAAATAATTATATGAGTCGTTGTGTTAGATTTGAAGAATAACTTACACTAGCCAATGATTTTCGAGCATCCTATAACTCATCATTCATCTCACATTCTTTAATGCATAGAATATCTTAAATATTTCAAGTTCTTTATTCAACATTTATTTTTCTACTAATTCATTCTTTAATGCATACAATTTAATACTTTGCAAGATGAAAAAACATGAAAGAAAGTTGAACGAAAACTAGAAGTATTGAGGAGATTTTAACCATAAAAGAATATGATATGAATGATGAGTTGCAGAATGCTCGAAAACATCGATTAGTGTAATATATGTCTCAAATACAACATAATTTTTCATATTATTACTTCCAAAATAAATTTAATAAATTATATGTTCAAAGAGGGGTTAGTGAAACAAACAATCAACATTAGATATAATAAACTCAACTTGACAGAACAAGATGAGAGCTTCACAAATAATCACAAAAACATAATCACAATATCAACTCAAAATTCAAACTCAATAACAACAACTAAACTACAACATATAGCTTTTCATAACTTTGGGAAGTAGAACAACTAAACAAGAACAACAACATTAGCAACTCAAAAATAATTACTTACATTAAATAACAACACAAAAATAATCTCTCAACAAAACTAAAACAACATCAATAAATTGTTGAAATATTAGATATAATATTAGATATAATTCAAGTTGTGTAATCCAAGCCCAAACCCAATTAGGGTTTGTTAGCCTACTTAGTGTACAAGTTAGTTGTATATAAATAGACTGATTTGTAAATCAGTTTGTAACATTTCAAGTTAATAATACAATCTTTATTTCCTTTATTCTCTCTTTCTCTCCTCATTAGAAGTGTCTCACACACTCACAAATTGGTATCTAGAGCTCCAGTTAGATTCTTGGTCGTGTTTTCAAGAATCACACGTCAGAGATCATATTTCCAGGATTATGGGTTGTTCACTAACAGTCGTTGTGAAGATGAATGGTAACAATAGCGTTCTGAATTATCTTTAAACTCTTGACCAAAAGAATTAGATTCAATGGAGAAAACAAATGCAATCTCTATTTCGATTTCATGAAACCCTAGATGTGATTACCAATGGCGTTTCTGCGCTGGCTGCAGATGCAATCGACGCGAAGAAAACAACTCATAATGAAGCAAAGAAGAAGGATTGCAAGGCTGCGTATTAAATTTAGGTGGTGATTGATGTGGTGAGATTTGACAGGATCTCTCTTGTTGAATCAGCAAAGAGGGCATGAAATATTATTGTCAAGTACTATGAAGGAGGTGACAAAGTCAAGGTTGTCAAGTTACAGACCTTGCATCGACAATATGAATTGTTGTCGATGGGAGAAGACAAAAATATTGTAGAGTATGTGTCAAAGGTTCAAAAACTCGTCCATCTCATGAAGGGTTGTGGTGAAACCCTAATTGATAAGATGATAGTTGAGAAGTTAATATGCACATTGATCTCTCACTTTGATCACATTATCGTAGTTATTCAAGAATCCAATCAACTTGAAATCCTAAAATCATAAGATTTGATTGGTTTGTTGGAAGCACATGAGATTAGGATTGTCGAAAGGAAAGAAGTTTAAGACTCGATACAAGCCCTGGAGGCTCAGTCATGGAAAAATAATGGTGGTTCCAACAAATTCAAAGGCAATTTTGACAAGACTCGGGGCAAGAAGTCTTGGTTGAATCCCCACAAGAATAAGGTCGATGATTGGGCTTCTGAATCCTCGAAAAGAGGAGGAGGAAATTATCAAAAGGACAAAGAAGATAAAAAAAATGTGTGCAGTGCTACAACTGTGAAAAGTGGGGTTACTTCGCCAAGAATTATTGGTACAGGAAATACAAGAGATTGATAGGAAATGACGAAGGCATGGTGGTTATGGCTGCAGTTGTAGATAACCATGTCGAATCCAAGATATAGTTCCTCAACTCGGGCTACTCGAATCATATGACTGGTCAAAAGGTGTGGTTGGTAGATTTCGACGATTCGAAGAAGAGCAAGGTATAACTTGCTTATAATATTTCATTGAAAGCAGAAGGTATTGGCAACATAGTTTTTCAAATGAGTAATGGAGGGAAAGCTATAACCAAAGATGTACTCTATGTACCTAGAATGAAGTGCAACAAGCTAAGTGTTGGATAACTAGTCGAAAAAGGGTTCTCAGTTGTCATGAAAGATGGAGCTTTAAAATTGTTCGATACCCAAAACAATTTGGTCTTGAAATCTTCTCTATTAAAGAATATGACGTTTAAGACCATGATCAGTTAGACAGAAGTACAATGTCTAAAACTATTGTCGGCCACAAGGATAGTTGGTTGTTGCATTTGAGATTTGGATATTTGAACTTTCGATCACTCAATCAGGTGATTACTCAAGATATGGTAATTGGTATCCCAAGTATTGAGATGCCAGACAAACTCTATGAAGGTTTTTTAGTCGAAAAGTAATCCAGAAATTCTTTTGTTTTGACTATGCCAATGAGATCATCCAGCATACTCGAAGTTGTACATTCAGATGTATGTGGCCCATTCGAAAAACATACCATTGGTGGAAATAGATATTTTGTTTCGTTTGTCGATGAGTTTAGTCAAAAGTTGTGGATCTATGTGATCAAAAGAAAGGATGGGGTATTTGAAATCCTTAAGAGATTCAAGATACTTGTCAAAAATCAGAGTGAGAAGAAGATCAAAGTTCTGCAAACAGATGAAGGTGGTGAATACACATCCAAGATGTTTGAATATTTTTGTGCATAACATGGTGTCGATCATGAGGTAACTTCTATTTATACACCTCAACATAATGGAATTTCATAAAGAAGAAACAAAACCATAACTGATATGGTAAGATGTATGCTGAAGCAAAAGAATTTGCCAAAATCCTTATGGGGAGAAGTTGTTTCGACTGCAGTTTATATTTTGAACAAGTTCCATATGAAGAAATTGAAGAATAGGGTTCCTGAAGAAGTGTGGAGTAGCAAACGACCATCAGTGAGTCATCTGAAGGTGTTTGGCTTTATGTGTTACAAGCATGTTCCGGACACAAGAAGAAGGGATCTTAATGACAAGAGTGAACTTATGATTCTGGTAGGATATCATAAAACTAGTGCTTACATTCTATTCAATCCAATCAATGAGAATATCGTGTTAAGTCGAGATATTGTGATTGATGAAAATTATGCCTAGGATTAGAATTCTAATGATGTAATTAACAAGGCATTGATGAGCTATGATTTCGATGAAGAAACTGGTGAAGTCGAAGTCGAAGCAATATGTGGTGGCATTATCACTGGGTGAAGCTAAATATATAGCAAGATCCTATGCTGCATGTCAAACAATTTGGATCAGATCGGTACTTGAAGAAATGGATGTTGCAGTAAAGAAACCTCTTGTGTTTCAAATTGACAACAAGTCAACCATAAATCTGGCGAAGAATCCAGTTCTGCATGGAAGAAGTAAGCATATCGAAGCTAGATTTCACTTCTTGAGGGAAAAGGGAAATCGATGTGAACTTGAAGTTAGGTGTTACTCAAGTGAAGCACAATTGGCCGGCATTTTCACCAAATGATTAAAGATCGAGAGATTCCTGAATTTGAGAAAGAAATTATGAATAGTTTAGATCGACTATGACTAGCGTATGATCGACAACTTGGATTATGAGGGGTATGTTGAAATATTAGATATAATATTATATATAATCTAAGTTGTGTAATAATTCAAGTCAATAATATAATCTTTATTTTCTTTATTAGATAATAGTGTAAAACTTTTTTAAACATCAGTTTGAAAACCAAAAGCAAGATGAAAAGTGGATTATTTTTAAATTAAAATTAAAATATTCAAGAAGACGCCACTTTTAATGAAATAAAAACATAAACATAAGCTGATGTGATTCAAAACATGTATCCATAATTAGTTTATCCCTCAGTTTTCGAACAAACCTGACTGAATAGATTGTATATTAAAAAAAATAAAACATGGCGCGTTCAAGAATTATAACTCAATTTTTCAATACGTGAGGTGAAATCGTTGTCATAAAATATATTATTTGTAGTAGTGAAAGATTAGAGAATAAGGGATGCAATAAAAAAGAAATCACATGAGAGAATGATAGCATAAAAATGGGAAAGAGATAAAGAAAAAACATATGAGAGCTTAGAGAAGAAGATGTGGGATGTACTTGGCGAAGAAGACGAGAAGAAGGCGTGATACTGCTATGAGAGATTTTAGAAGGCTAAAACAGAAACCCTAAGTGTGTGTAGGAGTAAATTGTTTGTAATTGTAAGGCTAAGACATAATAAGTGTGTGTTTGGGTTGGATGTGGGTTAAATGAAGTTTGAGTTCTAACATTATGCAGTTTGATTTTGTTTTATTTGATTTGCAAAATACAAACCGCAAACCAAACTAAATCGCGTGATTCTGTCAAAAAATTATTTAAACACATTTGAAATAAATATGATTTTTTTATAATTTTTCATTTTTTTATTTGATTATCAATTTTCTATTGAATCAATTCGATTTTAAACATCACTATTCATAATAGATGCTCTAGGAAGGGAGGAAAAATAGTCTACTTACTCCTCATACCTTATGTGATAGCTTCTTACTTTCTTACTGAACTTCTGCTTCTTGAATATACGGCCAGGCCAAAACAATACTTAACATGTCTTAAAAAAAGTTGACAAATACTAATATGGCAAGGTTCATTATTTAGTGTAATCACTTCAAACAAACAAAAATATCAATTGAAAATTATTAACCGAAACTTTGATTAACTTTTAAATTTAATATCAATATCATATCATAAACACCCTCCATCCCCATACACAAGATTCAAATGTCATTTTTCAACATGCTATTGCAATGAACTATGTCTTCCAAAATCGAATTTCATCCGAACTAACAATAGTGGGCTCCCTATTTACAACCAGTTTTTTTCTTCGATGCCATGCTACTAACTAGCAAATGTTGTGGAAGTCCAAAATTATAACTGAGATATTTCAAGTCAAAATAAATCTAGATAGTGTTGGTATAACAAAAAGAGAAAATAGATGATGTATTGACAATTTACATCGTCAACAAATGACGATTATATATTCTGTCAAATTAAATTGAAATTTTTTAATTAATTATATCGTATGATAAATTGACATATTCTTATTAAATAATAGATTAAAAAAATTATAATGTAAGTGATTTTCCATTAAACCTTAACAAAATTTTTACAATTTTGATCTCTATTTATATTTTTGTATGTTCTTTTAATTTTAAGTCAATAAAAGATAGAGAGTTTTTATGGTGAAGTCACACAATTGACTTCTTCAAATAAACTACTTTAATCATCCAATAAAAAAACGTCTTAAGCCACGTCAAATCTATGGTGGAGTAACTTTACATTGGACCCATTTTAAAATGAACTTTTAATTATTGCATATCAGTCCCTATTCACTTAATAATATTTTACAAATTAAAAATAACTTTTATTAGATTGTAATATTTTTTAAAATAACTTTTATCAGTCCTGATTCTTCTTCTTCGTTCTTCTTCCAACTTCCCAATTGAATAATTCGAAATTGTAATTTAAAATCCTAAATCCCTAAATTTCACCCACCTTTTTTTGGAACTCCTTCTACATCATTCTCCCAAAAATCTGAAATTCGTATTCGATCGCTTTCCTCCCACACAATTTCGTAACCGTGTTCATGTTTGATGTTTAGCATTCATAGTTAATGTTCGTGTGATTCGTATTGGTTGTGTTTTTTATCAGATCATATATGGTTCAAAGGAATGATTTCACGTTGTCGTCTCCTTTCACGGGTAATTGTTCATATCCATCCCAATATGTATATTTTCTCAAACTCAATTAGATTTTACGTTTTATACTTAAATTATTGAATTGGGTTTAAGGATTTGTATTTTAAGTTGAAGTTGATTAGAAATATTACCATAAATAATCAATTTGGGGGTTAGGTTTGTACCTTATGAAATTCAAAAAATTTGAAATGGATTTGAGTTCCTACCCTGAAATTATGTAATTGGGGATTATGGCTTGTATCTATGAAATTAATGAATTATATAATTGAATTGAATTAACCAGAAATTATGTAATTATGGATCAGGGATTGTATTTTATCGTATTCATAAATTCTGAAATTGCATTTGCATTGAATTGAGAGATAGTTAAATAAGATTTGTTCAATTGAATCTTTAGGGTTTGACTTGAACCACAAGTTTATAATTTATTGTTGTGTTATTGAGTTGTTAGCATTTGAATTGAAATGTGAAATTAGATTGTGATATTATTCAAATTTAGTTTGTTAGCATTTGAATTGAAATTTGAAATTAGATTGTGATATTATTCAAATTTAAATTGTATTTTTGTCATAATGATCAATTTTCGGTTAGTTGTCAAAGGTAGTCTTCCGTTGTTAGATATTAACATAAGTTGTATTGCAATTTGAAACAGCTCAGTGGAATATGCAGCATGGTGAATATACTTGAGGTCAACATGTGAAGATGGAGTATGTGAAGTGATCCAAATTCAGATATACTTATAATGGAATGGTGTTTGGACTAAAGAGCAAGCTAAAGCATGGGAATCTATTGTAGATGTTGTTACTTCATGCTAACGGCAGTGTCTTTTTCTGTCAAATTTGACATGCTGACAGGGTTTCAAATACAAGTATGTATCTATTTTTTGTAGATGACATGCTTTTTTAATTCAATAAAAAAATTTGAGTTTCCCATCACTGACAGTAAATTCAAGTATGTTTTTGTATGGTTAATGCCTCGAACAAATATATAGTAATATTTTGCACTTCCACATGGTGGAACCAAGACTAATACATGCCTTTAATCCATGAGAAACTATGATTTTTCCAATGTAATGATAAACGTGTAACTTGTATAGAACGATTTCATAGTTATTGTTCTATTTTTGAGTTCATATTTACAGGCATATTTGTTACATAAAAACTGTTGTTCAATTCCAGTGTCAAATTTTGATTTTCAATATCAAATTGTTAAAGAGCTTCGATTAATAGATGAAAAGTTTTAGATTTCCAAACATCAAATTTTGTTATAATGATCAATTTACGATTTATTGACTAAGGTAGTCTTCTGTTGTTACATATTATTAATATAAGTTGTATTGCAATTTGAAATAACTCTAGAAGCTCTCACCTAACACCTTATCACAAATTCATAACTAAAGTTGTTGTCCTTCATTTGAATGGAATCAAGGAACTCAAAAGTGTAAGGACAATTTATTGGTCTGTTTTTATGTTATTATTATTCAATTCTTTGTCAAATTAACTAAATCACATTATTCCTCTTAGGATACTTTTTGTATTACATTTACCAAAATTGTCAAGCTGATAGCATCCAAGTACGGTTGGTACTATCAAGCCTGCCATTGATCCCCACACAGTAAAAATACCATTACAGAATTAAATTCATGTTTCAGACATTAAACACAAACAACCCAAAAAAGATTGAAATCCACAAAATATGCTACAATACACCAACATAAGAGCTAAGTCTTCTACATAGAAATGGAAGCACCATCCACAAACTACCACTTTTTATCCATTGACACTGACAGACGAGTCGAATTAGGATATTGAACGGAGAAGTTTAAAACATCGCCTTCACTCAAGCAACGCGCTTCAGTAAATTAGTACCAACCTTTATAGAGGTACGACTTCGTCTTAGTGTCACTGGACTTCAACTTGCACGCGTATGGCACATCCCAGTCACTATCATATAGTTCTATTGAAGTCAGATTTTGTAGAAAACATTTCATGATCACATCTACAGGAACATGATGTCGACTTTACCGAACAATCCATCTATTGTGCCTTTAATATATTAAAATTAGTTTATGGCACCCTTTAAAGGATATATATATATATATATATATATATATATATATATATATATATATATATATATATATATATATATATATATATATATATATATATATATATATATATATATATATATATATATATATATATATATATATATATATATATATATATATATATATATGTGTGTGTGTGTGTGTGTGTGTTACATAGTATATATTTATTACATTATTAATTTATTTTTAGTTTTTATTTTACATCTCCTTAAATTAACAATCATTTGTTACTATCTATAAATTATGATATGATAACTTAATCCAATATTATATATTTTTTGAATTTTGTCATAATGATCAGTTTTTGGTTTATTGCCTAAGGTAGTCTTCTGATGTTACATATTATTAACATAAGTTGTATTGCAATTTGAAACAACTCAGTGGAATATGCAACATGGTGAATATAATTGAGGTCAACATGTGAAGAAGGAGTCCGTGAAATGATCCAAATTCAGATATACTTATCAAGATCACAAAGAGGTATGTAGTAACCATAATATCTCATTTTTTCTATGTAATAGTATCCATAACATCTTAGACTGAAATATCACATCATCGTTAATTCAAATTGACTATGCACCAAACATTAAACAGATGTCATAAATGCAGATATCCAAATCTTTGTATTTATATTATGGTGATACCCTATGTCTTGGGAACAAATGAAATCCTTTTGATTTACAATGTCACTAATGAACAATATGAGCACCCCTGCCCCCTTGGTTTATTTAAATTTTCATTTTGCTCCACTTCTTCTCTCTCCATATTTTTCCTCCTCTTATCTTCGCTTCATTTTTGTGTGCCCATTAATCCTCTCATTTTCTTCCTTCTCTATCAATATGTCTTCTTTCAACAAGAAGGAAATTGTTCTATCTGTCCTCCGAGAGAAAATTGTGTCTCTTGACGATTTCAAAGAACATGGAATCGATTTCACTAAAATGTTCTCTTCACAAAACCTGAAACACTGCTTTAACATTCTAGATGGAGTCATCTATCATGTTGTTGTTAAAGAATTATGGATGAATGCATCCATTCAACTAAACGACAAGGGTGAGTCTGTTATCTGGTCTAATGTTTTTGGTTTTCCTATCACTATCACTCCAAAACTTATTTCAAGGGTGATGAAATGTAAAGATAGTGGAACTTGTGTTGAGCTCTACAATAATGACTTCATTTTTAATGTTATGAATGAGATCTTCGCCAATCTTGATAACTTCTTCATTGCTCTCTTGGAAAAGATCTGGCATCAAGTTTTGGTGGGAAACTTTCTCCCAAGAATAAAAGATCAGAAAGTGATGACTCATGGTGACTTTCAATTTATGTATTAATTTCTTTCTTCTTAAGAAGAAAGTCAACATAAAGCTTACCATATTTAGCTATCTTAAAGAAAAAATCTTGAGTTCTCACAAAGGCAAGATTTTCTACATTCCCTATGTAACGCCCGTAATTTAATTAATTATTTAATTAAATTATTTGTGAAGTTGTGTTATGATGATAGATGTTGTGTTGTGATTATTTTGAATTAATTTATTCGATTAAGTTGTAGAATAATACTAGAATAGTAATATTATTTGATGTGGGCTTATTTTTAGTGATTAGAAGTAGTAGAAAGGGGGTGTAGGAGTTTAAGCCCATTAAGACATAATGAGAATTATAGTGTTATGATATTAGTTATTTAGAAATAATAAGGAAAAAGAAGTAACAGTAAGAAGAAAAGAAAATAAGGGTTGGAAGAGAGAAAGAGAACGTGGAAGTTGCAGAAAAGAAGGAAAAGAGGCAAAACAGAATTCAATCGAAAAATTATAGAGAAACCTTCAATCCAAGGTAAGGGTGAGGTTCTGACTCTATAATAGGGTTTGTGATGAGTAGTATATGGGATTAGTTTTGAAACAAATTGTTTTGTTTGTGATTGATATATATATATATATATATATATATATATATATATATATATATATATATATATATATATATATATATATATATATATATATATATATATATATATATATATATATATATATATATATATATATATATATATATATTGTTGGTTGATGAGGAATTAATGATTTAGAGATGAATAATGATGCCCGAATGATGTATAATTGATGTAGAAACATAATATTATCATAAGTGGTGATTACTTATGATTAGATGATGTTTTTAGGACCTAGGGCAGGTAAATCGCAGTGAAAACGCGGTGAAATCACAAAATAAATTCAGCACATATCAGTATGAGTCGACCTCAAAGGCCATGCATCGACACATGCAGGATTTAAGACTCATGATGAGTCGATATGAAAGGATCATGCATCGACACATGCAATTTTTCAGACCCAGTATGAGTCGACACAAGATGGTTATGCGTCGACTCATGCAGGATTCTAGACCCAGTATGCGTCGACTCATGCAGTCCAATTTTTGACAGATTTTTCCAAAGGCTGTAACTTGAGTTTCCGGACTCCTTTTGAGGTGTCATTTGAAGTGTTGGATAGATAACGCGATGAACTTAATTCATTAGGATTAAAGTGAAGGATAAGAAGTATAATCCTAGTACCCAAATTAGGATAGAGTTAGCTTCCCGCATTAATCGCTACAATGATTTTGTGAAGTATGATGAGGATAAGACGATCTTAGATTATTGCTTGGTTCATAACAGTAAGATTAATAATAATAATGATGTAGTATTACAGTATAATAATATGTAGAGGTTTAGTAATTAGAGATAAGCATTAGATGAGTGATTAATCGACATAGTCGAGAATTATCCGAATATTATGGGCCGATATCATGTTTGTAGGCCTATGGCCAATGTTGAATGGTTGTTGACATGCTGTTGTGTTATGGTTATGGTTGAGTTTCTGTGGATTTACGTGGATGAATTATGCTGATGATTTATGTTGATGAATTGAGTTGATGAATTATGATGATATGCCTCTAATTATTGGCAGCTATTGAGTTGTAGGCTTCTGGCCAACGATGATTCGTATTGAGATGTTGTTAGTTGTGGTTGTTGTTACTACATTCATGATTGTGTCGCATACATTGCATATCAAGACGGAGCTGATGCTCGTTAAGATGGTTTGTATTGGCGAAAATTAAGATGAAGGCTTATGCCTTGTTGATGCCTCTATTTATTGGCAATTATTTTAAGATGGGAGTTCTGCTCCAATGGTACCACATGCATTTGCATAGTATTGAGTCGCATTACATGATTTCATAAAGAAGTTGTGTATTGATGCGGTAAATGTTGTATGTTGTTGATGTTCCCTTGCGATTATTGTTGTTTATAAGATGTGAAGTGGTGATATTATATGATCTGATCTAATATATTATTTATCATACGTTTTATTATATTGTTAGATATCTCACCCCTTCTGTTTGAATGTTACCCTTACGTTGGTAACATGCAGGTAATTAAGAGTGAAGGTGGTTTACCTTCAGTAGTTCGAGTCAGTGTCATTGCTCTGATACGTACACTCGGGGGGATGAACATTTGTTGCTTTAGTTATTGTTATTCTAGTTGTTGAACTTTAATTTGATTGTTGCTAAGCATGTGTTATTTTGAAGTTGTTGTAATGTTGGACAATGATGTTATTATGATTCCGATGCGTAGTTGTTCAAGTTGTTGAATTAAGAGATTACTTTATTTTGCTGTTGGTTCATCCGAAGTTTTAAAAGTGTTATGTATCCATGTTGAATGCAATGGTTTTTAATTTGAATTTATGGTATCCTGATTCAGTTGTATGAATTTTATAACTCTGATTTACATTTATAATTGTCGGGTAGAATTGGGGTGTTACAAAGTTGGTATCAGAGCAAAGTTGGTATGTCCGACCAAGTTGTCGAGTCGTAGTTTTAGTTAACAATCGAGTATTTTTAATTTGAGTTCTAATCATTGTTTATGTAGTAGAGATAAGTTGAGATGGCTGGAAGGAATGATGTTGCACTTGTTGCTGCTTTATAAGCAATGGCGTATGCGATGGAGCATCACCCGAATGCTGACAGGAATGCTGGATCTCGTAGTTTGGCGAATTTCCAGAGAGAGAATCCGCCTACCTTCAAGGGCAAGTATGATCCTGACGGAGCATTGGATTGGATAAAAGAGATTGAGAGAATCTTCCGTGTGATGGACTGCACTCCAGTGCAGAAGGTTCGATATGGTACTCGTATGCTAGCAATCGAAGCTGATGACTGGTGGCTAGAGACGTGTCAGAGGTTGGAAGCTGTAGGTGAAAATGTCACTTGGGCTGTGTTCTGTAGGGAATTTCTGAGGAAGTACTTTTCTGAAGACATTCGTGGTAAGAAGGAGATTGAGTTCCTTGAGCTGAAGCAAGGGAATATGTCTGTTGTTGAGTATGTTGTAAAGTTTGCTGAGTTGGCTAAGTTTTATCCGCACTACGGTGAGGCAAATACCGAGTTTTTGAAGTGCATCAAGTTTGAGAATGGGTTGCACCCAGAGATCAAGAAGGCCATTGGATACCAGAAGATCTATGTCTTTTCCGATCCGATTGATAGTTGTAGAATTTATGAAGAGGATATTAATGCTCATTAAAAGATTATCAGTGAGAAGAGGGGTAAGTACCAACAGAATCATGGTAAGCCTTATGATACCCCAACAGGTAAAGGTAAATAGAAATCTTATCAAGGTCAGAGGACTAGTGGGGGAGATGCTCCTACTGGTGTGGTTTGTTTCAAATATGGAAAACTTGGGCATAAGAGTAATGTGTGTACTGCTGAGGTAAAGAGGTGTTTCTGTTGTGGTAAGACTGGACATGTTGTATCTGAGTATAAGCATAAGGAGGTGATTTGTTTCAATTATGGTGAAGAAGGGCACATTGGTAGTCAGTGTCAGAAACCAAAGAAGGCGCAGACAAGTGGTAAAGTGTTCGCTTTGGTTGAGGATCAGGTGGCTGTTGAGGACAAACTTATCAGAGGTACATGTTTCATTAATAGTACTCATTTAATTACTATTATTGATACTGGTGCTACTAATTCCTTTATTGCTACTGATTATGTTGAAAGATTGGGTCTTATGTTGTCTTATATGAATGGAGAGATGGTCGTCGACACTCCAGCCAAGGGGTCAGTGACTACTTTTTTTGTGTGTTTAAAGTGTCCTTTGTCGATTTTAGATAGAGATTTTGCTGTTGATTTGGTTTGTTTGCCTTTAAGAGGGTTGGATGTGATTCTGGGTATGAACTGGTTAGAGCGTAACTATGTTCATATTGACTGTTATAGTAAGTCTGAGGTTTTCTACTCCTGAAGAAGAGGAAGATAGTCTGTTGTCTGCTAGATAGTTGTGATGGTTGATGCTAGAAGAAGCACATATGTTCTCATTGATGGAGTCACTATCTATCGAGACTCAAGCTATAATTGAGGAATTGCAGGTGGTGCATGGATTTCCTAAAGTTTTCCCTGATGAAATTCCTGATGTACCGCTAGAGAGGGAAGTTGAATTTTCTATTGATCTTGTACCTGGTACCAAACCTGTGTCTATGGCACCATACAGGATGTCTGCATCTGAATTGTCAGAGTTAAAGAAGCAATTGGAAGAGTTACTTGAAAAGAAGTTTGTAAGACCAAATGTATCGTCGTGGGGAACTCCAGTGTTGCTAGTAAAGAAGAAAGATGGAAGTATGAGGCTTTATGTTGATTATAGACAGTTGAATAAAGTGAAGATTAAGAACAAGTATCTGCTTCCAAGAATAGATGACTTGATGGATCAATTGGTGGATGCTCGTATGTTCAGTAAGATTGATTTGAGGTCGGGTTACCATCAGATTAAAGTGAAGGATGAGGATATCTAGAAGACGGCTTTCAGAATGCATTATGGACATTATGAGTATTCAGTGATGCCTTTCGGTGTTACTAATACACCGAGAGTATTCATGGAATACATGAACCGTATCTTTCATACTTATTTGGATCGGTTTGTAGTGGTGTTCATTGATAACATTTTGATTTACTCTAAGTCATAAGAAGAACATGCAGAACACTTAAGAGTAGTATTGTAAGTTTTGAAAGAGAAGAAGTTGTATGCAAAGTTGTCTAAGTGTGAGATCTGGTTAAAGGAGGTTAGTTTTATTGTTCATGTGATCTCAGGTAGTGGCATTGCTGTAGATCCATCGAAGGTTGATGTTGTGTTGCAATGGGAAACTCCGAAGTCAGCTATTGAGATTAGAAGATTTTTGGGATTAGCTAGTTATTATAGAAGGTTTATCGAAGGTTTCTCTAAGTTGGCACTCCCGTTAACTAAGTTGACCTGTAAAGGTAGAGCTTTTGTGTGGGATGTTCAGTGCAAAGAAAGTTTTACAGAACTGAAGAAGAGATTGACGTCGGCTTCGATTTTGATGTTACCTAATCCAAGAGAACCTTTTGTGGTATATTGTGATGCTTCTAAGATGGGTTTAGGAGATGTGCTTATACATAATGATAAGGTAGTTGCTTATGCGTCAAGGCAGTCAAGGAATCATGAGAAGAACTATCCTACGCATAATTTAGAGCTTGTTGCAGTTGTTTTTGTGTTGAAAATTTGAAGGCATTATCTTTATGGTTCTAGATTTGAAGTGTTTAGTGACCATAAGAGCTTAAAGTATTTATTCGATCAGAAGGAGTTGAATATGAGACAACGAAGATGGTTGGAGTTTTTAAAGTATTATGATTTCAATTTGAATTATCATCCAGGAAAAGCGAATGTGGTAGCTGATGCGTTGAGTCGAAAGACTTTACATATGTCAACAATGATGGTTAAAGAGTTGGAATTAATTGAACAGTTCAAAGATATGAGCTTAGTTAGCGAAGTGACACCGCAAAGTGTTATGTTGGGTATGTTGAAGATTAATAATGAATTTCCATAAAGTATCAGAGAAGCTCAAAAGTTGGATCTGAAACTGGTAGATTCGATGGTTGGGATCGATCAGTCTGAGAATAGTGATTTTAAGTTAGATGCTCAAGGTGTGTTGAGATTTCGTAATCGAATTTGTATTCCTAATGATGCAGAGATGAAGAAAGTGATTCTTGAAGAGAGCCATAGAAGCAAGTTGAGTATTCATCCAGGAGCTACAAAGATGTATCAGGATTTAAAGAATTTGTTTTGGTGGTCTAGGATGAAGAGTGACGTGGATCAGTTTGTGTATGCATGTTTGACTTGTCAGAACTCGAAAGTTGAACATCAGAAGCCTGCAGGGCTAATGCAACCGTTAGAAGTTCCAAAATGGAAATGGGATAGCATTTCGATGGACTTTGTGACGGGGTTACCTAATACTTTAAGAGGACATGATTTGATTTGGGTGATTGTTGATAGGCTTATGAAGTCGGATCATTTTATTCCTATTAACATCAGTTTTCTAGTGACGAAGTTGGCTGAGATTTACACTAGTGTAATTGTGAAGCTGCATGGTGTTCCTTTATGCATTATGTCGGATAGAGATCCAGGGTTTACTTCTGATTTTTGGAAGAGTTTGCAAGAAGCGTTGGGTTCTAAGTTAAGGTTGAGTTAGGCGTATCATCCTCAGACGGATGGTCAAACTGAACAAACTATTCAATCGTTGGAATATTTGTTGAGCGAATGTGTTCTTGAGCAGGGAGGTTTGTGGGATACTTACCTTCCGTTGATAGAGTTCACTTATAATAACAATTACCATTCTAGTATTGGGATGACACTTTTGAAGCGTTGTATGGTCGAAGATGTAGAACTCCTTTATGTTGGCATGAATCTGGAGAAAGTGTAGTACTTGGATCTGAACTTGTTCGTGAGACTACTAAGAAGGTGAAGTTGATTCGGGAAAAGATGAAAGCTTCCCAAAGTAGACAAGAGAGTTATCGTAACAAGCGAAGGAAGGACTTAGAATTTCAAGCAGGTGACCATGTGTTTTTGAGAGTTACACCTGTGACTGTTGTTGGATGAGGATTGAAGTCTAAGAAGCTCACTTCTCGTTTTATTGGTCCATATTAGATTTCAGAGAGAGTTGAGAATGTTGCTTATAGAGTGGATTTACCGCCTAATATTTTGAGTTTTAATGATGTGTTTCATGTGTCGCAACTCCGGAAGTATATTCCTGATCCATCTCATGTGATTCATATGGATGATGTGCAAGTACAGGATAACCTTACTGTGGAGACGATGCCTGTACGGATCACTGATAGTGAAATAAAGACTCTGAGGGGTAAAGAAATTTCTTTGGTGAAAGTGGTTTGGCTAGGAGCTGACGAAGAAAGTATGACTTGAGAGTTGGAAAGCAAGATGCGGGACTCCTATTCTTAGTTGTTTGATTAAGGTAAATTTTCGAGGATGAAAATATTCTAAGTGGGGGAGAGTTGTAACGCCCGTAATTTAAATAATTATTTAATTAAATTATTTTTGGATTATTTGTGAAGTTGTGTTATGATGATAGATGTTGTGTTGTGATTATTTGAATTAATTTATTCGATTAAGTTGTAGAATAATACTAGAATAGTAATATTATTTGATGTGGGCTTATTTTTAATGATTAAAAGTAGTAGAAAGGGGGTGTAGGAGTTTAAGCCCATTAAGACATAATGAGAATTATAGTGTTATGATATTAGTTATTTAGAAATAATAAGGAAAAAAGAAGTAACAGTAAGAAGAAAAGAAAATAAGGGTTAGAAGAGAGAAAGAGAACATGGAAGTTGCAGAAAAGAAGGAAAAGAGGCAAAACGGAATTCAATCGGAAAATTGTAGAGCGACCTTCAATCCAAGGTAAGGGTGGGGTTCTGACTCTATAATAGGGTTTGTGATGAGTAGTATATTGGATTGGTTTTGAAACAAATTGTTTTGTTTGTGATTGATATATATATATATATATATATATATATATATATATATATATATATATATATATATATATATATATATATATATATATATATATATATATATATATATATATATATATATATATATATATATATATATATATATATATATATATATATATATATATATATATATATATATATATATATTGTTGGTTGATGAGGAATCAATGATTTAGAGATGAATAATGATGCCCAAATGATGTATAATTGATGTAGAAACATAGGATTATCATAAGTGATGATTACCTATGATTAGATGATTTTTTTAGGACCTAGGGAAGGGAAATCGCAGTGAAAACACAGTGAAATCGCAGAATAAATTCATCACAGATCAGTATGAGTCGACCTCAAAGACCATGCGTCGACACATGCAGGATTTAAGACTTGGGATGATTCGATACGAAAGGATCATGCGTCAACACATGCTGTGTTTCAGGCCCAGTATTAGTCAACGTAAGATGGTTACGCATCGACTCATGCAAGATTCCAGACCCAGTACGCGTCGACTCAAAGAGGCACGCGTCGACTCGTGCAGTCCAATTTTTGACAGATTTTTCCAAAGGCTGTAACTTGAGTTTCCAGACTCCATTTGAGGTTCCGTTTGAAGTGTTAGATAGCTAACGAGATGAACTTCATTCATAAGGATTAAAGTGAAGGATAAGAAGTATAATCCTCGTACCCAAATTAGGATAGAGTTAGCTTCCCGCGTTAATTTCTACGATGATTTCGTGAAGTGATGAGGATAAGACGATCTTAGGTTATTGCTTGGTTCATAACAGTAAGATTAATAATAATAATGATGTAGTATTACAATATAATAATATGTAGAGGTTTAGTAATTAAATATAAGCATTATATGAGTGATTAATCGGCATAGTCGAGAATTGTCTGAATATTTATGGGCGATATCATGTTGTAGGCCTATGGCCAATGTTGAATGGTTGTTGATCTGCTATTGCGTTGTGGTTATGGTTGAGTTTTCGTGGATTTATATGGATGAATTATGCTGATAATTTATGTTGATGAATTGAGTTGATGAATTATAATGAGATGCCTCTAATTATTGGCAGCTATTGAGTTGTAGGCTTCTGGCTAATGATGATTCGTGTTGAGATGTTGTTAGTTATGGTTGTTGTTACTACATTCATGATTGTGTCACATACATTGCATATCAAGATGGAGCTGATGCTCGTTAAGATGGTCTGTATTGGAGAAAATTAAGATGAAGGCTTATGCCTTATTGATGCCTCTATTTATTGGCAATTATTTTAAGATGGGAGTTATGCTCCAATGGTACCACATGCATTTGCATAGTATTGAGTCGCATTACATGATTACATAAAGAAGTTGTGTATTGATGCGGTAAATGTTGTATGTTGTTGATATTCCCCTGCGATTATTGTTGTTTATAATATGTGAAGTGGTGATATTATATGATCTGATCTAATATATTTTTTATCATACATTTTATTATATTGTTAGATATCTCACCCCTTCTGTTTGAATGTTACCCTTACGTTGGTAACGTGCAGGTAATCCAGAGTGAAGGTGGTTTACCTTCAGTAGTTCGAGTCGGTGTCATTGCTCTGATACGTAACACTCGGGAGGGTGAATGCTTGTTGCTTTAGTTATTGTTATTCCAATTGTTGAACTTTAATTTGATTGTTTCTAAGTATGTGTTATTTTGAAGTTGTTGTAATGTTGGACAAGGATGTTATTATGATTTTGCTGCGTAGTTGTTCAAGTTATTGAATTAAGAGATTAATTTATTTTATTGTTGGTTCATACGAAGTTTTAAAAGAGTTATGTATCCATGTTGAATGCAATGGTTTTTAAGTTGAATTTGTGGCATCCTGATTCAGTTGTATGAATTTTATAACTCTGATTTACATTTATAATTGTCGGGTAGAATTTGGGTGTTACACCCTACGGAAGATTTTTATCTGAAATCTTTATTCGGAAAGGGATAGTAAAAAAG
The DNA here is from genome assembly GCA_948472305.1 of Vicia faba. Lineage (NCBI taxonomy): Eukaryota > Viridiplantae > Streptophyta > Magnoliopsida > Fabales > Fabaceae > Vicia > Vicia faba. The sequence goes on along the minus strand of OX451740.1, from coordinate 766,511,540 downwards.
ATGCGGATGGCAGGGTTAACTGATGCCCTTGAGACTGAATGTGGATCAATGTTGGATCTACATGAATTATAAATTCAAAATAGTTGATGATGTATTTAGGTTTTCTTCATAATATCTTTTTACAGTTCTTCATGATGATGTATTTAGGATTCTGTTGTATTAATCATTTCCAATCAATGAAAAATTCTCTTCTATTTCTAGTGTTCTATTTCCAGTGTTCTATTTCTAATGTTATAAATTCAAACTAGTAACAAACCCGTGTGTCTGCACGGGTATAAACTTTGTTGTGTAACATTTTTTTCATGATATAGATAACATGAAGACAATGTTCCTTAAAAAACTACAACAAAAAACTAATAGTTAAATTAGAAGGTTGATATCTTGTTTCACAAAAAAAGTAATAGTGGGTAACCTGTAAGGAAAAAAATGAATTATTGAAAGCTAATAATACAATAGATAATGTTATTCAATTTAAACATAAATGGCATATTTTTACGTCCAAAAAACTTCTCACGTAGATATACAGTTACCCATAGTGACTTGTTCTTGTACGTTTTTTTAACCCAAGGATTTCCTTCAATTTCGTTTTCTTTAATTAGCTCTGACCAAAACTCTTCAAATTGATCCTTTGTAAAAATTAGAGTACATGGATTTTTGAAAACCTTGTAAAAATCTGGAGTTCTTTACTTCTCACCTGCATCTTATTCAAATTCCAAAGGCATAAACTATGTGTCACATCCGGAAACACATGTTTTATAGCTTCCCTCATCGCCCCATCTACGTCTGTTACAACTGCTTCTGGGTATTTATCTTCCATGCACTCTAAGAAATACTCCAACAACCACTTATATGTCTCTGTCGTTTCATCTAACACTAATGCATCACCAAAAATAATTGTCTGAGAGTGGTGGTTACACCCTGAAAATATAACCATTGGGTAGTTGTATTTGTTCTTCTTGTAAGTCGTGTCGAATGTAACCACGTCACCAAAAAAAAAGTCAGATTTACTGCTCCCATTAGCCCAAAAAAGAGACGTCATTCATCCATCACTGCTGGCGGCATATTTAGCATATAGCATGGGATCAGTAGATAAATTCACATGTAGATAATTTAAAGTAGCGACAACGTCACCATCTTTAATAGTAGCACGTATTTTCTATTAAAATAATTGTACATATCCTTCTTTGTAAACCCAACACAGTCGTATTCACCCTTCTGAGAAACCATGTACCCCATTATATTACAAGTTCTAATTCTATGTGACTAAAGACTGTCAATCTGAGCTCTATCTGCTTCAGAAATTTCATGATAAATGGAGTGTAAGTGCATAAACCTAGTTGGGGTTAATTCATGGTTGTAAGCCTCTTCAAAAAATGACACTACATATTTATCCTTTTCGGTTGTGTAATGTACACAAAGCATAGCGGGACATTTAGTGCGGGTCGTAGGTCTGTGTTATCTTTTCCTATCTACTCTCTTAAAGTGTTTCATCTCTCTTAGACCGTGTTTATTGCATACAAACTACCTCATTACTGTTATTTTAACACACTCAGTCCCTCTTGTCCTAACATCACTTTTCCTAATGGCAAACCCTTTACATCTACCATACTTAAAATAAAATTCATTAGCTTCATCAACTATAACGATTCTATAACATGAACCTCATCAGCAGTAAGGGCATTAATATTCACCTTTCTATCACCTACAACCGCATCTAATTCAATAAAATCTTCGTTGTGACTATTACCATCACCATCACCATCATCTGAACGTTGGAACACATTGGACATCGATTTGCTGTCATCCTGAGCATAGTTCGATTCAGCATCAGATGTATCACTATCACGACATCGAACGTTGTTGGAATCATAATGGTCATAGTTTTCCATAATAAACCTGAATTAACACATTTGTTAACACACCAAAACCCAACATAAATCACAGTACCTACTTTTCTATTCAAATCAAGCATATACCTTAGTTCATAAAATTTAAATCAAATTTAACACCAAATCTGAATTATCACAATTTTTAACACAACAAAACTCAACATTAATCTCAATTTCTTATTCCTTAATTAAATCAAGGGACCTGATTCAAAGGTAACCACCAAATTTAAAAATTCGAAATCATCAAATATTCCCAACATAAATCACAATACCTAATTTCCTATTCCAATCAAGCATAGACCTTAGTTCATAAAATTAAATTAAATTTAACACCAAATCTGAATCATCACAATTTTTAACACAACAAAACTCAACATCAATCTTAATTCCTTATTTCTTAATTAAATCAAGGGACCTGATTCAAAGGTAACCACCAAATTTGAAAATTTGAAATCATCAAATATTAAATCAATGTAAATAAAACAAATTCAGACATAAACCCTAACTCCCAATTTGAAATTGAATTTAACACTTCCATTTATACTTTATTTAAAATTAGTTAATCTTAATCATTAATTTCAAACAAATGTAACCAAGATTTTCGAATTTACTTTAGCAACTGCGTGCTCAATACAAACACAATCAAATTTTTGGTCGTTTTATGTTTGGTGAGCGATTGAATGGGACAACCTCAAAGGAATAGGGACGAACATGATGAATGTTGTGCTGATGTTCGTTTGCAGTGTTGGCAAAGAATATGAAATGGAAAATGAGAATGATGAATAACTTTGCGATGTTTAAAAATGGCAGACGAATACGGTGAATAATTTCAGGTTGTTCAAAAATGGAGGACGAAAACAAAATTAGGGTTTCAGATTAGATAGTGGAGATGAATATGATGTTGATATAGTAAGGAAGATTAAATTAGAGTTGTTCTAATTAATTTTATTTTAATTGATTTTCATTATAAACATTAAAATTTATGTAACATCCCTATACTTATGTTACTATAGTATGAGAAGCAGTAGAGTTATAAAGAAATTGGTCACAATTGAACTAAATGGCAAATTAGTAATATTAGTATGGTTGAAGAGTGAATTGGTCAATAAACATCTTTTGCATGTGACTTAAGGGCATGTTTGGTAGGTTGCTAATACAAAATAGATTTTTGTGGAAGGAAGAGTAAAGAGAAGAGAGGAGAAACATAAGTTCACCATCATCAACTCCATTTTCGTAGCCATGGAGCAGTCCTCACTAAAAAGGTAATATCTCTTAGCTCACAACTCGGATTGAGATGATTCAGGACTTTTTGGAAAGCTTACAAAATTCTATTAATTTTGGTATAAGATTTTGTGATCATAGTGTTGGCTGGAATTTTCATAAAGAGAGAAATCCAAACCAAAAGTCAAAAAGGGTCTTTTAAGAGCATTAAATTATGAGGAGTCAACTACCAAAGCAAGTTGACCATGGTTAATTTCACAGGCAGGAAACCAAGGTTTCGCAAGCACAATTGACCAGAGAAAAGTTCATGGCAAATGGATTGGGCCCAGGGAGGTGAGAAGCTCAAAAGAGTTAAAATGCCCATAAGCACCTAAACTGTAAAGGCAAAATGTTATGGAGGAAGAACATGGGTTCGATCACAATGGAGAACGTGGGTTCACAAAGAGAAGTTACAATAGAGAATGTGGGTTCATAAGGGGAAGTTACGAAGAACAAGTGGCATGCAAGGAAACAAAACCCACTTAGAAAGTAGTTATTTCTGTGTATTATAAATAAAGCACTTAATGCACTTTTGTAAGAGGTCAAACTTTTCACATTCCTGCACGCTAGTCACTCAAAGTAACTAAGCAAACGAGCAAAATGAGTATGGAAAAGGCAATGTATGTTTCAACCAACCTATTTTACATCTTTCTTTAATGTTATGTCATTATCTTTTACAACTTAAAATGCTTTTTCGTTTCCTTTACTTCGTCTTTTTGTCCTTATCTTTTGCAATTTAAATACGTTTGGCTCCCAGGCGAATGCACCCTTTTTGAAAACACTTTGACTACGCATGTGAACTGAAGCACTGCTCTGAGATTCCCTGGTCGATCTCGTATGTATACTTGTTTTTAAGAGACCAGCGTTGTTTACTAAATCCACGGGCAAACAAATTGGCACACCCGGTGGGACTGTGCTAATATTTTTGCGTGTAGTTTCACAAAGTTCTTATAGTTAATGTGCGTATGAATTTAAGGAGTGGTAAACTTTTGTCTAAGTTTAAATGCCAAGCTCTGACACAAACACTACACACATACATGCACACACACACACACACACACACACACACACACACACACACACACACACACACACACACCGATTTCTACACAAAATGTGGATGTTATACCAATAAGCACCACAACTCAAAGCACGACAGTTTTATCTCACGTAAGATCGACCACAGTTTCTGGTTCGGTGACGATAGTCACAATGACCGAACCAATGCATGAGGTCTCACCATTTGACCCAAACCGACCACTTTTTCCAGGGGGGGGGGTCCAAGGTAATCATTTGTCCCTTACCAATATAGCATGCCTTATTCCATGATGGTTGGGTTGCAATTGAATCCTGCGACATATATAGAAAATGTTGTTGCCATTGGAAACCAAGGCAGTTATGCCCTAAGTGGTCGACTAGGTGGTGTTAGTTATGTCCCACAGTCGATGCCATCTTTGAATACTACATCCGTTATGGCTTTAAGGCAACAGATGGATGAAAGTAATTTAGAGTTAGTAAGCATCTTAACCTAACAAATGGGAGTCTCCCTAAACCTTATAGTTGACCAAATAGGTAGGTTGATTGACTCATTAGGGGGCCAACCAACCCAAACTCAGACGCATCGCAGGCCGTTGGGGTTTTTTGAAGAACTAGAAGGGGGGAAACAATGAGCGTCCTTTTAGGCCTCGAAGAGTGGAAACACCCACTTATGATGAGGAAGAATTTATTGAAAAATATGAACCCAGGCCGGTCGTAGTTAGGAGAAACCAAAATGTTGATCGAGTGTTGAGAAATGCCACTATTGGATGTAACAACATAGTGAATATGGTAGAAGAAGTATTAACACGATCCAGAGTAAATATTGGCCTTCGGAGGCCCAATTACTCTTCACCCTTACCTGATTACATTCGACAGGAAGAATTAGCTAGAGGATGTAAGGTGTCTAAGTTTACCAAGTTTGCTGGTAAGGCTAATGAGTCAACCATTGAACACATTGCTAGGTACGAAACAGAAGCTGGCGATATCGCCAACGATAAGGGCTTAAAGTTAAGATATTTTCCTAATTCTTTAACAAAGAATGCTTTTACTTGGTTTACAATGTTAACTCCAAACTCCATACGTACTTGGGAACAACTTGAGGGGAATTTCATGAATAGTTTTATGCTGGTCAGCCTAAGATAAGTTTGAAAGAATTATCCTCCATCAAGAGAAGATCGTCCAAGTCAATGGAAGAGTATTTGAATAGGTTTAGGATCCCAAAGTCTAGATTTTTTACTAGGGTTCCTGAACATGAGCCGGTCGAAATGGATGTTGGGGGGTTAGATTATTCTATTAGGAAAAAGTTTGATCCTCAAACTATTACAGATATGTCTCAACTAGCTGATAAGGTTCGATATGTCTAACGTTTGAAAACAGAGAAAGCTAGAGCGTCAAAGGGCCATAGAAAAGGAAAAATTTCCTATGTAGACACATAGAATTATTCCATATAGTCTGAGGATGAATACATGGAAGAATGAGAGGTTAATGTGGCTGAATTGAAAGACGGGCCTCCATATGCTTGTAAACCTATAAGACCGTCTAAGGGAAAGACGATTAAAGGTCAAAAAAAATGATAACATTAATAATAAAACATATATTTTTTATGTATCAAAATATGATGAAATATTTTATGTTTTAGTTTCAGATGGTCAGATTATAGTGCACCCAGGCACTAAGGATCCACCATTAGAGCAAAAGCAAAAAAAGAGTTTTTGCAAATATCATAATTTTTTGGGTCATAATACTTCTCAATGTTTTCTTTTCAGGGATTTGACTCAAAAGGCTTTGAAGGATGATCAACTGAAATTTGGTGAGAAACCAAAAACAATGAAGATTGACTCAGATCCCTTGCATGTGGCTGATGCACACTATGTGGAGCCATTTGAAGTGCTGATGATGGAGGCTATTGAAGGCCTCATGGATGAACAGGTAGACACTATCAACTCGCTAGCAATATTGACACTTAAGGCTACTGGTGGTCTTGAAGACGAATTGGGATTTGCTACAGTAGTCGAGATTACTGAGGGTATCAAAGATGGTAATGATAATCTGTCTAAGCCACGCAAAGTAATGATGGTTGATTTTACTGAAAAGCCTGCAGGTGATCAGGACGACAAATCAAAGAAGGATTGCAAGGATGAAGAGTTGTATGAGGAAATATTGGTTGAATTAATGAAGGTCGTGTTTCCTAAACCTGAAGAGGAGTTGATAGACTTTCTTAACAGGTGTAAACTTAGTAACTCTAGATTCATGTTATGCCCAAACTGTAATGTGATATATGACGAAGAAGCTGCAAAAAGAACGAGATGCTGAAGAAAAAGCACCATCAAGGAAACAATCTAAAAGTGGTGTTTGACCATGCTTAGGGGCCAAACAACGTTCAAGTGCCTCGAAGAAACCCAAGTTCCCATATTTGAGAACTTCTGTGCCACCAACTGATGTGCCCAATTGTGATAGGTGGAAATAGAACTGACTGTTTTTAAAATGCTGGTTCGCGAAATGTCGCGGTAAGCAAGAGTCGCCACCGTCTTTTATTTTCTCCAACAAGGAAAGGACAAAAGCACAGCAAAATTCCTTTTTGAGATGTTTCTCGGTTCGGGAGGTAGATTATAGAAAGGGAAGGTGTTAGCACCCTTTCTATCCGTGGTTATCCACAGGATCTTAGGTACTTGCTCACTATGTTTTCAAAATGTTTTTGCTTTTCTTGTGTTTGTGGGTTTTGAAAAAAGTTTGTTTGAAAACTTCGTTTTAACTCTTGTATCTGTCCTCAAGAGTGTATGAAGTGTTTGTTTGAAAAATTTTGTCAGAAAAGTGTAGGTGCGAAAAGTATTTTTGTTTTGAAAGAGCAAGTATCTAAGAACCTCTACCTACTCAAAAGAAATTAAGTTGTGTAAATGTCCTTTAGACAGTACTATCCCACTATTGAGAAGTAGGTAGCACCGTCGTTGGAGTTTTCGGGTCAATTCGATTATAGGGACATGTGGTCACTAAAGCAATGGTAGGACGCCTTAGCGGTAACCCTAATGTCTTAGATCGTTTTATCCGAGGCAACCGTTTCGAGGCAACTTGGATCTTTAGACAGGAGGGCGACCTCTAAAACACCCTATACTCAATGACCACGTCGAGGCAACCAAGTGAGGCGTACCCTAGGAGTGGCATGTGCGAGTGTGTCAGGTTTCAGTTATGTTATCTTTGAACATGTTATGGTGAGCTACGTTTTGATTTTAATTTCAGAGATAAGTCTTGTCATGCATAGCCTAATTACATACATCTAACAGTTAATAGTTTGCGGAAAGTAAATCTACGCTATTACAAGGCGTCAGGTATTTACATCGCCAAAAACAACCCTTGAAAAGTAAATGCGAGAAATTAAATAAAAGCGATAAAAAGTCCTAATTAACGCTATTACATCCTCGGAACAATTACATAATTGGAATAAAAATAATAGGAATCAAAATAAACATGCGCGAGAGAAGAATTGAATCGGAGAAGTCCTTAGGGTTTTGACCCTTTTTGAGAAAGAAAGAAGTTTTTTTTGTCTTTTTTGCATTGAATTTAAACTAAACCTAAAACTAATTAATAAAAAGGAATATTTTTGGTTTTTTAATGTTTTAAGGAAAATAAAATAAAAAGAAAATAAAAATAAAAGGATTAAAATTGTCAAAACCCTAATTCTATGTTGATTTTAAATTATTGAAAAAAAATTAAAATTAACCCTAATTAAACTAAATTAATAATGTTAGTTTTTATTTACAAAAATAATAAAGGGTGAAATTAATAAATAAAAAATATTTTAGTTTTCTGAATTTATTATGAAAAATTAATTTGGTTAATTTAAGTAATAATAATAATTATAGTAAATAATTAGAATAAAGAAGAAAAAAGAAAAAGAATTAAAAGAAGAATAAACCAAGGGGGGGTGCTGGTCCATTTAGGAGGTAAGTTTGGAAATTTTGTGGCCCATTAAGCTGTTCAGCCACGTTGACTTTCTTGATTGTCCATGCATATGTTGACTGGGAGTATGATGATCATCATCTCATATAGCCATTAGATGTGAGCTGGAAGACACCTGGCGCGTGAACATTTGAGGTACATGGTAGACCACTTCCTGAAGCCTGCATGTAATTATATGAGGAAAAATAGAAACAAATGTTTTGGGGGACCTGGGATTCGAACCAGGTCCCAATGCTTCCAAGCCAGCACGCTAACCACTCCACCATCACGCTTTAGTTATTATTAGAATAACAAACAATTATTATATATGCAAAACAAGTCAATATGCTGGGATTATAAAAACGCGCGCTTCTTTTCAAATGGCCCAACCAAATGCTAACACGTCTTCATCTTCTTCCTTTGTACCTGTAAAAACAAATCAGATAGCGGGGGTTTTTAACCCTCACAAACTACAACGAGGAAAAATAGCGAATAGAGATACAATGCACATAAATATTTCGCGAGGGGTGCATCATGTTCGTCTGATTCTCACGATTTTAACCATATGCCTTAGGAGTCCTAATTTTTCCTGGTTTAGGAATCCCCAATTTCAAAGTTCAGGAACCCTAGAAATCGTCCATGGCAACTTTTGATTTATGGCGTTTTAATCCAATTAAACTATACCATTAGCTTTGTACAGTCCCTAGCAACACAAAACGATCATGAAAACATATTAAAGATGCATGAATCAAGATATACGATTGTGAATAAAAGCTGCAAACCGTGACTCTGTATAGGGTGATTCTTTGAGCTTCAAGGCTTGAATTTGATTGCCACACACTCCTGGGAACTCCTGCAAGGTATTAGAATCAACAAAAAGCTTTGAATCGCCCTGGAATATAGAAATCAGTTTTGAGTTTTTCTTGGAATTTTTCAATATGCTATGGCCTTTGTCTGCAGCTTTCTCACGTGTATGGCATTAGGGTTTACTTGAATATATATAGAGGAATGGAATTAGGTTAAATCTTGAGCAAAAATCCATGGAATTGATGATTGAATCTTTGATTGGAAATCACATATTTTTGAATCTTCATGATTGAATAAAGTTGCTGATTTTGGAGATTTTTGCCTCTTTGATTTGTACACGAAATTGCCAGCATATCTTGACCATATTTGCTTCACAAAAAGATTGAAAAAAAAATCAAATCTTCTATTTTCCTACAATTTAAATTAATTAAATGAATTAATATCAATTAAAAATCCAATTAATTAATAAAAAATAAGAAAATAAAATCAATTAAGCTTGATGGGTCGTACATAGGCCATGGATGAAGTTTCAATAAGAGATTTGAGGCCCATTAGCAAAAATAAGGTGTTTTGAACAAAGTTGACTTTTGCAAATTCATGAAAATTTCCCAACTTCTCCAATGCATATCTTGCTTAATTTTGATCATATGAACATGTTCTTGGATATTTTGGAAAGGTCTTTAAGTCCTCTAACCAATGCCTTTGGTCCCATGTCATTTGGATTTACCAATCTCAAGTTATGGCCTTTGACTCAAAAGGTACTTTTGTTGACTTTTGAATTTGTGCTATAATGTAGAAATTGATAACTTTTTGTGAGAGCATTTCTTGGACTTGGAGTGTGAATATGGATTGTAGTAAATGTCATCCCCTTCAAAATGAGCATTGGATGGGATTTTTATGATGAACCATGAAAAAGTTATGCCCTGGTCAAGATACAGTTGACTTTTCTGCTGTCCAAAAATAGTAACTTTTGCATCTTGATGATTTTTGAGCCATTCTTGTGGAATCATGATCAAGACTTGATCAAATGATGATTGTGGACTCAAAATAAGATGTTGACCAAAAATTCTGACTTTTGACTGCAAAATGACCATTTTGCCCCTACAGTTGACTGTAGATCAAATGAGGCTTTTGACTGTGCAAATTGGCATTGTGAGTCTTGAGACTTGGCATGTAGGTGCTTGAGGATGCATATAGGCCTATGGGACTTGATTGAGCCATTGAGAACCCCAAATTCCTTGGAAGAAACAAAACCCTAATTTCAGCTGGCTTAGGAGGTGGTTTGACTGTACAACCCTTTGAGCAATCTTGAACAATTTGAAGATCATTCTTGACAAATCTTGAGGAATATGGGAGGGAAAATTTTGGGGTACAACAGTTTCCCCTGTTCAATCTTCTTAAACCTGAGGATGTAGATTGGCTTGCGTGCCTTTCGTGATCCGAAGGTGGAAGATGATTGAACACTAGAGTGCCCAGAAATTTGCACTCGCATGGTGTAGTATCAGCAATGTGATGTCGGGAATGGGCTTACAGATGCCATTTGGAGATATGATGGATAGGAGGATGGGCTTATAGATGCCATATGGATAGTTGTGGAGATGGGCTTAAAGATGCCATCTGGGAATGTTTATTGAATTGTGACTCGGTAGGTTGAAAGAAGGAACCTGTGTAGGGTTGCCTGATGATGAGTCTGTGTAAAACTGCATCTTGGAAGAGAAGGAACTGGTGTAGGGTTGCTTCATGATGGTCAAGTAGATAGTTGTCCTGTCTGGTTTCAGGTATTAATCTACAATCCGTCGTCCACAGATATTTCCTGGCTAGTTACAGGTGTTTATCTGGAACTTAAGAAGGCTGGCCGATGAGATAGTTTTCCTTTCTGGTTTCAGGTATTAATCTATGACTTGAGAAAGAAAGATAGTTTTCCTGTCTGGTTTCAGGTATTTTGATCTTCAATCTCTTTAATGTAGATAACTTTCCTGGCTAGTTACAGGTATAGATCTACAATCAGTCGTCCACAGATATTTCCTGGCTAGTTACAAGTGTTGATCTGGAACTTGAAAAAGGGTGATGGGTTGTCTCTATTGACAGGTTGTCTCAGAAAAATCTTTAGGAATCGATTTAACTGAACCCGGGGAGGTTGTGTCTTCTTTGACGGGTTGTCTCTATTGACGGGATGAGCATCAGAAAAATCTTTAGGAATCGATTTAACTGGTTTTGTCTCCTTTGACTGGGTTAGCATCAAAAAAATCTTTAGGAATCGATTTAACTGGTTTTGTCTCCATTGACGGCGTTCGCATCAGAAAATTTTTTAGGAATCGATTTAACTGGTTTTGTCTCCATTGACATGCTGAGCATCAGAAAAATCTTTAGGAATCGATTTAACCGACTTTGTCTCCATTGACTGGCTCTGCCTCAAAAATCTTTAGGAATCGGTTTAACTGACTTTGTCTCCATTGACTGGCTTTGCCTCAGAAAAATCTTTAGGAATCGATTTAACTGACTTTGTCTCCATTGACTGAATCGTCTTCTTTGATTGGATTGTCTCTTTTGACTGGATTTGTCTCCTTTGACTGGATTGTCTCTTTTGACTTAATTTGTCTCCTTTGACATAGTTGAGAATTTGACTGCATCTTTCCTGAAAAATAAAGGTCAGTCATATGCAATGCATGATATGGATCAAGCAATGATGTTCTCATCATAAATGAGACTGTATGATATGATTGCGTATGTGCATGTATCATGATGTATGAAGATGTGATGTTTTAGCTGGGGAAAATAAATCCCGGAGCTGCTGGAGAATGATGTTGAATTCTTCGTTTCCGCTGGGGATGACGAACGAAGATGACTGTGTGAATAAACTTGTAGGAGAAGATGACTCCGTTGGGGAACAACATGGCGAAGAGATTACTCTGCGGGGAATTACTCTGTGGGGAAGAGATGCTTCGCTGAGATTTTAACGATAACTCCGCTGGGGACTCCGTTGTTAAGCTCTGTTGGGGATTTCGATGATGAACTCCGCTGGGGATAAAAAGAACTTCGCTGGGGGATGATCTTTCCGTTGCAACTTGTTGAGGATAACCCAGTTAGACTCTTGTGGGGATAACCTTCTGAATATGGCTGGGGAGATATATTTGTACTCTGCAGGGGACAAGCTTCTAGAATCTACTGGGTAAGATGATTCAACTCCGGCGGGGAAGCTTTTTAGATTGCACTGGGAAATGGCTCCACTGGGGGTATCTTGTATTCCGCCGGGGAACATTCTTATACTCTATCGAGGAATATTAAGACTGCCGGGGATGCTTGCTGAGGAATATTTGTATACTCCGCTGGGGAATATTAAGATCTTCTGGGGATACCCAACTTTTTCAGGACTGATGGTAGACCAACTCTGCTTGGGGGAGAGTATTGCTGACTTGCTGGGGATACTGTGCCTTTTTAGGGCTGACAGTAGACTAACTCTGCTTGGGGAGAGTATTGCTGATTCTTGTCTTACTCTGCAAGGAGTGAAGGTATCTTGGTCATATTCTTCAGCTGAATCTACCTTGTACCTGGAGGACAGAGAAGCTTGTACAGTTCGGACAATTCTTATTGCCCCAGCTTCTGTGGGAGAAGGTACCTGTGGAGGTGTTTGATAACTGCCGATTGACAAATCTTCTTCTGGTAGGCAAGTGACGAGATGATGGGACATAGTCGTACGCTTTGATCCCTAACTTTTGCCTGGACCGCCCTTTCGGGTTTTCAGTCCATCGGAATACCCTTTTTTGCCCAAGCCGCCTTTTCAGGTTTTCGACTTGCCGGCTGTACAGATTCTTTATCATTTTCATCCCTTATTTTTGCCCGAACCCTTTTGGTCCGCCGGGAAGCCCTTATTTTTGCCTAGGTGTGTCAACCTATCGGGTCTTTGACTATGCGCAGTACCTTTTTTTTTGGACTATGTCCACGTTCTCAGAGCGCAGAGAGTTGTCACTGTCAGTAGTGTAGTGTTGCCATACCACCAGAAGATGTCTGATCATGCAAGATTCGTTGTTGGAATCCATGTCCAATGCCCTAAGTGACTCAGGCGGAGATTTGCCCCTGGCTATTTGGCATTTTGAGAGATTCCTTGAATCTTGACTTGACTTCCCCAGATGATGGACAAAAATCATGTCTGCCCCTTGGTTGGAAGTGTTTTTCCCACTTGAGGTGACTCTTTTTTGTTGAGAAGGTTTTTGTTCACTAGATATTCGTCGTGCGAATTTCTCTACTGTTTGAACAAATAGTCATATGCAAACAGTGTCATTTTAAGAATGCAAAGCTTATGTCTGTCTTGAAGTTTTTTTGAAAATGCAGTTTTCAATAAAACAAGTGAATTTTTGTAAAATGTGATGTCAACTCAGGATTTTACAGCAAACCCTACAGAAGTCAGGATACCTTTTGTAACAATATGCTTTCGAACTAACCCATGCTTCAGCTAGGACTTTTAAGGGTTATAATGTGGCCTGGTTCACGGTTTAAGAAACAAAGGATAAAGGCTCAAATTTTATTTGTACCCACCCTCTCTTCGTGATGTTCTTCGATCCTAAACTCAGCTAATCGTGCATTAGATCTTGTTTGAGTCTTTGCTCTGATATACCAGTGATGGTTCGAATACTGATAGTTTATTTTGAATAGGCAGTCATTTCTTTTTTGTTGAGGGTTTGTAGGACCTCTTTCTTTTTGATTTTATTATCCCTGTCTTTTGCCTGAACTGTTTCTTTTGTGATTACAGTCAGCGGGACGCCCCAGTTTTTTTGTAAGTCTCCTTCATAGGTTTTGACTTATTGGGCTTTTATTTTGAGAAATAATGACTGCCTGTCCTTGAGATTATAGGGAACCATCACTGTCTTTTGTTTTGGAGGGACTCCTTCGATGCCATTCATTGTGCACCTGGATCAACTGAGAGAACTACCCTGCCCCAGGTTATGATTAAGGGTTTTAATTTTTGAAAAGAAAAACTCCAACTTCTTTGGCTCAAAGGGGTTGACTAGGGATTATCTTCCTTATAACTCCACTGTTTAGGATTTGAAACAATGCCTGTACCTCATCAGCGGGGTCTGTTCAAAAGCATACCGTAAAGATCGTGGTATCATTTTCGTCATCCTCCCTCAAAAGGCTTTAGAATTTTTAATCAAGGGTTGAATCATCACAAAAAAATGAAAGCAATTTTAAGCATAGTGAAAACCATTAATTCAAAACAGACACGTGTAATGCATTAATGAAATAAAAGAGTTTGACATGATAATTGTTTGAATAAGCAAAGAAAAATATAACTTCAGAATTCAAATGAACAAAAGTGCTTTCAATCCTAGCCATGTTTTGGCAAGGGAGCAGTGATCACATTGGGAGTCTCGGGCGCTTCGAACTCAACCTCCTTTGCATCGATTAGGTCCTGAACCTTGTTCCTCAAAGTCCAATAATCATCTGTGGTATGCCCCGGGCTGTCAGAGTGATAAGCGCAGCGGGCATTGGGGTTATACTTTGAAGATGTAGTGTTCGGATTCTTTGGGGCCTCCCTTAGAGTTACCAAATTGGTCTTCAGCAACTGTGGCAATATCTGGGACAAGGTCATGCTGAGATGAGTGAATTGCCTTCTAGGTCTCTCTTCCCTTTGTTGGTTGCGATGTTGAGGAGCACTGGCCGGTTTTGAAATAACTACCGCGTTGACAGCTTGGCGGTGTTCGGACCTATTCGGTCTTCTTGAACCGTAGACAGCACTGGATTCTTTCTTGAATGGTTTTTTCTTAGTGTTCGAGGAGTCACCCTTCTGTATCTTCCCAGCCTTGATACCAGCTTTAATTCTCTCACCAGTCAAGATAAGGTCTGTAAACCCGGCAGAAGAATTTCCAATCAAATGGTTGAAGAACGGACCAGACAGGGTCCCCAGGAACATATCAACAAGTTCACGGTCAGTCAAAGGTGGCTGTACCCTTCCAGCAAGGTCTCTCCACTTTTGAGCATATTCCTTAAATCCTTCACCCGTCCCTAGTGACATACCCTAGAGTTGGGTACGCATAGGAGCGAGGTCGGAATTATATTGATACTGCTTATAGAACACAGTAGCCAAATCCTCCCAGTTATGAATACTGGCTCCATCCAGCTGATAGAACCATTCGAGTTGAGTCCCTGAAAGACTATCCTGGAAGAAATGGATCCACAAATTCTTGTCAGTGGTGTAAGGTTCGATCTTCCTTACATACGACCGGAGGTGCAGCTTAAGACAGGAAGTTCCGTCATACTTTGCAAAAGTAGGTGCCTTGAACTTATGGGGAATCACCACCCCAGAGGATAAGCCTAGGTCTCCAAAGTCCAACCCGGGCACATTCTGAATCTCCATAGCACTTAGGCGGTTCTCCAGCTGTTTGTACCTATCCTCAGTAGGAGGGTACTGTTCATCATTATAATCCGTCTCGTTGTCGGAGACCATGGGACTAGGAACCCTTCTCTCTTGGGGACTGTCTTTCCCTACAGAGGAAGTAGTCAGATCGACCTCATTTTGTAGTCCATTCCCAAATCTGTGTCCAGTGTTGAACAAGACGGTGCTCTTCTTCTTCTTCTTCTTCAGAATCAGAGTCTTCAAATCCTGTTGACCCTGGGCTAGGCTCATAACCAACTCTTGGAACTAGGCATTCTGGGCCTGGAGGGCCTTGATAGCTTGTTCAGTGGTAGGTTTAGAAGACATGATGATTGCTGAAATAAACAGCGAAGAAGATAAGTGACCTGTAAAAGGGGTACCTGTAATGCAATGATATGTATGATATGCATGCAATGTTTTCAAGGATCTCGCGGGGTAAATAGGAAACTGTTAGAATTTGAATTTTGCAGCTTGATTGAAGGAGCTTCCTATTATTAAGAGTCCTTCTTCAAGAGTTAAGCTCACCATATCGAGTGGGTCATAGCCCCTGACTCAAGTCATCATGTTTTGATCTCCAAACAACCTTGGCTAGAGGAAAATAAATCCCTTTTTCCCCTTGCTAGGCATTTGGTTCGTCATGACCTGCATCACAAACCCTTGAGATCCTTGAAATGGGTTAGCCCTTATGCAGGATGTATGCAATATTATGATGTTATGATGTTATGATAAAGGCACACCACAAGTATTCGCAAAAGGCAAACATGGTAAAGGCACACAAGTCACACAAGACATCCCTTAGAGTTCAGGCCAGCATGAAGTTTAGGTACTACCCTCTTTCAGTTTCAGTTGGTTAAGACCTGTCCTAAAAATAGTAACCGGGTTCTAGAGGATCTCAATATCACTGACTACCCTCAATCGGTCATAACTCCAGCTTAGCAACCTTTTCTTGTGGCCGGAACCATCGCGAGAGTTTAGCCTCAATGAGTGTAGCATATTGCTACTGTTCTATGGCCAAGTTGGTCAATTTAAGGTGCTAAGGTCATTTGGTGCTTAACGACTCCTCAGAAGATCCATATTCTCCTCATTCCAACACAAGGGATATCGGTACAGACCAAGGTGTCACACCAACGTAGCTACTGCTTCACCCGTGTCGGTCTACGCCGGACAGGTCCCTCACAGTTTATTGCTACTTACCTAAAGGGTATCCCCCAGATCCGGGTTAGGATCTATGAAACTCCGATACAAGCCCAGAAAATTAAAGCATACAAGGCAATACAATTGAAAACATAGAATGATCTAATCCTAAGGTACACCTCACTTATATATCCCCAGCAGAGTCGCCAGTTCTATGATCGGTGGAAATAGAACTGACTGTTTTTGAAATGCTGGTTCGTGAAATGTCGCGGTAAGTAAGAGTCGCCACCGTCTTTTATTTTCTCCAACAAGGAAAGGACAAAAGCACAGCAAAATTCCTTTTCGAGATGTTTCTCGGTTCGGGAGGTAGATTATAGAAAGGGAAGGTGTTAGCACCCTTTCTATCTGTGGTTATCCACGGGCTCTTAGGTACTTGCTCACTATGTTTTCAAAATGTTTTTGCTTTTCTTGTGTTTGTGGGTTTTGAAAAAAGTTTGTTTGAAAACTTCGTTTTAACTCTTGTATCTGCCCTCAATAGTGTATGAAGTGTTTGTTTGAAAACTTTTGTCAGAAAAGTGTAGGTGCGAAAAGTATTTTTGTTTTGAAAGAGCAAGTATCTAAGAACCTCTACCTACTCAAAAGAAATTAAGTTGTGTAAATGTCCTTTAGACAGTACTATCCCACTATTGAGAAGTAGGTAGCACCGTCGTTGGAGTTTTCGGGTCAATTCGATTATAGGGACATGTGGTCACTAAAGCAATGGTAGGACGCCTTAGCGGTAACCCTAATGTCTTAGATCGTTTTATCCGAGGCAACCGTTTCGAGGCAACTTGGATCTTTAGACAGGAGGGCGACCTCTAAAACACCCTATACTCAATGACCACGTCGAGGCAACCAAGTGAGGCGTACCCTAGGAGTGGCATGTGCGAGTGTGTCAGGTTTCAGTTATGTTATCTTTGAACATGTTATGGTGAGCTACGTTTTGATTTTAATTTCAGAGATAAGTCTTGTCATGCATAGCCTAATTACATACATCTAACAGTTAATAGTTTGCGGAAAGTAAATCTACGCTATTACAAGGCGTCAGGTATTTACATCGCCAAAAACAACCCTTGAAAAGTAAATGCGAGAAATTAAATAAAAGCGATAAAAAGTCCTAATTAACGCTATTACATCCTCGGAACAATTACATAATTGGAATAAAAATAATAGGAATCAAAATAAACATGCGCGAGAGAAGAATTGAATCGGAGAAGTCCTTAGGGTTTTGACCCTTTTTGAGAAAGAAAGAAGTTTTTTTGTCTTTTTTGCATTGAATTTAAACTAAACCTAAAACTAATTAATAAAAAGGAATATTTTTGGTTTTTTAATGTTTTAAGGAAAATAAAATAAAAAGAAAATAAAAATAAAAGGATTAAAATTGTCAAAACCCTAATTCTATGTTGATTTTAAATTATTGAAAAAAAATTAAAATTAACCCTAATTAAACTAAATTAATGATGTTAGTTTTTATTTACAAAAATAATAAAGGGTGAAATTAATAAATAAAAAATATTTTAGTTTTCTGAATTTATTATGAAAAATTAATTTGGTTAATTTAAGTAATAATAATAATTATAGTAAATAATTAGAATAAAGAAGAAAAAAGAAAAAGAATTAAAAGAAGAATAAACCAAGGGGGGGGGGGGTGCTGGCCCATTTAGGAGGTAAGTTTGGAAATTTTGTGGCCAATTAAGTTGTTTAGCCACGTTGACTTTCTTGATTGTCCATGCATATGTTGACTGGGAGTATGATGATCACCATCTCATATAGCCATTAGATGTGAGCTGGAAGACACCTGGCGCATGAACATTTGAGGTACATGGTAGACCACTTCCTGAAGCCTGCATGTAATTATATGAAGAAAAATAGAAACAAATGTTTTGGGGGACCTGGGATTCGAACCCAGGTCCCAATGCTTCCAAGCCAGCACGCTAACCACTCCACCATCACGCTTTAGTCATTATTAGAATAACAAACAATTATTATATATGCATAACAAGTCAATATGCTGGGATTATAAAAACGCGCGCTTCTTTTCAAATGGCCCAACCAAATGCTAACACGTCTTCATCTTCTTCCTTTGTACCTGTAAAAACAAATCAGATAGCGAGGGTTTTTAACCCCCACAAACTACAACGAGGAAAAATAGCGAATAGAGATACAATGCACATGAATATTTCGCGAGGGGTGCATCATGTTCGTCTGATTCTCACGATTTTAACCATATGCCTTAGGAGTCCTAATTTTTCCTGGTTTAGGAATCCCCAATTTCAAAGTTCAGGAACCCTAGAAATCGTCCATGGCAACTTTTGATTTATGGCGTTTTAATCCAATTAAACTATACCATTAGCTTTGTACAGTCCCTAGCAACACAAAACGATCATGAAAACATATTAAAGATGCATGAATCACGATATACGATTGTGAATAAAAGCTGCAAATCGTGACTCTGTATAGGGTGATTCTTTGAGCTTCAAGGCTTGAATTTGATTGCCACACACTCCTGGGAACTCCTGCAAGGTATTAGAATCAACAAAAAAGCTTTGAATCGCCCTGGAATATAGAAATCAGTTTTGAGTTTTTCTTGGAATTTTTCAATATGCTATGGCCTTTGTCTGCAGCTTTCTCACGTGTATGGCATTAGGGTTTACTTGAATATATATATAGAGGAATGAAATTAGGTTAAATCTTGAGCAAAAATCCATGGAATTGATGATTGAATCTTTGATTGGAAATCACATATTTTTGAATCTTCATGATTGAATAAAGTTGCTAATTTTGGAGATTTTTGCCTCTTTGATTTGTACACGAAATTGCCAGCATATCTTGACCATATTTTCTTCACAAAAAGATTGAAAAAATCAAATCTTCTATTTTCCTACAATTTAAATTAATTAAATGAATTAATATCAATTAAAAATCCAATTAATTAATAAAAAATAAGAAAATAAAATCAATTAAGCTTGATGGGTCGTGCATAGGCCATGGATGAAGTTTCAAGAAGAGATTTGAGGCCCATTAGCAAAAATAAGGTGTTTTGAACAAAGTTGACTTTTGCAAATTCATGAAAATTTCCCAACTTCTCCAATGCATATCTTGCTCAATTTTGATCATATGAACATGTTCTTGGACATTTTGGAAAGGTCTTGAAGTCCTCTAACCAATGCCTTTGGTCCCATGTCATTTGGATTTACCAATCTCAAGTTATGGCCTTTGACTCAAAATGTACTTTTGTTGACTTTTGAATTTGACCTATAATGTAGAAATTGATAACTTTTTGTGAGAGCATTTCTTGGACTTGGAGTGTGAAGATGGATTGTAGGAAATGTCATCCCCTTCAAAATGAGCATTTGATGGGATTTTTATGATGAACCATGAAAAAGTTATGCCCTGGTCAAGATACAGTTGACTTTTCTGCTGTCCAAAAATAGTAACTTTTGCATCTTGATGATTTTTGAGCCATTCTTATGGAATCATGATCAATACTTGATCAAATGATGATTGTGGACTCAAAATAAGATGTTGACCAAAAATTCTGACTTTTGACTGCAAAATGACCATTTTGCCCCTGTAGTTAACTGTAGATCAAATGAGGCTTTTGACTGTGCAAATTGGCATTGTGAGTCTTGAGACTTGGCATGTAGGTGCTTGAGGATGCATATAGGCCTATGGGACTTGATTGAGCCATTGAGAACCCCAAATTCCTTGGAAGAAACAAAACCCTAATTTCAGCTGGCTTAGGAGGTGGTTTGACTGTACAACCCTTTGAGCAATCTTGAACAATTTGAAGATCATTCTTGACAAATCTTGAGGAATATGGGAGGGCAAATTTCGGGGTACAACACCAATAATAACTGGGTTCGTCCTTTTCATCCTAGGGGGCAAACCAAAACTGAAAGGTAGTAAAAAAAGGGCCAGGTTTGACCCCAAATGGGAGATGATGGAAAAGGGATCTAGTTCGACTCAACTTGCTGAGACAAGGATCATAACAAAGAAATACCATGTTCGTCCCACCTACAAAGGGAAGAATCATATGACAAGAACTCAATGGAGGAGGTTTCAGAGGAACAAGAAAGCGGCAAGGGAGGCTGCAACAAAATTTGTTCTACAGTAGATGAATGAGAAAGCTATGATAGATGCTACAACAGAGGTTATTCCACAAAAGGGCGAAAGCGCCCAAAAGGAAATACAACGTTGATCGGCTGATAAGTGTAAATTATAGTTATTTATGTATATACTTTTTGTTGCACTTATCGAATCTTGGTTGTTAATATCAGTTGAATAACCCAATTTTGTGTATAAATACTTTAGTTTGTATACAATTCATTTTCGTGTATAAAGTGTATCATTTGATAGTTGTGTATTCATTTTGTAGGCATTCGAGCATTGTTGGAGCAAGAGGGATAAAGCTCCAAGATGCATTTTTGGATTAATAAAGGAATAAGGCAAAAGATTGGAGTCAGAGGAAGTTATGCAGGAAAGCAACAAAATTTATTGGAATGTCATGGATCTCCGGGTGAAAGAAGTCGTCTCCAGGCGAAATTTGAAGGCCAAATTTCCTTGTTGCCTCTACCTTGCTTCGCTTCTGTGGCACTGGGCGAAAATAAAAAGAGTCGTCGGGCGATGAATTGTGATCGTCGGGCGATGGAAGATATTTGTTTCAGTTGAGGATGTGGCTTATTCTGGGCCTAGTGAGTAAGAATAATTGTCGGACAATGCTTTATGTCGCCAGGAAATTCTCGCGGAACAACATTTCTTTATAGTTCATTTTCATTTCATTTTAGGATGGATGATTTTTGGGGTATTTGTTCCCAAATTCCATCACCTTCATTTTTTATAGGTAGAGCTTAGACAACAACATTTGTGGCTTTCAAATGGATAATCCGGTGTTGGGAGCTTAATGGATCATGTTTGACACCGCGGGAAATTTAGTTTCTTCTCCTCTTCCTCTCTTTGTAACCATTATTTGTTGGATTTTGTAAGTAACTTTGCCTTGATTATATGTATATTTATTGCTCACGGTGTTGTATGAAACTTTCTTTACAAATATCTATTGATGTTTATCCTTGTTAGCTCGCTAAGTATATGGGTTTGAGTTGTTGCAGAGATGGACGAATTGAATCCGGATTTAGGATGAATATCTATTGGGCTTATATTCTAGAGATATATTTAGGCTTAGTAATCACTTAGGTATCGACTCTTAATGCCTCTGTGTTGTTTTGTATTATGCTGAGAGTTTGCCGATATGGAGCGACACAGTTGATATCTTGCTCTGTGTTAGAAATAACCTATGTGTGAGCGATACATGATGATATTGACGAGTAGTTAAGATTAACTGCAACTGGGTAGTAAGTTTAAGTATGTGATAGGGCAAATGAAATATAAACTTGAGAGTTCTATCCTATTCGAAGGATGAAACTCTTCTTGTGTGTATAACTTTTATGTTCACTTATTTTCCTTTCTATACAAACCAAACCATTTATCCCTAAACTCATTAATGAATGATTTGTCGAACGAAAAATCAATAAGCAATCTCTGTGGGCACGATACAATATAACCTATATCACCCGATAAAAATAATACTTTACTTTTTGCTTGCCTCTATATACCGCAACAACAAAATGGCGACGTTGCCGGGGATTGGTTCTATTGATTTCTCATTGCAATAATTCTTTTGTTTTTGAGTTTTGTAATTAATGTATATGTTGTATAGAAATTTTACATTAAGTTGTATATGATATTTGTGCATATATATGTTTTCACGTATTGTTGTGAATTGTCTCGTTTTTGTAATATTTGTTCTATGATTGTTAGGACACTTTATTTAGGTTTGCACAATGTGATAGTACAATGGCATGACGAGAGGAGGTTACTAGGTTGCACAATAAAGGCGTCTAGATTTCGACGTAAAAAAGCATGTTTGTTTGTATTTGTTTATGTGTGTGGTGATTTGTGTTTTAACAAGTTGAAACAAGGAAATGTTCTGAATTTCAAATCTTCACTTTTCAACTTATTAATTCATTTTGACCCGGTTTTCATATCTTTATTTGTATTTTTTTTTTCATGTCAATTTATGTTTTCCGAAAGTTTGTCGTGTTTAGCTTGAGGATTTTTGTCCGTTGTAAATATTGTAAATTTTTTTCATTGAAATTTCGCAAGAGTATTATTTTTCTAATTCTTTTGTTGTTGTTTGGACTCAAGTTTTGGTCCGGTAACTTGTATAATATTAAGGTGATTTGTCAAGTTTGATCGCTTCTACTTGCAAATGCATAGTAACGATTTTGTTAAAGTTTTGTACACGTTTGAGGTATGTGTTTATCACTTTCTATACTTTAGCATATTCATGATACTTGGACTTTTTACAATTTTTATGCCATTCATTATTTTGTATACTTGTTCATTTGTGAATCACTTTAGTTCCCACCTTTTTGTGAGGTAGCTTTCCATTGTTCACATATATTGTAGGCTTCAATTCTTGTTTTAACTAGCTTTTATTATGCTTAATCTTTTGTTTTTATTGATTGTATGAATGCAAGAAAAGGATCAAGGAATTTTTGTTTCATTTTGAGCATAACTACCTAGCCAAAGAGTCAATTCACCTTGTGAGTGTGTGATCAGTAACTCCTTTGAGATTTTGTCGATATCCATGTTATATTTACTAAATGCTTGTCTATGAGTGTTTAGTTCCCCTTTTTGCATGGATGTTGATTCGTTGTTTTCTTGAACCCTCAACCATTGTTTTGGTTTGAATTTTTACTTTGCCTTAGAAAGTAGGGAGTATTCACTAAGATGTTGGTTGAATTCAAATTGGGGATAAAAATGATTGTGTATTTATTGGTTTATTTCTATGAGGTTGAAAAGAAGAAGAAAAGAAAGAAAAAATGTGAAAAATAAGTGATAGAACAAGAAAGGAAAAAAATAGAAAAGCTTTGAAAAAAAAAGTATGGAATAATATTGTGTTAATAAGTGATGTGTGTTGGTGTGAAACTTGTGATAAAGAAGATGTTTGATTGAAATTCTATTGTTTGAAACTTTATGGAAGTAATTACTCCCTTAGGTTTAAGCAAGTTTTTGTTTCGATTCGCTTTAGGACTTATCACTTGTTTGTTAACTAAGCCACATTACAACCTTGAAAAGCCCTTGAGATTCTTGCTTTTATATTTTCAATATAAATTTTTGGATGAATGCATAATTTAGTCTACTGTTTGCAAGATTGTTGGATGAGTGAAAATACCCCATTTTTGTGTGTTTTTCATCTACCGATGATTGTGTTTGCTAGGTGTGATTCATTCGTGAACTAGTATTGTTTTAGAATGGTTGGCATGATTTTTATATTTAGCATTTGTTTCGTGTTTATGTTATAGTCGTAGTTTAGTGGTAAATGTTTTCTTTGTGTGTACTGATTTTCATTTGAACCATTGCATATGTTTTCTGTTTTCAAAACCTGTTGATTCGTGATTCTTTGATTTATCATTCTTTGTTCTTTGGGTTATTAGACTTTGTTTGAGGACAAACAATTATTCAAGTTGGGGAGAGTTTAATAAGTGCAAATTGTAGTTATTTTTGTATATACTTTTTGTTGCACTTATTGATTCTTGATTGTTAATATCAGTTGAATAACCCAACTTTGTGTATAAATAGGTTTAGTTTGTGTATAATGTGTTTTCGTGTATAAAGTGTATCGTTTGATGGTTTTTTATTCATTTTGTAGGTATTTGAGCATTGTTGGAGCAATAGGAATAAAGATCCAAGATGCATTTTTGGATCAATAAAGGAATAAGACAAAAGATTGAAGCTAGAGGAAGTTATGCAGGAAAGCAACAGAAGTTGCTGGACTGTCATGGATCGCCGGGCAAAAGAAGTCGTCGCTGGGTGAAATTTGAAGGCCAAATTTCCTTGTTCCCTCTGCCTTGCTTCGCTTCTGTGACACTGGGGTGATAATAAGAAGATTCATCGGGCGATGAATTATGAATGCCGAGCGATGGAAGTTATTTGTTTCAATTGAGGACGTGGCTTATATTGGGCCTAGTGAATAAGAGGAATCATTGAGTGATGCTTTATGTCGTGGGGTGATTCTTGGAGAACAACATTTTTTTATATTTTCTTTTCATTTCATTTTAGGGTGGATGGTTTTTGGGGTATTTGTTCCCAAATTCCATCACCTTCATTTTTTATAGTTAGAGCTTAGAAAACAAAATTTATGGCTTACAAATGGATGATCCGGGGTCGGGAGCTTGATGGACCGTGTTTGACACCACGGGAAATCTGGTTTCTTCTCCTCTTTCTCTCTTTGTAACCATTATTTGTTGGATTTTGTATGTAACTTTACCTTGATTATATGTATATTTATTGCTCACGATGTTGTATGAAACTTTCTTTACAAATGTTTATTGATGTTTATCCTTGTTAGCTCGCTAAGTGTCTAAGTTTGAGTCATTGCAGAGATGGATGGGTTGAATCTGGATTTAGGATGAATATCTATTGGGCTTAGATTCTAGAGATAGATTTAGGCTTAGTAATCACTTAGGTATCGACTCTTAATACCCTCGTGTTATTTTGTGTTGTGCTGAGAGATCATCGACATGGAGTGACACGATTGATATCTCGGTTTGTGTTAGAAATAACCTATGCGTGAGAGATATGTGATGATATTGACGAGTAGTTAAGGTTATGTGAAACTGGGTAGTAGGTTTAAGTATGTGATAGGGTAAACAAAATACAAACTCGAGAGTTCTATCCTAAACAACCGACAAAAACAAGTTCCGGATTAATACCTGTAATAAGCCAGGAGAACTATCTGTGGACGACCGATTATAGATTAATATCCGTAACAAGCCAGGAAAGCTATCTACGACCGATAATTTTCAAGTTCTAGATTAATACCTAAAACCAGACAGGACAACTATCTACGAGCAACTGATTATAGATCAACACCTGATACCAGACATGAAAACTATCTACATGACTCAGACGAAGCAATCTTACACAAGCTCCTTCTAATATATCTCCGGATGCAGGTTAACACAGACTCATTCTGGAATAGCTCTACACAAGCTCTTTCTAATATATTCACAGATAATAGTTAATTCCATTATCCCCAGCAAGTTATTATGAAGCTTGGATTTCAATCAGAAAACATCAAACTTTCATCTCTCCAGAGATAACTCTTCAGTAGAGCCTTGGACAACTGAAGTTTTTAGACTTTATTCCCCCACAGAGTTTTCCTCAAGCAGGAGAACAACAGAAAGCCACGTTCCCCAACAGACTCCTCCTCAGACAGCAGGAACAAGAATTCCCCACAGAGAGACCTCTTAGGAAGTCAGCATCTACTTTGGATGGCATCTTTAAGCCCAAATCTGACGAATCTCAGTCATCTTCTCCAAGTGGCATCTGTAAGCCAATTCCCGCCATCATCAACCATTAGTGTTACTACATGCGAGTGAAAATTTCTAGGAACTCTAGTGTTCAATCATTTTCCACCTTCAAATCACGAAAGGCAGATAAGCCAATCTAAATCTTTAGGTTTAATAAGATTGAACAAGGGAAACTGTTGTACCCCAAAATTTGCCCTCCCATCTCTCAAAGATTTTTCTCACAAAATTTCCACTAAGTCAATGCTGCACAAAATTTGCTTCAATTGAGCACCTAACCTCCTTCAAGCTTGCTTCAAATTTCCAAGCTTCAATTGACGCCTTGGCCTTTTGCTTGTTTGATGTATACAAGCTTCAATTGGGCATTTGTTTCCTTTGAAACAACTTCCTTAGATTCAAAAGGGAAGGGCCTCATGTTGGTGTCCTTCGATTCAGAAGTTAGTGGCTTCCTACTGGTTTCTTTCAATTCAGAAGGTGTTGGCTTCCTACTGGCGCCCTTCTATTCAGAAG
Organism: Vicia faba; assembly: GCA_948472305.1. Classification (NCBI taxonomy): domain Eukaryota; kingdom Viridiplantae; phylum Streptophyta; class Magnoliopsida; order Fabales; family Fabaceae; genus Vicia; species Vicia faba. Next base: position 766,485,186 of record OX451740.1, on the reverse strand, counting down.
ACGAGTGCATTTTGAAAAGATTTCCTTCCATTCACAAGGCAGGGACCTCCTGCATGCAAGTTTCGATTCCACCCCTGAAAACCTTCAACACACATAGTTTATGCACTATGACATTCCTGGATGCCCCTTTCAGAAAGTACACAATTAGCGCATTCGAAGGACATATATTTTCCCCATTCAAAGGACATGTATTGATAGATTTAAAGGGGAATACATGGGTGTTTCCATTCGAAGAATTTACTTTGTTGGCCCATTCGAAGGAATGGCAAGTGATGCACACAAGTGATGCACATGGTCCCTTCAAAAGAGCACACACATTGGTTCAAAATGAAGGATACACATATTTCTGTCCATTTGAAAGAGACATATAATGCAAGTTTATCTTATGATGAGTCTTGGTCCTACATGTGGCCAGGCCCAGGCTTCCTGTGCAAATGGCATTCGAAGGAAGTGACGAAGGAGGATTCAATTGATAGAATGAAGTTATCACTTAAGGGTATCTGAATTAAACAACTAAGGAAAATAGATGGGTCCAATCTAAATCCATTTGAAGGACACATAAATGATCCATTCGAAGATGCTGGCTGGCCCAAAATCCCACATGTTACCATACTCAAGTTTCCTGCGCAAGCATTCATACTAAAGGATGCTTCGATTAGCCTGGAAAGAGTTTTCATTGGGGATAGCTGAGTAGGGGCTCAATCAAAGAGGCCCCAATGATGATACTTGAGCCATTCGAAGGACACACCTTGGTGGCCCATTCTAAGAGGGAACAAGGCATATATATGGATTATTCGAAAGACACTCAAAAAATCCATTCGAAGGAGACATTCAAAAGGCCCATTTGAAGGGTACACAAAATGTCCATTCAAAAGACCCATTTGAAGGATATACAAGAGGTCCAATCGAAGGGCAGAGACTGAAGGTATTTGAAAGTCAAAGGTGTCCACATTCATTCAAGGTCAAAAAGAGACAAGAATTCCATGTCTTTTGCCAAAATTCAAATTCTCATTCATGGCCTTAAAGAACATGTTTATGGCTGTTTACTACCTTGCTACCCTGTCCCCTCCTTCCCCTCTATATAAGGAGCATGCTAGCAATCTCAAGGGGGGACGAAAAAAAGAGAGGATAGACCCACAAAAAAAAGACACTACACATAACATACATACTGCACGCACACACTGCCCCGCAAGAGCTCCACATAACTTCCAAAATTCCAACAACGTTGCCAGAACCGAAGCACCCCACTGGCAACGAACCTTCGATCTCAATTTCATTTCCCATATAACTTAATTTCGACTACATATTCATGCTGCATAATTGTTAATATCTTACATGTAAAGTCTGAAGTAACAGGATACCATCACTAAGACATGTGAGGTGGATTCCTTCGAATCTCAAATCTAGCTCAAACGGTGAAGGAATATGGGAAATCGAAAGGGCCTGGGTTTGATACCCATGCCTCACAATTTTATTTTCCTAACATTGCTTTGCAGATTCCATGCGTTACATAGTCAAGCACTCACTATATGCCCTCATGGTTGGACCATCAGATGTCAACAGATGGAGATCTAACTCTTCAAATGCGCAGATCTACCATGTGCCATCAAGGATTTTCTTCACTAGATCTAACGTGGCTTGGACTTATCATCTCATGGGCTTAGCAAACCTCAAAAGCATACCCCCCAATTGCTTATAACATCAGGCCCAGCATGCTACTTGTTTTGTTTTACTTGTTTATTCTTTTTTTTTAATCATTTTTATTTATAATCATAAAATCAACAAAAACCGTACAAAATATTAGACTTAATATTTTATAATTAATTTTAATTTGGTTAATTAATTATTTTGACATTATTTTATAATTTAAAAATAATTAGAACTAGGTTCTTATAATTCAAATATTTTCTTAACAAAAATACAAAAAATATTAGAATTAGTTTTCTTGTATTTCTTTAATTAATTAGTATTAAATTTAGCCTTCCTCATTTAATTTAAGTATTTTCTTAAAATAAACAAAAAACAAAAAAAAAGATTTTCTTATTTCATTTAGATTTGCCTTGGGTTTTTAGATGAACTTTTAACTTTCGCGCATTATTATTTTCTCGCATTTTTACATTATTGTAACCATATATTGGTATGTAATAGTTAATATGAATTTTTACCGCTTTCTTTATTTTTCTTCCCCCAAGTTTTTGTACATTGTAAATATCCCCCTCCCTGAAGCCATGTAACAGCGTAGGGTTTATTTTCGCACTTTACATTTTTATGTATCATATTAACTGTTACTAATTAGGCATGTATGAAAAGACTGAAATCAAACGCTAGCAAACTTAACAAAATACTAAAATAACTGAACATAACACACCATGCATATATACACCTCTAGGGTACCCCACTTCAGTTGCCTTCAGAAAATGGTCACAATTCTCGAAACGTGAGAAGTTTTAGTGGTTATCCTCTAGATTGAAAGATCACAAGTCCCTCGATGACCCTCTCGATGTTGCCTCGATTAAAAGTGATCTTAGAACTTTAGGAAAGTTACTAAAATTCCTTTCCAAGTTGCCTTTGAGATCGTAACGTCCCTTCGAATGTCCCTCAAAACATCCAACGATAGGGCTACCTACTCATTAATAGTAGGCTAACACTGTCTAAAGGATACGAGGAAACGAACACCTTTTCAAGTACAAGTAGATAGCTGTTAAGATGCTTGCTTAAGTAAAATATACTTTTTCACTTACACATTTCAAAAACAACTTTCAAAGGCATTCTCTTTGTCAACACTCTTGAGGACTGATACAAAAGTTATCATAAAGCGAATCACCACACTAAGGCATTTCAAAACATTTTTCAACACACAAAGCACAAAGTACTTTCAAAATGAGCTAAGCATCTAAGAGCCCGTAGATAACTATAGATGGAAAGGGTGATAACACCTTCCCTTTCCATAATCTACCCCCTTACTCAGAAAATTCTCAAAAAGGTCTTTTTCTGTTCTTTTCACCCTTTCCTTAATTTGGATAAAAGAAAAGTCGGTGGCGACTCTTGCTTACCGCAATATTTGAGAATACAAACGCAAAAATAGTATTAACAGTCGGTTTTGCGACAGTATCATAACCTTCATGCAGGTTTAAATTGATGACATTATAGTAAAGTCACCCTCGAGAGCTGGTCATTTAGACCACTTTAGACAATATTTTATTAGAATGAGGGAATATGGATTAAAAATGAATCCATTAAAGTGTGATTTTTGTGATCGTGCAGGAGATTTTCTGGGTTTTGTAGTGCACAAGAAAGGCATAGAGATCAATCAAAACAAAACCAAGGCGATTTTAAATACCAAAGTGCTAACAGCAAAGAAAGAACTTCAATCTTTGTTGGGAAAAATAAATTTCCCGAGGCGGTTCGTGTCAAACATGAGCGGAAAAACTATTGACATTTTTTCCTTTGGTGAAATTAGGCAAAGAGTCTGAATTCAAGTGGGAAAACAAACACCAAGAGGAATTCGACCGTCTGAAAGATTATTTGATGAATTTGAGCTTCCGACGTAAAACAAGCATGTTTGTTTGTATTTGTTTATGTGTGTGGTGATTTGTGTTTTAACAAGTTGAAACAAGGAAATGTTCTGAATTTCAAATCTTCACTTTTCAACTTGTTAATTAATTTTCACCCAGTTTTCATATCGTTATTTGTATTTGTTTTGTTATGTTAATTTATGTTTTCCAAAAGTTTGTCGTGTTTAGCTTGAGGAGTTTTGTTTGTTGTAAATATTGTAAATTGTGTTCATTGAAATGTTGTAAGAGTATTATTTTTCCAATTCTTTTGTTGTTGTTTGGACTCAAGTTTTGGTTCGGTAACTTGTATAATATTGAGGTGATTTGTCAAGTTTGATCGTTTTGACTTCCGAATGCATGGTAATGATTTTGTTAAAGTTTTGTACACATTCGAGGTATGTGTTTATCACTTTCTATACTTTAGCATATTCATGATACTTAGACTTTTTACAATTTTTATGCCATTCATTCTTTTGTATACTTGTTCATTTGTGAATGACTTTAGTTCCCACCTTTTTGTGAGGTAGCTTTCCATTGTTCACAAATATTGTAGGCCACAATTCTTGTTTTAACTAACTTTTATTATGCTTAATCTTTGGTTTTTGTTGATTGTATAAATGCAAGAAAAGGACCAAGAAATTTTTGTTTAATTTTGAGCATAACTACCTAGCCAAAGAGTCAATTCACCTTATGAGTGTGTGATCATTAACCCCTTTGAGCTTTTTATCGATATCCATGTTGTATTTTCTAAATGCTTGTCTATGAGTGTTTAGTTCCCCTTTTTGCATGGATGTTGATTCGTTGTTTTCTTGAATCCTCAACCATTGTTTTGGTTTGAATTTTTACATTGATTTAGAAAGTAGGGAGTATTCACTAAGATGTTGGTTAAATTCAAATTGGGGAGAAAAAATGATTGTGTATTTATTGGTTGGTTGCTATGAGGTTGAAAAGAAAAAGAAAAGAAAGGAAAAAAATGTGAAAAAGAAGTGATAGAAGAAGAAAGGAAAAAAATAGAAAATCTTTGAAAAATAAAAAAAGTATGGAATAATGTTGTGTTAATAAGTGATGTGTGTTAGTGTGAAACTTGTGATAAAGAAGATGTTTGATTGGAATTCTATTATTTGAAACTTTGTGGAAGTAATTACTCTCTTAGGTTTAAGCAAGTTTTTGTTTTGATTCGCTTTAGGACTTATCACTTATTTGTTAACTAAGACACATTACAACCTTGAAAAGCCCTTGAGATTCTTGCTTTTATATTTTCAATGTAAATTTTTGGATGAATGCATAATTTAGTCTACTGCTCGCAAGGTTGTTGGATGAGTGAAAATACCCCATTTTTGTGTGTTTTTCATCTACTGATGATTGTGTTTGCTAGGTGTAATTCATTTGTGAACTAGTATTGTTTTAGAATGGTTGGCATGATTTTTGTATTTAGATTTTGTTTCGTGTTTATGTTATAGTCGTAGTTTAGTGGTAAATGTTTTCTTTCTGTGTACTAATTTTCATTGAACCATTGCATTTGTTTTCCGTTTTCAAAACCTGTTGATTCGTGATTCTTTGATTTATCATTATTTGTTCTTTGGGTTATTATACTTTGTTTGAGGACAAACAATTATTCAAGTTGGGGAGAGTTTGATAAGTGCAAATTGTAGTTATTTTTGTATATACTTTTTGTTGCACTTATTGACTCTTGGTTGTTAATATCAGTTGAATAACCCAACTTTGTGTATAAATAGGTTTAGTTTGTGTATAATGTGTTTCGTGTATAAAGTGTATTGTTTGATAGTTTTGTATTCATATTGTAGGTGTTTGAGCATTGTTGGAGCAAGAGGAATAAATATCCAAGATGCATTTTTGGATCAATAAAGGAATAAGGTGAAAGATTGGAGCTAGAGGAAGTTATGCAGGAAAGAAACAGAAGTTGATGGACTATCATGGATCGCCGGGCGAAAGAAGCCGTCGTCGGGTGAAATTTGAAGGCCAAATTTTCTTGTTGCCTTTGCCTTGCTTCGCTTCTGTGGTGCTGGGCGATAATAAGGAGATTCATTTGGCGATGAGTTGTGATCACCGAGCGATGGAAGATATTTATTTCAATTGATGACATGGCTTATCTTGGGCCTAGTGAATAAGAGGAATCATTGGGCGATGCTTTATGTCGCGGGGAGATTCTCTTGGAACGACATTTATTTATATTTCCTTTTCATTTCATTTTAGGGTGAATGGTTTTTGGGGAATTTATTCCCAAATTCCATCACCTTCATTTTTTATAGTTAAAGCTTAGAAAATAAAATTTGTGGCTTACAAATAGATGATCCGGGGTCGGGAGCTTGATGGATCATGTTTGACACTGTGGGAAATTTGGTTTCTTCTCCTCTTCCTCTCTTTGTAACCATTATTAGTTGGATTTTGTATGTAAATTTACCTTGATTATATGTATATTTATTGCTCATGGTGTTGTATGAAAATTTATTTACAAATCTTTATTGATGTTTATCCTTGTTAGCTCGCTAAGTGTCTGGGTTTGAGTCATTGCAGAGATGGACAGATTGAATCCGAATTTAGGATGAATTTCTATTGGGCTTAGATCTAGAGATATATTTAGGCTTAGTAATCACTTAGGTATCGACTCTTAATACCCCCATGTTATTTTGTGTTATGCTGAGAGATCGCCGACATGGAGCGACACAATTGATATCTCGGTTTGTGTTAGAAATGACCTATGTGTGAGCGATACTTGACGATATTGACGAGTAGTTAAGGTTAAGTGAAACTGGGTAGTAAGTTTAAATATATGATAGGGTAAACTAAATACAAACTCGAGAGTTCTATCCTATTCGTATGATGAAATTCTTCTTGTGTGTATAACTTTTATGTCCACTTACTTTCCTTTCTATACAAACCAAACCATTTATCCCCAAACTCATTAATGAATGATTTGTTGAACAAAAATTCAATAATCAATCTATGTGGACACGATATAACCTATATCACCTGGTAAAAATAATACTTTACTATGCTTGCCGCTATATATCGTAGCAACACTGGCCAAAGAAAGGTTGTCGATGCCAGTTGCAAATGAGTCTCCAGCAAAGCTTGAAGATCTTGGTGACGATAACATGGATGACGAAGTATCATACGACTTCAAAGACAATTCAGAGGACGGTTTGATAATTCACTGCAACTTTGTATCGATTTTACCCAATGAATATGGGTTCGCCTCAAAGGCATCTAGGGATGAGGAAGAAGACATGTGTGTAGAATCAGCAGGTCAAAAACCTCTATATTATTATGTCATGAACAATAGAGTGGTAGAAGAGAAACATACAACGATTGAGAAACCTACAACTGGAATAATGTATCATCTCAAACCTCAGTTCATAAGGGCTAAGGTTGATGGCTTCCCGGTGAACAAAGTGTTTGTTGATGGTGGCGCTACTATTAATTTGATGCCACAATCATTGTTGAAAAAGATTGGTAAGTTCGACACAGACCTTAAAACACATAATATGGTCTTATCGAAATATAAAGGAAAGCCAAGTCACATCTTGGGTGTGATTCAAGTCAATTTATCAGTTGGCTCGACCTCAAGGCAAACGTTATTTATGGTGATAGCGTCCGAGGAAAATTTCAACCTGTTGTTGAGGCGCGAATAGATACATGGAATAGGGGCAATACCATTGACCCTGCATCAGCGTGTGTCTATATGGCTTGGGATATGATTGCTGAAAACATAGAGGAGGATCATAGCTATTTTACAGCTGATGCAAATGCAGTGAGTCGAAATAATTTCGACAAAGCATTTGCAACCATACCACCGTGTGGCCCAGAAGATGCAGTTTTCAAGCCGCAATTAATTTTTTGACTTTATACCCCACTCATGGTTTTATCTGGGACCAAGAAAATTTGGACACATATCCAGCCGTAAAAGGGGAGTTTGAGTCTACTGGGCGGGAAGAAGAACAAAATCATGATGATGCCTGAGGCGAATGCTCTGGCAAGGATTTTGGCCCGTATGGCCGAAATTAGAATAAATGCGGCCTTAGAGGTTGAAGATGTTGCAAATATGGCACCTGAGGCCATCATGGAAGGAGAGTTTGGAGAACCAAGCAAAACAACAACTTCAGAAATTCAGAGGTTTGATTGTATATATGAAGAAGAGCCTTTGGGGTTTGAGAAAGATCCAAGAGACAATGTTTTAGAGATGCAAGCACAAGATCCCTTGGAGAAAGTTGACATGGGTGATGGTTCGATCAAGAAAATTACTTACATCAGCATAAAGATCGACATCCAAATGAAGGATCCAGTGATCAGATTGCTCAAAGAATTTAGAGACTACTTTGCATGGGACTAGAATGAGATGCTTGGTTTGAGTAGAAAATGGTGGAGATGAAGCTGCCTATAAATCCAGGCAAACAACCAATCAAGTAGATTCCAAGAAGGTTTGTTCCAGAAGTATTATCCAAAATCAAAGTGGAGATCAAATGGTTGTTGAAGAGCAAGTTCATCAGAACAGTCAACCATGTTGAATGGTTAGCTAATATAGTCCCTTTAATAAGGAAAAATGGAACTTTGAGAATTTGCATAGACTTTATGAATTTGAATAAAGCCACCCCAAAGCACGAATATCCAATTCCTGTGGCAGAAATGCTGGTCGATTCGGCCACAAGATATGAATATTTAAGTCTTTTAGATGGATATTCAGGCTATAATCAAATTTTCATCGCTAAAGACGATACCCACAAAATTGTGTTTTGATGACCTGAGGTGTTAGGCACATATGAGTGGGTCGTCATGCCTTTTGGTTTAAAAAACACAGGGGCGACTCACCAAAGGGAAATGAACTCAATGTTTCATGATTTCATAAACACCTTCATGCAAGTTTGAATTGATGACATTATAGTAAAGTCACCCTCGAGAGCTGGTCATTTACACCACCATAGACAATCTTTTATTAGAATGAGGGAATATGGATTTAAAATGAATCCATTAAAATTTGCTTTTTGTGTTCGTGCAGGAGATTTTCTGGGTTTTGTAGTATGTGATACGGTGGCAGAACCGACTGTTATATTGGTTTTACATTTGTGTTTGCAAATGTTGCAGTAAGCAAGAGTCGCCACCGACTTTTCTTTTATCCAACAAAGGAAAGGGTGAAAAGAACAGAAAAAGACCTTTCGAGATTATTTCTGAGTAAGGGGGGTAGATTATGGAAAGGGAAGGTGTTAGCACCCTTTCCATCCGTAATTTTCTACGGGGTCTTAGATGCTTAGCTCATTTGAAAAATACTTTGTGCTTTGTGTGTTTTTGAAGAGTATTTTGAAATTGTCTTAGTGTGGCGATTCGCTTTATGATAACTCTTGTATCAGTCCTCAAGAGTGTTGATAAAGTGTTTGAAAAATGTTTTTTTTGAAATGTTTTGGTGTAAGTGTGAAAGTTTGTTTTTGAGCAAGCATCTAAAAATTGTCTACTTATACTCGAAAGGTTTGTTCTTTTTCTCATATCCTTTAGACAATGCTATCCTACTATTAGTGAGTAGGTAGCTCTAACATTGGATGTTTGAGGGACATTTAAAGGGACGATTTATAGTTACAAAGGCAACTGGGCGAGAAACCTTAGTAACTACCCTAGGGTTTTAAGATCATGTTTACTGAGGCAACTTCGAGAGGGTCATCGAGGGACTTATGATCTTTTTAAACCAGAGGGTAGCCACTAAAATCTCTCACGTTTCGAGAGTTGTGACTGTTTTCTGAAGGCAACCAAAGTGGGAATACCCTAGAGGTGTATATGTGCAAGTGTGTTGTTTCAGTTATTTGTCTTGTGTTAAGTTTGCTAGCGTTTGATTATAAAATCTTATCATACAATCCCATTATCATGCATCTAAACAGTTTAAATATTTCAGAAATTTAAAGTGCGGAAATTAAAACCTAGCTATTACATGGTTTCGGGGAGGGGGTATTTACATGTCCAAACTTTGGGGAAAATAAAGAAAGCAATAAAGTAAAAAGTCCTAATTAAGCTATTACAGACTGTGAGCAGTTACAATAATTTGGAAAAAAAAACATAATAACACGCGTGAGTCGTAAGGAACGTCTAAACCCTATTAAAGTCCTAAGTAAAAAAGAAAAATCTTTTTGGTTTTTATTTATTTTAAGAAAATACTTAAATTAAATTAATTAAGAAAAAACTAAATCGAATCCTAATTAATTAAATAAAATAGAATGATTATTAATTAAAGTTAATTCTAACAAAATAAAACTAATTCTAATACTTTTTGCATTTTTGTCGAGAAAAATTTGAATGAAATAACCTAATTCTAATTGATTTTAAATTAATTAAAACAAGTCAAAATAATTAAGTTAATTAATTTACAAAAATTAAAATTAACTTAGAAAATCCTAAGTCTATTATTATTATTTTTTATATTATTATAAAAAAATGATTAAAAGAAAATAAACCATAAAACAAATAAAATATATAAAAAAAGCAAATTAGGCCTGACACAAAAGAAATAGGGGGTGCAATATTGTAAAACGCAGGCCCATGCATGAGAGATCCAAAGGCTATATTGGATCCGGTGGGAGGATCCTTTGAATGTCCATGATGGGGGTGCATATTTGATGCACTTGGATCTGGTTACGTTGATCTCTGATGGTGTAGATCTGATTGCTTATGGTAGGTGCTTGGTGATGCAACGCATTGAAGCCTGTAAGGAAATGTTAGAAAAAAAATCAAAATCCAGACCTGGGTTTCGAACCCAGGTCTCTCCCCTTCACACACGTTCCATTCACCAACTGAGTTGCTTTACCATTTGTTTATATAAATCAAATAGAAACAATATAATGTAAATTAGACGCATATATTTGGAGAAAAAAAACGCGTGTTGATTCAAATGGACCGATGAGTGAAGGACGCGTATGCTGCCGGAGTCAACAATTTGCAGGGGTGTCGGAGTCAAACTCTGGTCACCTTCTCCGGCCACACCAAAATCTTAAAACCTGTAAAAAGCTAAATCAAAACTCAAGATTTAGGCTACCCCCCTAAATTGGGGTCTGCCAATCAAACCACGGTGTTAGTTTCCCCTGAAATGGCCTCTATCCTTGAGAACCACTCACGCCTGAAACTTTTCCCTAAAAATGGCAAATCATTGTTTGAGTACCTATTCTTTCATGTAACACGTTAGAAACAAGCAAAATGCTGACGCAAATATGAAAATATGAATTAGAATCAATTATATTGCATGTATTGAAAGATTCAAACCACTAAAATTTTACCAAACAGTGTACTTGGAAGCACAGATTCTGGGCACGTTTTGGCTTGAGGGATAGCTGGAAATGAACCCTGGCAACCTTAGGAGTGTGATGGGATCCCTGGAATGGATTGAGTATGGCTCGAATTCGCTGTTTGAATTTCACAACTTTGTGGAATTTTTTGCAATTTTTGTGGCTTCTTAAGGCAGTGTGTACGCGTCTAGTCTGTGTGCGTATGTATGTAGTCTCTGTCCTTTGGCTTATGTTAATGTCTTTTATTTATAGGAGGGGGAGGAGACAAGAAAATGGGGAAATAAACATGTCCTTAAAGACCATCCATTAAACATGGCTTTGAAAATTAAATTAGACCAATTTAAATATTGCCATTTAGAGAATTTTCATGCCATTTTGGAAATTGGAAAAAACCTTGACAGGTGATAATTGGCGCCTTGTACGAATTCACATCGCTCAGAATTTTCTTCACTAGAGTGTCTTCGATCAGCCCCCAAGCGTTACTTTCTTCGATTGCCTTTCTTTCAATTCAAAGCAATCGAAGCATCAACTCTTCCTTTTTGACTGGTCGAATGCTGCTTCAACTCTTTATCAATCGAAGGCTTTATAGAAGCCTCCTCACCTTCCTTCAAATTTCCCCAGGCCTCATCATTGTGGCCTTTGATTGAGCCACTATTTGCCTTAGTAGCTTGATCTGAAACTCTTTAACTAACCCAATTGAAAGCTCTTTTCTGGCCATTCGAAGCTTCTTTTTTCATGAATGTGATTGTGCTGGAGGCTTGGGCCTGGCAGTATGCAAGACTTTTGCCAGCAAGCAAAAATTGTTTCCAACCATTGTATTTCTTTCGACTGGACCAAATGCATGTCCTTCGAAGGTATCATTTGTGTGTCCTTCGAATAAGCCTTACTAGGTGTTAAAAGGTGGAGAACTGTGTGTTAAGGATTTTAGATGTGGAATCAAAACCGTTTCAAAGTGAGCCATTGCCTAGTTGAAACTAGCACAAAGGAAGCCAATGCCTTGTGGATGCTAGCATGAGGGAGGCCAAAGCAAGCATAAAGGAGGCCATTTCCTAGTGAATCGAATCAGGCACGAAGAATGTATTTGCCTTCTGGGTCGAAGGAAGATTTTTTCCTAGTGGATTGAAGGTAAATCAGAAGAAATCTTGGCCTTGTATGCTGAAGGCACGCAAAGGGGAAGTCATTTCCTTGTGGGTTGAAACACACATGAAAGAAGCTCTTGCCTTGTGAATCGAAGACAAGAACGAAGAGGAAGTTTTTTTCCTTGTGCGCTAAAGGAACGCACATAGGAAGTCATTTCCTTATCAATCAAATCAGGCGTGAAACAACCCATGCTCAGTCGAAGTCTTGTGAACCAAGCTTGTGTCGAAGGATTTTGGACACCCGATTGAAGCTCCTTGTCTAGATGCCAATCGAAGGACAACCTGCTCAGATGCCAATCGAAGACACCTTGTCCCAATACCAATTGAAGACACCTTGTCCCAATGCTAATCGAAGATACCTTGTTTATCTTCAAAATTCTTATTTTCTTTAAGCAAGTGTTTGTAATCACCCATGTAAGAGAAAATCTTGGAAAACATGAGAGGGAAAATTTTGGGGTACAACAGCTCCGGAGCCAAACTCCGGTCACCTTCGCCGACTATACCAAAATCTTAAAATTTTTAAAAAGCTAAATCAAAACTCAAGATTTAGGCTACCCCCCTAAATTGGGGTATGCCAATCAAACCACTGTGTTAGTTTCCCCTGAAATGGCCTCTATCCTTGAGAACCACTCATGCCTGAAACTTTGCCCTAAAAATGGCAAATCTTTGTTTGAGTACCTATTCTTTCAAGTAACACGTTATAAACAAGCAAAATGTTGACGTGAATACGGAAATATGAATTAGAATCGATTATATTGCATGTATTGAAAGAGTCAAAACACAAAAAATTTACCAAACGGTGTACTTGGAATCACTGATTCTGGGCACGTTTTGGCTCGAGGGATGGCTGGAAATGAACCCTGGAAACCTCAAGAGTGTGATGGGATCCCTAGAATGGGTTGAGTATGGCTGGAATTTGCTGTTTGAATTTCACAACTTTGTTGAATTTTTTGCAATTTTTGTGGCTTCTTTAGGGAGTGTGTACGCGTCTAGTCTGTGTGCGTATGTATGTAGTCTCTGTCCTTTGGCTTATGTTAGTGTCTTGTATTTATAGAAGGGGGAGGAGACAAGAAAATGGGTAAAGAAACATGTCCTTACAGACCAACCATTAAACATGGCTTTGAAAAGAAAATCAGACCAATTTAAAGATTGCCATTTAGAGAATTTTCATGCCATTTTGGAATTGGGAATAAACCTGGACAGGTGATAATTTGCACCTTGTACAAATTCAAATCGCTCAGAATTTTCTTCACTAGAGTGTCTTTGATCAGCCCCTAAGCGTTGCTTTCTTCGATTGCCTTTCTTTCAATTCAAACCAATCGAAGCATCAACTCTTCCTTTTTGATTGGTCGAATGCTGCTTCAGCTCTTTATCAATCGAAGGCTTTATAGAAGCCTCCTCACCTTCGTTCAAATTGCCCCAAGCCTCATCATTGTGGCCTTCGATTGAGCCACTATTTGCCTTAGTAGCTTAATCTGAAACTCTTCAACTAACCCAATCGAAAGCTCTTTTTTGGCCAGTCGAAGCTTCTTTTGTCAAGAATGTGATTGTGCAGGAGGCTTGGGCCTGGGAGTATGCAAGAATTTGGCCAGCAAGCAAAAATTGTTTCCAACCATTGTATGTCTTTCGACTGGACCAAATGCATGTCCTTCGAAGGCATCATTTATGTGTCCTTCGAATAGGCCTTACTAGGTGTCAAAAGGTGGAGAACTGTGTGTTAAGGATTTTAGATGTGGAATCAAAACCGTTTCAAAGGGAGCCATTTCCCAGTCGAAACTAGGACAAAGGAAGCTAATGCCTTGTGGATTATAGCATGAGGGAGGCCAAAGCAAGCATAAAGGAAGCCATTGCCTAGTGAATCGAATCGGGCACGAATTATGCATTTGCCTTGTGGGTCGAAGGAAGATTTTTGCCTAGTGGATTGAAGGCAAATCTGAAGAAATCTCAGCCTTGTGTGTTGAAGGCACACACAGGGGAAGTTATTTCCTTGTGAGTCCAAACACACATGAAAAAAGCTCTTGCCTTGTGAATCGAAGACAAGCATGAAAAGGATGTTTTTTTCCTTATGCACTGAAGGCACGCACAAAGGAAGTCATTTCCTTATCAATTGAATCAGGCGTGAAACAACTCTTGCTCAGTCAAAGTCTTGTGAACCAAGCTTGTGTTGAAGGATTTTGGACACCCGACTGAAGCTCATTGTCAAGATGCCAATCAAAGGACAACATGTTCAGATGCTAATCGAAGACACCTTGTCCCAATACCAATCGAAGACACCTTATCGCAGTGCTAATCGAAGATACCTTGTTTATCTTCAAAATTCTTATTTTCTTTAAGCAAGTGTTTGTAATCACCCATGTAAGAGAAAATCTTGGAAAACATGAGAGGGAAATTTTTTGGGTATAACAGCTCTAGAGTCAAACTGCGGTCACCTTCTCCGACCACAACAATATCTTAAAACTTGTAAAAAGCTAAATCAAAACTCAAGATTTAGGCTACCCCCTAAATTGGGGTCTACCAATCAAACCACTGTGTTAGTTTCCCCTGAAATAGCCTCTATCCTTGAGAAACACTCACGCCTGAAACTCTGCCCTAAAAATGGCAAATCTTTGTTTGAGTACCTATTATTTCATATAACACGTTAGAAACGAGCAAAATGATGATGCGAATATGAAAATATAAATTAGAAACAATTATATTTCATGTATTGAAAGATTCAAACCACGAAAATTTTACCAAACGGTGTACTTGGAAGCACGGATCCTGGGCACGTTTTGGCTCGAGGGATGGATGGAAATGAACCCTGGAAACCTCGGGAGTGTGATGGGATCCATGGAATGGGTTGAGTATGGATGGAATTTGCTGTTTGAATTTCACAACTTTGTTGAATCTTTTGCAATTTTTATGGCTTCTTTATGCAGTGTGTACGCGTCTAGTCTGTGTGCGTATGTATGTAGTCTCTGTCCTTTGGATTATGTCAGTGTCTTGTATTTATAGGAGGGGGAGGAGACAAGAAAATGTGGAAAGAAACATGTCCTAAAAGACCAGCCATTAAACATGGCTTTGAAAATAAAATCAGACCAATTTAAAGATTGCCATTTAGAGAATTTTCATGCCATTTTGGAATTGGGAATAAACCTGGAAAGGTGATAATTGGCGCCTTGTACGAATTCAAATCGCTCAGAATTTTCTTCACCAGAGTGTCTTTGATCAGCCCCTAAGCGTTACTTTCTTCGATTGCCTTTCTTTCAATTCAAACCAATCGAAGCATCAACTCTTCCTTTTTGACTGGTCGAATGCTGCTTCAGCTCTTTATCAATCAAAGGCTTTATAGAAGCCTCCTCACCTTCCTTCAAATTGCCCCAGGCCTCATCATTGTGGCCTTCAATTGAGCCATTATTTTCCTTAGTAGCTTGATCTGAAACTCTTCAACTAATCCAATCGAAAGCTCTTTTCTCGCCAGTCGAAGCTTCTTTTGTCAAGAATGTGATTGTGCAGAAGGCTTGGGCCTGGGAGTATGCAAGAATTTAGCCAATAAGCAAAAATTGTTTCCAACCATTGTTTGTCTTTCGACTGGACCAAATGAATGTCCTTCGAAGGCATCATTTGTGTGTCCTTAGAATAGGCCTTACTAGGTGTCAAAAGGTGGAGAACTGTGTGTTAAGGATTTTAGATGTGGAATCAAACCGTTTCAAAGGGAGCCATTGCCCAGTCAAAACTAGCACAAAGGAAGCCAATGCCTTGTGGATGCTAGCACGAGGGAGGCCAAAGCAAGCATAAAGGAGGCCATTGCCTAGTGAATCGAATCAGGCACGAAGGATGTATTTACCTTGTGGGTCGAAGGAAGATTTTTGCCTAGTGGATTGAAGGCAAATCCGAAGAAATCTCGGCCTTATGTGCTAAAGGCACGCACAGGGGAAGTCATTTCCTTGTGGGTCGAAACACACATGAAAGAAACTTTTGCCTTGTGAAACAAAGACAAGCATGAAGAGGATGTTTTTTTGCCTTGTGCACTGAAGGCACGCACAGAGGAAGTCATTTCCTTATCAATAGAATTAGGCATGAAACAACTCATGCTCAGTCAAAGTCTTGTGAACCAAGCTTGTGTCGAAGGATTTTGGACACCCGACCGAAGCTCATTGTCCAGATGCCAATCAAAGGACAACCTGCTCATATTCTAATCTAAGAAACCTTGTCCCAATACCAATCGAAGACACCTTGTCCCAATGCTAATCGAAGATACCTTGTTTATCTTCAAAATTCTTATTTTCTTTAAGCAAGTGTTTGTAATCACCCATGTAATAGAAAATCTTGGAAAACATGAGAGGGAAAATTTTGGGGTACAACAGCTCCGGAGTCAAACTCCGGTCACCTTCTCCAACCACACCAATATCTTAAAACTTGTAAAAAGCTAAATCAAAACTCAAGATTCAGGCTACCCCCCTAAATTGGGGTCTGCCTATCCAATCACGGAGTTAATTTCCCCTGAAATGGCCTCTATCCTTGAGAACCACTCATGCCTGAAACTTTGCCCTAAAAATGACAAATCTTTGTTTGAGTACCTATTATTTCATATAACACGTTAGAAACAAGCAAAATGATGATGCGAATATGAAAATATAAATTAGAAACAATTACATTTCATGTATTGAAAGATTCAAACCACGAAAATTTTACCAAACAGTGTACTTGGAAGCACGGATCCTGGGCACGTTTTGGCTCGAGGGATGGCTGGAAATGAACCCTGGCAACCTCATGAGTGTGATGGGATCCTTGGAATGGGTTGAGTATGGCTAGAATTTGCTGTTTGAATTTCACAACTTTGTTGAATCTTTTGCAATTTTTGTGGCTTCTTTAGGCAGTGTGTACGCGTCTAGTCTGTGTGCGTATGTATGTAGTCTTTATCCTTTGGCTTATGTTAGTGTCTTGTATTTATAGGAGGGGGAGGAGACAAGAAAATTGGGGAAAGAAACATGTCCTTAAAGACCATCCATTAAACATGGCTTTGAAAATAAAATCAGACCAATTTAAAGATTGCCATTTAGAGAATTTTCATGCCATTTTGGAATTGGGAATAAACCTGGGCAGGTGATAATTGGTGCCTTGTACGAATTCAAATCGCTCAGAATTTTCTTCACCAGAGTGTCTTCGATCATCCCCTAAGCGTTACTTTCTTCGATTTCCTTTCTTTCAATTCAAACCAATCGAAGCATCAACTCTTCCTTTTTGGCTAGTCGAATGCTGCTTCAGCTCTTTATCAATCGAAGGCTTTATAGAAGCCTCCTCACCTTCCTTCAAATTTCCCCAGGCATCATCATTGTGGCCTTCGATTTAGCCACTATTTGCCTTAGTAGCTTGATCTAAAACTCTTCAACTAACCCAATTGAAAGCTCTTTTCTGGCCATTCGAAGCTTCTTTTGTCAAGAATGTGATTGTGCAGGAGGCTTGGGCCTGGGAGTATGGAAGAATTTGGCCAGCAAGCAAAAATTGTTTCCAACCATTGTATGTCTGACCAAATGCATGTCCTTCGAAGGCATCATTTATGTGTCCTTCGAATAGGCCTTACTAGGTGTCAAAAGGTGGAGAACCGTGTGTTAAGGATTTTAGATGTGGAATCAAAACTGTTTCAAAGGGAGCCATTTACCAGTCGAAACTAGCATAAAGGAAGCCAATGACTTGTGGATTCTAACATGAGGGAGGCCAAAGAAAGCATAAAGGAGGCCATTTCCTAGTGAATCGAATCAGGCACGAAGGATGTATTTTCCTTGTCAATTGAAGGAAGCTTTTTGCCTAGTGGATTGAAGGCAAATCTGAAGAAATCTTGGCCTTGTATGCTGAAGGCACGCACATGGTAAGTCATTTCCTTGTTGGTCGAAACACACATGAAAGAAGCTCTTGCCTTGTGAATCGAAGACAAGCATGAAGAGGATGTTTTTTTGCCTTGTGCACTGAAGGCATGCACAGAGGAAGTTATTTCCTTTTCAATCGAATCAGGCGTGAAACAACCCATGCTCAGTCGAAGTCTTATGAACCAAGCTTGTGTCGAAGGATTTTGGACACCCGATTAAAGCTCCTTGTCTAGATGCCAATCAAAGGACAACCTGCTCAGATGCCAATCAAAGACACCTTGTCCCAATACCATTCAAAGACACCCTGTCTCAATGCTAATCAAAGATACCTTGTTTATCTTCAAAATTCTTATTTTCTTTAAGCAAGTGTTTGTAATCACCCATGTAAGAAAAAATCTTGGAAAACATGAGAGGGAAAATTTTGGGGTACAACAACTGCCTCTGTTAAATCTTCTTAAACCTGAAGATTTAGATTGGCTTGTTTGACTTTCGTAAGCTGAAGGTGGAAGATGATTGAACACTACAATGCCCAGAAATTTTCACTCGATGATGTGATGGTTTATCGTGTAGGGAATGGGCTTACATATGCCATTTGAAGGAGATGACTGGGATTTTTCCGAGATGGGCTTAAAGATGCCATCCAGGGTAGATGCCGACTTCATAAGAGGTCACTGTATGGGGAATTCTTGTTCCTACTGTCTGAGGAGTAGCCCACTGGGGAAGGTTGATTTCTATTTTTCTCTTGCTTGAGGAAAAATCCATGGGGAATAAAGTCTAGGAACTTCATTTGCCCATGGCTCTATTGAGGAATTATCTCTATACTAGAGAGATGAGAGTTTGCTGCTTTCTGGTTGAAATCTAGGCTTCACATCGACTTGTTGGGGATAATGGAATTAACCGTTATTTGAAAATGTAATAAAACAGCCTGTGTGGGGCTATTTTAGGATGAGTCCGTGTTAGTCTGCATCCGGAGACATATGAGAAGGAGCCTATGTGGGGCTGCTTCACGATGAGTCCGTGTTAGACTGCATCTGGATGATGAGAAGGAACCCGTGTAAGATTGCTTTAGGATAAGACTGTGTTAGACTACATCTATATGATGAGAAGGAACCCGTGTAAGATTACTTCAGGATAAGTCCATGTTAGTCTGCATCCAGAGATATATGAGAAGGAGCCTGTGTGGGACTGCTTCAGAATGAGTCCGTGTTAGACTGCATCTGGATGATGAGAAGGAACCCATGTAAGATTACTTCAGGATAAGTCTGTGTTAGACTGCATCTGGATGATGATAAGGAACCCATGCAAGATTGCTTCAGGATAAGTCCGTGTTAGACTGCATCTGGATGATGAGAAGGAACTCGTGTAAGATTGCTTCAGGATAAGTCCGTGTTAGACTGCATTTGGAGATCATGAGAAGAAACCCATGTAAGATTGCTTCAGGATAAGTCCGTGTTAGACTGCATCTGGAGATCATGAGAAGAAACCCGTGTAAGATTTCTTCGTCTGGTCATGTAGATAGTTTTCCTGTTTGGTTTCAGGTGTTAATCTACAATCAGTTGTTTACAGATAGTTGTCCTATCTGGTTTCAGGTATTAATCTGGAACTTGCTTTTATCGGTTGTTGAGATAGTTGTCCTGTCTGGTTTCAGGTATTAATCTCTGGCCTTAGAGAAAGAAAGATAGTTGTCCCGTCTTGTTTCAGGTGTTAATCTTTAATCTGCTCATGTAGATAATTTTCTTGTCTAGTTTTAAGTATTAATATATAATCAGCCGTCCACAAATAGTTATCCTGTCTTGTTTCAGGTATTAATCTGGAACTTTAAAATTGTCGGTCGTTGAGATAGTTGTCCTGTCTGGCTTCAGGTATTAATCTCTGACCTTAGAAAGAAAGATAGTTTTCCCGTCTAGTTTCGGGTATTAATTTTCAATCTGCTCATGTAGATAGTTTTCCTGGCTTGTTACAGGTATTAATCTATAATCGGTCATCCACAGATAATTGTCCTGGCTTGTTACATGTATTAATCTGGAACTTGGCAATGTTGGTCACATAGATAGTTTCCCGTCTGGTTTCAGGCATTAATCTTTGACCTGCTATGCATAAATTGATAGTATTCGTCTGTCTGCGAATTCAACCCGAAAAGGTAAAGTCAGTTTCAAGCAATGTCATGATGTATGAATTGCATGATGCTCTCAAAATAAATGAGATTGTGATATATGCATTTGTGTTGCATATGTTATGATGCTTGTAGAATGATGCATGAATGCAATGTATGAATGTATCGTCTGTTCTATTATAGTGTTGCAGAATTAGGGAAAGTAAATCCCTGATTGTAGCTAGGGGTGAAGAATGCGAGTCTTCAAATTTTGTTGAAATTGAAATGCTGGGAGATGATCTTTAGAGAAATAAACTCTGTTGGGGAAGGAAAACTCCATGCAATGTTTGGGGACTTTTTGAAATCCTGCTGGGAAATCCTGAGAAACTTGGCGACTTTATTGGGGAATTTTTGGAGCAATAATTGGAGATTTTGCTCCACCAGGGATATGAGAACACCTGACACCATTAGGCTACATACTGAGAATATGGTAGTGACCTTGTAGTAGGATGTCTCTGCCTCTGTACCTGCTGGAGAAGGCATCTGCTGGAGGAAATATCTGCGGGGATTTTGTGGATGGCCCTTAAATATTGTCCTTTTTCTTAAATCCATTAGTAACTATCCTTCAGTTTTTTATGTGTATATTTGTAAGTAGTAATCATATTCAGATGCATATGTTCAAAAATAATCACTGGACGTTTTCGCAAACAAAACAGAAAAATAAAAACAAATAGTTTTGTATTTTCAAAGGAATAGCTTTGTATTAACTTAAATAAGTGTTTTTGTACAAGGAGACGAACATCCTAGTAAGAGAATGTCGTCGTAAGAATAAAACTTTACAAAATAGCATACAAAGAAAATAGCTATGTGAAATAATTCCACCGGGTTCCCATTCTGCTATTGCCCTTATGTATTTGAGCGTCTCATCTCTTTGCTGCTTGTCCGAAGCTAACTGGATTGATTAGTACCATTTGAGCTTGATAGTTTATACTAAAGATTGGCTGTAAGGTGATCCAACGGGACATACTCATACGCTTTAAATCCCTAACTTTTTCCTGGACTGCCCTTTTGGGTTTTTAGTACATCGAGATACCCTTTTTTGCCCAAGCCACCTTTTCAGGTTTTCGACTTTCCAGGTGTACATATTTTATCATGTATATCCCTAATTTTTGCCTGAACCCTCTTGGCTCGCTAGGATGCCCTTATTTTTTCCTAGGCCAATCAACCTAGCGAGTCTTTGTCCATGCGTAGTATCTTTTAACTATGTCCGTGTTTACAGGGTGCGGAAGATCGTAGCCATCCATAGTGGTTAAGATCATGGCTCCACCAGAAAATATGTTCTTGATCATAAATGGCCCTTTGTATGTAGGAGTCCATTTGCCCCTGGGATCGCCTTGCAGCAGGATAATGCACTTAATTACCAGATCACCAGCCTGATATACCTGACGTCTGACATTCTTGTTAAAAGCTTTGATCATACATTTTTGGTACATCTGACCATAGCAGACGGCCGCGAGCCTCTTCTCATCAATCAAGTTTAATTGGTCAAGTCGAGTCTGAACCCATTCGTCTTCATTCAGACCTGCATCCTTCAGGATTCTCAAGGAAGGGATCTGGACTTCTATGGGTAGGACAACTTCCATACTGTATACCAGAGAGAAAGGAGTTTCCCTTATTTTTGTGCGCATCGTGGTACGGTAACCATGAAGAGAAAATGGTAACATCTCGTGCCAGTCTTTGTATGTCACTGTGATCTTCTGTATGATCTTTTTGATATTTTTATTAGTAGCTTCAACAACACCATTCATCTTCGGCCGATAAGGAGAAGAGTTATGATGCTGGATCTTGAATTGCATGCAGAGCTCGGTGATCACAGTGTTATTGAGATTGGTACCATTATCCGTAATGATTCTTTCTGGAATACCGTACCGACAAATAAGGTTATGTTTGATGAATCAGGCCACAATGTTCTTGGTAACAGAAGCAAATGAAGCTGCCTCGACCCACTTCATGAAATAATCAATGGCAACCGGGATGAAGCGGTTCCCATTAGAGGTTGTAGGTCCAATCTCTCCAATCATATCGATGCCCCACATTGCGAATGGCTAGGGAGCATTCAAGACGTTTAGAGGAACCGGAGGCACATGTACTTTATCAGCATAGATCTGGCATTTGTGACAAGTCCGTGAATACATATAACAGTCTGCTTCCATAGTGGACTAGTAGTATCCTTCCTGTAGGATCTTTTTAGCCATCGTGTGCCCACTGAAATGAGTGCCGAAGGTACCTTCATGTAAATCTGTCATAATCTTTTCCGCTTCAATCTTGTCTACACACTTAAGCAAAGTAGAATCGTGGTTGTGCTTGTAGAGGATCACGTTACTGAGGAAGAACTTTGAAGAGAACCTTCTTAGGAACTTCTTATCATTGACTGAAGCTCCATCAGGATACTCTTGGACTTAGAGATATCTTTTGACTTCATGGAACCAAGGTTTTTCCACTACTTCTTCAGTATCAATCTCATGACAGTATCCTGGTTCATCCATCCTCTCAATAGTGATCTGAGGAGCCTCATTATCCCACCTGACTTTGAACATGGATGACATAGTAGCTAGCGCGTTCGCTAGTTGATTTTCCTCTCGTGGTAAATACTCAAAGGTAATTTCTTCAAAGTGTGGAATCAGTGTTAACACATGCTCTTTATAAGGGATAAGATTAGGATGCTTCGTGTCCCATTCTCCTTTAATTTTACTAATTACTAAGGCCGAGTCTCCAAATACACTCAAGAATTTGATCCTCAAGTCGATAGCAGCTTTGAGACCCATAATACATGCTTCATATTCATCCATGTTGTTGGTGCAATTGAAACATAGCCTGACAGTGAAAGGAGTATGAAAGCCTTTCTGGAGATATGATCACAACACCGATGCCATTGCCAAGAGCGTTGGAAGCTTCGTCAATAACCATAGTCCATCGGGATCCTTTTTAAGGTCCTTCATCCGGTCCAGGTTCTTCATAATTAGTTACTGCACTTCCCTCAAAATTCATGGATTGGTAGTCATCCACGGCCCGATGAGCTAAATGATTAGCTAATACACTTCCCTTAATTGATCTCTGGGTTGTATACTGAAGGTCGTATTCGGTCAGGATCATCTTCCATCTTGCTATTCTTTTGGAGAGAGCGGGCTTCTCAAAGATGTAATTGATAGGATCCATTTTAGATATCAACAAGGTAGTGTGAGTCAACATGTATTATCTTAGTCAGCGAGCAACCCATGCCAAAGCACAACAAGTTTTCTCGAGCAGTGAGTATCATGTTTCACAGTCGGTAAACTTTTTTCTAAGGTAGTATATTGCATGATCTTTTCGACCAGACTCGTCATGCTGCCCCAGCACACACCCCATTGAGTTCTCTAATACTGTTAAGT
Source organism: Vicia faba (assembly GCA_948472305.1). NCBI lineage: Eukaryota > Viridiplantae > Streptophyta > Magnoliopsida > Fabales > Fabaceae > Vicia > Vicia faba. Next base: position 766,461,850 of record OX451740.1, on the reverse strand, counting down.
ACATGATCAGAGGTCTTCCTTCAACTGGAAGCATTAAAATTGGAGGCTCTTGAAGATATTCCTTGATTTTGTCAAAGGAATTATGGAAATCGTTATTCCACTTCACTTCTTGATCTTTCTTCAATAACTTGAAGATTGGCTCACAAGTAGCAGTCAGATGGGAAATGAATCTGGCAATGTAGTTTAGACGTCCCAAGAATCCCCTAACTTCCTTCTCAGTGCAAGGAGTTGGCATTTCATGTATAGCTTTAACCTTTGCAGGATCCACCTCAATGCCTTTTCCGCTGATAACGAAGCCTAAGAGTTTACCGGATCTTACTCCAAAGGTGCACTTATTCGGGTTCAGCCTCAATTTGTATTTTTTTAGTCTTTCAAACAGCTTCTGCAGGTGATCGAGGTGCTCCTCTTCAGTCTGAAACCAGGCTATCATATCATTAACATAGACCTCTATCTCGTGATGGATCATATCATGAAACAAAGCTACCATGGCACGCTGATAGGTTGCTCCAATGTTCTTTAACTCGAATGGCATAACTTTATAACAGAAAGTGCCCCACTATGTGACGAAGGTTGTTTTCTCCATGACCTCAGGTGCCATTTTGATCTAATTATATCCGGAGAAACCATCCATGAAGGAGAATACTTTATGTTGTACGGTATTGTCAACTAGAACATCAATGCGGGGAAGTGGAAAGTCATCCTTGGGGCTTGCCCTATTCAGGTCTCTGTAATCCACACACATACATACTTTACCGTCCTCCTTAGGTACTGGAACAACATTGGCAACCCATAATGGATAGGAAGTAACGGCTAAGAAACCAGCGTTGAACTGTTTCATGACTTCAGCCTTGATCTTTTCTGACATTTCTGGCCGCATGCGACGAACCTTCTGTTTCACTGGAGGGAAATCCTCTTTTGTTGGTAGGCAATGAACCACAATATTAGCGTCAAGTCCTGGTATGTCTTCGTATGACCAGTCAAAGACCTCAACATAGTCATGTAACATTTGTATTAAATGCTCCTTGACATTATGCTCTAGATCGGCACCTATCTTGACTTCTTTTTTGTCCTCTTCAGTACCCAAGTTTACTGTCTCAACTGGCTCTTCATGAGGCTGTATTGCCCTTTCCTCCTGTTGTAACAGTTTGGCAAGTTCTCCTGGTACTTCAAAATCTTCCTCACCTTCGTCCTCGGCTTGGTAGATTGGATTTTCAAAGTCATAACTGACAATAGCAGAACCATTATCAATGGGATCCAGAGTGGATGTGGATCTGCAGTTTGATATGTGGGTGTGTGTAAGAGCACAACTGTTTTGATAAAGTAAAAAGTAGAAGAAAACAAGGAGCGTAAAAATTTGTATGCAAAACGTACAATGATTTATTATTTACATATGAAGATGAAGTAATAACCCTCACAAATAGACCATTGTGCCTCGGGTAAGAGACAAGGCTTTAGAGTTTCAATTGTTTAAATATTACATATCCCAAAAAAACTAAAAGACAATTACTCTTGAATAAAAGTAATAGGAACAAAGTCTTTGGCCTCCCAATTGATGAGTCCATCGCTGATAGTTTGGAAGATCCACTTGTCAATGTCACAGTCACTATCATTGTCCTCCAATGCATTGACTCCATGGTTGCAGATGCGTAGTGGTGGTCCCCCAGCGCGAGCACGACAAATAACTCTTTGAGCCCCTGAAGTAAAACCCAAACCAAATTTATCAAATTTGTAGGGAATATCCGGAAGTTGGATCCAAATGGTACACCCACCTTCTTCAACTATTGCTTTGGCATCCCTCAAAGAAGCCATCTTCAACAGAGGTCTGGTAGTCTTTGGAACACTGGTAGCAGTCTTGGTCGCAACAACTGTTTGTGGAACCTCCTCAAAGTTCTGACAGGGGGTCTCAATGAACTCTCCGTCCATTTCAACATACCCGAAAGAGTTCAGGTAGCTCACCATGTATTCGTCCTCCCGATGAACTGTGATAATCTTTCCATTGATTGGATACTTCAACATCTGATGCAGGGTAGAAGTAACAACACCAACCCCAGGGATCTAAGGTCGACCCAATAGATAGGAGTAAGATGGGCGGATGTCCATCATGTAGAAAGTGGAGTCAAAAGTCTTAGTACCAACTTTGATAGGGATGTCCACCTCCCCGTGCACCATTATTTTAGAACCGTCGAAGGCCTTCACCACAATATTACTGGGCTTCAGTCTGAGTCCTTCGCAATCTAACCTATCTAGAGCATTCTTGGGTAAGACATTCGATGATGAGCCTGTATCCACCAGAACATGGGCTAATTTAGTGCCCCTACACTCGATGGAGACATGCAAAGCATCATTATGCTTCCTTCCGTTGGATGTCAAATCTGTATCAGAGAATCCCAGGCCATTGTCAGCTGTCAAACTAGCCACGCAATTCTCAAGTTGATCAGCGGATGTCTCTTGAGGCACATAGGCAGACTTAAGGAATTTTACCAAAGCCTTATCATGGACTTCAGAGCATAACAATAAGGCTAGCATTGAGATCTTTAAAGTGGTCTGCCCCAATTGTTCCACAATGTTATAATCACTCTTTTTTATTATCTTCAATATCTCTTCCATTTATTTTTTAGAAGCCCCATGAATGATTTCTTGGTGCGCCTTCATCTGGACAGGCTCAACCAATACCTCTTTGCCCCGAGTCTCGGCCGGATCAGTAGGGATAATAGCAGGGATAACAGTAGGAGTACCAATGGGAGTACTAGCAGGAGTAGTAGCAGGAATAATCACAGGAGTAGCAACAATCTTCAGAGAGATCTTGGGAGAGAAAACTCTTCCTCTTCTCGTAATTTTACTGGTCCCAACAATGTTGTTAATGTTGAGATCAGTATCTTCAGCAACTTTGTCTTCAATAGCCAATAGGTCTTGCTTGACGCCATGGTAGTATACGTCAACCACATAATTCCAGGGAACATCTTTATCAGAGGAATATGGTATTGGCCCAGGAAGGGTGATGATTAAGGGAGAAAACTTGGGAACGGATGTAATCCTGACGGGTCTTTTGGTGGAGACCCTGGGAGGATTGTCGGAAATGGTAATTATCAAAACATCTTCACAAAAATTTCTTACAAAGGGAAATTTCTCAAACATAATTTCTTTATTAACCATCAGACGATGAACGCCCATCTTTAACAACAAACAACCATCTGGTAGAGACATACATGAGTGGTAACCTTCACCACATCCCGAAAATAAACCGGTTCGCAACATATTCTCTTTAATAGTTAGAAGAGGAGTAGCTAATTCATCCATGGAGGAAACAAACCGATCATAACAACCCCTACTGTCGGAAGACGTTCAGTTTTGTTGTGATTTCTTTGGCCATAAGCAGCACTGACCTCCTTCTTTCCAGTGAAAGGTTTCTTTGTTGTACTGGAGGATGTGTCTCTCTGGATTTTACCACTTTTAATGCCAGCTTTTACCCGTTCACCAATCAAGATCAATTCAGTAAACCCAGCAGACGAGCTTCCAATCAGATGGTTAAAGAATGGACTAGATAACGTGCCCAAGAACATGTCCACCAACTCTCTATCAGACAACGGAGGCTGGACTCTTCCCGCAAGGTCTCTCCACTTTTGGGTATAATCTTTAAAACCTTTGTCGGAACCCATAGACATACTTTGCAATTGTATACAAGTTAGGGCGAGGTCAGAATTATATTGGTACTGCTTGTAGAAAGCAGCAACCAGATCTTCCCAATTACGGATATTGGTTCTCTCCAGTTGATAGAACCATTACAACTGCGTCCCTGATAAACTTTCTTGGAAGAAATGTATCCACAGATTCCTATCAGTAGTATGGGGTTGAATCTTCCTGACATATGACCTTAGGTACAACTTAGGACAGGAGACATCGTCGTACTTAGCGAACGTAGGGACCTTGAATTTCTGCGGGATGACCACCCCTGAGATCAGTCCTAGCTCTTCAAAATCCATCCCGGGCACCCTCTGGATCTCCATAGCATTAAGACGATCCTCCAGTTGTTTGTATTTATCACCAACAGGAGGATACTGCTCCTTAGAATAGTCAACTTCATCTTTCTCAGACCCTGGATTGTTGTTTTCTTCCGTCGGTTTCTTTTCTTGATTGTCCCCCTTATTTGACGGGGTTGCAAAATCTAGAGCTCGCTTAGCTGGTCCTCTGAACCTTCTTCCCAAATTCAAAATACCAGCTAGTTTCTTTGGCTTCTTTGTCTTCTCTTTGACGGTCAGAGCTTGTAGATTTTCTTGCCCCTTTGCCAGAGCCAGGAACATTTGTTGGAACTGAGCATTTTGAGCTTGGAGATCCTTTACTGTTTGTTCAAGAGCCATTTCTTTTGCTGAAATAAACAGCGAAAAGAATAAGAAACCTGTCTTGAAATACCTACTTATGCAATGAAATGTATGATAATATTTATGCAATGTTTTTGAGGAATTTTGAGATCTTAAATTTGCTTAGTCAAAGAGAAGAACAAGCATTAATTGCATTCATAAGTTTGAAAGATTACAATGATGCCCCTTGGGCTTACAATTGAAGATACAAAAATAAAAACTCCTAAATCAACCAAGACTCAGGCTTCCCATGAGCGCATCCTCTTTGGTGAAATGTAGGAATTCAAGCTCTGTTCTTCATGCAGTTGTCTTGTAAGCTCCAAAACCTTTTTCTCACTTGCATAGAACTGGGCTTCAAAGGTATCTTGTTCCACTTTGAGTTGAATCCAAGATCTATGAAATTCCTCGAGAGTAGTCGGCATGTTAGGATGGAGAATAATATGAGGTACATCTGTCTCGGTGATAGGTTCCATGATTATAGGTAAGATGGCGAGGTAAGGCATCATGAGATTTTGAGTGCGTGCTCGCACCCACTTAAGATAAGGCTCCAAGGGGATGGAGTTCTTATGCCCCAAAGTCTTGCTATCCACTTTGTTCACCATGGCCCAAGCTTAGATGAACCTCTGACGGTACCCTTGGACATCAGTCTCGTAGTCAAACGCAATTCCATGAACCAGTGCGTCATAAGGGCCATCCCTCCTAGCATACCCAAACTGTCGCAACACCAAACAAGGGTTATAAGTGATTCCTCCTCTAATTCCTAGGAGAGGGACATTGGGGAATTCCTCACAATGATCAATGATGGTAATGTCTTCCATAGATCGAGGACACCGGTGAATATCTGAATGTCTGAGAGACATTACCCTATTAGACCATCTTAAGCCTTGCTCGTTCTTCAACACAGATCAAGGTAGGTGCCAAATAAACCACCTAGCCAACAGAGGAGTGCAACATATAAGGGTCCCTCTTATCTTTACAGTGAGAGTGTGAAAAGAGTGCAGAATGTCTCCAAGTAAGGTAGGCACTGGATTACGAGACATGAAAATTTTGACCGTATTTACATCAATGAGTTAGTCTGGATTAGGGAACAGGACCATCCCATAAATGAGAAGGTCCAACACCTCTTCAAAGGCTTGTAAATCTAAGGTATCCCAAAAATAGTGAGCTTTCTCAAATAAGAACTTGGCTAGAAACCCTTTGATACTGCTTCTTGTTTCCTAATTTGCCACAATGTCGGACCATTGTAGATACAAAGCTTGAGAAATCTCCTTAGGATTTGGGTCTCTTTTCATACCGTTAAAGGGTAAATGATTAAGGATAGGCACACCTAATAACTGAGAAAATTATTCCATGGTAGGTACCAACTGGTAGTCGGGAAATGTAAAGCAGTGATGTAAAGGGTCAAAGAACTGGAAGAGAATTTTCACCATGTCTTCGTTAGGGCTTGAGGTGACCAAACTGAGGAGTCGACCGTGTCTTTTAGTGAACAGGGAATTCTCAGGAACTCTTGATGCTAACTCTTTGAGTTGAGGAGGTACCCTTACAAGGTTGACTTGGATAGTATTTCTACGAATGAGATCCATGTCCTACAAAACAGACACAAAGATAAGTCCTAAAAGTCCTTGAAATATTTAGTGTGATATGCCAAGTTATGATGTTATAATGTTATGTGAAAAATATATACAATCACACAAACAGATCCTTAGGTTTAGGCTTGCATGGATTCCATAGGTAAGTACCCTCTTGAAGTATAGTTGGTTCAACCTGTCCTATTAATAGTAATCGGGTTCTAGGGAATCTCAATGTCACTGATCTTTCTTCACCGGGAATTGTTTCAGCGTGAGCCTCTTTATTGGCGACCAAAATATCCCAGAAGTCAGATCTTAATGAGTGTAGTATCGAGTATCAACCAACTTCGGACTGCACCAAAGCCGCCTATCTCACTACTTCCTAATGGCCAAGTTGGTTCAATTAAAGGTTCTAAGGTCAGACGATGCTTCATGACACCACACAGCGGACCCGTATTCTCCTTGACTACTCAAGTTAAACCGGTACCAACAAATGTGTCACATCAATGTAGCTATCGCTTAAACCGTGTCGGTATACCTCGCACAGTCCCCACGATCTATTGATACTTACCTAAAAGGTTCCCCAGATCCAGGAGTAGGATCTTTACAAGTAAACCCAAGCAAAACCCTCAAATATAAAGCAAGTAAAGCATACAAGGAAAGAAATTTAAAATGATGAACTAAACTCTAAGGTAACCCCACTTTATAAATATTTCCCCAGCAAAGTCACCAGTTCTGTGATACGGTTGCAGGATCGACTGTTATACTAGTTTTGCGTTTGTGTTTGCAAATGTTGCGGTAAGCAAGAGTCGCCACCGACTTTTATTTTATCCAACAAAGGAAAGGGTGAAAAGAACAGAAAAATACCTTTCGAGAATATTTCTGAGTAATGGGGTAGATTATGGAAAGGGAAGGTGTTATCACCCTTTCCTTCTGTAATTTTCTACAGGCTCTTAGATGCTTATCTCATTTGAATAGTACCTTGTTCTTTGTGTGATTTTGAAAAGTATTTTGAAATTTCCTTAGTGCGGCGATTCTCTTTATGATAACTCTTGTATCAGTCCTCAAGAGTGTTGATAAAGCGTTTGAAAAATGTTTTTTTTTTGAAATGTTTTGATGTAAGTGTGAAAGTTTATTTTTGAGCAAGCATCTAAGAACTATCTACTTATACTCGAAAGATTTGTTCTTTTCCTCATATACTTTAGACAATGTTATCCTACTATTAGTGAGTAGGTAGCCCTATCGTTAGATGTTTAAGGGACATTTGAAGGGACGATTTATAGTCACAAAGGCAACTGAGCGAGAAACCTTAGTAACTACCCTAGGGTTTTAAGATCGTGTTTACCGAGGCAACTTCAACAGGGTCATTGAGGGACTTATGATCTTTTTAAACCAGAGGGTAGGCACTAAAATCTCTCACGTTTCGAGAGTTGTGACTGTTTTCCGAAGGCAACCAAAGTGGGAATACCCTAGAGGTGTATATGTGCAAGTGTGTTGTTTCAAATATTTATCTTGTGTTAAGTTTGCTAGTGTTTGATTATCAATCTTATCATACAATCCTATTATCATGCATCTAAACAGTTTAAATATTGCAGAAATTTAACGTACGGAAATTAAAACCTAGCTATTACATGGCTTTGGGGAGGGGGTATTTACATGTCCAAACTTTGAGGGAAATAAAGAAAGCGGTGAAGTAAAAAGTCCTAATTAAGCTATTACAGACTGTGAACAGTTACAATAATTTGGAAAAATTAAAACATAATAACGCGCGCGAGTCAAAAGGAACGTCCAAACCCTAAAAAAGTCCTAAGTAAAAAAGGAAAATCTTTTTGGTTTTTGTTTATTTTAAGAAAATACTTAAATTAAATTAAATAAGAAAAAACTAAATCTAATCCTAATTAATTAAATAAAAGAGAATGATTATTAATTAAAGTTAATTCTAACAAAAGAAAACTAATTTTAATACTTTTTGTATTTTTATTGAGAAAAATTTGAATGAAATAACCTAATTATAATTGATTTTAAATTAATTAAAACAAGTCAAAATAATTAAGTTAATTAATTTACAAAAATTTAAATTAATTTAGAAAATCCTAAGTCTATTATTATTATTTTTTGATTTTTATATTATTATAAAAAATGATTAAAAGAAAATAAACCATAAAACAAATAAAATATATAAAATAAAATAAAATTGGGCATGACACAAAAGAAATAGGGGGGGTACAATATTGTAAAACGCAGGCCCATGTATGAGAGATCTAGAGGCTGTATTGGATCCGGTGAGAGGATCCTTTGAATGTCCATGATGGGGGTGCTTATTTGATGCGCTTGGATCTGGTTACGTTGATCTCTGATGTTGTAGATCTGATTGCTTATGGTAGACGCTTGGTGATGCAACGCACTGAAGCCTGCAAGGAAATGTTAGAAAAAAAAATCAAAATCCAGACCTGGGTATCGAACCCAGGTCTCTCCCCTTCACACGCGTTCCCTTCACAAACTGAGCTGCTTTACCATTCGTTTATATAAATTAAATAGAAACAATATAATGTAAATCAGACGCATATATTTGAAAATAAAAAAAAATGCACACTGATTCAAATGGACCAATGAGTGAAGGACGCGTATGCTGCCGGAGTCAATAATTTGCAGGGGTGCCAGATTCAAACTCGGGTCACCTTCTCTGGCCACACCAAAATCTTAAAACCTGTAAAAATCAAAACCAAAACTCAAGATTTAGGCTACCCCCTAAATTGGGGTCTGCCAATCTAACCACGACGTTAGTTTCCCCTGAAATGGCCTCTATCCTTGAGAACCACTCACGCCTGAAACTTTGCCCTAAAAATGGAAAATCTTTGTTTGAGTACCTATCATTTAATGTAACACATTAGAAACAAGCAAAATGATGATGTGAATATGAAAATGTGAATTAGAATCAATTATATTGCATGTATTGAAAGATTCAAACCATGAAAACTTTACCAAATGGTGCACTTGGAAGCACAGATTCTGGGCACGTTTTGGCTCGAGGGATGGATGGAATTGAACCCAGGAAACCTCAGGAGGGTGATGGGATCCCTGGAATGGGTTGAGTATTGCTAGAATTTGCTGTTTGAATTTCACAACTTTGTTGAATTTTTTACAATTTTTGTGGCTTCTTTAGGCAGTGTGTACGCGTCTAGTATGTGTGCGTATGTATGTAGTCTCTATCGTTTGGCTTGTGTTGGTGTCTTGTATTTATAGGAGGGGGAGGAGACAAGAAAATGGGGAAAGAAACATGTCCTTAAAGACCAACCATTAAACATGGCTTTGAAAATAAAACTAGACCAATTTAAAGATTGCCATTTAGAGAATTCTCATGCCATTTTGGAATTGGGAATGAACCTGGACAGGTGATAATTGACGCCTTGTACGAACTCAAATCGCTCAAAATTTTCTTCACCAGAGTGTCTTCAATCAGCCCTTAAGCGTTACTTTCTTCGATTGCCTTTATTTTAATTCAAACCAATCGAAGCATCAACTCTTCCTTTTTGATGGGTCGAATGCTTCTTCAGCTCTTTATCAATCAAAGGCTTTATAGAAGCCTCCTAACCTTCCTTCGAATTTCCTCAGGCCTCATCATTGTGGCCTTCTATTGATCCACTATTTTCCTTAGTAGCTTGATCTGAAACTCTTCAACTAACCCAATCGAAAGCTCTTTTCTGGCCAATCAAAGTTTCTTTTGTCATGAATATGATTGTGCAAGAGGCTTGGGCCTGGCAGTATGCAAGACTTTTTCCAGTAAGAAAAAATTATTTCCAACCATTGTATGTCTTTCAACTGGACCAAATGCATGTCATGATATGGTGGCAGAACCTACTGTTATACTGGTTTTGCATTTGTGTTCACAAATGTTACGGTAATCAAGAGTCGCCACCGACTTTTCTTTTATCCAAATTAAGGAAAGGGTGAAAAGAACAAAAAAAAACCTTTTTGAGAGTTTTATGAGTAAGGGGGGTAGATTATGGAAAGGGAAGGTTTTATCACCATTTCCATCCATAGTTATCTACAGGCTCTTAGAGGTTTATTCATTTTGAAAGTACTACGTGCTTTGTGTGTTTGAAAAATGTTTTGAAATGCCTTAGTGCAGCGATTTGCTTTGCGTTTAACTCTTGTATCATTCCTCAAGAGTGTTGACAGAGCAAATGTTTTTGAAAATTGTTTTTTTGAAAAGTAGCATTTGTGTAAGTGCAAAATGTTTTTGAGCAAACTTCTAACAGCTATCTACTTTTATACTCGAAAAAGGTAGTTCTTTTCCTCCTATCCTTTAGACAGTGATATCCTACTATTAGTGAGTAGGTAGTCCTATTTTTGGATGTACAAGGGACATTCGAAGGGATGTTATAGTCACGAAGGCAACTTGTGGAGACGCTTTAGCAATTTTATTAGGGACTAGATCATTTACCGAGAGGCAACTGCAGGGTTATCGAGGGATTATGATCTTTTTGATTTACGAGTCTTTGCTAAAGCGTCCCCATTTCGAGGGACATGACTGCTTTATTTCCGAAGGCAACCAAAATGGGGTACCCTAGAGGTGCATATGTGCAATTGTATTCAATTCAGTTATTTATCTTGCGTTATTAGGTTTGCTAACATTTTAATTAAAGTCTTGCCATACATGCCTAGTTACTAGCAGTAAATATGTACAAAATATAAAGTGCAGAAGTATAAACCTATACTATTACATGGCTTTGGGGAGGGGGATTTACACTGTACAAAAACTTGGGAGTGCAGAAAAATAAAGAAAGCAAGTAAAATCCTATTAATTATTACATCCAGTAGGCAGATACAATGATATGAAAAGCGAAAATAAATAAATGCGCGCGAAGTAGAAAAGACGTCTGAAAATCCTAAGGTGTAAGAATCTTTTTGTTTGTTTTTAATTTATTTATAAAAAATAAATAAAACTTAAGTCTATTTAATTTTAAATTAAGGAAAAGGTTAAAATATTTAATTATTTAATTAACAAAATTTAATTTGATTAATAAAACACTAGCCTAATGTTTTTTTTTTGTGATTTTGATTTTAAAGTTAAAATGAAAAAGAACTCAACGAAGAAATGAAAACAAAAGTAAAAAAACAAAGAGGGCATCCTTCGAACAGAGAGAAAAGGGGGCTTTTTTTATCCAGAGGGGAAGCTGCATTCGACTCAGAGGAAGATGGGATTTTTGATCCAGGAGGGATGTTAAATGTTTCGATAAAAGGAAATGCTTCCTTTTGATCTAGGAGGGGAAATATGCTTTTAAATTCATATCTGTAAGACAAATATTAGAACAATAAAGATGCAAGACCTGAGTGTCGAACCCAATTCCTTTGATCCTGTGTGAGCTGGTCTGGAAAGATATGGTAGCAAAACAAAAAGAATTACCTGGGTGCCAAGCCCAAGTCCTTTAATTATGTGCACACTGGCCTTACTTATGTTGAATCTGCAACAAGTGTTAGAAACAAAGGAAACAAATACAGGCCTGGGTACCACACCCAGTCCCTTTGATCATAAATGAAAATCGAATGACTATGACATGCAAAGAAAAAAAATGGAATTTGATTCCTTACTTTTTCCTTACTAACAGTTGTGTATGGATCTGTGGTGTTGGAGATGCCTAGTGCTTGGACACGTTCTATGAAAACTTCAAGGAGTGAGTGGAGTGTTATTGAAGATTCCTTCAGTTAGGACCACGTATGAGGATTTTGATACCTTTGGGGTGGTTTATGGGGCAGCGTATACATGTAAAGCAATATGTGTCCTCTGGTCTTGTGTCTCTACCTTATGCATATGTATGAGGTCTCCTTATATAGAGGGGATGGAGGGGACAAGAAGGAAAAAGAGTAAGCAACCATTAAGTTGGTGTTTTAAGGCCATGAATACCATTTTGAAATGTTACAAAAGATGTGGAAACTTGTCCCTTTTTGAATTTGAATGAATATGGACAATTTTGACTTTCGAATGCTCTCTAATGTTGCTCTTTGATTGGCCTATTGCCTCCTTCGACTGGACCTCTTGTATAGCCTTCAAATGGGCCTTTGGTTGCCTCCTTCGAAGGGGTCTTTTGAATGGACCATTTGTGTACCCTTCGAATGGGCCTTTGGTTGCCTCCTTCGAATGGACTTCTTGAGTGTACTTTAAATGGTTCCTTCGTTGGACCCATCTATTTGCCTTAGTTGCTTGATTCCAATAGCCCAAGTGAGGACTTCATTCTGGCCAATCAAAGCCTCCTTTGTCATGAATGTAATGGTGCATGAGGTTTGGGATGGGCATCATATAATCTCTTGCCCAACAAGCAGCTTGAACCAAACCTCATCGAAAGGCAAAACAAGTTTGTCACCAAAAAATGTGTGTCTTTCGAAGGCACCATTTGTGTGTTCATAATTGGCAATCTTGTGCTGGTGAAATGAAAGCAGGCATGAAGAGGGAAACTTTTTCATTGTGAAGCTGGCATGCAGGAACCCACTATTTTTGTGAATCAAAGTAAGCATGTAGAAGGTCACTGCTGGTGGATCGAAGGGAGCTTGCAGGGGATTCTTGCTTTGTGCACTGAAGGCACGCACAGAGGGAGAATTTGCCTAGCCGAAGCAGGAATCAAGCCTGCTCCAAAGAAATCAAATTCCCAATTGAAGCAAGAATTAAGCTTTCATGCATGTAGCCATTGCATTACGATTCAAGCCAACATGTAAAGCCAATGGTGCAATCGAAAGATGTATGCATGAGGCCATTGCTTTGTGCTTGCTGGCACGAAGGAAGTTCCTGCCTTCTGAATTGAAGGCAAGTGTAGAGAAGGCCCTTCCCTTTTGAATCGAAGGAGGTTGTTTCAAAGGAAACACATGCCCAATTGAAGCTTGTGTACAGCAAACAAGCATAAGGCCAAGGCTTCAATTGAAGCTTGGAAATTTGAAGCAAGCTTGGAGGAGGTTGGGTGCTCAATCGAAGCCTGTCAAGATGCCAATCTAAAGACCCTTTGACATGCCAATCGAAAGACCTTGTTTATCTTCAAAAAAATTTATTTTTTCTTTAATCAAATGTTTGTAATCACCTATGTAAGAGAAAAATCTTGAAAAAATATGAGAGGGAAAATTTTGGGGTAGAACAGCTGCCTCTGTTCAATCTTCTTAAACCTGGGGATTTAGATTGGCTTGTCTACCTTTCGTGATCTGAAGGTGGAAGATGATTGAACACTAGAGTGCCTAGAAATTTGCACTCGTATGAAGTAACACTGATTGTTGATGGTGGCGGGAATGAGCTTACAGATTCCATTTGGATAAGATGACAAAGAGTCGTCGGAGATGGGCTTAAAGATGCCATCTAAAATAGATGCTGATTTCACACATGGTCCCTTTGGGGGTTCCTGTTTCTGCTGTCTGAGGAGGAGTCCGTTGGGGGAATGTGGGTTTTTGTTATTCTCCTGCTTGAGGAAAATTCTATGGGGAATAAAGTCTAGGAACTTTAGTTGTCCAAGGTTCTGCTAAAGAGTTATCTCTGGAGAGATGACAGTTTGCTATATTCTGGTTGGAATCCAAGCTTCCAGTAATTTGCTGGGGATAATGGAATTAACCATTATCTGGGAATGTAGTAGAAAGAGCCTGTGTAGAGCTGCTTCAAGATGATCCCGTGTTAGACTGTATGAGAATAAACCCGTGCAATTTGCTTCGTCTGGTCATGTAGAAAGCTTTCCTGTCTGGTTTGAGGTGTTAATCTACAATCAGTCGTTCACAGATAGTTGTCCTGTCTGGTTTCAGGTATTAATCTGGACTTTGAAAATTGTCGGTCGTTGAGATAGTTGTCCTGTCTGGTTTCAGGTATTAATCTCTGACCCAAGAAATAAAGATAGTTTTCCCGTATGGTTTCGGGTGTTAATCTTCAATCTCCTTATGTAGATAGTTTTCATGGCTTGTTACTGGTATTAATCCTATAGTTGGTCGTCCACAGATGGTTCTCCTGGCTTGTTACAAGTGTTAATCTGGAACTTGAAAATTGTTGGTCGCTGAGATAGTTGTCCTGGCTTATTACATGTATTAATCTCTGACCTGAGAAAGAAAGATAGTTTTCCTGGCTTGTTATAGGTATTAATGTTCAATCACTTCATGTAGATAGTTCTCCTGGCTTGTTACAAGTATTAATCCACAGTTGGTCGTCCACAGATAGTTCTCCTGGCTGGTTTCAGGCATTAATCTAGAACTTGAAAATTGTCGGGCACATAGATAGTTTCCCCGTCTGGTTTCAGGCATTAATCTATGGCCTGCTGTATTTGTTGGTAAACCCATCTTGCTTCGGGAATTCATACCATTTGGTCATGTAGGTAGCTTCTCTCGTCTGGTTTTAGGCATTAATCTTTGACCTGCTGCATAAGTTGATAATGTTTGTCTTTATGATAATTTAACCTGAAAGGTAAAGTCAGTTTCATGCGATGTCATAATGTATGAATTGCATGATGCTCTCAAAATAAATGAGATTATGATATATGTATTTGTATACACATGCCATGATTTATGAACATGTAATGCTGTTGCGCAATATCTTTGTCTGGGAAAATAAATCCCTGACTGCTGTTGGTGAGTGAAGAAAGTGATTCTTCAATTTCCACTGGGGATAGTGAATGGAGATAGTTTTGTTGGCGATTCCATTTCTCAGTCGAGGATCTTCGACTTCTGTTTGAGAATGATTTTTCCGAGGGGAAGAGTTCTATTGGAAGATTTCACCAATTTGGGGAAATAAACTCCGCTGGGGGATAAACTTCCGTAGCTAGAGAAATAAACTCTACTGGGGATAAGGCTTTATAAACTACTTGAGATTCATAAAACTTTGTTGTGGAAGGTGAACTCCACAAACTGCTTGGGAATTTTGTTGAAATCCTATAGGGAAATCTTGAGAAGCTTGGCGACTTCACTAGGGATTTTGGAGCAGTAATTGGAGATTTTTTCTCTGCTGGGGATGTGAGAACAACTGACATCAATAGGCTACATGCTAAGAATATGGCAGTGACCTTGTAGTAGAATGCCCCTACCTCTGTACCTGTTGGAGAAGGTATCTGTTGGGGAAGACATCTGCGGGGATCTTGTGGATGGCCCTTAGATATTGTCCCATTTCTTAAAGTCATTAGCAATTGTCTTTTATTTTTTATGAGTGTATTTGTAAGCAGTAATCATATTCAAATGCATATGTTCAAAAATAATCACTGGACATTTTCGCATATAAAACAGAAAAATAAAAACAGAAGTTTGCAATTTTCAAAGAAATAGTTTTGTATTAATTTGAAATAAGCGTTTTTGTACAAGGAGACAAACATCCTAGTAAGATAATGCCATCATGAGATTGGAAACTATAAAAAAATAGTATATAAAGAAAGACATCTATGTGAAATAATCTCACAGGGTTCCTATTATGCTATTGCCTTTATATCCTTGAGCATCTCATCACTTTTGCTGCTTGTCCGAAGCTGATTGGATTGATTAGTACCGCCTGAGCCTGATAGTTGATAGTGAAGATTGGCTGTAAGGTGATCCAACGGGACATAGTTATATGCTTTAAATTCCTAACTTTTTCCTGGACCTCCCTTTCGGGTTTTCAGTCCACCAGGATACCCTTTTTTGCCCAAGCTGCCTTTTCAAGTTTTCGACTTGCCGGGTGTACAGATTTTGTATGTATATCCCTAATTTTTGCCTGAACCCTTTTGGTTCGCTGGGATGCCCTAATTTTTGCCTAGGCCAATCGACCTAGTGGGTCTTTGTTTATGCGTAGTATCTTTTAACTATGTTCGCGTTTACCGGGTGTGGAAGATCGTCACCGTCCATAGTGGTTAGGATCATGGCTCCACCAGAGAATATGTTCTTGATTACAATTGGCCTTAGTATGTGGGAGTCCATTTCCCCTTGGATCACCTTGTGGCAGTATGATTCGTTTTACTACCAAGTCACCAGACGGATATACCTGACATCTTACCTTCTTGTTAAAAGCTTTGATCATGCGTTTTTGGTATATCTGACCATGGCAGACAGCCGCGAGCCTCTTCTCACCAATCAAGTTTAATTGGTCAATTTGATTCTGAACCCATTCGTCTTCGCTCAACCCTGCATCTTTCATGATCCTCAAGGAAGGAATCTGGACCTTAATGGACATGACAACTTCCATATTGTATACCAAAGAGAAAGGAGTTTCCCCTGTTGATGTGCGCATTGTGGTGCAGTAACCATGAAGAGCAAATGGTATCTTCTCCTGGAAATCTTTATATGTCACCGTTATCTTCTATATGATTCTCTTGATGTTTTTGTTAGCAACTTCAATAACTCCATTCAACTTCGGTCGGTAGGGAGAAGAGTTATGATGCTGGATTTTGAATTGCATGCAGAGCTCGGTGATCATAGTGTTGTTGATATTGGTACCATTATCTGTAATGATTCTTTTTGGAATACCATACCAACAAATAATGTTATGTTTGATGAATCGGGGCATAACATTCTTGGAAACAGAAGAAAATGAAGCTGCCTCGACCCACTTCGTGAAGTAATAAATGGCAACCAGGATGAAGCGGTGCCCATTAGAAGCTGTTGGTATAATATCTCCAATCATGTCGATGCCCCACATTACGAATGGCTAAGGAGCAATCAAGACGTTTAGAGAAACCGGAGGCACATGTATCTTGTCAGCATAGATGGCATTTGTGACAAGTCCGCGAATGCTGATAACAGTTTGCTTCCATAGTGGACCAGTAGTATCCTGCCCGTAGGATCTTTTTAGCCATTGAATGTCCACTGGAATGAGTGCCAAAGGTACCTTCGTGTAAGTCATCCATAATCCTTTCTGCCTCACTCTTGTCTACACACCGAAGCAAGGTAGAGTCATGGTTGCGCTTATCCCGTTACTAAGAAAGAATTTGGCAGAGAATCTTCTTAGGAACTTCTTATCTTTGCCTGAAGCTCCCTCAGGATACTCTTGGACCTCAAGATATCTTTTGACTTCATGGAACCAGGGCTTTTCCACTACATCTTCAGTACCAATCTCGTGACAGTATGCTGGCTCATCCATCCTTTCAATGGTGATATGAGGAGCCTCATTATCCCACCTGACCTTGAACATGGATGACATCGTAGCTAACACGTCTGCTAGTTGATTTTCCTCTCGTGGAAAATGCTCAAAGGTAATTTCTTCAAAGTATGGGATCAGTTTCAATACACACTCTTTGTACGGTATGAGATTAGGATGCTTCGTGTCCCATTCCCCTTTGATCTGGCTGATTACCAAAGCCGAGTCTCCAAACACACTTAAGAGCTTGATCCTTAAATCGATTGCAGCTTTGAGACCCATGATACATGCTTTATACTCAGCCATATTGTTGGTACAGTTGAAACATAGCCTGGCAGTGAAAGGAATATGAAAACCTTCAAGGGATATGATCACAACGCCGATGCCATTGCCAAGAGCATTGGAAGCTCCGTCAAAAACCATAGTCCATCGGGATCCTTTTTCAGGTCGTTCATTCGGTCCAGGTTCTTCATAATCAGTTACTAACATGATGTTCTCATCCGGGAACTCAAAATTCATGGATTGGTAGTCATCCACAACTTGATGAGCCAAATGATCAGCCAATACACTTCCCTTAATTGTTTTCTGGGTTGTATATTGAATTTCGTATTTGGTCAGGATCATTTTCCATCTTGCTATTCTTCCAGAGAGAGCGGGCTTCTCAAAGATGAACTTGATAGGATCCATCTTAGATATCAACAAGGTAGTGTGGGTCAGCATATACTGTCTTAGTCAGCGAGAAGCCCATGCCAAAGCATATCAAGTTTTCTCGAGCAGTGAGTCTCTTGTTTCACAGTCGGTAAAATTTTGGCTAAGGTAGTATATCGCATGCTCTTTTCGACCAGACTCGTCATGCTGCCCCAACACACATCTTATTGAATTATCTAATATTGTTAAGTACATTATCAAAGGTCTTCCTTCAACCGAAGGCATTAGAATTGGAGGCTCTTAAAGGTATTCCTTGATTTTTTCAAAGGCATACTGGCAATCGTCATTCCACTTCACTGCTTGATCTTTCTTCAATAATTTGAAGATTGGCTCACAAGTAGCGGTCAAATGTGAAATGAACCTGGCAATGTAGTTCAGACGTCCCAAGAATCCCCTAACTTCATTCTCAATGCGAGGAGTCGGAATTTATTGTATAACTTTGATCTTTGCAGGGTCTACCTCAATACCTTTGCCGCTGACGATGAAACCTAAGAGCTTACCTGATCTCACTCTGAAAGTGCAATTATTTGGATTTAGCCTCAGTTTGTATTTCTTCAGCCTGTCAAATGGCTTCTGTAGGTGATCAAGGTACTCCTTTTCAGTCTAAGACCTGGCTATCATGTCATCAACATAGACCTCTATCTCGTGATTGATCATATCATGAAACAACGCTACCATGGCGCGCTGATAGGTTGCTCTGGCGTTCTTTAGCCCAAATGGCATAACTTTGTAGCAAAAAGTGCCCCACTATGTGACAAAAGTCGTCTTCTCCATGTCCTCAGGTGCTATTTTGATCTGATTGTATCCAGAGAATCCATCCATGAAGGAGAATACTTTATTTTGTACGGTGTTGTCAACCAGCACATCGATATGGGGAAGAGGAAAGTCATCCTTGGGGCTTGCCCTGTTCAGGTCTCTGTAATCCACACACATATGTACCTTACCGTCCTTCTTAGGCACTAGAACAAAATTAGCGACCCATTATGGATAAGACGTGACAACTAAGAAACCAACATTGAATTATTTCATGACTTCAACCTTGATCTTTTCTGACATATCTGGCCTTATACGACGAACCTTTTGTTTCACTGGAGGGCAATCCTCTTTTGTAGGTAGGCGATGAACCCCAATATCGGTGTCATGTCCCGACATGTCTTCTTATGACCAGGAAAAAAGCTCAACATAATCATGTAGCATCTGTATTAACTACTGTTTAACATTGGGCTCTAGATCGGTACCTATCTTGACTTCTTTTTTGTCTTCTTCAGTACCCAAGTTCACTATCTCAACTGGCTCCTCATGAGGCTGTATTTCCCTTTCTTCCCATTGTAACAGTTTGGAAAGTTCCCCTGGTACTTCACAATCTTCCTCACGCTCATCCCCGGCTTGGTAGATCGGATTTTCAAAGTCATAATGAGAAATAGCAAGACCGTTATCAATGGGATCCAGAGTGGATGTGGATCTGCAGTTTGATATGTGGGTGTGTGTAAGAGCATAGCTGTATATTTTGATAAAGTAAAGAAACATAAAAGAAAAACAAAGGGCATAAAATTTGCATGCGAAACGTCCAACGTTTTATTGATGACATATGAAAATGAAACAATGACCCTCACAAATAGACCATTGTGCCTCAGGCAAGACACAATGTTTTAACGTTTCAATTGTTCAAATAGTACATTTCCTTAAAACAAAAAGACAAATTACTCTTGAACAAAAGAGACGGGAATAAAATCTTTAGCCTCCCAATTGCTGAGTCCACCGCTAATGGTTGGAAAGATCCACTTATCCAGGTTATGGTCACTATCACTGTCTTCTAGAGCATTAACTTCGTGGTTTCTAATATGCAAAGGTGGTCCCCCGGTGCGAGCACAACGAATAACTCTCTGGGCTCCTGAAGTAAAACCCAAACCAAATTTGTCAGATTTGTAGGGAATATCCGGAAGTTAGCTCCAAATTATACACCCACCTTCTTCAACTACTGCTTTGGCATCCTTGAGAGAAGCCATATTTAGTGGAGGTCTAGTAGTCTTTGGAACACTGGCAGAGGTTTTGATTGCAGCAGCGGTTTGTGGAACCTCCTCAAAGTTCTGACAGGGGGTCTCAATGAACTCGCTGTCTATTTCAATGTACCTGAAAGAGTTCAGGTGGTTCACCATGTACTCCTCCTCCCCATGGACTGTGATAATTTTCCCACTGACTGGGTACTTCAGCATTTGATGTAGGGTGGAAGTCACATCACCATCCCCATGGATCCAGATTCGACCCAATAAACAGGAGTAAGACGGGTGGATGTCCATCACATAGAAAGTGGAATTAAAATTCTGAGTACCCACTTTGATAGGGATGTCAACCTCCCCATGCACCATTCTTTTAGAACCATCGAAGGATCTCACCACAATGTTACTGGGCTTTAGGGTGAGCCCTTCGCAATCCAATATGTCAATGGCTTTCTTGGGCAGAACATTCAGCGATGAACCTGTATCCACTAGAACATGGGCCAAAGTAGTTCCCCTTCACTCGATAGAGACATGTAGAGCATCATTATGTTTCCTTCCCTTGGGAGTTAGGTCTGCATCAGAGAACACCAGGCCATTGTCAACTGTCAAACTAGCCACACAATTCTCGAATTGATCAGCGGAGGTCTCTTGAGGCACGTGGGAAGACTTCGGGAATTGTACTAAAGCCTTGGCATGGGCTTCAGAACACAGTAATAGGGCTAGCATTGAGATCTTGGAAGAGGCCTGTCCCAATTGTTCAACCACATTGTAGTCACTCTTCTTGATTATTTTTAAGATTCCTTCCATTTCCTTCCTGGAAGCCCCGGGAATGACTTCTGGGTGCGCCTTCGTCCGGACAGGCTCAACCAATATCTCTTTGCCCCGAGTCTCGGCCGACTCGGTAGCAGGGGTAACAGCAGGACTAACAATAGGAGTAGTTATGGGAATATTGACAGGAGCAACAAGGATGATCGTAGGAGTAGCAACAATATTAGGAGGAGAGATCTCAAGAGAGAAAACTCTTTCGCTTCTTGTTATCTTACTGGTTCCAACGATATTACTAATGTCAGGATCAAAGTCTTTGGCATCTTTATGTTTAACAACCAGAAAATCTTGCTTGACGCCATGGTAATAGACGTCAGTCCCATAGTTCCAGGGAACAGCTTTATCCGAGGAATATGGTGTAGGTCCAGGGAAAGTAACTATCAATGGAGCAACTTTCGGAACATATGTAATCCTGACATGTCTTTTGGAGGAGACCATGGGAGGATTGGTGGAAATGGTAATGATAGAAACATCTTCACATAGAGCACTTGTAACTGGAGTCTTCTCAAATAGGATTTCTTTATCATCCATCAGGCACTGAACACCTTCCTTCAACAAATGGCAACCATTAGGTAAGGATAAACATGAGTGGAAACCTTCTCCATAACCCGGAAATAAACTGGCTTGCAAGAGATTCTTCTTAATAGTCAGGAGTGGAGTAGCTAATTCATCAATAGAAGCAACAAACATGTCATCATCAATAACATTAACACCACGTATGTGCTTGGGCATATGGGCAGTTATAACATTAGGAGTCTCAGGAGCTTCAAATTCAATCTCCTTTGCTTCAATCAAATCCCGCACTTTGTTCTTCAAAGCCCAAAAGTCGTTTGTATCATGGCCTGGACTTTCAGAATAGTAAGCACACCGAGCATTTGCATTGTAGTGAGGAGATGTAGTGTTGGGGTTTCTGGGATCCTCTTTCAGGGTAACCAAATTGGATTTCAGCAGGTATGGTAAAACCTAGGATAGGGTCATGTGGATCCGGGTAAACTGTCTCCTTGGCTTATCTGTTCTGGATTGATTGTTCTGTTGTCGGTTTGATGCAGGATTGGAAATCATAACAGCCCCTACCGTCGGATGACGCTCAGTTTTGTTAACATTTCTTTGGCCATAAGCAGCACTAACCTCCTTCTTCCCTGTGAATGGTTTCTTTGTAGTACTGGAGGATGTATCTCTCTGTATCTTACCACTTTTAATACCAGCCTTTACTCGTTCGCCCGTTAAGATCAATTCCGTGAACCCAACAGAAGAACTTTCGATCATGTGGTTAAAGAATGGCCCGGATAATATGCCCAAGAACATGTCCACCAACTCCCTATCAGACAATGGAGGCTAGACTCTTCCCGCGAGGTCTCTCCTTTTTTGGGCATAATCCATAAAATCCTCGTCGGAACCTGTTGTACCCTAAAATTTGCCCTCCCATATTCTTCAAGATTTGCCAAGATCAATCTCCAAATGGTTCAAAATCTCTCAAGGGTTGCACAGTCCAATTGCCTCTTAACACAGTCAAAATTAGGGTTTTGGTTCTTGCAAAGAAATTGAGGTTTTCAAGGGTCCAATCAAGTCCCATATGCCTATATACATTGTCAAGCATCCATATGTCAAGTTTCAAGACTCACAGCATCAAATTGCACAGTCAAAAGCCCTAATGGCTCCACAGTCAACTGCAGGGGTAAAATGGTCATTTGACAGTCAAAAGTCAAAACTTTTGGTCAACATCTTATTTTGAAGCCACAATCATCATTTGATCAATTCTTGATCATGATTCCACAAGCATGGCTCAAAAAGTCTCAAGATGCAAAAGTTTCTATTTTTGGACAACTGAAAAGTCAACTGCAGATTGACCAAGGCATAACTTCTTCATGGTTTATCAGAAAAATCCCATCCAATGCTCATTTTGAAGAGGATGACATTTCCTACAACTCATCTTCACACTCCAAGTCCAATAAATGCTCTCACAAAAAGTTATCAATTTCAACATTATAGGTCATTTTCAAAAGTCAACAAAAAGGCACTTTAAGTCAAAGACCATAACTTGAGATTGGTAAATCAAAATGACATGGGACCAAAGACATTGGTTAGAGGACTTCAAGACCTTTCCAAAATGTCCAAGAACATGTTCTTAGCTTCAAAATTGAGCAAGCTATGCATTGGAGAAGTTGGGAAATTTTTGGGAACTTTCAAAAGTCAACTTTGCCTAAAAAGCTTCAATTTTGCTAATGGGCCTCAAATTCTTTCTTGAATCATTACCCAAAGCCTATGCACGACCCATTGAGCTCAAAATAATTTATTTTATTATTTTTAATCAATTAACTGAATTTATATTTATATTAATTCATTTAATTGATTTTAATTATAGGAAAATTAAAAAGATATGCTTTTTGGATCTTTTGTGAAGCAAATCATATCAGGGAAAGCTGGCAAACCCGTTTCTCAATCAAAAAAGGAAAATCATCCATAATTGGCAAGGTTTTCATTGAAAAAAGATTGAAAATTATATGATGAAAAATCAAGGATTGAAAACATTATTGCAATGTG
This sequence comes from Vicia faba, assembly GCA_948472305.1. Classification (NCBI taxonomy): domain Eukaryota; kingdom Viridiplantae; phylum Streptophyta; class Magnoliopsida; order Fabales; family Fabaceae; genus Vicia; species Vicia faba. Next base: position 766,438,806 of record OX451740.1, on the reverse strand, counting down.
TGATACGGTGGGAGAACTGACTATGGTTTTGCGTTTGTTTTCGCAAATGTTTAGGTTGAGCAAGAGTCGCCATCGACTTTTTATTTTATCCTAAGGAAAGGTTTAAAAAGCATAACAAAAACCTTTGAGATTTTTCTTGGGTTCGGGGAGTAGATTATAGAAAGGGAAGGTATTAGCACCCTTTCTATCCATGGTTATCCATGGGCTCTTAGGTACTTGCTTAGATCAACTTGCCTTAATTTTCAATTGTTTGAAATGGTACTTTGTGCGTGGGTTTTGAAAAATGTTTTGAAAAGAGGCCAATGTGGTGGCAACCTTTGTAATGATCCATGTTGGGATGTATACAAAGGTGTATGTCTTTTGAAAAGGTTTTCATTTGTTTTTGAAAGTTGTTTTGAAAGTGTTATGGATTGTGGTGTGTTGTTTTTAAAAAAAATAGGCAAGTGTTTTGTTTTGCAAATTGGCAAGTACTTAAGAGCGATCTACCCTAAAGTTCTCAAAGATTTTTGTTATGTTTTAACTCTTTTAACAATTTTGTTCCACCATTGAATTTGGTGGACAATCTTGTGTTAGGATGTGAAAGGGACGGGCGCGGGTCGTCGTTTAGACCATAATTGCAATGGTGCCAAGTATCTTTGGGCATTTTATTTAAGGGACTTTGATCATTTTAGGCAAAAAAGCGTCATCGAGGGACTATGATCATTTGAGTTATTTGTTTTGCCCAAAGAGACCTAACATGCAATAAGGCCCAATTTTTGAAAGGCAACAAGTGGATGTAACCCTAGGGGTGTTAGTGTGCAAGTGTGTTTTATTGCATACAAGAGTTTTTTTTCTTTGAATTAGGTTTTTCTATTTCATTGATTTTATCTTGCCATACACGTCCTAATTACTAGCAATAAGAAGCGGAAATGTAAAATCCTACGCTATTACAATAATTAGGGGAGGGGGATACACATTTGTACATGGGGGGTTCAACGAGAAAAATAGACAAAAAAGAAAATAGCAAAAAACAAGATATATATAGAGAGAGAGAGGGAGCCCGCGCGCTGCTGGGAGGTCATCAGAAGTTCTGACTCAGATCCGCTGCCAGATGATCAACCTGTTAGTGAAACTGGATGAGTCAGAACTTCTGACTATGGCACCTGTAAAACAGAACCTTGTTAGTGGGGAAATCAAAAGTTCTGATTTCCCTGCGCTGCAAGACAGAAGTTTGTTAGTGGAGAAACCAAAAGTTCTGATTCTGCTGAAAAGGCAATAACTCTCAGGTTCTGATATCATTGACAACAAAACAGACTTCAGATATGCTAACGTCAAAGCCAGCATTTGGCTTTTCCCTGTACTAATCAGAACATCTGCAATCCTGTTGTTACTCTACAAAACAGGAAACATATTTGGAACAGGTCCAGCAAATACAAAAAATGTTCCAGAGGTCAGAATCACCAAGGTCATAGGCAAATCCTATACTGGCTCAGAATGTTCTGAGGTATGAAAATCCTCAGAATGTAAACAGCAACAACATGATATTTACATTATATTATTTGAATATGCACAGCTGATGATGCTTAACAGCGTGATGAGGGTCAGAAGGTGCTTACCTGACTGTTGGGGAAAGTTGTGGGTGAAAGTTTAGCTTTTGGTTCTGGTGGTGTTCTGGACAGATTTGAGAAGGGGAAGTAAATGTGTATACGTATGTAGGGTCAGAAGTTTGGAAAGGGTGTCTTTGGTTTACAGAAAAACTGGATATTTGATGAAGTTGAAGGTGAGAAACTCAAAGTTATGAAACAAAACTGGATATTTTGGCAGAGTTTCAGAATGCTGTGTTGCTAGGAGTTCTGTTTCTCTCTTAGCAATTTTTCTGTTTCTTTTTCTGAACGCCTTTTTGCAGTGGTGAAGACTCTCTATTTATAGGCAAAGTTCTTGTGGATGCCTTGAACATTTAAGGCGCCAACAGAGTTTGAATTTGTTCTTTGACAGAAATTCCTGGGAAGTTGTGATAACAGCTAGCTTTCAGCCTAGGTTGCAGCAGCAGGCGTAGATTGGGGAGAAGTGACCTCTGAAGTGGGCGGTGGCATGAAGACCTATGCCAGAATCTATGCAAAAGCGTTTTCCCAGCCACACGTGAATGCTCAGGAGTGGTTGGAAGCATTAATGAGCATTTAATGGTGACAAGACCTATCAACATCAACATTCTGGTAATGGAAACCAGTGTTGAATCAGCAGCGTAAACCATGCTCTGGCCTTGGCTTCCTGTTGTCTTAGTAAGCTCTGGAGATTCTTTATCAGTGTAACACCCACTCTTCTGATCTTTCATCTTCTGATTTCAACCTGTTCTGAAGGAGCCTTCAGACTTTCCTGCTTCTCTTGCATTCCTTTAGCAAATTCTGACTGAGCTTGTGTAACTGCTGAAGGGGCATGTTCTGTTTGAGGTTTATATATTAAACCACGTTTACAACTTCTGATTGAACTGATGTAGCTGCTGAAGAGCCAACTTCTGACCATGCTGAGCCAAGCTTGCAACTTCTGACTGTTTTCATCTGGAATGGGTCCAGAAGTTCTGAAGCGCTGATTTTTCTAAAAACACTTATTTTAGAGAAGCATTCTAAGTACTTAGAATTTGATTTTTCTCAAGATAAAAGCGTTGCTTCTGGAGTTCGTGAGATCATCTTGCTCTTGTAAGTGGCTTGCTTGGGCAAAGGGATAACTCAGGACTTGGATTTGTTTCAGGGGGACCTTGAAAAATCCAAGATGGTTTCCTGAAGAAAGGGAGGGAAAATTTTGGGGTACAACAGTTGCCCCTGTTCAATCTTCTTGAACCTGAAGAGTTAGATTGGCAATCTTGCCTTTCGCGACTCGAAGGTAAAAGGAGGTTGGACACTAGAGTGCCCAGAAATTTGCACTCGCATGTTGGAGTATCAGCGAATGTGATGGCGGGAATGGGCTTATAGATGCCATTTAGAGAGGTGGTGGATAGGGAGATGGGCTTATAGATGCCATCTGGAGATGTGACAGAACTTTGTCGGGAATGGGCTTACAGATGCCATTTGGGAGTGTTGATCGCACAAGAGATTCCTTAGCGAGAACTTTATGTATCTGAGAAAGGCAGATGTTTTCCTGGCTTGTTACAGGTGTTTGATCTTCAATCTCCTTATGCAGATATGCCCTGGCTGGATACATGTATCGAATCTACAATCGGTGGCTCACAGATGTGCCCTGGCTAGATACAGGAGTCGAATCTGGAAATGGTCGTCAATAGATATGCCCTGGCTGGATACAGGAATCGAATATGGAAATGTTGTAGTTGATAGATGTACCCTGGCTAGATACAAGAATCGAATCTTCGAACTCTTCAGACGTGCCCTGGCTAGATACAGGAATCGAGTCTGGAAATGTGGTCAACAGATATGCCCTGGCTGGATACAGGAGTCGAATTTGGAAATGTTGTAGTTGATAGATGTGCCCTGGCTAGATACAGGAATCGAATCTTCGAACTCTTCAGACATGCCCTGGCTAGATACAGGAATCGAGTCTGGAAATGTGGTCAACAGATATGCCTTGGCTGGATACAGGAGTCGAATATGGAAATGTTGTAGTTGATAGATGTGCCCTGGCTAGATACAGGAATCGAATCTTCGAACTCTTCAGACGTGCCCTGGCTAGATACAGGAATCGAGTCTGGAAATATGGTCAACAGATATGCCCTGGCTGGATACAGGAGTCGAATCTGGAAATGTTGTAGTTAATAGATGTGCCCTGGCTAGATAAAAGAATCGAATCTTCGAACTCTTCAGACGTGCCCTGGCTAGATACAGGAATCGAGTCTGGAAATGTGGTCAACAGATATGCCCTGGCTGGATACATGAGTCGAATCTGGAAATGTGACAGTTGAAGGTAGTTGTCTTTGGGATTGTCTTTTTCCCTGAAAGGCAAAACATAAGTTGTATGCAATGTTATGATGTATGATATGCATGATGTTTTAACATGAGACAACGTTGTATGCACTTTATCATGTATGTAAGTGATGTATGAAAACGTGAAACGTTTATGAATGTATTTTCGTCTTAGGAAAATAAATCCTTGACGATCGGCCGGGGAATTGTCTTGTGGAAGAGATATTCTGCTGATGTTTTTGATGAGAGGCCTGCTGAGGACGACTTCAATGATGAATTCCGCTGGGGATAATGATGATAAACTCCGTTGGGGATACCAAAGATAAACTCCGCTGGGGATTGAAAAATAAACTCCGCTGGGGATTGAAAGAACTTTGTTGAGGGCGATCTTCCGTGGCGATTAGTTGAGGATAACCCAGTTATAAGCCCTTGTGAGGAATAACTCTGAATAAAGCTCGGGAGAGACGTCCGTATTCTGTAGGGAACAAGCTTCCAGAATCTACTGGGGATAAGCTTTAAGGCCTGCCAGGGAAAATTGTGCCTTCTCAGGTTTGACGGGGAGTCAACTCCGCTTGGGGAAAGCATTGCGGAATCTTGTCTTAATCTGCGGGGAGGGAAGGTACCCTGGTTACATTCTTCAGCCGAACTTACCTTGGTACCTTGGCGGACCAAGCAAACAGACTGCATCAGACAACCTTATATTGCCCCTGTTTCTGATGTCACCTGTAATTAATCTTTTGCAAATATTTATGAATCAACAATTTAATGTCAAATGCATATATCAAAAATGAACATTGGACGTTCTTCGCAAGACAAAATAGAAAAAGGAAAAACAATGGCGATTTGTATGACAAGTGACTTTGTATTGATTTGAATTTTGCCTGTGAAAAGGCGTTTTTGTACAAGAGGCTGACATCCTAGTAAGAGGACGCCGCCGAATAACACAGAATTTACAATTTTGAAAACAAAACAGCTATGTGAACAATCCCACTGGGTTCCAACTCTGCTATCGCCTTTATGTCCCCAAGCGTCTCATCGCTTTGCTGCCTAGTTGAAAATGAAGCTGATTGGTCGATGCCGAAATCTGAGCCAGATAGTTGATGCTGAATTCCGGATGCGAAGCGATCCTATGAGACATGGTGTTACGCTTTATCCCTAATTTTTGCCTGGACCGCCCTTTCGGGTTTTCAGTCCACCGGGATACCCATTTTTGCCCAAGCCGCCTTTTCAGGTTTTTGACTTGCCGGGTGTACAGATTTTTTCATTTCATCCCTTATTTTTGCCCGAACCCTTTTGGTTCGCCGGGAAGCCCTTATTTTTGCCTAGGTATATTAACCTAGCGGGTCTTTTATTCATGCGTAGTATCTTTTCACTATGTCTGCATTAGCGGGGTGAGGAAGGTCGTCACCATCCATGGTGGTTAGGATCATGGCTCCTCCTGAGAACACATGTTTAACCACAAATGACCCTTCGTAAGTAGGGGTCCATTTGCCCCGGGGATCACTTTGAGGAAGGATGATGCACTTGATTACCAGGTCCCCAACCTGATACTCTTGTGGTCTGACCTTCTTGTTAAATGCCCTGATCATTCGTTTTTGATACGTCTGACCATGACAGATAGCGGTGAGCCTCTTTTTGTCAATCAGGTTTAATTGGTCAAGTCGAGTCTGGATCCAGTCATCTTCATTTAAGTCTGCATCTTTCATTATCCGGAGAGAGGGTATCTGGACTTCAATGGGAAAGACGGCCTCCATGCCATAGACCAAGGAGAAAGGAGTAGCCCCAGTTGACGTCCTCGCTGAGGTACGGTACCCATGAAGAGCAAATTGTAACATTTCGTGCCAATGTTTATAGGTCACTGTCATTTTCTGCACAATTTTCTTAATATTCTTATTGGCTGTCTCTACAGCCCCATTCATCTTCGGCCGGTAGGGAGAAGAATTGTGGTGCTGTATCTTGAATTGTTCGCAGAGTTCAGTGGTCATTTTGTTATTGAGATTGGTACCATTGTCCGTAATGATTCTTTCCGGGACACCGTACCGACATATCAGATTATGCCGGATAAAACGTGCCACGACGCTCTTGGTTACCGTCGCGTAGGAAGCTGCCTCAACCCACTTCGTGAAGTAATCGATCGCTACCAAGATGAAGTGATGTCCGTTGGATGCTGTCGGTCGGATCTCACCGATCATATCAATGCCCCACATTGCAAAAGGCCAAGGTGCCGTCAGGATGTTCAGAGGGACTGGGGGAATATGCACCTTGTCAACATAGATCTGGCATTTGTGACAAGTTCGAGAGTGTTGGTAACAATCGGCTTCCATTGTGGACCAGAAATATCCTGCCCGTAGGATTTTCTTTGGCATGGTATGTCCACCGGAATGTGTTCCGAATGTACCTTCATGCAGTTCTATCATGATTTTCTCTGCCTCAGCCTTATCCACACAACGTAGTAGAGTTGAATCATGATTCCGCTTGTAGAGGATGCCGTTGCTGAGGAAGAATTTTGCCGCAAACCTCCTCATGAACTTCTTGTCATTGACAGATGCACCTTCAGGGTATTCCTGAGCTTCTAAGTACCTTTTTACCTCATGATACCAGGGTTTTTCAGTTACCTTCTCGGCCTCGAGGTCGCAGCAGTATGCCGGTTCGTCCAACTTCCAGATAATGATCCGGGGAGCCTCATTGTCCCATTTGACCTTGAACATTGAAGACATCGTAGCCAGTGCGTCCGCTAGCTGATTCTCCTCTCTTGGGAAATGCTCAAAAGTTATTTCTTCAAAGTGGGGAAGCAAGGTCAACACATACTCCTTGTAAGGAATAAGATTTGGGTGTTTCGTATCCCACTCGCCTTTGATCTGATTGATCACGAGAGCGGAATCTCCAAAGACACTCAGAAATTTGATCCTTAAGTCGATTGCAGCTTGTAGACCCATGATACATGCCTCATATTCTGCCATGTTGTTGGTGCAGTTGAAACACAATCGGGCGGTGAGTGGAGTATGAGTTCCTTTGGGAGATATGATTACAGCGCCGACGCCGTTACCCAAAGCATTGGAGGCTCCGTCAAAATGCATAGACCATCGGGATCCTTCCTCAGGTCCTTCATTCGGTCCAGGTACTTCACAGTCAGTTACCACCATGATGTCTTCGTCCGGAAAATCAAAGTTCAATGATTGGTAATCGTCCACAGGTTGGTGTGCCAAATGATCTGCCAGTACACTTCCTTTAATTGCTTTCTGAGTTGTATACTGGATATCATATTCTGTCAAGATCATTTGCCATCTCGCTATTCTTCCAGACAGAGCGGGCTTTTCGAATATGTACTTGATGGGATCCATCTTTGAAATCAATAGAGTAGTGTGAGTCAGCATATACTGTCTCAGCCGGCGAGCAGCCCATACTAGAGCGCAACAAGTTTTCTCAAGCAGTGAGTAACGAGACTCACAGTCGGTAAACTTTTTGCTCAAGTAATAAATAGCATGCTCTTTTCGGCCAGACTCGTCATGCTGTCCCAGCACACACCCCATTGAGTTGTCAAGTACTGTCAAGTATAGTATCAGAGGTCTTCCTTTCACTGGCGGCATAAGAATGGGTGGCTCTTGGAGATATTCCTTTATCTTTTCGAAGGAAGCCTGACATTCATCGTTCCAACGTACTACTTGATCTTTCTTCAGTAATTTGAAGATTGGCTCACAGGTAGCAGTTAGATGTGAGATGAATCGGGCAATGTAATTCAGTCGTCCTAGAAAGCCTCTGACTTCTTTCTCTGTCCTTGGAGTTGGCATTTCTTGTATAGCTTTTACCTTGGCAGGGTCCACCTGAATACCTTTATCACTTACGATGAAACCTAGCAATTTTCCGGACCTCACCCCAAAGGTGCATTTGTTGGGATTCAACCTCAGCTTGTATAACTTTAGTCGGTCAAACAGCTTCCTCAGATGATCAAGGTGCTCCTCCTCAGTTTGAGACCTTGCAATCATGTCATCAACGTATACCTCAATCTCATGATGGATCATATCATGAAATAAAGCAACCATGGCACGTTGATAGGTTGCCCCAGCATTTTTCAATCCGAATGGCATGACTTTGTAACAGAAGGTGCCCCACTGAGTCACAAAGGTAGTCTTTTCCATATCTTCTGGGGCCATCTTGATCTGATTATACCCTGAAAAACCGTCCATGAAGGAGAAAACCTTATGTTGAGCAGTATTGTCAACGAGAACGTCAATGTGAGGTAGAGGAAAATCATCCTTGGGGCTTGCCCTGTTTAAATCCCTGTAGTCAACACACATTCTGACTTTACCGTCCTTCTTCGGCACCGGCACTACATTGGCAACCCACTGAGGGTAAGAAGTTACTGCTAGAAATCCGGCATCGAATTGCTTCATAACCTCAGTCTTGATCTTTTCAGACATCTCTGGGCGCATGCGGCGAACCTTTTGCTTTACCGGAGGGCAGTCTTCCTTGGTTGGCAGGTGATGAACTACAATGTCGGCATCCAAACCAGGCATGTCTTCATAGGACCAAGCAAATATCTCCATGTAATGCTGTAGCATCTGGATCAATCATTGCTTCACTCTGAGCTCTAGATTGGCACCAATCTTGACCTCTTTCCTATCTGTCTCAGTACCCAGGTTAACTGTTTCCACATGCTCTTCATGTGGTTGAATAGCCCTCTCTTCCTGGAGTAGCAGTCTCGCGAGTTCACCAGGCACTTCGCAATCATCTTCACCTTCGTCCTCGGCCAAGTTGATCGGATTCTCGAAGTCATAACTGGCGGTAGCAGAGCTGTTACCAGTGAGATCCAGAGTGGATTGAAACCTGTATAAGTGAGTGTGTGTAAATATAGCTGTTTTGCAATATATAACACAGAAAGAAAAAGAGCACAAGATTTGAAATGCAACAAACGTCCAATGTTTTGATTGATGATATATGAAGATGTCATATAAAAAGTCCTCACAAATGGAGCTACGATGCCTCGGGTAGGACACCGAGCCAATAAAAGTTTTAACACATTGTTTGTTACAAATTGAAGATCAAAAGAGTTAATTACTACGTGACAAACGTGATAGGTGTAAAATCCTTTGCCGTCCAGTTGCTTGGTCCGTTGCTGGTAGTCGGGTAGATCCAACTGTCAAACTCTGCTTCCTCTACATCCTCCTCAATAGCATTCACCCTTGGACTGGTGATAAACACTGGAGTCTTTCTGATCTTTCCCTTGCGCACAGCCCTCTGAGCCTCTGTAGTAAAGCCCAGCCCAAACTTGTCGTTCTTTTGAGTGAAGTCAGGAAGCTGACCCCAGTTCGCACAATTTCCTTTCTTGATTACAGCCCGGGCATCCTTCAAGGATGCCATCTTCAACGGAGAGTCTTCTTCAACCACTGCTTCAGCTGATGCCAAAATTGGAGGTACTTCCTCAAAATGTTGAAAGGGGGTTTCAATAAACTCCCCGTCCATCTTGATATACCGGAATAAATTCAAGTGACTAACCATGTATTCCTCCTCACCCTGCACGATAACAATCTTCCCTTTGACAGGGTATTTGAGTTTTTGGTGTAGAGTGGAGGTTACTGCCCCAGCCTTGTGAATCCAGGGTCGACCCAATAAGCAGGAGTAAGATGGACGAATATCCATTACATAGAATGTTGAGTCGAAGACTTGGGAACCCACACGAATAGGAATGTTTACTTCACCGTGCACCATCCTCTTAGAACCGTCGAAGGCTCTAACAATGATGTTACTAGGTTTCAATTCCAAACCTTCACAATCCAAGCGATCCAATGCCTTCTTAGGCAAAACATTCAGGGAAGAGCCGGTATCCACTAATACGTGTGCGAGAGTAGTGCCCCTGCATTCTATGGAAACATGCAGGGCATCATTGTGACTTTTCCCTTTGGTGGTAAGGTCGGCATCTAAGAACCCCAAGCCATTGTCAGCTGTCAAATTAGCCACACAGTCGGTGAATTGATCCGCAAAGGTCTCTTGCGGTACATGAGCCGTTTTCAAAAATGAAATCAGGGCTTTTGCATGGGCCTCTGAGCATAGCAGCAATGATAGCATAGAGATTTTGGAGGGAGTATGCCCCAACTGTTCAACAACGTTAAAGTCACTCTTTTTGATGATTTTAAGAAGGGTTAATACCTATTTTCACCCCTGACATATGGGGTGTATTTGAAAAACCCCCCTGCCAAAAAAAAAGTTCCAATTGTTACCTTGACAAATTTTAAAAGTTTCAGTTTTTACCTTGAGGATGCCACATCACCTAAAAGGCTGACGTGGCTTATATTTTTGTTATATTTGTATTATTATTTTAATGACATGGCTTGATTAGTTGTCATTTTTAATTAATTTTTAATTTTTAATTCCATATGGCATTTATATTAATATTTTATTAATTGAGTGTTAATTCAAAGTTAAATTTTTTTTGTCCTTTAGCAGGAATCAAACCATGGACATACTATCTACAGTGAACGCTTCTTACCACTAGACCAATACATTTTCTTTGTTACATATATGCATCAATAAATATTCATATCATTAACATATTAATTACAATTATCAATAAATTTTCTTAACTAGTCGGTTTAAATAATTTTTAAAAAAATGTTTTACATATTTTATCTTTTTAATGTAACTTTTTTTAAATTTTAAATTTTCAAAAATCACTTAAATTTAAAAAAATCACTTAAATTTAAAAAAATAAGTTAAATATAAAAAAATCACTTAAATTTTCAAAAATCACTTAAATTTAAAAAAATCACTTAAATTTTCAAAAATCACTTAAATTTAAATCACTTAAATTTAAAATCACTTAAATTTTCAAAAATCACTTAAATTTTCAAAAATCACTTAAATTTTCAAAAATCACTTAAATTTTAAAAAATAAGTTAAATTTAAAAAAATCACTTAAATTTTCAAAAATCACTTAAATTTAAAAAAATCACTTAAATTTTCAAAAATCACTTAAATTTAAATCACTTAAATTTAAAATCACTTAAATTTTCAAAAATCACTTAAATTTTCAAAAATCACTTAAATTTTCAAAACTAAGTGATTTTCAAAACTAAGTGATTTTCAAAAATCACTTAAGTGATTTTTGAAAATTTAAGTGATTTTAAATTTAAGTGATTTAAATTTAAGTGATTTTTGAAAATTTAAGTGGTTTTTTTAAATTTAAGTGATTTTTTTAAATTTAAGTGATTTTTGAAAATTTAAGTGATTTTTTTAAATTTAACTTATTTTTTTAAATTTAAGTGATTTTTTTAAATTTAAGTGATTTTTGAAAATTTAAGTGATTTTTGAAAATTTAAGTGATTTAAATTTAAGTGATTTTTGAAAATTTAAGTGATTTTTGAAAATTTAAGTGATTTTTTTAAATTTAAGTGATTTTTTTAAATTTAAGTGATTTTTTTAAATTTAAGTGATTTTTGAAAATTTAAAATTTAAAAAAAGTTACAGTAAAAAGATAAAATATGTAAAACATTTTTTTTAAAAATTATTTAAACCAATTAGTTAAGAAAATTTATTGATAATTGTAATTAATATGTTAATGATATGAATATTTATTGATGCATATATGTAACAAAGAAAATGCATTGGTCTAGTGGTAAGAAGTGTTCACAACAAACACTATGTCCATGGTTCGATTCCTGTTGCCCGGAACAGTAATAGTAATGGGTGCAACAGACATAATTCGGACTGGTTTCTTCACGGGTGCTTTGGCAGGATTGTAAATTGTGACAACAGATATTTCTTCAATGGAGACAAACGGAACAACAGTTTTCTTGAACAAAATTTCCTTGTTGTCCATCAGGCTTTGGATGCCTGATTTCAGTAGCGGACAACCGGTATGGATAACAGCATATAGGAGACAACCCTTACCACAACCCGGAAATAAACCGGCTAGTAATAAGTTCCTCGTAACAGTCAAAAGAGGGGTAGCAACATCATTCACTGAAACAACATACAACTCCTCTTCAATGGCATTTACTCTATGCTGGGGCATAGGAGCAGTTACAACATTCGGTCTTTCAGGCGCTTCAAACTGAATTTCCTTCGCGTCGATAAGATCTTGCACTTTGTTTCTCAAGGCCCAACAATCGTCAGTAGTATGCTCGGGGCTATCAGAATGATAAGCACAACGGGCATTTGGGTTATACTTAGGAGATGCAGTATTCACGACTTTAGGAGCTTCTTTGATGGTCACCAAGTTGGTTGATAACAGTTGGGGTAAAATTTGTGACAAGGTCATACTCAACCGAGTATACTGTCTCTTGGGTCTTTCACCTCTTTGTTGATTGTACTGCTGAGGAGCAACAACAGGTTTTGAAATGACCAGAGCATTGACGGCTTGGCGACTTTCTGGCTTGACTTGTCTTCTAGGACCATAGACGACACTTGCTTCCTTCTTAAAAGGCCTCCTCTCAGTACTTGCAGCAATACCCTTCTGAATCTTTCCTGACTTGATGCCAGCTTCTATTCTTTCGCCCGTTAAGATCAAATCGGTAAATCCCGCGGAAGAGTTACCAATCAGATGATTGAAAAATGGTCCAGATAGGGTCCCTAGAAACATATCGACAAGTTCACGATCGGTTAAAGGAGGCTGCACCCTGCCAGCCAAATCCCTCCATTTTTGTGCGTACTCTTTGAATCCTTCGCCTGTTCCTAACGACATACCCTGAAGTTGGGTACGAGTAGGGGCAAGGTCAGAGTTGTATTGGTATTGTTTGTAGAAAGCAGTGGCCAAATCTTCCCAATTTCGAACACTGGTTCCTTCTAGCTGATAAAACCACTCCAACTGAGCTCCAGAAAGACTGTCTTGAAAGAAATGAATCCAAAGGTTTTTATCTGCCGTATAGGGTTGAATTTTTCTCACATAGGACCTGAGATGCATTTTGGGACAGGACAACCCATCATACCTCACAAACACTGGCACTTTGAATTTTGGGGGAATCACAATCCCAGCAACCAAACCCAAGTCTTCAAAATCCAAACCCGGTACCCTTTGTAGCTCCATGGCGGCCAACCTGTCTTCTAGCCCTTTGTATTTATCATCAGCTGGAGGGTATTGCTGATCGGTATAATCTTCATCCTCTTCGACCTCCTCCTCTTCCGCATCAGACTCAGAAGGTACCGCGGCTCCACCTCCTTTGCTGGTTCCTTCATCAGAGATAGGAGGAAATTCAAGCACTCTCCGAGCTTCTCCGTCAAATCTTCTTCCCAAAGTAGCCATCCCGAGTCTCTTTTTCTTCTTTTTCACTGGGTCTTTGTTCCCCAATTGAGTCTTGATATCCTCCTGACCCTTAGCCAAGGTCATCAAGAGTTGCTGGAACTGTGCATTCTGAGCTTGTAGGTCTTTGACTGTTTGCTCGAGATCCATCCTGCTGACATAAACAGCAGACAGATAAGGGAACCTGGAGTGAGACCTGCTTATGCACATGATGAATGGTATGCTTATGTATGCAATGCATTCAAGGATTTAGAACATTCAAAATTGTTTCAGACAAAGAAGAACGCACGTCATATTAATAAGAAGAAATTTGTTAGTACATAAATGCCCCATGGGCCAAATATTACAAAATAACTTCTCAAGGCAAAAAGACATTGCGCATCCTCTTTGGTGCGATGTAGGTGTTGAGGGCCTCTTGCTCATGGAGTCGGCGGGTAAGTTCTAGAACCTTCTTCTCACTGGCGTAGAAGCTAGCTTCAAAAGTATTTCGTTCCTCCTTGAGCTGAATCCAACTTTTCTGCATTTCCTCCCACGATGTAGGCATGTCTGGATGTAGGATGGTGTAGGGAACCTCTCCTTCCTTGAAGGGCTCTTTAATCACAGGGAGAACATAAGGATAAGGCATCATCAGACTTTGGGCTCGGGCTTGTACCCACTTGAGATAAAGCTCAAGAGGGATGGAGTTCTTGTGTCCCAGAGTCTTGCTATCAACCTTGTTGAGCTTTCCCCAAGCTCTGATGAATCTTTGGCGAAGTCCTTGCGCATCGTTGTCAAAGTCAAACACTAGGTCGGGAATCAACATGTCATGAGGACCATCCCTCCGTGCATATCCAAATTGTCTCAAAGCTAGGCAAGGGTTGTAGGTGATACCTCCTCTAATTCCAAGTAAAGGAACATTAGGAAATTCTCCGCAACGATCGACGATGATGACATTTTCTCTGGACCGAGAACACCAATGTACATCAGAGTGAGTAAGAGTCATCAACCGTTGGGACCACCTTGAGCCTTGGTCGTTCTTCAAGACAGATTGTGGAAGGTGCGAAATAAACCACCTTGCAAGGAGAGGAGTACAGCACATGAGAACACCCCTCTTTCTCATTGTTCGTGTGTAAAATGAGTGAAGGATGTCCCCAAGCAATGTTGGTATTGGATTTCTGGACAAGAAGATTTTGACGGCATTGACATCTACCAATTGGTCAGGGTTTGGGAACAAGACCAACCCATAGATAAGGAGCGCCACAATTTCTTCAAAGGCTTGTAGGTCCAATGAATTCCAACATTCTTGTGCCTTCTCAAACAAGAATTTTGCTAAGAATCCCTTGACGCCGCTTCTGGTTTCCCAATGCCCCTTGATGTCGGATGGTTGTAGATGTAATGCTCGAGCAACATCTTCCGGCTTTGGTTCCTTTTCCGTACCGTTGAAGGGTAGTTGATTAAGGATAGGAATTCTCAGGAGTTGAGAAAACTCCTCCAAAGTGGGCACCAACTGGTAATCGGGGAAAGTGAAACAGTGGTGAAGAGGGTCAAAGAAATGGAATAGCACTTTCATCATGTCTTCTTCAATGTTGGTGTTGACTAGGCTGAGCAGTCTACCATGTCTTTCACTGAAGGATGTGCTTTCCGGAATTCTTGAGGTGAGCTCCTTGAGTTGAGGAGAGATTCTCACAAGGTTGACTTGAATGGTTTTTCTGCGAGGGACTTCCATGACCTACAAAACAGGAACAAAGATGAAGATCCAAAACCCTTGAAATGGTTAGTGAATGCATATGATGTTTTATGATGTCCATGATGTATGCATATGTATAAGCAAATCACACCAAACCCTAGTTTCAGGCTTGCGTGAGGTTTCATAGGTAAGTACCCTCTTGAGTGTAGTTGGCTTAAAAACCTGTCCTATAAATAGTAACCGGGTTCTAAGGAGCTCAACATCACGGGATTGTTTTCATTGTTCATTGTTTTGGTTTAGCCACTTAACTAGCGACCAAAATATTCCAAGAAAACAACCCTCAATGAGTGTAGTATCGAGTATCTACCAACTTCGGACTGCACCAAAGCCGGTCATCTCACTACCCCTAATAAAAGGCCAAGATGGTCAAGTAAGGTTCTAGGTCATTAGTGCTTAGTGACATCACTCAGCGACCCCGTACTCTCCTTGATTGAACTCAAGGGTTACCGGTACTCACAAATATGTCGCACTAATATAGCTATTGCTTTGACCGTGTCGGTATACCCCGCACAGTTTCCACAACGTATTGCTATCTATGAATGTTTCCCAAAATCCGGGTGTAGGATTGCAAACCCAAACGATAGAGCCAAGATATAAAGCAAACAATTCAAACAATTAGTCATGCAAGAGGGTGATCTAAGCCCTAAGGTTACTCCACTTTTAAAATATCCCCAGCAGAGTCGCCAGTTCTGTGATACGGTGGGAGAACTGACTATGGTTTTGCGTTTGTTTTCGCAAATGTTTCGGTTGAGCAAGAGTCGCCACCGACTTTTTATTTTATCCTAATGAAAGGTT
This sequence comes from Vicia faba, assembly GCA_948472305.1. Taxonomy (NCBI): domain Eukaryota; kingdom Viridiplantae; phylum Streptophyta; class Magnoliopsida; order Fabales; family Fabaceae; genus Vicia; species Vicia faba. The sequence goes on along the minus strand of OX451740.1, from coordinate 766,423,166 downwards.
TAAAAAGCACAACAAAAACCTTTGAGATTTTTCTTGGGTTCGGGGAGTAGATTATAGAAAGGGAAGGTATTAGCACCCTTTCTATCCATGGTTATCCATGGGCTCTTAGGTACTTGCTTAGATCAACTTGCCTTAATTTTCAATTGTTTGAAATGGTGCTTTGTGTGTGGGTTTTGAAAAATGTTTTGAAAAGAGGCCAATGTGGTGGCAACCTTTGTAATGATCCATGTTGGGATGTATACAAAGGTGTATGTCTTTTGAAAAGGTTTTCATTTGTTTTTTAAAGTTGTTTTGAAAGTGTTGTGGATTGTGGTGTGTTGTTTTTAAAAAAAATAGGCAAGTGTTTTGTTTTGCAAATTGGCAAGTACTTAAGAGCGATCTACCCTAAAGTTCTCAAAGATTTTTGTTATGTTTTAACTCTTTTAACAATTTTGTTCCACCATTGAATTTGGTGGACAATCTTGTGTTAGGATGTGAAAGGGACGGGCGCGGGTCGTCGTTTAGACCATAATTGCAATGGTGCCAAGTATCTTTGGGCATTTTATTTAAGGGACTTTGATCATTTTAGGCAAAAAAGCGTCATCGAGGGACTATGATCATTTGAGTTATTTGTTTTGCCCAAAGAGACCTAACATGCAATATGGCCCAATTTTTGAAAGGCAACAAGTGGATGTAACCCTAGGGGTGTTAGTGTGCAAGTGTGTTTTATTGCATACAAGAGTTTTTTTTTCTTTGAATTAGGTTTTTCTATTTCATTGATTTTATCTTGCCATACACGTCCTAATTACTAGCAATAAGAAGCGGAAATGTAAAATCCTACGCTATTACAATAATTAGGGGAGGGGGATACACATTTGTACATGGGGGGTTCAACGAGAAAAATAGACAAAAAAGAAAATAGCAAAAAACAAGATATATAGAGAGAGAGAGGGAGTCCGCGCGCTGCTGGGAGGTCATCAGAAGTTCTGACTCAGATCCGCTGCCAGATGGTCAACCTGTTAGTGAAACTGGATGAGTCAGAACTTCTGACTATGGCACCTGCAAAACAGAACCTTGTTAGTGGGGAAATCAGAAGTTCTGATTTCCCTGCGCTGCAAGACAGAAGTTTGTTAGTGGAGAAACCAGAAGTTCTGATTCTGCTGAAAAGGCAATAACTCTCAGAGGTTCTGATATCATTGACAGCAAAACAGGCTTCAGATATGCTAACGTCAAAGTCAGCATTTGGCTTTTCCCTGTACTAATCAGAACTGAAGGGGTGAAAAACACAAGAAGGGGGGGTTGAATTGTAAAACTGAAATCTTAAAGCAATTGACAAGATATTTTTATCCTGGTTCGTTTGATCTCAAACTACTCCAGTCCACCCGTCAAGGTGATTTCGCCTCTCTCCAACGAGGTCTTAATTCACTATATTCAACTGAATATTACAGACTGCTTTAACAACTGCTAAAGCCTTCTTGATTCAAACCACAATCCGGTTTGTCAAGGCAACACTTTCTTACAAAGGTATAAAACAATGTGTGTGAATGTTTTCTACAAAACTTTATCACAACTGTGATGTATACACAAAATGAAGCTTAGAAACTAGATTGCTAAACACTAATGGAGTATCAGAGTTTGTGGTTTAGCAAAACTGGTAGATGAAGATTATTGTTCAGCTTTGTGCGTGTAGAGATTTTGAGAGCATTAGCCATTATAATCTTCAAAGCCTTGTTTATATAGCACTTGAGAAAGATGAACGTTGAATGCAATATTCTTGATTCAATGCTAATAACAAGCTTTCCTTTTTGAGCAGATCTTGTCTAGAATGAGGCCGTTGGGATTAATTAGCTTTCAATGCACAGTACCGTTGCTTCTTCAATGCACGTTCTGGCTTGGCTCATTCTGATTCTGCTTCGCTGCTGATGAACTATTGTGTTTCTGTATCAGAGTGTTTACGCGCAGTTCTGTTCATCAAGCTTCAGCATGTACGTGAGTTGATCATCTGATCTTGACATTCTGATTCAGCAACTTCTGATGCTGGTGTATAAAATCAAATTCTGATGCTGAATAAGTGATCTTGCTTATTTTAATCAGCGTATCTGCAAGTCAGAGCATAGTAATTTTAGGCAGCATATAGTTCAAACATGAAACATATAAATACTATATCTTTTCACTTTGTTATCATCAAAACTCAAATATAGGGTAGTAGATTCAAACATTGTTCTAACAATCTCCCCCTTTTTGATGATGACAAAAACTAGATATTTTAAATGAAAAATAACGTGAAAAGGTATCTGGGAAATGTTTCAGAGTTAAGAAGTAAGGAGAAATCAGAGTTAAGAGATACTCCCCCTGAGTTGATTACTTCCCTTTGATGATACGTGTGCTTCAGGATCAGATCTTTTTTTTTTTTGAACATCAGATTATAAGAGTCTTTGACTTATCAGAGAGCAGAGCTTCAGAGCTTTTCCTGTCAGAGCTTTGCTTTGGATCAGAGTGTTAGGTCGATCAGAACTTCATATTTGATCAGAGCAACATTGATCAGAGCTTCTACATTTTGATCAGAGCTTCTAGTCTTCATAGTGTTCAGGAGCTTCCTTGTGCCTGTAGACTTAAAACAAAACAGAAAAAACATTTCAAGTAATAGAGTTAGAATGTTTGAGAGTTTCTGTCTAGTTAGCCCGTTATTGATTTTAAATATCATTCTTGTTCTCCCCCTTTTTGTCAGCAATCAAAAAGTGTTGGTGATGTGTTAAAACACTTAAGATCAGAAAAACTAATCATATTAATAGTCCAGAATCAGAGCAAAAGAACATTACAAAACATAGTCAAAACAGGACATCAGAAAGTCAAGAAAACATGAAAAATGATTATGCATGAAAAAGATTTAAGGTTGAGGGGGCATGCGTGAGAACAGGCTCTCCAGCATCGCTTGAATCTTTTCAGAAGTTTCATTCTGCTTCTGAACCATGTTGACAACAGTGTCAATCTTGCTGTCCTGTACATCCATTCTTGCCTTCATCTTCTGATCATTGTCGTCCATCCGCTGCTGTAGACGCAAGTCATTCAGTCTTAATTCTTCCAGAGCCTGCCTGTCCAAGGCAGCTTGAGAAGCATCAGAAGGAGGAGGCTTCTCAGAACTTTCAGCTACATCTTCTGCTTGATTTTCTTCCTGAATGGTCTTGTCTTCTGATGGTTGCACCCTTGCAGCTTGCTGTTTCTCCAACCAAGGTTCACTGTCCAGAGGAAGCACAACTTCTTGAGGCAGCTGACTTTCAACTTCCTTCAGCAGCTTGCTGAAGTTCTGTTGAGCCTGCTCATAGTTGACATCCTGCAACTTGAGGGCTTCAGCACCTACCCATAGTCTGAACTGTGACCAGAGCTGATCAGAAGCAGCTGGGTCAATCATCCCAGGACAGACTTGCTTCAAAGAAGCAATCCATTGCAGCACACCTGTTTCAAAATTCAAAATACCAGAGCCAACATCTGGTTGCTTTGGTTTGGGAATGGCAATTTTGTGTCTTAAATCAGCAAGACGTTCAAGACTTGTTAAGTCAATGAAAGTTCTGCTGGGGTTTTCAGAGGTTTGCTGAGAGGCTGTTTGTTTTGGAGGAAGGGTATCAGAATCAGAGTCAGATATTTCGATTGGAGTGGATGGTGGTTTGGGAGTATTTGGAGGTGTTGATTCTTTGGAAGATGGTAACTGGGGCATGACAATAGTGGTTCCACATGGCAACTGGATTGCCAGCGGTGAAGGTTGAGGTGAGCGATGGTCAGATTTATGAGGAGAAGGAGTTTTGGAATGGTGAAACTCTGTTTGTGGTGAAGGTGGATTATTTTCTGGTTGAGGAGGTGGAATCTCTGATTGCTCAGGGATCAGAGGTTCTTCTGTGAGAGGTTGTTGTTGTTGTTCTGGTTCAGGTTGTTGTTCTGGTTGTGGAGGAGGAATATTTGGTGGTTCAGAATTTGGTTGAGCAGAAGCATGTTCACGCTCAATATCAGCTAGCACTCGATCAAGTGCTGGTGTTGTTGAAACTGTTGGTTGTTTGGGAATTTTGATTCTGGGTCTTCTGAGTAGTAATGCCTCAGAAGGGTCTTCTGGTATGGTTTCATCAATGGTAGGGATTGGGATTGATATTCTGTGGGAGGTTTGAGGAGGGGCAGCAGATGTTGGAATAGTAGATGAAATTGAAATAGGGGCAGCAGATGAAATACCTCTTTTCTTTGGAGTCTGCTGAGACGATCCTTCTGCTGGTGCTTTCCTCTTCTTTGTCTTCTTCTGAGTCACTTCTGGTTGGGTTTGACTCAGATCTTTGATCTTCAGCTTTGAACCTGTATCTTCTTCCTTGTACGCGTCTGGGTACCTGAGAAACATCTCTGGTTTGGATTCCATTTCAGAAAACATTGGGAAATCACTCAGAGGCACTCTTCTGCTGGAGATGTCAGCAGTTGAAGTAGCTCTGGGTTCCTTCTTAATATTTTCTATCAGCTTCATCTTTTTCAGATTCTTAGCGTTCAGCGGTTTCCCAATAGTTGGTTCAATAGTGCTCATCTCCTGAGCTTCGATCAGATGTTCAATCAGCCTATTCTCTGTCAGAATATCTGATATAAGCCTTCCAAACGGTATCCAGTCCCTCTTGGTCCTTTCTTCTTCTCTTGTTTCTTTGACACTGGTCTTGAGATGGTTGAACAGGAAGTGTGCCAGATTGATCTTTACCCTCTGATCAATAAAGTAGATCAGAAACTGCTGATCCACGTTTATATAATCAGGAGAACTTGTTGGTTTCCTGTGGTTGAAGCATCCCAGAACAATCTTGGCCCATACTCTGCAGTGATCCTTCAGATCCTTAATTTTGCTGCTGGGCATTCCAAGAGTGAAAATGCTGTTGGCTACCACACCTATATCAGGGCATCTTTCAGCCATGTCCACACAACGGACTCCACCACCACTTTGACCGATTAGCCTTGCAATGAGGTCTTCAGAGATTACAATCTTCTTTCCCATGACAGAAGAGATGACTAGATGTTTAGAAACCTTGGCGTGAATCCAAAATTCCTTGACTAGCGCTGGGAATGTTGGTCCAACCAACCTATCGAAATACCTCTCCCACTTTTGAGCCCTAATTTCTTCAGTTAGGTCAAATCCATTATCCTTCAAACTTTCAAAGTCGATGATTAACTCAGAGAGCACTTCAAGGTTCTTTACCGGAGTGAGAAGAGTTCTGAGGGGCACCTGATATTGCTCAGAAGTTGCTTTCTTCTGATTGCCTGCAGAAATGCTGGAGGATGCCATTGTTCACACTAAAAAAGCTTTGAGAATGAGTTGAGAAAAAAAAGTTTGTAGGAGATGAACTCAGAAATATGCAGAAAAAGCTTGAGTGTTAATGAGAAAGCGTAAAGAATAAGAATGAAGGATTAATGTGCTTAAATAGAGTTTTCAAGATTATTTTGAAAAAATAAACGTTTTTAAGAGAGAGAAAAAAAATAATGATTGCCATTTAACAAGCGTGATTACTTTTCATTAAATGCTTGCTGATTTTGGGGGATTTGAGAAAGATACTTAAAAACGGTTACCAGACATGTGTCTCAATGCACCCAATCAGCGATTTGCCTTCTCAGAAGCGTGCACGCGTTCTGCTTCAGAGATTTGCTGATGATTGGATGACACTTGTTTGATGTAGTGATCAGCACGTCTGTCTTTGAGATTAGACTCTCAGATCTTTAGACTTGCATCTGATACAATCTGCATGTTCTATCTTTCTGAAAGGAGATTGATCAGAAGTTCACAGTAAAGTAATTACATTCTGAAAGTAAATATATGGAATTAAAACATTTTCACTCTGGGCATACTTTCATGCTGAGATGTTTCAGAATGAAATTAAACCTATCTTCTGAAAGGGGTTTAGTAAAGATATCAGCCCATTGATGGTCTGTATCTATAAATTTTAAGTTTAAAATACCTTTCTGAATATAGTCCCTAATGAAGTGATGTTTTATTTCTATATGCTTAGCTCTAGAATGTAAAATAGGATTCTTACTTAAGCAAATAGCAGAAGTATTATCACAAAGAATAGGAATGTTACTCTCAAAGATCTGGAAGTCTTCAAGCTGACTTTTCATCCAGAGCATTTGTGTGCTACATCCTGCTGCTGCTATGTACTCAGCTTCTGCTGTTGACAGAGCAATTGTTGATTGCCTTTTGCTGGACCACGAGATCAGATTTTCTCCCAGAAACTGGCAGCTTCCAGAAGTGCTTTTACGTTCCACTCTGTCTCCAGCAAAATCAGCATCACAGTAGCCTACTAAGCTGTAATCACTAGATTTTCTATAAAACAAACCCAGATTAGTAGTACCTTTCAGATACTTGAAAATTCGCTTAACAGCTGTTAAGTGAGATTCTCTAGGATCTGATTGGAATCTAGCACAAATACATACGCTGAATAAGATATCAGGTCTTGAAGCTGTCAGATAAAGGAGAGAACCAATCATACCTCTGTAGACTTTCTGTTCTACACTTTTGCTTACCTCTTCTCTTTCCAGAATGCAAGTGGGATGCATTGGAATCTTTGATGGCTTACATTCTGAGAGGTCAAATTTCTTCAGAAGATCTCTGATGTATTTGCTCTGATGAATGTAAGTTCCTTCTGGAGTTTGATTGATCTGAATTCCTAGAAAGAATTTCAGTTCCCCCATGAGGCTCATCTCAAATTCTGCCTGCATACACTTAGCAAATTTTCTTCCAAGAGAAGGATTAGTAGAACCAAAAATAATATCATCAACATAAATTTGACAGACTAAGATGTCACTCTTAACTGTTTTACAGAATAGAGTAGTGTCCACTTTCCCTCTGGTGAATTCATTTTCAAGCAGAAAGTTACTTAGCCTTTCATACCAAGCTCTGGGAGCTTGTTTCAGACCATACAGTGACTTCTTTAGTTTGAAAACATGTTCTGGATGTTTTGTATTTTCAAAACCTGGGGGTTGGTGAACATAAACTTCTTCTTCTATATAACCATTTAAGAATGCACTTTTGACATCCATCTGATACAGAGTGATGCCTCTATTAACAGCAAATGAGATTAAAAGTCTGATAGATTCTAACCTGGCGACTGGGGCAAAGGTTTCTGTATAGTCTATCCCCTCTTGCTGACTATAACCTTATGCAACCAGTCGTGCCTTGTTTCTGATGACTTCACCTTGTTCATTTAACTTGTTTCTGAACACCCATCTTGTTCCAATGACGTTGAATCCTTTTGGTCTGGGAACGAGATCCCATACGTCGTTTCTGGTGAATTGATTCAGCTCTTCTTGCATTGCCAGAATCCAGTCATTATCCAGAAGTGCTTCATCAATAGAAGAAGGTTCAATCAGAGACACAAGTCCCATAAGAGTTTCTTCAGAGTTTCTGAAGCTTGCTCTTGTTCTGATTGGATCTTCCTTTCTTCCTAGGATAGTCTCTTCTGGGTGATCCAAGCTGCTTCTGGGTAATCTCTTCTGAGGTTGATCAGCAGCAGTTGTAGGATTTCTAGCATTGCTCCTTTCAGACGTTGAAGGAATGTCTGTGTTGAGAGCTTCTGATGACTTGTCTTCAGAACCTGCAAATTCAATTTCTATACCTGCAAAAATTTCATTCTGCTTTGACTTTTCAGAGTCAAGCTTATCATCAAAACGAACACTGATTGATTCTTCCACAATCTGTGTTTCTGTATTGTATACTCTGTACCCTCTTGAGCGTTCAGAGTATCCTAACATAATACACTTCTGTGCCTTAGAATCAAACTTGTTCAAATAATTCTTTGTATTCAATATAAAGCAAGTACATCCAAATGGATGAAAATACGAAATGTTGGGCTTTCTGTTCTTCCACAATTCATATGGAGTCTTTTCCAGAATAGGTCTTATTGAGATTCTATTCTGAATGTAGCACGCTGTGTTTATTGCCTCTGCCCAGAAAGTCTTAGCAACGTTTGTCTCATTGATCATGGTTCTGGCCATTTCTTGCAATGTTCTGTTCTTTCGTTCTACAACTCCATTTTGTTGGGGAGTTCTAGGACAAGAGAAATCATGCAGAATGCCTCTGTCATTAAAGAATGACTCAAAATCTTTATTTTCAAATTCTCCACCATGATCACTTCTGACTTTAACGATTCTAAGATCTTTTTCATTCTGAACTTGGTTACAGAAGGTAACAAACACAGAGTGTGACTCGTCCTTGTGTCTTAAGAACTTTACCCATGTCCATCTGCTATAGTCATCTACGATTACTAACCCATACTTCTTACCACTGACTGAAGCAGTTTTAACTGGTCCAAATAAGTCAATGTGCAGAAGTTCTAATGGCTTAGAGGTAGAAACAACATTTTTGGATTTAAAAGAAGGTTTTGCAAATTTGCCTTTCTGACATGCTTCACACAGAGCATCTGAATTGAACTTCAAATTAGGAAGTCCTCTGACCAGATTGAGTTTGTTAATCTGAGATATTCTTCTCATACTAACATGCCCCAATCTTCTGTGCCAGATCCACTGCTCGTTGTTAACAGACAGAAGACATTTTACATTCTGACTCTTTAGTTCAGAAAGTTTGATTTTGTAAATGTTGTTTTTCCTCTTACCATTAAACAGGATAGTCCCATCTTTCTGACTAACAACTTTACATGATTTTTGATTAAAGATTATATCATAACCGTTATCACTTAATTGACTTATGGATAACAGATTATGCATCAATCCATCTACTAGCAGAACATTATTAATAGAGGGAAGATTTCCATTACCTACAGTTCCAGAGCCAATAATCTTTCCCCTCTGATTGCCTCCAAAGCCAACGTGGCCTCCAGGCTTAAGTTCCAGGCTTTGGAACATATGCCTTCTTCCCGTCATGTGTCGTGAGCAGCCAGAGTCCAGGTACCATGACTGGTGTTTCTGACTTGCTGCTAAAGATATCTGCAACATGTATTGTTTTATCCTTAGGTACCCAGATCTTCTTGGGTCCTGATTTGTTAGTTTTGCCAAAACTCTGGTTGAATTTTGGTTTCACAGAGTGCTTACTGCTAGTATATTTGATGTCATGTGTGTGACCATACACAAAGTGTGAATTTAGAGGAGTGTGTTTAATGGTTAAATCCATGACATTCTTCGGTGTAGGAACCTTACCTAGGTATCCTATTCCTTTCCTGCCGTTTCTGCTAACTCCATAGATCATTGAAGCCATTCTGCTTCTATCTATGCTTTTAGCAAGGAACTTCTGGAAACTGTGATCATACTCCTTGATGATCTCATCAGCGTTGCTGGGAGTTTCAGAAATTGGTTCCTTCTGAGAGTTTTGTAAAGAGTTTTCTAATTTTGAAATTTTATCTCTCAGCTCAGAGTTTTCCAATTTGAGACTCTCAGACTTATTAGAGTCAGATTCAAGATTCCTTTTCAGGTCTCTGAATTTAGCTCTAATCTGCTGATAACGTTCCAGAATTTCATTGAGGCTTTCAGCAAGTTCAGCCTTTGTAAAATTAACAGCGAAGTTAGGGAATACCTCTTCTGTGTCTGATTCTGAGTTTGATTCAGAAGCTTCACTATCATCTGGAATGTTAGCCATGAGCGCTATGTTTGCCCTTTCATCATCTGATTCTGAGTCAGCTTCAGACGAGTCAGAGTCATCCCATGTGGCCATGAGACTTTTCTTCTTCTCTCTTCCAAACTTCTTTTTGGGCTTTTCCCTCTGAAGCTTTGGGCAGTCACTCTTGTAGTGTCCTTGCTCATTGCACTCGTAGCAGATGATGTCTTTTGTGTTTGGCTTCTTGCTACTGGAGGAGCCTTCAGATCTTCTGTATCCAGAGGAAGAATCTGTCCTTCTATATCTGGAAGAGGACTCGTTCTGATCAGATCTTCTGGGATTCCTGAACTTCCTTTGTCTTTGCTTCCACAGTTGATTTACTCTTCTGGAGAGAAGGGAAAGTTCATCTTCTTCTGATGAGGATCCATCAGATGTTTCTTCAACTGCCTGCAAAACTTTAGACTCAAATTTTTTGTTAGATTTTAATGCTAAAGGCTTACCTTGCTTCTGAGGCTCATCAGCTTCTAGCTCTATCTCATGACTTCTGAGGGAGCTTATAAGTTCCTCCAGAGTGATTTTGTTGAGATCTTTCGCTAGCTTCAGAGCAGTAACCATAGGCCTCCACTGCTTGGGTAAACTTCTGATTATCTTCTTGACATGGTCAGCAGTAGAGTATCCTTTGTCCAGAACTTTGAGACCAGCTACCAGAATCTGGAATCTAGAGAACATAGTTTCAATGGATTCAGATTCTTCCATTTTGAACGCCTCATAATTCTGAATGAGCGCCAGAGCTTTTGTTTCTTTGACTTGAACGTTGCCCTCATGCGTCATTCTGAGAGAATCAAAGATGTTCTTAGATGTGTCTCTGTTGGAGATCTTTTCATACTCAGTATAGGAGATGGCACTGAGGAGGATGGTTCTGGCCTTATGGTGATTCTTGAAGTCACGCTTTTGTTGATCAGTCATTGATTTTCTATCAATCTTCTGACCAGTTGCATTCACAGGGTGCGTGTATCCATCTGTCACCATATCCCACAGATCAGCATCATGTGCTAGAAAGATGCTTTCAATTCTGTCTTTCCAGTAATCAAAGTTTTCTCCATCAAAGACTGGAGGTTTCCCACTGAATCTGTCTCTGTCCTCGTTATTGTCATTGCTGAAGTGAGAATTGTTTCATGCCATTGTGTTTTTCTGACGCTGGATCTTGTACTGACACGGTTAAGTGTTTTAGCTCAGAACCAGGCGCTCTGATGCCAATTGAAGGGGTGAAAAACACAAGAAGGGGGGGTTGAATTGTAAAACTGAAATCTTAAAGCAATTGACAAGATATTTTTATCCTGGTTCGTTTGATCTCAAACTACTCCAGTCCACCCGTCAAGGTGATTTCGCCTCTCTCCAACGAGGTCTTAATTCACTATATTCAACTGAATATTACAGACTGCTTTAACAACTGCTAAAGCCTTCTTGATTCAAACCACAATCCGGTTTGTCAAGGCAACACTTTCTTACAAAGGTATAAAACAATGTGTGTGAATGTTTTCTACAAAACTTTATCACAACTGTGATGTATACACAAAATGAAGCTTAGAAACTAGATTGCTAAACACTAATGGAGTATCAGAGTTTGTGGTTTAGCAAAACTGGTAGATGAAGATTATTGTTCAGCTTTGTGCGTGTAGAGATTTTGAGAGCATTAGCCATTATAATCTTCAAAGCCTTGTTTATATAGCACTTGAGAAAGATGAACGTTGAATGCAATATTCTTGATTCAATGCTAATAACAAGCTTTCCTTTTTGAGCAGATCTTGTCTAGAATGAGGCCGTTGGGATTAATTAGCTTTCAATGCACAGTACCGTTGCTTCTTCAATGCACGTTCTGGCTTGGCTCATTCTGATTCTGCTTCGCTGCTGATGAACTATTGTGTTTCTGTATCAGAGTGTTTACGCGCAGTTCTGCTCATCAAGCTTCAGCATGTACGTGAGTTGATCATCTGATCTTGACATTCTGATTCAGCAACTTCTGATGCTGGTGTATAAAATCAAATTCTGATGCTGAATAAGTGATCTTGCTTATTTTAATCAGCGTATCTGCAAGTCAGAGCATAGTAATTTTAGGCAGCATATAGTTCAAACATGAAACATATAAATACTATATCTTTTCACTTTGTTATCATCAAAACTCAAATATAGGGTAGTAGATTCAAACATTGTTCTAACAAGAACATCTGCAATCCTGTTGTTACTCCACAAAACAGGAAACATATTTGGAACAGGTCCAGCAAATTCTGACTGAGCTTGTGTAACTGCTGAAGGGGCATGTTCTGTTTGAGGTTTATATATTAAACCACGTTTACAACTTCTGATTGAACTGATGTAGCTGCTGAAGAGCCAACTTCTGACCATGCTGAGCCAAGCTTGCAACTTCTGACCGTTTTCATCTGGAATGGGTCCAGAAGTTCTGAAGCGCTGATTTTTCTAAAAACACTTATTTTAGAGAAGCATTCTAAGTACTTAGAATTTGATTTTTCTCAAGATAAAAGCGTTGCTTCAGGAGTTCGTGAGATCATCTTGCTCTTGTAAGTGGCTTGCTTGGGCAAAGGGATAACTCAGGACTTGGATTTGTTTCAGGGGGACCTTGAAAAATCCAAGATGGTTTCCTGAAGAAAGGGAGGGCAAATTTTGGGGTACAACACAATGGATTTATGGGCTTAATCTTAACCTAATTCACATCACATACATATGCTGAGGCCAACCCTAGTGTAGAACACACGTGAAAGCTGCTAATACTCCATAGCCAAATTGCAAAAAACTCAAGAAAAGTGTGAAACTGATTTCCTACTTGCAGCGTGTTTCAAAGCCTAAAAAGGATTCAATCACCTTTCCTGAGTCTCCAGGAGTCTATTGGCATCAAGAACTAGTCCAAACACGCAAAGAATCAAAGACAATAAGCCACACGGTTTGCCTTATTCTTTAAATCTGCAAATCATGTTTCACGTGCTTTTAATCCATTTTTTTATTGGTGTGTGTTGTTATGGACCTTCTGAAGCTAATGAGACAGTTTAATTGAACTAACGCTGCCTGAATCAAAATTCACCATGAACGAAATCTAGGGTTTCTGAAGCTTGCAATTAGGGCTTTAGGCATAAGGAAAAATTGGACCACGTCATGACTATGGTTGAATTCGTCAAGGCCAGACGAATTCAACCAAACCCTCGCGCTCAAGTTATGTGATCCATAGGGCTATTCGCTATTCTTGGGACTTTTACTTTGTGGGGGTTTAAAACCCCCGATATCTTGTTTATAATTGCAGGAAGAACGAAGAAGAAGGGTGAGCTGTCCAAGCGCTACTGGAGCATTCAAACCTTAGCGCGCTTTTTTAATGTCCTAGCATAATTGGCACTTTACGTATATTATATTTCTTTATTATTATGTTTACAAACGCGCTTGATAGCTCAACTGGCAAAGGACGTGGCTTGCAGGTACTGGGACCCGGGTTCGATTCCCAGGTCCCCCCACATAATTGATAATTTTTGTTCTAACGTATTCTAGTGCAGCGCCTCATCCAACGCCCTACCATGAGCCTCACGCGTTAGCCTGCCAAGTGGCCTTGATCCATAATCTGAAGGCCAGGAGGTGATGAATACACTATGCCTTGGTCAATGAACATGCACACGATCAGGAAAGTCAACAAAGCCTTGTGCTTCTTGGGCCTGAATTCCAGAATTTTACCTCCTCATGGGCCATCACACCCCCTTGGTTTGCATATTTAAAATTTTATTTTCCTTTCTTTTTAATACTTTTAATTGTTTTAACTTTTTTCTTAATTCACCATAAATTAATTTTTTCCAATAAAAATCAGAAACTCAAAATTGTAAATGTTTTTATTTATTTATTTAAATTTGCCATTAACATATTTTTGTAAATAAATTCTAATAACTAATCTAGGTTAATTTAGTTTTAAAATTCAATCTTTTTCTTAATAAATAAAAAATACATAGAATTAGGTTTTGACACTTTTATCTTTTTCTTAATTAATTATTATTATTATTAATTATTATTATCATTATTAATTATTACTATTTTTGTACATAAATATGTAAATTAATTAATTAGTAAATTAGGTCAACTTTGACGTTTTATTAATAATTAAAATAATCTAGAATTAGGGTTGTTCACTAACTTTTAAATTCTTTTCTTTATTTCCATAATAAATACCAAAAAACATAAAAAACACTTTCTTTTCTTTAATTAAATAATTAATTAGGTTAATTTCATTTAATTTCAAGCAAAGGGTCCAAAACCCTCGGACGTCCAGTTTAATTTCTATTTTGCGCGTTATTTTCTTATGGATTATTATGTAACTGTTCAAGGATGTAATAGTAATTAGGTTTATTGCTTTTTTTTACTTTCCGCACTTTTATCAAAAAACGGGTCTTTGTATTTTGGCGATGTATAGACCCGCGCCTTGTAATAGCGTAGCTTTTATCTTTCCGTCTTTTAATTTTCCGCACTCCTAACTGCTAAACTCGCATGAAGGAATGTATGATAACTAAAAACAACGCGTAGCTCACAATGCCATGATAAAAGATAAAACATAACATGAAAACAACACACAATGCACACACCACTTCTAGGGTATGCCTCCCTCGTTGCCTTCGAAATGTGGTCGTCAAGTATAGGACGTTTTAGCGGTCGCTCTTATGTCCAAGATCCAGTTGCCTCGAAACAGTTGCCTCGAAATGGTTGCCTCGGATTAAAAAGGATCTAGGACATTAGGGTTGCTTCTAAGGTGTCCAACTGTTTCTTCGGTGACCACACTGTCCCTAAAATCGAATTGACCCGAACACCTCCAACGGTGGTGCTACCTACCTCTCAATGGTGGGATGGCACTACCTTAAGGACTTTTACACAGCCTAATTCCTTAGGGTAGGTAGATGGCTCATGGGTACTTGCTCTCTTAAAAAACAAACAAAACAATCTTTTCACACTGACACTTTCAAAAGTTTTCAAAACAAATTTTTCAAACACTCTTGAGGACAGATACAAGAGTCACTCAGAAATTTTTCAAACGAAACTTTTTTCAAACCCACACACATTTGAAAAGCAAACATCTTTTGAAAACATAAGAGCAAGTACCTAAGAGCCCATGGATAACCATGGATAGAAAAGGTGCTAACACCTTCCCTTTCTATAAATCTACCTCCCGAACCGAGAAACGTTCTCATAAGGAATTTTGCTGTGCTTTTGTCCTTTCCTTGTTGGAGAAAATAAAAGACGGTGGCGACTCTTGCTTACCGCGACATTTCGTGAAACCAGCTAAACACAGTCAGTTCTATTTCCACCGATCACAGAACTGGCGACTCTGCTGGGGATACTCTTTAAAGTGAGGTGTACCTTAGGATAGATCATACTTATGTTTTCAATTGCCTGTTTTGATTGCTTTAAATATTGTGGGCCTGTTTTGGGAGTTCTATAGATCCTAACCCGGATCTGGGGGATACCTCTTAGAAAGTAGCAACAAGACTGTGAGGGAACTGTACGGGGTATACCGACACGGCTGAAGCAGTCTGCTACGTTGATGTGGCACTTTGGTGAGTACCGGTAACCCTTGAGTCAAGTCAAGGAGAGTACGGGGCCGTCGCGTGGTGTCGTGAAGCATCAACTGACCTTAGGAACCTTACTTGACCATCCTGGCCTCTTTAGGGTAGTGAGATAACTGACTTTGGTGCAGTCCGAAGTTGGTTGATACTCGATACTACACTCATTGAGGGTTATTTTCTTGGAATATTTTGATCGCCAGTTCAGTGGCTAAATCGAAACAATGAACACAGAAAACAATCCAATGATATTGAGATCCTTAGAACCCGGTTACTTTTGATAGGACAGGTTTTGAGCCCACCAACTTCAAGAGGGTAATACCTAGACCCCGTGATGGCCTAAACTCTAAGGGCTGTCTTGTGTGACTTGTGTGCTTTGCCATGTTTGCTTTTTGTGGATACTTGTGGTGTGTTTTATCATAATATCATAACATCATACAACATCATATGCATCCACTAACCACTTCAGGGGTTCGAATCTTCATCTTTGTTCTTGTTTTGTAGGACATGGAAACTATCCGCAGAAAGACAATTCAGATCAACCTTGTAAGGGTCCCTCCTCAACTTAAGGAGCTTATATCCAGGATCCCCGAGAGCTCTTCTTTCAGTGAGAAGCATGGAAGACTCATCAGCTTGGTCAACACCAACATTGAGGAAGATATGATAAAGGTCCTCTTCCAGTTCTTTGACCCTCTGCACCACTGTTTTACTTTCCCGGATTATCAACTGGTGCCTACCTTGGAAGAGTTTTCCCAGCTTCTGAAGATCCCCATCCTTAGTCAACTGCCCTACAATGGTACGGAAAGGGAACCAAAACTTGAAGAGGTTGCTAAAGCATTACGCCTACAACCATCTGACATCAAGGGACATTGGGAAGTTAGAAGCGGTATCAAAGGATTCTTAGCAAAATTCCTATTTGAGAAGGCCCAAGAATGTTGGAATTCCCTTGAGCTACAAGCCTTTGAAGAAGTTGTGGCTCTCCTTGTCTATGGGTTAGTGTTGTTCCCGAATCCCGATCAGCTTATAGATATCAATGCTGTCAAGATCTTCGTGTCTAGGAATCCTATACCTACGTTGCTTGGGGACATCCTTCACTCATGTTACACTCGAACCATGAGAAAAAAAGGTGTTCTTATGTGCTGCACTCCTCTCCTGGGAAGGTGGTTTATTTCGCACCTTCCACAATCAGTTTTGAAGAACGAGCGGGGTTTGAGATGGTCACAACGATTGATGACTCTTACACATGCAGATATACATTGGTGTTCTCGGTCCAGAGAAGACGTCACTATCATTGATCATTGCGGGGAGTTTCCTAATGTTCCTTTACTTGGAATCAGAGGAGGTATTACTTACAACCCATGCTTGGCTTTGAGACAGTTTGGATATGCTCGGAGGGATGGCCCTCACGACATGTTGATTCCTGACATAGTTTTTGACTTCGACAACGATGCACGAGGACTTCGCCAGAGATTTATCAGAGCTTGGAGGATGCCCAACAAGGTAGACATCAAGACACTGGGGCACAAGAACTCTATCCCGTTGGAGCCTTATCTCAAGTGGGTACGAGCCCTCTCCCAGAAGTTAGTAATGCCATATCCTCATGTTCTCCCTGTGATCAAAGAGCCAGTGTTGGAAGGAGAGGTCTCATACACCATTCAACATCCTGACATGCCCACATCCTGGGAAGAAATGCAGAAGAGCTGGATCCAGCTTAAGGAAGAACGGAATTCTCTTGAAGCCAGTCTACATGCTAGTGAGAAGAAGGTCTTGGAGCTCACCCGCCTACTGCACGAGGAAAAGACTCTCAACACTTACATAGCTCCAAAGAGGATGAGCAGTGTCTTTTGGGATTAATTTACTTTGTAATGTTTTGCCCATGAGGCCTTGATGTACTGAACAATCCTTTCTTAATGATAACGTGTGTTAATTTTTGTCTGCAACAAATTTGAACTTTCGAACCCTTGAATGCATTGCATAAACAGCATATCATGCATCATGTGCATAGCAGGTACTCTTTTTGTACAGGTGGTTTAATCTTCTTCGCTGTTTATTTTAGCTCGTCTCATCATGAATCCTGAATCATCTACTGAGCAATCCATCAAGGCCCTCCAGGCCCAAAACGCCCAGTTCCAAGAGTTGATCAAGCTGGTTCTTCTGTAGGGAAAGGCAGTCCCCAAGGGGGAAGGGTTCCTAGTCCTGTGGTCTCTGACAACGAGACTGATTTCAATGAAGAGAAGTACCCTCCCGCTGAAGACAGGTACAAGCAGTTAGAGGATCGTCTGAATGCCATGGAAATTCAACAGGTGCCTGGGTTGGATTTTGGAGATCTGGGTTTATCTTCTGGTGTGGTGATCCCACACAAGTTCAAAGCACCATCTTTCGCAAAGTATGACGGGGCGTCCTGCCCTAAGCTACATCTCAGATCTTATGTGCGGAAGATCCAGCCGTATAATGTGGACAAGAACTTATGGATCCATTTCTTCCAGGAGAGTCTTTCAGGGACTCATCTCGAATGGTTCTATCAGCTGGATGGAACCAAGGTTCGTAACTGGGAGGACTTGGCTACTGCTTTTTATAAGCAGTATTAGTACAATGCCGACCTCGCTCCTACACGTACCCAACTCCAGGGTATGTCGCTAGGATCGGGAGAAGGTTTTAAAGAGTACGCGCAGAAGTGGAGGGACCTGGATGGCAGGGTGCAGCCACCGTTGACCGATCGTGAACTAGTGGACATGTTCTTGGGGACCCTATCTGGTCCATTCTTCAATCATCTCATTGGCAATTCTTCTGCAGGGTTTACAGACCTCATTCTGACAGGAGAGAGGATAAAAGCTGGGATGAAATCGGGGAAGATACAAAAAGGTGCGTCCTCAAGTTCTGAGAAGAAGCCTTTCAAGAAGGAAGCCAGTGCTGTGTATGGGCCCAGAAGGCAAAATAAACCGGAACGCCGCCAAGCTGTCAACGCGGTGGTAATTGCAAAGCCTGCTGCCGCTCCCCGGCAACCTAACCAACCAAGGGGTGAGATACCCAGAAGAGAATATACTCGGCTTAGTATGACCTTGTCACAGATCTTGCCGCAACTGCTATCGACCAACTTGGTAACCGTCAGAGAAGCTCCGAAGGTGGTAAACACAACCTCTCCGAAGTACAATCCCAACGCCCGCTGTGCTTATCACTCTGATAGCCCGGGGCATTCTACTGATGATTGCTGGGCCCTGAGGAATAAAGTCCAGGACCTTATCGATGCCAAGGAAATACAGTTTGAGGCACCCGAAAGGCCCAACGTTGTGACTGCTCCTATGCCCCAGCATGGAGTAAATGCTATTGAGGAAGACCTATATGTAGGCTCTGTGGATGATATTGTGACTCCTTTATTGACTGTCAAGAGGAACCTATTGCTAGCCGGTTTATTTCCGGGTTGTAGCAAGGGTTGCCTTCTATGTGCTGTTTCACCTACTGGTTGTCCGTTGCTGAAGTCAGGCGTCCAAAACCTGATGGATAGCAAAGAGATCTTGTTCAAGAAGACCGCTGTTCCTATTGTTCCTACTGAAGAAGTATCCATTGTCACCATTTTCAACAATCCTACCAAGGCTCCCTCGAGGAAGCCAGTCAAAATCATGTCTGTTGCACCCATCATCATTACTGTTCCGGAGCCCCTCCCCTATAAATCTGACAAGGTTGTCCCATGGCACTATGGGGCAGATGTGTATGTGCTTGGAGTGGAGCAGGAGTTCAACACTAGCACCGGCATCAGTAACATCACCGGTCCCGCTAAAGTCACTCGCAGTGGCAGGCTCTTCTCGCCTGACATTGCACCACCAGTTATCCGAAGACCTCTTATCATCACGCCTACAAGTGCGCCTGTTTCCCCTCTTGATCAAGTTTCTACCCCTGCTGCCGAGTCATCTGACACTCGGGGCAAAGGGATTGCTGATATGCCTGCCCAGATGGAGGCACCTAAGACCGTTGATGTTGAAGCTTCACAGCAAGAGATGGAAGAAATCCTTAAGATCATCAAGAAGAGCGATTTCAACATCGTTAAGCAGTTGGGGCACACCCCCTCTAAAATCTCTATGCTATCATTGTTGTTATGCTCAGAGGCCCACGCCAAGGCCCTGATTTCCTTCCTAAAGACGGCTCATGTGCCACAAGAAACGTCTGCGGATCAATTTACTGATTGTGTGGCCAACTTGACCGCTGACAATGGTTTGGGTTTCTCTGATGCTGATCTGACCGCTAAGGCAAAGAACCATAATGATGCCCTGCATGTCTCCATTGAATGCAGGGGCACTACTCTTGCACACGTGTTGGTGGACACCGGTTCTTCACTAAACATACTGCCCAAGAAGGCCTTAGACAGGTTGGATTGTGAGGGTTTGGAGTTGAAGCCTAGTAACATCGTTGTCCGAGCCTTTGACGGGTCGAAGAGGATGATACATGGTGAGGTAGATATTCCGATTCGTGTGGGTTCTCAAGTCTTTGATTCAACGTTCTATGTGATGGACATTCGTCCATCCTATTCTTGTTTGCTGGGTCGTCCTTGGATCTACAAGGCTGGGGCTGTGACCTCCACTCTACACCAGAAGCTTAAATACCCTGTCAGAGGGAAGATTGTTACAGTGCAGGGGGAGGAAGAATACATGGTTAGTCATCTGAACTCGTTTCGGTATATAGAGATGGACGGGGAGTTCATCAAAACCCCCTTTCAACATTTTGAAGAGGTGCCTCCAACATTAGCGTCAACGGAGACAGTAATTGAAGAAGACTCTCCTTTGAAGATGGCTTCCTTGAAGGACTCCCGGGCTGTGGTTGAAAAAGGTGAATGTGCAAACTGGGGCAGGCTCCCTGATTTTACTCCAACGACTGACAAGTTTGGACTGGGTTTCACTGCAGAGGCTCAGAGGGCTGTATGCAAAGCAAGGATCGGAAGACCTCCCGTGTTCATCACCAACCCGGGAGTGAATGCTATTGAAGGCGAAGTGGAGGAATCTGAGTTTGATAGCTGGATCCACCCGACGATTGACGGTGGACTGAACAATTGGACTGCAAAAGACTACATACCTGTTACTTTTGTTACTCAGTAATGAATTCCTTTGTTTTTAAATTTGTAATGAACAAAAATTTGGAACTTTATGGCCCGGTGCCTTACCCGGGGCACCGTGGCTTCATTTGTGAGGGCCTATTACTTGTCATTTCCATATATCATGAATAAAAACATTGGACGTTTTTCGCATTTCAAATCTTGTGCTCCCTTTCTTTCTTTCTTTATATATTGCAAAACAGCTATATTTACACACACTCACCTATACAGGTTTCAATCCACTCTGGATCTCACTGGTAACGACTCTGCTACTGCCAGTTATGACTTTGAAAATCCGATCAACTTAGCCGAAGACGAAGGTGAAGATGATTGCGAAGTTCCTGGTGAGCTTGCAAGACTGTTACTCCAGGAAGAGAGGGCCATTCAGCCACATGAAGAGCCAGTGGAAACGGTAAATCTGGGTACTGAGACAGACAAAAAGGAAGTCAAGATTGGTGCCAATCTAGAGCTCAGCGTAAAACAGCGGTTGATCCAGATGTTGCATGATTATGTGGAAATCTTCGCCTGGTCCTACGAAGACATGCCTGGGTTGGATACCGATATTGTGGTTCATCACCTGCCTACCAAGGAAGACTGCCCTCCGGTTAAACAAAAGGTCCGCCGTATGCGTCCAGAGATGTCAGAGAAGATCAAAGTTGAGGTTATGAAGCAATTTGATGCCAGGTTTCTAGAAGTGACTTCTTACCCTCAATGGGTTGCCAACGTGGTTCCGGTGCCAAAGAAAGATGGTAAGGTCCGAATGTGTGTTGATTACAGGGATTTGAACAGGGTGAGCCCCAAGGATGATTTCCCTCTACCTCACATCGACGTTCTGGTTGACAATACTGCTCAGCACAAGGTGTTCTCCTTCATGGACGGCTTTTCAGGTTATAATCAGATCAAGATGGCTCCTGAAGATATGGAAAAGACTACCTTTGTTACTCAGTGGGGCACCTTCTGCTACAAGGTCATGCCATTCGGGTTGAAAAATGCTGGGGCAACCTACCAACGTGCCATGGTTGCTTTATTTCATGACATGATTCACCATGAGATTGAAGTATACGTCGACGATATGATTGTAAGGTCTCAAACTGAGGAGGAACACCTTGACCATCTACAAAAGCTGTTTGACCGGTTGAAGTTGTACAAGCTAAGGTTGAATCCGAATAAGTGCACATTTGGGGTAAGATCTGGAAAGTTGCTAGGCTTCGTCGTGAGCGACAAAGGTATTTAAGTGGACCCTGCCAAGGTTAAAGCCATACAAGAGATGCCAGTTCCCAAGACAGAGAAATAAGTCAGAGGCTTTCTAGGACGTCTGAATTACATTGCCCGGTTCATCTCGCACCTAACTGCTACCTGTGAACCAATCTTCAAGCTGCTGAAGAAAGATCAGGTAGTACATTGGAATGATGAATGTCAGGCCGCTTTCGACAGAATCAAAGAGTATCTCCAAGAACCACCCATTCTTATGCCACCGGTTGAAGGGAGACCTCTAATACTATACTTGACAGTACTTGACAACTCAATGGGGTGTGTGCTGGGGCAGCATGACGAGTCTGGCCGAAAAGAGCATGCCATTTATTACCTTAGCAAAAAGTTTACCGACTGTGAGACCCGATACTCACTGCTCGAGAAAACTTGCTGCGCTTTGGTATGGGCTGCTCGCCGGCTGAGACAGTATATGCTGACTCACACTACTCTATTGATTTCAAAAATGGATCCAATAAAGTACATATTCAAAAAGCCTACTCTGTCTGGAAGAATAGAAAGATGGCAGATGATCTTGACAGAATACGACATCCAGTATACGACTCAGAAAGCAATCAAAGGAAGTGTATTGGCAGACCATTTGGCACACCAGGCAGTGGACGACTACCAGTCAATGAACTTTGAGTTTCCAGACGAGAGCATCATGGTATTGACTGATTGTGAAGTACCTGGACCGGATGAAGGACCTGAGGAAGGATCCCAATGGTCCATGCACTTTGACGGAGCCTCCAACGCTCTGGGTAACGGTATCGGCGTTGTGATCATATCCCCAAAAGGCACTCATACTCCACTTACTGCCCGACTATGTTTCAACTGCACCAACAACATGGCGGAGTATGAGGCATGCATCGTGGGTCTTCAAGCTGCGATTGACTTAAGGATCAAGTTTCTGAGTGTCTTCGGAGATTCCGCTCCCGTGATCAATCAGATCAAAGGCGAGTGGGATACGAAACACCCAAACCTTATTCCTTACAAAGAATGTGTGTTGGCATTGATCCCCCATTTCACGGAGATAACTTTCGAACACTTCCCAAGAGAGGAGAATCAGCTGGCGGACGCGCTGGCTACGGTGTCTTCCATGTTCAAAGTCAAATGGGACAACGAGGCGCCCCTGATCATTATCTGGAAGTTGGATGAACCTGCATATTGTTGTGATCTTGAGGCTGAGATAGTAACTGAAAAACCCTGGTATCATGAGGTGAAGAGGTATCTGGAAGCTCAAGAATACCCCGAGGGTGCATCCATCAATGACAAGAAGTTTCTGAGAAGGTTCGCTGCAAAGTTCTTCCTCAGCAACGACATTCTCTACAAGCGAAACCATGATTCAACCTTGCTGCGTTGTGTGGATAAGACTGAAGCAGAAAAGATCATGGCAGAGTTACATGAAGGTACCTTCGGAACACACTCCAGTGGACACACCATGGCAAAGAAAATCCTTCGGGCAGGATACTTCTGGTCCACAATGGAAGCCGACTGTTACCAATATTCTCGGACATGTCATAAATGCCAGATTTATGCAGATAAGGTGCATGTTCCTCTAGTTCCTCTGAATGTCTTGACTGCACCTTGGCCTTTTTCAATGTGGGGCATTGATATGATCGGCGAGATTAAACCTACGGCATCCAACGGGCATCGCTTCATCCTGGTAGAAATTGATTACTTTACAAAGTGGGTTGAAGCAGCTTCCTATGCTACGGTAACCAAGAACGTCGTGGCACGGTTCATTCGACACAACTTGATCTGTCGATACAGCGTCCCGGAAAGGATCATTACGGACAATGGTACCAATCTTAACAACAAGATGATCACTGAGCTCTGCGAGCAATTCAAGATACAGCACCACAACTCTTCTCCTTATCGGCCGAAGATGAATGGGGCTGTAGAAGCAGCAAATAAGAATATCAAAAAGATTGTGCAGAAGATGACAGTGACCTATAAAGATTGACACGAGATGTTACCGTTTGTTCTTCATGGGTACCGTACCTCAGCAAGAACGTTAACCAGGGCAACTCCCTTTTCCTTGGTCTACGGCATGGAGGCAGTCTTGCCGATTGAAGTCCAGATACCCTCTCTCCGGATAATGAAGGATGCAGGCTTGAGCGAAGATGACTGGATCCAGACTCGACTTGATCAATTAAACCTAATTGACGAAAAGAGACTCACTGCTATTTGTCATGGTCAAACGTATCAAAAACGGATGGTCAAGGCATTTAACAAGAAAGTCAGACCACAAGAGTATCAAGTTGGGGACCTGGTAATCAAGCGCATCATTCTTCCTCAAAGTGATCCCAGGGGAAAATGGACCCCCACATACGAAGGGCCATTTGTGGTTAAACATGTCTTTTCAGGAGGAGCCATGATTCTAACCACCATGGATGGTGACGACCTTCCTCACCCCGCCAATGCAGACATAGTAAAAAGATACTACGCATGATAAAAGACCCACTAGGTTGACATACCTAGGCAAAAATTAGGGCTTCCCGGCGAACCAAAAGGGTTCGGGCAAAAATAAGGGATGAAATGAAAAAATCTGTACACCCGGCAAGTCAAAAACCTGAAAAGGCGGCTTGGGAAAAAATGGGTATCCCGGTGGACTGAAAACCCGAAAGGGCGGTCCAGGCAAAAATTAGAGATTAAAGCGTAATACTATGTCTCATTGGATCACCTTGCATCCAGAATTCGGCATCAACTATCAGGTTCAGACGACATCAATCAGTCAACTTCATCGTTAATTGAGCAGCAAAGTGATGAGACGCTTGAAGACATAAAGGCGATAGCAGAGTTGGAACCCAGTGGGATTGTTCTTTTCACGTAGCTGTTTTGTTTTCCTTTTCCACAAAATTGTATAAACTCTGTTGTTCGGCGGCGTTCTCTTACTAGGACGTCAGCCTCTTGTACATAAACGCCTATTTACAGGCAAATTCAAAAAATCAATACAAATTCACTTTTCAAATAAAATTGCCAATTATTTTTCCTTTTTCTGTTTTGTCTTGCGAAGAACGTCCAATGTTAATTTTTGATATATGCATTTGACACTAATTGCTAACTCATAAATATTTGCATACAAAACAAAGGACTAATTACATGTGACATAAGAAATAGGGGCAATAATGAGTTGTCTAAGCGATCTAATTGCTCTGTCCACCAAGGTACTAAGGTAAGTTCGGCTGAAGAATGTAACCCAGATACCTTCACTCCCCGCCGAGTAAGACAAGAATCAACAATTCTCCCCAAGCAAAGTTGGTCTCCCGTCAGCCCTAACAAGGCACAACATTCTCCAGCAAGACAACAACACTCTCCCCAAGCAGAGTTAGTCTACTATCAGCCTTAAGGAAGTGGGGTATCCCCAGAAGAGCTCAATATTCCCCAGCGGAGTATACAAACATTCCTAACAAGCGTCCCCGACAATCTTGATATAAGATTGTTCCCCGGCGGAATACCGAACATCCGATGGAGCCATTCCCCAGTACAATTCAAAAGTGTCCCCAGGAAAGTTGAATCTATCTCCCCAGTAGAAAGCTTATCCCCAGTAGATTCTGGAAGCTTATTCTCTGCAGAGCACGAGCGCGCCTCCCCGGCTTTATTCAAAGGTTGTTTCCCCACCAGGATATAACTGGGTTATCCTCAGCCAATTGCCACAGAAAGATCGTCCCCGACGAAGTTCTTTCTATCCCCCAGTGGAGTTCATCAAATCTTCCAATAAAGTTTATCAATGGTATCCTCAGCGTAGTTACCATCAACATCCCAGCGAAGCACCTCTCCCCACAGAATATTTCCCCGCAGAATATCTCTTCAACAAGTTTATTCCCCAACGGAGTCATCTTCTTCTACCGGTTTATTCTTGCAATCATCATCCCCAGCGGAAACGAAGAACTCTACTCTTCAAACATCAGCCCAGGATTCAACAAACTTCCCGGCATCCGTCAAGGATTTATTTTCCTAGACGAAAATACATTCATAAACATCACATCTTCATAGCATGCATATGCATCATACAACACAAATCTCATTTATTTTTGGGAACATCTTAAAATCATGCAGTTCATGCATCATGACATTGCATACAACTGATGTTTTGCCTTTTCAGGAAAAGGTCAATCAAAAGATATTACCATCAACCTTCGCAATTCCAGACTCGATTCCTGTATCTTGCCAGGGCACGTCTGAAGAGTTTGAAGATCCGATTCCTGTATCCAGCCAGGGCGTATCTGTTGACGACTATTTCCGGACTCGATTCCTGTATCTTGCCAGGGCACGTCTGAAGAGTTTGAAGATCCGATTCCTGTATCCGGCCAGGGCGTATCTGTTGACGACTAATTCCAGACTCGATTCCTATATCTTGCCAGGGCACGTCTGAAGAGTTTGAAGATCCGATTCCTGTATCCAGCCAGGGCGTATTTGTTGACGACTAATTCTATACTCGATTCCTGTATCTTGCCAGGGCATGTCTGAAGAGTTTGAAGATCCGATTCCTGTATCCAGCCAGGGCGTATCTGTTGACGACTATTTTCGGACTCGATTCCTATATCCTGCCAGGGCACGTCTGAAGAGTTTGAAGATCCGATTCCTGTATCCAGCCAGGGCGTATCTGTTGACGACTATTTCCGGACTCGATTCCTGTATCCTGCCAGGGCACGTCTGAAGAGTTTGAAGATCCGATTCCTGTATCCAGCCAGGGCGTATCTGTTGACGACTATTTCCGGACTCGATTCCTGTATCCTGCCAGGGCACGTCTGAAGAGTTTGAAGATCCGATTCCTGTATCCAGCCAGGGCGTATCTGTTGACGACTATTTCCGGACTCGATTCCTGTATCCAGCCAGGGCACGTCTGAAGAGTTTGAAGATCCGATTCCTATATCCAGCCAGGGTGTATCTGTTGACGACTATTTCCAGACTCGATCCCTGTATCTTGCCAGGGCACGTCTGAAGAGTTTGAAGATTCGATTCCTGTATCCGGCCAGGGCATATCTGTTGACGACTAATTCCGGACTCGATTCCTATATCTCGCCAGGGCACGTCTGAAGAGTTTGAAGATCCGATTCCTGTATCCAGCCAGGGCGTATCTGTTGACGACTAATTCCAGACTCGATTCCTGTATCCTGCCAGGGCACGTCTGAAGAGTTTGAAGATCCGATTCCTATATCTAGCCAGGGCGTATCTGTTGACGACTATTTCCGGACTCGATTCCTGTATCCAGCCAGGGAACGTCTGAAGAGTTTGAAGATTCGATTCCTGTATCCAGCCAGGGTAAATCTGTTGACGACTAATTCCAGACTCGATTCCTGTATCCTGCCAGGGCACGTCTGAAGAGTTTGAAGATTCGATACCTGTATCCAGCCAGGGCACATCCATATGAAGAGTTTGAAGATCAACCCCTGTAACAGGCCAGGTAATTATCTTTCTTTTTCAGGTACGCAAGTTCTCGCTAAGGAATCTCTTACACGATCGACACCTCCAGATGGCATCTATAAGCCCATCCCCCTATCCACCATCTCTCCAAATGGCATCTGTAAGCCCATTCCCTACATCACACTGCTAACATTCTACTATGTGAGTGCAAATTTCTGGGCACTCTAGTGTTCAATCATCTCCCACCTTCGGATTACGAAAGGCACGCCAGCCAATCTACATCCTCAGGTCTAAGAAGATTGAACAGGGGCAACTGTTTTACCCCAAAATTTTCCCTCCCATATTCTTCAAGATTTGCCAAGATCAATCTCCAAATGGTTCAAAATCTCTCAAGGGTTGCACAGTCCAATTGCCTCCTAACACAGTCAAAATTAGGGTTTTGGTTCTTGCAAAGAAATTGAGGTTTTCAAGGGCCCAATTAAGTCCCATATGCCTATATACATTGTCAGGCATCCATATGTCAAGTTTCAAGACTCACAGCATCAAATTGCACAATCAAAAGCCCTAATGGCTCCACAGTCAACTGCAGAGGTAAAATGGTCATTTGACAGTCAAAAGTCAAAATTTTTGGTCAACATCTTATTTTGAAGCCACAATCATCATTTGATCAATTCTTGATCATGATTCCACAAGCATGGCTCAAAAAGTCTCAAGATGCAAAAGTTTCTATTTTTGGACAGTTGAAAAGTCAACTGCAGATTGACCAAGGCATAACTTCTTCATGGTTTATCAGAAAAATCCCATCCAATGCTCATTTTGAATAGGATGACATTTCCTACAACTCATCTTCACACTCCAAGTCCAAGAAATGCTCTCACAAAAAGTTATCAATTTCAACATTATAGGTCATTTTCAAAAGTCAACAAAAAGGCACTTTAAGTCAAAGACCATAACTTGAGATTGGTAAATCAAAATGACATGGGACCAAAGGCATTGGTTAGAGGACTTCAAGACCTTTCCAAAATGTCCAAGAACATGTTCATAGCTTCAAAATTGAGCAAGATGTGCATTGGAGAAGTTGGGAAATTTTTGGGAACTTTCAAAAGTCAACTTTGCCTAAAAAGCTTCAATTTTGCTAATGGGCCTCAAATTCTTTCTTGAATCATTACCCAAAGCCTATGCACGACCCATTGAGCTCAAAATAATTTATTTTCTTATTTTTAATCAATTAATTGAATTTATATTTATATTAATTCATTTAATTGATTTTAATTATAGGAAAATTAAAAAGATATGCTTTTTGGATCTTTTGTGAAGCAAATCATATCAGGGCAAGCTGGCAAACCCGTTTCTCAATCAAAAAAGGAAAATCATCCATAATTGGCAAGGTTTTCATTGAAAAAAGATTGGAAATTATATGATGAAAAATCAAGGATTGAAAACATTATTGCAATGGATTTATGGGCTTAATCTTAACCTAATTCACATCACATACATATGCTGAGGCCATCCCTAGTGTAGAACACACGTGAAATCTGCTAATACTCCATAGCCAAATTGCAAAAAACTCAAGAAAAGTGTGAAACTGATTTCCTACTTGCAGCGCGTTTCAAAGCCTAAAAAGGATTCAATCACCTTGCCTGAGTCTCCAGGAGTCTATTGGCATCAAGAACCAGTCCAAACACGCAAATAATCAAAGACAATAAGCCACACGGTTTGCCTTATTCTTTAAATATGCATATCATGTTTCACGTGCTTTTAATCCATTTTTTTATTGGTGTGTGTTGTTAGGGACCTTCTGAAGCTAATGAGACAGTTTAATTGAACTAACGCTGCCTGAATCAAAATCCACCATGAACGAAATCTAGGGTTTCTAAAGCTTGCAATTAGGGCTTTAGGCATAAGGGAAAATTGGACCACGTCATGACTATGGTTGAATTCGTCAAGGCCAGACGAATTCAACCAAACCCTCGCACTCAATTTATGTGATCCATAGGGCTATTCGCTATTCTTGGGACTTTTACTTTGTGGGAGTTTAAAACCCCCGCTATCTTGTTTATAATTGCAGGAAGAACGAAGAAGAAGGGTGAGCTGTCCAAGCACTACTGGAGCATTCAAACCTTAGCGCGCTTTTTTAATGTCCCAGCATAATTGGCACTTTACGTATATTATATTTCTTTATTATTATGTTTACAAACGCGCTTGATAGCTCAACTGGCAAAGGACGTGGCTTCCAGGTACTGAGACCCGGGTTCGATTCCCAGGTCCCCCCACATAATTGATAATTTTTGTTCTAACGTATTCTAGTGCAACGCCTCATCCAACGCCCTACCATGAGCCTCACGCGTTAGCCTGCCAAGTGGCCTTGATCCATAATCTGAAGGCCAGGAGGTGATGAATACACTATGCCTTGGTCAATGAACATGCACACGATCAGGAAAGTCAACAAAGCCTTGTGCTTCTTGGGCCTGAATTCCAGAATTTTACCTCCTCATGGGCCATCACACCCCCTTGGTTTGCATATTTAAAATTTTATTTTCCTTTCTTTTTAATACTTTTAATTGTTTTAACTTTTTTCTTAATTCACCATAAATTAATTTTTTCCAATAAAAATCAGAAACTCAAAATTGTAAATGTTTTTATTTATTTATTTAAATTTTCCATTAACATATTTTTGTAAATAAATTCTAATAACTAATCTAGGTTAATTTAGTTTTAAAATTCAATCTTTTTCTTAATAAATAAAAAATACATAGAATTAGGTTTTGACACTTTTATCTTTTTCTTAATTAATTATTATTATTATTAATTATTATTATCATTATTAATTATTACTATTTTTGTACATAAATATGTAAATTAATTAATTAGTAAATTAGGTCAACTTTGACGTTTTATTAATAATTAAAATAATCTAGAATTATGGTTGTTCACTAACTTTTAAATTCTTTTCTTTATTTCCATAATAAATATCAAAAAACATAAAAAACACTTTCTTTTCTTTAATTAAATAATTAATTAGGTTAATTTCATTTAATTTCAAGCAAAAGGTCCAAAACCCTCGGACGTCCAATTTAATTTCTATTTTGCGCGTTATTTTCTTATGGATTATTATGTAACTGTTCAAGGATGTAATAGTAATTAGGTTTATTGCTTTTTTTTACTTTCCGCACTTTTATCAAAAAACGGGTCTTTGTATTTTGGCGATGTATAGACCCACGCCTTGTAATAACGTAGCTTTTATCTTTCCGTCTTTTAATTTTCCGCACTCCTAACTGCTAAACTCGCATGAAAGAATGTATGATAACTAAAAACAACGCGTAGCTCACAATGCCATGATAAAAGATAAAACATAACATGAAAACAACACACAATGCACACACCACTTCTAGGGTATGCCTCACTCGTTGCCTTCGAAACGTCGTCGTCAAGTATAGGACGTTTTAGCGGTCGCTCTTATGTCCAAGATCCAGTTGCCTCGAAACAGTTGCCTCGAAATGGTTGCCTTGGATTAAAAAGGATCTAGGATATTAGGGTTGCTTCTAAGGTGTCCAACTGTTGCTTCGGTGACCACACTGTCCCTAAAATCGAATTGACCCGAACACCTCCAACTGTGGTGCTACCTACCCCTCAATGGTGGGATGGCACTACCTTAAGGACTTTTACACAACCTAATTCCTTAGGGTAGGTAGATGGCTCATGGGTACTTCCTCTCTTAAAAAACAAACAAAACAATCTTTTCACACTGACACTTTCAAAAGTTTTCAAAACAAATTTTTCAAACACTCTTGAGGACAGATACAAGAGTCACTCAGAAATTTTTCAAACGAAACTTTTTTTCAAACCCACACACATTTAAAAAGCAAACATCTTTTGAAAACATAAGAGCAAGTACCTAAGAGCCCATGGATAACCATGGATAGAAAAGGTGCTAACACCTTCCCTTTCTATAAATCTACCTCCCGAACCGAGAAACGTTCTCATAAGGAATTTTGCTGTGCTTTTGTCCTTTCCTTGTTGGAGAAAATAAAAGATGGTGGCGACTCTTGCTTACCGCGACATTTCGCGAAACCTGCTAAAAACAGTCAGTTCTATTTCCACCGATCACAGAACCCATAGACATGCTTTGCAACTGTGTACGAGTTGGGGCGAGGTCAGCATTATATTGGTACTGCTTGTAGAAAGAAGCAGCCAGATCTTCCCAATTATGCACATTGGTTCTTTCTAGTTGATAGAACCATTCCAGCTGAGTCCCTGCCAAACTTTCCTAGAAGAAGTGTACCCATAAATCCCTATCAGTAGTGTGGGGTTGAATTTTCCTGACATACGACCTTAAATGCAGCTTAGGACAGGAGACATCGTCGTACTTAGCAAATGTAGGGACCTTGAACTTCCACGGGATTACCACCCCTGAGACCAGTCCTAGCTCTTCAAAATCCAATCCAGGCACCCTTTGGATCTCCATGGAATTGATTCAATCCTCTAGTTGCTTGTATTTATCATCAACAAGAGGATACTGCTCCTCAGAATAGTCAGGCTCATCTTCGTCGGACTCCCTTATACCGTGGTCTTCTTCTCTTGGCTCTCCTTCCTGATTGTCTCTCTCTCTCTTGAATGAGTTGCAAGCTCTGAAACTTGCTTCACTGGTCCTTTGAACCTTCTTCCCAAATTCAGAACACCCACTAGCCACTTTTTCTTCTTCTTGTCCTTGAGAATAAGAGCTTTCAAATCTTCTTGTCCCTTAGCCAGATTCAGGAACATTTCTTGGAATTGTGCATTTTGTGCCTGAAGCTTCTTAATAATTTGTTCAAGAGCCATTGCTGAAATAAACAACAAAGAAGATAAGAATCCTATCTTGAAACCTGTTTATGCAATGATATGTATGATATATGTATGCAATGTTTTCAAGGATTTCTAAGACTTAAAGTTGCTTAGCCAAAGGAAAAACAAACGTTAATTGCATTAAGAAGTCTAAGCGGTTACAATGATTCCTCTTGGGCTTACAAAGGAAGTAACAAAGAAAAAATGAACTCTCAAAGCAAAAAAAGGACTCAAGCTTCCCACGGGCGCATCCTCTTTGGTGAAATATAGGCATTTATACTCCTTTCTTTGTGAAGTAGCCTGGTGACCTCTAAAACTTTCTTTTCGCTGGCGTAGAATTGGGTTTCAAAGGTATCCCGTTCCTCTTTGAGTTGGATCCAAGATTTTTGTAACTCCTTGAAATTAGTCGGCATGTCAGGATGAAAAATAATGTAAGGAGTGTCTCCCTTAGTGAATGGCTCCATGATGATAGGTAGAATGGCCTCATAAGGCATCCTGAGACTTTGAGCATGGGCTCGTACCCACTTAAGATAAGGCTCCAAAGGAATGGAGTTCTTATGCCCCAGTGTTTTGCTATCAACTTTTTTCACCATGCCCCAAGCTCTTATGAACCTCTGGCGACAACCATGAATATCATTCTCATAGTCGAAAATGATTCCTTGGACAAGTGTATCATGAGGACCATCCTTCCTAGCATAGCCAAACTGTCGCAACGCCAAACATGGATTATAAGTGATTCCTCCCCTAATGGCTAGGAGAGGGACATTAGGAAATTCCCCACAGCGGTCAATGATGGTAACATTCTCCAAGGACCAAGGACACAAATGAATGTTGGAATGTGTGAGGGACATCATCCTATTAGACCATATCAAGCCCTGCTCATTATTCAACACAGATCGAGGTAGGTGCAAAATAAACCACCTAGCCAATATAGGAGTTCAACACAACAAGGTCCTTCTTCTCTTTACAGTGCGGGTATGCAGAGAGTGTAGGACATCTCCAAGTAAAGTAGGCATTGGATTGTGAGACAGAAAAACCTTGTCCACATTCACATCTATGAGTTGGTCCAGATTAGGGAATAGTACCATCCCATAGATGAGAAGGGCCAAAACTTCTTCAAAATCTTGTAAATCCAGGGTATCCCAAAAATGGTGAGCCTTCTCAAATAGAAACTTAGCTTGGAACCCTTTAACGCCTTTTCTTGTTTCCCAATTTTCCACTACATCAAACTGTTGTAAAGATAGATCCTGATCAATCTCTTCCGATTTTGGGTCTCTTTCCATACCATTGAAGGGTAACTGATCAAGAATGGGAACCCCCAATAACTGGGAAAATTCCTCCATGGTAGGCACTAATTGGTAATCAGGAAAGGTGAAACAGTGACACAAAGGGTCGAAGAATTGAAAGAGCACCTTTAACATTTCTTCATTAGGGTTTGGGGGGACCAGATTGAGAATTCGACCATGTCTTTCAGTGAATGGAGAGTTCTCAAGAACCCTTGATGTTAATTCCTTGAGTTGAGGAGGTACCCTTATGCGATTGACTTGGATAGTATTCCTACGAGTGGATGCCATGTCCTATAAAACAACACAAAGACAAGTCCTAAAAATCCTTGAAATGGTTAGTATGATATGCCATGTTATGATGTTATGATATCATGATCATGATAAGAAAACACAAGTATAGCAAGCACAAGCAAATCACACAAAGACCTTAGGTTTAAGGCTTGCATGGGTTTTCAGGTAAGTACCCTCTTGAAGTTTAGTTGGCTCAACCTATCCTATCAATAGTAACTGGGTTCTAAGGGATCTCAATATCATTGATCTTTCCCACAAGTTTCATTCTGATAGACAAGTGACTTGCCACCAAACAAAACACGGGAGTCAAATCTCAATGAGTGCAGTATCGAGTATCAACCGACTTTGGGCTACACCAAAGATGGCTATCTCACTACTTCCTAATGGCCAAGTTTTTCAATTAAATGTTCTAAGGTCAGTTGATACTTCATGACACCATGCAACGGCCTCGTATTCTCCTTGACTACTCAAGGGCTACCGATACCAACCAAAGTGTCACATCAACATAGCTATCGCTTTAACCGTGTCGGTATACCCTGTATAGTTTCCAGGATCTATTGCTACTTACATAAAAGGTTCCCAAGATCCGGGTGTAGGATCTATAATAACCCAAATAAAGCCCTCAAAAGTAAAACAAACAAAGCATACAAGGTAAAATAATTTACAATGAACTAGACTCTAAGGTAACCCAACTTTTATTTTCCCCAACAAAGTCTCCAATTCTATTATACGGTAGCAGAACCGACTGTTATACTAGTTTTGTGTTTGTGTTTGCAAATGTTGCGGTAAGCAAGAGTCGCCACCGACTTTTCTTTTATCTAAATTAAGGAAAGGGTGAAAAGAACAGAAAAAGACATTTTTGAGAGTTTTATGAGTAAGAGGGGTAGATTATGGAAAGGGAAGGTGTTAGCACCCTTTCCATCCGTAGTTATCCACGGGCTCTTAGAGGTTTGCTTATTTTGAAAGTTCTTTGTGCTTTGTGTGTTTGAAAAATATTTTGAAATGCCTTAGTGTGGAGATTCGCTTTGCGTTTAACTCTTTTGTCAGTCCTCAAGAGTGTTGACAGAGCACATGTTTTTGAAAATTGTTTTTTTGAAAAGTAGTATTTGTGTAAGTGTAAAATGTTTTTGAGCAAACTTCTAACAGCTATCTACTTTTATACTCGAAAATGGTAGTTCTTTTCCTCCTATCCTTTAGACAGTGCTACCCTACTATTAGTGAGTAGATATCTGTGATATAGTGGCAGAACCGACTGTTTGATACTGGTTTGCGTTTTGCGTTTTGTGTTTGCAAAATATCGCGGTAATCAAGAGTCGCCATCGGCTTTTATTTCATCCAATCGGAAAGGAAAAAAGTACAGAAAAAAAATCCTTTTTCGAGATATTCTGAGTACGGGGGGTAGATTATAGAAAGGGAAGGTGTTAGCACCCTTTCTATCCATGGTTTTCCATGGGATCTTTGGTACTTGCTCATCTTTTTAAAATTTCTTGTGTATGTGATTTGTTTTTGAAAAGTTTGACTTTGTGATAACCCTTGTATCAGTCCTCAAAGGTGTGACAATGTTGTTTTGAGAATTTGTTTGAAAAGTGTAAGTGTGAAAGGTTTTGATTTGAGCAAGTACCTACTAGAATCTACTTACTCGAAAAAGGATTGTTTCTATTCTTGTTCCTTTAGACAGCGCTATCCCACTAGTGAGAAATAGGTAGCACCGTCGTTGGAATTGTAAGGGTAAATTCGAAAGGGACATACGATCACTAAAGAAATGTTAGGACACCTTAGTAATAACCCTAGAGTCTTAAGATCATATTCGAGGCAACATTTCCGAGACAACATTCAAATGGGACGTTTGATCTTTTTTAGATAGGAGGGCAACCACTAAGACACCCTATACTTAATGATCGTTTACCGAAGGCAACCGAAGTGAGAGTATACCCTAAGAGTGATATGTGCGAGTGATTTGTTTTCAGTTATTTATCTTTGCATATTAGGGTTTTCTAACCATATTAATTTGTCATGCATTCTTGTCATACAATCCTATTAGCATACATCCAAACAGTTAAATATTTGAAGGAATTAAAAATGCGAGAAAATAAATCTACGCTATTACAAGGCTTCGGGGAGGGGTATTAATTACATAGCCAAAAATCCGGGAATTTAAACAATAAATAAAACCCTAAATTAAACTATTACAAACCATGAACAGTTACAAAATATTGGTCAAAATAAATAATAAGCGCGCGGCGAATTAAATACGAAACGACTAGGGTTTTGACCCTTGACTAAACCTATTTGCGATTGATTAAAAAAATATGTTTTTTTCATGTTTTGTTATTTAAGAAAATAATGAAACAATTAAACTAAGAAGAAAATCCTAAGTCCTAATTAATTTTAAATTAATAAAAATAAATCGATTCACTCTAAAAACCTATTTTTGTGTTTTGTTTATTTGAGAAAAATAAAAGAATTAAATCAAGAATTTAACCTAATTTCCATTTGATTTTTATTTATGAAAATAAATTAAAACTTCCCTAAGTTAAACTAAATTAAATTAAATTAAATTTGATAATAAAAAAACTAATTCTATTTTTTTTTGAATTCTTGATTTTATGATTTTTATATAAAAAAATGATTAATTTGTTAATTAAAATAATTAAAAGAAAAATAAAAAGAATTAAAGAAAAGAAATAAAAATAAGTTAGAGATGGGCCTGATTGCTAGCAATTATGGGGGTATGTTGTTGAAATTCTGGGCCCAAATAGCTCAGCCTGTTTGACTATGCCTGATTCAGTGTGGCTGTTGACTTGAGGAACATGATGGACCTTCAGTGGGGAGGCATTGGATCTGGCTAGCTGATGGATCTGATGGTTGGATTTTGATGACATATGGTGGACATTCTGATCAGCAACGCACCTGATCATATGAAGCAAAATTACATGAAACAAATATTGGGACCTGGGGGTCGAACCCAGGTCCTTATGCTCGCTCCCCATACTACGCTGCCAGCCGAGCTGTGATGCTTAGTTGTAATTATAATAAGAACAAAGCATAATATAAGAAAACATGAGTTAGTGGTCAAAACAAAAATAAAAATGCGCGTCAGTTTGAATGAGCCAATGATGTTGTGCCATGCAAGCTTCTTCTTCATCTCACCGTCGTTTTAGCCTAGGACACTTTTACCTACAGACACCTTGCTGTAGCTACAAACCTGTGACATTCAAAAATCCTACACAAGCAACATAAATGAAAAGTAAGGGTACCAATCAACTCGTCTCATCCTCACGAGTATCATGGTACCAGAATCCAGGCCTAATTTTACCTATACTACAAACCCCTAAAACGAGCCAAGGAACCCTAACAATGGCATATCATGATTCTTGTACTGAAAACGCAATTACACGATACTAATAGCTTGCAAACTCAATGATAAACAATAATATATAATTAAAACATGCCAATGATGAGTAAATCAATGAAATCGAAATCAAGTTTTTAGGTAAACCGTGGTACCTGTAACTTACGATTCCGGACGTGAAAATGCTTGCAATTGATTGAGATCCCTTCTGGAGATGTCCAGGAGTCTATTGGTAGCCTTAGAATGGTTTGAATCACTCTCTAAGTCCAAGAACGATCACCCACTTTCTTGCAAATTTTTTATTTTTCTTTTGGTGCTTTCACGACTGCTAACCCTCTTTTCTTGCCTTGGTTGCGTTCTCTATATGTACTAGAATGAATTAGGGTTGTAAAAACCACTAGTATCTTTACAAATTTTGAAGATTTGATTTAGTTTTCATGGTGTATGATATCCTTCCAAATTTGGCCTAATCATGCTCTTTTTGTACCAATTGCCATTGATTCGAATTGATCTTGAAAGCTCATCATATCTTGGTTGCTAACCTATAAAAAAAACAAATTAAATCATATCTTTGATAATTTTCATCACTTATTTGATTTAATTCACTTTTTAATTAATGAAAAATCAAAATAAATTTAAAAGTGAAGCAAATAATTGTTGGATAAGTATTTTAGTCGTGGACCACATTATAATTTAGGTGCAAGCATAAAAAGTTGGGCCCATTTAGCAAAAAATGCAAATTTGAGCACATTTGACTTTTGGCAATTTTGCAAAAATGGTCTTCTTGGACAATGCATAACTTCTCAATTTTGACCCTAGAGAGGTGTTCTTAGACTTTTTATAAAGCTTAGGATGTCCTATAAGAAACCCTTTTGGTCTCATCTCAATTGAGTCTTCCATGTTCATGTATGAAGCTTTGACCCAAAAGGTGTTTTTGTTGACTTTTCAAAAGGACCTATAATGTCAAAGTTCATATATTTTTGTGAGTTAATATTTTTAACTTGGGAGATGAGGGTGAATTGTAGGAAATTGAATCCTCTTCAAAATGAGCTTTGGATGGGTCATTTCTGATAAAGTATGAGAAAGTTATGCTTGGTCAAAGTTGAGTTGACTTTTCCTGCAAAACCCTAATTTAACAACTTTTGGATTTTGATGAATTGTGAGCAATCCTTGAGGAATCATGATCAAACCTTGATAAAATGATTAATAATAATTCAAAATGAGGATGTTGACCAAAAATCTTGAGGTTTGACTGTTTATGGGCCATAGTTAACTTTTGACCTAATATAGTTGATTTTCAGGCATTTGAGCAATTGACTGAGCAAACTTCTTCTGCAAGGCTTGAAACTTGACATGGATGATCTTGAGGACATATTAGGACAATGGTGAGAATTTTAGTCCTTTGTGGTTCACACATCTTTATGAAAATAGAAACCCTAATTTGAGGTATACTGCCCTAGGAGAGAGTTTGTCTGGTCAACTCTTGAACTTCCTTGAGCAATTTGGGGACCTCACTTGCCATGTGTTGAGAAATATGGGAGGGAAAATTTTGGGGTACAACAGTATACCTATCTTTGGATGTATAAGGGACATTCGAAGGGACGTTACAGTCACGAAGGCAACTTGTAGAGACGCTTTAGCAATTTTGTTAGGGACTAGATCATTTACCGAGAGGCAACTGTAGGGTCATCGAGGGACTATGATGTTTTTGATTTACGGGTCTTTGCTAAAGCGTCCCCGTTTTGAGGGACATGAATGCTTTATTTCCGAAGGCAACCAAAGTGGGGTACCATAGAGGTGCATATGTGCAATTGTATTCAATTCAGTTATTTATCTTGCGTTATTAGGTTTGCTAACGTTTTAATTACAGTCTTTCCATACATTCCTAGTTACTAGTAGTAAATATGTACAGAATATAAAGTGCAGAAGTATAAACCTATACTATTACATGGATTTGGGGAGGGGTATTTACACTGTACAAAAACTTATGAGTGCAGAAAAATAAAGAAAGCAAGTAAAATCCTATTAATTATTACATCCAGTAGGCAGATACAATGATATGAAAAATGCAAAAATAAATAAATGCGCGCGAAGCAGAAAAGACGTATGGAAATCCTAAGGTGTAAGAATCTTTTTGTTTGTTTTTAATTTATTTGTAAAAGAAAATAAAACTTAATTCTATTTAATTTTAAATTAAGGAAAAGGTTAAAATAATTAATTATTTAATCAACAAAATTTAATTTGATTAATAAAACACTAGCCTAATGTTTTTTTTTGTGATTTTGATTTTAATGTTAAAATAAAAAAGGAGTCAATGAAGAAATGAAAACAAAAGTAAAAAAAACAAAGAGGGCATCCTTTGATCAGAGAGAAAAGGGGGCTTTTTCGATCCAGAGGGGAAGCTGCATTCGATTCAGAGGAATATGGGATTTTTTTATCCAGGAGGGATGTTGCATGTTTTGATGGAAGGCAATGTTTCCTTTCGATCTAGGAGATGCAACCTGCTTTTAGATTCATATCTGTAAGACAAATATTAGAACAATAAAGATGCAGGACCTGGGTGTCGAACCCAGGTCCTTTGATCCTGTGCGAGCTGGTCTGCAAAGATATGGTAGCAAAACGAAAAGCATGACCTGGGTGCCAAGCCCAGGTCCTTCAATTCTATGCATACTGACCTTACTTATGTTGAATCTGCAACAAGTGTAAGAAACAAAGGAAACAAATACAGGTCTGGGTACCACACCCATGCCCTTCGATCATGAATGAAAATCGAATGAGTATGACATGCAAAGAAAAAAATGGAATTTAATTCCTTACTTTTTCCTTACTTGTATGGATCTGTGGTGTTAGAGACGCCTAGTGCTTGGGCACGTTCTCTACAAAATTTAAGGAGTGAGTGGAGTGTTGTTAAAGATTCCTTCGATTGGGACCTTGTATGAGGATTTTGATACCTTTGGGGTAGTTTATAGGGCAGCGTATGCGTGTAAAGCAATATGTGTCCTCTAGGCTTGTGTCTCTACCTTGTGCGTATGTATGAGGTCTTATTATATAGAGGGGATGGAGGGGACAAGAAGAAAAAAGAGTAAACAACCATTAAGTTGGTGTTTTAAGGCCATGAATACCATTTTGAAACATTGCAAAACATATGGAAACTTGTCCCTTTTTGAATTTGAATGAATATGGACAATTTTGACTTTCGAATGCTCTCTATTGTTGCTCTTTGATTGGCCTATTGCCTCCTTCGACTGGACCTCTTGTATAGCCTTCGAATGGGCCTTTGGTTGCCTCATTCGAAGGGGTATTTTGAATGGACCATTTGTGTACCCTTCGAATGGGCCTTTGGTTGTCTCCTGTGAATGTACTTCTTAAGTGTCCTTCGAATGGTTCCTTCATTGGACCCATCTATTTTCCTCAGATGCTTCATTCCAATAGCCCAAGTGAGGACTTCATTCTGGCCAACCGAAGCCTCCTTTGTCACGAATGTATTGGTGCATGAGGCTTGGGCTGAGAAGCATATAATCTCTTGCCCAGCAAGCAACTTGAACCAAACCTCATCGAAAGGCAAAATAAGTTTATCACCAACAAATGTGTGTATTTCGAAGGCACAATTTGTATGTTCATAATATGGTAATCTTGTGCTTGTGAAACGAAAGCAGGCATGAAGAGGGAAACTTTTTCCCTGTGAAGCTGGCATGCAGGAACCCACTATTTTTGTGAATCAATGCAAGTATGTAGGAGGTCACTATTGGTGGATCGAAGGGAGCTTGCAGGGGATTCTTGCTTTGTGCGCTAAAGGCACGCAAAGAGGGAGAATTTTCCTAGTCGAAGCAGGAATCAAGCCCGCTCCAAAGAAATAAAATGCCCAATGAAAGCAAGAATTAAGCTTGCATGCAGGTAGCCATTGCATTATGAATCAAGCCAACATGTAAAGCTGATGGTGCAATCGAAGGATGTATGCAGGAGGTCATTGCTTTGTGCTTGCTGGCATGAAGGAAGTTCCTGCCTTGTGAATTAAAGGCAAGCATACAGAAGGCCCTTCCCTTTGGAATCGAAGGAGGTTGTTTCAACGGAAACACATGCCCAGTCGAAGCTTGTGTATAACAAACAAGCAGAAGGCCAAGGCTTCAACCGAAGCTTGGAAATTTGAAGCAAGCTTGGAGGAGGTTAGGTGCTCAATCGAATCCTGTCAAGATGCCAATCGAAAGACCTTTAAAAAAAATTATTTTTTCTTTAATCAAATGTTTGTAATCACCTATGTTAGAGAAAATTATTGAAAAAAATATGAGATGGCAAATTTTGGGGTACAACACATGTCCTTCAAAGGAAAATTTTTTAATTTTTTAATTTTTTCTTTAATCAAATGTTTGTAATCACCGATGATTACTCTGTTTAGCTTCGAGTGTTGACCATGGATCTGTTGGCAATTGTTGATAATAACTGTCTTTCCTGAAAGAAATATAGGGTTAGTTATGTGCGATGCATGAGATACATTGCATGATGACGTTCTCGAAATAAACGAGATTATGTTATATGTAATGTATGCACATGTCATGATGTATGAACATGAAATGCTGACGTAATACTCTGAGTCCGGGAAAATAAATCCCTGACTTGTTGTTTAGAGAGTATGAGGAATGGTATTCTTGACTACTGTAAAAACCCATAGTTCCTCTACTTCTGCTGGGGATGATGAACAAGGATGACTAGCTGGGGATTTTCCATCCATTCAACTAGTGAGTATTCTGCTGGAAGCGACCCTGTCTAAGGATAACTCTGCGGGGGAATAATTCTGTCGGATAGGAAATATTCTGTTGATAGATCTGCTGATTCGGAGAAATAAACTCCACCGGGGATGAATTTCCATTGCTGGTGATAATGAATTCTGTTTGAGATTGAGTTTCTGCTTCTGAGAGAAATAAACTCTGCTTGGGGAAAAATTTACTGACTCACTCCCGATCGTGAACCTCAGCTTGGGAGAGTTGTGTCCTGTTCAGGAAAGCTAACATCACTGTCTTTGGATACTTTTTACTTTGTAGGGAGTGTATGCACCACCACATATGTTCTCAAGCTAGCTCTATCCCTGTACCTGATGGGCAGAGTAACTGTAAGGTTTGGACACTTCTTGTTTGTCCCTATTCCTGGAATTACGAGTAATTGTATTTGTTTCTCATGTAAATATTTATGAGAAAGCCATTATTTTCAAATGCATATATGAAAAATGAATCATTGGACGTTTTTGCAAAACAAAGCAGAAAAAGAAAAACAATTTGGAATTTCTTGTGAAAATGGATTGTATTGATTTTTGAAGTTGGCTTGCAATAGGCGTTTTGTACAAGAAGGCTGACGTTCTAGTAGGAGAACACCGCCGAAAGATAGAAATTACAGTTTGTGTAAAAGAAATAAAAACAGCTATGTGAAACAACCCCATTGGGTTCCAACTCTGCTATTGCCTTTATATCTTCAAGCGTCTCATCACTTTGCTACTTGGCCGTAGGTGGTCTGATTGATTGGCGCCATCTGAGCTTGATAGTCGATACCAGAGTCTGGTTGGAAGATGATCTAATGAGACATAGGGTTACGCTTCGATCCCTAATTTTATCTTGGACCACCCTTTCGGGTTTTCAGTCCACCGGGATACCCCTTTTTGCTTAAGTCGCCTTTTCAGGTTTTTGACTTGCCGGGTGTACAGTTT
This sequence comes from Vicia faba, assembly GCA_948472305.1. Classification (NCBI taxonomy): domain Eukaryota; kingdom Viridiplantae; phylum Streptophyta; class Magnoliopsida; order Fabales; family Fabaceae; genus Vicia; species Vicia faba. Next base: position 766,380,903 of record OX451740.1, on the reverse strand, counting down.
TTTTCATTTTCATCCCTTACTTTTGCCCGAACCCTTTTGGTTCACCGAGAAGCCCTTATTTTGCCTAGGCCAGTCAACCTAGCGGGTCTTTGATTATGCGTAGTATCTTTTCACTATGTCTGCATTGACGGGGTGAGGAAGGTCATCACCATCCATGGTGGTTAGAATCATAGCTCCTCCCGAGAAAATGTTCTTAACCACAAATGGCCCTTCGTATGTGGGGCTCCATTTGCCCCTGGGATCACCTTGCGGTAGTATGATGCGTTTGATCACTAGATCCCCGACTTGATATTCTTGGCGTATGACCTTCTTGTTAAAAGCCTTGATCATCCTCTTTTGATACGTCTGACCATGACAGATAGTAGTAAGTCTCTTTTCATCGATTAGATTCAGCTGATCAAGTCGGGTTTGGATCCAGTCATCTTCGTTCAAACCTGCATCCTTCATAATCCTGAGAGAGGGTATCTGGACTTTGATGGGTAGGACTGCCTCCATGCCATACACCAAAGAGTAGGGTGTTTCCCCTGTTGACATCCGTGCTGAGGTACGATACCCATGAAGAGCGAATGGTAAATCTCGTGCCAGTCTTTGTATGTCACCGTCATCTTTTGCACAATCTTCTTGATGTTCTTGTTATCCGCTTCAACAACCCCATTCATCTTCGGCCGGTAGGGAGAAGAGTTATGATGCTGAATCTTGAACTGTTTGTAGAGCTCGGTGATCATCGTGTTGTTGAGATTTGTACCATTGTCAGTAATAATCCTCTCCGGGACACCATATTGACAGATCAGATTGTGTCGGATAAACCGCGCCATAACGTTCTTGGTTACCGTAGCAAAGGAAGCTGCCTCAACTCACTTCATGAAGTAATCAATAGCTACCAGAATGAAGCGATTCCCGTTAGACGCAGTAGGTCTAATCTCTCCAATCATGTCAATGTCCCACATTGCGAAGGGCCAAGGAGCTGTCAAAACATTCATGGGGACTGGAGGCACATGCACCTTATCAGCATAGATTTGGCACTTATGACATGTTCGAGAATGCTGATAACAATCGGCTTCCATAGTGGACCAGTAGTATCCTGCCCGTAGGATTTTCTTCTCCATGGTATGTCCACTAGAATGAGTTCCGAAGGTACCCTCATGTAACTCTGTCATGATTCTTTCTGCCTCGCTCTTGTCTACACACCGCAGTAAGGTTGAATCATGGTTACTCTTATAGAGGATTCCATTATTGATGAGGAACTTCGCAACGAACCTTCTTATCATTAACAAATGCCCCCTCGGGGTATTCTTGAGCCTCAAGATACCTCTTTACCTCGTGAAACCAGGGTTTATCTGCTACCTCTTCAGTCTCAATGTCACAGCAGTGTGCGGGTTCATCCAACCTCTCAATGGTAATCTGGGGAGCTTCATTGTCCCACTTGACTTTGAACATAGAAGACATGGTAGCTAGCGCGTCTGCCAACTGGTTCTCTTCTCGTGGGAAATTTTCAAAGGTTATCTCCTCAAAGTGTGGGAGCAATGTCAGTACATACTCTTTGTAAGAAATAAGATTCGAGTGCTTCGTATCCCACTCGCCTTTGATCTGACTTATTACAAGAGCGGAATCTCCAAATACACTCAAGAACTTAATCCTCAGGTTAATAGCAGCTCGAAGACCCATGATACACGCTTCATACTCCTCCATATTGTTGGTGCAGTTAAAACATAATCGGGCGGTGAACGGAGTATGCCAACCCTCAGGAGATATAATTACAACGCCAATGTCGTTACCTAATGCGTTCGAGGCTCCATCAAAATACATAGACCATCGAGATCCCTCCTCGGGTCCTTCATCTGGTCCAGGTTCTTCGCATTCGGTTACCAACATGATGCTCTCATCTGGGAACTCGGAATTCATGGACTGGTAGTCATCCACGGCCTGATGCACCAAATGATCCGCCAATACACTCCCCTTGATTTCTTTTTGGGTTGTGTATTGGATGTCGTACTTGGTTAAGATCATCTGCCATCTTGCTATCCTTCTGGAGAGAGCGGGCTTCTCGAAAATATACTTGATCGGATCCATCTTTGATATCAACAAGGTGGTGTGAGTCAGCATATACTGTCTCAGCCAGTGAGCAACCCATGCCAAAGCGCAACAAGTTTTCTCGAGCAATGAGTATCGGGTCTCACAGTCGGTAAACTTTTTGCTAAGGTAGTAAATGGCGTGCTCTTTTCTGCCAGACTCGTCATGCTACTCCAGCACACACCCCATTGAATTGTCCAGCACTGTCAAGTATAATATCAAAGGTCTTCCTTCAATTGGAGGCATCAAAATTGGTGGTTCTTGAAGGTATTCTTTGATTCTTTCAAAAGTGGTCTGGAATTCATCATTCCACTTTACCACTTGATCTTTCTTCAGCAGCTTGAAGATTGGCTCACAAGTAGCAGTCAGATGTGAAATGAACCTGGAAATGTAATTCAGGCATCCCAAGAAACCTCTAACTTCCTTTTCTGTGCGAGGAGCTGACATTTCCTGCATGGCTTTTGCCTTTGCAGGATCCACCTGAATACCTTTGTCACTAACAACGAAACCCAAAATCTTTCCAGACCTTACCCCGAAGGTACACTTGTTCGGATTCAACCTCAGCTTGTACGTCTTCAATCTGTCAAACAGTTTTTGGAGATGATCAAGGTGCTCTTCCTCAGTCTGGGACCTGGCTATCATGTCATCAACATACACCTCGATCTCGTGGTGAATCATATCATGGAACAAAGCGACCATGGCACGCTGATAAGTTTCCCCAACATTCTTCAACCCAAAAGGCATTACCTTGTAACAAAAGGTGCCCCACTGTGTAACGAAGGTTGTCTTCTCCATGTCCTCAGGAGCCATCTTGATCTGGTTGTAGCCATAAAAACCATCCATGAAGGAGAAGATCTTGTGATGTGCGGTGTTGTCGACTAGAACATCAATGTGAGGAGGTGGGAAGTCATCCTTGGGGCTTGCCCTGTTCAGATCTCTGTAGTCCATACACATCCGTACCTTACCTTCCTTCATAGGTACCGGAACGACGTTGGCAACCCACTACGGATAAGAAGTGACAACTAAGAATCCTGCGTCGAACTGTTTCACGACCTCTGCCTTGATTTTCTCTGACATTTCAGGGTGCATACGGAGGACCTTCTGTTTTATCGGAGGGCAGTCTTCTTTAGTCGGCAGTCGATGTACCACAATATCAGTGTCCAAACCAGGCATGTCTTCATAAGACCAGGCGAAGTTCTCAACATAGTCGTGTAGCATTTGTATTAACCGTTGTTTGACACTAGGCTCTAGATTTGCACCTATTTTAACCTCTTTCCTGTCTTCCTCTGTATCCAAATTCACTTACTCATCTGGCTCTTCATGAGGCTGTATGGCCCTTTCTTCCTGCTGTAACAGTCTAGCGAGCTCTCCAGGCACCTCATAATCATCCTCACCTTCGTCTTCGGCTTGGTTGATCGGATTTTTGAAGTCATAACCAGCAGTAGCAGTGTTGTTATCAATGGGATCCAGAGTGGATATAGATCTGCAGTATGATACGTAAGTGTGTGTAAGAGAATAGCTGTTTTGATAAACAGAAAAAGAAAAATAAGGAGCGCAGAATTTATATGCAAGAAACGTCCAATGCTTTATTAATGATATATGAAATGACAGATAATAAACCCTCACAAGCAAAGCCAAGGTGCCTCGGGAAAGGCACCGGGCCGTAAAGTTTCAAACTTGTTTATTACAAATCGTAAAACAAAAGTCAATTACTGCGGAATAAAAGAAACAAGTATGAAGTCCCTAGCCGTCCAGTTATTCAGTCCACCGTTGGTTGTTGGGTAGATCCAGCTTTCAATGTTTGAATCTTCTTCACTGTCCTCAATTGTATTAACTCCCCGATTGCTGATGTGCAAAGGAGGTCTTCTAACCGTGCGCGTCTAACAGCCCTTTGAGCCCCTGTAATAAAGCCCAAACCAAATTTGTCAGTTTTGTGAGTGAAATCAGAGAGCTGACCCCAATTGGTACACCCACCTTCTTCGACCACAGCTCTGGCGTCCTTGAGAGAATCCATCTTCAATGGAGGTTTGCCGGTAGTAACTTCAGTTGATGCCAAGAACTGAGGGACCTCTTCGAAATTTTGACAAGGAGTTTCTATGAATTCCCCGTCCATTTCTACGTAGCGGAAGGAATTGAGGTGACTCACCATATATTCTTCTTCACCTCGCACCGTGACAATCTTTCCCTTCACCGGGCACTTCAGCATTTGATGGAGTAAGGAAGTAACTGCCCCAGCCCTATGGATCCAAGGATGACCCAGCAAGCAAGAATATGATAGCCTGATATCCATTACGTAGAAGGTGGACCCAAAAGTCTGAGAACCCACTTTGACAGGGATGTCCACCTCCCCGTGCACCATTCTCTTTGATCCGTCAAAAGCCCTTACTATAATGTTACTCGGTTTTAGAGTCAAACCCTCACAATCCAAGCGGTCCAACGCTTTCTTCGGCAGAACATTCAGTGAAGACCCAATATCTACCAGCACATGAGCCATAGTGGTGCCCCTGCACTCGATCGAGACATGCAGAGCATCATTATGATTCCTCCCCTTAGGGGTCAGATCCACATCTGAAAAACCTAGCCCACTGTCAACAGTCAGGCTGGCCACACAATCTTTGAACTGATCTGCTGAAGTTTCCTGCGGCACATGCACAGTCTTGAGGAATGCAATCAAAGCCTCCACATGGGCTTTAGAACACAACATCAGAGACAACATGGAGATCTTCGACGGGGTCTTCCCCATCTATTCGACCACATTGTAGTCGTTCTTCTTGATAATTTTTAGTATTTCCTTTATTTCTTGTTTAGAGGCTTCCACAACGGCTTTCTTAGGTGCCTCCGTCCAGGCAGGCTCACCTATAATTTCCTTGCCCCGAGTCCTAGATGGCTCAGCAGCAGGGGTGATAACTGAAGTAAGAATAGGAATAGTAGCAGGTGTAATAACTGGAGTAGGAATATGAGAAATGTCAGAAGTGCTGGTTGGAGCAGCAGTTGGAATAATAGTAGGCTTGATGATAGTCTTCGGGGAAATCTCGAGAGAGAAGACCCTTCCGCTTCTGCTAACCTCACTAGCCCCGACAATATTACTGACATCAGTATTAGCTTCTTTATTCTTCAGATCTTGCTTAATACCATGATAATACACATCAGCACCGTAATGCCATGGGACAACCTTGTCTGAAGTGTACTGGATGGGACCAGTTACAGTGATTATCAACGGAGAAATTCTTTGAACAGGTGTAATCCTAACAGGTTTTCTCGAGGAAACCTTGGAAGGATTGGCGGAAATGGTTATAATAGCGACGTCTTCAATGGGAACAATAGGGATAATAGTCTTCTCGAACAAAATTTCTTTATTATCCATCAGGCGCTGAACACCTGACTTCAACAAACAACAACCAGTAGGTATAATCGAACACATATGGCAACCTTCACCACAACCCGGAAATAAACCGACCAACATCAAATTCTTCTTGACAGTCATAAGAGGAGTGGAAGTCTCTTCAACAGAGGTTACAAACAAATCAGTGTCAACAACATTAACTCCATGGCCATGTTTGGGCATGGGAGCAGTTATAACATTCGGCTTTTCTGGAGCATCAAACTCTATCTCCTTGGCTTCAAGCAAGTCTTGTACTTTGTTTCTCAGAGCCCAACAATTATTTGTATCATGGCCTGGACTCTCAGAATGGTAGGCGCACCACGCGTTGGGATTGTATCTGGGAGAAGTAGTATTCAGATTCTTGGGAGCCTCTCTCAAGGTCGCCAAGTTGGATTTCAGCAAGTGAGGTAACACTTTAGACAATGTTATGTTGATGCGGGTAAACTTCCGTTGTGGTCTTTCCACCCTTTGTTGATTATTGCATTGTGGAGCAACTGCGGGTCTTGGTATCACTACAACATTTACCGTTTGACGGTGTTCAGATCTGCTTTGGCCCCTCGGGCTATAAACTGCACTAGCTTACTTCTTACCAGTGAAAGGCTTTTTTGGTGAACTCGAGGAGACATCCTTCTGTATTTTACCACTTCGAATTCCAGCTTCTACTCTCTCTCCAGTTAAAATCAACTCGGTGAAACCAGATGACGAACTGCCAATTAAATGATTGAAGAACGGACCAGACAGCGTCCCCAGAAACATGTCAACCAACTCCCTGTCAGACAATGGGGGTTGAACTCTTCCAGCTAAGTCTCTCCATTTCTGAGCATAATCTTTAAAACCTTCACCTGCACCCATGGACATACCCTGGAGCTGAGTACGAGTGGGAGCAAGGTCGGCATTATACTGATACTGCTTGTAGAAAGCAGCAACAAGATCTTCCCAGTTTTGAACACTGGCTCCCTCCAACTGGTAGAACCATTTAAGCTGAGTTCCTGACAGACTATCTTGAAATAAGTGCACCCACAAATTTCTATCAGTTGTGTGGGGTTGAATCTTCCTGACATACGAGCGGAGATGGAGTTTTGGATAGGACACTCCATCATACTTGGCAAAAACGGGAGCTTTAAACTTATGAGGGATAACCACTCCCGATACCAATCCCAATTCTACGAAATCCAAGCCAAGTATCTTTTGAACCTCCATCGCACTCAGGAAGTCTTCTAGCTGCTTGTACCTATCCTCGACAGGAGGATATTGCTTATCATTGTAATCAGTGTCGTTGTCAGAAACTACAGGACTAGGGTCCTTTTCCCTTTCTTTGTTTTCTCCGTCTTTGGATAAAGAGGTCAGATCAGTTTGATGGTTCAACCTTTCTCTGAACCTTCTACCCATGTTCAGTATACCTGTCTTCTTCTTCTTCTTCTTCTTCTCTTTCAGAGTAAGGGTCTTCAAATCCTCCTGCCCCTTAGCCAGACTTATGAACATCTGTTGGAACTGGGTGTTCTGTGCCTGAAGATCTTTGATGGCTTAATCGGAAGACATTTCTGCTGAAATAAACAGCGAAGAAGATGAGAAACCTGTAGTGGTACCTGTAATGATGTGTATGATAATGGGATGCGCATGTAATGATTTCAAAGACTTTGGGAAATTTAAATTTGCAAACCAAAATAAACAAAACTTTATTAGCTTAAATTTTAAAGGTTCAAAATGCCTTTAAGGCGTTACAAAGAAGTAAAATAAAGCAAATCTAAACTACAAAAGAAAAATCAAAAGTCCCATGGACGCTTTCTCTTGGTGCTGACATAATCATTGATAACTCTTTCTTCCTAGAGATGCCTGGTGAGCTTCAAAACCTCCCTCTCTTGCTCATGGAACTGCTCCCGGTAAGTATCCCGCTCATTCTTCATCTAAATCCAAGACCTCTGTAACTCCCCGGGATCAGTGGGCATGTAAGGATAGAGAACCGTGTAAGGAATGCCTTCTTCATTAGTGGGCTCCACAATCACTGGTAATACGGCCTCATAAGGCATCATAAGCTTCTGGGAACGAGCTCGGACCCATTGAAGATAAGGCTGCATAGGAAGGGAAGTTTCGGTCCCAACTCTTTGGGGTCAGATCTGTTTACCATGCCCCAAGCCCGTATGAACCTCCGGCGATGCTCCTTAACATCATTCTTATAGCCGAATACAATGTCCTCGAGAAGTAACTCATGGGGACCATCCCTTCGAGCACGACCAAATTGTCGCAAGGCTAGACAAGGACTATAAGTTATACCCCCTCTGATACCAAGTAATGGGACATTAGGGTACCCCCTATAATGGTAAATAACAACAGTTTCTTCCATAGCTCGGGAACACCAAAGAATATCCGTATGAGCGAGTGACATTATTCTGTGCGACCAACCCAAACCTTCTTTGTTCTTCAGCATAGACTTAGGGAGGTGAGAAATAAACCACCTTGATAGCAACGACATGCAGCACATAAGAGTCCCTCTTCTCTTCATAGTACGAGTATGGAGAGCATGCAAGATATCTCCAAGCAAGGTAGGTACAGGGTTGCGAGAAAGGAAAATCTTGACAACATTCACATCTACAAAGGAGTCCGGATTGGGGAAGAGAACTAAACCATAGATAAGAAGAGCCAAGACATCCTCAAAAGCTTTAAAATCCAAATCATCCCAAAATAGCTGAGCCTGGTCCATCAGAAATTTGGCTAGAAAACTCTCGACTCCGCTTCGAGTTTCCCAATTGGATACCACATCAGCCCGTTTCAAATGTAAAGTTGAGGCAATAACTTCTGGATTAGGAACCTCTTCCATACCTGTGAAGGGTACCTGTTCAAGAATGGATATGCCCAATAGATGAGAGAATTCTTCCAAGGTGGGTACCAGCTGGTAATCTAGAAAGGTGAAGCAGTGATACTTAGGATCGAAGAACTAAAATAGTACGCTCATCATCTGTTCATCAAGGTTTGAAGTAACCAGGCTGAGAAGTTGACCGTGTCTCTTAATGAAAGTAGAAGTTTCAGAAACTCTTGATGCTAGCTCTTTAAGTTGGGCAGGTATCTGCACAAAGTTGATTTAGATGGTATTTCTATGCACGGAATCCATGATATGCAAAACAGAACAAAGCTAAATTCCCTTGGTCTTTGAAATAGTTAGTGTAATGAAACATGAATGCTATGTTATGATGCATGATGTCATGATAAACCACAGGTATAGCAAACACAAATATTGCAAACACAGTCAAAATCACACAAAACCCTTAGGTTTAAGGCTTGCATGAGGTCAAAGGTAATACCCTTTTGAAGTTAAGTTAGTTTTACCTGTCCTAGAAAAGTAACCGGGTTCTAGAGGATCTCAATATCACTGACCATCCTCCATCGGTCATGGTTTCAGCTCATGCAATCTTTTCTTGCGGCCGAAATTATTCCGAGAGTATGATCTCAATGTGTGTAGCATCGAGTATCAACCAGTTCTCAGCTCTACACCGAGGCCGACTATCTCGCTACTTCCTAATGGCCAAATTGGGCGATTAAAGGTTCTAAGGTCAGTTGATTCTTAACGACACCATGCAGCGGCCCCGTATTCTCCTCATTTCACCACAAGGGATACCAGTACCAACCAAAGTGCCACACCAACATAGCTACTGCTTCAACTGTATCGGTCTACGCCGTACAGTTCCCTCACAGTCTATTGCTACTTACCTAAAAGGTATTCCCCAGATCCGGGTGTAGGATCTATAGTAACCCCAAATTAAACCCTTAAAAGTAAAGCAAACAAAGCAATCAAGAGAAGCAATTACGATGACCTAGATCCTAAGGTATACCCCACTTATTCATCCCCATCATAGTCTCCAGTTATGTGATACGGTGGCAGAACCGACTATTTGATACTGGTTTGCGTTTTGCGTTTTGTGTTTGCAAAATGTCGCAGTAAGCAAGAGTCTCCAACGACTTTTATTTCATCCAATCGGAAAGGAAAAAAGTACAGAAAAAAAATCCTTTTTCGAGATATTCTGAGTACGAGGGGTAGATTATAGAAAGGGAAAGTGTTAGTACCCTTTCTATCCATGGTTTTCCATGGGTTCTTAGGTACTTGCTCATCTTTTTAAAATTGCTTGTGTATGTGCTTTGTTTTTGAAAAGTTTGACTTCGTGATAACCCTTGTATCAGTCCTCAAAGGTGTGACGAAGTTGTTTTGAGAATTTGTTTGAAAAGTGTAAGTGTGAAAGGTTTTGATTTGAGTAAGTACCTACTAGCATCTACTTACTCGAAAAAGGATTGTTTCTATTCTTGTTCCTTTAGACAACGCTATCCCACTATTGAGAAATAGGTAACACCGTCGTTGGAATTGTAAGGGTCAATTCGAAAGGGACATACGATCAATAAAGCAATGTTAGGATACCTTAGTAATAACCCTAGAGTCTTAAGATCATATTCGAGGCAACATTTCTGAGGCAACATTTTTGAGGCAACATTTTTGAGGCAACATTTTCGAGGTAACATTCGAATGAGACGTTTGATCTTTTTTAGACAGGAGGGCAACCACTAAGACACCCTATGCTTAATGATCGTTTATCGAAGGCAACCGAAGTGAGAGTATACCCTAAGAGTGATATGTGCGGGTGATTTGTTTTTAGTGATTTATCTTTGCACATTAGGGTTTTCTAACCGTATTAATTTGTCATGCATTCTTTCCATACAATCCTATTAGCATACATCTAAACAGTTAAATATTTGAAGGAATTAAAAATGCTAGAAAATAAATCTACGCTATTACAAGGCTTCGGGGAGGGGGATTAATTACATAGCCAAAAACCCAGGAATTTAAACAGTAAATAAAACCCTAAATTAAACTATTACAAACCATGAACAGTTACAAAATATTGGTTAAAATAAATAATAAGTGCGCGGCGAATTAAATACGAAACGACTAGGGTTTTGACCCTTGACTAAACCTATTTGCGATTGATTAAAAAAATATGTTTTTGTCATGTTTCTTTATTTAAGAAAATAATGAAACAATTAAACTAAGAAGAAAATCCTAAGTCCTAATTAATTTTAAATTAAGAAAAATAAATCGATTCACTCTAAAACCCTATTTTTGTGTTTTGTTTATTTGAGAAAAATAAAAGAATTAAATCAAGAATTTAACCTAATTTCCATTTGATTTTTATTTATGAAAATAAATTAAAACTTCCCTAAGTTAAAATAAATTAAATTAAATTAAATTTGATAATAAAAAAACTAATTCTACTTTTTTTGAATTCTTGATTTTATGATTTTTATATAAAAAAAAGATTAATTTGTTAATTAAAATAATTAAAAGAAAAATAAAAAGAATTAAAGAAAAGAAATAAAAAAAAGTTAAAGATGGGCCTGATTGCTAGCAATTATGGGGGTATGTTGTTGAAATTCTAGGCCCAAATAGCGCAGCCTGTTTGACTACGCCTGATTCGGTATGGCTGTTGACTTGAGGAACATGATGGACCTTCAGTGGGGAGGCATTGTGTCATACGGTAGGAGAACTGACTTGAGTTTTTGCGTTTTATCGCAAATGTTGCGGTTAGCAATAGTCGCCACCGACTTTTCTTTTATCCAAAAGGAAAGGTGAAAAAGCACAAGAAAGACCTTTGAGATTGTTTCTTGAGTTCGGGGGGTAGATTATGAAAAGGGAAGGTGTTAGCACCCTTTTCATCCATGGTTTTCCATGGGCTCTTAGTTACTTGCTTATATCACTTGCTTTTGTTTGTTTGAAATTGTGTTTGGTGTGGTTTTTGAAAGTATTTTGTAAAAGAGGCCATTCGTTTAGGCAATCTTTGTAATGACTCTCGTTCGTAAGAATGTATACAAAGATGTTTGTCTTTTTGAAAATGTTTTCAATGATTGTAAAATGTTTTGAAATGTGTGTGTTTATTTTGAAAAATAGCAAGGATTGTTGTTTTGAAATAGAGCAAGTAACTAGAAGCTATCTACCTACTCAAATATCTTTCTTGTTTATTTTCTATTCCTTTGATATTGTTGTCTTACCATTGATTTGGTAAGCAACCCTATCTTTGGATGTAAACCGGACGGGCGTGGGTCATCGTATGGCCATGATTAGCAATGTTTTCAAAGTATCTTAGCATTTGGAGGGACCAAGATCATTTTGTAAGGCAACTTTTGAATAGCGTCATCGAGGGACTATGATCTTATATTTGTTTATTTTGCCAAGACACTTCGCATGCGTAACATGGCCATTTTTTAGGCAACCAAGTGGAGAAACCCTAAGGGTGTTTGTGTGCAAGTGTATCATTTTCATGCTTTGATTTTGTCTTGTATTTAGGGTATTCTATTTTGCTTTATTTTGTTCTTATCATACAAACCCTAATTACTAATCATGGCATATAAAGCGATAAATTGCGTAATGTAAATATTTCTAAGCTATTACAATAATTTATGGGAGGGGGGTAATACAAATTCGAATGGGGATTTGCAAGAATGTAAACCTAAATAAATCATTACAACCAAATCGAATTTGTACGAATTAAGATAAATAAAATACAATATTTAAAATGCAATGCAATGTACATGTAAGAAAAGATTTTTGTGTCTTGTTTTTATGTGAAAGAAAATTTTAATCTAAACCTAAAAATATAAAAAAAGGAATTAATTTTTTAAAAGGGGTTTAACCCTAATTATTATTTAAGAGAAAATAAAGTTTCTATAGATATTATTTTGTGCATTTTCTTGTGTAAAAATAATAAATAATATTGTATATAAATATTAAAATTGTATATGCAAAAATAGGTATTTATAAGTATGAAATGTAAAATAAATTAAACTAAATAAATTTAATTATATTTACAAGTTTTATTAAGAAAATAAATGATATCCTATTAAAAATAAAATATATTTTTATGTGAGAAATAGAATAAAAATAAAATAAAAGTGTAATATCATTAATTTACATTTTTTGGGATTTTTTTGTATTAAAGAAAATATTTAAAATATTAAATAAGAAAATAAAACAAATAAAAAAAAATAGAAAGTTAGCAAGGGGGGTGATGTAGCAGATTTGTGGTAAGGTTAGCAAAAACACTGGCCCAGGAGACTAAGCCAAACCTGCAAAAAATGACAAAAAAATGGAAAAGAGAAATGTGAAAAATACAAAAGTAGCGCGCAGGTTCGAACCCGGGACATGGGTCTCACCAGCACGCTGCTTTGCCACTGGGGTGGCTATACTTCCATTATCTTCAGGAAAGCAAAAATAATATAACACAAAACGTGCCCTATGCCCTGTATTTCATCTCCTTCCTCACGCTTGGCCAGACACCCTGTAACTTTCTCATACTTCCATAAAAATAAAAGTTCATAACATGAAAATTGTAGTACTTGAACTCACGATTCCAACTATATAAGTTATGTGAACTATTAATCAAAGAACAAAGAGAATTTTAACAGCCCTAAATCTTGACCTAATATTTCCAGAAATTTCAAGTTCCAAATTCTCTCAGCACAAATAAAATCAATGCAAGATAATGGTATGTACAACTTCGTTATGATGAGGACTACATTTTTTATTCACAAATCGTGGCCTAAGGTTGCCTGTACAAAGAGACAGAGTTTGAGATTTTATCTCCTTCATCTGGAATCATGGATGAAACTGTGATGAGTTTGAGGGAGGCCTGATGCTTGCTTGAGCCTCCTGGAGATTCCTTGAAAGTATTCTAACCCTTGCCTTGCTCTGAAAGAAGATGGAACTCCTTGGCCAAGTCAAACTGCAAGCTCTGAAGTCAACAATGGAAGATGGTGGAGGAGTGATTACAGAACGGGGATAAGGTCCTGGATTGACTAGGTATCAAGTATGTAAGATGTTGAATGATCCAAACTCAAAACGCACAAGCCAAATAGAAGATGGATATGCTTATGCAAAATCTGCAGTTTTGGACATATTTTTGTGTTTTACTGGTTGGGAGTGTTTCAGGTCCTTGCCAATCATGTATTGTGTTGCATAATGTTTGTATATTAGTATTGAAATGGTTTGATGTCAACTCTCCAACAGATCTGTAAGCCCTAGCCTTTTTGCAACTTTCCTTGCATTTGAAGTAAAGTGAAGTGACTATACTTGCCATGCTTGTACTTGCTCCCTTAGGGTTGGTATTAGTTTGTACAACTTACTTGAGAGCTGTGAGACTTGTATGCACCAAGGGGACAGGTCCAAAGCTCAAAATTGTAAAGTTTGCAAAAGTTGCTCTTTTTCGAAATGGCAATGGAACCTTTTTGCCATAAATGGAATTACAAGTTGGATAAAGGTTCAAAAGCATGGATCAAAGCTTTGTCAACTGAGTAAGAATTTAATTAAGGAGTATGGAACAAGTTTAGGACCTGCACAACATGAATTGGCCAGCATAGGATTGATTTGCAACTTGGTTCTTCATGAAATGGCTTGAACGAAAAGTGAGAAAATGCCAACTTCCTCTCTTCAATTCTCCCTACTCAAAAATGATCTTGAGGAGGTCTTGGACATTTTGGAAAGCTTGAAATGTGCTCTATAATTCATCTTTGAAATGAATTTTGAGATACCTCTTGGAACTAGGTGAAAATTAACTATGAAGTTGGGTCCAAAACCTGCCTAAATTAGGGCAAAATTTCACTAAGTTAACAAGTTCATGACCATGTATTTACAAATTTAAATCTTGAGATCCAAGCATCTTTAGGGAAAAGTGTGTGAAGCAAAGTTGTAGATTTCATGGAGGTATACAACTTTCATGTTGGGAACTTTCCTTGAATCATTATGCATCATGATGAAAAAGTGGTGTAAAGTTGAGAAAAAATAAGAAAATTTTCTATACTTAGAAAATTTCTAAGTTAGGAAAAATTTCAAATTCAAACCCTAATTTTCAAATTTGGTTTTCTTGGTGAACAAGTTTCACATTTTGACATGTTTTGATTAATTATGACCCTTGGTACTTGATTTTGGCCAAAAAGTCAAAGTTTGACTTTTCAGTGTACAATTGACTTTTGATCAGTTAACTGCAAATTTCATCTGTCAATCCAATGAATTTGAGATGTTTTGAGCCATGTACTTAAGTCAAGATGATGCCATTTGATCCTTGAAATCATGCTTGAACTCAATTGGTCATTTGCTAGGTTAAAAATCAGAAATTTCCCTTCCTCAGTCAAAACCCTAATTTTGACCATTTTGCCCTTTTGATGATTTGATCAAATTTCTTGAGGAATTGTGATCCAAACTTGACCAAATGATACATGTGAGTTTAAAATGTCGATGTTGATAAAAAATTATGAAGTTTAACTGTAAATTGGCCATGGTTGACTTTTTCCCCAATACAGCTAATTTTTAGGTCAACTGTCCAATTGACTGATAAAAAATGTGGTTCAAGGCTTGAAACTTGTTATGAGTGATCTTAGGGATCCCTAATGATGTTTGAAAGTCATATGAAGCATTGATAGTCCAAAAATCCTTGTGCAAACTCAAACCCTAATTTTGGGTTATCAGTGCAAGATGAGATGTCCTGAGCTGACCAAACCCTAATCCCGTCTTGAGTCAAAGAGATCTGGTGAGAAAAGTCTTGATATATGAGAGGGAAAATTTTGGGGTACAACAACTGACCCTGTTCAATCTTCTTAAACCTGAAGATTTAGATTGGCGAGCTTTGTCATTCGTGACTCGAAGGTGAAAGATGATTGGACACTAGAGTGCCCATAAATTTGCACTCGACAATGTGTAGTTGATGGAATGGGCTTAAAGATGCCATTTGGAGAAGTGATAGAATCTTGTTGGAGATGGGCTTGTAGATTCCATCCAAGAAATTTTGTTGGATTGTAAATTGTAAGCTGAAAGAATGAGTATCAGAATGGTGTCCGCGTCTGGAACGTATCTGAACTGTATCTGAATATTGAATCTGTATTAGCAACAGAATGGCATCCGTATATGGAGCATATATGTACTGTATCATGATTGTTGAAATCTGAATGAGTATCAGAATGACATCCGTGTCTGGAGCGTATCTGAACTGTATCTGAATAAGTGTTAGAATGGCATCCGTATCTGGAGCGTATCCGTATTGTATATGAACTTGAAATCTGAATAAGTATTAGAATGGCATCCTTATCTGGAGCGTATCTATACTGTATCTGAAAGCTGAATCTGAATGAGTAACAGAATGGCATCCGTGTCTGGAGCATATCTGAACTGTATCATGATTGCATATTGTCAATGGTAGCTTATTAATATTATCCTGAAAAGGGTAAAATGTTAGCTGGAACACAAAATTATGTTGCATGAAATGTATGATGCAATATATGTGTTTTATCAATGTTTATGATATATGGATGTAATGTATGCGCATGTAAGTTGATTTGTTGTATTGTTGAGGAAAATAAATCCTTGACTGCTGTTGAGGATATGGCGATCCTTCATGTCTTGAAGTTGGAGTATTGATAAAAATTCTGTTGTTAGAGCAATGCCGCATACTACTTGAGGAATCTGCTTGGGGAATCCAGAGAAATTTGATGACTTCTACTGGGGGTTAATAATGGGATTCTTTGTTCCGTTGGGGAGTATCAGAAGTCAATTGTTATCCGAATGGATTTCATGCTTCAAACAACTTGCTGGGGAATTTTGGAGGAACTGGATGGTTTCCACCGGGGATTTAAATGACGTACTGTGGGATTGCTCATGGAATAGCCTAAAGACATTTTCCTATTCTTTCAACTTGTCAGTAATTTTCATTTTGTTTCCTTTTTGTAAACAATAATTATGTTTAAATGCATATGTTCATTAATGAATCATTGGACGTTTTTGTAAATAAAACACAAGTGTAAAGAAAAAGGCAAATAGTTTTCTGTACTTGAAAGAGATATCTTTGTATTCAACTGAATAAGTATTTTGTACAAAGGAGACAAACATCCTAGTAAGAGGATGGTGCCATAAAAGTATGAATTTTTTTTACAAAGAAAGATAGCTATGTGTGATAATCCCACGGGGTTCCCATTCTGCTATAGCCTTCGTATCTCCGAATATCTTGTCTATTTGTTTCTTCGTCCAAAGATGATTGAATTGATCAGAAACTTCGAGTTTGTCATTGGGAGTCAGGAAGTTGTCCACAAAGTGATCCGGCGGGACATAGTCATACGCTCTAATTCCCTAACTTTTGCCTGGACCGCCCTTTCAGGTTTTCAGTCCACCGGGAAACCCCTTTTTGTCCAAGTCGCCCTTTCAGGTTTTAAACTTTCCAGGTGTACAAATTTTTTTTCATTTTATCCCTAATTTTTGCCTGAACCTTTTGGTTCTCCGGGATGCCCTTTTTTGCCTAGGTGTGTAAACCTAGCGGGTCTCTTATGCGTAGTATCTTTTGACTATGTCTGGGTTCGCAGGGTGTGGCAAGTCATCACCGTCCATGGTGGTTAAGATCATTTCCCCACCGGAGAAGATGTTCTTGATTACAAATGGTCCTTCATAGGTAGGAGTCCATTTGCCCCTGGGGTCAGTTTGTGGTAAGATAATGCGTTTGATCACTAGATCTCCAACTTGATATACTTGGCGTCTGAATTTCTTGTTGAAAGCCTTGATCATCCGTTTTTGATACATATGACCATGGCAAACAACAGTGAGTCTCTTTTCATCAATTAAGTTTAGTTGATCAAATCGAGTCTGGATCCAATCGTCTTCATTCAAACCTGCGTCCTTCATAATCCTCAAAGAGGGGATTTGAACCTCGATAGGCAAGACAACCTCCATGCCATAAACCAAAGAATAGGGCGTTTCCCCAGTTGATGTGCGAGCCGTGGTACGGTACCCGTGGAGAGCAAATGGTAGCATCTCATGCCAGTCCTTGTAGGTGACTGTCCATTTTTGTATGATCTTTTTGATGTTTTTATTTGCAGCTTCAACGACACCATTCATCTTTGGCCGATAGGGGGATGAATTGTGATGCTGAATCTTGAACTGCTCGCACAAGGCGGTGATCATAGTATTGTTAAGGTTTGTACCATTATCGGTGATGATCCTTTCTGGGATACCGTATCGGCAAATGAGATTCTGCTTGATGAAGCGGGCAACAACATTCTTAGTAACGGATGCGAAGGAAGCTTCTTCGACCCACTTTGTGAAATAATCAATGGCCACTAGAATGAAGAGGTGTCCATTGGTGGCTGTAGGCTTGATCTCCCCAATCATGTCGATTCCCCACATAGCAAAGGGCCAAGGAGCCGTCAAGACATTCAAAGGAACCAGAGGTACATGCACATTGTCTGTGTAAATTTGACACTTATGACAAGTCCGAGAGTGTTGATAGCAGTCTACTTCCATGGTAAACCAATAATAGCCTGCCTGTAGGATTTTCTTCGCCATCGTATGCCCACTGGAGTGGGTGCCAAAAGTGCCCTCATGTAGTTCAGCCATGATCTTTTCAGCCTCAATCTTATCCATACACCGGAGCAGAATGGAGTCATGATTGCGTTTGTACAGGATGCCATTACTCAGGAAGAACTTAGCAGAGAATCTCCTTAAGAACTTCTTATCATTGATTGAAGCTCCTTCCGGATATTCCTGAGCCTCGAGATACCTCTTGGCTTCATGAAACCAAGGCTGGTCCACTACTTCTTCAATATTAATCTCGTGACAGTGTGCTAGTTCGTCCATCCGTTCGATGGTAATCTGGGGAGCCTCGTTATCCCAATTAAGTTTAAACATAGATGACATTGTGGCTAGAGCATCTGCTAGCTGATTTTCTTCTCGCGGGAAATGCTCAAAGGTAATCTGCTCAAAATGTGGTAGCAATGTCAAAACATATTCTTTGTAAGGGATAAGGTTTGGATGCTTAGTGTCCCATTCTCCTTTGATCTGACTGATGACCAAATCCGAATCTCTAAACACATCTAAAGATTTGATTCCCAAGTCTATGGCAACCTTGAGACCAAAGATGCTTGCTTTGTATTCCGCCATGTTGTTCGTACAGTTGAAGCAAAGTATGGCAGTAAAGGGAGTATGACACCCTTCCGGAGATATGAGTACAGCGCCGATACCATTAACAAGTGCATTGGATGCCCCATCAAATAACAAGGTCCATCGGGATCCTTGTTCAGGTCCGTCATATGGTCTGATTTCTTCACAGTTGTCTAATGTCATGATGTCTTCATTCGGGAATTCAAACTTCATGGACTGATAATCTTCTATAGCTTGATGAGCAAGATGATCAGCTAGCATACTGCCCTTTATATCTTTCTGGGTAGTGTACTGTATGTCATATTCTGTTAAGATCATCTTCCATCTAGTTATTCTTCCAGACAGAGCAGGCTTTTCGAAGATGTACTTTATCAGATCCATCTTAGATATCAACAGAGTGGTATGAGTCAACATATACTGTCTTAGCCGGCGAGCAGCCCATGCCAGAGCGCAACAAGTTTTCTCGAGCAGTGAATATCTGGTTTCACAGTCAGTAAAATTTTTGCTCAGATAGTAAATAACGTGCTCTTTTCGGCCAGACTCGTTATGCTGCCCCAATACACACCTGTTGTACCCCAAAATTTGCCCTCCCATATTTCTCAAAACATTTCAAGAAAGATTCACAAGTCCAACCCGGCGCGTCATATCCAGGTGTTCTTTCGCCAAGATATCTCTGATAACATATTCTAAAATTCAGGTTCGGCTCAAGAGTCAATTCTTTAAAGAAGGTATCCGAATGTGTGAGTTTTCTCGAAGAAATATGGTGAAAAAGTGTGCTGAAAGTGCAGTTTTTACGCGTAAAAAATTCATAACTTGAAGATCGTGACTCGTTTTGAATCCGTTCCGATGGATAAAATTCCGTCTTGACGTCATCTATGTTTTCATATCTCACGGATGGAAGCCAATTTCGATCAAAAGGTCTTCAAAAATGCGGATTTATCAAGTATTTTCGTACAGAAAATTTGTGACAGAAGTTTATTTACGTCATGTTCAGAAAATCATAACTTGGTCTATTTTCATTGTATCGAGCTGGTTCCGGCGCCAAAATTTTACAAATTGAGTTGGCTAAATTTTCGCAAAAGGTATTGAGTTCAAACGATATTCAAAAGGCCTTCGTTTTTTGCTCAGAGTGCGCGTGACGCGCCGAAAATCCTGAATACTGAATATTATTTTATCTGGGTCGAAACTTCGAAAATTCATAACTCGGTCAATTTTTATCAGATTGGGCTTATATTTTTACACAAGGTCATTGACTCAGATATCTACAACTTTGCTTCAAAAGGCGAGACCGAATTATGCTCCGATCAATACCAGTTTTTTATTGAAGAACGTGTCAGAGTCGACACTGGAGCCCAAAATAAGTTTGTCTGAGCTGAAACTTCAAAAATTCATAACTAATTCACTGTTTATCCGATTGAGCCGATTTTCAGACAAGAGTTAGTTCTCGATGTCGGCTATATTTTGTTTTCACATTTCAACTTCAAAAATTGCACTTAAGCCCCTGCGATTTAGCCTGCAACCTGACGAACTCAAGTGAATATTGGAGGCCCAATTGCACATTCAAAGCCCATTTTTTGCTCTTCAATTTCTATTATATAATCCCATTCTTTTCACACAAACAGAGGAGCGAAAAAAACCCTTGCCACAACGCTGTCAGAATATCAAATTCTTTAAAGAACCCTAAAACCTTGAAATCCTTATTACAAATCCATCTCTCACAACAAACAAGCCATCCGAGTTACAAACCAACATCTCACTACAAACAAGCCATCCCGGTTACAAACCAACATCTCACTACTTCTCCAGTAAGGGTAAGACTGGCTTGATCTCCATGATCAAAAGGCATAAAAGCATTCATATCACTACTTCTCCAAGGGTAAGGCTGATTTGATCTCCATGATCAAAAGGGTATAATCATTCATACATGCCACATTGAGCCTAAACATTAAATTTCTTCATATATTGGCTTTATTTGTATTTTATGATATATAGTAATTTATTTAATGTGTTCATGAGATTCAACACTGCAGATTTAGACAAGATCCCATGCAGGTTCATTAAGGAACGTTGAGGCCAAAACACAAATGGCCAAAAGGCAAAACACAAATGGCCAAAACATAACAGCTTATACATGACACTAATACATGGCGAGACAGACATCCTTAGAAGGTTAAGAAACGTTGAGGCCAGAACACAAATGGTCAAAAGCCAAAACACAAATGGCCAAAACAAAACAGTTTACATATGACGCCAACAACTGTTTCACCCCTCCAATCAGGCCCGTATACTCCTAAACTCTCTCTCTATTTTTATTATTTTCCTTTAATTAATTAATCATTATTCTTTTTATTAATCACTAACCAATTAATCTTTTTCTTAATAAAATCAAAAACAAAAAAATATATTTTATTTATTAAAATTAAATTCAGCACTTTATTTTTGTTTATAAATATTAATTCAATTAATTTAGTTTAATTAGGAAATAACTTTAATATCTTTGCAATAATTAAAATTAATTTAGATAATTAGGTTTTTATTAGCTTTGATTAATTTATTTTATTTCTTTGAATACTTAAAAATCCAAAAATATTTAATTAATTAATTAGTTTATTAATTTAATTATTAACTTGGATCTAACTTCTTTTTAATCCAAAAATAAACAAAAAAATGCTTTCTTTAAAAAAAAAGGGTCAAAACCCTAAAAAATGCGCTCGATTTAATTTTCCGCACGCGATCTATTTTACCATATTGATGTAACTGTTTCCCGGAATGTAATAGTTAAATTAGGACTTTGATTTATTTATCGCTTTATTTTACTTTCCACAATTTAAATTAAAGGGTTGTTTTTGACGATGTAAATACCCGACGCATTGTAATAGTTTAGATTTAATTTCCGCAATTTAAATTCCGCAACTATTAACTGTTAGATGTTTGATAAATAGGGAATGCATGACAAGATCAAATCTTTAACCTAAAATCAACATAGCTCACCCATGACATGTACAAATAAAATTAACCAAAATAACACACTCGCACATGCGCACTCTTAGGGTACACCTCACTTGGTTGCCTCGAACGTGGTCATTGAGTATAGGAAGTTTTAGAGGTCGCCCTCTTGTCCAAAGATCATAGTTGCCTCGAAACGGTTGCCTCAGATGAAATGATCTAAGATATTAGGGTTACCGCTAAGGCGTCCTAACATTGCTTTAGTGGCCACACGTCCCTTAATCGAATTGACCCGAAAACTCCAACGACGGTGCTACCTACTTCTCAATAGTGGGATAGCATTGTCTAAAGGATATTAGCACAGTTTAATTCCCTTTTCGAGTAGGTAGATGGTTCTTAAGTACTTGCTCCTTTTAAAACAAAACAAAACTTTTCGCACTTACACTCCTTCCAAAACAAAACTTCTTTCAAACCCACAAACACAAAAGAAAAGCAAAATTTTGAAAACACAATGAGCAAGTACCTAAGAGCCCGTGGATAACCACGGATAGAAAGGGTGCTAATACCTTCCCTTTCTATATTCTACCTCCCGAACCCGAGAAACATCTCAAAAAGGAATTTTTCTGTGCTTTTGTCCTTTCCTTGTTGGATAAAATAAAAGACGGTGGCGACTCTTGCTTACCGCGACATTTTGCGAAAACAAACGCAAAACGCGAACCAGAATTCCAAAACAGTCAGTTCTCTCTTCCCACCGATCACAGAACTGGCGACTCTGCTGGGGAATTTTATAAGTGAGGTGTACCTTAGGATTATATCATTGTGTTATCAATTGTTTGCTTTGTATGATTTATCTTTGTGGGCTTGTATCAGAGTTTCTATAGATCTTAACCCAGATCTGGGGGATACCCTTTAGGTAAGTAGCAATAAACTGTGAGGGAACTGCCCGGCGTATACCGACACGATTGAAGTAGTAGCTACATTGGTGTGGCACTTTAGTCTGTACCGATATCCCTTGTGTTGGAACGAGGAGAATATGAGTCTTCTAAGGGGTCATTAAGCACCAACTAACCTTAGAACCTTAAATTGACCAACTTGGCCATAGAACAGTAGCAGTATGCTACACTCGTTGAGACTAAACTCTCGTGATGATTCCGGCCGCAAGAAAAAGTTGCTAAACTGGAATTATGACCGACTGAGGATAGTCTGTGATATTGAGATCCTCTAGAACCCGGTTACTATTTTTAGGACAGGTTTAAACCAACTGAACTGAAAGAGGGTAGTACCTAAGCTCCTTGCTAGCCTGAAATTTAAGGGCTCTTTGTGTGACTTGTGTGCCTTCAAAACTTGAACTACTTGCACATTCTTGTTATCTGACAACATGAGTTCCTTGCAGGTTTTGTTTACAGTCCTTATCTAATAATTTGGATTTATTGCAGGGTTTACTTACAGCACCTCACACTTTTGCTTAAACACATAACATACACATCATAACATCACGCCTTAACATTTCCTTAACCATTTCAAGGATCTCAAGGGTTTGTGATGCAGGTTATGGTAAATCAAATGTCTAGCAAGGGGCAAAGGGGATTTATTTTCCTCTAGCCAAGGTTGTCTAGAAATCAAAACACGATAACTTGAGTCAGGGGCTATGACCCACTCGATATGGTGAACTTGACTCTTGAAGAAGGACTCTTAACAACATGAAGTTCTTCAATCAAAGCTGCAAAATTCAAATTCTAACAAGTTTCTTGTTTACCCCGCGGGATCCTTGAAAACATTGCATACATACATATCATTGCATAACAGGTCTCCCAGTATGGGTCTCTCATGTTCTCGCTGTTTATTTCAGCAATGGCTTTCCAACCAGACAACCAAGATCTTCAAACTCGAGAAGCTCAGTTCAGGGACGTATTCCTAAACCTATCCAAGGGGCAGGAAGAGTTGAAAACACTCCTCGTTGGGAACTTGGTCAAGAAAAGTCCTGAAGACAATAAGGACGAACGGCTGGAACAACTGCAAGCTGAGTTCAGTGCCATGAAAACCCAGATGCTAGGGCAGATGGCTCTTATCCAAGGCTTAGCTCGAGAACAAGAAGAGCTGAGAACCATTATCAACCAGCTTCATCAAGACAAATACAACAACATGAAGCAAACAGTCAAGGCCGGGGACCAAGTCATTAATCAACGTCCGAGAAGTCAAAGGTTTGGTTTGATGAAGAATAGACCTCTCCAAGTTTCTACTACCTCACGGGTCCAACAACGACCTTGCCAAGAACAACGAGTTGATCAGAGTAAGCCAAACATGCCAAGGAGGCAATTTACCAAGCTCAACATGCCGCTGTCTCAAGCTTTACAACACCTGTTGAGATTGAATCTGGTGACGTTAAGGGACCCTCATAGGAATCCCAACACAGCCTCCCCAAAGTACAATCCTGATGCAAGGTGTGCATATCACTCCAACAGCCCGGGGCATGATACTAACATCTGTTGGGCGTTGAGCAACAAATTTAAGACCTGATTGATGAAGGAGCATTGGAACTCACACAAGACGGTCATATTAAATTCTTTTGCCATCCCCCAAGGTTCACCATTTGAAGTGACAAGTACTAAGACGAGAAGACTTTTTGTTCATTAGAATTTTCAAGTTGTAATTTCCTATTGATTGTTCAAACATTTACTCATGTCAAACTTTATTACTTTATCAATGCATTGCATATGTCTGTTTTGAATCAATTCATTCGTATTTCACTATATTCAAATTGCTTTCATTTTTTGTGATGATCAACTCTTGATTAAAAAATTCTAAGCCTTTTGAGGGAGGATGACGAATATGATATCAAAATCTCTACAGTATGCTTTTGAACAGACCTCGCTTACGAGGTACAGGCATTGTTTCAAATCCTAAACAGTGGAGTTATAAGGAAGATAATCCCTAGTTAACCCCTTTGAGCCAAAGAAGTTGGAGTTTTTTCTTTTCACAAATTAAAACCCTTAATTATAACCTGGGGCAGGGTGGTTTTCTCAGTTTAATCCAGGTGCACAATGAATGGCATCAAAGAAATCCTTCCGAAACAAAAAACGGTGATGGTTCCGTATAATGGTAAGGACAGACAGTCATTATCTTTCGAAATAAAAGCCCACTAAGTCAAAACCTATGAAGGAGACTTACAAAAAAACTGGGGCATCCCGCTGACTGTAATCACAAAAGAAATAGTTCAGGAAAAAAAAACAGGGATAATAAAAATCAAAAGGAAAGAGATCCTGCAAACTCTCAACAAAATGACCGCCTATTCAAAATGAATTGTCAGTATCTGAACCATCACTGGAATATCAGAGTAAAGACTCAAACGAGATTTAATGCATGATTAGCTGAGTTTAGGATCGAAGAACATCACGAAGAGCGGGTGGGTACAAATAAATTTTGAGCCTTTATCCTTTGTTTCTTAAACCGTGAACCAGGCCACGTTATAACCCTTAAAAGTCCTAGCTAAAGCATGGGTTAGTTCGAAAGCATACTGTTACAAAGGTATCTTGACTCCTGTAGGGCTTGCTGTAAATCCTGAGTTGACATCACATTTTACAAAAAATTGCCTGTTTTACTGGAAAAATGCATTTTCAAAAATTTCAAAACAGACATAAGCTTTGCATGTTTAAAATAATATTGTTTGCATATGACTATTTGTCAACAGCAGAGAAATTCGCACAACGAATATCTAGTGAACAAAAAAAAACCTTCTCAATAAAAAGGATCACCTCAAGTAAAAAAAAAACACTTCCAACCAAGGGGCACGGCATGAGCATTGTCTATCATCTGGGACAGTCAAGTTAAGATTCAGAGAATCTCTCAAAAATGCCAAATAGCCAGGGGCAAATCTCCATCTGAATCAATTGGGGCATTAGAAATGAATTCCAACAATGAATCTTGCATGATCAAACGAAGATCTTCTAGTAGTATGGCAACACGACACTACCGACAATGACAACCCCCTACACTCTGAGAGCGTGGGCATAGTCAAAAAAGTACTACACATAATCAAAGACCCGCTAGGTCGACTGGCCTAGGCAAAAATAAGGGCTTCCCGGCGAACCAAAAGGGTTCGGGCAAAAATAAGGGATGAAAATGAAAAAAATCTGTACACCCGGCAAGTCGAAAACTTGAAAAGGCGGCTTGGGCAAAAAAGGGTATCCTGGTGGACTGAAAATCTGAAAAGACAGTCCAAGCAAAAATTAGGGATCAAAGCGTATGACTATGTCCCATCACCTCGTCACTTGCCTACCAGAAGAAGACTTGTCATTTTGGCTGAAAGATACCAAGCACCTCATAGGTGGGGATAATACTTGATCCACAGGGCCTCCGCAGGCACCTTTTCCCGCAAAAATAGGGGCAAATAAGAATTGTCCAAGTTGTATAGTTGCTTTGTCCATCAGGTACAAAAGTAGATTCAGCTGAAGAATACGGCTAAAATACCTTCATTCCCCGGAGAATAAGACAGTAATGGTAGCTCTCCCAGCTGGGACTTGCAACTATGAACGAATCAGCAATGCTCTCCCCAAGCAGAGTTGGTCTACCATCAGCACTAAAAGGGTCTTAATATTCCCCAGCGGAGTATAAGAATATTCTCCAGCAAGTATAAGAGTATCCCCGACAGTTTTAAAATTCCTCCACGGAGTATAAGAATGTTCCCCGAAAGCATACAGGATACCCCCAATGGAGTCAATTTCCCCAGCACGGTCTGAAAAAGCTTCCCCAGCGGAATTGAATCATCATCCCCAGTAGATTCTGGAAGCTTATCCCCTGCAGAGCGCAAATAAATCTCCCCAGCCAAAGTCAGAGGGTTATCCCCACAAGAGTTTAACAGGGTTATCCCTAGCAAGTTGCAATTGAAAGATTATCCCCCAGCAAAGTTCTTTCTTTCCCCCCAACAGGAATTCAATCCTCAACAAATTCAATATCACCAGCAATGGTAACCCATCCCCAGTGGAATTTATCAGCGGAATTCCCAGCGGAGTTTATCGTTAAAATCCTTAGCAGAGCATCTCTTCCCCACAGAGTAATTCCCCTCGGAGTAATCTCTTCATCGGTTTATTCCCCAATGGAGTCATCTCCTCCTGCAGGTTTATCTTCACAGTCATCTTCGTTCATCATCCCCAGCGGAAACGAAGAACTCAACTCTATTCTCCAGTAGTTCCAGGATTTATTTTCTCCAGCTAAAGCATTACATGTCCATACATCATGATACATGCATATACGCATCATACCATACAATCTCATTTATATTGAGAACATCATTGCTTGATCCATATCATGCATTGCATATGACTGACCTTTACCTTTCAGGAAGGATGCAGTTAAACTCTCAACCTGTCAATAGAGACAACCCGTCAATGGAGACAACCTGTCAATAGAGACAACCCGTCAATGGAGACAACCCGTCAATGGAGACAACCTGTCAATAGAGATAACCCGTCAATGGAGACAACCCGTCAATGGAGACAACCCGTCAATGGAGACAACCCGTCAATGGAGACAACCCGTCAATAGAGACAACCCGTTAATGGAGACAACCCGTCAATGGAGACAACCTGTCAATGGAGACAACCTGTCAATGGAGACAACCCGTCAATAGAGACAACCCGTCAATGGAGATAACCCGTCAATGGAGACAACCCGTCAATGGAGACAACCCGTTAATAGAGACAACCCGTCAATGGAGACAACCTGTCAATGGAGACAACCCGTCAATAGAGACAACCCGTCAATAGAGACAACCTGTCAATGGAGACAACCCGTCAATAGAGACAACCCGTCAATAGAGACAACCCGTCAATGGAGACAACCCGTCAATGGAGATAACCCGTCAATAGAGACAACCCGTCAATGGAGATGACCTGTCAATGGAGACAACCCGTTAATAGAGGCAACCCGTCAATGGAGACAACCCGTCAATAGAGACAACCCGTCAATGGAGACAACCCGTCAATAGAGACAACCCGTCAACGAAGACAAAACCACCTACCAACAATCTCCAAATGGCATCTGTAAGCCTATCCTCGACATCACCAGGCTGATATCACTTCATGCGAGTGCAAATTTCTGGGCACTCTAGTGTTCAATCATCTTCCACCTTCGGATCACGAAAGGTCCGAAAGCCAATCTACATCCTCAGGTTTAAGAAGATTGAACAGGGGCAATTGTTGTACCCCAAAATTTGCCCTCCCATATTTCTCAAAACATTTCAAGAAAGATTCACAAGTCCAACCCGGCGCGTCATATTCAGGTGTTCTTTCTCCAAGATATCTCTAATAACGTATTCTCAAATTCAGGTTCGGCTCAAGAGTCAATTCTTTAAAGAAGGTATCCGAATGTGTGAGTTTTCTCGAAGAAATATGGTGAAAAAGTGTGCTGAAAGTGCAGTTTTTACGCGCTAAAAAATTCATAACTTGAAGATCGTGACTCGTTTTGAACCCGTTCCGGTGGCCAAAATTCCGTATTGACGTCATCTATGTTTTCATCTCTCATGGATGGAAGCCAATTTCGATCAGAAGGTCTTCAAAAATGCGGATTTATCAAGTATTTTCGTACAGAAAATTTGTGACAAAAGTTTATTTACGTCATGTTCAGAAAATCATAACTTGGTCGATTTTCATCGTATCGAGCTGGTTCCGGCACCAAAATTTCACAAATTGAGTTGGCTAAATTTTCACAAAAGGTATTGAGTTCAAACGGTATTCAAAAGGCCTTCGTTTTTTGCTCAGAGTACACGTGACGCGCCGAAAATCCTGAATGCTGAATATTATTTTATCTGGATCGAAACTTCGAAAATTTATAACTCGGTCAATTTTTATCGGGTTGGGCTCATATTTTTACACAAGGTCACTGACTCAGATATCTATAACTTTGCTTCTAAAATCGAGACCGAATTATGCTCCGATCAATACCAGTTTTTTATTGAAGAACGTGTCAGAGTCGACACTGGAGCCCAAAATAAGTTTGTCTGAGCTGAAACTTCAAAAATTAATAACTAATTCACCGTTTATCTGATTGAGCCGATTTTTAGACAGGAGTTAGTCCTCGATGTCGGCTAAATTTTTTTTCTCACATTTCAACTTCCAAAATTGCACTTAAGCCCCTGCGATTTAGCCTGCAACCTGACGAACTCAAGTGAATATTGGAGGCCCAATTGCACATTCAAAGCCCATTTTTTGCTCTCCAATTTCTATTATATAATCCCATTCTTTTCACACAAACAGAGGAGAGAAAAAAACCCTTGCCACAACGCTGTCAGAATATCAAATTCTTTCAAGAATCCTAAAACCTTGAAATCCTTATTACAAATCCCTCTCTCACTATAAACAAGCCATCCCGGTTACAAACCAACATCTCACTACAAACAAGTCATCCCGGTTACAAACCAACATCTCACTACTTCTCCAGTAAGGGTAAGGCTGGCTTGATCTCCATGATCAAAAGACATAAAAGCATTCATATCACTACTTCTCCAAGGGTAAGGCTGATTTGATCTCCATGATCAAAAGGGTATAATCATTCATACATGCCATATTAGGCCTAAATATTAAATTTCTTCATATATTGGCTTTATTTGTATTTTATGATACATAGTAATTTATTTAATGTGTTCATGAGATTCAATACTGCAGATTTAGACAGGATCCCATGCAAGTTCATTAAGGAACGTTGAGGCCAAAATACAATTGGCCAAAAGCCAAAACACAAATGGCCAAAACAGAACAGCTTACACATGATACCAATACATGGCGAGGCAGACATCCTGAGAAGGTTAAGGAACGTTGAGGCCAGAACACAAATGGCCAAAAGCCAAAACACAAATAGCCAAAACAAAACAGTTTACACATGACGCCAACAGTTGTTTCACCCCTCCAATCAGGACCGTATGCTCCTAAACTCTCTCTCTCTATTTTTATTATTTTCCTTTAATTAATTAATCGTTATTCTTTTTATTAATCACTAACCAATTAATCTTTTTTCTGAATAAAATTAAAAACAAAAAAATATATTTTATTTATTAAAATTAAATTCAGCACTTTATTTTTGTAAATAAATATTAATTCAATTAATTTAGTTTAATTAGGAAATAAATTTAATATTTTTGCAATAATTAAAATTAATTTAGATAATTAGGTTTTTATTAGCTTTGATTAATTTATTTTATTTCTTTGAATACTCAAAAATCCAAAAATATTTTAATTAATTAATTAGTTTATTAATTTAATTATTAACTTAGATCTAACTTCTTTTTAATCCAAAAATAAACAAAAAAATGCTTTCTTTAAAAAAAAAGGGTCAAAACCCTAAAAAATACGCTCGATTTAATTTTCCGCACGCGATCTATTTTACCATATTGATGTAACTGTTTCCCGAAATATAATAGTTAAATTAGGACTTTGATTTATTTATCGCTTTATTTTATTTTCCGCAATTTAAATTAAAGGGTTGTTTTTGGCGATGTAAATACCCGACGCCTTGTAATAGTTTAGATTTAATTTCCGCAATTTAAATTCCGCAATTTAAATTCCGCAACTATTAACTGTTAGATGTTTGATAAATAGGGAATGCATGACAAGATCAAATCTTTAACCTAAAATCAACATAGCTCACCCATGACATGTACAGATAAAATTAACCAAAATAACACACTCGCACATGCGCACTCTTAGGGTACACCTCACTTGGTTGCCTCGAACGTGGTCATTGAGTATAAGAAGTTTTAGAGGCCGCCCTTTTGTCCAAAGATCATAGTTGCCTCGAAACGGTTGCCTCAGATGAAATGATCTAAGACATTAGGGTTACCGCTAAGGCGTCCTAACATTGCTTTAGTGGCCACACGTCCCTTAATCGAATTGACCCGAAAACTCCAACGACGGTGCTACCTATTTCTAAATAGTGGGCTAGCATTGTCTAAAGGATATTAGTACAGTTTAATTCCCTTTTCGAGTAGGTAGATGGTTCTTAAGTACTTGCTCCTTTTAAAACAAAACAAAACTTTTCGCACTTACACTCCTTCCAAAACAAAACTTCTTTCAAACCCACAAACACAAAAGAAAAGCAAAATTTTGAAAACACAATGAGCAAGTACCTAAGAGCCCGTGGATAACCACAGATAGAAAGGATGCTAATACCTTCCCTTTCTATAATCTACCTCCCGAACCCGAGAAACATCTCAAAAAGGAATTTTTCTGTGCTTTTGTCCTTTCCTTGTTGGATAAAATAAAAGACGGTGGCGACTCTTGCTTACCGCGACATTTTGCAAAAACAAACGCAAAACGCGAACCAGCATTCCAAAACAGTCAGTTCTCTCTTCCCACCGATCACAACACCCCATTCAGTTCTCTAAAACGGTTAGATACATGATCAATGGTCTTCCCTCGACTGGTGGCATCAGAACAGGAGGCTCTTGTAATTACTCTTTGATCTTGTCAAAAGCAATCTGGCATTCGTCGTTCCATCTAACTACCTGATCTTTCTTCAATAGTTTGAAGATTGGCTCACAAGTAGCTGTCAAGTGAGAAATGAATCTGGCAATATAGTTCAGGCGTCCCAAGAATCCCCTGACTTCCTTCTCAGTGCGAGGAGCAGGCATTTCTTGTATCACTTTAACCTTGGTAGGATCAACCTCAATGCCTTTGTTGCTGACAACAAAACCTAAGAGTTTACCAGACCGGACTCCAAATGTACACTTGTTTGGATTAAATCTTAACTTGTACTCCTTCAATCTCACAAACAACTTTTGCAAGTGATCAAGGTGCTCCTCTTCAGTTTGTGATCGGGCTATCATGTCATCTACGTAGACCTCTATCTCATGATGTATCATATCATGAAACAAAGCTACCATGACGCGTTGATAGGTTGCCCCGACATTCTTCAGTCCGAATGGCATCACCTTGTAGCAGAACGTGCCCCACTGTGTGACAAATGTAGTTTTCTCCATGTCCTCAGGTGCCATTTTGATCTGGTTATATCCTGAGAATCCTTCCATGAAAGAAAACACTTTGTGCTGGGCTATATTATCAACCAGGATATCGATTTGGGGATATGGAAAATCATCTTTAGGGCTGGCCCTATTTAAATCTCTATAATCCACACACATCCGTACTTTGCCGTCCTTTTTAGGCACGAGAACAATGTTGGCAACCCATTGAGGATAGGAAGTGACAGCCAAAAACCCAACATTGAACTGTTTCATGACTTCTGCTTTGATCTTCTCTGACATGTCAGGTCTCATGCGGCGGACTTTTTGTTTCACTGGTGGACAATCTTCTCTTGTGAGTGGACGATGTACCACGATGTCTGTATCAAGTCCTGGCATGTCTTCGTATGACCAGGCAAAGATCTGAACATAATCATGCAATAGCAGAATTAGACGTTCCTTGACACTCGACTCTAGGTTGGCGCCCACTTTGATTTTCTTTTTGTCTTCCTCAGTACCCAAGTTGATTGTATCCAATGGCTCCTCATGAGGATGAATAACTCTTTCCTCTTGTTTTAGTAGTCTGGACAATTCCCCTGGTACTTCACAATCTTCCTCACCTTCGTATTCGGCTTGGTAGATTAGATCTTCAGAGTCACTAAAGGCTATAGCAGTATCGTTGCCCATGGGATTCAGAATGGAGGGGTACCTGCATTTGTGAGTGTGAGGTGTGTGTAAGGGTATAGCCATCTTTAAACAATAAAATGTAAAAGAAAGACAATGAGCACAGAAGGTTTGTATGTGAAAAAGCGTCCATGATTCATTGAATGTCATATGAAGATGAAATAAAAAACCCTTACAAATGGACCATTGTGCCTCGGGTAAGACACAAGGTTTTTAAAGTGCGAATTGTTTGTGAATATTACAAGTCCAACAGAAATGTAAAATATAAATTACTGAGAGATGAAAGTTATTGGGACAAAGTCTCTGGCTTCCCAGTTGCGGAGTCCTCCGTTGACAGTAGGAAATATCCAATCTTCTAAGCCGCCATCTTCTTCAACATCTTCCACTGTGTTGACATCCCGGTTACTAATCTTCAAAGGTGGCCCTCCAGCACGGGCACAACACACATCCTTCTGAGCAGTTGCAGTAAACCCTAAGCCAAACTTGTCTGATTTATACGGGATATCCGAAAGCTGCCCCCAGATGGTGCATCCACCCTCTTCTACTACTACCTTGGCGTCCTTTAGAGATGACATCCGAAGCGGAGGTCTTCTGATCTTTGGAATCGGGGATACCACCTTGGTTACCGCTACTTCTTGAGAGACCTCTTCGAAATGTTGAAAAGGAGTTTCAATGAACTCTCTATCCAACTCCACATATCGGAAGGAATTTAGATGACTAATCATGTACTCTTCCTCTCCATGGACAGTTATGATTTTTCCTTGGACCGGGTACTTCAGCATCTGGTGTAGTGTGGAGGTGACAGCACCGGCATTATGGATCTAGGGCCGTCCTAACAGACAGGAGTAAGAGGGACGGATGTCCATCACATAGAAGGTTGAATTGAAAATCTGAGTTCCCACCTTTATCGGGATGTCCACCTCCCCGTGGACCATCCTCTTCGAACCATCAAATGCTCTCACAACTATGTTACTGGGTTTTAATGTCAGCCCTTCGCAATCCAATCTATCAAGAGCTTTCTTTGGTAAGACGTTCAAAGATGAACCCGTGTCCACCAAGACATGGGCCAGGGTCGTTCCTCTACACTCCACAGAGACATGTAATGCCTCATTGTGCTTTCTCCCCCTGGGTGTCAAATCAGCATCAGAGAAGCCTAGGCCGTTATCAGCTGTCAAACTGGCCACACAATCTTGGAATTGGTCAGCAAACGTCTCTTGTGGCACATGGGCTGTCTTCATAAATTTTACCAGAGATTTCGCATGTGCCTCAGAGCACAACAACAAGGCTAACATGGAGATCTTGGAGGGAGTTTACCCCAACTGTTCAACGACGTCATAATCACTCTTCTTTATTATCCTCAAGATCTCTTCCATCTCCTTCTTGGATGTTTCAGTGATATCTAGTGATTGAGCCTTCGTCCAGACAGGTTCCTCTTGAATGCTTTTTCCTCGATTTTCAGCAGTAAAAGTGTTGGCAGGGATAACAACAGGGGTCACGTTGTCTTTGTCGGTAGGTGCACTTGTAGGCATGGTTATTGGTACAGAGGTAATCCTCGGAACTACCACGGGTCCAAAAACTGCCTTTGGAGGGGTAATCTCTGGAGAGAAGATTCTACCATTGCGGGTAATCTTGCTGATTCCGGCAATATTGCAAATGTCGAAATTTTCTTCTTCAGAGCTTACTTCTTCGGTGGTCAACCCATCTTGTTTAATATCATGGTAGTAAATTTCTCCACCGTAATTCCACGGTACTGTTTTATCTGATTCGTATGGGACCGGCCCGGACATTATAATTATGAGAGGAGTAGTCTTTGGAACTGATGTAATCCTAACGGGTATTTTGGGGGCCCTGGAAGGATTGGCGGAGATGGTTATGATTGAAACGTCTTTAACAGGAATGGGTGAAACAAGAGCATTTTCGAACAAAATTTCTTGGTTGTCTATTAGGCGTTGAATACCTGTCTTCAACAGAGGGCAATCAATTGATGAGGATAAGCAAATATGGCAGTCTTTATTACAACCTGGAAAAATACCAACTTTCAACAAGTTCATCTTAATGATCGGGAGCGGAGTCAAGAGTTCATCTACTGTAGCAACAAACAAGTCTTCCTCGATAGCATTGGCGTTGTGACCATGTATAGTAATAGGAGCGGAAATGAAATTTGGTTTCTCCGGCGCCTCAAACTCAATCTCCTTTGCATCTATTAGGTCTTGAATTTTGTTCTTTAAAGCCCAACAATTGTTGGTGTTGTGGCTTGGGATTTCGGAATGGTATGCGCATCTGGAATTCGGGTGATAATGAGGGGACGCCATGTTGGGATTCTTTGAAGATTCTTTTAAAGTTTCCAGATTAGACTTCAGAAGATGTGGTAAAACCTGGGCTAGAGTCATGTTAATTCTGGTGAATTTCTAGACTGGCCTTTCCACCCTTGGTTGGTTACTTCTTGGTTGATTAGATGCAAATTTCGGGATCATAACATCCCCTACCATTGGTCGGCGTTCAGCTCTCCCTTGGTTCCTTTATGGATAAACAGCAGATACCTCCTTCTTTCCGGTGAAAGGCTTTCTCATTACCGTAGAGGCAGATGAATCCTTCTGAATCTTCCCACTTTTTATGCCGGCTTCCACCCTCTCTCCGGTTAATATTAACTCAGTAAATCCAGCAGATGAACTCCCAATCAGATGGTTGAAGAAAGGGCCCGATAGAGTGCCTAAGAACATGTCCACCAACTCCCTTTTAGACAGAGGGGGTTGCACTCTCCCAGCTAGATCTCTCCATTTTTGCGCGTAATCTTTGAAACCCTCATTTGAAGCCATAACCATACTCTGAAGTTGAGTACGGGTAGGCGCTAAATCTGCATTATACTGGTATTGTTTATAGAAAGCTGCGGCAAGGTCCTCCCAGTTGTGGACGTCGACCCTTTCTAATTGGTAAAACCAATCGAGTTGTGTTCCGGATAAACTATCTTGGAAAAAATGCACCCACAGGTCTTTATCGATAGAGTGCGGCTGAATCTTTCTCACGTATGATCTGAGGTGCATTTTAGGACATGACACCCCATCATATTTTGCAAACAACGGCACTTTGAACTTTGGCGGGATTACAATTCCTGACACTAGCCCCAACTCTTCAAAGTCTAGACCTGGTACCCTTTGTATTTCCATAGCGCTTAAACGCTCTTCAAGATGTATGTACTTATCATCAGCCGGAGGGTATTGTTCCTCAGAGTAGTCTTCCTCTTCTTTCTCTTCTTCAGATTCTGATGGTACTGCTGTTTCTTTTCCTTTCCCTTCTCCTTCCCCGGAAGTGGTTTCAAAATTCAAGGTTCTTCTAGTCTTTCCCTGAAATCTTCTCCCCATATTCAAAATCCCAGTGGCTTTCTTTGGTTTCTTCTTTCTCTCTTCAGCTAACAGAGTCTTCAACTCATCTTGCCCCTTGGCTAGGGTCATGAGTAACTGTTGAAACTGCGTCTTTTGAGCTTGAAGATCTTTGATTGTCTGTTCGAGATCCATCTTACTGAAATAAACAATAGAGAGATGAGGAAACTGGTTGCAAAAGACCTGTTTATGTTATGATGAATGATATGTATACATGCAATGTTTTCAAGGATTTAAAAATTCAAATTTGTTTTAAACAAAAAGAAACACACGTTATATTAATAAGGTAGAATTTGAGTACATCAATGCCCCTTGGGCAAAATAATACAAAATTCTAAGATAAAAAAGTATTGCGCATCCTCTTTGGTGCTATGTAGGTATTTAGAGTCTGCTCCTCATGAAGTAGCCTAGTGAGTTCCAATACCTTCTTCTCGCTTGCGTAGAATTGGGCTTCGAAAGTATCTCGCTCTCCTTTGAGTTGTATCCAATCCCTTTGTATGTATTCAAGTGATGTGGGAATGTCAGGATGTAGGGTAGTGTATAGAACTTCTCCTTCCTTAACAGGCTCAATAATCACTGGGATAATGGAAAGATAAGGCATCATAAGACTTTGAGCGCGAGTTTGTACCCACTTGAGGTAAGGCTCAAGAGGGATGGAATTCTTGTGTCCCAAAGTCTTGCTATCCACCTTGTTTAGCATCCTCCAAGCTCGGATGAATCTCTGGCGAAGTCCTTGATTGTTGTTGTCGTAGTCAAATACCAAGCCTTGAATCAGCATATCATGTGGGCCATCCCTTCGGGCATAACCAAACTGTCTTAGAGCTAAACATGGGTTGTAGGTAATGCCTCCCCTAATGCCAAGTAGAGGGACATTAGGGAATTCCCCACAACGGTCAACAATGATAACATTCTCTTTGGATCGAGAGCACCAATGAATATCTGAATGTCTGAGCGTCATTAACCTTTGTGACCACCTTAATCCTTGCTCATTCTTTAAGATTGATTGGGGAAGATGAGAAATAAACCATCTTTCCAGGAGGGGAGTGCAACACATAAGGACCCCTCTTTTCCTCATTGTACGAGTGTGAAAAGAGTGTAGGATATCCCCCAGTAATGTAGGCACCGGATTGCGTGACATGAAGATTTTGACGGCGCTTACATCTATGAGTTGATTAGGATTGGGGAACAAGACCATCCCATAGATAAGAAGATCCATAATCTCTTCAAAAGCTTGCAAGTCTAGGGAATTCCAACAGCTTTGGGCTTTCTCAAGAAGGAACTTTGCTAAGAAGCCTTTGACACCACTTCTATTTTCCCAATGGGTTGTGACATCAGATGAGTGCAAATGCAGGGCTTGAGCAATCTCTTCTGGCTTTGGATCTCTTTCAGTACCGTTGAAATGTAGTTGATTAAGAATAGGAATCCTCAAGAGTTGAGAGAATTCTTCCAAAGTAGGCACAAGCTGATAGTCAGGAAATGTGAAGCAATGATGCAAAGGGTCAAAGAACTGGAAGAGAACCTTCATCATATCCTCCTCTGTGTTGGAGGTGACCAAGTTGAGTAGACGACCATGCCTCTCGGTGAATGGAGAGTTCTCATGGATCCTTGAATCTAGCTCCTTGAGTTGTGGAGGAATTCTTACAAGGTTGATTTGGATAGTTTTCCTGTGAAGTGAATCCATATCCTACAAAACAAGAACAAAGATGAATCTAAAAAATCCTTGAAATGGTTAGTGGATGCATATGATGTTCATGATGTTCATGATGTTATGTATAAGTATGCATATACAAGCAAATCAAACAATTTCTTAGTTTAGGCTTGCATGGGGCTTTATAGGTAAGTACCCTCTTGAAGTTTATTTGGCTCAACCTGTCCTAACAATAGTAACCGGGTCCTAAGGAGCTCAATATCACGGGATTGTTTCCTTGGTCATTGTTTCAGCTCAAGCCTCTTTAATGGCGACCGAAATATCCCAAGAAACCAAACCTCAATGAGTGTAGTATCGAGTATCTACCAACTTCGGACTGCACCAAAGCCGGCCATCTCACTACATCTTAAAGGCCAAGTTGGTCAAGTAAAGGGTTCTAGAAGTTCATTAGTGCTTCATGACATCACTCAGCGGCCCCATATTCTCTTTGATTGACTCAAAGGCTACCAGTACCCACAAATATGTCACACTAACATAGCTATTGCTTAGACCATTTCGGTATACCCCGCAGAGTTTCCACAATGTATTGCTATTTACCTATAATGTTTCCCAAATCCGGGTGGAGGATTCAAACCCAAATAAAGAACCATAATGTAAAGCAAACAATGTAAGCAAATAAATGTGATCTAAACCCTAAGGTAACCTCACTTTTATAATAGTCCCCAGCAGAGTCGTCAGTTCTGTCATACGGTGGGAGAACTGACTTGAGGTTTTGCGTTTTATCGCAAATGTTACGGTTAGCAAGAGTCACCACCGACTTTTCTTTTATCCAAAAGGAAAGGTGAAAAAGCACAAGAAAGACCTTTGATATTGTTTCTATAGTTCGAGGGGTAGATTATGAAAAGGGAATGTGTTAGCACCCTTTTCATCCATGGTTTTCCATGGGCTCTTAGTTACTTGCTTAGATCACTTGCTTTTGTTTGTTTGAAATTGTGTTTGGTGTGGTTTTTGAAAGTATTTTGTAAAAGAGGCCATTCGTTTAGGCAATCTTTGTAATGATTCTCGTTCGTAAGAATGTATACAAAGATGTTTGTCTTTTTGAAAATGTTTTCAATGCTTGTAAAATGTTTTGAAATGTGTGTGTTTATTTTGAAAAATAGCAAGGATTGTTGTTTTGAAATAGAGCAAGTAACTAGAAGCTATCTACCTACTCAAATGTCTTTCTAGTTTATTTTCTATTCCTTTGATATTATTGTCTTACCATTGATTTGGTAAGCAACCCTATCTTTGGATGTAAACGGGACGGGCGTGGGTCATCGTATGACCATGATTAGCAATGTTTGCAAAGTATCTTAGCATTTGGAGGGACCAAGATCATTTTGTAAGGCAACTTTTGAATAGCGTCATCGAGGGACTATGATCTTATATTTGTTTGTTTTGCCAAGATACTTCTCATGCGTAACATGGCCATTTTTTAGGCAACCAAGTGGAGAAACCCTAAGGGTGTTTGTGTGCAAGTGTATCATTTTCATGCTTTGATTTTGTCTTGTATTTAGGGTGTTCTATTTTGCTTTGTTTTGTTCTTATCATACAAACCCTAATTACTAATCATGGCATATAAAGCGACAAATTGCATAATGTAAATATTTCTAAGCTATTACAACAATTTATGGGAGGGGGGGGGGGGGAATACAAATTCGAATGGGGATTTTCAAGAATATAAACCTAAATAAATTATTACAACCAAATTGAATTTGTACGAATTAAGATAAATACAATACAATATTTAAAATTCAATGCAATGTACATGTAAGAAAAGATTTTTGTGTCTTGTTTTTATGTGAAAGAAAATTTTAATCTAAACCTAAAAATATAAAAAAAGGAATTAATTTTTTAAAAGGGGTTTAACCCTAATTATTATTTAAGAGAAAATAAAGTTTCTATAGATATTATTTTGTGCATTTTCTTGTGTAAAAATAATAAATAATATTGTATATAAATATTAAAATTATATATATGCAAAAATAGGTATTTATAAGTATGAAATGCAAAATAAATTAAACTAAATATATTTAATTATATTTACAAGTTTTATAAAGAAAATAAATGATATCCTATTAAAAATAAAATATATTTTTATGTGAGAAATAGAATAAAAATAAAATAAAAGGGCAATATCATTAATTTATATTTTTTGGGATTTTTTTGTATTAAAGAAAATATTTAAAATATTAAATAAGAAAATAAAACAAATAAAAAAAAATAGAAAGTTAGCAAGGGGGTGATGTAGCAGATTTGTGGTAAGGTTAGCAAAAACACTGGCCCAGAAGACTAAGCCCAACCTGCAAAAAATGACAAAAAAATGGAAAAGAGAAATGTGAAAAATACAAAAGTAGCGCACAGGTTCGAACCCAGGACATGGGTCTCACCAGCGCGCTGCTTTGCCACTGGGGTGGCTATACTTCCATTGTCTTCAGGAAAGAAAAAACAATATAACACAAAACGCGCCCTATGCCCTGTACTTCATCTCCTTCCCCACGCTTGGCCAGACACCCTGTAACTTTCTCATACTTCCATAAAAATAAAAGTTATTAACATGAAAATTGTAGTGCTTGAACTCACGATTCCAACCATATAAGTTATGTGAACTATTAATCAAAGAAAAAAGAGAATTTTAATAGCCCTAAATCTTGACCTAATATTTCCAAAAATTTCAAGTTCCAAATTCTCTCAGCACAAATAAAACCAATGCAAGATAATGGTATGTACAGCTTCGTTATGATGAGGACTACATTTTTTATTCACAAATCGTGGCCTAAGGTTGCCTGCACAAAGAGATAGAGTTTGAGATTTTACCTCCTTCAGCTGGAATCGTGGATGAAACTGTGATGAGTTTGAGGGAGGCCTGATGCTTGCTTGAGCATCCTTGAGCTTCTCTGAAGGTATTCCAACCCTTGCCTTGCTCTGAAAGTAGCTGGAACTGCCTGGCCAAGTCAAACTGCAAGCTCTGAAGTCAATAATGGAAGATGGTGGAGGAGTGATTACAGAACAGGGATGAAGTCCTGGATTGACTAGGTATCAAGTATGTAAGATGTTTGAATGATCCAAACTCAAACCCACAAGCCAAATAGAAGATGGATATGCTTATGCAAAATCTGCAGTTTTGGACAAATTTTTGGTGTTTTGCTGGTTGAGAGTGTTTAAGGTCCTTGCCAATCGTGTATTGTGTTGCATAATGTTTGTATATTAGTATTGAAATGGTTTGATGTCAACTCTCCAACAGATCTGCAAGCCCTAGCCTTTTTGCAACTTTCCTTGCATTTGAAGTAAAGTGAAGTGACTATATTTACCCTGCTTGTACTTGCTCCCTTAGGGTTGGTATTAGTTTGTACAACTTACTTGAGACCTTTGAGACTTGTATGCACCAAGGGGACAGGTCCAAAGCTCAAAATTGTAAAGTTTGCAAAAGTTGCTCTTTTTCAAAATGGCAATGGAACCTTTTTGCCATAAATGGAATTACAAGTTGGATAAAGGTTCAAAAGCATGGATCAAAGCTTTGTCAACTGAGTAATAATTTAATTAAGGAGTGTGGAACAAGTTTAGGACCTGCACAACATGAATTATCCAGCATAGGATTGATTTGCAACTTGGTTCTTCATGAAATGGCTTGAACGAAAAGTGAGAAAATGCCAACTTCCTCTCTTCAATTCTCCCTACTCAAAAATGATCTTGAGGAGGTCTTGGACATTTTGGAAAGCTTGCAATGTGCTATATAATTCATATTTGAAATTCATTTTTAGATACCTCTTGGAACTAGGTGAAAATTAACCATGAAGTTGGGTCCAAAACCTGCCTAAATTAGGGCAAAATTTTACTAAGTTAACAAGTTCATGACCATGTATTCACAAATTTATATCTTGAGATAAAAGAATCTTTATGGAAAAGTGTGTGAAGAAAAGTTGTAGATTTCATGGAGGTCTACAACTTTCATGTTGGGAACTTTCCTTGAATCATTATGCATCATGATGAAAAAGTGGTGTAAAGTTGAGAAAAAATAAGAAAATTTTCTATACTTAGAAAATTTCTAAGTTAGGAAAAATTTCAAATTCAAACCCTAATTTTCAAATTTGGTTTTCTTGGTGAACAAGTTTCACATTTTGACATGTTTTGATGAATTATGACCCTTGGTACTTGATTTTGACCAAAAAGTCAAAGTTTGACTTTCCAGTGTACAATTGACTTTTGATCAGTTGACTGCAAATTTCATCTGTCAATCCAATGAATTTGAGATGTTTTGAGCCATGTACTTAATTCAAGATGATGCCATTGGATCCTTGAAATCATGTTTGAACTCAATTGGTCATTTTCTAGGTTAAAAATCATAAATTTCCCTTCCTCAGTCAAAACCCTAATTTTGACCATTTTGCCCTTTTGATGATTTGGTCAAATTTCTTGAGGAATTGTGATCCAAACTTGACCAAATGATACATGTGAGTTTAAAATGTTGATGTTGATAAAAAATTATAAAGTTTAACTGTAAATTGGCCATGGTTGACTTTTTCCCCAATACAGCTAATTTTTAGGTCAACTGTCCAATTGACTGATCAAAAATGTGGTTCAAGGCTTGAAACTTGTCATGAGTGATCTTAGGGATCCCTAATGATGTTTGAAAGTCATATGAAGAATTGATAGTCCAAAAATCATTGTGCAAACTCAAACCTTAATTTTGGGTTATCAGTGCAAGATGAGATGTCCTGAGCTGACCAAACCCTAATCCAGTCTTGAGTCAAAGAGATCTTGTGAGAAAAGTATTGATATATGAGAGGGAAAATTTTGTGGTAAAACACATTGGATCTGGCTAGCTGATGGATCTGATGGTTGGATTTTGATGGCATATGGTGGACATCCTGATAAGCAACGCACCTGATCATATGAAGCAAAATTACATGAAACAAATATTGGGACCTGGGGATCGAACCCAGGTCCTTATGCTCGCTCCCCATACTACGCTGCCAGCTGAGCTGTGATGCTTAGTTGTAATTATAATAAGAATAAAGCATAATATAAGAAAACATGAGTTAGTGGTCAAAACAAAAAGAAAAACGCGCGTCAGTTTGAATGAGCCAATGATGCTGTGCCACGCAAGCTTCTTCTTCCTCTCACCATCGTTTTAGCCTAGGACACTTTTACCTACAGACACCTTGCTGTAGCTACAAACCCGTGACATTCAAAAATCCTACACAAGCAACATAAATGAAAAGTAAGGGTACCAATCAACTCATCTCATCCTCACGAGTATCATGGTACCAGGATCCAGGCCTAATTTTACCTATACTGCAAACCCCTAAAACGAGCGAAGGAACCCTAACAATGGCATATCATAATTCCTGTACTGAAAATGCAATTACACGATACTAATAGCTTGCAAACTCAATGATAAACAAGAATACATAATTAAAATATGCCAATGATGAGTAAATCAATGAAATCGAAATCAAGTTTTTAGGCAAACTGTGGTACCTGTAACTTACAATTCCGGACGTGAAAATGCTTGCAATTGATTGAGATCCCTTCTGGAGATGTCTAGGAGTCTATTGGTAGCCTTAGAATGGTTTGAATCACTCTCTAAGTCCAAGAACGATCACCCACTTTCTTGCAAATTTTTGAGTTTTCTTTTGGTGCTTTCACGACTGCTAACCCTCTTTTCTTACCTTGGCTGCGTTCTCTATATGTACTAGAATAAATTAGGGTTGTAAAAACCACTAGTATCTTTACAAATTTTGAAGATTTGATTTAGTTTTCATGGTGTATGATATCCTTCCAAATTTGGCCTAATCATGCTCGTTTTGTACCAATTGCCATTGATTCGAATTGATCTTGCAAGCTCGTCATATCTTGGTTGCTAACCTGTAAAAAAAACAAATCAAATCATATCTTTGATAATTTTTATCATTTATTTGATTTAATTCACTTTTTAATTAATGAAAAATCAAAATAAATTGAAAAGTGAAGCAAATAATTGGTGGATAAGTATTTGAGTCGTGGACCACATTATAATTGAGGTGCAAGCATAAAAAGTTGGGCCCATTTAGCAAAAAATGCAAATTTGAGCACATTTGACTTTTGGCAATTTTGCAAAAATGGTTAACTTGGCCAATACATAACTCTCTCATTTTTGACCCTAGAGAGGTGTTCTTAGACTTTTAGAAAGCTTAGGATGTCCTATAAGTAACCCT
Source organism: Vicia faba (assembly GCA_948472305.1). Classification (NCBI taxonomy): domain Eukaryota; kingdom Viridiplantae; phylum Streptophyta; class Magnoliopsida; order Fabales; family Fabaceae; genus Vicia; species Vicia faba. The sequence goes on along the minus strand of OX451740.1, from coordinate 766,337,668 downwards.
TTTGGTCTCATCTCAATTGAGTCTTCCATGTTCATGTATGAAGCTTTGACCCAAAAGGTGTTTTTGTTGACTTTTCAAAAGGACCTATAATGTCAAAGTTCATATCTTTTTGTGAGTGCATATTTTGAAATTGGGAGCTAAATATTAATAGTATGGAATTGCATCCTCTTCAAAATGAGCTTTGGATGGGTCATTTATGATAAAGTATGAGAAAGTTATGCTTGGTCAAAGTTGAGTTGACTTTTCCTGCAAAACCCTAATTTAGCAACTTTTGGATTTTGATGAATTGTGAGCAATCCTTGAGGAATCATGATCAACCCTTGATCAAATGATGAATAATACTTCAAAATGAGGATGTTGACCAAAAATCTTGAGGTTTGACTGTATGTGGGCCACATTTGACTTTTGACCTAGTACAGTTGATTTTCAGGCATTTGAGCGATTGACTGAGCAAACTTCTTCTGAAAGGCTTGAAACTTGACATGGATGATCTTGAGGACATATTAGGACAATGGTGAGAATTTGAGTCCTTTGTGGTACACACATCTTGATTAAAATAGAAACCCTAATTTGAGGTATACTGCCCTAGGAGAGAGTTTGTCTGGTCAACTCTTGAACTTCCTTGAGCAATTTGGGGACCTCACTTGCCATGTGTTGAGAAATATGGGAGGGAAATTTTGGGGTACAACAGTATCCCTATCTTTGGATGTATAAGGGACATTCGAAGGGACTTTATAGTCACGAAGGCAACTTGTGGAGACGCTTTAGCAATTTTGTTAGGGACTAGATCATTTACCGAGAGGCAATTGTAGGGTCATCGAGGGACTATGATCTTTTTGATTTACGGGTCTTTGCTAAAGCGTCCCCGTTTCGAGGGACATGACTGCTTTATTTTCGAAGGCAACCAAAGTGGGGTACCATAGAGGTGCATATGTGCAATTGTATTCAATTCAGTTATTTATCTTGCGTTATTAGGTTCGCTAACGTTTTAATTACAGTCTTGCCATACATGCCTAGTTATTAGTAGTAAATATGTATAAAATATAAAGTGCATAAGTATAAACCTATACTATTACATGGCTTTGGGGAGGGGGATTTACACTGTACAAAAACTAGGGAGTGTAGAAAAATAAAGTAAGCAAGTAAAATCCTATTAATTATTACATCCAGTAGGCAGATACAATGATATGAAAAATGCGAAAATAAATAAATGCGCGCAAAGTAGAAAAGACGTCTGGAAATCCTAAGGTGTAATAATCTTTTTGTTTGTTTTTAATTTATTTATAAAAGAAAATAAAACTTAAGTCTATTTACTTTTAAATTAAGGAAAAGGTTAAAATAATTAATTATTTAATTAACAAAATTTAATTTGATTAATAAAACACTAGCCTAATGTTTTTTTTTGTGATTTTGATTTTAATATTAAAATAAAAAAGGAGTCAATGAAGAAATGAAAACAAAAGTAAAAAAAACAAAGAGGGCATCCTTTGATCAGAGAGAAAAGGGGGCTTTTTCGATCCAGAGGGGAAGCTACATTCGATTCAGAGGAATATGGGATTTTTTATCCAGGAGGGATGTTGCCTGTTTTGATGGAAGGAAATGCTTCCTTTCGATCTAGGAGAGGCAATCTGCTTTTAGATTCATATATGTAAGACAAATATTAGAACAATAAAGATGCAGGACCTGGGTGTCGAACCCAGGTCCTTTGATCCTGTGCAAGCTGGTCTGCAAAGATATGGTAGCAAAACGAAAAGCATGACCTGGGTGCCAAGCCCAGGTCCTTCAATTCTATGCATACTGGCCTTACTTATGTTGAATCTGCAACAAGTGTTAGAAACAAAGGAAACAAATACATGCCTGGGTACCACACCCAGGCCCTTCGATCATGAATTAAAATCGAATGAGTATGACATGCAAAGAAAAAAAAAGGAATTTAATTATTTACTTTTTCCTTACCAACAATGGTGTATGGATCTGTGGTGTTAGAGACGCCTAGTGCTTGGGCATGTTCTCTACAAAATTTAAGGAGTGAGTGGAGTGTTGTTAAAGATTCCTTCGATTGGGACCACGTATGAGGATTTTGATACCTTTGGGGTGGTTTATAGGGCAGCGTATGCGTGTAAAGAAATATGTGTCCTCTGGGCTTGTGTCTCTACCTTGTGCGTATGTATGAGGTCTCCTTATATAGAGGGGATGGAGGGGACAAGAAGGAAAAAGAGTAAACAACCATTAAGTTGGTGTTTTAAGGCCATGAATACCATTTTGAAACATTGCAAAACATATGGAAACTTGTCCCTTTTTAAATTTGAATGAATGTGGACAATTTTGACTTTTGAATGCTCTCTATTGTTTCTCTTTGATTGGCCTATTGCCTCCTTCGAATGGACCTCTTGTATAGCCTTCGAATGGGCCTTTGGTTGCCTCCTTCGAAGGGGTCTTTTGAATGGACCATTTGTGTACCCTTCGAATGGGCCTTTGGTTGCCTCCTTCGAATGTACTTCTTGAGTGTCCTTCGAATGGTTCCTTCATTGGACCCATCTATTTGTCTTAGTTGCTTCATTCCAATAGCCCAAGTGAGGACTTCATTCTGGCTAATCGAAGCCTCCTTTGTCACGAATGTAATGGTGCATGAGGCTTGGGTTGGGAAGCATATAATCTCTTGCCCAACAAGCAGCTTGAACCAAACCTCATCGAAAGGCAAAATAAGTTTATCACCAACAAATGTGTGTATTTCGAAGGCACAATATGTGTGTTCATAATATGGTAATCTTGTGCTTGTGAAACGAAATTAGGCATGAAGAGGGAAACTTTTTCCATGTGAAGCTGGCATGCAGGAACCCACTATTTTTGTGAATCAAAGTAAGTATGTAGGAGGTCACTGCTGGTGGATCGAAGGGAGCTTACAGGGGATTCTTGCTTTGTGCGCTAAAGTCACACACAAAGGGAGAATTTTCCTAGTCGAAGCAGGAATCAAGCCCTCTCCAAATAAATCAAATGCCCAATCGAAGCAAGAATTAAGCTTGCATGTAGGTAGCTATTGCATTATGAATCAAGCCAACATGTAAAGTTGATGGTGCAATCGAAGGATGTATGCAGGAGGCCATTGCTTTATGCTTGCTGGCATGAAGGAAGTTCTTGCCTTGTGAATTAAAGGAAAGCATACATAAGGACCTTCCCTTTTGAATCGAAGGAGGTTGTTTCAAAGAAAACACATGCCCAGTCGAAGCTTGTGTACAACAAACAAGCAGAAGGCCAAGGCTTCAACCGAAGCTTGGAAATTTGAAGCAAGCTTGTAGGAGGTTAGGTGCTCAATCGAATCCTGTCAAGATGCCAATCGAAAGACCCTTTGACATGCCAATCTAAAGACCTTGTTTATCTTAAATTTTTTTTTCTTTAATCAAATGTTTGTAATCACCTATGTTAGAGAAAAATATTGAAAAAATATGAGAGAAAATTTTTGGGGTACAACACATGTCCTTCGAAGGCATCATTTGTGTGTCCTTCGAATAGGCCTTACTAGGTGTCAAAATATGGAGAACTGTGTGTTAAGGATTTTAGATGTGGAATCGAAGAAAGCCAATGCCTTATGGATGCTAGCATGAGGGAGGCCAAAGCAAGCATAAAGGAGGCCATTGCCTAGTGAATCTAATCAGGCACGAAGGATGTATTTGCCTTGTGGGTCGAAGGAAGATTTTTGCCTAGTGGATTGAAGGCAAATCTGAAGAAATCTTGACCTTGTGTGCTGAAGGCACGCACAGGGGAAGTCATTTCCTTGTGGGTCGAAACACACATGAAAGAAGCTTTTGCCTTGTGAATCGAAGACAAGCATGAAGAGGAAGCTTTTTTACCTTGTGCGCTAAAGGCACACACAGAGGAAGTCATTTCCTTATCAATCTAATCAGGCGTGAAACAACCCATGCTCAGTTGAAGTCTTGTGAACCTAGCTTGTGTCGAAGGATTTTGGACACCCGATCGAAGCTCCTTGTCCAGATGCCAATCAAAGGACAACCTGCTCAGATGCTAATCGAAGACACCTTGTCCCAATACCAATCGAAGACACCTTGTCCCAATGCTAATCGAAGATACCTTGTTTATCTTCAAAATTCTTATTTTATTTAAGCAAGTGTTTGTAATCACCCATGTAAGAGAAAATCTTGGAAAACATGAAAGGGAAAATTTTGGGGTACAACATAGTGCACAAAAAAGGCATAGAGATCAATCAAAATAAAACTAAGGAGATTTTAAATACCAAAGCTCTAACAACAAAGAAAGAACTCCAATCTTTATTGGGAAAAATAAATTTCCTGAGGCGGTTCGTGTCAAACATGAGCGGCAAAACTTTGACATTTTCTCCTTTGGTGAAATTAGGCAAAAGTATGAATTCAAGTGAGAAAACAAACACCAAGAGGAATTCAATCATCTGAAAGATTATTTGATGAAGCCTACGATGCTGGCACCTCCAAACAGAAACAAAGGCATGAAACAGTATATTGCAGTGTCAGAGTCGACACTGGGAAGCATGTTAGCCCAAGAAGACGAGAATGGGTTTGAAAGAGCCATTTATTACCTTATTTGAGTATTAAATGACATTGAAACTAGATATAATGCAATTGAAAAGCTCTATTTATGTTTTTATTTCTCATGTACTAAACTCATGCATTATATAAAACCAATTGAAGTTTCTGTTTATTCACATTTTGATTTCATCAAACATATATGGTCTAAACCCATTTTGCACAGTCGAATAGGTAAATGGGCACTTACATTAACTAAATACTCGTTAACATATGTCCCTTTAAAAGCAGTCAAGGGGCAAATCATTGTAGACTTCATAGTCGACCATTCAGTGGTCGACACTACTGAAGCTTATGTAAGCACTAAGTGGCAATGTTATTTTGATGGTTCTAAAAAAAAACAAGGAACTGGGGTAGGGATTTTCATCTTATCACCAAATGGTATTCCAACTAGATTTCATTATAAAATCAAAGGTGAATGCTCTAACAATAAGGATGAGTATGAAGCCTTAATAATTGGTCTTCAAATTATGTTAGACGTTAGAGTAAGAGATGTCGATATTAAAGGAGGCTCAGAGGTAGTGGGGAAACAGTTGACCAAAGAATATAATTGCATTAAAGATCACATGGTAATGTATATGGCCAGAGCGTTATCATTACTTCAAAAATTTGACAACATGTCAATTAGTCATGTAAAGTACATTGACAACCAAGAAGTGAATGACATAGCCAAATTGGCATCTGGATACAAAATATCCAAAGAAAGCATAGATGCATTTATTGAGGTAAAAGAAAAATTGTATTTTTAAACCACACCAATGACAAAAACTAGGGAGCAACATCTGAAATAATCCCTGATCTCCTGAACTATAAACACTATGGAAATTTTGAAATGGTTGAAGAAGTTTTCGCCATTGATGCGTTAGTTGAAGACGACTGGAGGAAAACCATAGCTGATTACTTAAAAAGTCCAGTTGGGTCGACAGAGCGCAAGGTTAAGTAGAGGGCGTTAAATTATAGATTAATGGGAGACGCATTATTCAGAAAAACGCCTGAAGGAGTGTTGTTAAAATGCTCAGGATAGAATGAAGCATATGTGGCAACATCTGAAGTGCATAGTGGTGCATACGAAACGCATCAAGCAGGCCATAAGATGAAATGGTTGTTGTGTCGAATAGGGGTATATTGGTCGACCATGTTAAAAAATTGCATTGATTATGCCCAAAGCTGCCAAGAATGCTAAAGACATGCTGGAATTCAATATGTACCAGCTATTGAATTGCATTATGTTATCAAACATTGGCCTTTCAGGGGATGTTCTTTGGATATTATTGGAGAAATTAAGCCTGCATCATCAAAAGGCCACATGTACATCTTGGTAGGTAATGATTATTTTTCAAAATGGGTAGAAGCGGCCGCTTTGGTTAAAGTAGACCAATAGGAAGTCATGGCCTTCATTTGAAACCAAATCATATATAGGTTTGGGACTCCATAGACCATAACAACTGACCAAGGGATTGTGCTCGTAGGGCAAAAGGTGAATGAGTTCACTGTAGAGATGGGGTTCAAACTGTTAACATCGACACCATATTATGCCCAGGCAAATGGGAAAGTCGAAGCAGCGAATAAGACCATTATCAGTTTAATCAAGAAATATGTTGGCCAAAAGCCTAGAAGTTGGCATACAATTTTGGGCCAAGCATTGTGGGCTTGTCGAAACTCACCAAAGGAGTAGACTAACACAACTCCTTTCAATTTGGTTTATGGACAAGAAGTAGTCTTTCCCTTAGAAATCCACTTGCAATCAGTGAGAATACAGAGGCAATCAGATATTCCTACTGGGTATTATTGGGGGATGATGCATGATGCGCTGATAGATGTTGAAGAACATAGGCTAGCAGTTTTAGACACTTTATTTAGGCAAAAAGAACAATATAAAAGGCATACAACAAAAGAGTGAATACAAAAGCGTTCATCATTGGAGACTTGGTCTGGAAAGTGATCTTACCCATGCGTCGAAGAGATAGAATTATAGGATAATGGTCACCAAATTGGGAAGGACCATTTCAAGTGGTTCAAGATTTTTCAAATAATGTTTATGAGATCAAAGAGCTCACGTCAAAAGGTCGAATAGTAAGAGTAAATGGAAAATACTTAAATAAATATAGACCTATGTTGCAAGAAATTGTAATAAGTAAAAAGTAGAAAACCATTCATTACATAATAAGAGGCCACTAAAGGGTCTGCAAAGTACAGTGGGCATTAAAAAGTTGGATAAAAGGGCATATTATCCTTAAGGGTCAAATAGCGTTCTCGGGCGAGGGATAGTCGAGCATTGGTTAATGAAAGAGAGGTATTCATTTCAGCTAGTTCAATGTCCAACGCCTCTACATGCTCCCAGTGGAGAACCCCAGCAGATGCTTCGTCATTTAGCTCCTTTTCAGCCGTCTCAAATCCAACAGCTTGCGAGGTTTCAGCTTCACTTATTTTCTTTTCTAGCTCTTCAATTTGTTGTTTCAAAACAAAAATCTTCCGCTGCCACAAAGAGATGTTATTGGCCCTCTTTGGCTTTGTCAAGAGCTTTCTTCAACTCTTCACTAGCAGTTATGGAGGAATCCATGAAGGCCAATTCGAGGTTACATTCCTTCTCTTTAGGAAGACGTTTCCCCATGATCTCCTTGCGTTTGGCCAAGTCGATCAAGAACGGGTCAAGAAAAGCAGATACCTCAGCCACAAAAGTGACGACCTGAGGAGAAGCTGTATAAACATCAACCTTTTGCAGCTCCTCTTTGACCTGAGAGCCATAAACAAGAAACACATCCAAATGATTGATCTAATCAACATGAAAGAGCTACATTTTCAGGCGACTGAGGACTTTTCCTTGGGTTCTAAGAGAAGAAACACCCCCCAAATACTGTCGAAGTGCTAGAGCCCCCATCAGTCGAGCGATTTCTAGAAACCACCAAGAACTTCAAACATTCCAGAGAGCTACTTTATTTTAAAGCAGAAATGGATTGAGGCGACATGATGGTGTTTGTAGGAACCACATTGGGAGAAGTTGAGACGCCGCCAAAGGGAGCATCTTTTTCAGGAGACTTTTCAGCTGTTTGAAAAGGCTGCTGGTTGATAGCCTCTTCAATGTTGGCAGCATACTCAGGGCCCTCCAGTTCGTTATCTCCAGCATCCCCCTCTAAGTTGTCATTATGGGCATTATCTTCCACCCCTCACTGATGGGAGAGTACTCAGAGGCCTCTAATCGATGGGAGAATTGAGAATGCTATCAATAGATTCATTATCTAATAGAATGACATGCGTTTTCTTTTTCCCCTCTGAAGTCCTTAAAATGAGCTGGGTGGGGTGCTATTTGGATTTGAGGGTTGGTCGCTGAAACAAACAGAGACAAGTAAGGACAATGCTAAAAAGAAGCAAATGAGCTTGAAGAGGAAATGAGTTTGGGAAAAGAAAGATACCTGAGAGTCCCCTTTAGGGCTAGAATTGATGCTCTCTGGGCGAGTCTGCAATACGGTGAGAGAATTGACTTTTTATAGTTTTATCCAAATATGCGGATAGCAAGAGTCACCACCGACTTTTCTTTTATCCAATATTTAGGAAAGGTGAAAAGAACAGGAAAGACTTTTGATAGATTTTGAGTTTAGGGGGTACGTAATGAAAAGGGAAGGTGTTAGCACATTTTTCATCCGTAGTTATCTACGGGCTCTTAATTGCTTAGCTCACTTTGAAAACTTGCTTTGTGTGTGTGATTTGTTTGAAAATACTTTTTAAATTTCCAATATAAGGCTGACTTTGTAATGATTCTTGTATCAGTCCTCAAGAATGCGTACAAAGTGTTTTGAAAATATTTGTTCGAAAGTGACATGTGAAAAATGTTTTGAGAATAGTTTGTGAGTAAGAAATTAAAAGTTATTATCCACTAAAGGTCTTTCTTATTCTTTTTATCCTTTAGAGATAGTACTATCCATACCATTAGTTGGCAGGCATACCTATCCATTGGATGTGAAGGGACATGTGTAGGGTTGTCGTATGGTCATCGAAGGAACCATGTAAGGATACATTAGCAATTGTATCAAAGAGACTATCACCATTTACTCGTAGGGACTAGATCATTTTTTAGGCAACTTCGAAGGGTCATCGAGGGACTATGATCTTTATGATAATTCAATCGAGGGTCTTTTGCTAAAGTATCCCCATTTTCGAGGGATGTGACCAATCATCGTAAGGCAACAAGAGAGGTTACCCTAGAGGTGCCGGTGTGCAAAGTGTTTGTTTTCAGTTATATTATCTGGAATTAGGGTTTTCTACGTTTATTTTTAATCTTGCCATACAAACTCTAATTACTAACCATAGCATAAAAATATAAGTGTGAGAATATAAATGCCCTACGCTATTACATCCTGTGAGCAGTTACATAATATGAAAAAAGTTGCGGAAAATAAATCTATGCTATTACAATTAGAGAGTGCACCCTATACCTTTTGTCTAAGAAAATTAAATAGCAAAAAAAAAAATTAAAAAAATGTTAACAAGACCTAAGATCTAAGTTAATGTTTTGGTATTTTATAGAAAATAATTTAAGTGATAAAAGTAATTAATAAAACCTAAATTCTAATTGATTTTAATATTTAAGAAAACAAGTTGATCAATTAATTAATTTAGTAAATAAGAAATATATCAAGAAAATCAAGTACTAGTTAAAAACTCTAATCCTAATTTATTAGTATTAAGAAAAAATTAGGTTAGTTTAATGATTGATTAAAAATTAATTAGGGTTAGAAAAGAAAATAGAAAAGAAATTATGTTAGAAAATAGAAAAAGTAGGATTTGCGTGGGGTGAGTGTTGAACCCACGCCCCTGGCTCCATAAGCTGTACTGCATGCCACTAGGCCAATGCACTGGTTGTGATAGGAAAATAGGAATTGATCATTATGTAATAAACCTGCATGTTAGTTTGCAAAATAACAAAAATAAATGCAAGACACAGGGATCAAACCCACGTCCTTCTCATTACACGCCTCTGTCTCAACCAAATGAGTTGCTCTTCAATCCTGTTAGCATAATAGAAACCAAACAATATATAATAAAACATGTGAATCGGAGAAGCGCTGTAGCCCTAGCTCTGATCGTCTTCTCCAGCGAGGTCGTTTTCACATATGCAAAAATAACATGCGTTAGAGATTAAGAGGGACCCCATCCCCCTAATTTGGTCCTCCTGAATCCAATGATGATGTTGTTTTTGGCTAATTCGTTATGTACAATGAGATATGATCAAAATAGAGCAAACCCGTGCAATAACGATGATGGAGTATTCTGGCACCATGGGCCTCATGCAAGAGTCAAGACCTGCTCTATTTTGTCTCAGGAACACATTAAAACCGTTAGTTTAAATCAAAGAATCACAAATATTAAAATATGAATTTCATAAAATATGTCAAACTGAGGATGTTTTGAATGCACGTTTTAGGGATATTTGATCATTAAGAATGATTGAAACTTACCCTATGATACCTCAGGGATCATTTTTAATGGTTACTTAGCCTTAAGGATGGCTGTAAACAAGAATTCGAATTCAACCTTTCCTTGCAAATTTTCAATCTCTAAACCCTTGTTTCTTGAGCAGCCACGCGTGTTCCCTTTGGTCTGAACATGTAGTGTATTTATATGAGAAAAGACTAGGTTAAGAAGTCTGCTTGGACATCATGTGAAACATATCTTTGATTTTGTTTGAAAATAAGTTGAATTATTAAAAAAACCATGAAGATTTGATTCACAAATAGGTCTACACGGTTTGTAGCATGACCTTGGGCCTCCAAAAGATTCAGACCACAAGCCCTTTATGCCTTATACATTTATTTAATATTTATTTGATTTAATTTTGAATTTAAATAAATAAAAATAAAGATAAATGAAATAAAAATTAAGATGATGCATGAATGGAATTAGAGGTCCATTATGAGATCAGGAACACGTTTGGACTTTAAAAGATAGGCCCATTAGCCCAAAAATTTAAATTTGCTCAATTTGGATTTCATGCATTTCTTAAATTTTCCCAACTGTTACCAATCATAACTAACTCAATTTTGATCATATGAAGGTGATCTTTGACTTTTTGGAAAGCTTAAGATGTATCCTAAAACTTTCATATCAGTTATTTTTTCATTTGAAGCATTTATCTTGATGTAAAGTGCTTTGACAAAAAGTGTCTTTTTGTTGACTTTTAAAATGACCTGTAATGTTTTGGCCCATATCTTTCAAATGAAGTATTTTTGGCCTTGAGCTTAGAGAGACAAAGATGTAGAGAATTTCATTTACTTTAAAATGAGCTTTTGTTGAGAATTTTCTGATGAAGCATGTGAAAGTAATGCTTGGTCAAAGTTCAGTTAACTTCTCCTTAAGAAAACCCTAATTTAGTATCTTTTGACTTTTGATGAATCTTGAGTTTTCTTGATGAATCATGATTAAACCTTGATCAAATGATGAATGTGAGTTCAAAATATTGATATTGACCAAAAATCTTGAAGTTTGACTGTAAATTGGTCAAAATTGACTTTTTGTTCAATACAGTTGATTTCCAATCACCTGACTATTTGACTGAGCAAACTTGTGCTGCAAGGCTTGAAATTTGGCATGAGGATACCTTAAAACATATGGCAAACCATGAAATCCACTTGAGACATTATAATTCCAATTTCCTTTGAGAAAAGTGAAACCCTAGTTATAGGTCACTGCTTAGGAGGAGAGTTTGTCCGGTCAACCCTTGAGTAGTCTTGAGTGTTGAGAACTTCACGAGCATGAGGAAGTATCTTGAATTAATTTGTATTGAAAAATGGGAGGGAAAATTTGGGGTATAACAGAGTCAAAGGTGGTTTCACGACTCGTACTTTTTCTACCACTGGAGTAGGCACAATGGCAAAAGTAGTTTGTTTTGACATTTCTTCCGATTGAGTCGATTGAGACTTTTTGGATTTGGAGAGGATGACATGTGAAGACGTGTTATCCATTTGATTCTCCTCATAAGATGAGTATTTTATCCTCTTTGGAGAGTATTTTCTCCACTTGCAAATAGAGTCGACATAATCTACATGTTAGACAAGGAATGTAATCAATTGAAAGAACACCAAAATTAATAGATTACCTGAGTGGAAGTTATATGAGCTTCTTCAGTAGAAGCAGAAACAACTGCACTACTAACAGCCCCTAGCACGCTTCTTGTGCTCAACTTCTGAAGAAAACAAAAGCACAAAACAAAGTTTAAAGGTCAAAGCATGAAGAAGTGAGAAAGCTAATAACGTGATCGACAACCATAATAGTAAGTCATACATTTATTGAATTTTTGATTCATATATTCAAAAGCGCTGGCCAGTCGATACTTGAAGGATTTGAGGTTCCCATTCTTCTTCATGAACCTCACAATCCACCAATAAAAGAACTCCTTTGTTGTATAAAAGATGGGTTCGAAGGCGACGAAGTTCAGGTTGGGGCGTTAGCAGCAAAGTTTTGGAAGAGTTAAGCGCACTCCGCTTTGCTGTAACTTTGGGATGAAAGACACATCGCATCTGATTGCTTATAAAAGTTGTGAGGCAAAGGTTGGCACAAACCAAATTTCCTATCCACCGGATTGGGTTGGTAACACAGAAGTGTTACCCCATCGTTAGCACCCACCCTAGATGATGTAAGCCTAGGGGTCATAAAATCTTACCAAATGGCTTTGGATCCAGGGACCTGCGTTGGCTCAGCAGGAGGAAATGGTCGAGTCAACCATCCAGGACCGTATGGTCTTGAAGAAAACTTCTCCATGCTTGGGTGAAAAGAGGTGCACCTGAAGAAAAACTTTAAGTACGTTTCAAGCGCCTCCTCTCGAGTCAGGTCGTTGTTGGACGACGTCATCATAGCAAGACAAGGGCCTTTAATGGAACAACTAGCAAAGAATGCCTCCTGTGCTTTTGAAAGCTTCAATTTTAGTTAATCCCCAAAGGTGGCATTCAACCATAATTACATCAGCCAAAATAGCCCAGTAAGTAGATAGTTGACAGTTGGTGCAAGGGAGGTCATCTGGTCGACCCCCACACTGAGTGATTCGTAGAGCGACCCCAGGATGAGTTTGCTCAAGCATGTGTTTCGACCCATATGGAGGTGATACGCTAACGTAATAAAACCTTTTGCCACCTTTAGAGACCTGCTGTAGAAAATATATTTAGAGAGCCACAAGGCCAAAAAGGCGATGTGCTCTTCATCGGACACCATGTTGACACCCTTAGCGTGGAAATGCTCCATGTACTTAGTGAAACCACCAACGTCCTTATCAAAAGGAATGACATATTCATTAGCTGCAGTAGGGATGGAAGTTTCACCTGTAGGACGAAGGCCAGTGATAGCCGCAACGTCGAACAATGTAGGGGTTAGCATACCAATTGCGAAATGGAAGGTGTTTGTGGAACTCTCCCAGAAGTAGAGCATATAAATCATCATATAGTTGCAGTAACTAGGGCCAACCATAGAAAGTTTAATCAGGTCGAAGATGCCTTGGGACTTTCATACATCACCTTTAACCTTCTCCACCTTATTCAACCATGTAATGTAGTCCTGGTTGACCGCAGGAGCAGAGCGAAAAACTTTTGAGGTCTTGTAGATATGTGAGAAATTTAAAGGACACTTCCGGGAGATATGGGGCCTTGTGCTTCTATGAACAGGGAAGAATTTTTGCAGATTTTTTGGTGTCCTAATCTCATCAGGGGTGGGTCCCATGAGAGAAAATGCAGTGTTGTTGCAGACAAATGGAAGCAACAAATTAGAGCGGAAAGTAGCAATGTTGCATGCTGGGTTTGGTTCCAACACAAAGGTTTGTCCATCAACAGGGAGGAACTTAGGCATAGTTGAAACTAGCTCAATCTCATGAGGAGTGTTAATGTGTTCAACAATTTGGCTTGGAAACGCCATAGAAGGTGATTGGAAGTTTTGAGTAAAAACGATGGTGGTTTTTGTTTGCTGAGTTTGGAAGCTTAGAGTTTAATAATGCAAAGAGAGCGTAAAAATAAAATGAAAGATTGAAAAGGGTATTTATACCACCAAAGAACCCAGACGTTTAAGAAGAAAGTGGGAGAAAATTGTGGCCACACGATCGACATGTGTCAAATAGATGGCAACTGAGGTGAGGAAGTTGGTAAGTTAGAGGCCACAATTATCCTAGGAAGTTGAAGATAGAAAGTAGGAGAGTGGATATATGATCGCTGATGTAACGTTTGCAGAATAAAGTCATGATTATAGTAACGTCACTTTGCACTAAGAGGAAAGGATTAAAATGTATGTTTCCGCCCCTTCAGCCGAAAAGGACATTTTAGGGGGCAATTTGTTGGCTGGGATTTTCATAAAGAGAGAAATACAAACCAAAAGTCAAAAAGGGTCTCTTAATAGCATTAAAGAGCATTAAATTATAAGGAGTCGACTACCAAAACATGTCGACCATGGTTGATTTCATAGGCAGGCAACCAAGGTTTCGTAAGCGAATTCAACCAGAGAAAAGTTCATGGTGAATGGATTGGGCCCAGGGAGGTGAGAAGCCAAAAAGAGTTAAAAGGCCCATAAGCTCCTAAATTGTAAAGGCGAAACGTTATGGAGGGAGAACGTGGGTTCGACTATAATGGAGAACATGGTTTCACAAAGAGAAGTTACAATAGAGAACGTGGGTTCGTGAGGGGAAGTTACGAAGAACACGTGGCATGCAAGGAAACGAAGCCCACTTAGAAAGTAGTTATTTTTATGTATTATAAATAAAGTACTTAGTGCACTTTTGTAAGAAGTCAAACTTTTCACATTCTTGCACACTAGCCACTCAAAGTAACCAAGTGAACGAGTGAAATGAGTCAGGCAAAAACAATGTATGTTTTGAACCAACCTATTTTACAACTTTCTTTAATGTTATGTCATTATCTTTTACAACTTAAAATGCTTTTTCGTTTCCTTTACTTCGTCTTTCCCAGTTGAATGCACCCTTTTTGAAAACACTTTAACTATGCACGTAAACTGAAGCACTGCTCTGAGATTCCCTGGTCGATCTAGCAAGTAAACTTGTTTTCAAGAGACCAACATTGTTTACTAAACCCACAGGTAAACACATAACTTCTGTTTTGAAGGAGGAAAACGCATTTGAAGTTGGAGGATATATGCTGAAAATGGGTGTTAAGGTGATTACGAGTTTGGCTTGATTGGAGGTGATGTTTTAGGCATGATAAGAGTTCAAATGCAGAAAGTATATCATCTTAATCTCCTTTTAAGCAAGGTGAGTTCCATAGTTAGAACTTGGGGTAGAATTTGGGATTATGACATGAATTGGGGTTAAGGGTTAGGTTGAGAATTTGTGAATGCATGTTGATTTTTTTGACAAATAACATGTTCCTAACTTGAAATTGGTATTTGTACACTCTGGGTCTTTGAATTGAAGAGAGATATTAGGATTTTGGATTACCATGGCAGAACTGTCTTTGCGCTGTGTTTTTTGCACCTGATAGTTGAAATTGGAAAATTCATATATCGCGCTTAATGAGAAGATCCCGCTTAGCATGCCTTCCTGGAGCTTGAGAATTAATTTTTTTGCAGAGCGCGTTTAGCGCGAGAGGTATATAGCTCAACGTGCCCTCCTAGACACATTTGTATTGATTTAACCCTTGAGTGCAATTCCGTACCATAACATATACCGAACACCTCTATGTTCTCAGTGACTGTTGAGAAACATATTATGTAAAATGTATAAGCTTGGTGTGGTCATTTATCCGATTATGACATGGATATGTATGGATAGGTTTAAAATCACTTTGTATGGATAATGCTATGATATTGTACTAAGATCACTTGTTTGCTAAATCATAAATATGTATGATTGTTATATGTAAAGTGTTGAGAAGTGAATTATGATAAAATGAAATTATGTGATCATTACTTGTTTATATTGTTCCGGTTGAATGTTTGGATGGATTATTGTGATTGTGTGGATTGATGTGTGCCTTTGTGTCTTGATACATATTGTAACTTTGATGTATGCTTAAATTGGAGTAGGCCCGAATACTAGAACATAAATCACTCATGACGTAGACCTTGTATGTCATTATACCTTTGTGATGTGCTCGTGTGGGTCCATGTGTGGTGTTTCCACTAGTAGAACACCACATCTGCATGCTCAGTATGTCATAACACCTTAGCTACCATTGTGATGCGCTTGTGTGGGTCCATGTGCAGCGTTCCACCAGCAGTTAAGAACATCGCGTGCTTGGTATGGTGGGGTTGTGATGCCACATAGGCAATATTATAGCGCGGCTAAACTCACCTCTAATGTTGCCATGTAGGCAAGACCATTAGGCTTTCACCCGGTGGGCTTATATTATCGAAATGGAATTTTTGCACCGATAGTTAATCATATGTGTTTGGATGACGGATGAGTTATGATGCCTTATCGACAATGTCACTCTAGAACTTATCACGAATGAAATTCCACTTAGGAATGATCTGGATCGTCGTGCTATGATCGGGGCAAGTATTTCGATGTGATGCACGGGTGGAACTCACCGAGGGTGTGATAGTGTAACCTGAGTAGGGGCAAGTAAACTTACTCCTGGATTCCTCGTACATGAGTATGGGTCTGCATACTTGATTGTGTTTGACTATGTTTTGTTTGCCTCATTGGATAGTTATGGGACTTCCAATGGTGGTATATCATTGTTGTGTTCTTGCACCCAACCGTGAGAGAAAACCCCAGATTCGCGACGAATCCATTTTTGATGCATGCACCTTGTAGAACCAAGTGAACCCATAATATATGGGAACTCACTGAGATTTAGTAATCTCACCCCAATCCTCTTATTATTTTTCAGGAACAAATTATAAGTCGTAGAATTGCTAGATGGATAATTTTGAAGACCGCGGGTGAGCAGATGGCAGAAAGACCTTTGTAGATGTTATCTTTCTACTGTTCAAAGTTGAAGACAAGCTTATTGTATACGTCTGGTTTTAGAATTGTATTGTATAAAACTTTAATTTCTTGTCTTTTTCAGTTATTTATATGTTTCTTTGCACCAAAATTAACATCACTACATATTATTCTAGACATATATGTAAGAGGTGTTAATATGTACTGATGTTATAGTTGGTATCAAAGATAGTTGATTCTTGTCCCTGCCATTAAAAATCACTAGCAATTCTCTTCTCCCTCATATGTGTATGTTGCTAGCTTGATTTCTACTATCATAGTATTCAGTCATTAGGCCTGATCACCTCACTGATTGCATATGTAATGGATAATGCCACGATGGAGCCATCACGAGGATGTATAATATCCTTAGCGACTCGAGCTGAAGTGGTGGAAATCATATGAGTTAGAGTAAATGTTGGGATGGTCAGTTATAAGTGGAGCATTGACTTGGAGTAGTTGATAATCTGATTGTCGTGATAAGGTTTAAGACAATCAAAGTTTCCAAGGTTTTGATTAGACGAAGTCAAACTTTCTAGGTCTCTGTTATAGTTGAAGAGATTCATGAAGCGCCTAAGAAGGGAGTGTAGTAAGGGAGTTATGTAATGGATCTAAGTTTAAAGCCATTGGAATTTGCTGCTCAATCTTGGTGCCAGTGGCAGATGTGACTTGAGAACCTGTTGGATGAAGACTTTTGGGAGTTTTAACAAAGAAGTCAATCCTTCTGGTTACCCTGGTATGGGTAGTGCTTGGATGGACAAGGTGCTGGACTCTAATTCGTTTTAGTATGTCGTAATATGTGTGTGGATCACCCAGTAAAGGATTAATAGAAGGAGTGGAAGTAGGGATCCCTAATCGGATAGATATTGGATACCCGATTAAAGAAAGGACTATTGTATCTCTGTTCTCTCCAATCTATGATTGAGTCCTAGAACTATGCTAGGCAGCAGCCGAAGCGAGAGGAAGTAAGAAGTAGAGTGGCCTAAGTTTCATGCTAGTTATGATTCGTGTAACCCTGAGTGATGCCATAGAACTACGCTTGGTGTTGGGTAATTAGATGAATGAAGACTAGTGTCTGTCCAGAGCATCCATAGGATGATCGAAGTTATATCGACTGTTTGGAACCCTGGTATTCCTATATGTAGAATTATCCTTAGAATTTCCTATGCATCCACTGTACGTGTGAGTACGCGCATGGCATATTAATTAGAACTAAATTCTTACCCAGTCTCATCTAGCTTGTTGATTCCGAGTTAGTAAATTCTGAACGCGTGACACTCTTAGGTTTTAGCATCCTAAGAAGTGTGGCTGGAAGGTTTTGAGGAGAGATAACCTCAGTGGAGAGTTGTTCGGACATTTGACAGCTGTGACTATATGATACTGGCGGAGATTGTTATATGCTACAAGGTAGGTTACTTAAGATCATTATCTCAGAGTTGGACCACCATATTGGTACTACCAGACAGGTATAACACCACAGTATCACTATCGTGCATGAATCTGACGGATGTGGGACAATGTTGATCCGGAACCTAGGGTAAGTTTCTGATTTGGTATTCATGAGATGCAGACTCGAATTCTCATGAAGTAGGTGTAACAAGGATTCATGTCATGCTAGATAGTAGAGAACTATCAGGCGATAATGGGATGGATCAAGTTCCAATACTAAGATTATGAGGACCCTTGGTGGTTGCGGCCATGTAGGTGATATCAGATAATACTTTATAGATGTTTTTGGTTTCATGGAGTGGTAAGTAAGGAGTGTGCATGAATTCCAGAGTTGGAACTGATGTGAGGTTGTCATATCTTGGTTGGCGTGTGTTATGACTATTCTTGAACAATAGTGATCAGTGTTAGAATAGACGAAGTATATCTTGGGTTAGCCCGATATGAGATGTGTCTATGGGAGTATCAATATAATATCAGGGGTGAAGTAATGTCAGTCTCAGTGAACAGAAACACATTGGATTTATAGTGTCAAGAAATTCCAAAAGGGGATATTCGAAGCACGAATTATAGTTCCTTGAATATGCAATCAAGGTAGTCAATTTAGTAACAGTTTCAGAAACAACGAGGCGTGGTAATGAGACGGTCCTAGCAGCTTCAACTGTGAAATCGAGTTTGCATTCGAGTGAGAGGAATCCTGAGGTTATGCGGGTATGGGATTACATGGTTGAAGGAAAGCATATAAGGAATGATAAATAGTACCCATAACGACAAGATATATCTTCTCTTCAGTAGAATGTTCTATAGGAACTCCACAATTAAGTGTGATTGACTTGGAGTAGTATTATAATGGGTGACATTCTGGGGAATTTCCAGGATGCGTGTAAGTGAGAACAGAACACGCTGAAAGGACTTGTACTAGTTTTTAGGGTTAGTCAGTGGTCCGAAGGCAATCTGGGGCGATATGAGCATCATTAGACGACTACATGGACGGAGTGTATCAGTTAAAGGACTATTGCATTTCTTAATCTATATGGATTATCAAAGGTGTTGTCACACTAAGAGTACTAAGTCGTATGGTTAGGAAGGATCTATGGAAAGTTATAAGCATTATCGTAGTTGTTGTACGACGTGGAAGTTGGTAGGGTAAAATAAACTTGTATTTAGTAAGCACTTAACTTCAGACATTCTTGAACCGAAGTATGTGACCAAGTTGTATTTGTAAACCTAACAAAGACTGATGGAATCATTAGTGACCTTATTCTGGAACTACTCAACCTCAAGGAGTGATCTTTGTTGCGTGTGTTTAAGACTCTAGCAGGTATGGTGATTGGACGAATTTCGACAAAGGAATGTTATTGTTTAATGGATCGAACCAAGTGTAGTGGAGTAATGGAACTGAGTGGATTATGGAGAAAGTGTGATTTAGTAGGTTTCAAGAATTGTGTGGTAGGTTGAGATCAGAGTAGCGCAATGAATGGAAGAAGAACCTGATAAGCTTGTAGCAAGTGTAGAGTGGAGGAACCTTCCAAAGAGAAACTCTGAGCAATGTGTTGTTCATCCCAGTCTCTCAAGGATCCACCATAATCTAGAGAGGTATTACCAATGGACCAACATGGAGGAGACTCTATGATTCATATATGGTAAGACATTCATGAGTCAACAATTGAGCTTGTGATTATTGAGAATTAAGCAAGTAAAGATTTTGCTTGAAGTAAACTCTTTGTAATGATGTCTTGTGCACTTATGAGCGTGTATAAAGACTTGGACAATGGATGTAGATTGACTATTAGAATTCACCCTTCATTAGTAGAACCTTGTGTGAAGTTGTTAAGTATTAAGACGGTAGTGGTGGAATAACCGTGAGGGTTACTATTCACTAATAGAACGTCGTATGCGGTTGTCAGGCGTAAGGACTCTAAGTTACAAAATTGTAGACCCTTGTGATTCTCGATATTAGTGTTACAACCAAGAATTGAAGGAAGAACTAAAGTAAGAAGTTTTGTTGTACGAAAAAGATAGACTCGGAACAAGTCAATTGGAGCATTTGGAAAGTATAGGCCAGGACCACAAAATTCAACAAATGTCACAATGACATTCTTTGGACGCGTGTGGAAGTAAATCAGAAATGTGGTCATTGGAAAGAGATACTGCAAAAAGGAAGTATAGATTTGAGGTAATGCAAGTAAGCCAAAGGAGAAGAAGTGAAATCAGTGACATGTGTTGAGGAAATCTGACTAGAATGGATTTTCAGGAATCCTAAAGCTATGAAGGCTGAATGTGAATAAGTAAAGGCCGAGAACCTTGAACGGATTATTTCTCAGGTATGCCAGGACAAGGTGTCAGGAGAGACGTGTTGTGTGATGAGTAAAATTTACAATCAAGATTGTTAGTATGCAAGTGTATCAAAGAGTTGAGTTGTTTTAGATGGAACAACATACAGACGAATTCACAAGTTTTAACTGAAGGAGAATTTAAGGACCATTCGTTCCCTCGTTGAAAGAAAATGTGAAGAACCAGTTGTCAAGGCGATCAGAAGGAATTCGAGGGCGAATTCCATTTAAGGGGGGGGGGGAGAATTTAACATCCATATACTTATGTTACTATAGTATGAGAAGTAGTAGAGTTATAAAGAAATTGGTCACAATTGAACTAAATGGAAAATTAGTAATATTAGTATGGTTGAAGGGCGAATTGGTCAATAAACATCTTTTGCATGTGACTTAAGGGCATGTTTGGTAGGTTGGTAATACAAAACAGATTTTATGGAAGGAAGAGTAAAGAGAAGAGAGGAGAAGCATAAGTTCACCATCATCAACTTCATTTTCATAGCCATGGAGCAGTCCTCACTAAAAAAGTAATATCTCTTAACTTACAACTAAGATTTGATATGATTATGGAATTTTTGGAAAGCTTACGAAATTCCCTTCATTTTGGTATAAGATTTCATAATCATAGCTTATGTTTTAAAGGAGAAAAACGCATTTGAAGTTGGAGGATGCATGCTGAAAATGGGTATTAAGGTGATTACAGGTTTGACTTGATTGAAGGTGAAGTTTTGGGCATGGCAAGAGTTCAAATGCAGCAAGTATATCATCCTAATCTCCTTTTGAGCAAGGTGAGTTCTATAGTTAGAACTTGGGGTAGAATTTAGGATTATGACATGAACTGGGGTTAACGGTTAGGTTGAGAATTTGTTAATGCATGTTGATTTTTGTGACAAATAACATGTTCCTAACCTGAAATTGGTATTTATGCGCTCTGGGTCTTTGAATTGAAGTGAGAAATTTGGATTTTGGAACACCATGGCAGAACTGTCTCTGCACTATGATTTTCTACATTTTGTAGATCGCGCTTAGCGCGTGGAGTCGCACTTAGTGCGCCCTCTTGATAGTTGAAATTGTAAAATCCGTAGACCGTACTCAGTGCGAAGATCCCGCTTACCGTTCCCTCATGGGGCTTGAGAATTAATTGTTTTACAGAGCACGTTTAGTGCGAAAGGCACCACCCAACGCGCCCTCCTAGATAAAATTGTATTAATTTAACCTTTGAGTGCAATTCTGTACCATAACGCGTACCAAACACCTCCATGGTCTCAGTGACTATTGAGAAACGTATTATGTAAAGTGTAAAATCTTGGTGTGGTCATTTATCCGATTATGACATGGATATATATGGATAGGTTTAAAATCACTTTGTATGGATAATGCTATGATATTGTACTATGATCACTTGTTTGCTAAATCATAAATATGTATGATTGTTATATGTAAAGTGTTGAGAAGTGCATTATGATAAAATGCAATTATGTGATTGTTACTTGTTTCTATTATTTCGGTTGAACGTTCAGATGGATTGTTGTGATTGTGTGGATTGATGTGTGCCTTTGTAGCTTGATACACATTGTGATTTTGATGTATGCCTGAATCGGAGTAGGCCCGAATACTAGGACATAAATCACTCATGACGTGGACCTTGTGTGTCATTATACTATTGCGATGTGCTCATGTGGGTCCATGTGTGGTGTTTCCACCAGCAGAACACCACATCTGCATGCTCGGTATGTCATAACACCTTAGCTACCATTGTAATACGCTTGTGTGGGTCCATGTGTGGCGTTTCACCAACAATTAAGAACATTGTGTGCTTCGCATGGTGGGGTTGTGATGCCACATAGGCAATATCATAACGCGACTAAAATCACCTCTAATGGTACCATGTAGGCAAGACCATTAGGCTTTCGCCCGATGGGCTCGTGTTATCGAAATGGTGTTTTTGCACCGACATTTAATCATATGCGTTTGGATGACAAATGAGTTATGACGCCTTATCGGAAATGTCACTTATTGTACCCTAAAATTTTCCCTCCCATTTTTTTCATTCAAGATATTCCTAGGGTTCTCAAATGCTCAAGGTGGCTCAAGAATTGATCAGACAAATTCTCCTCCTAGGCAATGGGTCCATAACTAGGGTTTTGTATTTCTCAAGGAAGATTGGGTTCTCAAGGGATCAAGTGGTTTTCATGGTTCTCCATAGGTCTCCAAGAATTCTCATGTCAAGTTTCAAGCCTTGCACTATAATTTTGCTCAGCCAATAACTCAGATGACTGAAAATCAACTGTATTGGGCAAAAAGTCAACTATGGTCAACATACAGTCAAACCTCAAGATTTTTGGTCAATATTAACATTTTGAAATCACATTTATCATTTGATCAATGGTTGACCATGATTCCCAAGAAAAGCCCTCAAATCATCAAAAGTCAAAATTACCAAATTAGGGTTTCCTTAGGAGAAGTCAACTAAGCTTTGACCAAGCATAACTTTCACATGCTTTATCATCTTTTCAACAACCAAAGCTCATTATGAAGGAAATTCAATTCTTTACAACTTTGTATCTCTAAGCTCAAGTCTAAAAAATGCATCATTTGAGAGATATAAGCCAATACATTATAGGTCATTTCAAAAGTCAACAAAAAGACACTTTTTGTCAAGGCAACTTACATCAAGATAAAGTCTTAAAAAGAAAAAATGATAAACATATAGGTTGTATAGGACATTTTGAGCTTTCCAAAAAGTCAAAGATCACTTTACAAAGATGAAAATTGAGTGAGATATGACTTGCACAAGTTCGCCAATTTTGAGAAAATGCATGAAGAGCAAATTGAGCAAACTTGAACTTTTGGGCTTTTGGGCTTAAGTTTTCAGGTTCGAACATGTTCATAACACATTAAAGGTCCCCTAAGTTCATTCACATATTTTTTATGATACTTATTTCTTTTATTTGGATTTTATTCATTTAAAAGTAAATAAAATAAAATAAAATATGAAACCATTGAATTTAGGCGCATAAACCTTTATTATGCTCATATTAGAGGCCCAAGGATGTGTCTTGAAGACCAAGAAAACTTGCAAGGTTGATTTGCACAATATTGAGCAAATATAGAAGCTTTTCATACAAATTTTCAATCAAATCTTTTCACCATGAATGGCAAAGATATGATCCTATTTTCTTGACCTAAATAATTATCCTATAAATACACATTGCATTCAGACAAAAAATACACGTGCAAGCTGCCTCCAATACTCCTAAGCAAATTCTCAATTTTTTCAAAGATTAGGGCAAAGACAAACCCTACTCTCCAGCCTCTCTCAAGCAATTTTGAGCTTCACATCATCTTTCTGAAGCTTCCAGGAGTTAATACCGACCCTTATCCATCGCAAACCAATCTCAGAACCTTTCCATGCGTGAACTCCATTTGGTAAGTTGGTGAGTTTTGATTTTTAAGGTTTAGCACTATTTCAATCGTTGTTAACATGCTAGCATGACTCATATGCATTATTAGAATTGATCTAACGTCTTACATGTAAGTTTTGGTGCAGAAACAGAATCGTGCCATTGTTAGGGCACGAAGCTTTTGAAGCTTCAGATCTCACGATGCAGGCATTTTTAGACCAAGCTAACCATACCACTGAAATCACAGGATATTAATTAGTCAATTAGGGTTGTTTTCTTTTTCATATTTATGGATTTCATAGGTTTTTGGTTTTTGTCCAATCGGAGAAGACAACCAGAAACCACCATCTAGGGTGGTTTGACCGGTGGTTAAAGTGCGTGGCAGTTTCCCTTCATACTATTGGTCTATACAAAATACAGGGGTCCCACTTATGCGCGCGTGTTTGTTTGTTTGATTTCTGGAATTTGTTGTACATTATATATTTATGAATTGACATAGGTTAATGGATGTATAGCTACCCCAGTGGTAGAAACGCGCGCGCTAAGTCACTCCTCTCTCAGGTCACGGGTTCGATCCCTAGTTTTACCAATTTTTTCATGTTCTCATTATTTTTACAGGTTTAGTATAATATGTACTAAACCAGTTACCTTGACACCAACCAACGCTTGGCTTGGTGGTATGTTTGCTGCGTGAAACTGCTTGAAGGCGTGGGTTTAACACCCACCCCTACTCTTTTTCCAATTCTATGTTTCTCACTTTTTTCTTCTTTTTTCTTATTCTTTTACAAAACCTTTTTTTAACCATTGTTTTTTTTAAAACCCTAATTTAATTGAATATAGGTTTTAATTTAATTTTAGGTTTTAATTAATTCTAGGTTTTAATGAATTCTAGATTTTCATTTAATTTTAGGTTTTAGCTTAATTTTAGGTTTTTAATCAATAAACCCTAATTTAAAATTTTTAGGTTTTCTCAATTGAATAAAAATCAACCTGGTTTTTAGGATTTTCTTAATTAACCAATTATTTTTAACCAATTAATTCTTTTCTAAATTAAAATCAATTAGGTTTTTTCATATTAATCATCAAACGATCACAAAATGATTTTCAATTTTATTTTTGTTTTACAATCTTCGCGCATTTACTTTTGCATTAGTTTTTCCGATTATGTAACTGCTATAGTATGTAATAGTTTAATTAGGGTTTTTATTTGTTTTCTTTTTCCCCCATTTTATGGTTTTGTACTCCCTTCCCAGAAGCTTTGTAATAGCGTAGGACCTTTATTTTCTGTAATTTACTGCTTTCCTTATTACTTATAGTAATTAGGGCATGTATGGCAAGATTTAAAACCAATCGTTAGATAACCCTAATCAAGATTAAATCATTGAATTGAATCACTTTTCACATACTCACCTCCAGGGTAACCTCACTCGTTGTCTCGGAAAATAGTCATATCCCTCAAACGTGGGAATGCTTTAGCAAATACCCTCAGTTAAAAAGATCGTAGTCCCTCAATGACCATTTGATGTTGCATTCGGTAAATGATCTCATTCCCTTACGATAAAATTGCTAAAGCGCCCCTACGAGTTGCCTTTATAACTGTACAATGAGCTGTGCCTGTCCCTTCACATCCAACGATAGAGCTTCCTACTAACTAATGGTAGGGTAACACTATCTAAAGAAGGATGAAAATAACACGGAAGATCTTTGAGTAGGCAGATAGCTCGTAATCGCTTGCTCACAAAAACATCTCTTTTACACAAAACACTTTTTTCTGAAATATTTAAAAAAAACACTTTGTATGAGTTCTTAATTTATACAAGAACCATTGCAAAGTTTGCCGCACTTAGGCATTTTTTCAAAATATTTTCAAACACACGAACACAAAGCATTTTCAAACAAAGTGAGCTAGAGATTAAGATCCCGTAGATAACTATGGATGAAAAGGGTACTAACACCTTCCCTTTTCATAATCTACCCTCTGAACTCAAAATATCTCAAAGGTATTTCTTGTCCTTTTCACCCTTTCCTTATTGGATAAAAGAAAAGTCGGTGGTGACTCTTGGTATCCACAAGCGATAAAATGCAAAAACAAGTCAGTTCTCCCACTGTATTACAGAACTGGCAACTCTGCTGGGGAGAACTAAAAGTGGGGTTACCTTATAGTTAGATCACTTTTACATGATTTCCTTGTTTAATTTGTCTGCTTTATTTTTAAAGGGTGTTTGGGTTTTATTTCTTGCATAGGTCCTATACCCGAATCTGGGGGACATTTTAGGTAAGTAGCAATAGATCATGGAAACTATATAGCGTATACCGATATGGTTGAAGTGATGGCTACGTTAGTGCGACACATTGGTTTGTATTGGCATCCCTCGAGCCAGTCGGGGAGAATACTAGGCTGCCGCGTGGTGTCATAAGCACTAACTGACCTTAGAACCTTAATTGAATCAACTTAGCCATTAGAAGGTAGTCGGATTTGGTGCAGTTCGAAGTTGGTTGATACTCGATACTACAATCATTGAGATTCGACTCTCGAGTTTTGTTTGGTGGCAAGTCATTTGTCGTGTTAGATGAAACTTGTGGGAAATGTCAATAATATTGAGATCCCTAGAACCCGATTACTTCTTTAGGACAAGTTGAGCCAACTAAACTTCAAGAGGGTACTTACCTACAAACCCCATGAAAGCCTTAAACCTAAGGCCTTTGCATGCTTTATTTGTGTTTTATTATCTATTTGAAAATGATATCATGACATCATAACATCATAATATCATAACATCATAACATCATGACTAACCATTTCAAGGATCTAGGGGATTTATATTTGTTATGTATTGCAGGGTCATGGCTTCCAGTCGTAGAATACCATCTGGATCAACTTCGTAAGGATACCTTCTAAGCTTGAGGAATTAGTCTCAAAGGTTCCCGACAATTCCCAATTAACCAAAAGGAATGGTCATCTACTTAGTTTGGTTACTACTGACTTTCAGAAAGACATGATGAGCGTTCTGTTCCAGTTCTTTGATCCGAAGAATCACTGTTTTACCTTCCCAAATTATCAGTTGGTACCCACAATGGAAGAATTCTCTAAGTTGCTCGAAGTGCCTATTCCTAATCATATACCCTTCACCAATCTAGAGCAAGCTCCGAAACTTGAAGATGTTGCAGTAGCCTTACATCTGAAACGACCAAACATTATATCTAAAAATTGGGAAACAAGGAATGGAGTCAAGGGTTTCTCTTCTAAATTTCTGATAGAGAAGGCTCAGGGATTTCTAGATGCCATGAACCTTCATGCTTTTGAGGATATGTTGGCTTTTCTTATCTATGGGTTGGTACTATTCCCTAATCCGGACCAATTCATAGATATGAATTCCATCAAAATATTTCTCACTCATATCCAGTACCTACTTTGCTCGGAGATGTCCTGCATTCCCTCTATTGTACCCCAAAATTTTCCCTCTCACTCATCAAGAATTTGCTCACAAGATCTCCTTAGCTCAAGACTGCACTATGGTTTGATCAGCTCAAGACACCTCCTTAAGCACTGATGACCAAAATTAGGGTTTGAGATTGCACAAGGATTTTTGAACTCCCAATGCCCCATATGGTTTTCATGGATCATTATGGACCCCCAAGATTACTCATGTCAAGTTTCAAGCTTTGAATCACACTTTTACTCAATCAATTGAGCAGTTGACCTAAAAATCAGCTGTATTGGGGAAAAAGTCAACTATGGCCAATTTACAGTCAAACTTCATAATTTTTTATCCACATCAACAATTTAAACTCATATGTATCATTTGATCAAGTTTGGACCATAATTCCTCAAGAAATTTGATCAAATCTCCAAAAGGGCAAAATGGTTAAAATTAGGGTTTTGACTAGGAAAAGGCAATTTCTGATTTTTGACCTAGCAAATGATAAATTTGTTTAAGGCATGATCTCAAGAGTCCAATTGCATAATTTTTACCTAATGACATGGTTCAAAACATTGCAAGTCCATTGGATTGACAGATGAATTTTGCAGTCAACTGATTAAAAGTCAACTGTATACTAAAAAGTCAAACTTTGACTTTTTGGTCAAATTCACATGCCAAAGATCACAATTCATCAAAACATGTCAAAATATGAAACTTATTCATCAAAGAAATCAAAAGTCAAGATTTCATTTTGAAAAGTCAAAATTTCTAAACTTAGAAATTTTTCTAAGTGTTGGAAATTTCATGTTTTTTCACAACTTTGAACAAATTTTTCACCATGATGCAAGATGATTCAAGATAAACTTCCAACATGAAATTTGTAGATCTCCATGAAATATACAACTTTTATTTACACAACTCATTCCAAAAGTGCTTGTATCTCAAGTTATAATTTTAAGAACATGTGGTCATGAAACAAAACACTTAGTGAAATTCTGCCCTAATTTGGTCATGATTTTGACCCAACTTCATGGCACTTTTTCATGTAGTTCCAAGGGGAATCTTCAAAAGCAATTCAAATACAGGTTGTAGGGAACATTACAATCTTTCTAAAATGTCAAAGAACTCCTTGAGTAGGGATAATCGAAGAGATAAAGTTTGGGTTTTATCACTTGAATTATAAGTCATTTTGTGATGAACCAAATTCAAAATTCAAACTATGCTGCATAAACTCTACTTTACAGGCCTCAAACTTGTTAGGCACTCCATAATTAATGGCTTGTACAACTGTTAGAGGTCTCATTTCAAGCATTCAATGCATGCACATGCTTTATATCCATTTTTGGATGAAAGTGTACATTGCCATTTTGATAAAGTGCTTTTTTGCATAAAACTTGTTCTTGAGCCTTTCACTTGTTGTCTTCTGATCACACAAGTCCTATAACTCATGAGAAATGGTTTAAACACTTACAATCACCCAGCCCATGCTTGTACCTCACATTGAAACTTGGTTTCCCTCTTTTCTTCAAAATCAAGTAACCTAGCCAAAAGCTTGTAACTTGTGCTTCTGACTTGCCAATGCACTCCAATCCTTTTGCTTATACATAGACAAACTATTTGCCACAAATACACAAATGCTTAAGCCCTGAAAAGACCTAGAACTTAGAATCACATCTTAGACTTCCATTTTCACATAAACTGACCAAAAACTTGAAACTCATAACTCCCTCGTGCATTTTCAAGCCTTTTGGTTCCTAAATGTTGTACCCCAAAATTTGCCCTCTCATCTCTCAAAGGATCAACCTGGAACCCCAAGTTTGCTTCCATCCAATCACAAATTTTGAATTACAAATTTTCCAAGAAAATCATTCACAAGGGCAAAATGGTCATCTAGACACCAAAGGAGTCAAGCTATGACTTTTGAATCAAAATCAAGTTCCAAGAATCATATTTCATTAAGGCATGAAATTGGTTCATCAAAAATCAGAAGTCATAAGTTATTTTGAAAAAAATAAAAATTTCTAAATATTTAGAAAATTTTCTAAGTGTCTAGAGAATATGATACTTTAGAACTTCTGAGCCAGCCTCTTTGCAAGTGCAGTCAGAAGTTGCAAACACGGTTCAGAACATGAAGCTTCAATCAGAACATGTAGAAGCGATGCTCTTTGGTCAGAACATGACGCTTCAATTAAAACATGTAGAAGCGATGCTCTTTGGTCAGAACATGATGCTTCAGTCAGAACATGATTCTTCAGCATATGAAGGCTATGTTCAACGCTCAGGTCAGAACTTGTCCCTTCAGCATTTGGAGGTTACGTTTCTGACCAGAACATCACCAAATCCCAAGACCTCGTTTAAACAACCTGCTGCACTGCTACAGTACAATACTCTAACCAGCAGTTAATCCAGTCCACGCCTGCATTTTCCCAAATCTTGTATTTGCACCAAGTAGAAAAAGCTGTGATAAAAAAGAAATGGAACAGTGTGCCAAAAGTTCAAATCCCATATGTTTCCCCCCCAAAACCACAACAAATTCATCTATAAATAAGTGGCTCCATCACACTTGCAAGGGGCTGGCTTTTGGAGAGAGAATCGTTAAAAAGAGAGAAAAGAAATTTGTGGAACCCCTTTATAAAAATCCAGAAATCCCAAACAGAAAACAAAAACCCTTGTTCTTCCCTTGAAGTAAAAGAACTTGGCATTTTCTCTCTCGTTGCTCTTGCTGACTCCAGAACATCTGAAGGCAGCATCTCAAGTCCCAAACACACGTTCCAGGTTCAAGGTAAGTCTCCCTGACTCTGCATCTTCTCATTCAAAACATCATTAAACATGTAAATATCATAATATTGATGTTGTCCATATCACTGCGTAAGTAGAAAAATTGAGGATCAGAACTTCCTGATTAAGGCTAGACTCAGGACCAGGATCAAAACTTCCATAAATTGTTGTGCTTTTATACTTCTGACTTGCTGTTTGCTGAAAACTGATTAAGTTGTCGTTGTGCTGATTGATATAAGGAAAGAGCTTAAATGTAACATAGAACTTTTGTTTTTCACTCACCACTCTAACACATAGAACTTCCATGATTCACTCATTGTTCTAACACATCACAAAACTTATGAGTTCTCCCTACATGTCAAACATACTGAACTGTTGATGTTTCCACTCGCTGTTATTACATACTCAGAGTTTCCGATTTTTACATGCTGAAAATACACTGAACTTCTGGGGTTTATTCACTGTTTTAGTGTAATATATAACTTATGACTTGTGGTCCATTGTCCGAATACTACCCAGAACTTTTGTGTTTCCTCTATAATGTTCCTTTCAGGACCCCAGAGTTTACCAACTCAGAACTTCTGACACCCACTGACGTCTCCTACTGAGTCACAACGCTCTTGGCTTCAGAACTTCTGATTCCGTTTGTTTTGCTTGTGGCAGCACGCTGGTCTTGCATATCATTTATTTTCCTTTTTATCACCTTCAAGATTAAAACTTTTTACATCAATATAAAAAGGCACAAAAATATTTTTATTTTAATTTATTTCTTTTTTTCATTAAGATAAAAAATCATTTTCTAAATAAGTCCTTTTTCTTTCTTATATATTGTACATTTCAATATGGTTGTAATAAATAATTAGGATTTATTTTCTTGCAAACCCCCATTCGTAAATTTGTACACCCCATCCCCTAATGATTGTAATAGCGTAGAATCCTTACTTTCCGCACTTTTATTGCTTTCATACATTGTTAGTAATTAAGGTGTGTATGGTAAGACATGAAATTAACAAATAGATCATCCTAATCAAGACTAAAATGCATGCAATCAAACACACTTTGCACACATGCACCTTAGGGAAATCTCACTTTGTTGCCTATCGGAAAAATAGTCATGTCCCTCGAACATGGGCGTTTTAGAAAAGACCCTTGATAAAAGATCGAAGTTCCTAGATGACCCTCGATGTTGTCTTCGGTAAACGATCTAGTCCATAAACAACATTGCTAAAACTTCCCATAGGTTGCCTTCTATGACTATAAAAACGTCCCAACGCCCGTCCCTTCACATCCAACGATGGGGCTTCTTACCAAAACAATGGTAAGATAGCAACGTCTAAAGGAGGAGGAAAAGAAAAATTAAGACCTTTTGAGTAGGTAGATTCGCTCCTAGTTTCTCGCTTACTCACAACAAAAACATTTATACACCAACACTCTCATTTTGAAACATTTTTGAAGACAACACTTTGTACGCGTTCTTATAGAAACGAGAGCCATTACAAAAAAAAACCCTTTTCAAAATCACTTAAAAAAACATTTCACAAACATCTTTTCGAACCATTTTCAAAACAACACTTTGTATGCGTTCTTATAGAGACGAGAACCATTACAAAGACGTTTTAAAAATACTTTCAAAACCCACACCACAAGCACATTCAAACAAAAGCAAGTGATCTAGCAAGAAACTAAGAGCCCATGGAAAACCATGGATGAAAAGGGTGCTAATACCTTCCCTTTTCATAATCTACCCCCCGAACTCAAGAAAACATCTCTAAAGGTCTTTCCTGTGCTTTTTCACCTTTCCTTATTGGATAAAAGAAAAGTCGGTGGCAACTCTTTCTAAACCACAACATTTTCAAACACAAATGCAAAACCATCAAGTCAGTTCTCCCACCGTATTACCGAACTGGCGACTCTACTGGGGACATTAAAAAAAGTGGGGTTACCTTAGGGTTAGATCACATTTACTTGCTTTCTTTGTTTGATTTGTATGCTTTACATTATTGGTTCCTTGTTTGTGTTTGTTTTGATCCTCTACCCGGATCTGGGGCACCTTTTTAGGTAAGTAGCAATAGATTGTGGAAACTGTACAGAGTAGACCGATACGGTTGAAATAATGGCTACGTTAGTGTGGCGCATTTTTGGGTACCGGTATCCCTCGTGGTGAATCGAGGAGAATATGGGGCCGCTGAGTGGCATTGTGAAGCACTAATTGACTTTAGAACCCTAATTGAACAAACTTGGCCATTAGGACGTAATGAGATAACCGGTTTCAGTGTAGAGCTGAAAATTGGTTGATACTCGATACTACACTCATTGAGGCTGGACTTTTGGGATATCTCGGCCGCAAGAAAAGATTGATTATGCTGAGTCAATGCCTAATAGAAAGGTCGGTGATATTGAGATCCTTTAGAACCCGATCACTAGTACTAGGACAAATTGAGCCAACTAAACTTCAAGAGGGTACTTACCTATAAAACCCCATGCAAGCCTAAAACATAGGGACTTGTCTGTTTTGTGTGTATATATCTACTTGTACATAACATCATAAACACCATAAGCATCATATGCATGCTCACTAACCATTTCAATGATTTAGAAATTCATCTTTGTTTTTGTTTTGTAGGTCATGAATTCCATCCGAAGGAACACCATCCGAATCAACTTTATAAGAGCACACCCTCAGCTTCAAGAGTTAGCCTCAAGAGTGCCCGGGGATTCTCCTTTTACCAAGAAATATGGTCGACTCCTCAGTTTGGCTACATCCAGTTTCCAAGAAGAGATGATGTGTGTGCTGTTCCAATTCTTTGATCCCGTACATCATTGTTTCACTTTCCCGGACTATCAGTTGGTACCTACACTGGAGGAGTTTTCTCTACTCTTAGGGGTGCCAGTGCTTGATTAGATACCATTCACCGGTCTAGAAGGGATTCCAAAACCTGAAGTCCTTATCGAAGCTTTGCATATGAAGAGAGCCGACGTCATAGCCAATTGGGAGACAAGAAGCGGGGTTAAAGGTTTCCTAGCCAAATTTCTATTGGAGAAGGCTCGTTCATTCTGGGACGACATGGATTTCCAAGCTTTTAAAGACATCCTGGCTCTTCTCATTTATGGTTTGGTTCTGTTCCCCAACTTGGACCAATTCATAGATATTAACGCCATCAAAGTCTTTCTCTCTCACAATCCTGTACCTACCTTATTGGGAGACATCTTGCATTGCCTTCATACCCGCACCATGAAGAAAAGAGGTACTCTTTTATGCTGTATTCCCCTACTCACTAAGTGGTTCACTTCACACCTACCTCAATCAGTATTGAAGAACGAGAAAAGACTGACATGGTCTCAAAGGATGATGTCCCTCGCCCATTTTGACATTCGTTGGTGTTCGAGGTCCTTGGAAGATGTCTCTATCATTGACCGCTGTGGGGAATTCCCTAATGTCCCTCTTCTTGGTATTAGGGGAGGTATCACCTACAATCCTTGCTTAGCTCTTAGACAGTTTGGGTATGCCCGAAGAGACGACCCTCATTAGATGCTCATTCAAGGTCTAGTGTTCGCCTACGACAAGGAAGACCAAGGTTATCGCCAGAGGTTTACACAAGCTTGGAGGATGGTGAACAAGGTGGACAGTAGGACTTTGGGACACAAAAACTCTATCCCACTCGAGCCTTACCTTAGGTGGGTACGGGCTCGTGCCCAAATTCTCTTAATGCCTTACCCTTATATCCGTCCCGTTATCATAGAGCTTGTTAATGAAGGAGACGTCCCATACACTGTCTTTCATCCTGACATGCCTACCTCCCTCAAAGACTTGCAAAAAGCTTGGGTTCAGTTGAAGGAAGAGTGGGACACCTTTGAAGCCCAATTTTATGCCAGTGAGAAGAAGGTTCTGGAACTCACCAATCAGCTTCATGAAGAACGAAATCTGAACGCCTACATTGCGCCAAAGAGGATGCATTCAACCTTTTTGTCTTAGGAGTTTTACTGTACTTTTGTTTCTCTCATTGTAAGCCCAAAAAGGCAGAATGTACTCAAGTTTGGATTTATTAATATGAGGTGTGTTCTTCTTTTGGTCTGAACAAATTTAAATCTCTAAATTCCTTGAAATCATTGCATACGCATACCATCCATGACATTGCATAAGCTGGTTCTGTTACAGGTTTCTCATCTCCTCCGCTATTTATTTCAAGCAGATATGTCTTATGAACAAAGCATCAAAGATCTTCAGGCACAAAATACCCAATTTCAATAGATGTTCGCAACTCTGGCAAAAGGGCAGGAGGATCTGAAGGCCCTCATCCATAAAGAGAAAGAGAAGAAGAAGAAAAAGAAGAAGAAGAAGCGCGTCAGTGACCTCAATATGGGCAGAAGATTCGGGGGGCCACTAAAGCAATCAGTTGATGTAACTTCCTCATCCAAGGAGGGGGAAAATCAAGAGGGGTAGATAAAAGAAGAGGACCCCAGTACTGAAGTCTCTGACATTGATACCGACTATAATGATGAACAGTATCCTCCCGCTGAGGATAGGTACAAGCAGTTAGAGGATCGGTTAAGTGCTATGAAGATCCAGAGAATACTAGGTTTAGATTTTGAAGAACTAGGGTTGGTGTCCGGGGTAGTCATCCCACGAAAATTTAAGGCTCCAGTTTTTGCAAAGTATGATGGGGTGTCTTGCCCGAAGCTTCATCTCCGTTCCTATGTAAGGAAGATCCAGCCCCACACCGCTGATAGAAACTTGTGGGTTCATTTCTTTCAAGACAGCCTGTCAGGGACTCAGTTCGAATGGTTCTACCAATTGGAGGGAATCAATGTCCGAAACTGGGAGGATTTGGCTGCCGCTTTTTACAAGCAGTATCAATACAATGCCGAACTGGCCCCTACTCGTACTCAACTCCAGAGTATGTCCATGGGTACAGGAGAAGGCTTCAAGGTCTACGCGCAGAAGTGGAGAGATTTGGCTGGGAGAGTCCAACCCCCTTTGTTTGATAGGGAGTTGGTTGACATGTTTCTTGGGACGCTATCTTGGTTGACATGTTACTGAGCTGATATTAACTGGAGAAAGGGTGAAAGCTGGAATCGGAGCGGCAAAATACAGAAAGATGTCTCTTCAAGCTCAGTGAAGAAGCCATTCACTGGTAAGAAGGAGGCCAGTGCCATTTATAGCCCGAAGGGTCAAAGCAGGGTTGAACATCGCCAGACAGTAAGTGCCGTGATGATTCCTAGACCTGCAGTTGCTCCACAATGCAACAATCAACAAAGGGGGGAAAGACCACAACGGCAATTTACCCGTATCAATATGACATTGGATGAAGTGCTACCTCACTTGCTGAGATCCAACTTGATAACTTTGAAAGAGGCTCCCAAGAATCCTAATACCTCATCTCCTCGGTACAATCCTAATGCTCGGTGTGCCTACCATTCTGAGAGTCCTGGTCACGATACAAATGACTACTGGGCTCTAATAAATAAAGTACAAGATCTGATTGAAGCCAAGGAGATTGAATTCGACGCTTCGGAAAAGCCTAATGTCATATCTGCTCCCATGCCTAGACATAACCATGGAGTTAACGCCGTTGATACCAATCTGTTTGTAACCTCAGTTGATGAAGTTTCTACTCCCCTTATGACTGTTAAGAAGAATTTGTTGCTGGCCGGTTTATTTCCGGGTTGTGATGAAGATTGCCACATATGTTCATCCCTGCCTTCTGGTTACTATTTGCTGAAGACAGGTGTCTAATGCCTGATGGACAACAAAGAAATTTTGTTTGAAAAAACTTTGATTCCAACTATTCCGTGTGAAGATATTGCCATTATAACCATTTCCGCCAGTCCTTCCAAGGTTTCCTCGAGAAAACCTGTTAGGATTACACCCACTACGAGAGTCACTCCGTTGATAATCACATGTTCTGGTCATGTCCCATACACCTCGACAAAGCTGTCCCTTGGCATTATGGCGCCGATGTTTACTATCATGGCGTTAAACAAAATTTGAAAACCAAAGAAGCTGATCCTGATGTTGGTAACATTGTTGGGGTCGGCAAGATTACTAGAAGTGGAAGGGTTTTCTCTCCTAAGATATCCCCAAAGACTATCACTAAGCCTATCTTTATTTCATCTTCTGCTCCCGCTAGTACTTCAGTTACTACTCCAAATGTTACCCCTACCGATAGGTCATCTGGGATGCGAGGCAAAGAAGCTGTAGGTGAGCCTGCTCGGACGGAGACACCTAGAAAATTTGTTGTGGAAACCTCTAAACAAGAAATAGAGGAAATTTTGAAAATAATTAAAAAGAGTGACTAAAACACTGTCGAATAGTTGGGGCATACCCCCTCAAAGATATCCATGTTATCCCTATTGTTATGCTCCGAGGCCCATGCGAAGGCTTTGATTGCATTCCTCAAAACTGCACATGTGCCGTAAGAGACTTCAGCTGATCAATTTAAAGATTGCATGGCTAGCCTGACCGTTGACAATGGGCTGGGTTTTTCAGATGCAGACTTGACACTGAAAGGGAGAAAACACAATGATGCTCTGCATGTCTCGATCGAATGCAGTCGCACTACCATGGCTCATGTGCTGGTGGATACTGGGTTTTCGCTAAATGTTCTTCCCAAGAAGGCGTTGGACCATTTGGATTGCGAGGGTTTGACTTTAAAGCATAGTAACATTGTGGTAAGAGCTTTTGATGGGTCGAAAAGAATGGTGCATGGGGAAGTGGACCTCCCTGTAAAGATAGGCTCTCAGACTTTCAAGTCCACTTTCTATGTGATGGACTTCAGACCGTCATATTCTTGTTTGCTGGGTCGTCCTTGGATCCACGAGGCTGGGGAAGTTACTTCCATACTCCACCAAATGCTGAAGTATCCGGTGAAAGGGAAGATTGTCACTGTACGGGGTGAAGAGGAGTATATGGTGAGCCATCTCAATTCCTTCTGCTACATAGAGATGGACGGAGAATTTATCGAAACTCCTTGTCATAATTTTGAAGAGGTCCCTCAGATCTTGGCATCAACTGGAACTACTACTAGCAACAAACCTCCCCAGAAGATGGCTTCTCTCAAGGACGCCAGGGCCGTGGTTGAAGACGGTGGGTGTTCCAATTGGGGTCAGCTCCCTGATTTCACTCATAAAATTGACAAATTTGGCTTGGGCTTTACGTCAGGGGCTCAAAGGGCTATTCGATGCGCTCGAGTTGGAGGACCTCCCCTATGCATCAGTAATCATGAGGTCAACGCTATTGAAGACAGTGAGGAAGACTCTGACATCGACAGCTGGATCTACCCAACTACCAATGGTGGACTGAATAACTGGACGTCTAGAGATTTTGTTCCAGTTTCTTTTATTCCGTAGTAATTGTCTTAGTTGTTTTCTAAGTTTGTAATGAACAATTCAAACTTTTTGGCACGATGGTTCTATCTGTGAGGGTTATTATATGTCATCTCATATTTCATCAATGAAGCATTGGACGTTCTTTGCATACAAATTTTACTCTCTCTGTCTTTCTTTTTTGCCTTTACTTTATCAATACAGCTATGCTCTTACACAAGCTCACGTATCACACTGCAGATCCATATCCACTCTGGATCCCATTGATAACAACTCTTCTATTTCCAGTTATGACTTCGAAAATCTGATCAACCAAGCTGAGGACGAAGGTGAGGACGATTGTGAGGTACCTGGAGAACTTGCTAGACTACTACAACAGGAAGAGAGGGCCATACAACCTCATGAAGAGCCGGTTGAGACAGTAAATTTGGGTATTGGGGAGGACAAAAAAGAGGTTAAAATAGGTGCAAATCTGGAGCTCAGCGTCAAACAGAGGTTGATACAGATACTGCACGACTATGTTGAGATCTTTGCCTGGTCCTATAAAGACATGCCTGGTTTAGACACTGATATTGTGGTACATCGCCTGCCAACTAAAGAAGGGTGTCCTACGATTAAACAGAAGATCCGTCGTATGCGTCCCGAAATGTCAGAGAAGATCAAGGCAGAGGTCATGAAGCAGTTCGACGCAGGATTCTTAGCTGTCACCTCCTATCCGCAGTGGGTTACTAACGTCGTTCCGGTACCTAAGAAGGATGGAAAGGTACCGATGTGTGTGGATTATAGAGATCTAAACAGGGTAAGCCTCAAGGATGATTTCCTGCTTCCCCACATTGATGTTCTGGTTGACAACACCGCACATCACAAGATCTTCTCCTTCATGGATGGTTTCTCTGGTTACAACCAGATCAAGATGGCTCCTGAAGACATGGAGAAGACAACCTTCGTTACACAGTGGGGCACCTTTTGTTACAACTTGATGCCTTTTGGGTTGAAGAATGCTGGGGCAACCTATCAGCGAGTCATGGTCATTTTGTTCCATGATATGATTCACCACGAGATCCGAGTTTATGTGGATGACATGATAGCCAGGTCTCAGACTGAGGAAGAGCACCTTGATCATCTCCAAAAGTTGTTCGACAGGTTGAAGACATACAAGCTAAGGTTGAATCCGAACAAGTGCACCTTCAGGGTAAGGTCTGGTAAGCTTCTGGGTTTCATCGTCAATGACAAAGGTATTCAGGTAGACCCTACGAAGGTAAAGGTCATACAAGAGATGCTGGCTCCCCGTACAGAGAAGGAAGTTAGGGGCTTCTTGGGACGTCTGGATTATATCGCCAGGTTCATTTCACATCTGACTGCTACTTGTGAGCCAATCTTTAAGCTTCTAAAGAAAGATCAAGTGCTAAAGTAGAATGATGAATGCCAAGATGCTTTTGAAAGAATCAAGGAATACCTTCAAGAACCACCAATTCTGATGCCTCCAGTTGAAGGGAGACCTTTGATATTATACCTGACAGTGCTAGACAATTCAATGGGGTGTGTGCTGGGGCAGTATGACGAGTCTGGTCGAAAAGAGCACGCCATTTATTACCTTAGCAAAAAGTTTACCGACTGTGAGACATGATACTCACTGCTCGAGAAAACTTGATGCGCTTTGGCATGGGATGCTCGCCGGCTAAGACAATATATGCTGACTCACACTACCTTGTTGATATCAAAGATGGATTTGATCAAGTACATTTTTGAAAAGCCTGCACTCTCCGGAAGAATAGCGAGATGGCAGATGATCTTAACTGAATACAATATGCAATATACAATCCAGAAAGCAATTAAGGGGAGTGTATTGGCTGATCATTTGGCTCAGCAGGCCGTGGATGACTACCAGTCCATGAATTTTGAGTTCCCGGATGAGGACATTATGCTAGTGACTGACTATGAAGGACCTGGACTGGATGAAGGACCTGAGGAAGGATCCCGATGGTCTATGTATTCTGATGGAGCCTCAAACGCATTGGGTAACGGTATTGGCGTTGTGATCATATCTCCTGAGGGTTGTCATACTCCGT
Source organism: Vicia faba (assembly GCA_948472305.1). Lineage (NCBI taxonomy): Eukaryota > Viridiplantae > Streptophyta > Magnoliopsida > Fabales > Fabaceae > Vicia > Vicia faba. The sequence continues at coordinate 766,298,411 of OX451740.1, read as the reverse complement.
CCACTGCCCATTTATGTTTCAATTGCACCAACAACATGGCGGAGTATGAAGCATGTATCATGGGTCTCCGAGCTGCTATTGACTTGAGGATCAAGTTCTTGAATGTATTCGGGGATTCCGCTTTGGTGATAATTCAGATCAAAGGTGAATGGGATACGAAGCATCCGAATCTCATCCCATACAAAGAGCACATACTAACATTGCTCCCACACTTTGAGGAGGTAACTTTTAAACATTTCCCACGAGAGGAGAACCAGTTGGCGGACGCACTAGCCACCATGTCTTCTATGTTCAAAATCCGGTGGGACAATGAAGCTCCCCAGATCACCATTGAGAGGTTGGATGAACCAGTACACTGCTGTGAAATCAATACCGAAGAAGTGGCAGACAAACCCTGGTTTCACGAAGTCAAAAGGTATCTTGAGGCTCAAGAGTATCCCAAAGGGGCATCTGTCAACGATAAGAAATTTCTGAGAAGGTTCGCCGTGAAATTCCTCCTCAGTAATGGGATCCTCTACAAACGCAACTATGACTCCACACTACTACGGTGTGTGGACAAGAGCGAAGCAGAAAGGATCATGACAGATCTACATGAAGGCACCTTCGGAACCCACTCTAGTGGACATACCATGGCTAAGAAGATCCTACGAGCAGGATACTACTGGTCCACTATGGAAGCCGATTGTTATCAGCACTCTCGAACTTGTCATAAGTGCCAAATTTACGCTGATAAGGTGCACGTGCCTCTGGTCCCCTTAAATGTTTTGACAGCCCCGTGGCCATTTGCAATGTGGGGCATTGACATGATCGGAGAAATCAGGCCCACCGCTTCCAATGGACATCGCTTCATCTTAGTAGCCATTGATTACTTCACGAAATGGGTGGAGGCTGCTTCCTTCGCTACAGTAACCAAGAACATTGTGGCACGGTTTATCCGACACAACCCGATCTGTCGATATGGTGTGCCAGAGAGAATTATTACTGACAATAGTACGAATCTCAACAACACAATGATCATCGAGCTCTATAAACAGTTCAAAATACAACATCATAACTCTTCTCCCTACCGGCCGAAGATGAATGGCGCTGTTGAAGCAGCTAACAAAAATGTCAAGAAGATAGTACAAAAGATGACGGTGACATATAAAGACTGGCATGAGATGTTACCATTTGCTCTTCATGAGTACCGTACCTCAGCACGGACGTCGACAGGGGAAACAACCTACTCTATGGTATATGGCATGGAGGCAGTCCTACCCATCGAAGTCCATATACCCTCTCTCAGGATTATGAAGGATGTGGGTTTGAACAAAAACGACTGGATCCGAACCCGACTTGATCAGTTAAATCTAATCGATGAAAAGACACTCACTGCTATCTGCCATGGTCAGACATATCAAAAGCGAATGATCAAGGATTTTAACAAGAAAGTCAGGCGTCAAGATTACCAAGTTAGGGATCTTGTAATCAAACACATCATACCGCCGCAAGGTGATCCCAGGGGAAAATGGACCCCCACGTACGAAGGACCATTCGTGGTTAAAAACATTTTCTCAGGAGGAGCTATGATTCTAACCACCATGGATGGTGACAACCTTCCTCACCCTGTCAATGCAGACATAGTGAAAAGATACTACGCCTAACTAAAATACCCACTAGGTTGATTGGCCTAGGCAGAAATAAGGGCTTCCCGGCGAACCAAGAGGGTTCGGGCAAAAGTAAGGGATGAAAATGAAAAGATATGTACACCTGGCAAGTCGAAAACCCGAAAGGGCGGCTTGGGCAAAAAAGGGGTATCCCGGTGGATTGAAAACCCGAAAGGGCGGTCCAAGCAAAAGTTAGGGATATAAAGCGTACCACTATGTCTCATTGGATCATTTGGCGAACAGACTTCGGCAACGACTATCAACCTCGGACGACGCCAACCAATCCGATCAACCTTCGACCAAGAAGCAAAGTGATGAGATGCCTGAAGACATAAAGGCAATAGCAAAGTTGGAACCCAATGGGGTTGTTTCACATAGCTGTTTTTCTTTCTTTTACACAAATTGTATAAATTCTATCTTTCGACGACGTTCTCTTACTAGGACGTCAGCCTCTTTGTACAAAACGCCTATTACAGGCCAACTTCAAAATCAATACAAGTCATTTTCACAAGAAACTTCAATTTGTTTTTTCTTTTTCTGTTTTGTTTTGCAAGAACGTCCAATGATTTATCTTTGATATATGCATTTGAAAATGATTTTTTCTCATAAGTATTTACATAAGAAACAAAATACAATTACTCGTAATTCCAGAAACAGAGAAAAACAAGAAGTGCCAAACCCTACGGTTACTCTGCCCAGCAGGTACCGGGATAGAGCCAGCTTGGAAACATAATTATTGGTATGTACACTCCCCACAGTAAGAGTATCTGAAGCCATTTGATGTCAGCCTTCCCGAAACGGGGCATAACTATCCCCAACTAAGGTTCGTAATCGCAGGCGAGTCAACAATTTTCATCTCCCCAAACAGGGTCTATTTCTCTGGGTACGAAAGCTCAATCTCCAACAAGAGCTCAACATCTCCAACAATAGAATTTCATCCCCAACCTAGTTTATTCCTCCAGGTCAGCAGGTCTACTAACGGAGTATCTCTTCCCCTAAGTTGATCCCCGTAGAGTTATCCTCTAGCATCTCGTCTTGACAAAATATTTATTCTCCAGCAGCGGTCAGGGATTTATTTTCCCAGATTCGGATGTGTCACAACTAGCATCTCGTGTTCATACATCATGACGTGCGCGCACATATCACATACAACATAATCTCATTTATTTTGAGAACATCATCTCACCCTGCATTTCATGGATCGCATATAACTAACCCTGATATCTTTTTAGGAAAAGGCGATTAAATTCAATGAATCCAGTAGTTGTACAGATCACATCTACAGACAACTAATGGAAACACAGTTCCCGAAATCAAACGGGTTAACTAATCTACATGATCAAGAGGAGTAAGCCCTACTGTCCAGACTTTCATCTCAAAGTAACCCTAATACCCAGGTTCCTTCACCAAGCCCTACTATCCAGGCTTTCATCTCGAAGTAACCCTACTACCCAGGTTCCTTCACCAAGCCCTACTATCCAAACTTTCATCTCGAAGTAACCCTACTACCCAGGTTCCTTCACCAAGCCCTACTATCCAGGCTTTCATCTCGAAGTAACCCTACTACCCAGGTTCCTTTACCAAGCCCTACTATCCAGGCTTTCATCTCGAAGTAACCCTACTACCCAGGTTCCTTTACCAAGCCCTATTATCCAGGCTTTCATCTCGAAGTAACCCTACTACCCAGGTTCCTTTACCAAGCCTTACTATCCAGGCTTTCATCTCGAAGTAACCCTACTACCCAGGTTTCTTCACCAAGCCCTACTATCCAGGCTTTCATCTCGAAGTAACCCTACTACCCAGGTTTCTTCACCAAGCCCTACTATCCAGGATTTCATCTTGAAGTAACCCTACTACCTAGGTTCCTTCACCAAGCCCTACTATCCAGGCTTTCATCTCGAAGTAACCCTACTACCCAGGTTCCTTCTCACAAGCCCTACTACCCAGGCTTTCTTTTCAAAGTAACCTTACTACCCTGGTTCCTTCCCATAAGCTCTACTACCCAGGTTTTTATTTCGAAGTAACCTACTATCCGGGTTCCTTCTCCCTTATCTCCAAACAACAGTATACAACACTGTAAGGCCTAGACCCGACCAGATACGGTCGATTTCACATTTCCCCAGCGAGTCACTGTACAGCCTAGACCCTGACCAGGTATACGTTCCACTTTCACTTCCTCATTCAGGAGACAATTCCGCAGTAGAGTAATGGACAATCGAAGCTCCTGGACTTTACTTCCCAGTGCATAAATCAACATTCCCCGGTAAAGTCCCCCTTAACAGTAGGTACAGGAATTCTCGCCAAGGAATCTCTTACACAACTGATCTTTTCCATATGGCATCCTTAAGCCCATTTTCGACATCACCAACCAGCAATCCTGCATGCGAGTGCAAATTTCTGGGCACTCTAGTGTTCAATCATCTTCCACCTTCAGATCACGAAAGGCAGACCAGCCAATCTACATCCTCAAGCTTAAGAAGATTGAACAGGGGCAACTGTTGTACCCCAAAATTTTCCCTCTCATCTCTCAAAGGATCAACTTGGACCCTCAGGTTTGCTTCCATCCAATCGCAAATTTTGAATTATAAATTTTCCCAGAAAATCATTCACAAGGGCAAAATGGTCATTTGCACACCAAAGGAGTCAAACTATGACTTTTGAATCAAAATCAAGTTCCAAGAATCATATTTCATTAAGGCATTAAATTGGTTCATCAAAAATAAGAAGTCAGAAGTTATTTTGAAAAAAATCAAATTTTCTAAACATTTAGAAAATTTTCTAAGTGTCTAGAGAATATGATACTTCAGAACTTCTGAGCTAGCCTCTATGCAAGCGCAGCCAGAAGTTGCAAACACGGTTCAGAACATGACGCTTCAATCAGAACATGTAGAAGCGATGCTCTTTGGTCAAAACATGACGCTTCAATCAGAACATGTAGAAGCGATGCTCTTTGGTCAGAACATGATGCTTCAGTCAGAACATGATTCTTCAGCATATGAAGGCTATGTTCAACGCTCAGGTCAGAACTTGCCCCTTTAGCATTTGGAGGTTACATTTCTGATCATAACATCACCAAATCCCAAGACCTCGTTTAAACAACCTACTGCGCTGCTACAGTACAGTACTCTAACCAGCAGTTAATCCAGTCCACGCCTGCATTTTCCCAAATCTTGTATTTGCACCAAGTACAAAAGCTGTGATTAAAACGCAATGGAACAGTGTGCCAAAAGTTCAAATCCCATATGCCCCCCCCCCCCCCCCCCAAAAACCACAACAAATTCATCTATAAATAAGTGGCTCCATCACACTTGCAAGGGGCTAGCTTTTGGAGAGAGAATCGTCAAAAAGAGAGAAAAGAAATCTGTGGAACCCCTTTATAAAAATCCATAAATCCCAAACAGAAAACAAAAACCCTTGTTCTTCCCTTGAAGTAAAAGAACTTGGCATTTTCTCTCTCGTTGCTCTTGCTGAGTCTAGAACATCTGAAGGCAGCAACTCAAGTCCCAAACACACGTTCCAGGTTCAAGGTAAGTCTCCCTGACTCTGTATCTTCTCATTCATAACATCATTAAACATGTAAATATCATAATATTGATGTTGTCCATATCACCGCGTAAGTAGAAAAACTGAGGATCAGAACTTCCTGATTAAGGCTAGACTCAGGACCAAGATCAAAACTTCCATAAACTGTTGTGCTTTTATCCTTCTGACTTGCTATTTGCTGAAAACTGATTAAGTTGTCGTTGTGCTGATTGATATAAGGAAAGAGCTGAAATGTACCACAGAACTTCTGTTTTTCACTCACCACTCTAACACTTAGAACTTCCATGATTCACTCACTGTTCTAACACATCACAGAACTTCTGAGTTCTCCCTACATGTCAAATATACTGAACTGTTGATGTTTCCACTCGCTGTTTTTACATACTCAGAGTTTCTGATTTTTACATGCTGACAATACACTGAACTTCTGGGGTTTATTCACTATTTTAGTGTAATACAGAACTTCTGACTTGTGGTCCATTGTCTGAATACCACCCAGAACTTTTGTGTTTCCTCTCTAATGTTCCTTGCAAGACCCCAGAGTTTACCAACTCAGAACTTCTGACACCCACTGACGTCTCCTGCTGAGTCACAGCGCTCTTGGCTTCAGAGCTTCTGATTCCGTTTGTTTTGCTTGTGGCAGCACGTTGGTCTTGTATCTCATTTATTTTCCTTTTTATCACCTTCAAGATTAAAACTTTTTTCATCAATATAAAAAGGCCCAAAAATATTTTTCTTTTAATTTATTTCTTTTTTTCATTAAGATAAAAAATCATTTTCTAAATAAGTCCTTTTTCTTATATATTGTACATTTCAATATGGTTGTAATAAATAATTAGAGTTTATTTTCTTGCAAACCCCCATTCATAAATTTGTACACCCCATCCCCTAATGATTGTAATAGCGTAGAATCCTTACTTTCCGCACTATTATTGCTTTCATACATTGTTAGTAATTAAGGTGTGTATGGCAAGACATGAAATTAACAAATAGATCATCCTAATCAAGAATAAAATGCATGCAATCAAACACATTTTGCACACATGCACCTTAGGGCAATCTCACTTTGTTGCCTATCGGAAAAATAGTCATGTCCCTCGAACATGGGCGTTTTAGCAAAGACCCTCAATAAAAGATCGAAGTCCCTCGATGACCCTCGATGTTGCCTTGGGTAAACGATCTAGTCCCTGAAAGACATTGCTAAAACGTCCCATAAGTTTCCTTCTATGACTATACAAACGTCCCAACGCTAGTCCCTTCACATCCAACGACGGGGCTTCTTACCAAAACAATGGTAAGATAGAAACGTCTAAAGAAGGAGGAAAAGAACAATTAAGACCTTTTGAGTAGGTAGATTTTCTCCTAGTTGCTCGCTTGCTCACAACAAAAACATTTTATACACCAACACTCTCATTTTGAAACATTTTTTAAGACAACACTTTGTACGCGTTCTTATAGAAACGAGAGCCATTACAAAGAAAAACCATTTTTAAAATCACTTTAAAAAAACACATTCCACAAACATCTTTTTGAACCATTTTCAAAACAACAGTTTGTACGCGTTCTTATAGAGACGAGAACCATTACAAAGACGTTTTCAAAATACTTTCAAAACCCACACCACAAGCACATTCAAACAAAAGCAAGTGATCTAGAAAGCAACTAAGAGCCCATGGAAAACCATGGATGAAAAGGGTGTTAATACCTTCCCTTTTCATAATCTACCCCCCGAACTCAAGAAAACATCTCTAAAGGTCTTTCCTGTGCTTTTTCACCTTTCCTTATTGGATAAAAGAAAATTCAGTGGCAACTCTTGCTAAACCGCAACATTTGTGAACACAAACACAAAACCGTCAAGTCAGTTCTCCCACTGTATCACACTAAAGCTTCTAAACATCATTTAGAACTGATCCCATACGCTGTTACAGAAATGTTACACCATTAACATCATCCAATATTTTCAAAAACAGAGCTTTGCACTTGGACTTCTTCAGAACTCTTCAGGCCCTTTCAGCTCAAGTTAAGCACTCCATTAGCTTCCTGGGAACTTGAGGAAGCTAACCTAACCATTGGAACTCCTTGAAAGTTGCTCAAACTTCAAACCCGATACCCTTTTGCAAGGTAAGTTTTCTAACTTTGGAACTTCTCATACAAGCATCATCAATGATTTATTTGTGAACAAAACACGTAGATATCATTTCCCTAAAGCTAACCATGTCCATAGTTTCCATTAATTTTGCTTGAGCTTAGAGAATTTTAAGATTGAAATTTCTGATATTTTTAGGGTTCAGTTTAGGGCCAGTGAAATTCATGCCTAGCTTTGATCTATAGTTTTAATGCTTTACATTTTTGAAACTGTGAGGAAATTTGCTACAATTTTCATGTTTACAGTTTTCATTTTTGTTGAGAAGCGACCAAGTTACAGTTGGTCTGGCTGGAGGTTGAAGATGAAGTGTAAATCAGGGCGCATTTTGTATCATATATTTATTGTTTTGCTTATGTTAACAGATGTATAGCCACCCCAGTGGTAGAAGCGCGCGCCTGTAACCTTTGGGACCTGGGTTCAAGCACCAGTGGTACCCTTTTGTTTTTTATTCTTCATATTTTTGCATTCTGACTTTGTTTTTTTGGACAGGCGTTGGGCCTCTTTGGGCTTGGTTTGTTTTTGTTTTGGCTAGCTAACCCCCTGTTTCATTTAAACGTCCCTGGCCCAATTTTATTTTATTTTATTATTTTTATTTCATTTATTTTCTTAAATACTTTTCCTAATACTAAAAAATCATAAGAAAATACAAAAATAGTAGATTTATATTTTAACTTAGTTTATTTATTTTTTCTCTTAAAAAACATTTTATTTAACCACACTTTATTTATTTTTACTAATTATTCTTGTAAATTTAATTAAAAACTAGGATATTATTTATTTTATTTTACACCTATTAAAATATATTATTTTAAAAAAGAACTAAAAATATTTTATAATACTATAAATTATTTTCAAGACAAAAATACAAAAAAATACTTTTCTTAACCTCAATTTCCTTTTAATCAATTAATAGACTTAGGGTTTTATTTAAAATCTTTTCTTTTTAAATTAGGTTTACTTTTATTATTTTAATTAGTTATTTTATTTTAATTAATTAGGTTAAAACAAATTCACTTTTCCTAAAAAATTCAAACAAAAATATCCATTTTCTTTATATTTGCATTCTTGCACATTTATTCATCTTATACATTATTTATTTCAATTCTTGTACAAATTCAATTTGCTTGTAATAGATTAATTAGGTTTATATTCTTGCAATCCCCATTTAAAATTTGTACACCCCCTCCCACAAATATTGTAATAACGTAGTAACTTTAAATTCCGCAATTTATCGCTTTATATACAAATGTTAGTAATTAGGGTTTGTATGGAAAGATTAAAACCAATACTTAGAAAACCCTAATTGAAGACAAAATCAAGCATGAAAATAATACACTTGCACACAAGCACCCCCTAGGGTAAATCCACTTGGTTGCCTTTACAAAATGGCCATATTACGCATGTAAGGTATCTTAGCAAAAACAAGCAAATAAAAGATCATAGTCCCTCGATGACGCTATCTAAGTTGCCTTTCAAATGATCTTAGTCCCTAAAAGAGAATGCTAAGATACCTTGCAACATTGCTAATCATGGTTGTACGATGACCCACGCCCGTCCCGCTTACATCCGAAGATAGGGTTACTTACCAAATCAATGGTAAGATAACAATATAAAAGGAAAGAGGAAATGAACATAAAAGACTTTTGAGTAGGTAGAATGCTACTAATTACTTGCTAAATTTCAAAACAAAACATCCTTGCTATTTTCAAAACAAACACCTACACTTTCAAACATCTTACAAACTTGAAAACATTTTCAAAAGATCAACATCTTTGTATACATTCTTATGAACGAGAATCATTACAAAGACTGCCTAAACAATGGCCTCTTTATAAAATACTTTCAAAAACCACACAAAGCACAATTTCAAACAAAAGCAAGTGATCTAGAAAGTAACTAAGAGCCCATGGAAAACCATGGATGAAAAGGGTGCTAATACCTTCCATTTTCATAATCTACCCCCCGAACTCAAGAAATAATCTCAAAGGTATTTACTGTGCTTTTTCACCATTCCTTTTGGATAAAAGAAAAGTCGGTGGCGACTCTTGCTAACCGCAACATTTGTGATCAAACGCAAAACCTTCAAGTCAGTTCTCCCACCGTATCATAGAACTAGAGACTCTGTTGGGGAAAATTCTAAAAGTGGGGTTACCTTAGGGTTAGATAATATTTACTTGCTTTCAATGTTTGACTTGTATGCTTTACATTATGGTTCTTTATTTGGGTTTGAATCCTCTACCCATATTTAGGATACTTTATAGGTAAGTAGCAATACATTATGGAAACTATGCGGGGTATACCGACATGGTCTAAGAAATAGCTATGTTAGTACGACATATTAGTAGGTACCGATAGCCCTTGAGTTAATCAAGGAGAATACGAGGCCGCTGAGTGATGTCATGAAGCACTAATGAACTTTTAGAATCTTTACTTGACCAACTTGGCCTTTAGGACGTAGTGAGATGATCGGCTTTGGTGCGGTCCGGAGTTGGTAGATACTCAATACTACACTCATTGAGGTTTGGTTTCTTGGGATATTTCGGTCTCCATTAAAGAGGCTTGTGCTGAAACAATGACCAAGGAAACAAACCAGTGATATTGAGCTCCTTAGAACCCGGTTACTATTGCTAGGACAAGGTTGAGCCAACTAAACTTCAAGAGGGTACTTACCTATGAGACCCCATACAAGCCTAAACCTAAGGACTTGTTTTCTTTGTTTGTATATACATAATTGTACATAACATCATGAACATCATAACATCATACTCATTTACTAACCATTTCAAGGATCTTGGGATTTATCTTTGTTCTGTTTTGTAGAATATGGATTCTCTTCGCAGGAAAACTATTCAAGTCAACCTTGTAAGGATCCCTCCACAACTTAAGGAACTAGCTTCAAGGATTTCATAAAATTCTCAATTCACCGAAAGACATGGTCTCCTACTCAACTTGGTCACCTCCAACACAGATGAGGACATGATGAAGGTTCTCTTTCAGTTCTTTGATCCTTTACACCATTGCTTCACATTTCCCTATTATCAACTTGTGCCAACTTTGGAAGAATTCTCCTGACTCTTGAGGATTCCCATTCTCAATCAAATACCTTTCAACAGTACGAAAAGAGACCCAAAGCCAGAAGAGATTGCTCAAGCTCTACACTTGCACTCATCTGATGTCACAACTCATTGGGAAACAAGGAGTGATGTCAAAGGTTTCCTAGCAAAGTTCTTGTTTGAGAAAGCCCAAAACTATTGGAATTCTTTGGACCTGCAAGCTTTTGAGGAAATTGTGGCTCTCCTCATCTATGGGATGGTTTTGTTTCCAAATCATAACCAACTTATAGATGTGAACGCCATCAAAATATTCATATCCCGCAACCCAGTGCCTACTTTTCTAGGGGACATCTTACATTCTTTTCAAACTCGCACTATGAGGAAAAGAAGTGTCCTTATGTGTTGCACTCCTCTCTTGGCAAGATGGTTTATTTCACATCTTCCCCAATATGTATTAAAGAATGAACAAGGTTCGAGGTGGTCACAAAGGTTGATGACGCTCAAACATTCGGACATCCATTGGTGTTCCCGATCTATAGAGAATGTTACTATTATCGACCGTTGTGGAGAATTCCCTAATGTCCCTTTACTTGGAATTAGGGGAGGTATCACCTACAACCCCTGCTTGGCTTTAAGATAGTTTCGTTACGCCGGAAGGGATGACCCGCATGAGATGCTCATTCAAGGTTTGGTATTTGACTACGAGAACGACGATCAAGGTCTTCGCTAGAGATTCATCCGAGCTTGGAGGATGTTGAACAAGGTGGATAGCAAGACATTGGGGCATAAGAATTTCATCCCTCTCGAGCCGTACCTCAAATGGGTATGAACTCGTGCTCAAAGTATTATGATGCCTTATCCCTCCATTCTCCCGGTAATCATTGAGCTTGTCATGGAAGGAGATGTTCCATACACTATCCTACATCCGGACATGCCCACCTCTCTTGAAGACCTACAAAAAGATTGGATACAACTCAAGGGGGAGCGAGATACTTTCGAATCACAATTCTACGCAAGCGAGAAGAAGGTTTTGGAACTCACTAAGCAACTTCTGAAGATGTGAAAAACACAAGAAGGGGGGTTGAATTGTAAAACTTAAATCAAATGTGCAGACAACACTGTATTTTTATCCTGGTTCGTTTGATCTCAAACTACTCCAGTCCACCCGTCAAGGTGATTTCGCCTCTCTCCAGTGAGGTCTTAATCCACTATATTCAAAGGGATATAATAACTCCTTTAACAACTGTTAAAGTCTTCTTGAGTATAACCATAAACCGGTTTATCTCAAGGAAATCTCTTTACAAATAATTGAACAATAATGTGTTTGATGTTTTCTAATAAAACAGTATACCACAACTGTGATAATACACAAATTTAAGCTTAGAATGAAACTGGATTCCTAATGCGTTTGAATGAGCGTGGTTTGAAGGCTTAGCAAATTGTATGAGTGCATGCGTGTAGATTAGCTTTTTCTTTTCTCACACAGACTTTTTTATATAGCCAAGGCAAAGATACGTTGTTGTCCATAAATCACTTTCAATGATAATAACGTTCTTTCCTTTCTGAGAAGATCTTGTCTTGGATAAAGCCGTTGGTAATTAATCTGTCTTGAATGCTTAGTAACGCTTCAGAGTCTTCTTTATGATAATCAGAGTGTTCTTTGCTTTAACTTATGCTGACGCTTCTAAGTACTGATGACTTGGTAAAGATCTTTGATCAGAGTCTGAGTATTTTATACGCAGATTCTGGTCATCAGGCTTCAGCATATAATCTGGTAGCTTCAGCGTGTAGCACATGTTATTGATCTTCTGATGCTGACATATTACTGATCTTCTGATGCTGATTTCATCAGAACTTTTGTAAATACAAAACAAAATTTTAAGCAGCATATTTGTTCTATATATATATCTTTGAACTTATTTTATTCTTTGTATTTTGTTATCATCAAAACTTTAATCAAGGGTTGTAGAATCAAACTATGTTCTAACAATCTCCCCCTTTTTGATGATGACAAAAACCAGATTTTTTCAATTGAAAATAAAGAATAAAAGGTATCAAAGATTAAAAATAAAGAATCAAAGGTATCAGAGCTAAGAAGAGAAAACTCCCCCTGAGTTGATTACTTCCCTTTAATTCCATGAGTCTTTGAGCGTCAGAACTTTACTGTACTTTACTGTATCTTTCGTCAGAATTTTGTACCTGTTCAGGCTTTTCAGAAGAAAGAAATTCAAATAGATCAGAATGTCAGAATGTTTGAGACTTATGTCTCAGTAATCCGTTATTGAAAAATATCATTCTTTCCCCCCCTTTTTGTCAGTTATCAAAAAGCACAAATAATCAGAGTCAAAAATGCATTTATATTGAAAACAGAAGCAATGATAAGTTCAGAACATTGTAAAAATATTACAGATAAACAAGTTATAAAACAAGGAAATTTCTAAGAAAGAGGAGGGAGTCGTGTGAACAAATCCTCCAACATGCTCTTGATCTGGGTGTTTGTTTCCTGTTGCTGAGTTAACATGCTTGCTATTGCATCAATTTTGGTGTCCTGCTTATCCATTCTTTCCTGCATCAGCATATCAGATCTTTTCAAGTCTTCTAGAGTCTTCCTGTCAAGGGAGGAAGCTTGAGGATCTTCAGAAACATGATGCTTCTCAGAGCTTTCTGCAATATCTTCTTCTTGACCCTGTTCTTCAGCAGGAATCATCTGTTCTTCTGACTCTGGTTGATCTTTGGAAGCTGGACGATGTTCAGACCAAGGGGCATTGTCTAGAGGGAGAACTTCTTCCTTAAGCAGCTTGCTCAGAACTGGACCTTCAATTTCTTTCAGCAGATTGCTGAAGTTCTATTGAGCTTGTCCGTAGCTCTGTTCTTGCAATTTAAAGGTTTCAGAGCATACCCATCTTCTGAACTTTGTCCAAAGGTAGTCTGATGCAGCGGGATCAGCCAGCTCAAGACTAGCTTGTTTAAGAGAAGTGATCCACTTCTGTTTCAAAGTTCAATATGCTGGTACCAACATCTGGATGTTTTGGTTTTGGTATAGCAGTTTTGTGGTTGATGGCAGCAAAACGTTCAAAAACTGTTAAGTCAATGACAGTCTTGATGTTATCTTCTGGATTGTTCTTTGGTGAGGGAGTGGGAGAGTCAGGAATTATTATTGGACTTGATGGGGAGTTAGGTGGAGTTAATTCTGGTGAAGAGGGAAGTTGGGGAATATTCACAATGGTACCAAGGGGCAAACAAATAGCTAGAGGTTGTGTGATTCCAGGAATGGGAGTAGGATCAGAATCAATAGTTTGTTCAGGTTGTTCAGGTTGAGTCTCAGAAGGTTGAACTTCTGGATGAGATTGTTCAGGTTGTGGAGAGGGTGGATTAATTTCTGGTTGAGGAGATGAAGGTTGTGGGATTTCTGGTTCTGGAGAAAGGGGAATTTCTGGTATTGGTGAGAGGGGAATTTCTGGTTGTGGTTCTGTGTGGGTTTCAGGGTTTGGATTTTCTGGTATGGGAGCAGAAGTGTGCTGGTCTATATCAGATAGAACTTTTGCAAGTTCTTGTTCTGGTATGGCTTCAGTATTTGGATTTTGAGGTTGGGAGCGAGATCTTCTAAGAGTTAATGATTCAGAGAGATCAAAGTCAAGGTCAAAATCATCAAAAGTTTGTGGTGTTGGGTTTTCAGATTGAGTGGTAGTTGGGATAGATGTTGATACAGCAATTGAATCTAAAACAGTTACAGAAGAAGGATTACCTTTATTTTTAGGAGTCCGCTGAGATGATCCTTCTGCTTCAAATTTCCTTTTCTTGGTCTTCTTCAGAACAACTTCTGGAGCCTTCTGCTGTAGATCCTGGATGTTCAGATTTGGTGTTGTACCATCAGCTTTACAAGCATCCAGATATCTCAGAATTATATCTGGTTTAGAGTCAATCTCTGAGAACAGAGGAAAGTCATCCAGAGGGACTCTTTTGCTGGAGATTGCAGCAAAAGGAGTGACGTTGGGTTCCTTCTTAATGTTCTCAATCAACTTTATTTTCTTCAGATTTTTGGTATTCAGCTGTTTGCCAACAGTAGCTTCCAGAGAGCTGATTTCCTGAGCCTCTGTCAGATGATCAATCAGCTTATTATCTGTTAGAATATCTGATATCAGTCTTCCTAAGGGTATCCAATCCCTTTTTGTTCGCTCCTCTTCTCTTGTTTCTTTGACACTTGTCCTGAGATGGTTGAACAGCAGATGAGCCAGATTTATCTTGACCTTCTGAGAGATGAAATAGATCAGAAATTGCTGATCAATATTGATGTAATCAGGAGAGCTGGTAGGCTTCCTGTGGTTAAAGCATCCCAGAATGATCTTGGCCCATATTCTGTGTTTGTCCTTTAAATCCCTTATCTTGCTGGAGGGAAGCCCCAGAGTGAAGATTTCCCTTGCAATTAGGGCAGCATCAGCACACCTTTCTGCCATGTCAATGCAACGAACACCACCACCACTGTAGCCTATTAAGCGTGCAATGAGGTCCTCAGTAATAACAATCTTCTTCCCCATGATGTAAGACGTAACTTGATGGTTTGAAGAAGAAGCGTGAATCCAAAATTCCTTTACCAGAATAGGGAATGTTGGACCCACCAGTCTGTCAAAATATTTTTCCCAGCCTTGAGCTTTATCTTCTTCAGAGAGGTCAAACCCATTCTCCTTAAGACTGTTGAAATCCACTATTAATTCAGAAAGAACCTCTAGATTTTTGACTGGAGTGAGAAGCGTTCTGTGGGGTTCTTCATACTGTTCAGTGGAGTCTGATTTCTGAGAGCTTGAAGTAGGAATGCTGGAGGCAGCCATGTTCACACGAAGGTTTTTATGAAGAAAATGAAAGGGTTTTTGAGAAAGTATGCAAACTGAAATCAGAAATATTTAGAGAAAATGAAAGTGACGGTAAAAGAGTGTAAATGGTGTGAAGTGTGTTTAAATAGATTTCTAAAAGGTTTTGAAAACATAAACGGCAAGAGAGAGAAATTAATAATGATTATTAGCATTTAATGATAGCTGATTTTAGGGGATTCAGAAAGATATTTGGAACGGTTACCCATGACATGTGTCTCAATGCATCCAATCAGCGCTTTTGCCTTTTCAGAAATGTGAACGCGTGTTCAGCCTCAGAAAATAGCTGATGACTATATGACACTTGTTTGCTTGAGTGAACAGCATATTTCTATCCTTGAAATGAAGCGCTCATATCTTCATGGATAGATTCTGATACAATCTGTACTTCTAAAGATCTGAAGAAAGATTGATCAGTAGTTCACAGAAAAATAAACAAAGTTCTGAAGGTTAAGATATGGAATCAAAACAATTTTATTCTGGACAGAGCTTCATGCTGAGATGTTTCAGAATGAAGTTGAACCTATCTTCAGAAAGAGGTTTTGTAAAAATATCAGCCCATTGATGGTCTGTGTTAATAAATTTTAAATTTAAAATCCCTTTCTGAATATAGTCCCTAATAAAATGATGTTTTATTTCTATATGCTTAGCCCTAGAATGCAAAATGGGATTTTTACTTAAGCAAATAGCAGAAGTATTGTCACAGAGGATAGGAATGTTACTCTCAAATATCTGGAAGTCCTCAAGTTGACTTTTCATCCAGAGCATTTGTGTGCTGCATCCAGCTGCTGCTATGTATTCAGCTTCTGCTGTTGATAGAGAAATTGTGGATTGTCTTTTGCTGGACCATGAGATCAGATTTTCTCCCATAAACTGGCAGCTTCCAGAAGTACTTTTACGTTCTACTCTGTCTCCAGCAAAATCAGCATCACAGTATCCTACTAAGCTGTAATCACATGATTTTCTATAAAACAAACCCAGATTAGTAGTACCTTTCAGATACTTGAAAATTCGCTTAAATGCTGTTAAGTGAGATTCTCTAGGATCTGATTGGAATCTAGCACAAATGCAAACACTGAATAAAATGTCAGGCCTTGAAGCCGTCAGATATAGAAGAGAACCAATCATACCTCTGTACACCTTCTGTTCTACCTTTTTACTTACCTCTTCTCTTTCCAGAATGCACGTGGGATGCATTGGAGTCTTTGATGGCTTACATTCTGAGAGATCAAATTTCTTCAGAAGTTCTCTGACATATTTGCTCTGATGAATGTAAGTTCCTTCTGGGGTTTGATTAATCTGAATTCCCAGAAAGAATTTTAGTTCCCCCATTAGGCTCATCTCAAATTCTGCCTGCATACACTTAGCAAACTTTCTTCCCAGAGAGGGTTTAGTAGATCCAAAAATGACGTCATCAACATAAATCTGACATACTAAGATGTCATTCTTAACTGTCTTACAGAATAGAGTTGTGTCCACTTTCCCTCTGGTGAATTCCTTTTTCTAACAGGAAGTTACTTAGTCTTTCATACCAAGCTCTGGGAGCTTGTTTCAGACCATAGAGTGACTTCTTTAGTTTGAAAACATATTCTGGATTTTTGGAACTTTCAAAACCAGGGGGTTGCTGCACATATACCTCTTCTTCTATATAGCCATTTAAGAATGCACTTTTAACATCCATCTGATACAGAGTGATGCCTTTATTAACAACAAATGAGATTAAGAGTCTGATAGATTCTAACCTGGCGATTGGAGCAAAGGTTTCTGTATAGTCTATCCCCTCTTGCTGACTATAACCTTGTGCTACCAATCGTGCTTTGTTTCTGATGACTTCACCTTGTTCGTTCAGTTTGTTTATGAATACCCATTTTGTTCCAATGACGTTGAATCCTTTTGGTTTAGGAACTAGATCCCATACGTCATTTCTTGTGAATTGATTTAGCTCCTCTTGCATTGCTAGAATCCATTCATTGTCCAGAAGTGCTTCATCAATTGATGTTGGTTCAATTAGAGAAACCAGTCCCATGAGGGATTCTTCAGAGTTTTTGAAGCTAGCTCTTGTTCTGATTGGATCTTCCTTTCTTCCTAAGATTGTTTCTTCTGGGTGATCCATGCTGCTTCTGGATGGTCTTTTCTGGAGTTGATCAACAGAAGGTGCTGGATTGCTTGCAGTTACTCTTTCTGATGTTGAGGGAGTGTCTTTGTTAAGAGCTTCTGATGACTTGTCTTCAGTACCTGTGAATTCAACTTCCATACCTGCAAGGAATTCATTCTGCTTTGACTTTTGAGAGTCAAGCTTATCATCAAAACGAACACTGATTGACTCTTCCACAATCTGTGTTTTTGTATTGTATACTCTGTACCCTCTTGAGCGTTCAGAGTATCCTAACATAATACACTTTTGTGCTTTAGAGTCAAACTTGTTCAAATAATTTTTTGTATTCAGAATAAAACATGTACATCCAAATGGATGAAAATAGGAAATGTTGGGCTTTCTGTTCTTCCACAATTCATATGGAGTCTTTTCCAGAATAGGTCTTATGGAGATTCTATTCTGAATGTAACACGCTGTGTTTATTGCCTCTGCCCAAAAGATCTTAGAAACGTTAGTCTCGTTAATCATGGTTCTGGCCATTTCTTGCAATGTTCTGTTCTTTCGTTCTACAACTCCATTTTGTTGGGGAGTTCTAGGACAAGAGAAATCATGCAGAATGCCTTTGTCATTAAAGAATAACTCAAAATCTTTGTTTTCAAATTCTCCACCATGATCACTTCTGACTTTGACGATTCTAAGATCCTTTTCATTCTGAATTTGGTTGCAGAAGGTGACAAACACAGAGTGTGACTCGTCCCTGTGTCTTAAGAACTTTACCCATGTCCATCTGCTATAGTCATCTACGATTACTAACCCATACTTCTTGCCACTGACTGAAGCAGTTTTAACTGGTCCAAATAAGTCAATGTGCAGAAGTTCTAATGGCTTAGAGGTGGAAACAACGTTTTTGGATTTGAAATCTGGTTTTGCAAACTTGCCTTTCTGACATGCTTCACACAGAGCATCTTAATTGAACTTCAGGTTAGGAAGTCCTCTGACCAGATTGAGTTTGTTAATCTGAGATATTCTTCTCATACTAACATGTCCCAATCTTCTGTGCCAGATCCATTGCTCGTTGTTAACAGACAGAAGACACTTTACATATTTGACTTTTTAGTTCAGAAAGTTTTATTTTATAAATGTTGTTTTTCCTCTTTCCATTAAATAGGATAGTCCCGTCTTTCTGACTAACAGCTTTGCATGAATTTTGATTGAAGATTATATCATAACCGTTATCACTTAATTGATTTATGGATAACAGATTATGCATTAATCCATCAACTAATAAAACATTATTTATAGAGGGAAGATTTCCATTACCTACTGTTCCAGAGCCAATGATTTTTCCTCTTTGATTGCCTCCAAAACCTACGTGGCCTCCATGCTTAAGTTCCAGGCTTTGGAACATATGCCTTCTTCCCGTCATGTGTCATGAGCAGCCAGAGTCCAGGTACCATGACTGGTGTTTTTGCTTTGCTGCTAAAGATATCTGCCACATGTATTATTTTATCCTTAGGTATCCATATTTTCTTGGGTCCTGATTTGTTAGTTTTACCAAAACTCTGGTTGAATTTTGGTTTGACAGAGTAATCACTACTAGTATATTTTATGTCATGTGTGTGCCCATATACAAAGTGTGAATCAAGTGAAGTGCGTTTTATAACTAAATCCATGGCATTCTTTGGTGTAGGTACCTTACCTTGATATCCTATCCCTTTTCTGCCATTTCTGCTAACTCCATAGATCATTGAAGCCATTTTGCTTCTATCTATGTTTTTAGCTAGAAACTTTTGAAAGTTGTGATCATACTCCTTAATGATCTCATCAGCATTGCTGGGAGTTTCAGGGATTTTTTCCTTTTGAGAGTTTTGCAATAGATTTTCTAATTTTGAAATTTTATCTTTTAACTCAGAATTCTCCAATTTGAGACTCTCAGTTTTATCAGAGTCAGAAGCAAGATTACTTTTCAGGTCTCTGAATTTGACTCTGATCTGCTGATATCTTTCTAGAATTTCATTAAGGCTTTCAGCTAGTTCAGCCTTAGTAAAGTTTATAGCAAAGTCAGGGAATACCTCTTCTGTATCTGATTCAGAGTCTGACTCAGAAGCTTCACTGTCTTCTGTTATGTTTTCCATGAGAGCTATGTTTGCTCTTTCATCATATGATTTTGAGTCAGCTTCAGATGTGTCAGAATCATCCCATGTAGCCATGAGACTTTTCTTCTTTTCCTTGCCAAACTTCTTTTTGGGCTTTTCCTTCTAAAGCTTTGGGAAATCACTTTTGTAGTGTCCTTGCTCGTTACATTTATAGCAGATGATGTCTTTGTTGTTTGGCTTTCTGTTTCCTGAAGAACCTTCAGATCTTCTGTGTCCAGAGGAGGATTC
Source organism: Vicia faba (assembly GCA_948472305.1). Taxonomy (NCBI): domain Eukaryota; kingdom Viridiplantae; phylum Streptophyta; class Magnoliopsida; order Fabales; family Fabaceae; genus Vicia; species Vicia faba. The sequence continues at coordinate 766,278,679 of OX451740.1, read as the reverse complement.
TGACCTTCTGTATTTGGAGAAAGATTCATTCTGATTTTCTGATCTTCTGGGATTCCTGAACTTCCTTTGCCTCTGCTCCCATAATTGGTTCACCCTTCTGGAGAGGAGAGACAATTTATCTTCTTCTGATGAGGACCCATCAGAGGTTTCTTCTACAGCCTGCAAAACTTTGGAGTCAGATTTTCTGTTAGATTTTAAAGCTAATGGCTTACCTTGCTTTTAAGGTTCATCTGCTTCTAGCTCTATCTCGTGACTTCTGAGGGAGCTGACAAGTTCCTCCAGAGAGATTTTGTTGAGATCCTTGGCTAGCTTAAGCGCTGTGACCATTGGCCTCCACTGTTTTGGAAAGCTTCTGATGATCTTCTTAACATGATCAGCAGTAGAGTACCCTTTGTCAAGAACTTTGAGACCAGCAACAAGAATTTGAAATCTTGAAAACATAGTTTCTATTGATTCACTCTCTTCCATCTTGAATGCCTCATACTTCTGAATGATCGCAAGAGCTTTGGTTTCTTTGACTTGAATGTTGCCTTCATGCGTCATTCTCAGAGAGTCAAACATATTCTTTGCAGTGTCTATGTTTGATATCTTTTCATATTCTGAATAAGAGATGGCGCTGAGAAGAATTGTTCTGGCCTTGTAATGATTTCTGAACTCACGCTTTTGCTGATCAGACATTGTTTTCCTGTCAATCTTCTGACCACTTCCATCCACTAGGTGCGTGTATCCATCAGTCACCATGTCCCACAGATCAACATCATGGGCCAGAAAGAAACTCTCAATTCTGTCTTTCCAGTAGTCAAAGTTCTCTCCATCAAAGACTGGAGGTTTGCCACTGAATTTGTCTCTTTCTTCATTGTTGTCATTACTGATGTTTTGATTTGGTCTTGCCATTGTGTTTTTCTGACGCTGGATCTTGTACTGACACGGTTAAGTGTTATAAGCTCAGAACCAGGCGCTCTGATGCCAATTGAAGATGTGAAAAACACAAGAAGGGGAGTTGAATTGTAAAACTTAAATCAAATGTGCAGACAACACTGTGTTTTTATCCTAGTTCGTTTGATCTCAAACTACTCCAGTCCACCCATCAAGGTGATTTCGCCTCTCTCCAACGAGGTCTTAATCCACTATATTCAAAGGGATACAACAACTACTTTAACAACTGTTAAAGCCTTCTTGAGTATAACCACAAACTGGTTTATCTCAAGGAAATCTCTTTACAAATAATTGAACAATAATGTGTTTGATGTTTTCTAATAAAACAGTATACCACAACTGTGATAATACACAAATTTAAGCTTAGAATGAAACAGGATTGCTAATGCATTTGAATGAGCGTGGTTTGAAGGCTTAGCAAATTGTATGAGTGTGTGCGTGTAGATTAGCTTTTTCTTTTCTCACACAGACTTGTTTATATAGCCAAGGCAAAGATACTTTGTTGTCCATAAATCACTTTCAATGATAATAACGTTCTTTCCTTTTTGAGAAGATCTTGTCTTGGATAAAGCCGTTGGTAATTAATCTGTCTTGAATGCTTAGTAACACTTCAAGGTCTTCTTTATGATAATCAGAGTGTTCTTTGCTTTAACTTATGCTGACGCTTCTAAGTGCTGATGACTTGGTAAAGATCTTTGATCAGAGTCAGAGTATTTTATGCACAGATTCTGGTCATCAGGCTTCAGCGTATAATCTGGTAGCTTTAGCGTGTAGCACATGTTATTGATCTTCTGATGCTGACATATTACTGATCTTCTGATGCTGATTTCATCAGAACTTCTGTAAATACAAAACACAATTTTAAGCAGCATATTTGTTCTATATATATATCTTTGAATTTATTTTATTCTTTGTATTTTGTTATCATCAAAACTTTAATCAAGGGTTGTAGAATCAAACTATATTCTAACAACTTCATGAGGAGCAGACTCTGAATGCCTATATTGCACCAAAGAGGATGCGTACTACCTTTTTATCTTAGAGTTTTTGTATTTGTTTTTCCCAAAGAGGAATTGATGTACTCAAGCTTTAATTTATTAATATAACGTGTGTTTCCTTTCTGTCTAAAACAAATTTGAATCTTTAAAATCCTTGAAATCATTACATATGCATTTACCATTCATCATAACATAAGCAGGTTTCTTGCAACAATTCTCCTCATCTTTCTACTGTTTATTTCAGGAAGATGGATCTCGAGCAAATGGTGAAGGACCTCCAAGCTCAGAATGGACAGTTTCAACAGATGTTCTTAATTCTAGCCAAAGGACAAGAAGAGTTGAAGACCTTGCTGGTTGAGGAGAAGAAAAAGAAGACGAAGAAAATAATTGGAGTTCTAAACATGGGAAGAAGATTCCAAGGGCAAGCAAGAAGGACCCTAGACTTTGCAACGACATCCGGTGAGAAAGACAATCAATATGGGAAGGGCAAAGAAACAGTTGTCCAGTCAGAGTCAGAAGAGGAAGAGGAAGAAGAAGACTATTCTGAAGAACAATACCCTCCATCCGACGACAAGTATAAGCATCTAGAAGAACGGTTAAGTGCAATGGAAATCCAAAAAGTGCCTGGATTGGACTTTAAGGAGTTGGGATTAATATCGGGGATTGTCATTCCTCCAAAATTCAAAGCAACTGTGTTAGCCAAATATGACGGAGTTTCATGTTCCAAAATGCATCTCCGGTCCTATGTGAGGAAAATCCAGCCTCATACTGCCGACAAGGATTTATGGGTACACTTATTTCAAGACAATCTGTCTGGAATTCAACTTGATTAGTTTTATCAGTTATAAAGAGCCAATGTTCATAACTGGGAAGATTTGGTCGCTGCCTTTTACAAACAATACTAATACAATGCTGATCTTGCAGCCACCCGTACTCAACTCCAGAGTATGGCCATGGTTTCAAGTGAAGGCTTTAAGGACTATGCGCAAAAATGGAGGGACTTAGCAGGAAGAGTCCATCCTCCTCTATCTGAAAGAGAGTTGGTAGACATGTTTTTAAGCACCTTGTCTTGTCCTTTCTTCAATCACTTAATTGGGAGTTCATCGACGGGTTTTACTGAATTAATATTGACCGGAGAAAGGATAGAAGTCGAGATAAAGAATGGGAAGATTAAAAAAGATGCATCCTCTGCTGCTGTAAGGAAACCATTAATCGAAAAGAAAGAAGTGGTTGTTGTATATCCTCAGAGAAATCAAGATAGGGCTGAACGTCGTCCTATGGTGGGGGCTGTTATGATTCCTAAACCTGCGCCTACTCAGCAAAGAAGCAACCAACCAAGAATGGAAAGACCAGTTAGACAGTTCACCAGAATTTAACATGACACTCTCTCAAGTATTGCCGCATTTTTTAAGGTCCAACCTAGTGACTTTTAAAGAAGCTCCAAAGAATCCTAACACAACCTCTCCTCACTATCATCCTAATGCCCGCTGTGCATACCATTCTGAGAGTCCCGACCATGACACTAACAACAGTTGGGCTCTGAAGAACAAAGTACAATATCTTCTTGAAGCCAAAGAGATTGAATTTGATGCGCCAGAAATTCCAAATGTCATTACTGCCCCTATGCCCAAGCACATCCTAATACCAATGCCATTGAGGAAGATATGTTTGTTACTTCAGTTGATGAACTTATGACCCCACTCCTGACCATCAAAAAGAACTTGTTGAATGCCGGTGTATTCCCAGGCTGTGATGAAAGCTGTCATTTCTGTTTGTCCTCACCAACCAGCTGTCCTTTGTTAAAAGTAGGCGTTTAGTGTCTAATAGATAGAAAGGAAATTTTGTTCGAGAAGGCTTCAATTCCAACTGTTTCTTATAATGATGTTTCCATCGTGACCATTTCCGACAATTCTTCCAGGGTCTCCACCAAAAGACCCGTTAGAATTACATCAGTTCCTAAAGTAGCTCCTTTGATAATTACAATGCCTGGACCAATCCCGTATTGGTCAGACAAAATCGTACCATGGAATTATGGAGGGGATGTCTACTACCACGGTATCAAGCAAGATTGGCCAGCTGCTGAAGATTCAAGTTCTGAGAAAGTTGACTCCGATGTCAGTAATATTGTAGGGACTAGTAAGATAATCCGAAGTGGAAGGATATTCTCTCCAGAAATTGCTCCCCCAAAAGCAGTTTATGGACCCGTAATCATTCCTGTTGTTGTTGCTCCTTCGAAGGTTATTCTCAGTCCTATAATCATCTATGTTAATACTCCTGCTGACAAAGCTGTTACTCCTACTGACACTCCTGCTGTCGAGTCAACCAAGACTCGAGGTAAAGGTATTCTGATTAAGCCTATCCGGACGAAGGCACAATCAGTGGCTATCCCTGAGACCTCCCGGAAAGAGATGGAGGAAATTCTAAAGATCATAAAAAGAAGCGACTACAATGTAGTCGAGCAACTGGGGCAAACTCCATCAAAAATTTCCATGCTGGCTTTATTACTATGTTCTGAGGCTCATGCAAAGGCCTTGGTAAAATTCTTGAAAATTGCCCATGTACCCCAAGAAACATCTGCCGATCAGTTTCAAGACTGCGTAGCCAGCTTGACTGCAGATAATGGTTTAGGTTTTTCAGATGCTGATTTAACGCCAAGGGGGAGGAAGCATAATGAGGCTTTGAATGTCTCAGTCGAATGCAGGGGCACAACGTTGGCTCATGTCCTAGTTGACACCGGTTCGTCTCTGAATGTGTTTCCTAAAAAGGCTCTTGATAGGCTTGTCTGTGAGGGATTGACATTGAAACCGAGCAACATAGTAGTGAGGGCCTTTGACGGATCAAAAAGGATGGTACATGGGGAAGTGGACATCCCTATAAAGGTTGGAACCCAAACATTTGATTCAACTTTTTATGTGATGGATATCCGCCCTTCATACTCCTGCTTATTAGGCCGGTCGTGGATTCACAATGCTGGCGCTATTACTTCTACGTTGCATCAAATGCTGAAATATCCAATTCAAGGGAAGATCATCACTGTTCATGGAGAAGAAGAGTATATGGTCAGCCATCTAAATTCCTTCAGATATGTGGAGCTAGATGGTGAATTTATTGAAACTTCATTCCAGAACTTTGAAGAAGTCCCGCAGACTGTGGCGGTAACCAAGGCTTTGTCTCAAATTCCCAAGATTACAAGGCCTCCGCTCAAGATGTAGTCTTTGAAAGATGCCAAGACATTGATAGAAGAAGGTGGGTGCACTATTTGGGGATAACTCCCAGATATCCCATACAAATCTGACAAGTTTGGTCTGGGTTTCACTTCAGGTGCCCAGAAGGTTATACGCCACGCTCGTGCCGGAGGATCACCCTTGAAGACCAACAACCACCAAGTCAGCACTATGGAGGATGATGAAGACAACTACAACCTGGAGGATTGGATTTTCCCAAATGTCAGTGGAGGGCTTAGCAACTTGGGGGCTAGAGATTTTGTCCCAATCACTTTTATCCCATAGTAATTTGTCTTTACATTTTGTTGGATCTGTAATATTAAAACAATTCAGACTCTTAAAACCTTGTGTCTTACCCGAGGCACAAAGGTCCATTTGTAAGGGTTATTATCTCATTTCCATATGACATCAATGAATCATGGACGTTTTTGCATACAAAATTTGTGCTCATTGTTTTTCTTTTTACATTTTCATTTCTTTCAAAGACAGCTATACTCTTACACACACTCACACTCACAATGCAGGTCTACATCCATTCGAGATCCCATGGGTAACGGTTCTGCTATGGCCTTTTGTGACTCTGAAAATCTAATCTACCAAGCCGAAGACGAAGGTGAGGAAGATTGTGAAGTACCAGGGGAACTCGCCCGGTTACTACAACAAGAAGAGAGGACCATTCAGCCCCACGAAGAGCTAGTGGATAAAATCAACCTAGGTACCGAAGAAGACAATAGAGAAGTCAAGGTGGGTGCCAATCTGGAACCCAGTGTCAAAGAGCGTCTGATTCAGTTGCTACACGAGTATGTTGAGATCTTTGCCTAGTCATATGAAGACATGCCAGAACTTGATGCAGACATTTTAGTACATCGTTTACCTACAAAGGATGACTGCCCACCGGTAAAACAAAAGGTCCGTAGAATGCTACCAGACATGTTAGAGAAGATTAAAGCAGAAGTCATGAAACAATTCAACGCTGGATTCTTGGCCGTCACCTCCTATCCGCAATGAGTTTCCAATGTTGTTCCCATGCCCAAAAAGGATGGCAAGGCACGAATGTGCGTGGACTACAAAGATTTGAATAGGGCAAGCCCTAAGGATGATTTCCCACTTCCCCACATTGATATTCTAGTTGATAATACGGTGCAACACAAAGTATTTTCCTTCATGGATGGTTTCTCAGGCTACAACCAAATCAAAATGGCACTTGAGGACATGGAGAAAACAACCTTTGTCACCCAGTGGGGCACATTTTGCTACAAGGTTATGCCATTCGGACTGAAGAATGCTGGGGCAACCTATCAGCATTCCATGGTAGCCTTATTTCACGACATGATACATCACGAAATAGAGGTCTATGTGGACGACATGATAGCTAGATCTCAAATAGAAGAAGAGCATCTTGACCATTTACAGAAACTGTTTGAGAGGTTAAAGAAGTACAAGCTGAGGTTGAACCCAAATAAATGCACATTTGGGATGAGGTCTGATAAACTCCTAGGCTTTGTTGTCAACAATAAAGGAATCGAAGTGGATCCCGCAAAGGTGAAAGCGATACAAGAGATGTCTGCTCCTTGTACTGAGAAGGAAGTCAGAGGATTCTTGGGACGTATAAACTACATTCCCAGATTCATTTCTCACCTGACAGCTACTTGTGAACCAATCTTCAAATTACTGAAGAAAGATCAAGTAGTCAAATGGAATGATGAGTGCCAAACTGCTTTCGACAAGATCAAAGAGTACCTGCAAGAGCCTCCTATTTTAATGCCACCAGTCGAGGGAAGACCCTTGATCATGTATCTGGCTATTTTGGAAAATTCAATGGGGTGTGTGCTGGGGCAGCATGACAAGTCTGGCCGAAAAGAGCACGCTATTTACTACCTAAGCAAAAAGTTTACCGACTGTGAAACAAGATATTCACTGCTCGAGAAAACTTGCTGCACTCTGGCATGGGCTGCTCACCGACTAAGACATTATATGTTGACCCATACTACCTTGTTGATATCTAAAATGGATCCAATAAAATACATCTTCAAAAAACCTGCCCTCTCTGGGAGAATAGCGAGATGGCAGATGATCCTGACAGAATATGACATACAATATACTACCCAGAAAGCAATAAAGGGAAGTGTACTAGCTGATCACCTTGCTCACCAAGTTGTGGAAGACTACCAGTCCATGAAGTTTAAATTCCTAGATGAAGACATCATGATGGTAAACAACTGTGAAGAATTCAGGCCATATGACAGACCTGAACAAGGATCCCGATGAACCCTGGCTTTTAACGGGGCATCTAACGCACTCGGCAATGGCATTGGTGCTATACTCATATCTCCTGAAGGTTGTCATACTCCCTTTACGACAAGACTCTGCTTCAATTGTACAAACAACACGGCGGAATATGAAGCGTGCATTTTTGGTCTTAAAGTTGCCATAGACTTGGGGATCAAATCCTTAAATATATTCGGAGATTCAACTTTGGTCATCATCCAGATCAAAGGGGAATGCGACACCAAACACCCTAACCTTATCCCTTACAAAGAACATGTGTTGACATTTCTCCTTGTGATACGGTGGGAGAACTGACTTGTGGTTTTGCGTTTTGTGTTCGCAAATGTTTCGGTTTAGCAAGAGTCGCCACCGACTTTTATTTTATCCTAAGGAAAGGTCAAAAAGCACAGGAAAGACCTTTGAGATGTTTTCTTGGGTTCGGGGAGTAGATTATGAAAAGGGAAGGTGCACGCACCCTTTTCATCCATGGTTATCCATGGGCTCTTAGTTACTTGTTTAGATCACTTGCTTTTGCTTTTCAATTGTTTGAAATGGTGCTTTGTGTGTGGTTTTAAAAGATGTATTGAAAAGAGGCCATCGTTGTGGCAACCTTTGTAATGATTCTTGTTTGAATGTATACAAAGGTGTTTTTGTCTTTTGAAAAGATGTTTCGATGTTTTGAAAGTTTGATTTGGAAAATGTTTTGAAATTGTGTTTTGAGGTGTGTTTGAAAATAGCAAGGATGTTTTGCAAGCTTTTGATCAAGTAACTAAGAGCTATCTACCTAATTTACTCAAAGATCTTTCCTAATGTTTTTAACCCTTTTGACAGTGTTGTTTCACCATTGTATTTGATGAACAACCTTGTGTTAGGATGTTAAACGGGACAGGCGCGGGTCATCGTATAGACCATGATAGCAATTGTGTTAAGTATTTTTGGCAAATTTTTGAGGGACTTGATCATTTTGTTTAGGCAACCAAGATAGCGTCATCGAGGGACTATGATCTTTTGTTTTGTTTTTGTTTTGCCAAAGTACCCAACATGCATAACATGGCCCAAATTTAAGGCAACAAGTGGATTGTAACCCAAGGTGTGCAAGTGTGTATTGTGTTTGATTTTCATGCATTTTGTCTTTGATTAGGTCAAACTACTTGTTGATTTTGATTTTTTTTTTGCATACAAACCATAATTCTCTAATCATGGTATAGTTGAAAGCGTAAAGTGCGAGAATTAAAAGTCTAAGCTATTACAACATAATTATGGGGATGGGGGTACAATCTTTGAATGGGGGTGTATTTGACAAGAAATATAAACCCTAGTTTACTATTACATCCAAATTGAATTCCAAAGCATAAATATTAAATGGACAATATTTAAATGAACAAAATAAATATATCAAATAAAATGAATTATGCAAAAAAGGTTTTTGTTTATTTATGTATATAAAAATATTTGATGTAAAAAAGAAATAAATAAAAGATTAATTTTTATTAGGTTAAGGGTAAGTGTGGATTAAAAATAAATAAAAATATAAAAGTACAATTTATATATTATTTTCAAGTTTTAATAAATAAGATAAAAGTATTTAAATGCTTTTTATGTTAAAAAAATAAAAATAAAATGCAAAATAAATGTGAAAAAATTATGAAAATATTTTTGAGCATTTTTAATATTTGGAAATAAATAAATAAAATCAGAAATGAAAACAAAAATACAAAAATATAAAATTACAAGAAATTGGGCCAGGGGGTGTAAAAAGGAAAAAGGGAGGTGCGAATAGTGAGCCAGGCCAAGCCCAGCCCACCACTTCATATTCAACCTCCAGATTTCAAACAAACGCGCGCGCCTGTTATCCGACATGGACATCCTGCATACAAGCTCTATTGCAAAAACACATAACATCAAACTTGTAGAGCATTTCAAGACGAATCCAACCATATAAACAACTTGTCTTAACTCTTAAAGACCAGAGAGAATTTCTCTGGCCCTAAAATTTAACCTAGTTTTTTCAGCATGTTCATGGATGAAATTCTCTTAGCATGCTTAATATAAATGAAAATTGAGCATATGTACAGCTTCATGGCAATGAATACTATATTTTTTATTCACAAACCTAAGGCTAAATGTTCCTAAATAGAGAGATAGGAAGTTGACAAAAACCTGTTTCAGCTGACTTCGTGTAGGGCAATGTAGAGCTTTTCAACAAGGCTTGAGATGTCTGGGAGCTTGCTTGGACTTCACTTGACCTTCTCCAATAGCCTGCTTGCCTTGAATGTACTTGAATCAACCTATAGAAGTCAACCTGCACAAGTTCAAAATGAAAATGGAAAACTCTGTAAATGGAGTTACAATTGGTGTTTGAGGTTTGGGATAACTTGGATGAGTTGGATGGAAGGTGTTTGAAGCAACTTGGGGCAAAACGCACGAGCCAATTGAGCTATGGAACTCAAATTGCAGGTTCTGCCCTGTTTTGCCAATGGAATGTGATTTCTGGCTATGGGGTGTTCAGAGGCTCAGGCAATCGTGTTTCTGGCTCAATGGGGGGTGAGAAAGATGTTCAAACTGTTTGCATAAGTTTATCTTGGCTGATGTTCAAGTTCTAAGGTTTTGGACAAGTTTCTTGTTTTTGAAGTAAGAATGTAGAAGTGATTGAAACAGGCATGTACAGGCTATACTTATGCTTGCATACATTGCCCTTGGCCCCTCCAACTTGTGGATTTGATTAGCTGCATAAGATTTGGACCAATGCTCAAGAAATCAATTTTGACATAAAGCATGATTTAAGCAAAAATGGAAATTTGCCTTTTTCTACTTAGGGCTTAATTTTGTGTACAATGTCCAAATGACCAAAAAAATGGCTTAGACTGATGGATTTGCATTTAATTATTGAGTGTGAAGTGGTTTAGAGGCCTGTAAACTAGTGTAAGACATGCTGACTTGAAATTGCAACTTGTATAAACATGAATATGCCATGGATGAAAAGTGAGTTTTTGCCAACTTCAAGCCTTCGATTCTCCCTAACCACAAATGTGTTTGAGGAGTTCTTTGACATTTTGGAAATCTTGCAACATGCTCTACAATCCATCTTTTAAATTCAACTTGAGATTCCAAGTGGAACTATGTTAAAAATGGCCATGAAGATAGGTTAAAATCCTGCCTAAACTAGGGCAAAATTTCACTAAGTTAAAAGTTTTAGGGGCCCTTGTTCCAAAAATCATAACTTGAGATCCAAACTTCTTTTGAGAAAACTTTGTGAATAAAAGTTGTAGACTTTGTGGAGGACTACAACTTTAATGTTGGAAGTTTTGTTTGAATCCAAATGCATCATGGTGAAAATGTTGGGCAAAGTTAGGAAAAATTAAGAAAATTTCATAACTTAGAAAAGTTCTAAGTTATGAAAATTTTCAACTTTAAACCCTAATTTGCAATTTTGGGTTTCTTGATGAACAAGTTTCATATCTTTACACATATTGATGTAAAATGACCCTTGGCACTTGATTTTGACCAAAAAGTCAAAGTTTGACTTTTCAGTGTACAGTCAAATTTTGATCAGTTGATTGAAAAATTCATCTGTCAATCCAATGCAATTGAGATCTTTTGAACTTGTTGAATAGATCAAGATGATGCAATTGAGTCCTTGAGTCCATGGTTGAGCCTAATTTTCCATTGGCTAGGTCAAAAAGTCATAAATTACCTTTGTACAGTCAAAACCCTAAAAATGACCATTTTGCCCTTTTGGTGATTTGATCAAATTTCTTGTGGAGTTGTGGTCCAAACTTGATCAAATGGTTCAAATGAGTTTATAATGTTGATGTGAGTCAAAATTCATGAGGTTTGACTGTAAAATGGCCACAGTTGACTTTTTCCCCAACACAGCTGATTTCTAGGTCAAATGTCCAATTGACTGGGCAAAATTTTGATTCAAGGCTTGAAACTTGGTATGGACAAACTTATGAGTCCAATATGAAGTATGAAAGTAACTTTTAGCATTGAAGGTCCAAAAATCCCTGTGCAAACTCAAACCCTAATTTAGGTCATCAGTGCAAGGAGATGTCTTGAGCAGTGCAAACCCTAGCTTGGTCTTGAGTTCAAAGAGCCTTGTGAGGGGAAATGTTGATAAAATGAGAGGGAAAATTTTGGGGTACAACAGCTTCCCCTGTTCAATATTCTTGAACCTGAAGAGTTAGATTGGCGAGTTTGCCTTTCGCGACTCGAAGGTAAAAGAGGATTGGACACTAGAGTGCCCGTAAATTTGCACTCGTCAAAATGTAGCTGAGGGAATGGGCTTAAAGAAGCCATTTGGAGATGGTAGAATCTTGCTAGAGATGGGATTAGAGATGCCACCCAGGACTTTTTGTTGAAAATCAGGAGAATGAACACCAGAATGGTAACCGTGTCCGTAACGTATTTGAGTCGTATCTGGAGATTGGATTCGTATGAGCAAAGGAATGGCATCCGTGGCTGGAGCGTATCCGTACTGTAACTATATTTTGATTATTGAATGAATATCAGAATGACTGCCGTGTCTGGAGTGTATCTGTATTGTATCTGAATTCCGAATGAGTGATAGAGAAACATCTGTGTATGGAGCATCTCCGGGCTGGGGAATAAATTCTGAATGAGTGACAGAATGGCAACCGTGTCTGGCGCGTATCTGGACTGTATCCGAAGTTGAGATCTGTATGAGTAGCAGAATGACTTCCATGTCTTGGAGTGTATCTGTACTATATCTTGAAATAAAAGATTTGAATGAGTAGCAGAATGACTTCCATGTCTTGGAGTGTATCTGTGTTGTATCTGAGATCTTTGAACATTTGTTAAAGATAGCTTTTAATCTTAGCCTGAAAAGGGTAAAATGTTAGCTAAAACACAAAGTTATGTTGCATGACATGTACGATGCGATAAGGTGTGTTCTATCAATGTTTATGATATATGAATGTAATGCATGCGCATGTAAGCTGATTAGCTGTCCTGCTGAGGAAAATAAATCCTTGATAGCTAGAGATAATGAAATCTTTGACTGCTGCCAGGGAAAGTAAATCCTTGACCGATGCTGGGGATTCCAACAATCTTTGATTGCTGAAGATGAGAAATCCTTGCTGACTACTGTTGGGGATAGAAAATCCTCGGCAACATGCGGGGATGTGTGAATCCTTCATGACTTTACGGGGAAAATGAGGACAACTCTGACGATCTCTACTAGGGAATTAAAACCTGGGAGGCTTCAACTGGAGAAATAAGAACAAGAATCTTCGTTCTGCTGGAAAATAACTCTGTGGGGAGAATACTCATCCTGTCGGGGAGTTAGGAATTTGGGTCGTATGCCAATCTATTGGGGTTTTAAGGATGGTTGGGGATAAAAGTTAACTGTCATCTGATTGATTTTCAGTTTTTTAAGATAACATGCTGGGGAATTTAGGAGAAACCAGATTATTTTCACTGTGGTTTAAAGGTTGAAGTCATGGGCTCCGTTGGGGAAGAAAGCTTCATCTTCACTAGGGATCTGTAGTTCAAAGTTTTCTGGATCCGCAGGGGATCGGGAGTTTGGAAACTTAGTTCTAATGGCGATATGTATTTAATTCCGCTGGGGATCTTGAACCTCAATTCCGCTGGGGATATGTGTTAAATTTGAATGAGATATTGCAGGGAATTTCTTCTGGAATAGCCTAAAGACATTTTCCTATACTTTCAACCTATCAGTAATTATCCTTTCTTATTTCGTTTTATTTGTAAGCAGTGATTATATTCAAATGCATATGCTCATTTAACAAATCATTGGACGTTTTCAAATAAAACATAAGTGTAAAAAGAAAAGGAAAGGCAAGCAAATTTCTACACTTTGAAGTATCTTTGTATTAACTTTGTGTAAGTATTTTGTACAAAGGAGACAATCATCCTAGTAAGAGAATGTTGTCATAAAATTGAGAAAAATTTTATACAAAGAAAGATGGCTATGTGTAATAATTCCATGGGGTTGCCATTCTGCTATAGCCTTCACAACTCTGAGTATCTTGTCCATTCGTTGCTTCGTTTGCAGATGATTGGATTGATCAGAAGCTTGGAGCTTGTCTATGAAGAGATTTCCCTTAAAGTGATCCGACGAGACATATACATACGCTTTAACTCCCTAACTTTTGCCTAGACCGCCCTTTCGGGTTTTCGATCCACCAGGAAACCCTTTTTTCCCAAGTCGCCCTTTCGGGTTTTCAACTTGCCGGGTGTACAGATTTTTTATTTATCCCTAATTTTTGCCTGAATCTCCCTTTCGGGTTTTCAATTCACCGGGATGCCCATTTTTGCCCAAGTCGCCCTTTCGGGTTTTCAACTTGTCGGGTCGTTTTATGCGTAGTATCTTTTGACTATGTCTGCATTCGCAAGGTGCGGCAGGTCGTCGCCATCCATGGTGGTCAGAATCATTGCCCCACTAGAAAAGATGTTTTTGATCACAAACGGTCCTTCGTAAGTAGGAGTCCATTTGCCCCTGGGATCGCTTTGCGGCAAGATGATTCACTTGATTACAAGGTCTCCGACTTGATATACTTGCCTCTTGAATTTCTTGTTGAAGGCCTTAATCATACGTTTTTGATACGCCTGACCATGGCAAACAGCAGTAAGTCATTTTTCGTCAATCAAGTTAAGTTGATCAAGCCGGGTCTGAATCCAATCGTCTTCACTCAAACCAGCATCCTTCATGATCCTCAAGGAAGGGATCTGAACTTCGATAGGTAAAACAGCTTCCATGCTATATACCAAAGAAAAAGGTGTTGCCCCAGTTGAGGTGCGTACCGTGGTACGATACCCGTGCAGAGAAAACGGTAACATCTCATGCCAGTCCTTGTAGGTGACTGTCATCTTTTGAATGATCTTCTTGATATTTTTGTTCGCTGCTTCGACAACACCGTTCATCTTAGGCCGATAGGGAGATGAATTGTGATGTTGAATCTTGAACTGCCCGCACAGAGCGGTGATCATAGTATTGTTCAAATTTGTACCGTTGTCAGTGATGATCCTGTCGGGGATACCATACTGGCATATGAGGTTCTGCTTGATGAAGCGGGCAACCACATTCATTGTAACGGAGGCGAAGGAAGCTGCTTCGACCCACTTGGTAAAGTAATCAATGGCCACCAGGATAAAACGGTGTCCGTTGGGTGCTGTAGGCTTGATTTCTCCAATCATGTCGATTCCCCACATCGTGAATGGCCAAGGAGCTGTTAAGACATTGAGAGGAACTGGAGGAATATGTACCTTGTCATCATAGATTTGGCATTTGTGACATGTACGGGAGTGTTGATGACAATCAGCTTCCATGGTAGACCAGTAGCAGCCTGCCCTTAGAATCTTCTTAGCCATTGTGTGACCGCTCGAGTGGGTGCCAAAGGTGCCATTATGTAATTCAGCCATGATCTGCTCAGCTTCAATCTTGTCCACATAACGGAGTAGGACACAATCAAGATTGCGCTTGTATAGGATACCATTGCTTAGAAAGAACTTGGCAGCGAACCTCCTTAAGAACTTTTTGTCATTGACTGAAGCTCCTTCAGGGTACTCTTGTGTTTCGAGATACCTTTTGACGTCATGAAACCAAGGTCGGTCCACCATTTCTTCGGTATTAATCTCGTGACAATAAGCATGTTCGTCCATTCGTTCAATGGTGATTTGAGGGGCCTCATTATCCCAGTTGAGTTTAAACATGGAAGACATTGTAGCCAGAGCATCCGCTAGCTGATTTTCTTCTCGCGGGAAGTGCTCAAAGATAATCTGCTCGAAACGAGGCAACAATGTCAGGACATGTTCTTTGTATGGGATAAGATTAGGGTGTTTAGTATCCCACTCTCCTTTGATTTGACTGATAACCAAAGTCGAGTCCCCAAATACAACCATAGATTTGATTCCCAAGTCAATAACATCCTTGAGACCAAAGATACAAGCTTCATACTCGGCCATGTTGTTGGTGCAACTGAAGCAGAGTCTAGCAGTGAAAGGTGTATGGCAACCTTCTGGAGAGATAAGTACTGCACCGATACCGTTGCCAAGTGCATTTGAAGCACCATCAAAGTACAGGGTCCATCGGGATCCTTGTTCAGGTCCGTCATACAGTCCATTACCTTTAATGTTGTCCAATGTCATAATATCCTCGTCAGGGAAGTCGAACCTCATATATTGGTAATCTTCGACGGCTTGATGAGCTAGATGGTCAGCTAGTACACTCCCCTTTATAGCTTTTTGGGTTGTGTACTGGATATCATACTCAGTCAGGATCATTTGCCATCTAGTGATTCTTCCAGATAAAGCAGGCTTCTCGAAGATGTACTTGATTGGATCCATCTTGGAAATCAGCAAAGTGGTATGTGTCAACATATACTGCCTCAGCCGGCGAGCAGCCTATACCAAAGCGCAGCAAGTTTTCTCGAGCAGTGAGTAGCGAGTCTCACAGTCGGTAAACTTTTTGCTAAGGTAATAAATGGCATGCTCTTTTCGGCCAGACTCGTCATGTTGGCCCAGTATGCACCCCATTGAATTATCTAAAACAGTCAGATACATGATTAAAGGTCTTCCTTCGACGGGTGGCATCAAGATAGGAGGCTCCAGCAAATACTCCTTGATCTTACCGAAAGCAGCTTGATAGTCATCATTCCATTCAACCACCTGTTCTTTCTTCAATAGTTTGAAGATTGGTTCACAGGTAGATGTTAGGTGAGAGATGAACCTTGCGATGTAGTTTAAGCGTCCCAAGAAACCTCTGACCTCCTTTTCAGTACGGGGGCAGGCATTTCTTGTATAGCTTTGACTTTCGCAGGATCAAATTTGATGCCTTTGTTACTGACGATAAATCCCAAAAGTTTACCAGACCTGACTCCGAAAGTGAACTTGCTAGGATTCAATCTGAGCTTATATTCCTTTAATCTGACAAGCAACTTTTGCAGATGGTCGAGGTGTTCTTCTTCTGTTTGCGAACAGGCTATCATGTCGTCTACGTAGACTTCAATCTCATGATGTATCATGTCATGAAACAAAGCTACCATGGCTCGCTGATAGGTTTCCCCGACATTCTTCAGTCCGAATGGCATCACTTTATAGTAGAAGGTACCCCACTGCGTAACAAAAGTAGTCTTCTCCATGTCTTCGGGGGCCATTTTAATCTGGTTGTACGCTGAAAATCCATCCATGAAAGAAAATACCTTGTGTTGAGCTGTGTTGTCAACCAAGATGTCAATGTGTGGTAGTGGAAAATCATCTTTAGGGCTAGCCCTATTTAAGTCTCTGTAATCCACACACATTATGACTTTGCCGTCCTTCTTAGGCACGGGCATAATGTTAGCAACCCATTGTGGATAGGAAGTAACAGCAAGAAAGCCAGCATTGAACTGTTTCATCACTTCAGCTTTGATCTTTTCAGACATATCGGGCCTCATTCGGCGGACTTTCTGTTTGATTGGTGGACAGTCTTCTCTTGTAGGGAGACGGTGAACCACAATATCAGTATCTAGTCCCGGCATGTCTCCATAGGACCAGGCGAAGATCTCAACAAACTCATTCAACAGCTGAACTAAGCGCTCTTTGACACTTGGCTCCAGGTTGGCACCCACTTTAACCTCTTTCTTGTCTTCCTCTGTTCCTAAATTGATGGTCTCTAACAACTCTTCATGGGGTAGAATAGCCCTTTCTTCTTGTTGCAAAAGTCTAGCTAACTCTCCAGGCACTTCACAGTCTTCATCACCTCCGTACTCGACATGATTGACCATATCTTCAGAGTCACTGAAGGCCAAAGCAAAATAGTTACCCATGGAATCCGGAGTGGATGGGCACCTGAATTTTATGAGTGTGGGTGTGTGTAAGGGATAGCCACCTTTAAACAAAATGAAATGTAAAAAGAAAGAAAATTAACACAACAGTTTATAGATGAAAACGTCCATGATTCATTAAAAGATGGCATATGAAAATGAAGAATCAAAACCCTTACAAATGGACCTATACGCCTCGGGTAAGGCATAAGGCAAAAAGAGTGTACGAATTGTTTAAAAGTTATGGATTGACCAAACAGGAAATGTTCAAAAGATAAATTACTGATTGATGAAAGTAATGGGAACGAAGTCTTTCGCCTCCCAGTTGCTCAGTCCTCCTTCAATGGTTGGAAAGATCCAATCCTCAAAGTTTCCTTCTTCAACATCATCTTCTAAGGCATGAACCCCATGGTGAGTGATTTTTAAGGGTGGTCCTCCAGCCCGGGAGCGACGCACGGCTTTCTGGCTAGCAGCAGTGAAACCCAATCCGAACTTATCCGTCTTGTAAGGAAAATCTGGTAATTGACCCCACACCGTACTTCCTCCTTCTTTGATTACAGCCTCCGCATCTTTAAGGGATGACATCCGGGACACAGGCTTGGTAATGATAGGCACATCAGTCATTGTCTTTGCTACCGCAACTTCAGGAGAAACCTCTTCAAAGTTTTGGAAAGGTGTTTCTATGAATTCACCATCTAACTCCATGTAGCGGAAAGAGTTAAGGTGGCTTATCATATACTCCTCCTCACCATAAACTATTATAATCTTACCCTGGACTGGGTACTTGAGCATATGGTGTAGAGAAGAAGTGACTGCCCCAGCGTTGTGGATCCATGGCCTTCCTAACAAGCATGAATATGAAGGACGGGTGTCCATCACATAAAAAGTAGAGTTGAAAATTTCTGTTCCCACCTTAATTGGGATGTCCACTTCTCCGTGAACCATCCGCTTAGAACCGTCGAAGGCTCTAACAATGATATTACTGGGCTTTAGGGTCAAACCTTCACAGTCTAATCTGTCCAACGCTTTCTTTGGTAGAACATTTAAAGATGAGCCGGTATCAACCAGAACATGAACAAGTGTAGTTCCTCTACATTCTACCGAGACATGCAGTGCATCATTATGCTTTCTTCCCTTAGACGTCAAATCAGCATCAGAAAAGCCAAGACCATTATCGGCTGTAAGGCTAGCCACGCACTCTTGAAACTGGTCCGCAGAAGTTTCTTGAGGCACATGTGCCGTCTTCAGAAATTTGATCAAGGCTTTGGCATGAGCCTCGTAGCAGAGTAATAGAGCCAGCATAGAGATTTTTGAAGGGGTTTGCCCTAGCTGCTCTACGACATCATAGTTGCTCTTCTTAATTATCTTTAAGATTTCCTCCATCTCCTTTTGGATGGTCTCGGGGATAACCAAAGTCTGAGCCTTCGTCCTGACAAGCGTTTCTTGGATCCCCTTACCTTTATCAGCAGAGGGTATAGCTTCGGGAGCATCAATTTCTTCAATAACCGGATTTCACACAGATACTTTGACAGGAACAGGAGCACTTGAGGGTCCGAAGACTTCCCGTGGAGGAGAAATATCCAGAGAGAATATTCTTCCTCTACGAGTTATCTTACTCGTCCCTACAATATTCCCTATGTCAGGAGTTTCTTCATCGGAATTCTCTTCGACTGATTCGATCTGCTTGACACCATGGTAAAAGATTTTTCCTCCATAAAATCATGGTATCGTCTTGTTGGACTTATATGGATAGACCCCGACATGGTAATCTTTAGCAGTATAAGCTTTAGATCAGGCGTAATCTTAATAGGACTTTTGCAGGTCTTGGAAAGATTGTCGGAAATGGTGATTTTAGCAATGTCATTGACAGGAGTAACAAAGGTAACAAGAGTAACACAAGTGATAGTAGCAACAAGGGTTTTCTGAAAGAGGATCTCTTGAGTATCCATCAGGCGTTGGATGCCTGATTTCAACAGTGGGCAGTCGAATTGCAAAGTTGAACAGAAGTAACAGTCTTTTTCACAGCCCGGGAAGATCCCGGCTTTCAACAGATTCACTTTAATCATTGGCAAAGGAGTCATTAATTCATCAACAACAGTAACATGAAGATCTTCCACAATTGCATGGACATTATGACCATGTTTTGGCATAGGAGCGGATATTACATTAGGTTTTTTGGGCACATCAAACTCTACTTCCTTGGCATCTATCAAATCTTGAATCTTGTTTTTAAGAGCCCAACAGTTATTGGTATCATGCCCTACACTGTCCGAGTGGTATGCACATTTTGCATTTGAATGATAATAGGGAGAAGAGGTATTTGGGTTTTTCGGTGCTTCTTTCAAGTTGGTAAGGTTCAAATTTAACAGTTGAGGGAGGACTTGAGCCGATGTCATATTGATTCGGGTGAATTGCCGTTGTGGCCTTTCTACCCTTTGCTGATTAGCTCTAGGTTGACTGCTTTGAGGTTGATCGGCTGAAGAGTTCTGGATCATCACAGCCCCTACCGTCGAATGGCGCTCTATTCTCCCTTGATTTCTCTGGGTATGAACAGCAGAAACTTCCTTCTTGGCTGGGAAGGTCTTCTTGATAGCAATAGAAGCGGAGGCATCCTTATGAATTTTACCACTCTTAATGCCAACTTCGACCCTTTCACCGGTCAGAATTAATTCGGTGAACCCTGCAGATGAGCTCCCGATCAAGTGATTGAAGAATGGACCTGACAGAGTCCCTAAAAACATGTCAACCAGCTCTCTATCCGACAACGGTGGCTGCACCCTTCCAGCCAAATCTCGCCACTTCTGGGAATACTCCTTAAATCCTTCATTAGAAGCCATACCCATACTCTGTAGTTGAGTACGAGTAGGCGCTAAATCCGCGTTGTATTAGTATTGTCGGTAGAAAGCAGCAGCCAAATCTTCCCAGTTATGAACATCAGATCTCTCAAGTTGATAGAACCAGTCCAATTGCGTACCCTACAAGCTATCTTGAAAAAAGTGGACCCACAAATCCTTATCAGAAGAGTGGGGTTGGATCTTTCTGACGTAGGACCTCAGATGCATCTTCGGACAGGACAAACCGTCATATTTAGAAAATGTAGGTACTTTGAACTTAGGAGGAATGACGATCCCAACAACCAACCCCAGTTCTTCAAAATCCAATCCAGGAACCCTTTGCACTTCCATGGCCGCCAACCGTTCTTCAAGATTCTTATACTTATCGTCCGCAGGGGGATATTGCTGCTCAGAGTAATCTTCCTCCTCTTCTTCTTCTTCCTCTTCAGCTTCAGATTCAGAGGGCATTGCAACTCCCTTACCTTTACCAACCCCTTCGTCAGACGTCGAGGGGAACTCCAGAACTCTCCTAGCCTGATGCTCAAATCTTTTTCCCATAGTGGCCACACCAGTTCTTTTCTTCTTTTTCTCTTTGTCTTTTTCCTTCTCTTTCTCTAACAGTGCTTTAAGGTCCTCCTGACCCTTTGCTAAGGTCATGAGGAGTTGTTGGAATTGGGAATTCTGTGCTTGAAGATCTTTAACCGTCTGCTCTATATCCATCTTGCTGAAATAAACAGCCGAAAGATAAGGAAACCTGGTGTGAAGACCTGTTTATGCATATGATGAATGATATGTTATTCATGTAATGCATTCAAGAATTTAGAAATTCAAATTTGTTGCAAACAAAAAGAACACACGTCATATTAATAAGAAGAAATTTATTAGCGCATAAATGCCCCATGGGCAAAAATATTACAAAGCTTCTTAATGTAAAAAGACATTGCGCATCCTCTTTGGCGCGATGTAAGTGTTAAGAGTCTCCTCTTTGTTAAGTCGGCGGGTAAGTTCCAAAACCTTCTTTTCACTGGCATAAAAGTTGGCTTCGAAAGTGTTCCGCTCTTCCTTGAGCTGTATCCAACTCTTTTGCAATTCTTCCAATGATGTTGGCATGTCAGGATGTAGGAGGGTGTATGGAACCTCTCCTTTCATAACAGGCTCTTTGATCACGGGGAGAATGTGAGGATATGGCATCATAAGATTCTGGGCGCGGGTTCGTACCCACTTGAGGTAAGGCTCAAGAGGGATGGAATTCTTGTGCCCCAGTGTCTTACTATCCACATTGTTGGGCATCCTCCAAGCTCGGATAAACCTTTGTCGAAGTCCTTGCGCATCATTGTCGAAGTCAAAAACCAAGTTAGGAATCAACATATCATGAGGGCCATCCCTTCGGGCATACCCAAATTGTGTCAGAGCTAAACAGGGGTTGTAGGTAATGCCTCCCCTAATGCCAAGTAATGGGACATTAGGGAATTCTCCACAACGATCAATGATGATGACATTTTCTCTGGACCGAGAACACCAATGAACATTAGAATGTGTGAGGGTCATCAACCGTTGTAACCACCTTAAACCCTGCTCATTCTTCAAAACTGATTGGGGAAGGTGAGAAATAAACCACCTTGCTAGAAGAGGAGTACAGCACATGAGAACATATCTTTTCCTCATTGTTCGTGTGTAAAATGAGTGTAGGATATCCCCGAGCAATGTAGGCACAAGATTCCGAGATATGAAAATCTTGACAGCATTGACATCTATAAGCTGATCAGGGTTTGGGAACAAGACCAACCTATAGATAAGAAGTGCCATAATCTCCTTAAAGGATTGTAGATCTAGAGAATTCCATCAGTCTTGTGCCTTCTCAAACAGAAACTTTGCCAAGAAACCCTTGACACCACTTCTGGTTTCCCAATGACCTTTGATATCAGATGGTTGCAAGTGTAGGGCTTGAGCAACATCTTCAGGCTTTGGTTCTCTTTCCGTACCGTTGTAGGGTAGTTGATGGAGAATAGGAATCCTCGGGAGTTGATAAAATTCCTCCAAAGTAGGTACTAATAGGTAATCAGGGAATGTGAAACAGTGGTGTAGGGGGTCAAAGAACTGGAAGAGAACTTTCACCATGTCTTCTTCAATGTTGGAGTTGACCAAGATGAGAAGTCTACCATGTCTTTCACTGAAGAGAGAATTCTCTGGAATTTTGGAAGTAAGCTCCTTGAGTTGAAGAGGTATTCTCACAAGGTTGACTTGAATTGTTTTCCTGCGAAGAGATTCCATAACCTACAAAACAAGAACAAAGATGAAGATCCAAACCCTTGAAATGGTTAGTGGATGCATATGATGCTCTATGATGTTCATGATGTATGCACAAGCATATGTACAAACAAGTCACACAAGATCCTAGTTTCAGGCTTGCATGAGGTTTCATAGGTAAGTACCCTCTTGAAGTTAGTTGCCTCAACCTGTCCTATAAATAGTAACCGGGTTCTAAGGAGCTCAATATCACTGGATTATTTTCTGTGTTCATTGTTTCAGTTTGGCCACTTAACTGGCGACCGGAATATTCCAAGAAAACACCCCTCAATGAGTGTAGTATCGAGTATCTACCAACTTCGAACTGCACCAAAGCCGGTCATCTCACTACCCCTAATAAGGCCAAGATGGTCAAGTAAGGTTCTAAGAGTTCATTAGTGCTTCATGACATCACTCAGCGGCCCCATATTCTCTTTGATTGACTCAAAGGCTACCGATACTCACAAATATGTCGCACTAATATAGCTATTGCTTCCACCATGTCGGTATACCCCGCACAGTTTCCACAACGTATTGCTATTTACCTATGAATGTTTCCCAAAATCCGGGTGGAGGATTCAAAACCCAAACAAGAGAACCAAATGTAAAGCAAACAAAGAAAACAAGATAAGCATGCAAAGGTGATCTAAACCCTAAGGTTACTCCACTTTTAAAGTTTTCCCCAGCAGAGTCGCCAGTTCTGTGATACGGTGGGAGAACTGACTTGTGGTTTTGCGTTTTGTGTTCGCAAATGTTTCGGTTTAGCAAGAGTCGCCACCAACTTTTATTTTATCCTAAGGAAAGGTCAAAAAGCACAGGAAATACCTTTGAGATGTTTTCTTGGGTTCGGGGAGTAGATTATGAAAAGGGAAGGTGCAAGCACCCTTTTCATCCATGGTTATCCATGGGCTCTTAGTTACTTGTTTAGATCACTTGCTTTTGCTTTTCAATTGTTTGAAATGGTGCCTTGTGTGTGGTTTTGAAAGATGTTTTGAAAAGAGGCCATCGTTGTGGCAACCTTTGTAATGATTCTTGTTTGAATGTATACAAAGGTGTTTTTGTCTTTTGAAAATATGTTTCAATGTTTTGAAAGTTTGATTTGGAAAATGTTTTGAAATTGTGTTATGAGGTGTGTTTGAAAATAGCAAGGATGTTTTGCAAGCTTTTGATCAAGTAACTAAGAGCTATCTACCCTAATTTACTCAAAGACCTTTCCTAATGTTTTTAACCCTTTTGACAGTGTTGTTTCACCATTGTATTTGGTGAACAGCCTTGTGTTAGGATGTTAAACGGGACAGGCGCGAGTCATCGTATAGACCATGATATCAATTGTGTTAAGTATTTTTGGCAAATTTTTGAGGGACTTGATCATTTTGTTTAGGCAACCAAGATAGCGTCATCGAGGGACCATGATCTTTTATTTTGTTTTTGTTTTGCCAAAGTACTCAACATGCATAACATGGCCCATTTTTAAGGCAACAAGTGGATTGTAACCCTAGGGGTGCAAGTGTGTATTGTGTTTGATTTTCATGCATTTTGTCTTTGATTAGGTCAAACTACTTGTTGATTTTGATTTTTTTTTGCATACAAACCCTAATTCTCTAATCATGACATAGTTGAAAGCGTAAAGTGCGAGAATTAAAAATCTAAGCTATTACAACATGATTATGGGGATGGGGGTACAATCATTGAATGGAGGTGTATTTGACAAGAAATATAAACCCTAGTTTACTATTACATCCAAATTGAATTCCAAGGCATAAATATTAAATGTATAATATTTAAATGAACAAAATAAATATATCAAATAAAATGAATTATGCAAAAAAGGTTTTTGTTTATTTATGTATATAAAAATATTTGATGTAAAAAAGAAATAAATAAAAGATTAATTTTTATTAGGTGGTAAAACCCTAATTTTCTTTAAGAAAATAAATACATTAATTATTTTATTTATATACAATAAAAATAAAACAGTACATGTGAAAAAAAAATATGTTTAGAAAAGTATTTGTTAATTATAATTAATAATAAAAGTAAAATGTAATATTTTATATTTTTATTCTAAAATATCTAATAAAATAAAAGTATATATATATATATATATATATATATATATATATATATATATATATATATATATATATATATATATATATATATATATATATATATATATATATATATATATATATATATATATATATATATATATATATATATATATATATATATATATATATATATATATATATATATATATATATATATATATATATATATATATATATATATATATATATATATATATATATATATATATATATATATAAATAAAATATATACAAAATAAAAATATATTTTAGAAGAAATATTTTCAGTGTGAATTAAAAATAAATAAAAATATAAAAGTACAATTTATATATTATTTTCAAGTTTCAATAAATAAGATAAAAGTATTTAAATGCTTTTTATGTTAAAAAAATAAAAATAAAATGCAAAATAAATGTGAAAAAATTATGAAAATATTTTTGAGCATTTATTATATTTGGAAATAAATAAATAAAATCAGAAATGAAAACAAAAATGCAAAAATATAAAATTACAAGAAATTGGGCCAGGGGGTGTAAAAAGGAAAAGGGGAGGTGCCAATAGTGAGCCAGGCCAAGCCCAACCCACCACTTCATCTTCAACCTCCAGATTTCAAACAAACGCGCGCGCCTGTTATCCAACATGGACATCCTGCATACGAGCTCTATTGCAAAAACACATAACATCAAACTTGTAGAGCATTTCAAGATGAATCCAACCATATAAATAACTTGTCTTAACTCTCAAAGACCAGAGGGAATTTCTCTGGCCCTAAAATTTAACCTAGTTTTTTCAGCATGTTCATGGATGAAATTCTCTTAGCATGCTTAATATAAATGAAAACTGAGCATATGTACAGCTTCATGGCAATGAATACTATATTTTTTATTCACAAACCTAAGGCTAAATGTTCCTGAATAGAGAGATAGGAAGTTGACAAAAACCTGTTTCAGCTGACTTCGTGTAGGGAAATGTAGAGCTTTTCAACAAGGCTTGAGATGTCTGGGAGCTTGCTTGGACTTCACTTGACCTTCTCCAATAGCCTGCTTGCCTTGAATGTACTTGAATCAAGCTATAGAACTCAACCTGCACAAGCTCAAAATGAAAATGGAAAACTCAGTAAATGGAGTTACAATTGGTGTTTGAGGTTTGGGATAGCTTGGATGAGTTGGATGGAAGGTGTTTGAAGCAACTTGGGGCAAAACGCACGAGCCAATTGAGCTATGGAACTCAAATTGCAGGTTCTGCCCTGTTTTGCCAATGGAATGTGATTTCTGGCTATGGGGTGTTCAGAGGCTCAAGCAATCGTGTTTCTGGCTAGAAGGGGGGTGAGAAAGATGTTCAAACTGTTTGCATAAGTTTATCTTGGTTGATGTTCAAGTTCTAAGGTTTTGGACAAGTTTCTTATTTTTAAAGTAAGAATGTGGAAGTGATTGAAACAGGCCTGTACAGGCTATCCTTATGCTTGCATACATTTCCCTTGGCCCCTCCAACTTGTGGATTTGATTAGCTGCATAAGATTTGGATCAATGCTCAAGAAATCAGTTTTGACATAAAGCATGATTTAAGCAAAAATGGAAATTTGCCTTTTTCTACTTAGGGCTTAATTTTGTGTACAATGTCCAAATGACCAAAACAATGGCTTAGAATGATGTATTTGCATTTAATTATTGAGTGTGAAGTGGTTTAGAGGCCTGTAAACTAGTGTAAGACATGCTGACTTGAAATTGCAACTTGTATGAACATGAATATGCCATGGATGAAAAGTGAGTTTTTGCCAACTTCAAGCCTTCGATTCTCCCTAACCACAAATGTGTTTGAGGAGTTCTTTGACATTTTGGAAAGCTTGAAAAATGCTCTACAATCCATATTTGAAATTCAACTTGAGATTCCAATTGGAACTATGTGAAAAATGGCCATGAAGATAGGTTAAAATCCTGCCTAAACTAGGGCAAAATTTCACTAAGTTAAAAGTTTTAGGGGCCCTTGTTCCAAAAATCATAACTTGAGATCCAAGATTCTTTTTAGAAAACTTTGTGAATAAAAGTTGTAGACTTTGTGGAGGACTACAACTTTCATGTTGTAAGTTTTGTTTGAATCCAAATGCATCATGGTGAAAATGTTGGGCAAAGTTAGGAAAAATTAAGAAAATTTCATAACTTAGAAAAATTTTAAGTTATGAAAATTTTCAACTTTAAACCCTAATTTGCAATTTTGGGTTTCTTGATGAACAAGTTTCATATATTGACACATCTTGATGAAAAATGACCCTTGGCACTTGATTTTGACCAAAAAGTCAAAGTTTGACTTTTCAGTGTACAGTCAAATTTTGATCAGTTGACTGAAAAATTCATCTGTCAATCCAATGCAATTGAGTCTTTTGAACTTGTTAAATAGATCAAGATGATGCCATTGAGTCCTTGAGTCCATGGTTGAGCCTAATTTGCCATTGTCTAGGTCAAAAAGTCATAAATTGCCTTTGTACAGTCAAAACCCTAAAATGACCATTTTGCCCTTTTGGTGATTTGATCAAATTTCTTGTGGAGTTGTGGTCCAAACTTGATCAAATGGTTCAAATGAGTTTATAATGTTGATGTGAGTCAAAATTCATGAGGTTTGACTGTAAATTGGCCACAATTGACTTTTTCCCCAATACAATTGATTTCTAGGTCAACTGTCCAATTGACTGGGCAAAAAATTTGATTCAAGGCTTGAAACTTGGTATGGACAAACTTATGAGTCCAATATGAAGTATGAAAGTCACTTTGAGCATTTAAGGTCCAAAAATCCCTGTGCAAACTCAAACCCTAATTTAGGTCATCAGTGCAAGGAGATGTCTTGAGCAGTGCAAACCCTAGCTTGGTCTTGAGTTCAAAGAGCCTTGTGAGTGGAAATGTTGATAAAATGAGAGGGAAAATTTTGGGGTACAACACTCCCATATTTTGAGAAGATTACCTTCGAGCATTTCCCGCGAGAAGAAAATCAGCTAGCAGACGCACTAGCCACAATGTCATCCATGTTTAAACTTAAATGGGATAACGAGGCTCCCCAAATCACCATTGAATGAATGGATGAACCAGCACACTGTCACAAGATTAATACTGAAGAAGTAGTGGACCAACCTTGGTTTCAAGAAGTCAAGAGGTATCTCGAGGGTCA
The DNA here is from genome assembly GCA_948472305.1 of Vicia faba. NCBI lineage: Eukaryota > Viridiplantae > Streptophyta > Magnoliopsida > Fabales > Fabaceae > Vicia > Vicia faba. Next base: position 766,251,098 of record OX451740.1, on the reverse strand, counting down.
AGAATATCCTGAAGGAGCTTCAGTCAATGATAAGAAGTTCTTAAGGAGATTCTCTGCTAAATTCTTCCTTAGTAATGGCATTCTTTACAAACGCAACCATGACTCTATGTTGCTTCGGTGCGTAGACAAAGTTGAAGCGGAAAAGATCATGGCTGAGTTATATGAAGGAACTTTTGGCACCCATTCCAGTGGGCATACGATGGCAAATGAAATCCTACGGGCAGGCTATTACTGGTCTACCATGGAAGCAGATTGCTATCAACACTCTCGAACCTTCCATAAGTGTCAGATCTATGCTGACAAGGTGCACGTACCTCCGGTTCCTTTAAATGTCTTGACGGCTCCTTGGCCCTTTTCTATGCGGGGCATCGATATGATTGGGGGAAATCAAGCCAACAGCCTCCAATGGACATCGTTTCATTTTAGTGGCCATTGACTATTTTACAAAGTGGGTTGAGGCAGCCTCCTTCGCTTCCGTCACCAAGAATGTTGTCACCTGGTTCATCAAGCAGAATCTCATATGTCGTTATGGTATCCCAGAGAGGATCATTACAGACAATGGTACAAACCTGAACAATACTATGATCACTGCCCTGTTCGAATAATTCAAGATCCAGCATCACAATTCTTCCCTTTACCGGCCAAAGATGAATGGTGTTGTCGAAGCCGTAAATAAGAACATTAAAAAGATCATATAGAAAATGGCAGTCACATACAAAGACTGGCATGAGATGCTACCATTTGCTCTCCACGGATATCGCACCACAGCGTGCACATCAACCGGGGTAACACCCTACTCTCTAGTATACGGCATGGAGGCTGTCTTGCCTATTGAGGTCCAGATCCCCTCTCTAAGAATTATGAAGGATGCATGGCTGAATGAAGAAGATTGGATCCAGACTCAACTTGATCAACTAAACTTGATTGATGAGAAAAGGCTTATTGCTTCCTGTCATGGTCAAATGCATCAAAAACGGATGATCAAGGCTTTCAACAAAAAGGTCAGATGCCAAGTGTATCAAGTCGGGGATCTGGTGATCAAACGTATCATACTACCGCAAGGTGACCCCAGGGAAAATGGACTCCTACATACGAAGGACCATTTGTAATCAAAAGCATATTCTCTGCTGGAGCAATGATTCTGACCACCATGGATGTCGACGACCTGCCGCACCCTGCGAACGCAGACATAGTCAAAAGATACTAAGCATAAGAGACCCGCTAGGTTGACGCATCTAGGCAAAACAAGGGCATCCCGGCGAACCAAAAAGGTTCGGGCAAAAATTAGGGATAAAAGCAAAAAAATCTGTACACCCGGCAAGCTGAAAACCCGAGAGGGCGGCTTGGGCAAAAAAGGGTATCCCGGTGGACTGAAAATCCGAAAGGGAGGTCCAGGAAAAAGTTAAGGAATTAAAGCGTATGACTATGTCCTGTTGGATCACTTTACGTATAACCTTTGGCTTCAACTGACAAACTCAGAGGTTCTGATCAATTCAATCATCTTTGGACGAGGCAACAAATAAACAAGATGCTCAGAGATACGAAGGCTATAGAAGAATTGGAACCCCATGGGATTATTGCACATAGTTATATTTTATTTGTATTAAAATTTTCATTTTTTACGATGACATTCTCTTACTAGAATGATTGTCTCATTGTAAAAAAATAGTTACTTAAAGTCAATACAAAGATATCCCTTTGAAAGTGAAAAACTACATGTTTTTCTTTACTCTTGTGTTTTGTTTATAAAAGCGTCTGTTGTACCCCAAAATTATCCCTCTCATTTTATCAAGATTTCCCCTCACAAGACCCTTTGGACTCAAGACCAAGCTAGGGTTTCCTCTGCTCAAGACATCTCCTTGAGCACTGTTGACCTGAAATTAGGGTTTGAGTTTGCACAAGGATTTTTGAACTCCCAATTCCCCATATGCTTTTCATGGATCATTATGGACCCCTAAGATTACTCATGTCAAGTTTCAAGCTTTGAATCACACTTTTGCTCTGTCAATTGAGCAGTTGACCTAAAAATCAGTTGTATTGGGGAAAAAGTCAACTATGGCCAATTTACTGTCAAACTTCATAATTTTTTATCCACATCAACATTTTAAACTCATATGTATCATTTTATCAAGTTTGGATCATAATTCCTCAAGAAATTTGATCAAATCTCCAAAAGGGCAAAATGGTTAAAATAAGGGTTTTGACTGAGAAAAGGCAATTTCTGATTTTTGACCTAGCAAATGATCAATTGGTTTAAGGAATGATCTCAAGATTCCAATTGCATCATTTTAACCTAATTACATGATTCAAAACATTGCAAGTCCATTGGATTGACAGATGAATTTTGCAGTCAATTGATCAAAAGTCAAATGTATACTAAAAAGTCAAACTTTGACTTTTTGGTCAAATTCAAATGCCAAAGATCACAATTCATCAAAACATGTCAAAATATGAAACTTATTCATCAAAGAAATCAAAAGTCAAGATTTCATTTTGAAAAGTCAAAATTTCTAAACTTAGAAATTTTTCTAAGTGTTGGAAATTTCATGTTTTTTCACAACTTTGAACAAATATTTCACCATGATGCAAGATGATTCAAGAGAAACTTACAACATGAAAGTTGTAGATCTCCATTAAATATAAAAAATTTCTTTACAAAACTCCTTCCAAAAGTTCTTGGATCTCAAGTTATAATTTTAAGAACATGTGGTCATGAAACAAAATACTTAGTGAAATTTTGCCCTAATTTGGTCAGGATTTTGACCCAACTTCATGGGACTTTTTCATATAGTTCCAAGGGGAATCTTCAAAATCAATTCAAAGATGGGTTGTAGAGCACATTACAAGATTTCTAAAATGTCCAAGAACTCCTTGAGATCATTCTTGAGTAGGGAGAATCGAAGAGATGGAGTTAGGGTTTTATCACTTGAATTACAAGTCATTTTGTGATGAACCAAATTCAAAATTCAAACTATGCTGCATAAAATCTACTTTACAGGCCTCAAACTTGTAAGGCACTCCATAATTAATAGCTTGCACAACTGTTGGAGGTCTCATTTCAAGCATTCAATGCATGGATATGCTTTATATCCATTTCTGGAAGAAAGTGTACATTGCCATTTTGGTAAAGTGCTTTTTTGCACAAAACTTGTTCTTGAGCCTTGCACTTGTTCTCTTCTGATCACATAAGTCCCATAACTCATGAGAAATGGTTTAGACACTTACAATCACACAGCCCATGCTTGTACCTCACATTGAAACTTGGTTTCCCTCTTTTCTTAAAAATCAAGTAACCTAGCCAAAAGCTTGTAACTTGTACTTATGACTTGCCAATGCACTCCAATCCTTTTGTGTATACATAGACAAACTATTTGCCACAAATACATGAATGCTCAAGCCCTGAAAAGACCTAGAACTCATAATCACATCTCATACTTCCATTTTCACATAAACTGACCAAAAACTTGAACCTCATAACTCCCTCGTGTGTTTTCAAGCCTTTTGGTTCCTAAAGCTTCTAAATATCATATATAACTGATCCCACACCCTGTTATAGAACTGTAACATCATTAACATCATCCACCATTTTCAAAAACAGAGCTTTGCACTTGGACTTCTCCAGAACTCCTCAGGCCCTTTCAGCTCAAGTTAAGCACTCCATTAGCTTCCTGGGAACTTGAGGAAGCTAACCCAACCATTGGAACTCCTTGAAAGCTGCTCAAACTTCAAACTCGATACCCTCTTGCAAGGTAAGTTTTCTAACTTTAGAACTTCTCATACAGGCATCATCAATGATTTATTTGTGAACAAAACATGTAGATATCATTGCCCTAAAGCTAACCATGTCCATAGTTTCCATTAATTTTTCTTGAGCTTAGAGAATTTTAATATTGAAATTTCTGAGATTTTTAGGGTTCAGTTTAGGGCCAGTGAAATTCATGCTTATCTTTGATCTATAGTTTTAATGCTTTACATTTTTGAAATCGTGAGGAAATTTGCTACAAGTTTCATGTTTACAGTTTTCATTTTTGTTGAGAAATGAACAAGTTACAATTGGTCTGGCTGGAGGTTGAAGATGAAGTGTAACTCAGGGCGCGTTTTGTATCATATATTTATTGTTTTGCTTATGTTAACGGATGTATAGCCACCCCAGTGGTAGAAGCGCGAGCCTGTAACCTTTGAGACCTGGGTTCGAGCCCCAGTGGTACCCTTTTGTTTTTTTTCTTCATATTTTTGCATTCTGACTTTGTTTTTTTGGACAGGCGCTGGGCCTCTTTGGGCTTGGTTTGTTTTTGTTTTTGCTAGCTAACCCCCCCCCCCCCCTGTTACATTTACACGCCCCTGGCCCTATTTTATTTTATTTTCTTATTTTTATTTCATTTATTTTCTTAAATATTTTTCCTAATACTAAAAAAATCATTAAAAAAAATACAAAAATAGTAGATTTATATTTTAACTTAGTTTATTTATTTATTCTCATAAAAAACATTTTATTTAACCACACTTTGTTTATTTTTACTAATTATTCTTGTAAATTTAATTAAATACTAGGATATTATTTATTTTCTTTTACACCTATTAAAATATACTATAAATTATTTTCAAGACAAAAATACAAAAAATAGTTTTCTTAAACTCAATTTCCTTTTAATCAATTAATAGACTTAGGGTTTTATTTAAAATATTTTCTTATTAAATTAGGTTTACTTTTATAATGTTAATTAGTTATTTTCTTTTAATTGATTAGGTTAAAACAAATTCACTTTTCCAAAAAAATCCAAACAAAAATATCAATTTTCTTTATATTTGCATTCTTGCACATTTATTCATCTTATACATTATTTATTTAAATTCTTGTATAAATTCAATTTGGTTGTAATAGATTAATTAGGTTTACGTTCTTTCAATCCCCATTTACAATTTGTACACCCATCCCACAAATATTGTAATAGCGTAGTAACTTTAAATTCCGCAATTTATCGCTTTATATACAAATGTTAGTAATTAGGGTTTGTATGGAAAGATTAAAACCAATACTTAGAAAACCCTAATTCAAGACAAAATCAAGCATGAAAATAATACACTTGCACACAAGCACCCCCTAGGGTAAATCCACTTGGTTGCCTTTACAAAATGGCCATATTACGCATGTAAGGTATCTTAGCAAAAATAAGCAAATACAAGATCATAGTCCCTCGATGACGCTATCTAAGTTGCCTTTCAAATGATATTAGTCCCTAAAATAGAATGCTAAGATACCTTGCAACATTGCTAATTATGGTTGTACGATGACCCACGCCCGTCCTGTTTACATCCAAAGATAGGGTTACTTACCAAATCAATGGTAAGATAACAATATCAAAGGAAAGAGGAAATGAACATAAAAGACTTTTGAGTAGGTAGAATGATCATAATTACTTGCTCAATTTCAAAACAAAACATCCTTGCTATTTTCAAAACAAACACCTACACTTTCAAACATCTTACAAACTTTAAAATATTTTCAAAAGATCAACATCTTTGTATACATTCTTACGAACAAGAATCATTACAAAGATTACCTAAACAATGGCCTCTTTACAAAATACTTTCAAAAACCACACAAAGCACAATTTCAAACAAAAGGAAGTGATCTAGCAAGTAACTAAGAGCCTATGGAAAACCATGGATGAAAAGGATGATAATACCTTCCCTTTTCATAATCTACCCCCCGAACTCAAGAAATAATCTCAAAGGTCTTTCCTGTGCTTTTTCACCTTTCCTTTTGGATAAAAGAAAAGTCGGTGGCGACTCTTACTAACCGCAACATTTGCGATCAAACGCAAAACCTTCAAGTCAGTTCTCCCACCGTATCACACCCTCCATACTCGTACTACAAAGAAGCGAGGAAATATTATGTGTTTCATACCTCTACTGTCCAAGTGGTTTATTTTGCACCTTCCCTGATAAGTGATAAAGAACAAACAAGGTTTGAGGTGGTCTCAAAGGTTGATGTCACTCACTCATTCAGATATCCAGTGGTGTTCTCGATCTCAGGAAGATGTCACTATTATTGATCGCTGTGGGGAATTTCCTAATGTACCACTCCTTGGTATAAGAGGGGGTATCACTTACAACCCTTCTCTAGCTCTGCGTCAGTTTGGTTATGCTCGAAGGGACGGTCCTCATGATATGCTAATCTAGGGTATTGTATTCAACTATGAGAACGATCCTCAAAACTACCATCAAAGGTTTATACGTGCTTGGGGCACGGTTAAAAAGATTGATAGCAAGACTTTAGGACACAAGAATTCCATTCCTCTAGAGCCTTACCTCAGATGGGTACGGTCTCGTGCTCAAAATTCCATATCCTGCTATCCTACCAGTAATCATAGAGCTTATTGTTGAAGGGAATGTTCCTCATATCATTATTCATCCCGATATGCCTACTGACTTCGAAGAGCTACAGAAGTCCTGGATTCAGCTTAAGGAAGAAAGAGATACCTTCGAAGCTCAGTTCTATACTAGTGAGAAGAAAGTACTAGAGCTGACGAAATGACTCCACAAAGAATAAAGCCTTAACACACATGTCAACATAAAGAGGAAGCGTCCATGGGAGACTTGAATTTATATTTTGCTATTTTATAACTCTTTTTATTAAAATTAATTATAATTCGAGCTAGTTACTAAAATTTCTCTTGTTTCCTTTTGTTTAAACAAATTTAAATTCCGCAAGGATCCTTGAAAACATTACATCTACATTTCATGCATCATTACATAACAGGTTTTCCCATACAGGTTTTCTCATATTCTTGATATTTATTTCGGTAAAAGATGGCTCTTGAACAAACTGTTAAGGAACTCCAAGCTCATAATGCCCAATTCCAGGAGACCCTCCTGAACCTAGCTCAAGGACAAAAAGATATGATGACGCTCATCGCCAAAAAGAAGAAGACTCAGAAGCCAATTTCTATCCTTAACATAGGAAGAAAATTCAAAGGTCCCTCTAAACCGGTTCAAACTATTGATATCACCTCTGATGAAGACGACAACCAAGAGGAGGATGGTAGAAGTGTCAGGGCTAAAGGTGGAAGCAGCCTTGATTCTGGTAAGATTTTTGAGGATGAAGACTATTTTGATGAACAATGTCCTCTTGTTAACGACAGATACAAGCAGCTGGAAGATCGCCTCAAGGACATGGAAATCCAGAAAGTTCCTGGGTTGGATTTTAGAGAGCTGGGTCTTATTCCGGGGGTGGTTATCTCCCACAAGTTCAAAGTCCCTTCTTTTGCTAAATATGATGGTGTGTCTTGTCTGAAACTTCATCTGCAATCATATGTTCGGAAGATCCAACCCCATATTGCTGAGAAAATGTTATGGGTTTATTTCTTTCAGGAAAGTTTGTTGGGTACACAAGTCGAGTGCTTCTATCAGTTGGAGGCAACCAGCATCTGCACTTGTAAAGACTTGGTTGCTAATTTTTACAAACAATATCAATATAATGCTGACCTTGCACCAACTCGCATGAAATTAAAAAACATGACTATGGGTTCGAATGAAGGATTCAAAGAATATTCCAAAAAACAGAGAGACTTAGATGGAAGGGTGCAACCTCCCTTGTCTGACCGGGAGCTAGTTGATACGTTCATGGGAACTCTGACAGGTCCATTATTTAATCATCTGATTGTGAGTTCTTTATCTAGTTTTACTGAGCTGATTCTAACTGGGGAACAAGTTGAAAGTGGTACTAAGAGCGAAAAAATTCAAGTGGTTGCGTCTTCAAATGCTGCAAAGAAGACATTCAATGGTAAGAAGGAGACCAATGTTTTTTAAGGCCAGAAGGGCCATGGTAAAAATGACGGCAATCAGTATGTGGGAGAAGTACTAATTTCTAATCCTGCACCTGTTCAACAATAACAATAGGGCAATAAGCATAGGTCAGACGCTTCAAGAAGGTAGTTTACCAAGATTAATATGCCATTGTCTCAGGCATTATACCATTTACTAAAAGCGAAGCTGATTACCCTGAGGGATCCTCCTCAGAACTCCAACACCTCCTCTCTTAAGTATAATTTGAGCGTGAGATGCGCCTACCATTCTAACAGTCATGGGCACGACACCAACAACTGTTGGACCCTGAAGAACAAAATTCAGGACATGATTGACAACAAGGAGATTGAATTTGATCCTCCAGATACCTCGAATGTAATTACTGCACCTATGCTAATAATAGCCTTGACAGTTGGATTTTTCCTACCATTGGCAACGGGCTCCGCAAATGGAAGGCCGAGGATGTTATCTTTATCTCCTTTAGTCAGGAGTAATAGCTTTATTTCTTTTTTTTTATTACTTTCAAGTTTTGGTTTTGTAATATTTGAACAATGACTTTAAGCCTTGTGCCTTACCCGGGGCACAACGGTCGTTTGTTAAGGGTTGTCATTTCATAAACATATTTTCATTTAATAAAGAATTAGATGTTTTGAATTCAAACTTTGTGCTCTCTATCTTTCTTTTTACTTTTATCACTTTTAAATAGATATGTGTTCTTACACACACCCACACAATACATTGCAGATCCACATCCACTCTGGATTCCGTTGATAACGATTCTGCTATTGCCACTTATGACTTTGAAAATCCAATCTACCAAGCCGAGGACAAAGGTGAGGAAGATTGTGAAATACCTGGAGAACTAGGAAGACTGTTAATACAAGAAGAAAAGGCTATACAACTGCATGAAGATCCAGTTGAGGTGGTAAACTTGGGTTCCAAAACAGACATGAAATAGGTCAAGATAGGTGCCAACTTAGAGGACAGTGTCAAGAACAGGTTAATACAGATGTTGCATGAATATGTTGAGATCTTTGCTTGGTCATACAAAGACATGTCTGGGCTTGATATCGATATTGTGGTTCACCATCTACCGATGAAAGAGGGTTATGCTCCAATAAAATAAAAGGTTCATCGCATGCGTCCCGAGATGTAAGAGAAGCTCAAAGCTGAGGTTATGAAGCAATTCAACGCAGGTTTCTTAGAAGTGGCATCCTATCCTCAATGGGTTATGAATGTGGTTCTGGTACTGAAGAAAGACGGTAAAGTACGTATGTGTGTAGACTACAGGGATCTGAACAGGGCGAGCCCTATAGATGACTTCCCGCTTCCACATATTGATGTTTTGGTCGACAACACCGCTCAACATAAGGTGTTATCCTTCATGGATGGTTTCTCAGGGTATAATCAAATCAATATGGCATCTGAAGACATGGAAAAGACTACTTTTATTACACAGTGGGGCATGTTCTGCTACAAGGTTATGCCTTTTGGGTTGAAGAACACCAACATAACATATCAGCATGCTATGGTAGCTTTGTTCCATGACATGATTCATCACGAGATAGAGGTCTATGTAGATGATATGATAGCCAGATCACAGACTGAAGAAGAGCATATGGACCATCTACATAAGTTGTTTGAGAGAGTGAAAAAGTATAAGCTGAGGCTGAATTTGAACAAGTGCACCTTTGGGGCGAGGTCTGGTAAACTCCTGGGTTTTATTGTCAGTGGTAAAGGAATTTAGGTTAACCCCACTAAAGTCAAAGCTATTCAAGAAATTCCTCTTCCTCATACCGAGAAGGAAGTCAGAGTTTTCTTAGGACGATTGAATTACATTGCCCGATTTATTTCCCATTTGGCTGCTACTTGTGAGCCAATCTTCAAGTTACTAAAGAAAGATCATGTAGTGAAGTGGAACAATGTTTTAAAGGTAGCCTCTGACAAAATCAAAGAATACCTACAAGAACCTCCAATTTTGATGCCACCAGTTGAAGGAAGACCTCTGATCATGTACTTAACAGTGTTAGAGAATTCAATGGGGTTTATACTGGGGCAGCATAACAAGTCTGCTCGAAAAGGGCATACAATATACTACCTTAGAAAAACGTTTATCGACTATGAAACAAGATACTCACTGCTCGAGAAAACTTGTTGCGCTTTGGCATGGGCTGCTCGCCGACTAAGACAATATATGTTTACCCATACAACTTTATTGATATCTAAAATAGATCCCATCAAATACATATTCGAGAAGCCCGCTCTCTACGGAAGAATAGCCCGATGGCAAATGGTCTTAACCGATTAGGATATTCAGTACACCACTCAGAAAGCAATCAAAGGAAGTGTACTGGTAGATCATTTGGCTCATCAAGCCCTAGACGACTACCAATCTTTGAACTTTGAATTCTCAGATGAGAATATTATGCTAGTTGTAGATTATGAAGAACCTAGACCATATGAAGGACCTAAGTCAGGATTCCAATGGACCATGGTTTTCGAAGAAGCTTCAAATGCACTTGGCAATGGAATTGGTGTTGTAATTATCTCTCCTTAGGGTTGCCATATGCCTTTCACGGCCAAATTATACTTTGATTGTACCAACAATATGGTTATATACAAAGCGTGCATCATGGGCATCAAAGCTGCCATTGATTTGAGGATTAAGATCTTGAATGTATATGGGGAATCATCCCTGGTAATCAGTCAAATCAAGGAAGAATGGGATACTAAGCACCCGAATCTCATTCCTTATAGAGAACATGTGTTAACCTTAATTCCGTACTTCAAGGAAAACACTTTCGAGCACATCCCAATGGAAGAGAATCAGTTGGCATACACATTAGCAACCATGTCGTCTATGTTCAAAGTCAGATGGAATAACGAGGCTCCCAGAATTACCATTGAAAGGCTAAATGAACCTGCACACTGCTACGAAGTTGACACTGACGGGGTAGAAGAGAAGCCTTGGTTTCATGAAGTGAAAAGATATCTTGAGGCTCAAGAGTATCCTGAAGGAGCATCTATCAACGAAAAGAAATTCCTACGAAGGTTCTCAGCTAAGTTCTTCCCGAGCAAAAAAATTATGTACAGGTGCAAGCATGATTTAACTCTGGTTCATTGTATGGACAAGAAAGAGGCGAAGAAGTTTATGGAAGATATGCACAAAGGTATCTTTGGTACTCATTCCAGTGGACATACTATGGCTAAGAAAATTTTGAGAGTAGGTTACTATTGGTCGACTATGGAAACAGACTGCCATCACCACTCAAGAACTTGTCACAAGTTCCAGATATATGCTGACAAAGTACATGTGCCTCCAGTACCTCTGAATGTCTTGACCGCTCCCTGACCGTTTGCAATATGGGGCATTGATATGATTGGAGAGATCAAACCTACTACTTCTAATGGACACCGCTTCATCCTCGTCGCTATTGATTATTTCACAAAGTGGGTCGAAGCAACCTCATTTTCCTCTGTTACCAAGAATGTTGTCCCCTGATTCATTAAGCATAACCTTATTTGTCGGTATGGCATCCCCGAAAGGATCATGATGGACAATGGTACTAATCTGAACAACACTATGATCATGGAACCCTGCACGCAGTTCAAAATCAAGCACCACAATTCTTCTCCGTATCAATCGAAGATGAATGGCACAGTGGAAGCCTCCATTAATAACATTAAGAAGATTGTGCAGAAAATGGTTGTGACCTATAAAGACTGGCATGAGATGTTACCATTTTCTCTTCACAGTTATCACACTTCAGCTCAGACATCAACTGGGGCAACCTCATTCTCTATGGTATATGGTATGGAGGTTGTCTTACCTGTCGATGTCCAGATTCCTTCCTTGAGAATTATGAAAGATGAAAATTTGGATGAAGACGAGTGGATTCAGACTATGTTGGATCAGTTGAATTTAATTGATGAGAAGAGGCCTGCGGCTGTCAATCACGGTCATATGTATCAGAAGCGTATGATCAAAGCCTTCAATAATAAAATCAAGCATCAGATATATCAGGCTGGTGACTTGGTAATAAAACGCATCATCCTACCGCAAGGTGATCCCAGGGGCAAATGGACTCCCATCTACGAAGGGCCATTTTTTATCAAGAAGATATTTTCAGGCGGTGCTATGATACTTACCACCATGGACGGTGAGGATCTCCCACACCCTGTGAATGCGGACATGGTTAAAAAATACTACTCATGAAAAACAACCCATTTTTACCCAAAAATTTTCCCTCACCTTTCTCACAAGATCTCTAAAATCTCAAATTTGCACAAGTGTTGACTAGGTCAAACCATCTCCTAAACACTAATGCCTCAAGTTAGAGTTTTGATTTTCACAAGGGTAATTAGACTTCTAATTCCTCAAGTGACCTTCATGGATCATTATATACCTCCAAGAATACTCATGTCAAGTTTCAAGTCTTGAATCACAAATTTGCTCAGTCAATTGACCAAATGATTGAAAATCAACTGTATTTGTTAAAAAGTTAACTATGGTCAAAATACTGTAAAACTTCAAGTCTTTTGGTCCATATCAACATTTTAAAGTCATATTCATCAATTGATCAAATTTGGATCACAATTCCTCAAGAAAAATGTTCAAATTACCAAAAAGGCAAAATGGTCAAAATTAGGGTTTTGACTGTTCATTGACTTTTGACATAATACATAATCTCAAGGATTCTAATACAACATGTTGACATAGTTTCATGGCTCAAATCATTTTTCAAAGTCAATGGATTGATAGTTGAATTTTGGGTCAACTGATGAATAGTCAACTGATGCACAAAAAGTCAAACTTTGACTTTTTGATCAAGGTTTGATTTCAAAGATCACAATTCATCAAGACATTCAAAAATATGAATATTGATCATCAATAAATCAAGAAAGTCAAATGTCAATTTGAAAAGTCAAAATTTTCAAGACTTTTCACCAAGATGCAAGATGATTCAAAATAAACTTTCAACATGAAAGTTGTAGATCTTGATGATATCTTCAACTTTGTTTTAGAGGACTCATATCAAAAAAATGCTTATATTTTGAGTTATAAGCACATAAAGTCATGCACTTTTTCTAAAACACTTAGTGAAAAATTTGACCTAGTTTAGGCAGATTTTTGACCTAACTTCTTGGCCAATTTTCACCAAGCTCCAAGATGATTTTGTAAAAATTTTCAACATGAAGGTTGTAGAGGATGTTTCAAGATTTCCAAAATGTCCAAGAACTTGAAGAGATCATGCTTGAGCTAGAAGTTTCGAAGAGATGAAGATGGCCTCACAAACTTGAATTATAGGTCATTTTCTTGATGAACATTTGATCCAATCTCATAGCCATGCTGCATAATATTTCTTAGCAGGCTTCTAACTTGTGTTTCACTCCATAATTAATTAATTACACAACTTATACAGCCATTTTCCAAGCATTTGAACCATTATCAAAGTTGCATTTCCATTTATGGCACAAAGTTACCATTCCATTCTTGAAAAGTTGGTTTAATCAAAATGTCAACTTGTCTTGAGATTCTAACTTGTTTGTTCAGCATACACTCAACATACAAAGTTAGACAAACATTTTTAAATCTTGTAACCACTCTAGATATCCTTGTACTATGCATTGAGACAATATGTATCAAGCTTGCTTCACAAACAAGCCAAAAATCCATAACATGTGAACTTGTACTTCTGATCACCTCAAGCTCTCAAAACCTTTTCCTATAAATTGAGACACCATTATGCAACCTAGAACACGAATTCAAAATCCCTCAAACACCCTGAAACTCCCTCTAAACTAGAAGTGCATCCATAACTCCATAACTTGTCATTTCTGGCCAAAAACTTTAATCTCATAATCCACTCATATGTTTTCCCTCCAAATCATTCTCAAAGCTTCCATACATCAAACACAACTCATCCCAATCTCAGTTTTCCAACTGTAACACCATCTTCCTCATCTTCCATAACCAAAAAGAGAGTTCTGCAACTTGACTTCTATAGCACGATTCAGCCATCCACAGCTCAAGCTAAGCATTGCATTACTTCCTAGAAGTTCAAGGAAGCTAACCAGAATATTACAACATCTTGAAGGTTGCTAAAACTCAAATCATGATCTCCATCTGCAAGGTGAGTTTTATGAATTTCTAACTCTTCATACAACCGTCATTTGGCTTCCATTTTCAAAGATAAAATATATACATCATAGCCCTGAAACTAATCATGTCCTTGGAATTCATTTATCTTGCCTGAGTAGTGAGAATTTTGAGCCTGAACTTCCTAAAAAAATTATGTTAAATTTGGTACCATTTAAAATTCGTGCTCATCTTTGATCTATTGCTTAAGTTATTTACGTATTTGAAATCGTGGTGAAATTTTTAACAAGTTTGATGTTCATACTTTTGAGAATGGTTGAGAAATGAACAAGTTGTAGGAGTTATGGCTGGCGTGAGGTTGAAGATGAAGTCATGTTCAGGACTTAGTTTATTTTATATTTAGTTGAAGTTGTGTTATAACCGGATGAAATAGCCACCCCAATGGCAGGAGGAGCGCGCGTAAGGCATCGATGCTAAGGGTCCTGGGTTCGAGCCCCAACGACACCTCTTTTTATACATTTCCCTTGTTTCACTTTGCAGCGCATGTGCCTCATATCAACTGGGCCATTCTTTTTACTAATCCTCATCCCCTGTTTGCTTCATACACGCAAGTCCATTTTTTTAAATTTCTTTTCTGACTTCAAACAAAAAAGACTTGGGCCTAGTAAACCAAATTGTTTTTACTTGTTTACCCCCTAAATCATTTTCAAACCCACTGACTTACTATTTTTATTTTTATTACATTTTATTCCCTTTATTTTATTTTTATTATTTTTATTCTTATTAAAAATAAAATAAAAATATTTTATTAAATATTTAGACTAAAGTTTATCATTTTTGTTTTTACTTTATCTTATTTCCATTAATCAAAACACCAAATATATTGTACTAAATACTTAGATTAGTTTTTTTATCTTATCTCTATTTTATTTTATTTCCTCTAAATAAAAAGACCAAAAGCATTTTCTTAACAAGTTTCTTTTCCTAATTAAATTAATTTAGACTTAGTTTTATTTTAATTTTCTTTTCTAATTAAATTTATTTAGAACTTAGGAATTTTAATTAATTAATTTCTTTTTTTAAGTTTAATTAGGTTAACTTTAAAACCTTTCATTAAAAAACTCAAACAAATACAATTTTCTTTTCTTTTATATCATCTATTATTCTTGTACATTTTATGCATTATTCAATTGGATTGTTATAATAATTAGAACTTTATTGCTTTATATTCTCCATTTGTAAAATTATACCCCCATCTCCTAAATGATGTAATAGCCTAGAACTTTAAAATATCTGCAATTTATCATTTTCCATAATATTACTAGTAACTAGGGTTTGTATGGCAAGTGTGATGCGGTGGGAGAACTGACTTGAGGTTTTGCGTTTGTGTTCGCAAATGTTGCGGTTAGCAAGAGTCACCACCGACTTTTCTTTTATCCAAAAGGAAAGGTAAAAAAGCACATGAAAGACCTTTGAGATGTTTTCTTGAGTTCGGGGGGTAGATTATGAAAAGGGAAGGTGCTAGCACCCTTTTCATCCATGGTTTTCCATGGGCTCTTAGTTACTTGTTTAGATCACTTGCTTTTGCTTTGAAATTGTTTGAAATGGTGCTTTGTGTGGTTTTGAAAGTATTTTGAAAAGAGGCCATCGTTTAGGCAATCTTTGTAATGATTCTCGTTCATAAGAATGTATACAAAGATGTTTGTATTTTGAAAAATGTTTCAATGTTTTGTAAGATGTTTTGGAAATGTTTTGAAATGTGTGTGTGTTTTTGAAAATAGCAAGGACTGTTTTGAAGTTGATCAAGTAACTAGAAGCATTCTACCTACTCAAAAGTCTTTCTTGTGCATTTTTATTCCTTTGATATTATTGATTTACCATTAATTTGGTAAACATCCCTATCTTTGGATGTAAACGGGACGGGCGTGGGTCATCGTATGACCATGATAGCAATGTTGCCAAGTATCTTAGCATTTTGGTAGGGACCAAGATCATTTTGTTTTAGGCAACCTTTGTATATCGTCATCGAGGGACTATGATCTTATTTGTTTTGTTTTGCCAAGATACTTTGCATACATACCATGGCCATTTTTGTTTAGGCAACCAAGTGGGTGAAACCCTAAGGGTGCTTGTGTGCAATGTGTGTCATTTTTCATGCATTTGTCTTGTGTTAGGTCATTTCTATTTGTTTGATTTTTGGTCTTATCATGCAAACCCTAATTTACTACACAGGTATATAAAGCGGTAAATTGCGTAAATGTAAACTAAGCTATTACAACAATTATTATGGGAGGGGGGATACAAGTTTTTGAATAGGGATATTGCACAAATATAAACCCTAAAATACTATTACAACCCAATTGAATTATTGTGCGAAATAAATAAATATACAAATATTTAAATATGCAATGCAATGTATTTATGGAAAAATGTTTTGTATTTGTTTAAGGTATGAGAAAATAAATTTAATTAACCCTAGAAAATAAGGAAAAATAATATTATTATATTTGAAAGGGAGAAACCCTAATTTTTTATTAAAAAAATATATGTTCTATATTAATTATTTTGTCCATTTTTGTACAAGAAAAAATAATAAATAATATTATGTACAAATATTAAAAATTAAAATATATATGAAAATAAATATTTTATGTGTATTTTTAATATAATAAAAATGTATAGTATTTATTAAATGTATTTACAATTTATTTAAGAAAATAAACTTCTATTTATTCTAATAAGCTATTTTCTATGTAAAAATAATAATAAAAAATAAAATAAAATTGCAAAAAATTAAGAAAATGTTTTTTGTGATTTTTCAATGTTCAGAAAAATTATTAAAATCAATAAACATAAAAATATGAGAAAATATGAAAAATATAACAAAATAGATCAGGGGGGTGCAAAAATCAGAAACAAACAGGCCCAGGCGCGCCAAGGCCCAGACTTCACCCCTGTCCTCCAGTTTTCCCTCTTGCGCGCGTTTCTTTGTTCAAATCTGTAACTCTCAGATGCTTGCATAAAAACAAAAACTTGTAACATAAAAAATGTAGCATTTCATCTCACGATTCCAATGATATAAATTATGTGACCTAACTCTCAAAGACCAGAGAGAATTTAATCACCCCTAATTTCTGACCTAATTATTTCAGCAACTTCAAGGTTCAAATTCTCTTAGCTCAGTTAATATAAATGACAACTATGCATAAGTACAGCTTCACCATGTTAAGGACTACATCTTTGCTTCACAAATCGTGGCTTGAGGATGCCTAAATAGAGAGATAGGGTTTTGAAAAATACCTCCTTCAGCTGGATTTGGATATGGCAATGTGGGTACTTTGAGTGAGGCTTGAGGATCGTGTGAGCTTCCTTGAAGTTCCTTCGAGCTATTCCAATGCCTAGCTTGCTTTGTGGATGGCTGAAACTCTCTATGGAAGTCAAGCTGCAACCCTCCCAAGTGAAAATGGTGATGGATGAATTAGAGCTAACAGATGCAGGATGAATGTTTGGATAGCTTTGGTAGGATATGTGGAAGGTGTTTGAAATGTTAAAAGGTAAAACGCACGAGCAAATAATGAGCTTGCTATGATTTTGCAGAAATTGGAAGTTTAGGCAGGAAAATGAAGTTTTTGTGTTTTGGAGACTTTCAGAGGTTATGCCTTCGTGTTTTGCATTGTGATCACATTGTGAATATGTATGGAGTGATACAAAGTCCACTCTCTAGCAGTTGTACAAGTTCTGATCCCTTTTGCCACTTTTCTTGCATTTGAAGAAAGTTGAAGTGACTTATGCCAACATGCTTGTACTGGCTAGTTCTTGAGCTGATGAGAGTTGGTATACTTTGCTTGGTACCTGTGGAAATTGTTTGTACCAAAGGAACAACTCCAAGTCTCAAGGATGATAAAGTTGGAAAAGCTTGCCTTTATGAAAATGGCAATGTGCCCTTTATGCCATTAATGGAATTATCCCTTGTACAATGTTCCAAAAGCCAAAATAAAGCTCTTATCCTATGAGTTAGCATTAAATTATGGAGTGTAGAATGAGTTTAGTACCTGTAATGCAAGGTACAAGCATCCAAAATCAGATTTGCAACTTGATGCATTGTAAAAATGGCTTGATTAAAAGTGACAAAATGCCAATTTCTATTCTTCGATTCTCCCTAACCACAAATGATCTTAGAGAGTTCTCTAACATTTTGGAAAGCTTGCAACATGCTCTACAATCCATATTTGAAATGAATTTTGAGATACCTCTTGGAACTAGGTGAAAAATGTCCATGAAGTTGGGTCAAAAACCTGCCTAAATTAGGGCAAATTTTCACTAAGTTATTTAGTTCATGGACCCCTATTCACAAATTCATAACTTGAGATCCAAGCATCTTTTGGGAAAACTTTGTGAAGCAAAGTTGTATATTTATTTGAGTACTACAACTTTAATGTTGTAAGTTTTCTTTGAATAAAATTGCATCATGGTGAAAAAGTGGTGGAAAGTTGGGGAAAAATAAGAAAATTTCCATACTTAGAAAATTTCTAAGTTATGAAAAATTTTCAAATTAAAACCCTAATTTGCAAAATTAATTTTCTTGGTAAACAAGTTTCATGTTTTTACATATCTTGATGAATTATGACCCTTGGCACTTGATTTTGACCAAAAAGTCAAAGTTTGACTTTTCAGTGTACAATTGACTTTTGATCAGTTGACTGCAAAATTCATCTATCAATCCTATGCATTTGAGATCTTTTGAACCATGTAATTAGGTCAAGATGATGACATTGAATCCTTGAAATCATTTTTGAACCCAATTGGCCACTGGCTAGGTTAAAAAATCAGAAATTACCCTTTCTCAGTCAAAACCCTAATTTTGACCATTTTGCCCTTTTGATGATCTGATCAAATTTCTTGAGGAGTTGTGATCCAAACTTGATCAAATGGTTCATATGAGTCTAAAATGTTGTTGTGGATAAAAAATTATGAAGTTTGACTGTAAATTGGCCATGGTTGATTTTTTTCCAAATATAGCTGATTTTTAGGTCAACTGTCCAATTGATTGAGCAAAAATGTGATTCAAGGCTTGAAACTTAACATGAGCAATCTTAGGGGTCCAACATGATGTATGAAAGTCACATGAAGTATTGATGGTCCAAAAATCCTTGTGCAAACTCAAACCCTAATTTTGGGGTATCAGTGCAAGATGAGATATCTTGAGCTGACCAAACCCTAATCCTGTCTTGAGTCCAAGAAGTCTTGTGAGAAAAGTCTTGATTAATGAGAGGGAAAATTTTGGGGTACAACAGCAAGACATAAAATCAACAAAATAGATAACCCTAATTCAAGATAAAAATGCATGAAAACAACACACCTTGCACACTTGCACCTCAAGGGTGTACCCCACTTGTTGCTTTCAAATAAACAGTCATGTCCCTCGAACGTGGGATACTTTAGCAATGACCCTCAAATACAAGATCGTAGTCCCTCGATGACCCTTCGATGTTGCCTTTGATAAACTATCTTAGAACCTTACGACAAGTTGCTAAATTATCCTATAATGTTGCCTTCTATAACTGTACGATGACCCACGTCTGTCCCTTCACATCCAATGATAAGGTTGCTTACCAACTAATGGTGAGACAACACTGTCTAAAGGAGGAGGAAAAGAACAAATTCTTTTTGAGTAGGTAGAACATTTGTATTTGCTTGCTCACAAACATTTCAAAACATCTTTGAAACACACCAACACTTTCCATGAAATATTTTCAAAAGTCAACACTTTGTATACATTCTTATAGAGACGAGAATCATTACAAAGATCGCCTAAATGAAGGAACTTTTCAAAAATACTTTCAAAACAAATCATAAACATATTTACAAAGAATTTCAAAATGATCTAGCAACTAAGAGCCCGTAGATAACTACAGATGAAAATGGTGCTAACACCTTCCCTTTTCATAACTTACCCCCCAAACTCCAGAAAATTCTCAAAAGGTCTTTCCTGTTCTTTTCACCCTTTCCTTTATTGATAAAAGAAAAGTTGGTGGAGACTTTTTCTATCCGCAACAATTGCGATAAAATGCAAAATACCCAAGTCAGTTCTCCCACTGTATTACAGAACTGGCGACTATGTTGGGGAAAAACTTAAAAGTGGGGTTACCTTAGAGACTAGTTCATATTTAAATGCTTTCATTGTTTGATTTGCTTGCTTTACTTTTAAATGGTTGTCTGGGTTTTGTATTGATCCTCTACCCGGATCGTGGAACATCATTAGGTAAGTAGCAATAGATCATGGGGACCGTGTAGAGTATACCGACATGGTTGAAGCGATGGATGCGTTAGTGTGACACATTTGTTGGTATCGGTATCCCTTGAGTCCAGTCGAGGAGAATATGGGGCCGCTGTGTGGTGTCATAAAGCACTAACTGACCGTAGAACCTTTAATCGAACAACTTGGCCATTAGAAAGTAGTGAGATAACCGGCTTTGGTGCAGTCTGAGGTTGGTTGATACTCGATACTACGCTCATTGAGATTGGAATTTTGGGATATTTCGGTCGCCAAAACAAAGGCTTGCACTGAAACAATTCCCGATGAAGAAAGATCAATGATATTGAGATTTCCTAGAACCCGTTTACTTTCTAGGACAGGTTGAACCAACTAAACTTCAAGAGGGTACTTACCTATAAACCCCATGCAAGCCTAAACATAAGGACTTTTTTGTGTGTTTATATATGATTATTTGTACATAACATCATGACATCATACCATAACATTTTCACTAGCCATTTCAAGGACCTAGAGATTTATCTTTGTTCTGTTTTATAGGACATGGCTTCCACTCGCAGGAATACTATCCAAATCGACCTTGTAAGAGTGCCTCCTCAACTCAAAGAGTTAGCGTCAAGGGTTCTTGAGAATTTTCCGTTCACTAAAAGATATGGTCGACTCCTCAATCTGGTTACCTCAAGCCTTGATGAATACATGATGAAAGTGTTGTTTCAGTTCTTTGACCCTAAACACCTCTGTTTTACATTTCCTGATTACCAATTAGTACATACCATGGAGGAGTTCTCTAAACTATTGGGAGTGCCTATTCTTGATCAATTATCCTTCATCGGTATTGAGAAAGACCCAAGACCTGAGGAGATTGCTCTAGCCTTACATTTGCAATGGTCCGAAATTGTAGCTAATTGGGAAACTAGAAGTGGTGTTAAAGGTTTTCTAGCCAAGTTTATGTTTGAAAATGCTAAACTATTTTGGGATGCTCTGGATTTGCAAGCCTTTGAAGAAGTTTTGGCTCTTCTAATCTATGGGGCGGTACTGTTCCCTAATCCAGACCAACTTATAGATATGAATACAGTCAAAATCTTCCTATCTCGTAACCCGGTGCCTACCCTACTTGGAGACATTTTGCATTCTCTTCACACACGTACCATGAAGAGAAGGGGAATTCTTATGTGTTGCACTACTTTGTTGGCTAGGTGGTTTATTTCGCACCTTCTTCGGTCAGTTTTGAAGAATCAACAAGGCATGAAATGGTCTCAAAGGTTGATGTCACTCTCATATTCAGATATTCGTTGGTGTTCTCGATCTTTGGAGGATGTCACCATTATTGACTGTTATGGAGAATTCCATAATTCCCACTCCTTGGAATTAGGGGAGGTATCACTTATAATCCTTGCTTGGCTCTACGACAGTTTGGTTATGCTCGAAGGGATCGTCCGCATGACGCGCTTGTCCAAGGTATTATGTTTGACTATGAGAATGATGTACAAGGTTATCATCAAAGATTTGTACGAGCTTCGGGCATGGTAAACAAGGTCGATAGCAAAACTTTGGGGGCATAAGAACTCTATTCCTTTGGAACCTTATCCCAAGTGGGTGCGAGCTCACGCTCAAAACCTTATGATGCCGTATGTGGCCATCCTACCAATCATTATGGAGCCTATTACCGAAGGAGACGCTCATTACATCATTTTTCATCCTGACATACCTACTACTCTCGAGGAACTGCAAAGCTCATGGATTCAACTCAAGGGGGGGGGGGGGGGGGGGGAAGAGACACCTTTGAAGCCCAATTCTACTCAAGCTAGAAGAAAGTGTTGGAGCTTACAAGGCAACTCCACGAGGAGCGGAACCTGAATGTCTACATCAGTCCAAAGAGGAAGCGTCCATGGGAGATCTGAGTCTTTTTTCATTTTGTTGTTTTTCTTTCATTGTAAGCCCAAGAGGAAGTATGTAACCTTTGTACTCATTAATACAATTAATGTTTTTGTTTCCTTTTTTTTAAGCAAATTTAAATCTTAAAGGTCCTTGAAAGCATTGCATATGCATAACATGCATCATATCATAAGCAGGTTTTCCGACACAGGTTTCCTCATCTTTCTACTGTTTGTTTTAGTATAAGATGGATCTTAAACAAATCGTGAAGGACTTGCAAACTCAAAACTCTCAGTTTTAAGAAACTCTGCTCAACTTAGAAAATGGGCAACAAGAAATGATGAGACTTCTTGTCACGAAAAAGAAGACAAAGAAGAAAGTTGTAATCAACATGGGGAAGAGATTTAAAGGCCCCGTTCGATAAGTTCAAGTTGAAGAAGACTCATCCGAGGAGGATGAGAATCAAGATGAAGATTACAGGAGCACCCGTGCTGGGGGTGGAAACAATCTAATCTCTGAAGACGAAGATTATTTTGATGAGAAATATCCACCGACCAACGACAAGTATAAGCAACTAGAAGACAGTTGAAGGTTGTAGAAATCCAAGCTGTGCGTGGCTTAGACTTTGGTGACTTGGGTTTGGTGCCTGGGGTAGTCATTCCCTACAAATTCAAAATCCCTGAATTTTCCAAATACGATGGTGTCTCATGTCCGAAGCTTCACCTAAGATCTTATGTCTGCAAAATTTAGCCGCATACCGCTGATAAGAAACTATGGGTGCACTTTTTCAAGAAAGTCTATCCGGGACGCAGTTGGAGTGGTTTTACCAATTGGAAGGGACTAACATCCATACTTGGGAGTATTTGGCCATTTCTTTTTACCGCCAATATCAATATAATGCTGATCTTGTGCCAACTAGGATGCAATTTCAATGAATGACCATGGGATCAAATGAGGGCTTCAAAGAATACGCCCAAAAATGGAGAGACCTGGCTGGCACGGTGCAACCCTTTAACTGATAGAGAGTTGGTAGATATATTTATGGGAACATTGACTGGACCATTTTTCAACTTGCTAATTGGAAGTTCATCATCCGGATTCGCTGGATTGATCTTGACTGGTGAGAGGGTTGAAAGCGGGATCAAAAGCGGGAAGATACCCATGGCCTCCACCTCAAATGTTGTGAAAAAGCCATTTATTGGTAAAAAAGAGACTAATGTTGTGTATGGGTCAAGAAGCCATGCTAAGAATGACTGTCATCATTCAGTAGGGGTTGTACTGATTTCTAATCCAACTCCAACTCAACGATTGCGTCAATAAAATAGTCAACAAATACAAGATGTCCAAAGAAGAAAGTTTACTAAAATCAATATGCAGCTATCTCAAGCTTTGCAACACCTATTGAAAGTTGATTTGGTGACCTTGTGAGACCCCCCTTCCAACCCTAATATTGCTTCTCCAAAATACAACCCCAACGTCAAATGCGCTTACCACTCAAATAGTCCCGGACATGATACCAATGATTGTTGGTCTCTAAAGAATAAAATCGAAGACCTGATTGATAACAAGACAATTTAATTAGACCCTCCACCAACTCCCAACGTAATCACCGCACCCATTCCAAATCATGGTAAGAGTTTCAATGTCGTTGAAGACGTCTCTCTTGTTTCTTCCGTCAATGACTTGACCACTCCTTTGAAGACTGTTAAAGAGAATTTGTTGAGAGTCGGGGTTTTCCCTGGCTTCCTTGAAGACTATTGCTATTGTGTTGTATAAATTAATGGTTGTGAATGGCTTAAGAAAGGTGTCCAACACCTGATGGATAGCCATGCAATTCTATTTGAAAAAGCTCCATCTGTGAAAAGTTTTACCCAAAGCGTATCTCAAGAATATGAAGATGTGTCCATCATTACTATCTCAAACAAACCTATTAGGATCACCTCCAAAGGTCCTATTAGGATCCCCATTTAACCAAGAATATCTAGACTAATTATCACCACACCGGGGCCAGTCCCCTACTCTTCTAATAAGGCGGTGCCCTGGAATTATGTGGCGGAAGTGTATTACCATGGTATCAAACAAGATTCATGGATTGATGAAGATGAAATTGATGACATTACAAACATTGCTGGATCAAGTAAAGTTACTAGAACATGGAGGATCTTCTCTCCAGAAATTTCACCTTCGACAAACACTACTACACCCATTCGTATTACTGCTGTTAAACCTGTTGCTGATACTCAAGGAAAGAAAAAAATGTTTGAGCCTACCCTGACAGAGGCGCCCGCAAAAGATATTACCATTGAGGACCCATCTACCCAAGAGATGGATGAGATTCTAAAAATCATCAGAAAAAGTGATTATAAGATAGTGGAACAGTTGGGGCAAACACCCTCGAAGATTTCTATGCTGTCTTTGTTGCTATGTTCCGAGGCGCATGCCCAAGCACTGATAAAGCTCCTAAAAAATGCACATGTCCCACAAGAAACTACGACCGGCCAATTTGAAAATTGTGTAGCAAGCTTGACTGTTGATAATGGTTTAGGGTTCTCTGACGCATATTTGACCCCAATGGGGAAGAATCACAATAAAGCTCTCCATGTCTCCATAGAATACAATGGCACTACCATGGCACATGTATTAGTGGATATTGGATCTTCTCTCAATGTTTTACCTAAAGGAGCTTTGGATAGACTAGACTGTGATGGACTGGTGTTGAAACCTAGCGACATTTTAGTAAGGGCATTCGATGGTTCTAAGAGGATGGTCCATGGAGAGGTTGATATCCCTATCAAGTTTGGGTCTCAAGTCTTCAACTCAACATTCTATGTGATGGATATCCGTCCTGCTTATTCTTGCCTTCTTGGACACCCATGGATACATGGGAAGGTGCGGTGACTTCCACACTGTTGTACCCCAAAATTTTCCCTCCCATCTCCTCAACATTTTCTCATCATAAAACCCTTGAAGATCAAGACCCAGTTAGGGTTTCCTCTGCTCAAGACTTCTCCTTGCACTGTTGACCCAAATTAGGGTTTATGATTGCACAAGGATATTTTGACCTAAAATGCCTAAGATGACTTTCATGCTTCATGTTGGACTCCCAAGTTTATCCATACCAAGTTTCAAGTCTTGATTCCAAATGTTGCCTAGTCAATTGGACAGTTGACCTAGAAATCAACTGTATTAGGGAAAAAGTCAACTGTGGCCAATTGACAGTCAAACATCATGAAAATTGACCCACATCAACATTATGAACTCACATGGACCATTTGACCAAGTTTGGATCACAATTCCACAAGAAATTTGATCAGATCATCAAAAGGGCAAAATGGTCATTTTTAGGGTTTTGACTGCACAAAAGCAATTTTTGACTGTTTGACCTAGCCAATGGCAAACCAAGCTCACATATGGACTCAAGGACCCCATGGAATTATCTTGACATGCTCAACAAGTTCAAAAGATCCCAAGTACACAAGATTGATAGTTGAATTTCCCAGTCAATTGATCAATTTTGACTGTATATTGAAAAGTCAAACTTTGACTTTTTGGTCAAAATCAAAAGTCAAGATTCTTTTTTCATCAAAACAAGCCAAATCATGAAACTTGTTCACCAAGAAACCAAGAAATGCAAATTAGGGTTTGAAATGGAAATTTTTCATAACTTAGAATTTTTCTAAGTTATGGAAAACCCTAATTTTTTCCCAACTTTGCCCCACTTTCTCACCAAGATTCATTTGGATTCAAACAAAAGTCAAAACATGAAAGTTGTAGCTTGTTGCATAATATACAACTTTGATTCACAAAGTTTTCCAAAATGTGGCTTGTATCTCAAGTTACAATTTTTGGAATAAGGGTACTAAACCATTCTTAACTTAGTGAAATTTCAACCTATTTTGGCAAGGTTTTCTACCTAACTTCAAGGCCATTTTCCATACACTTACTCTTGGAATTTCAATTTGCATTTCAAAGATGGATTATAGTACACATTCCAAGCTTTCCAAAATGTCCAAGAACTCATCAAACAACCTCATAACTTGAGAGATTCGAATTTTGCAATATGGAAAAAACTCACTTTTGAATTGGTCATGTACATGTTCATAACTTATGCCATTTTCAAGTCAGCTTGGTTTGTGTTGCATTACAGGTCCTTAAACCATCCAACACTCAATAATTTAATGCATGTTCATTGTGCTAAGGCCTTGTTTCATGAGCTTATGCATTACATGTTGAATAAAGCCATTTATGGAAAAAGCAAAATAGCCATTTTTGAAAAGTTAAGCTTTATGTCCAATTGCAAATCCACAAGTACAGATCAAAATCTAATTGGCACAAGATTATGAGCATAACACACTGATCAAGGAAGAGCTTTGCAGCATGATTAGGGGTCCTCTACCTGTCTAGAATACAACTTGGCTTTTGTTTGCTTAAGTGTTAAGAAAAGTGTCATAACATACACCAACTTCCATTCCTGCAAACCAAGCCTGAGAGAAAGTTATCAAGCACATTCCAAACATCAAACACAAGCTAGAACACGAGCCTTTGGCCTCCAATACCTTGAAAAACTCAGAACCACCATCAAACTGCTCAAACAGAGCAACCTCTGCAGATTGAGTTCCAACTCTCAATCCTTTCAAGCATTCTTGCCCAAACCACTTCAGACACCTTCCCTACCATCAATCCAAACTATCCAAAGCATTAGAAGCAACCTGTAACTCCTCTAATCCTTTTGGCCATTTTCACTTTTCTGATTTACAGGTGAAGTGCTCCAGCACGATTCAAAAGGTTTCAAGACAAAGTAAAGCTTGGAATAGCATCCTTGGACATCAAGGAAGCTATACCAATCATCACCTTGCACTGAAAGCTTCTCCATTGCCAGATAGAACTTCAACTGAACAGGTGAGTTCATGAACTCGTATCTCTCTTATTAGGCATTGTTAGCTTTAGGTTTGTGAAGAAAACATGTCACAATCATAGCCCTGAACATGTCCATATAATTAGATTTCATTTATATTATGTATGCTTAGAGAATTTGATGTCTGAACTTTGAATAAAAATTAGGTTAAGAATTGGGAGAGAAGAAATTCTCTCTCATTTCTGAGAATTAAAACATGTTCTTTATATGTGTGAATTCGTGAGAAGATGCTTAACAGTTTTGATGTTGGAAGTTTTTGCTAAAACTCAAAGAATCAGGACCTTGCAATGGAAGAAAGAGGCGCGTGTTTTTGTTCAAACAGAAGTCTGGAGGTTGAAGAAGGGTCTTCATGGGCTGGGCTTGTGTTGACTTTTCTTTTTGCACCATACATTTGCTTCTGAACCCCCTGAGCCCATTTTGTTCATTTTAATGTTTTTTGACTTTTCTTTTTTGGGTTTGACTTATTTATTTTTCCTCATAATATAAAAAATATAAAAATATTTTTTTACACCATTTTTGAATTTATTAGGTATTTGTTTGTTTTAGTCTAGCTTTATACACAAATAAATGAATATATACATTTTATAAAAAATACTAAGAAATATGCAAAAACACTTTTATTTTCATTTTTATTTTTGTTTTACCCTCTGAAAATATTTTATAGAAAAAATACTTTTTTTATTAAATATTAAATATTATTAATTTGTATACATAATACATATTTAGTAAATAATTTGTATACATAATACATATTTAGTAAATAATATATATATATATATATATATATATATATATATATATATATATATATATATATATATATATATATATATATATATATATATATATATATATATATATATATATATATATATATATATATATATATATATATATATATATATATATATATATATATATATATATATATATATATATATTTAGGATTAAAATGCAAAATATACACTTTTTATTTTTATTAATATTTAAATATAAAAATACCTTTTTACAAATATACTTCATTTTTATTTTTATTTTATTTTTGTATACCATAAATAAATATTTGTACATAATAAATAAATAATGCATTTTATTTAATAGAATTAGGGTTTAACCCTAAAACATGAAAAAACTCCCAAAAATAATACTTTTCTTTTTGTTTATTTTGACACATAAAAAATACTTTTTTCATACATACAAAAAAAAAAACCATTTTTGCATCTTGCATATTTATTCTTATTTTATTTTATGCAAATTAATTATTTTGTAAATAATTCAATTATTGATGTAATAGTTAGGTTTAAATTCCTTGTCAAAATCCCCATTTGAACATTTGTACCCCCTTCCCATATATGGTTTTATAATAGCTTAGTAAATTTATTTTCGCACTTTATCGCTTTCTAATTATACCATGTTAGAATTAGGGTTTGTATGCGAAAAAACAATGAAAATAGTTTTGACCTAATTTCAAGATAAAAAAGCATGAAAATGGACACACAAATCACACTTGCACCCCCTAGGGTATTCCACTTGTTGCCTTTCAAAATTGGGCCATATTGCATGTTAGGTCTCTTTGGGCAAAACAAACACAAACCAAATGATCATAGTCCCTCGATGACGCTTCCAAAATGTTGCCTAAACAAATGATCAAGTCCCTTAAGAAAAATTGCCCAAAGATACTTGGCACCATTGCAATTATGGTCTAAACGATGACCCGCGCCCGTCCCTTTCACATCCTAACATG
Organism: Vicia faba; assembly: GCA_948472305.1. NCBI lineage: Eukaryota > Viridiplantae > Streptophyta > Magnoliopsida > Fabales > Fabaceae > Vicia > Vicia faba. Next base: position 766,222,381 of record OX451740.1, on the reverse strand, counting down.
AGATTGTTCACCAAATACAATGGTGGAACAAACTTGTTAAAAGGGTTAAAACATAGCAATAAACCTTGAGAAATTTAGGAGTAGATAACCTCTTAGTTACTTGAATCAAACTTGCAAAAACAAAACACTTGCCTAATTTCTAAAACTCACCTCACAACACTTTCAAAACAACTTTCAAAAACAAAATGAAAACATTTTCAAAAGACATACACCTTTGTATACATCCCCACATGGATCATTACAAAGGTTGCCACTACATTGGCTTCTTTTCAAAACATTTTCAAACCCACACACATAAGCACCATTTCAAACAATTGAAAACAAAAGGCAAGTGATCTAAGCAAGTAACTAAGAGCCCATGGATAACCATGAATAGAAAGGGTGCTAATACCTTCCCTTTCTATAATCTACTCCACGAACCCGAGAAAACATCTCAAAAGGTTTTTTGCTGTGCTTTTTAACCTTTCCTTAGGATAAAATAAAAAGTCGGTGGCGACTCTTGCTCAACCGAAACATTTGCGAAAATAAATGCAAAAACTCAAGTCAGTTCTCCCACCGTATCACACACACTACATCAAAAGTTGAAATGCTCGGTCAAGGGGAAAATTGTTACCATCTATGGTGAAGGAGAGTTATTGATTAGTCATCTAAATTCATTAAAATATGTTGAAATGGAAGGCGAGTTCATTGAAACTCCTTTTCAAGACTTTGAAGTGGTCTCTCCCATGGTTGTTGTTGCCAAGGCCACTCATGACACTCCCGAAGCTGCTAAAGATATACCAAGGATGGCTTTTATCAAATATGCTCGTGCTGTTATTGAAGAAGGAGGTTGCACCATTTGGGGACAAATTCCTGATTTCCCTTTCAAGTCAGACAAATCCAGATTGGGCTTCACTTCCAAAGCTCAAAAGGAGGTTCGACACGCTCGTGCAGGGAAACCACCTCTCTACATTACTAACTGTGAGATTAATGCCCTTGAAGACTCTTATGATGATAGTGACTTTGATGACTGGATCTATCCGAATGCTGATGGAGGGCTCAACAACTGGCAGACCAAGGACTTCATTCCAATCTCTTACATCCAGGAGTAATTGCCATTTACTGTTTTTAGAACTTTGAGAACTTTTGTCTGTAATTTCCATTAAAACAATGACTTTAAGACATGTGCCTTGCCCGGGGAACAGTGGTTCATTTGTTAAGGGATTGTCACTATCATATGCCATATGCTCATTTTAATGAAAATGATTGGACTATTTTGCATTCTAATTTTGTGCTCTTTTCTTTTCTTTACTTTATTGAATTTTCAAATAGCCACGTGATATTACATGCACACACACACACACACACACACACACACACACACACACACATTTGCAGATCCGCATCCACTTCGGATCTCATTGACAACGACTCTGCTATTGCCATCTATGACTTTGAACATCTAATCTATCAAGCCGAAGACGAAGGTGATGAAGATTGTGAAATACCTAGGGAACTCGCCAGACTTCTGTTACAAGAGGAAAAGGCCATTCAACCATACGAGGAGTCAGTTGAAGTGATAAACCTAGGTACTTAGGCATACAAGAAGGAAGTCAAGATCGATGCCAACTTGAAAGACTGTGTCAAGAGAAGATTGATCCAGATGTTACACGACTAGTTTGAAGTGTTCGCTTGGTCATATGAAGATATGTCAGGGCTTGATACTGATATCATAGTTCATCGTCTGCCAATGAAGGAAGATTACCCTTCAGTCAAGCAAAAGGTTCATCGCATGCGGCCAAACATGTCCGAGAAAATAAAAGGTGAGCTAATGAAATAGTTCGATGCAGGTTTCCTTGCAGTGACGTCATACTCTCAATGGGTGGTGTTGTACCCCAAAATTTTCCATCTCATTTCTCAAGATATTTCCTACAAATATCTTCAATGCCTCAAGTTTGCGCAAGTATCGACTAGGTCAAATAATCTCCTCAGCACTGATGCCTCAAATTAGGGTGTGAGTTTGTACAAAGGCAGTTGGATTTCTAATGTTTCAAATGACTTTCATGGATCATTATGGACCCTAAGGATTATTTTTGTCAAGTTTCAAGTCTTGGATCATAATTTTCCAAGAAATTCATTCAAATTACCAAAAGGGCAACATGAGCAAAATTAGGGTTTTGATTGTAAATGACCGAACTTTGATTTTTGACCTAATACCTGGCTTATTGGTTAGAGGCATGATCTCAAGGATACGAGCGCTTCATTTTGACCTAATTTCACATTTCAATTCATCTCGTGAGATCAACAGATTGATAGACAAAATTCGATCAACTGGTGGGAAAAGTCAATTGTACACTAAAAAGTCAAACTTTAACTTTTTGACCAAAGTTGAGTCCCAAAAATCATATCTCATCAAGACATCCAAAATATGAAATTTGATCATCAAAATCAAGAAATTCAAAAATCCAACTTTTGCAAGACTTGGAAAGTTTTCTAAGTTAAGTTCATTGCTTCATGACGTCTTGTCACTACAATTCAAAATAGTTCAAGATGTTACAAATAATTCTAGTTATTACAATGTTGCATTTTTGCAAGTTTACAAATCCTAAACTTTGTATTGTTTAGACTTTTTCCTTTGACTCAAATCCTTGCCACAATGCTTTGTCTTTGTTACAATTTGCATAAATTTCTCCACAAACCAAACTTGTTTCATGCTGCAAACTATGTTGTCCAAGTTATTGCTGAACAAAGTATGATGTGCTACTTCTATATATTGCCACAACACTCGAAAACCCTACTCAATTGTTGTCCTACAAAAAACCTTATGCTATGCTGCACCACAAACCTGTTACAAAAACCTGCATATGCTGTCCTATGTAGTCCAAAATCTATCCCAAAAAAAACCCGTCCAAAAGTGCTCTATGCAGTCTGCTCCAACTTGCATCATAACAGCCACAAAATTGCACCAAAATGGCAAAATAAAACTGTGTGGAAAAGTATCAAAGCAGTAGGCAAAAACAATTCAAAATAACTTATTTTGTTTCCCTCCTAAACCTCAGTCAAGGATCTACAAAAGGGACTGTTTCATAAGACATAAGGGGGATTTTTTGGAGAGGAAGAGGGAGAAGAGAAAAAACAGAACTTTTGTTAAAATCTTCTCATTCATAAAACTGAGTTGATTCATAAAACTCGGCTCATTTTTCATGAAACTCAACTCATTTTTCATAAAACTCTGCTCATTTCAACTATGCTTTCACCCACAAAACAGAAAAATACTTAACCCATTATTGTACAACCTTGCAAACTCTCCCATAAACCTTCTAAACACTTCACATCACATAGATATTGTTCAAGCATAAGAACAGTTTCTGTAGTGCCCTTATTCTCAACTTCTAAACAAAATACAACATTACACAAACTTGACTGTTTGGAGTTAGTTCAGCAACCTTCAACATAAAGGGAGGTTTAGCAGCTTTCTAGAGTTTCATTAAGGTCCACACAACATCTTGAAGGGTATCCAGACTCAAAACCTAAAGTGAAGTTTCAAGGTAAGTCCTCTTAATCTTGCATTTTACATACATCATTTTTGGTTTATTTCTGAAGATAGGATGTAGCAATCACTACTCTTGAAGTTAATCATTTAGTTGATGTTCATTTTTATCATTTATATGTTGAAATATGAATGATACATGAAAAAGAATGCTGATAGAGGAAAAAAATTATAGCATGAGTCAACACATACCCACATGGGTCGACTCATTCTAGTGACAAAACAGGGTATGATTTGACACATGGCCTTATGCATCGACTCATACTGCTATCCAGGTCCCAAAACAGAAGGATGGAAGGTGCATGAGTCGACACAAAATGAGTATGTGTCGACACAAGTAGGAAATGAGTCGACACATCCCATTATGCGCCGACTCATACTGAGTTGGTTTGGTTTGTCAGGGGTAAGTACAAGTTATGTGTCAATGCATAACAACATGTGTCGACACATAATAGTTCAAAATGCAGTTTTTCCTTCTTTTTACACTGTTTTGGCATTGTATATATAAATTCTTCATTACTATCACTTATTCTATATGGTTGTAATAATTAGACACCTATTTCATCCCCATTTTCAAATTGTATCCCCATCCCCCTAATGATGTAATAGCTTAGGATTTTAATTTCCCCAAGTTTACCGTTTTTCATATAATTGCTAGTAAGATAGGGTGTGTATGGTAAGATAAAATCAACTGTTAGCAAAACCTAATCTCGAAGACAAAACACATGCAATCAAATACACTTTTCACACATGCACCTCTAGGTAATCTCACTTGTTGCCTCGGAAAAATAGTCATGTTCCTCGAACATGGGTGTTTTATCAAAGACCCTCGATAAAAGATCGTAGTCCCTCGATGTTACCTTCGGTAAACAATCTAGTCCTTATATGAAATTTCTAAAACGTCTCATAGGTTGCCTTCTATGACTATACAAACGATCCACGCCCGTCTCTTCACATCCAACTACGGGGCTTCTTATCAATCAATGGTAAGATAGCAACATCTAAAGGAAGAGGAAAAGAACAAAGACCTTTTGAGTAGGTAGGACGCTCGTAGTTGCTTGCTTGCTCACAACTAAAAAACCATATTCACACCAACACTTTCAATTGAAACATTTTCAAAAGTTAAAACACTTTGTACGCATTCTTATAAAGACGAGAATCATTACAAAGGAACTTTTCAAAATCACTTTCAAAAACATCTTCCACAAACACCTCTTTGAACTATTTTTCAAAACCAACACTTTATACACATTCTTATAGAAACAAGAATCATTACAAAGACGCTTTCAAAATATTTTCAAACCCACACCACAAAGAACATTTTCAAACAAAAGCAAGTGATCTAGCAAGCAGCTAAGAGCCCATAAATAACTACGGATGAAAAGGGTGCTAACACCTTCCCTTTTCATAACCTACCCCCCGAACTCAAGAAAATATCTCTAAAGGTCTTTCTTGTTCTTTTCACCCTTTCCTTTTTGGATAAAATAAAAGTCGGTGGCGACTCTTACTATCCGCAACAATTGTGATCAAACGTAAAACAACCAATTCAGTTCTCCCACCGTATCACAGAACTGGAGACTCTGCTGGGGAATGACTTTTAAAAAAAGTGGGGTTACCTTAGAGCTATATCACATTTAATTGCTTTTATTATGTGAATTGTTTGCTTTACATTTTGGGTCTTTGTTTGGGCTTGTTTTGATCCTCTACCCAAATCGGAGAATACCATTAGGTAAGTAGCAATAGATTGTGGAAAATATTCGGGGTATACCGATATAGTTGAAGCGATGGCTACATTAGTGTGACACGTTTGTTGGTACCGGTAGCCTTTGAGTTTAGTCAAGGAGAATACGGGGCCGCTATGTGGTGTCATGAAGCACTAATTGACCTTAGAACCTTTAATTGAACAACTTGGCCATTAGGAAGTAGTGAGATAGCCGGCTTTGGTGAAGTCTGAAGTTGGTTGATACTCGATACTACGCTCATTGAGATAGGACTTTCTGGATATTTCGATTGCCAATAAAGAGGCTTGCGCTGAAACAATCCCCGATGAAGAAATATCAATGATATTGAGATCTCTTAGAACCCAATTACTTTCTAGGACAGGTTGAACCAACTAAACTTCAAGAAGGTACTTACCTATGACTCCATGCAAGCCTAAACCTAAGGACTTAACTGCTTTGTGTGTATATTATTATTTGTATATAAAGACTTGCTTGCTTTGCATACTTGTACATAACATCATGACATCATACCATAGAATTTTCAATAACCATTTCAAGGATCTCAAGGGCCTATGATGCAAGGTCATGTTGAACCAGACGTCTATCAAGGGGCAAGATGATTTATTCTCCTCTAACCAAACACCGTCAAAGACCAAAGCATGATAACCTGAGACAAGGGATATGATCCTTTTGACATGGTAAGCTTGATCCTCGTGGAAGGACATCCACTGATACGAAGTTCTTCACTCAAAGTTGTTATCAAAGTTCAACTTCTAACATATTCTTGTATTTACCATGCGAGATCCTTGAAAACATGCATCCACACACCATGCATCATATCATAACAGGTTTCTCCCACACAGGTTTCCTTATCTTCCTACTGTTTATTTCAGTAAGATGGATATGGAACAAACAGTGAAGGATCTTCAAGCACAAAATGCCCAATTCTAACAAATGTTCCTGGCTATGGCTAAGAAGCAAGAGGACCTGAAGACTCTCATTCTCAAAGCCAAGAAGAAAAAGACAAAGAAGTCAGTGGGTGTCTCGAATTTGGGAAGGAGGTTCAGAGGACCAACAGAGCGAGCCTTAAAATTTGTAACTCCGTCAACTGAGAGGGACTATCAGACAAAAGAAGGGGACCATATTCTGGGGTCTAACAAAGAAGAGGCTGACTATGCTGAAGAACAGTATCTTCCTGCTAATGAAAAATATAAATAGCTAGAGGATCGTCTCAACAAATGGAAATTCAGAGGGTACCTGGTTTGGATTTTAAAGATCTGGGTTTGGTTTCTGGAGTGGTCATCCCACCAAAATTCAAGATTCCTGCTTTTGCCAAGTATAATGGGGTATCTTGTCCTAAGATGCATCTGAGATCTTATGCCCGCAAGATTCAACCACACACCACTGATCAGAAGCTTTGGGTCCATTTCTTCCAAGAGATTCTAGCTGATACTAAACTTGAATGGTTCTATCAATTGGAAGGTTCTCGCATCCACACTTGGGAGGATCTAGCTGCTGCTTTCTACAAGCAGTACCAATACAACGTTGATCTTGCACCAACTCGTGTGCAATTGCAGAATATGACCATGGGTTCTAACGAGGATTCAAAGAATATGCCCAAAAGTGGAGAGACCTTGTTGGCAGGGTGCAGCCCCCATTAACTGACAGGGAGATGATTGCCATCTTTATGCAAACTTTGATAGGACCTTTCTTCAATCACCTAATCGAAAGCTCCTCGGCCGGTTTAACCGAGCTAATATTGATAGGCAAAAGAGTAGAGGCTAGAATTAAGAGCGGTAAAATTTAAAGGGGCGCATCTTCAAGTGTAGGGAAACAACCTTTCAATGGGAAGAAAGAGTATAATGATGTGCACGATCAAAAAGGTCGTAACCAGAGTAACTATAACCAACACGTGGGGGCAGTTCTGATCTCCAATCCTGCATCGGTGCAACAACATCAATAGGGGAATCACCATAAGGAGGTCACGCCTAAAAGAAAATTCACCAAGATCAACATGCCACTGGCTCAAGCGTCACAACACATGTTGAAAGCAGAGCTTATTACATTAAAGGCTCCTCTCCGGAATCCCAATACTTCTGCTCCTACTTATCGTCCCAATGAAAGGTGTGCATACCATTTCAATAGCCCTAGACATGACACGAATAACTGTTGGGCTCTGAAGAACAAGATTCAAGATATGATTGATGCCAAGGAGATTGAATTCGACCCTCCTGAAACTCTCAACATGGCCACTGCTCCCATGCCAAAGCATTGAGCGTCTAGTTTGTTTTGAATTTTCAATTGTAATTTCTTTGTTTGTTTAAACACTTATCTGTATGCCAGACTTTGGTTACTTTCATTAATGCATTGCATATGTTTGTCTTGAATTAATCTATTTGTATTCACTATATTTAAACTATGTTTTATTCCTTGTTTTTCTTGATATTCAACTCTCGTTAAAAGTTGCAAGCCTTTAGAAGGAGGATGACGAAAACAATGCCATAATATCATACAATATGCTTTTGGATAGACCTTGCTGACGATGTACAAGCGTTCTTTCAATACCTAAACACTAGAGTTATAAGGAGGATAATCCCTAGTCAACCCCTTTGAGCCTAAGAAGTAGGAGTTTTTCTTTTTCATAAAATGAAACCTTTAATTAAAACCTGGGACAGGGTAGTTTCTCAGTTATTTCAAATGCACGTTCAGTCGCAAATTTTCACTTCGTATACAACGAATAACATCAAAAACATTCCTCTAGAATCAAAAGATGGCGATGGTTCCCTATCAAATAGGCAGTCATTATCTCTCAAGAGAAAATCCCACTAAGTCAAAACCTAAGAATGAGACTTAAGAAAAACTGGGGCATCCCGTTGACTGTAATCTCAAAACAGTCAGGCAAAAATCAAGGACAATAAATAAAAAAAGGGAGGTCACTACAAATCCTCGACACCATGAAAAATGTTGCAAAAATGATTGTCTTCCAACAAACTTAACTTGTCCGAACGATCACCAAAACGTCATTTCATACTCAATTGGAATTCAAACACATAATTAACTGAGTTTAGGACTAAAGAACATCATGGAGAACGAGCGGGTACAAATACACTTTGAGCCTTATCCTTTGTTTCTTAAATCGTGAACCAAACCATGCTACAACCTTTCAAAATTACTAATTAAAGCATGGGATAGTTCAAAAGCATACTGTTACCAAAGGTATCCTGACTCCTGTAAGACTTACTGCAAATCTCGAGTTGAATTCACATTCTTACAAAACTCTTTATTTGTTAAAACTGCATTTTCAAAACTTCAAGACAAACATTAAATTTGCATTATTTTGAATACTGTTGTTTACATATAGTTATTTGTTTGACAACAGAGAAATTCGCATGGAGAACATCTAATGAATGAAAATTCTCTCAAGAAACAGAATCATTTCAAATGGGAAGACACTTCCAATGACAAACCTCCTATAAGCAAGGGGGCATTACATGTCATTGTCCAAACTCATCTGGGGAAGTCAAGTCAAGATTCCAAGAAAACTCCCTAGAAATACTGAATAGCCAGGGGCAGGTCCGTATCTGAATCACTTGGCGCATTAAACATGAGTTCCAACAAAGGGTTACGTACGACCAAGCAAACATTTTCTGGCAGTACTACAACACTTACTACTAGGGGCAGTGACAAATTCACACAAAGTCCTTTTGATAGGGTGATGCCCAGTCAGTCCCCACAAAGTCATCTTCATAGGGTTATCCCCACAGAATAATCTTCACAGAAGAGGGTCCAAAACCCCTCAAGGCCAAATTCATGGATATCCCCAGCCAGAGTTTCAATCTCCGAAAAACATTTTTCCCAGCTGAGCTAGTCTCAAAAAGAATCCTCGAGGAGTTCTGGCAAAAGAAGATGCCTCTCCAGCAGATTGGCAATATGGTTTATTTCCCCAATGAACGGCAAGATTCCCCAACTTGAATTTGCCTCTCAGACTATCACAAGTCAAGGGACCACAACCCCTCTTCCCCGGTAGACTTTTCTACAAATCCCCAGTAAGTTGCTGCAAAGCCTGGAAGACAACCAGATAACAGTTAACTTCTTTATCCCCAACAAGTTGTTAACTTCCTTTCTCTTCAATCAAGTGATAAATCCCCAGTAGAGCAACGGGCAGCTAAAACTCCTGAACTCTTTTCCCCAAGCAAAAATCAACACTCTCCATAGAGTTTTCCCTCAAACAAATTCAATATTCTCCAACGGAGTTCTCCTCAAACAACAAAACAAGAATCCCCAGCTGAAACATTCTAAAACAAGGTCTGAAGGTGTGCATACTCTTCATCCCCAACGGCAGCCCGAGATTTAACTTCCCAAAACTCCCCAGCATTTGTCAAGGATTTATTTTCCAAGACAAAGATACATTGCAACAACATTTCACATTTCATGCGTCATAACATATGCATACGAAATGCATATAGCACAATCTCATTTATTTTGAGAACATCATTAAGCCATGCATTTCATACATCATGACATTGCATGCAGCTAACTCTTTACCTTTTCAAGAAATATCAATCAACAAATAGATATCATCAACAATTTTCAAAAGGTCAGAGCTTTATTCCTAAAACCAGCCAGGGCAATTATCTATACGATCAGCTGAAACAATCCTACACCCTCTAGAGATGGTTCAAATGTGATCCAGATACGGCTGACATTCTGATAGTTATTCTAGATTCCCTCTAGAAATGGTTCGGATGCGATCTAGATACGGATGATATTCTGATACTTATTCCAGATTCCCTCTAGAAACGGTTCAGATGCGATCCAGATACGACTGAAATTCTGATATTTACTTCAGATTCCCTTCTAGAAATAGTTCAGATGCGAACAAGATACAAATGAAATTCTGATACTTACTCCAGATTCCCTCTAGAAACGGTTCAGACACGATCTAGATACGGATGTCATTCTGATACTTGTTCCAGATTCCCGCTAAAAATGGTTCAGATACGATCCAGAGACGGATATTATTCTGATATTTACTCCAGATTCCCTTATAGAAATAGTTCAAATGCGATCCAGATACAAATGTCATTCTGATACTTATTCTAGATTCTTTCAAATACAGTCCAGATATGATCCAGATACGGATGTCATTCTGACACTCATTCAACATATTTCTCAAATACAGTATAGATACGATCCAGATGCGGATGTCATTCTGACTCTCATTCAATACATCTTTTAAAAGCGGTTTAGATACGATCCAGATACGGATGTCATTCTGATGCTCATTCAGTACATCTTTCAGATATGAGTCAGATACGATCCATTTATGGATATTATTCTGATACTCATCCCACTACATCTACTGTTTCAGTATAAATCAACCAGAGATTTATTCTGATACTTTTTCCAATTTCTATCAACAGTCACCTTTGGATGGAATCTATAAGACATTCTCCGACAACTCTCCATCATCTCTCCAAATGGCACCTTTAAGCTCATTTCCTACACAATCAACCACCACATCATCGAGTGCAAATTTCTGGGCACTCTAGTGTTCAATCATCTTCTACCTTCAAGCTACAAATGGCGGACTCATCAATCTAACTCTTTAGGTTTAAGAAGATTGAATAGGGGTAGTTGTTTTACCCCAAAATTTGACCTCTCATTTCTCAATATATTTCCTACAAATATCTTCAACGCCTCAAGTTTGCATAAGTATCGACTAGGTCAAATAATATCCTTAGCATTGATGCACAAATTAGGGTTTGAGTTTGTACAAAGGCAGTTGGATTTCTAATGTTTCAAATGACTTTCATGCATCATTATGGACCCTCAGGATTATTTTTGTCAAGTTTCAAGTCTTGGATCACAATTTTCCAAGAAAGTCATTCAAATTACCAAAAGGGCAAAATGAGCAAAATTAGGGTTTTGACTGAAAATGACCGAACTTTGATTTTTGACCTAATACCTGGCTTATTGGTTAGAGGCATGATCTCAAGGATCAGAGCGCGTCATCTTTACCTAATTGCACATTTCAATTCATCTCCTGAGACCAACAGATTGATAGACAAAATTCGATCAACTGGTGGGATAAGTCAACTATACACTAAAAAGTCGAACTTTGACTTTTTGACCAAAGTTGAGTCCCAAAAATCATATCTCATCAAGACATCCAAAATAGGAAATTTGATCATCAAATTCAAGAAAGTCAAAAATCCAACTTTTGCAAGACTTGGAAATTTTTATTAAGTTAAGTTCATTGTTTCATGACGTCTTGTCACTACAATTCAAAATAGTTCAAGATGTTACAAGTAATTCTAGTTATTACAAAGTGGCATTTTTGCAAGTTTACAAATCCTAAACTTTGTATTGTTTGGACTTTTTCCTTTGACTCAAAGCCTTGCCACAATGCTTTGTCTTTGATACAATTTGCATAAATTACTCCACAAACCAAACTTGTTTCATGCTGCAAACTATGTTGTCCAAGTTATTATTGAACAAAGTATGATGTGCTACTTCTATACATTGCCACAACACTCCAAAACTCTGCTCCATTGTTGTCCTGCAAAAAACCTTGTGCTATGTTACACCACAAATCTGTCGCAAAAACCTACATATGTTGTCCTATACAGTCCAAAATCTGTCAAAAAGGACCAGTCCAAAACTGCTCTATGCAGTCTGCTCCAACATGCATAATAACAGCCACAAAATTGCACCAAAATGGAAAAAGAAAATTGTGTGGAAAAATTATTAAAGCAGTAGGAAAAAACAGTTCAAAATAACTTATTTTGTTTCCCTCCTAAACCTCAGTCAAGGATCTACAAAAGAGATTGTTTCATAAGACATAAGCGGGATTTTTTTGCAGAGGAAGAGGGAGAAGAGAAAAAACAGAACTTTTGTTAAACTCTGCTCATTCATAAAAATGAGCTGATTCATAAAACTCAGCTCATTTTTTATGAAACTCAACTCATTTTTCATAAAACTCAGCTCATCTTCAACTCTACTTTCACCCACAAAACAAAAAAATACTCAACCCATTATTGTACGACCTTGCAAACTCTCCCATAAAAATTCTAAACACTTCACATCACATAGATATTGTTCAAGTACAAGAACAGTTTTTGTAGTGTCCTTATTCTCAACTTTTAAACAAAAGACTGTATTACACAAACTTGACTGTTTGGAGTTGGTTCAGCAACCTTCAACACAAAGGGAGGTTTAGCAGCTTTCAGGAGTTTCATTAAGGTCCACACAACATCTTGAAGAGTATTCAGACTCAAAACCTAGAGTGCAGTTTCAAGGTAAGTCATCTTAACCTTGCAGTTTCCATACATCATTTTTGGTTTATTTCTGAAGATAGGATGTAGCAATCACTACTCTTGAAGTTAATCATTTACTTGCTATTCATTTTTATCATTTATATGTTGAAAACTGACTGATACATGCAAAATAATGGTGATAGAGGCAAAAAATTGCAGCATAAGTTGACACATACCCATATGGGTCGACTCATTCTAGTGACAAAACAGGGTATGAGTCAACACATTACCTTATGCATCGACTCATACTGATATCCAGGTCCCAAAACAGAAGGATGAAAGGTGCATGAGTCGATGTAAAACGCGTATGTGTCGACACAAGCAGGAAATGAGTCGACACATTCCATTATGCGTTGATTCATACTGAGTTGATTTAGTTTGGCGGGGGCAAGTAAAAGTTATGTGTCGATGCATAACAGTATGTGTCGACACATAATAGTTCAAAATGCATTTTTTCCTTTTTTTTACACTGTTTTACATTGTTTATATATATTCTTCATTACTGTCCACTTATTCGATATGGTTGTAATAATTAGACACCTATTTCATCCCCATTTGCAAATTGTATCCATATCCCCCTAATGATGTAATAGCTTAGGATTTTAATTTCCACAAGTTTACTGCTTTTGATATAATTGCTAGTAAGATAGGGTGTGTATGGTAAGATAAAATCAATCGTTAGAAAAACCTAATCTCAAAGATAAAACGCATGCATTCAAATACACTTTTCACACATGCACCTCTAGGAAATCTCACTTGTTTCCTCAAAAAAATAGTCATGTCCCTCGAACATGGGCATTTTAGAAAAGACCCTCGATAAAAGATTGTAGTCCCTCGATGTTGCCTTTGGTAAAAGATCTAGTCCCTATACGAAATTGCTAAAACGTCTCATAGGTTGCCTTCTATGACTATAAAAACGATCCACGCTCATCCCTTCACATCCAACGATGGGGCTTCTTATCGATCTATGGTAATATAGCAACATCTAAAGGAAGAGGAAAAGAACAAAGACCTTTTGAGTAGGTAGGACGCTCGTAGTTGCTTGCTTGCTCACAACTAAAAAACCATCTTCACACCAACATTTTCAATTGAAACATTTTCAAAAGTTAAAACACTTTGTATGCATTCTTATAGAGACGAGAATCATTACAAAGACACTTTTCAAAATCACTTTCAAAAACATCTTCCACAAACACCTCTTTGAAGTATTTTTCAAAACCAACACTTTGTACGCATTCTTATAGAAACAAGAATCATTAGAAACACGTTTTTAAAATATTTTCAAACCCACACCACAAAGCACATTTTCAAACAAAAGCAAGTGATCTATGAAGCAACTAAGAGTCCGTAGATAACTACGGATGAAAAGGATGTTAACACCTTCCGTTTTCATAATCTACCCCCCGAACTCAAGAAAACATATCTAAAGGTCTTTCCTATTATTTTCATCCTTTCCTTATTGGATAAAAGAAAAGTCAGTGGTGACTCTTGCTATCCACAACAATTGCGACACAAACGCAAAACAACCAAGTCAGTTCTCCCACCGTATCACAGGTGGCAAATGTTATTCCAGTACCTAAGAAAGAAGGTAAAGTCCATATGTGCGTAGACTACATGGATTTGAATAGGGAAAGCCCCAAAGATGATTTCCCATTACCTCATATCAATGTGTTGGTTGATAACACTGCTTAACACAAAGTTTTCTCCTTCATGGATGTATTATCCGGTTATAACCAAATCAAAATGGCGCCCAAAGACATGGAGAAAACCAATTTTGTTACACAGTAGGGCACCTTCTGTTATAAGGTCATGCCTTTCGATTTTAAGAATGCAGGCGCAACCTATCAATGAGTTATGGTAGCTCTATTTCATGACATGATCCATCATGAGATAGAAGTATATGTTGATGACATGATTACAAGATCACAAACTGAGGAACAACACCTTGATCATCTTCACAAGCTGTTTGAGAGGCTGAAGAAATACAAGCTAAGGCTGAGTCTCAATAAATGCACCTTCGGAGTAAGGTCAGGAAAACTATTAGGGTTCGTTGTCAGCGGAAAAGGTATTGAGGTCGACCCTACAAAAGTCAAATCCATACAAGAAATGCCAACTCCCTGCAATGAGAAGGAGGTAAGGGGTTTCTTGGGTTGACTCAACTATATTGCCCGATTCATATCTCACTTAACTGCTACTTTTGAGCCAATCTTCAAACTATTAAAGAAAGATCAAGTAGTCAAATGGAATGACGACTGCCAAACATCTTTTGATAAATCAAGGAGTACCTACAAGAACCTCCAATCCTGATGCCTCCAGTTGAAGGAAGACCTCTGATTATGTACTTGATTGTATTAGAGAATTCAATGGGGTGTGTGTTGGGACAACATGATGAGTATGGCCAAAAAGAGCATGCAATATACTACCTTAGCAAAAAGTTTACCGACTGTGAAACCAGATATTTAATGCTCGAGAAAACTTGATGTACTTTGTCATGGGCTACTCGCCGGCTAAGACATTATATGCTGACTTACACCACTTTATTGATTTCTAAGATGGATCCTGTGATACGGCAGGAGAACTGACTCGGGTCGTTTTGCGATTGATCGCAATTGTGCGAATATCAAGAGTCACCACCGACTTTTCTTTTATCTAAAAGGACAGGTAAAAAAGCACAGGAAAGATCTTTCGAGATTATTTCTTGGGTTCGGGGGGTAGATTATGAAAAGGGAAGGTATTAGCACCCCTTTCATCCGTAGTTATCTACGGGCTCTTAGTTACTTTCTAGATCACTTGCTTTTGCTTTGACAATGTGCTTGTGATGTGGGCTTTAAAAGTATTTTGAAAATGTATTTATAATGGTTCTCGTTTCCATAAGAACGCGTACAAAGTTTTGTTTCGAAAAATAGTTCAAAGATGTGTTTTGTGGAATGTGTTTTTGAAAGTGGTTTTTGAAAAGATGTTTTGCAATGGTTCTCGTCTCTATAAGAACATATACAAAATGTTTTGTCTTTTTGAAAATGTTTTTGAGATGAAAGTGTCGGTGTAAAAAGGTGTTTGTCGTGAGCAAGCTAGCAACTAGGAAAGAATATAACTACTCGTAAGGTCTTAAATGTTCTTCTCTTCCTCCTTTAGATGTTGCTATCTTACCATTGATTTGGTAAGAAGCCCCATCGTTAGATGTGAAGGGACAGGCGCGGGTCAATTTTACAGTCATCGAAAGCAAATTATGAGACGCTTTAGCAATTTTTTGTAAGGGACTAGATCGTTTTACCGAAGGCAACATCGAGGATCATCGAGGGACTATGGTCTTTTTTTATCAAAGGGTCTTTTCTAAAATGTCCCATATTCGAGGGACATGACTGTATTTTCGAGGCAACAAGCGAGGTTACCCTAGAGGTGCGCGTGTAAAAAGTGTATTTCATTCAAATTAATTTTGTCTTTGATTAGGTTATCTGGCAATTGATTTTAAATCTTGCCATGCACGCCTAATTACTATACAGTATAAGGAAAACAGTAAATTGCGAAAATTGAAATTCTAGGCTATTACAGAGTTTTCGTGAATGGGGGTACATTTTTTTAAAAATGGGGATGAGTCGAATGCGATTAAAAGTCTAAATAGAAAACAATACAACTAAATCGAATTAAAGATAAACAATTAATTTAAACTAAAACAAACTATTAATTAGCGTAATAATTAATAATATCAAAATAATACTTTTGGTGTTTTGTTTGTGATTAAAATTTAAAAAGAAAAATAAAATTCTATTCTATTATTTTCTTTGAAATTTTTTATTTACCATGAAGAAATTAAACAATTTTAAAGAATGTTAACTAAACAAAAGAAAGTGTTATTTAACTAAATTATTCACAAAATCCATAACTAAACTAATTAAGAAAACTAAATAATTTTGAAATTGTATTTTTTATTTAATTGAATTTTAAAGTTAAAACTAAAGATTAATAAAATTAAATCTAAACTAAATAAAGTTACTAAATTAAAATTAAAATCAAAATTCTAAGTTTATTAAAATAAATCTAAACTAAAAATTAAAATTTTCAAAATTCCACTTAAGTTGGCTTAAAATTCTAAAGTTATTAATTAAATTAAATTAATAAAGATAAAACAAGTATAGGGAGTGTTGAAGCAGAATGGTGGTGATGTTGATAGTAAAACAAATTGGGCTTGTAAATCTAAGGCCCAAACTAATATCAGATAAGTTATTAGCATAAAACAAAAAAAAACTGGGCCGGAACGGGTCGGGTCCAACCCAGCCCCACTCTAGAACCCAAACGGGTTGTACCAAAACCCTAGCCGTTCATTTCCTCCAAAAGAGAACATTCGTTCTCTTCATCTCCCAGTTTCATAAAAAATCCCTTGTCCTTTTTTTCAATCGTTCTCTCTCAATCGAATCATCATCACCAATTACCAACTCCTTTCTCACAACTAGTTTCTCTTACTCTATTCTCTCATCGAAACGTGCAAAAACAAGATTGTAACAGACTCCCGATATGAACCCCAAATCCCATCTTGGTTTCGATGATTCTTACAAGATTTATGACTTACATCACTAGAAAACAGAGATTCAGGTAACAAAATAGAAAAATCAACAGGAAATCATACCAAAGGAGGTCCAGGTGAACCTCTGAGTTCGTTCCCTTTATTTGATGCTCCTTGTGTTGATTGTCGTTGCTTCGTCTCTTTCTCTCTGTCAACTTCTTTCTTCTTCAGTTTATTGTTCACTATTATTGTTATTGTTGCATGGATTATTTGAATGTTGTAGTTGTTGTGTATATGAGCATGGGTTTGTGGAAATTTTGGCTCTGAGTTGTTTGTGATTTTGCTGGTTTTTGAGTTTGTTTGAGACAAAAGGTTTGTGGAAATTTTAGCTCTGAGTTGTTTGTGATTTTGCTGGTTTTTGTTTATTTTACCGTCCCCTCTTCCCTTTGCTGCCTGGTTCTGTGTTATAGTAACTGAGAAGTAAGAATTAGAGTGAAGGTTTTGAGATTTTGAACTGTATTGGATACTGCTTTATTGCTTTCTTGAATCAGGTTTTTTGGTTTTGCTTATTTCGTGCAATATTGGTGGGCTTGTATAGTAGATGATGCAGGTTTGATAGTTTTGGCAGGGTTGTAGCAGGTTTTATGTGCTGGTTGTTTTGGCTATTTTGATGCAAGTTTTTTGGACAGGTTTTGTACTGCTATGGGCAGCATATGGATGCTTTGAGAGCAGGTCTTCTTGGATTGTTTTTGTAGCAGGTCTTTGTAGAAATAGCAGCCTGTTTGTCTTGGCATGACTTTGGATTATTTGCTGGCTAGGTGATATCTTTCCTCTTTCCTCTTTCAATGAAAATAAACAAATTTGTTTACCTATTGAAGTTCTGAAGGGTTTTCTATTTTAAGGAAGATGATGATATAATGTTTTGATGGCTTGCATTGCTAATATTTTTATGAACTGTTGCTCATTTTTATTTGTTGATCTTACTGGCTATTACTTTGTGCTATTGTGCTATTTGACAGCCTGCTATTGATGCTGTTTTGCTTTTGTTCAGGCTGCTATTGTTGCTTCCTGTTATTTTGTTTCTTTGTTACAGGCCTATTGTTTGGCATCTTTTGGCTGCTGCATTAGCTTGTTTGGGCAGCTTGTTTGGATGCTTGTTGCCTGTTTTGCTGCATTCATTTGCGCTCTTTTATATTTTGCCTATGCTGCCTTGTTTTTGTACTTGGCAGTTTGCTGTTTTTGTGCTTGGCAGTTTGTTGTTCTCATTTGTTTTGCAGTTTGACCTTGCCTTTGTAATGCTTGCAAATTTCTCTTTTTCCCTTTTTTGTGAACCAAGAAGGGCAACTTTTTTGTGATTTGCAATTGGGGAAAATGGATTGTGGTAAAACAAACAAACAATCTAATTCCAAGTCGCAAACCCTAATGATGAATTATTCTTTTCACATATTACTTTGCAAACGAAGGTTGGATGGCTTACTTGAAGATGAAGATGAAGACTTGAAGAAGAAATAAAACTTCTCTTTGTAAACAAGAACTTGAGATTCTTTGTAAACAAGACGATCAATTTGTAATCTCATTTGCAATGTAATAATACAAAGCATTAAATAACTTTTGATATGACAGGATTCTATACAAATTTTTGTATTCTAATTGAATTTTTGAAATTCCCAATCAGAACATTTGAAATAAAATCCTTCAATCTGATAACTTGAATTCCAAATAATCACAATTCACTTTGTAACTGGAATTCAAACAAACATGCACCTTGTACTCTAATTCCTAAACAAAATAAATGTTTAAGAATGTAATTCAATTGGTCAACTAAAATCCCAAAATCATGATTGTTTAAATGATAGTCTTAATCTTCACATCTTGTCCAAACAAAACATGCTCTGAGAACAATCGTCAATCTTTCAGTAAATTGTGGTTAAGAAAATTCAAAATCAACAAATGCCTTACAACAATTTGATAATTTTAAAGTCTTCCAAACACAATTTTCCTTCGATTCTTTGAAGATAAACCCGTGAGAGACATCACATGTGACCATGAACAGAAATAATCGTCTCAAGGTCCAGTAATTTGAAGAAATCGCAAATTCTTAGAAATCAGATGACTGTTATTTAAAATTAGGTCAAATTCCATTATGCGACTTCTAACACATTCGGATTTTGGTGATCTTCTATGCATTATCGGTTCTTGATTTGTGAAGAGAAATTGGAGATGGCATCAAGGAGACTCATACGCAAGAAAAACCACTCAAAAATATTGAACTTGACTTTAACCGGAAAAGAAAATCAAAATAAACCTTTGGTTGATTTAAACTGAAACTAGCAGAAGTATTGAATGTTGTTTGACTGGAAAGAATCAGAATAAATCTTGGAGCGATTTAAACTGAACCAATAGAGGTCTTGGATTAACCTTGACTAGGAAGCATCAGAATAAATCTTGGTGTAATTTATCTGAACCAGAGAAAATTGTCTACTGGGAAAGAATCAAAATAAATCATTGAGAGATTTAAACCAAACCCAAAGGAGAAAATGTATGGGGAAAGAATCAGAATAAAATGTTGAGATGTTTAAACCGAACCAGCAAGAATCTGGAGAAGAATCAGAACAAATTGTTGAGAGATTTATCTGAACCACAAGAATCTGGAGAAGAATCAGAATAAATCATTGAGAGATTTATCTGAACTAGTAAGAATAATTACAGAAAAGAATCAGGATAAACCGTTGAGAGATTTAAACTGAACCGGCAGGGGTCTGGAAAAGAATCAGAATAAATCGTTAAAAGATGTATCTGAACCAATAAGAATCTGGAGAAGAATCAGAATAAATCGTTGAGAGATTTAAACTGAACCGGAAGGGGTCTGGAGAAGAATCAGAACAAATCGTTAAGAGATTTATATGAACGAGTAAAAATCTGGAGAAGAATCAGAATAAATCATTGAGAGATTTATCTGAACCAGTAAGAATCTGGAGAAGAATCAGAATAAACCGTTTGAGAGATTTATCTGAGCCAGTAAGAATCTGGAGAAGAATCAAAATAAACCGTTTGAGAGATTTATCTGAGCCAGTAAGAATCTGGAGAAGAATCAGAATAAATCATTGAGAGATTTATCTGAACCAGCAGAAGTTTGAAGGAAATATTTTCTATGCAGATGGTCGACCAGTCCTTTCTTAGGAATTGATCTGTAATTGACTTGTTGAAAATATTTGTCTCTCGGAAATTTGTTGATGATAAATTCTTGTCTATTGATTCTTTCTTGAAAAGGTGAAGAGTTAATTGTATGCAATGTTATGATGTATGCAATGCATGGTACGATGTTTTTTTCTCAAAATAAAAGAAATTGCATTGTATTTACTTGTGTTGTCAATGCTATGACGTATGAATGAAAATGTATGGACATAAAGATTGTCCATGCCGTAGTGTTGTTGGAGTCAGGGAAAATAAATCCCTGAGTACTGCTGGGAAAGAGGAGTGTAAGTCTCTATACTTTATTGAAGTTGAAGCATTTGATGGATGAGTTTCCCTTTTGTTAGAGAAATAAACTCTGTTGTGGAAGGGGGACGTCGTGCATTGCTTGTAGACTTCGTGAAATCCTGCTGGGGAATCCTGAGAAGCCTGGCGACTTTCACTGGGGAACCTTTGGAGCGGTAGTTGGAGGTTTTGCTCTGTCAGGGATATGAGAGTGCTTGATACCACTAGGCTGCATACTAGGGATACGTTAGTGATCCTATAGTAGGATGTCCTCGTTTCCGCTCTTACTAGGGAAAGTACCTGGGAGGATTTTATGGAATAGCCTAAAGATATTATCCTGTTTCTTAAAGCCATTAGTGATTGTCTTTCTATTTTCTGTTCATTTGTAAATAGTAATCATGTTCAAATGCATATGTTCAAAAATAAATCATTGGACGTTTTTGTAAACAAAACACAGAAATAAAGAAAAACAAATAGTTTTGCACTTTCAAAAGGGATATCTTTGTATTAACTTGAATAAGTCTTTTTGTAAAACGAGACGAGCATTCTAGTAAGAGAATGTCATCGTAGAAAATGAAAATTGATACAAAGAAAAGATAGCTATATGAAATAATCCCATGGGGTTCCCATTCTGCTATAATATTCGTGTCTTTGAGTGTCTTGTCTACTTGTCACCTTGGCGAAGCTGATTGGATTGATTAGAACCGTTTGAGCTGGTCGGTCGACGCTGAAGATTGTCTGCCAGATGATCTAATGGGACATAGTCATATGCTTTAATTCCCTAACTTTTTCCTGGACCGCCCATTCGGGTTTTCGATCCACCGGGATACCCTTTTTTGCCCAAGCCACCCTTTCAGGTTTTCAGCTTGCCGGGTGTACAATTTTTTTTTGTATTTTATTCCTAATTTTGCCCGAACCTTTTGGTTCGTCGGGACGCCCTAATTTTTGCCTAGGTCAGTCGACCTAGCGGGTCCTTGTTCATGCGTAGTATCTTTTAACTATGTCCGTGTTTACAGGGTGTGGAAAATCGTCACCATCCATAGTGGTCAAGATCATTGCTCCACCAGAGAATATGTTTTTGATCACAAACGGTCCTTCATATGTAGGAGTCCATTTTCCCCTGGGATCACCTTGCGGTAGTATGATGCGCTTGATCACTAGATCCTCGACTTGATATACTTGGCGTCTGACCTTTTTGTTGAAAGCCTTGATCATTCGTTTTTGATACATTTGACCATGGAAAACAGCAGTAAGCCTTTTCTCATCAATTAAGTTCAGTTGATCAAGTCGAGTCTGGATCCAATCTTCTTCGTTCAGCCCAGCATCCTTCATAATCCTCAGAGAGGGGATCTAGACCTCAATAGGTAAGATAGCCTCTATGCCGTATACCAGGGAATAGGGTGTTGCCCCGGTTGATGTGCGAGTTGTGGTATAATACCCGTGGAGAGCGAATGGTAGCATCTCATGCCAGTCTTTGTATGTGACTGTCATTTTCTGTATGATCTTCTTAATGTTTTTGTTAGCGGCTTCTACAGCGCCATTCATCTTTGGCCGGTAAGGGGAAGAATTGTGATGCTGGATCTTGAATTGCTCTCACAAGGCGGTGATCATAGTGTTGTTCATATTCTTACCATTATCAGTGAGGATTCTCTCTGGGATACCGTACTGACAGATGAGATTCTGTTTGATGAACCGGGCGACAACATTCTTGGTAACGGAAGTGAAAGAGGCCGCCTCCACCCATTTCGTGAAGTAATCAATGGCAACCAAGATGAAACAGTGTCCATTGGAAGCTGTAGGTTTGATCTCTCCGATCATGTCAATACCTCACATTGCGAATGGCCAAGGAGTAGTCAGGACGTTTAGAGGAACCGGAGGCACATGCAATTTGTTAGCATAGATCTGACACTTATGGCAAGTCCGAGAGTGTTGATAGAAATCTTCTTCCATGGTAGACCAATAATAGCCAGCCCGTAGGATTTTCTTTGCCATCGTATCCCACTGGAATGGGTACCAAAAGTGCCTTCGTGCAATTCAACCATGATCCTTTCAGCTTCAACTTTGTCTACACACCGAAGTAATACAGAGTCATGATTGCGTTTGTACAAAATGTTGTTACTAACGAAGAACTTAGCCGAGAATCTTCTTAAGAATTTCTTGTCATTAACTGAAGCTCCTTTCGAATATTCTTGAGACTCGAGATACCTCTTGACTTTGTGAAACCAGGGTTGGTCCACTACTTCTTTAGTATTAATCTCGTGACAGTGTGTTGGTTCATCCATTCATCCAATGGTGAACCAGGGAGCCTCGTTATCCCAATTAAGTTTAAACATAGATAACATTGTAGCTAGTGCGTCTGCTAGCTGATTTTATTCTCGTGGGAAATACTCGAAGGTAATCTTCTCAAAATGTGGCAGCAATGTCAAAACATGTTCTTTGTAAGGTATAAGGTTAGGGTGTTTGGTGTCCCATTCCCCGTTGATCTGACTGATGACCAAAGCAGAATCTCCGAACATACTCAAAGATTTGATCCCCAAACCTATGGTAGCTCTGAGACCAAAGATGCACGCTTCATATTATGCCATATTGTTTGTACAATTGAAGCAGAGTCTTGCGGTAAAGGGAGTATGACACCCTTCAGGAGATACGAGTACATCACCAATACCATTGCCAAGTGCGTTGGATTCCCCATCGAAAAACAGGATCCATCTGGATCCTTGTTCAGGTCCGTCATATAGTTTGATCTCTTCACAATGATCTACCGTCATGATGTCCTCATCAGGTCCGTCATGATGTCCCACTCTAGAACCCAAACGGGTTGTACCAAAACCCTAGCCATTCATTTCCTCCAAAAGAGAACATTCGTTCTCTTCTTCTCACAGTTTCATAAAAAATCCCTTGTCCTTTTTTTCAATCGTTCTCTCTCAATTGAATCATCATCACCAATTACCAACTCCTTTCTCACAACATGTTTCTCTTACTCTATTCTCTCATCGAAACGTGCAAAAACAAGATTATAACAGACTCCCGATATGAACCCCAAATCCCATCTTGGTTTCGATGATTCTTACAAGATTAATGTCTTACATCACTAGAAAATAGATATTCAGGTAAAAAATAGGAAAATCAACAGGAAATCATACCAACGGAGGTCCAGGTGAACCTTTGAGTTCGTTCCCTTTATTTGATGCTCCTTATGTTGATTGTCGTTGCTTCTTCTCTTTCTCTCTGTCAACTTCTTTCTTCTTTAGTTTATTGTTCACTATTATTATTATTGTTGCATGGATTATTTGAATGTTGCAGTTGGTGTGTATATGAGCAGGGTTTGTGGAAATTTTGGCTCTGAGTTGTTTGTGATTTTTCTTGTTTTTGAGTTTGTTTGAGACAAAAGATTTGTGGAAATTTTGGCTCTGATTCGTTTGTGATTTTTTTCTGGTTTTTGAGTTTGTTTGAGACAAAAGGTTTATGGAAATTTTGGCTCTGATTTGTTTGTGATTTTGCTAGGTTTTGAGTTTGTTTAAGACAAAAGGTTTGTGAAAAATTTGGCTCTGAGTTGTTTGTGATTTTGCTGGTTTTTGTGTTTGTTTGAGACAAAAGGTTTGTGGAAATTTTGGCTCTGAGTTGTTTGTGATTTTGCTGGTTTTTGAGTTTGTTTGAGACAAAAGGTTTATGGAAATTTTAGCTCTGAGTTGTTTGTGATTTTGTTGGTTTTTGTATATTTGTCGTCCCCTCTTCCCTTTGCTGCTTGGTTCTGTGTTATAGTAACTGAGAAGTAAGAATTGGAGGGAAGGTTTTGAGATTTTGAACTATATTGGATACTGCTTTATTGCTTTCTTGAATCAGGTTTTTTGGTTTTGCTTATTTCGTGCAATATTGGTGGGCTGGTATAGCAGATGATGCAGGTTTAATAGTTTTGGCGGGGCTGTAGCAGGTTTTATGTGCTGGTTGTTTTGGCTGTTTTGAAGCATGTTTTTTGGACAGGTTTTGTACTGCTATGGGCAGCATATGGATGCTTTGAGAGCAGGTCTTTATGGACTGTTTTTGTAGCAGGTCTTTGTAGCAATAGAAGCCTGTTTGTCTTGGCATGACTTTGGATTATTTGTTGGCTAGGTGATATCTTTCCTATTTCCTCTTTCAATGAAAATAAACAAATTTGTTTACCTATGGAAGTTCTGAAGGGTTTGATATTTTAAGGAAGATGATGATATAATGTTTTGATGACTTGCATTGCTAATATTTTTATGAACTGTTGCTCGTTTTTATTTGTTGATCTTGCTGGCTATTACTTTGTGCTGCTGTGCTATTTGAAAGCTTGATGTTGCTGCTGTTTTGCTTTTGTTCAGGCTGCTATTGTTGCTGCCTATTATTTTTTTGCTTTGTTGCAGGCCTGTTATTTGGCAGCTTTGGGCTGCTGCATTAGCTTGTTTGGGCAGCTTGTTTGGTTGCTTGTTTCCTGTTTTGCTGCATTCATTTGCGCTCTTTTATATTTTGCCTATGCTGCCCTGTTTTTGTACTTGGCAGTTTGCTGTTTTTGTGCTTGGCAGTTTGTTGTTCTCATTTGTTTTGCAGTTTGACCTTGCCTTTGTAATGCTTGCAAATTTCTCTTTTTCTCTTTTTTGTGAACCAAGAAGGGCAACTTTTTTGTGATTTTCAACTGGGGGAAATGGATTATGATAAAACAAACAAACAATCTGATTCCAATTCGCAAACCCTAATGATGAATTATTCTTTTCACATATTACTTTGCTTGAATTTTGCTAACTTTTCCTTTTCTTGTTTCATGAACAGTAAGCGGGGCTTGGATGCAAACGGAGGTTGGATGGCTTACTTAAAGATGAAGATGAAGACTTGAAGAAGAAATAAAACTTCTCTTTGTAAACAAGAACTTGAGATTCTTTGTAAACAAGACGATCAATTTGTAATCTCATTTGCAATGTAATAATACAAAGCATTAAATAACTTTTGATATGATAGGATTTTATACAAATTTTTGTATTCTAATTGAATTTTTGAAATTCCCAATCAGAACAATTGAAATGAAATCCTTTAATCTACTAACTTGAATTCCAAATAATCACAACTGACTTTGTAGCTGGATTTCAAACAAACATTCACCTTGTACTCTAATTCCTAAACAAAATAAATGTTTAAAAATGTAATTCATTTGGTCAACTTGAATCCCAAAATCATGATTGTTTTAAATGATAGTCTTAATCTTCACATCTTGTCCAAAAAAAAACATGCTCTTAGAACAATCGTCAATCTTTCAGTAAACTGTGGTTAAGAAAATTCAAAATCAACAAATCCCTTGCGAGAATTTGATAATTTTAAAGTCTTCCAAACACAATTTTCCTTCGATTCTTTGAAGATAAACCCGTGAGCGACATCACATGTGACCATGAACAGAAATAATCGTCTTAAGGTCCTGTAATTTGAAGAAATCACAAATTCTTATAAATTAGTCGACTGTTATTTAAAATTAGGTCAAATTCCATGATGTGACTTATAACTCATTCGAATTTTGGTGATCTTCTATGCATAATCAGTTCTTGGTTTGTGAAGAGAAATTGGATATGGCATCAAGGAGAATCATACGCAAGAAAAACCGCTCAAAAATGTTGAATAATGAAGAAGTTACGATCGTTTGAATTTGTTCTCGCAAAAGGTCAATTTTTGGGCCGATGTAGTTGTTTTCAGTCATCTGAACCATTGATTGAGCAAACTTGCAATGCGAGGTTTGAAAACTGAATTAAACAAATCTTGAGGAGACATGAAGACCTATGAAGACCATTTGAAACCTTGAAGACTCAATTTTCTTTGAGAAATACAAAACCCTAATTGCTGATTTACTGCCTAGGAAGAGAATCTGTCTGATCGACTTCTGAGCCAAATTGAATATTCGAGAAACCCTAGGATAGTATATTGTATGAAAAATGGGAGGGAAAATTTTTGGGTACAACAGATCCCATCAAGTATATCTTCGAGAAGCCAGCTCTCTCCGGACGAATAACTAGATGGAAAATGATTTTAACTAAATATGATATCCAGTACACTACATGAAAAGAAATAAAAGGAAGTGTGCTGGCGGATCATTTGGCCCATCAAGCTGTTGATGACTACTAATCCACGAACTTTGAATTCCTGGACGAGAATATCATGCTGATAACTGATTATGAAAATCCTAGATCGTATGAAGGACCTGAACAACGATCCTTATAGACTATGGTTTTTGACGGAGCTTCCAATGCATTGGGTAATAGAGTTGGTGTCGTGATCATTTCTCCCGAAGGTTTCCATACACCTTTCACTTCTAGACTTTGTTTCAACTGTACAAACAACATGGCCGAGTATGAAGCATATATCTTAGGTCTAAAGGCTTCCATTGACCTAAGAATCAAATTTTTAAGCGTGTATGGAGACTCAGCTCTGGTGATCAGTCAAGTTAAAGGAGAGTGGGATACTAAACATCCAAATCTGATCCCCTACAAAGAGCTTATGCTAACCTTGATCCGATACTTTGAAGAGGTCACCTTTGAACACTTTCTAAGGGAAGAAAATCAGTTAGAAGATGCCTTAGCAACTATGTCGTCTATGTTCAAGGTCAATTGGGACAATGAGGCGCCCAGAATTACTATCGAAAGATTTGGTAAACCTGCACACTGTTGTGAGATTG
Organism: Vicia faba; assembly: GCA_948472305.1. NCBI lineage: Eukaryota > Viridiplantae > Streptophyta > Magnoliopsida > Fabales > Fabaceae > Vicia > Vicia faba. Next base: position 766,195,164 of record OX451740.1, on the reverse strand, counting down.
ACACTGATGAGTAGAAGACTTGGTACTATTAAGTAAAGAGATATATTGAAGCACAAGAGTATCCTGAAGGAGCTTCAGTTAATGATAAAAGATTCCTGCGAAGGTACTCAGCAAAATTCTTCCTAAGCAATGGGATTCTGTACAAGCGCAACCATGATTGTACCCTACTCCATTGTATGGACAAGAAGGAGGCAGATAAGATCATGGAGGACATGCTTGAAGGTATCTTTGGAACTCACTCTAGCGAGCACACTATGGACAATAATATTCTGAGGGCTGGTTACTATTGGTCGACTATGGAAACTAATTACCACAATCATTCGAGGACTTGCCATAAGTGTCAAATCTATGCCCACAAGGTTCATGTGCCTCCAGTACCTTTGAATGTCATGACTGCTTCATGGCCATTTTCAATGTGGGGCATTGACATGATTGGAGAGATCAAACCCACTGCCTCTAATGGACATCATTTCATCCTCGTCACCATTGATTACTTCACTAAATAGGTCGAAGCTGCTTCATTTGCCTCAGTCACTAAGAACGTTGTAGCCTGATTCATCAAGCATATCCTCATATGCCGGTAAGGCATCCCTGAAAGGATCATCACTGACAATGGAACCAACCTCAACAATGCCATGATTACTGAACTCTGTGAGCAGTTCAAAATCAAGCACCATAATTCTTCTCCATACAGACCTAAGATGAATGGCGCAGTAGAAACCGCCAACAAAAACATAAAGAAGATTGTGCAAAAGATGGTGGTAACCTATAAAGACTAACATGGGATGCTTCCATTTTCTCTTCATGGCTATCGTACCACGACTCGAACATCAACAGGGGTAACCCTTTTCTCTTTGGTCTATGGCATGGAAGTTGTTCTGCCTGTCGAAGTTCAAATTCCTTCTTTGAGGATTATGAAAGAAGCAAGCTTAGGCGAAGATAAATGGGTTTGGACAAGATTGGATCAATTGAATTTGATTGATGAGAAGAGACTGGCTGCTGTCTGTCATGGTCAAATGTATCAAAAGCGTATGATCAAGGCATTCAACAAGAAGATCAAACATCGAGTATACCAGGCTGGCGACTTGGTAATAAAGCGCATCATTTTACCACAAGGCGATCCCAGGGGGAAATGGACTCCCACTTATGAAGGGCCATTTGTTATCAAGAAAGTATTCTCTGGCGGAGCTATGATGCTAACCACTATGGACAGTGAAGATTTCCCACACCCTGTGAATGCAGATGTAGTTGTAGCGGTAGAAATGTTTCAAGACTAAGCCATTGGATCGACTAGACTTTATACAAATAAAAAATAAAAATCGCCACCATGCTTTATTGTTTCCAAAGGAATGGGAAAAAAGAGAATAACCCAAAAAAGGGGGGAAAGATTCAAGGTAAGGGGGTTGGTTATGCAAAGGGAAGGTATTAGCACCCTAAACATCCACGGTACTCCGTAGGAACCTCTTTGTAAAATCCGTATATTTTGGCTATTAAATGTGTTGTATATAAAATGGATGGTGGAGGTGAGAAAAGAAATATTTTTTTTACTGATTTTTGCACCCGCCGCGGTTGCGAACCTTTAGTGCCTACGTACCACCTTTCGTGCAATAGGGGATCAAGGTACACGTAGTTCCTCTTTAAAAAAAATTAAAACACAAGTATGTTGGTTAATTTTATGAGATAAGACATCATTGTCATTGCCCGTGTGGAAAACATACTTACTACCCACAATCATGAGAAAGGAGAATTTGCATCATCTCAAAGTGGAGGATATGGCTTGGATTTTAAAATCAACAATGCCTCACTCAACACCCAAATGGAAAATATCTCTCTTCACTACATATTGTAGAAGTATAGTTGTTTGCATCACTACAAGGATTGACAAGAGTCTAATCTTTTAAGAAAAGTTAAAGGTAAAAGTCAAAGTGGCAAAATGATTTGAAATGAGATTGATTGACTTTTAGTCTTCTCACAAAAATGTCAACGTATTGTTAAGTTAATTGAAGTTTATTTATGAAAATGCTTTGAAAATGCATGGACCTAAGTCCAAGTTTATTATGAAAGTGGTTTATGTTTCAAAACAAGAAGGGTTTTCAAAGGAGGGAGACGATTTTTGAAATTAAAGAAGATGGGAGGAGTAGAAGAGACTATCCTAAAACATAAGGTAAAAGCTAAGGATAAGGACCATCTAACCAACAAGAAGCAAAAACTTGACATTATGAGCCAATATAGAATTCCCATTCTTTGGATTGAAACCAAGCAAGCAAGGATACTAGACCTCTTCAAGTGTATTAAGTCTTCACAAAAATTGGGCAGAGTAACGGCTGTACACGGGTGAATTCCAGATTACAAACAAAGGATGTAATCACAAAAACCTGCACACAAAAACAAACAAGCAACCCAATGTCTTGAGGTAAACCTCAAGAGCTCCAGACAAAATAATCAAATAAGATCACAAGGTCTCCAAGATAGGCCAAGGTTTCTAATCCTAAGTGCAAGAAATAGTCCCATGCTCCATAATGCCAAGGATAGTAACCAAATAGTCCAAGTACCATTAAGAGTTTTTTAGGGTTTGTGTTGATTATTAAGTATCTTAAGAAAGGAAAAGAAAAGCTCAAGTGAGCAAATTAAAAATGGCAAGAAAATAAATGCTCAAATGAGCAAAAAGGAAAATGGCATGAAATGTAAATATTAAAATTAAATAGTACATAAAACATTAAAAAAAAATAAAAGCATAAGATAAAACAAGTCAATAATTAGTGGTTAGTTGGATGACCATCTTGAAACTTGCATTTGGAACTCATTAGAGGATTGGTAGAACCAAAGCCTCCACACAACAAGTTGCATTTGCTTTTTGTCAAGTATATCATCCATTTGAAATTCTTACAAGTACCATTTAATGATCAATGGTGTTTAAGTGATCCGCGTTGACCAAAGATATTGTAGATCCATTAGAGGATTAGTAGAACCAAAGCCTCCACACAATGAATCTCAAGGTTATTGGATCAAAGAGATCAAATTAACATACTTGGACTTGCAATCATAAGTTTGGGCCACGAATAATCATTTATTCGAATCGAGACAAAATTTAGCGCTATGTTAAGCAATCGTAAGTGAACTTATATAGAAGTCGCACCTATTTTGAGGCCGATCAATAGCAATCTATGCACCATTTGTTTTGAGACATGATATAGAGATCATGCTCCAACAACAATTAGTGTAATGAGAAGGGGATGAGATGAAGAGGAGTTAGGGTAAATAGAGAAACCACATTTGAATTAATATTTAATCAAACTATTATTAAAATCATTCATCCATTTTTTGTGGAGTTAAACTCAACACCATGGATCCAACGATTTTAATAAAGCCATGACCAAAAAATCAACCCAAGTTAGTCAGAAAATATTCACAAAAATAATAATATAATTAATATATACATTAAAGGGTTTAAAAATGTTGTAAAAAAATGGAAAACAATGAAGAAAATTCCAATTATATTCAAATTAATCAAGAAATAAAAAATAAGACCATAGAAAAATCAGAAAAGAGGCCAAGTGATTTTATAAAATTTTTGGGAATTTTTAAAAGTCAGAAACTATTTTTAAAAATTAAAATAAATGGGTAAAATAAACAAAAATAGTAAAAAATAGTAAAGTCAGAAACAAAAATAAAATAATGTCACCAATATTTGTCACAATATCATTGGATCATCCCATAATTTTTTCAGAATTTAAAAATGTGTAAAAGTATTTTTAAACATTTTAAACAAATCAAATAAGTGTAAAATTCATAAAAAATACCAAAACACAAAATTAAATTGTGAAAAAATAAAAATCAGAAAGAGAATAATCAAAAATATTTTTCTAATTTTTTCAGATTTTTTGGACTAAAAATGAATTTTCTATGATTTTTTGAAATTTAAAACAATTAAAATATAAAAATCAGAAAAAGAAAATAAAAGAAAAACATGTGGACCATTGGATGAGAGTCAAAACGCGTTAGTAATCAAATCCAAGGGATCTGGAGCATTGTGCATATCATGGTCTTTAATGAATAATGTACAGAATCATTAATAAAATCAGAATTTGAAAATAACAAATGTCACGCTTTCATTGGTTAGAAGATGACACGTTGGTCATCTTCAACCTCCAGCCCTCACGAATTTCAGGTCTCTCAAACTGTAAAATCAGAAGCCCAGACCTATGATTCGCTTTGTCTCTTCAAGACGAAGACAACCACACCCTCGCGCCAAATGTATATAAACTGTAGCTCAAGCAATTTGGAAAGAAAGTTTTGAAAAGGGATTTGAAAATTCATGGTCAAAACATGCTTCCAGATGAAAGTAAGTGTTGCGACTAGAACCAGGGCAATGAGAGCAACCGAATGATACCAAAGTTTTGAAGAATTGATGAAGGAATCTACCTATTGAAGTTGAGTTGCAGAGCTCTAAAACTGGACTTCTATGGAGAAATATATGGCATGATTCTTGAATGTAATTATATGGTTAGCTTCAGGGAAGATCAAGGAAGGTGAATTGATGGAAAAAATGGATTGAAAAAGGCTTGAGAATAGGATTCGAAGTAGCTGAATTCTGAGTTGTGAAGCAAGTTTGGCAGGGTGATCTTGGCTATCTAAGCTTGGGAAATTGAATGGGGTATGACCCTCTATTTATAGGGAATTAAATGGAATGTTCAAGCGTATGAAATGATGAAGTTTGGAGGGAAATCGTGTGAACCTGATGAACGAGCAAAGTGTGATCTGATTTGCATCAAAACTCATCTAATCCTTGCGTTTCAAGGCTCTAATCCACTTTGGCAACTTGGTTAAACATGTTTAGAGCACAAACGTGTGATAATTTGATGTTTAAAGGCCAAAACATGAATTTCAAATTCTGACTTATGGAGAAACTTCAGTTCCAAGTTACCAAGTTCAATCCAATGGCATTTCCACCTCAAGGGGTCTTAGGGAAAAATTCTTGATGCTTTGGAAAGATGAGGTAACAAGCTTTGCAATGGAAAAAGAATGGAATCAAATGGATGCTTGATCTGAAAGTTGCATGGGGTCAAAGTTAAAGAAAAAGAGTTGACTTTCCATACTTAGAAGTATTTTAAATTCTTCTTTAAAAATGACCTATAATCTCTTGCATCCAAACATGGCCTTCCACTTAGAATTTTCTCTTGACCAAAAAATATGGAATGAAGTAGATCTCTTGAATGACATTTTGAAATTTGAACTACTCAAAATCTCCAAAAATTGAGCAAGTTATGACTTGTTTAAGTTGGCCAAAAAACGTGAAATGACCTATAACCTTTTGCATTCTTAAGGCAACTTCCATCCATTTTTTTAATTTTCACATAAAAGAAGGCATGAAGTAGACATATTTAAGATCATCATGAAAAAATAATGGGCTCAAGGTGATAAAAATTGACCAAGTTATGACCATTTGAAGTCACATAGGGAAAATTGGGGATTCATCTGGGTGCCTTGTAATCTTTCTTCTTCACCAAGTTCCTTCCACATGAAAAATCCTTAGAACTTTTGAAGTGATTTGTTGGTAACTCATTGAAGAGAATAATTTTTTTGGAATCACTCAAAAATACTAAAAGATGAGCAAGATATGTCCCTTTGAAGTCCAAAACCCTAGCCTCTAGATCAAGAGAATGCTTGGTGGAACTTTGCCAAGTTTGAACAAACTTTTTGTGCCAATATTATTCCTTTGTGGATAGAAATTGTTGAGGATGATGATGAGGACTCATGGCCAACAAAATCACTTCCATACCAACTTCAAAACAACTTCAATGGTGAGGTTTGAATTTCTCAAGCTATTGACTAGGGCATGGAAATAAACTCATGAACCCATGAAGCAACTTGCTAAACCTCATTGCCTTTACCTACATTATTAACAAGTAAGACAAACCAATATTTCATTTTGTTAATTAGAGGGAAAATCAAAGCAAAATATCCATGATCACAAAAGAAAACAAGTCAAGGTGCTTGGTAACTCCTCAAAGAGAAAAGCTAAAGATAGGGAGAAGAACCAAAAGCCCTAATGTGATTTTGTTATGATTGAAACAACATGGTATGGTGAAGGGATCTTAGGGACAAAAATTGGGGTACAACAGCTGCCCTTATTTAAGTTTCTTCTATCTGGAGATACGAAGGTTAAAAATCTTTGCGTCAACGTGATCGAAGACACTTAAATATAAAATAAACCATGTTTTTGGCCCTAAGATGCCATGCCAATGCTTATGCATTTGAACGCATATGAACAGAACCAAAGAGACACAAAGTAACATTAGGGATGCAACAAAAAAATGTAGAAACAAAGGAGCAACCTCACCAGGAAAATAAATCACTGGTGAACCACAAGAACAAAATCAGAGAGGAAGATAACAAGCATCGACGTTTACTGTCGATGTACTGCCAATGTTTACTAAATATATCATACCACCGCCATTCACTAACGATGAACTATCGATGTTTACTGAAGATAGAAAAAAGATAACAAGCACCAACGTTCACTGCCGATGTACTACCAACATTCACTGAAGATAGAAAGATAAAATATATCATATCACCACCGTTCACTGACGATGAACTATCAACGTTCACTGAAGATAGCAAAAAGATAACAAACACCGACGTTCATTGCCGATGTATTACCAATATTCACTGAAGGTAGAAAGAGAAAATATATCATATCACCGCCGTTCACTGACGATGAACTATCAATGTTCACTGAAGATAGCAAAAAGATAACAAACACCGACGTTCACTATCGATGTACTACCAACATTCACTGAAGGTAGAAAGAGAAAATATATCATATCACCGCCGTTCACTGACGATAAACTATCAACGTTCACTGATGATAGCAAAAAGATAAGAAACACCAACGTTCACTGCCGATGTACTACCAACGTTCACTGAAGGTAGAAAGAGAAAATATATCATATCACCGACGTTCACTGACGATGAACTATCAACGTTCACTGAAGATAGCAAAAAGATAACAAACACCGACGTTCACTTCCGATGTACTACCAACATTCACTGAAGGTAGAAAGAGAAAATATATCATATCACCGCCGTTCACTGACGATGAACTATCAACGTTCACTGATGATAACAAAAAGATAAGAAACACCGACATTCACTGCCGATGTACTACCAACGTTCATTGAAGGTGGAAAGAGAAAATATATCATATTACCGCCATTCACTAACGATGAACTATCAACGTTCATTGATGATAGAAAAAAGATAAGAAACACCAACGTTCACTGCTGATGTACTACCAACGTTCACTGAAGGTAGAAAGAGAAAATATATCATATCACTGACGATGAACTATCAACGTTCACTGAAGATAGAAAAAAGATAACAAACACCGACGTTCACTATCAATGTACTACCAACGTTCACTGAAGGTAGAAAGAGAAAATATATTAAGTTTCCCCAAGATTCTGGTGTTTTGCCAAGAACGGGTCTCAACTTCTTTTTTAACCAAGGAAATCTGCCTGGAAATGGTAATACGTAATTTGTCTCAAATAAAGAGACTTCCACTCATTGTCAAGGGGAATTGCGAAGAGAAATGACTTTCTGGGGATAGAAATATGACTTCCCGGGGAAATGCCACGATATTCCTGCTGGGGAGATAAAGTCTTCCTGTGCAAAATAAATGCACAAACCAAAACTCAAAGTTTTCAGAAATCTATAATAAATGATATTGTCATGTAGCCACAAATCCAATTCAGAAATAAACTAGAGTAAGACGGCCAATGCAGATACATCCTTTGAGAAATAAACTCAAGAGGGAAAACCAAATTCAACTAAGCAAAGAGCGTTGCAGGAAAGGTCAGAAGATAATGTCAATGAACGATGATTTTTAACAATGCATGATGTATGTATGAATGTATGAGTGCTATCGTGCATATGCTGGTAAAAAGGATACATAATCAATGCAAACAAACAAAACCGCCTCAGGTACTAACAACATTGGGCTAAACTTCAACCAGAAAGATCAACCCAAGAAAGGTAAAAGCAACTGCGGAAACCAAACCTATTGCTTGTCCTAACTTCACTGAGGAGAAACATAATCCGTATGTAGCCAAATCAAATAGATATCGGGATAAAACATCCTTCTTCCGGTTTTATCAGAGAAAAACAGTTTTCCAAAAGCAACATGCCTACTGGAGATTGCAAGACCAACCTCAAATAAAGCAGACTGACGCTAAAACAACCAAGCCTCACCGGGGGATTCAATCCTACCTCCCTGGAGAAAAAAACTACAAACTGAAACTTTCATCAAGAATACTCATTCCAACTAGAGATGCCCTGGGATAATCTTCCCGGGAAATCAAGAAGTCAACATTAATGCCAATACGGTAAAAAGAGCGACATCTCAGCACACCGAGGGAATAAAACCTTTCACTATATGAGGGAAGACTTCGCTGGAGAATCTGGGACGGAGGCTTCTGATCATGCAAACCCAAAAAAATGAACCAAGACTTGACTGGGGATAATGGGGTCACAAACCCAATACTGTACCTTGTACCCACTGATATCGTCTTTAACTATCTAAGAAACACAAAAAGACTGCGCACACCAGCAAAATGACCTGAGAAAACCTTCATGAAGGAAGTAAATCTTCTTAAAACAAACGGAGTTTGTTCATTCTTGGGATCACCATTTTTGTTGTCATTGTTTCAACACAAATCCCAAAGTAAATTGAATTGTAAAGATATCTTCTCTTTTTTGAAAAGTTATTTTTTCTTCTTTTAATATTTTTGCTTTAATAGTTATTATCAGTAATAAATGAAGTATTTGCAAGCTAAATAAAAATAAGAACACAAAGAATTGGGCAAAAGCTCGAATTTCATTAATAGAATGGTAGTCTGCGAATGGCGAGACTCCATGGATGATTGCAAAGTTTGGGAAATGGTAATACATAATGGAAAAGATACATTGAGATACAATGACCATTATCCCCCCTAACAACTTCTGAAATCCTGAGCAGCAGCTTTCGTTGAAGTATGGTGAGGATCCGAGAAGATTGTTGCTTCAACGATCAAGTGTCGTCTGACGTAGTTACTTGCCAAGAAAATCCCTAACTTTTTCCTAAGCTTCCCTCGCGGGTTTTCAACTTAGCGGGAAATTTATTCTGTTTGTGTCTCTAATTTTTTCCTAGACCGCCCTTTTGGGTTTTCAGCCTACCGAGACGCTCCTTTTTGCCTAAGCCGCCCTTTCGGGTTTTCAACTTAGCAAGTTGTTCTTTTATTTCTTTAGGCAAAGTATTTCTTGATTGTGTCGGCATTCATGGGACGTTGGAACTCCTCGCCATCCATAGTTTAAAGAATTAATGCACCACCAGAGAATACTTTCTTGATAACATACGGTCCTTCAAAATTGGGACTCCACTTGCCCCTAGAATCATTGTTGAAAGACATGATCTTCCTGAGCACGAGGTCGCCTTCTCTGAATTCACGAGGTTTGACCTTTTTATCAAATGTTTTCTTCATTATTTTCTGATATAACTGCCCATGACATAAAGCTATCATCCTCTTCTCTTCAATCAAATTCAATTGGTCAAACCTGTTCTGGACCCATTCAGCCTCTCTCAGCTTGGCTTCCATTATCACACGCAACGAGGGAATCTCTACCTCGACAGGGAGTACAGCTTACATTCCATATACTAGGGAGAACGGGGTTGCTCCTGTTGAAGTGCGAACAGATGTTAGATATCCATGCAGAGCAAAAGGGAGCATTTCATGCCAATCCTTATAAGTGACAACCATTTTCTGGATTGTTCTCTTGATATTCTTATTAGCAGCTTCAACAACCCCATTCATCTTTGGCCTGTATGGAGATGAATTGTGATGGACAATCTTGAATTCTTCGCACAGTTCATTCATCATCTTGTTGTTCAAATTCGAGCCATTGTCAGTGATGATTTTGCTCGGCACACCATACCGACATATAAGATTGTTTTTGATGAAACGCACAACCACCTGTTTGGTAACATTGGCATATGAAGCAGTCTCTACCCATTTGGTAAAGTAGTCAATGGCTACCAAGATGAAACGGTGTCCATTCGAAGCTTTAGGTTCTATCATCCCGATCATGTCAATACCCCACATAGAGAAAGGCCATGGGGGAGGAAATCACATTGAGAAGTGTCGGAGGCACATGGATCTTATCTGCATAAATCTGGCATTTATGGCACTTCTTTTCAAATTTGTAACAATCTGATTCCATTATCAACCAATAATAACCTGCCCTTAGAATCCTTTTAGCCATCTAATGTCCATTAGCATGAGTTCCAAATGAACCTTCATGAATCTCATGCATCAGCATGTCTGCTTCGTGTCTATCTATGCTTATGAGCAAGATCATGTTATAATTTCTCTTGTATAACACATTTTCACTGAGGAAGAAACTGCCTGCCAATCTTCAGTGTCTTTATATCTTTCTTCGACACACCAAACGGGTATTCCTGAGTCTGAAGAAAATGCTTGATATCATAATACCAAGGTTTTTCATCTGCTACCTCCTCTGTCGCAAACACATGAGCGGGCCTATCTAGCCGTCGAACTGTAATTCGAGGTATATCATTCCAAGCATTTACTTGGTACATGGAAGCCAGAGTTGTCAGAGCATCCGCCATTTGATTTTCATCCCTAGGAATGTGATGGAATTCAACTTTATTGAAGAAGAGTAGTAATCTTCTAGCATAATCTTTGTAAGGGATCAAGCCAGGGTGACAAGTGTCCCATTCTCCTTTAATCTGATTTATTACCAAAGCTGAATCGCCATACACATCTAGAATCTTGATTCTGAGATCAATAGCTTCCTCAAGACCCATGATGCAAGCCTCATATTCTGCCATATTATTAGTGCAATCAAATGTTAACCTCGCGGTAAAAGGAATATGTGATCTATGAGGAGTAACAATCACAACACCAATTCCTTTACCATAAGCATTCACAGCTCCATCAAATACCATAATCCAACGAGATTAAGGGTCGGGGCCCTCCTTAGGCAATGGTTCATCACAATCTTTCACTTTCAAGAACATCACATCTTCATCGGGGAATTCATATTCTGCAGACTGATGATCTTCCACCGGCTGGTGAGCAAGGTAATCTGCCAACATACTACTTTTAATAGCCTTTTGAGTGCGGTACTCGATATCATATTCGGATAACAACATCTGCCAGCGGGCAATTCTCCCAGTAAGAGCAGGCTTTTCAAAAATATACTTGATTAGATCCATTTTGGAGATCAACCAAGTGGTATGATTCAACATATACAGCCGCAAACGCTTTTCCGCCCAGGCCAAAGCACAACATGTTTTTTCTAGCATAGAATACCGCGACTCACAATTAGTGAACTTTTTGCTGAGATAATAAATGGCGAACTCTTTCTTTCCTATTTCATCCTGTTGTCCCAGAATACAACCCATAGATTTATCTAACACTTTTAGATACATAATCAACGGTCTTCCTTCTACGGAAGGGAGCAAGATAGGAGGTTCAAGAAGATACTCTTTAATACTTTCAAATGCCCTTTGGCAGTCATCCGTCCACACACAACCTTGATCTTTCTTTAACAACTTAAAGATCGGTTCACACATTGCAGTCATGTGGGAACTAAATCTGGAGATATAATTCAAACACCCGAGGAAACCCTTGACTTGCTTTTCAGTTCTTGGTGCTGGAATTTCTTGAATTACTTTGACTTTGTCAGGGTCAACTTCAATTCCTTTCTGGCTAACAATAAAACCCAACAATTTCCCCGATCTAACTCAGAAGGTGCATTTATTTGGATTCAAGCGGAGACGATACTTCCTCAAACGCTGAAACAACTTCAACAAAACTTCTATATGCCTTTCTTCAGTTTGGGATTTGGCAATCATAGCATCAATATATACTTCTATTTCTTTGTGCATCAGATCATGGAATAGGGTTGTCATAGCCCTCTGGTACGTTGCACCAGTGTTCTTCAACCCGAAGGGCATCACTCTGTAACAGAATGTTCCCCAGGGTGTGATAAACGTTATTTTTTCCATGTCCTCTAGAGCCATTCTTATTTGATTATACTTGGAAAATCTGTCCATGAACGAGAATACCTTGAATTTTGCTATGCTATGCACTAACATGTCAATGTGAGGCAGTGGAAAATCATCTTTTGGACTAGCTTTATTTAGATCTCTGTAATCTACGCACATGCAGACTTTTCCGTCTTTTTTTGTTACTGGGACAATATTTGCAACCCATTGAGGATACACTGACGTCACAAGAAAACTAACATTAATCTGCTTTAGGACCTCCTCTTTGATCTTTACTGCCATATCTGGGTGAGTTCTTCTCAGCTTTTGTTTAACTGGCGGACACTTTGGCTTTAACGGCAAACGATGCTCGACAATGTTTGTATCTAGACTAGGCATATCTTGATAAGACCAAGCGAAAATATCCACATACTCTTTCAACAGCTCAATCAACCCTCTCTTTATATTAGGATGCAACGATGCTCCAATCTTGACTTCCTTCAGATCTTCTTCTGAACCCAAATTAACCACTTCCAAAGGCTCTTTATATGGCTGAATGGTATTTTCCTCGTGCTCAAGCAACCGTGAGACCTCTTCTGGAATCTCATCATAATCTTCTTCTTCAGCCCCAAACATAGGACAATCAAAGTTGGGAGAGGGTGCAGGGTCATTGTATTCAACGGGTTTTTTAATTAATCTGCACATATGATTTATGATTACTTTTAGAAACTGACACATGTAACAAGTGATCATGCAGATTAATTTTCAGTTATTATTTATTTTGAAATGTTTTTTTTATTTACCATTTCCCAAGAAAAAATAAGAAAATAAAAGACACAATTTTGGAAGCAAAGACAACTTTTATTAATGATCTTAAAAGTTATAGCAAACAGATAAGCCCTTCAACATTAATACTTCCACCTTGGGCAGAGTGAAAGCTTTTCAAAAGAAAGAAACAAATTAACAAAACAAATTGCTTTGAAACATGTATGCAAGAAGGAATATCAATGGTGACCCAGTTCTGAACTCGGACTCCATGTGTCACATAATTCGGTACTTCCTGCTCTGCTTCATCCTCCTCAACCGCATTAATTCCAGAACCAATTGGATGGAGGTAGCCTCCGCTGCGGAAAACATCATGATAACTGTTCACAGAAGACTTTGACTTAAAACTTTTTCCTTTGCTATTCCTTGAAGAGAAACCCAACCCAGTTTTGTTCTTGTTCGCAGGTGGATCCACAAGTCGTCCCCAAACTGTATTATGACCATTGCGCACAACCTGATGCGCGTCCTTCAGCGAGACCACAGAATTCTCATTCTTCCTTATGTTGTCAATGGGTAGGGCTTGGAACTGGGTTCCAACAGCAGCCTCATCCGCTTCTATAATACTGAAAGAGGATAGATGGGATATCAACAACGCCTGCTCCCCATTTATGATCACTACTTTCCCTTCACGCACAAATTTTAGCTTCTGATGTAGAGTTGAAGTGATAGCCCTTGCTTCGTGTATCCATGGCCGTCCTAGCAAACAACTATATGCGGGAATAATGTCCATTACCTGGAAGGTTATCAAGAACAAATAGGGTCCTATGTGGATGGGTAAGTCCACCTCACTGATGACAGATTTCCTCGACCCCTCAAAAGCCTTCACAATGATGCCACTATGGCGCATAGGTGTTCCTTGATACTTTAACTTCATGAGGGTACTTCTCAGTATAACATTCAACGCGGATCAGTTATCAATTAGCACATTGGATAGCGAGTCATTCTTGCAGTTCATAGATATGTGGAGGGCCAGGTTGTGATTCCTCCCTTCATCTGGTAACTCATCATCGCAGAAACTCAAGTTGTTACATGACGTAATGTTTCCAATTATGCTGCTGAATTGATCTAACGGTATGTCATTCTCTACAAAAGCTTGGTCTAGTACTCTCATCGGTGATTCCCTATGAGCGGAGGAATTCATCAATAAAGCTAGGATGGATATCTTTGAAGGAGTCTGCAATAGTTGATCTACAATTTTGTAGTTGCTCATTTTAATTATCTTCAAGATATCATCCACTTCGTTCTCTAATGTAGCTCTACTAGTCTCTCCTGCATTCTTCTTAGGCTCATCGTTCTCAGCAATTTTCTTTCCAGCAACAACATCTCTTCGAATTACCAGGGCAAACACATGACCACTACGGGTCACCCTGCTATTATCAGCTATATTTCCAACATCTGGCATTGGCTGGATGGGAATTTCCACCCCATCTTCTAAGATTGTAGCATTGTATTTGTAAGGCACAACCTTATCTTATTTATAGGGAACAGGTCCTGGAAGACTAATTACCAATGGGGTAACAGCTGGTTTGCTATGGTACTCCACCTCAAGATGAGCGGGTGCACCAAAACAAGGTACAATGACGTTTACACCTTCCTCAACACAATCAGCACTCAAAAGGTCATTTCCGGCAAACAAATCTTTGTCTGAAGAGAAATACTCATCCGCGGAGGCATACTCCTCCTCTGACTCTTCTCCTATCAAACAAACTTCAACCATATCAATCTCATGATAATCATCTCTCTGACCTGTGATCTTGATAGTTCCAATGTTTAACAGTAATTGAACACCCTCTCTCACAATAGAACATCCTCGGGGGTCTTGACAGCATACTACGCATGATCCATATTGGTGTTCCGCCTGACCAGCAGTACGACAAAAGGTAGCATGCAACTGCACGAGATCTTCATTCAAATGCTCCACTTTAAAAATTCTGAATTCACCCGGACATCCAGACACCATATTCACTTCATCTTCATATTCTGCCCTAGGCCTGATTATATGAATTAGACCTTCATCCATCATCTCCTGTAAATCAGCCTTTATCTTCTCGCAACCCTGTATGTTTGTACTGCAAATAGCACAACCGGCATGGTCATGTGTATAATAACTGAATTCACAGAGGTCTGCGTGCATCTTCACCAAATCTCCTCTAACCAGATTAATGTCAAAAATCCGGAAGTCACCTGGACAACCGGCCACCATATTCACAACATTCACTCCCTCGTGCTTGGGTAGAGGATTGTCTTTCACATTAGGTCCCATGTCTTTGAAAGATAAAATTCTAGACTTCACCAACCTTTGCACTTCAGTCCTTAAAGGATAACAATTTTCAACACTATGCCCTGGTGCTCCCTAATGAAAGGCACACGTCTGGTCTGCTTTGTAATACCAAGGCAATGGTGATGGTACTGCTGGAGGTGGTTGTGTCTGGACCAACTTCTTCTGAATCAATGCTGGTAGTAGCTCTACATAACTCATGGGAATAGGGTCGTAGTTCTCCCTTCTCTGATTATTCCCTTGGTTCCCCTGCTGGGACTGTCTTTGATAAGCAACGGTAGTTGGAGCGGCATTCATAATAGGAGTCACTGAGGCAACTTGCTGGTGACGCTGATAATTCCTTCTAGGAGCGTTCACTCTCCTCTCTTGTATGACAGCATTGGTATCCCCTTCTTTCTTCTTTGTAAACCCATAAGCTGACTTTTTCAAACCTCTGGATCCTTCACCCTTTGTCAAACGGCCTTCTCTTACTGCCTCTTCTAGGCGGACACCCATCCCTACCATTTTTGTAAAATCACTTGGGGCACTTGCTACCATTCTTTCGTAGTAGAAAGCGCTTAGCGTCTTCATAAAAATTTTAGTCATTTCCTTCTCCTCCATGGGAGGGATCACTTGTGTAGCCACTTCGCGCCATCTCTGCGCATACTCTTTGAACGATTCTCTGTCTTTATGAACCATGGCCCTAAGCTGGTCACGGTCAGGTGCCATGTCCATATTTTACTTGTATTGTTTAATGAATGCTTCTCCCAAATCATTAAAAGTATGGATGTTGGCGCTTTCTAAACTAATGTACCATTTCAACGCTGCGCCGGTCAGACTATCCTGGAAAAAGTGAATCAGCAGACGCTGATCATCGGTGTGAGTAGACATTCTCCTCACGTACATCACCAAGTGAGCACGAGGGCAAGTGTTACCCTTGTACTTATCAAACTACGGGACCTTGAACTTAGAAGCCACTTATTCGGGACCAAACACAGCTCATTCACATTCTGCCCAAATAACTCTTTTCCCCTAAGAGCCTTCATCTCTCTTTAGATTCTATTAAACTACTCTTGGAAATAATCCATTCTTCCATAAAGACCTAAATCTTCACTCGGCGAAGGGAAAGGACGACATACACCTTCATTAACAAACGAAACCAAATTCACCGAAGGAGGTGCAGCAGGAACAGTATGCACTATCGGAGGTGCTGGAGTAACAACATTTGGAACTACTGGAGCATCTTAGGGGCCTAAATTGAAACCTTCAGGTGCAAAATTCTCTGGCATTCCCCACGGATAACCCTGAGGCATGCAGGTTTGAACAACAGTCGGAGTAGAGGATACAGGAATAGTAGGAACTTCAGCATTTGCTCTTGTTGGTTGAGGTTGAACACTCGGTGGCTGATTCTGAGCAACCACCAGAGCTTCCATCAGAGTAGTCAAGTTGGCCAAGCCAGCCTTCAAAGCAGAAACTTCTTCGCGTAGCTCGCGATTCTCCTGTTCCAAGTTGTCCATCTTCTTTTTGAAGTTAGCCCGAGTGTTATAGCGATGAGTCAGCTTGCTGGATGTAGTAAAAAGTTGGGTAAGGCACCTGGATATGCATAATAAATGCAAGAAATATGTGCAATATGATGCGTGACATGCAATTCACATGATTATTTTTGCTTTATTATTTAATATTTCAAGGGATTTAACGTTTATAGACATATTGCAAACATCAAAATAATAACACATCTAAAATACTGAAATTTTTTTATTATAATAACTTCAAAAATGGATTACAAGTTTCAATGATCCCAAGTACAAGATGAAAATACAATCAAAAAATCCTGAGAGAAAGAAACTGATAGAGATCAATCTGTACGCTGGCGCTTCCCTGTGAGCCTGGAAATCTGAGCCCTCAACCTCTGGTTTTCTCCTACGTGCCTGATGGAAATTTCCTTCCAATCCTCTGAAGCAGGAAGTGAGTGATCAGCACCTGTTTGAGGCTTAGGGGAAAATAAATCCCCTTGCCTCTCCATGGACTCTACTGCTCGACTCTCAAGGATCTCAATCAAATCGAATTTCTCCTTCAGGTCTGCTCTGTAGGAACTCTCTAAAGTCTGGAACTTGTTCTTCCAAGCATCCCTTTCTGGTTGCATCCTAACCAAAGCAAGCTGCAGCTCTTCTAGATCGTCTAATAAGGGAGGATTGGTCTTCACAAACAAATCAAGCATGGGTGTCTCCCGAGTATACGGCATCTTTAACTGAATGGCTCTTTATTGGACCCACTGAAGATAAGAAACAGCACCCCTAGGTCCCAAATCCTTCCTACTCTTCTTATGAATATGACGCCAGGCCTTCGCAATCTGCTCCCTAACTTCCCTGTGGTCTTCTCCTTCCTTCAGAAAGAAACTACTAAAATGAATGTTGTTCGGTTTATCCCTTATCGGATAACCAAGTTATCATCGTGCAAGAACAGGGTCATAGTTAATTCCTCCCTTTGTACCAAGAAGAGGTACATTGGGGAAACTACCACAACTGTCAATAATCTCTATATCTTGATAAGCTCGATGATACCAATCAATATCCGAGTGAGTAAGTGCCATGATCTTAGGAGCCCAATGGGGTTCCTTCTTGACATCCCAAAAAGCATTAGATTGAGGCATATGATAGATGAACCACAGGTACAACAAAGGCGTGCAACAGATAATCATTCCCCCATGATAAGAACTCCGAAGATGAACGGAGTAATAAGCATCACCCAACAGTGTAGGAACCGGATTTCCAATCATGAAAATCCTGATAGCGTTAATGTAGACAAACTTATCCACATTAGGGAATAAGAATAATCCATAAGCAAGTAAAGCAAAGATGGCCTCAAAATCAACCGTACTCTTCATTCTGGAAAAGTAACGAGCTTTCTCCAATAAGAAATGAGCTGGTAATCCTCTAATCCCTCCTTTAGTAGTCATATGGGCTTCCACCTCAGACTTTCCTAGATGAATCAAAGCAGCAATCTCATGTGGTTTTGGCTCACCCTCCAAACCAGTAAAAGGAACACGATCGATAATAGGTAAATCCAAAAGATCAGAATACTCCTCCAGTGTAGGAATCAACTGATAATCGGGAAAAGTAAAGCAGTGATACACCGGATCATAGAACTGGACCAAGGTCGATAGAATACCCTCCTTCATCTTCAGCTTCATGAGAGGAATGATGGATCCATACTTCTTCCGAAAGTCTGCAGGACACTCAATCTCTGGAATTAGACTGATCAACTCATCTATCTTGGGATCCTTGAAACTGTATTTCCCTGTCTTTCTCTTTCCAGAATCCATGGTTAAAAGTACCTGAGATATTCACAAATAGTCAACCTTTAAATCCCTTGAAATATTATTTTCTTCAAAAGATGCTTATGAGTGCATGGATGCATGATGCAGCAATCACATACAAGATCACATATATGGGGTTCAAAGGTTCAATGTCACGAGCATGAGGTCGAAGGTACTACCCATAAGGTGTTTGGTCTAAGAGTTATCACCTGCTGAACAAGGTTCTAGAGGTTCCCAGAGTCTACATCCTTCCTTCAGATATTACCAACTTCCCGATTAACTCGATAATTAGTAATATTCTCAAGAAAGACTCATCTGAGCGTAGTATCGCGTGACAACTATTTCCGGATTACTCCGTCATAGCTTCCGCACTACACCTAAAAGGCCAAGATGGGTTTGGTATTCTACGGTCCTCAGTTTCAGCAGGCTCCCAGGTCAAAAGCAGTACGTCTTCCCAATTACTCGGTAAATGACACTACAGTCAAAGGGGCCTCCACTGAGTGGGGGATCTCATGCCTTCTTTTTTGGGATTACTCCCTTAAAGTTAACATGACTATACCGCCCTTCCTATCTTAAAGTTTGCCCAAGTCCGGGTATAGGACTTATGAGTAATCACCAAGCACCCTGAAAACCAGGAAAATCCAAACAAACATATATACAAAATGTAACACATAACCAACAATAACACATATACGGAGATAAACAAAGATAGGCTCAACCCACTTAGGGATGGACCAGCAAGAGGTATTACTGTCCCCAGTGAAGTCTCCATTTTTCTGTAGCGGTAGAAATGTTTCAAGACTAAGCCATTGGATCGACTAGACTTTATACAAATCAAAAATAAAAATCGCCACCGCGCTTTATTGTTTCCAAAGGAATGGGAAAAGAGCGAATAACCCAAAAAAAGGGGGAAAGATTCAAGGTAAGGGGGTTGGTTATGCAAAGGGAAGGTATTAGCACCCTAAACATCCACGGTACTCCGTAGGAACCTCTTTGTAAAATTTGTATATTTTGGCTATAAAATGTGTTGTATATAAAATGGATGGTGGAGGTGAGAAAAGAAATATTTTTTTTAATGATTTTTGCACCCGCCGCGGTTGCGAACCTTTAGTGCCTATGTACCACCTTTCGTGCAATAGGGGATCAGGGTACACGTAGTTCCTCTTTAAAAAAAATTTAAAACATAAGTATGTAGGTTAATTTTATGAGATAAGACATCATTGTCATTGTCCGTGTGGAAAACATACTTACTACCCACAATCATGAGAAAGGAGAATTTGCATCATCTCAAAGTGGAGGATATGGCTTGGATTTTAAAATCAACAATGCCTCACTCAACACCCAAGTGGAAAATATCTCCCTTCACTACATATTGTAGAAGTATAGTTGTTTGCATCACTACAAGGATTGACAAGAGTCTAATCTTTTAAGAAAAGTTAAAGGTAAAAGCCAAAGTGGCAAAATGATTTGAAATGAGATTGATTGACTTTTAGTCTTCTCACAAAAATGTCAAGGTATTGTTAAGTTGATTGAAGTTTATTTATGAAAATGCTTTGAAAATGCATGGACCTAAGTCCAAGTTTATTATGAAAGTGGTTTATGTTTCAAAACAAGAAGGATTTTCAAAGGAGGGAGAAGATTTTTGAAATTAAAGAAGATGGGAGGAGTAGAAGAGACTATCCTAAAGCATAAGGTAAAAGCTAAGGATAAGGACCATCTAACCAACAAGAAGCCAAAACTTGACATTATGAGCCAAGATAGGATTCCCATTCTTTAGATTGAAACCAAGTAAGCAAAGATACTAGACCTCTTCAAGTGTATTAAGTCTTCACAAAAATTGGGCAGAGTAACAGTTGTACACGGGTGAATTCCAGATTACAAACAAAGGATGTAATCACAAAAACCTGCACACAAAAACAAACAAGCAACCCAATGTCTTGAGGTAAACCTCAAGAGCTCCAGACAAAATAATCAGATAAGATCACAAGGTCTCCAAGATAGGCCAAGGTTTCTAATCCTAAGTCCAAGAAATAGTCCCATGCTCCATAATGCCAAGGATAGTAACCAAATAGTCCAAGTACAATTAAGAGTTTTTTAGGGTTTGTGTTGATTATTAAGTATCTTAAGAAAGGAAAAGAAAAGCTCAAGTGAGCAAATTAAAAATGGCAAGAAAATAAATGCTCAAATGAGCAAAAATGAAAATGGCATGAAATGTAAATGCTAAAAGTAAATAGTACATAAAGCATAAAAAAAGAATAAAAGCATAAGATAAAACAAGTCAATAATTAGTGGTTAGTTGGATGACCATCTTGAAACTTGCATTTGGAACTCATTAGAGGATTGGTAGAACCAAAGCCTCCACACAACAAGTTGCATTTGCTTTTTGTCAAGTATATCATCTATTTGAAATTCTCACAAGTACCATTTAATGATCAACGATGTTTAAGTGATCCACGTTCACCAAAGGTGTTGTAGATCCATTAGAGGATTGGTAGAACCAAAGCCTCCACACAATGAATCTCAAGGTTATTGGATCAAACAGATCAAATTAACATACTTGGGCTTGCAATCATAAGTTTGGGCCACGAATGATCATTTATTCGAATCGGGACAAAATTTAGCGCTATGTTAAGCAATCGTAAGTGGACTTATATAGAAGTCGCACCTATTTTGAGGTTGGTCAATAGCAATCTATGCACCAATTGTTTTGAGACATGATATAGAGATCATGCTCCAACAACATTTAGTGCAATGAGAAGGGGATGAGATGAAGAGGAGTTAGGGTAAAAAGAGAAACCACATTTGAATTAATATTTAATCAAACTATTATTAAAATTATTCATCCATTTTTTGTGGAGTTAAACTCAGCACCATGGATCCAATGATGTTAATAAAGCCATGACCAAAAAAGTCAACCAAAGACAGCCAGAAAATATTCACAAAAATAATAATATAATTAATATATACATTAAAGGGTTTAAAAATGTTTTAAAAAAATAGAAAACGATGAAGAAAATTCCAATTATATTCAAATTAATTAAGAAATGAAAAATAAGACCATATAAAAATCAGAAAAGTGGCCAAGTGATTTTATAAAAATTTTGAGAATTTTTAAAAGTCAGAAACTATTTTTAAAAATTAAAATAAATGGGTAAAATAATCAAAAATAGTAAAAAATAGTAAAGTCAGAAACAAAAAATAAAATAAGGTCACCAATATTTGTCAGAATATCATTGGATCATCCCATAATTTTTTCAGAATTTAAAAATGTGTAAAAGTATTTTTAAACATTTTAAACAAATCAAATAAGTGTAAAATTCATAAAAAATACCAAAACACAAAATTAAATTGTGAAAAATAAAAATCAGAAAGAGAATAATCAAAAATATTTTTCATAATTTTTTCAGATTTTTTGGACTAAAAATGAATATCTATGATTTTTTAAAATTTAAAATAATTAAAATATAAAAATCAGAAAAAGAAAATAAAAGAAAAAGATGTGGACCATTGGATGAGAGTCAAAACGCGTTAGTAATCAAATCCAAGGGATCTGGCGCGCCGTGCATATCATGGTCTTTAATGAATAATGTACAGAATCATTAATAAAATAAAAATTTGAAAATAACAAATGTCACGCTTTCATTGGTTAGAAGTTGACACGTTGGTCATCTTCAACCTCCAGCCCTCACGAATTTTAGATCTCTCAAACTGTAAAATCAGAAGCCCAAACCTATATCATCCGCTTTGTCTCTTCAAGACGAAGACAACCACACCCTCGCGCCAAATTTATATAAATGTAGCTCAAGCAATTTGGAAAGAAAGTTTTGAAAAGGGATTTGAAAATCCATGGTTAAAACGTGCTTCCAGATGAAAGTAAGTGTTGCAACTAGAACCAGGGCAATGAGAGCAACACAATGATACCAAAGTTTTGAAGAATTGATGAAGGAATCTACCTATTGAAGTTGAGTTGCAGAGCTCTGAAACTGGACTTCTATGGAGCAATATAGGGCACGATTCTTGAATGTAATTATATGGTTAGCTTCAGGGAAGATCAAGGAAGGTGAATTGATGGAAAAATGGATTGAAAAAGGCTTGAGAATAGGATTCGAAGTAGCTGAATTCTGAGTTGTGAAGCAAGTTTGGAAGGGTGATTCTGGCTATCTAAGCTTGGGAAATTGAATGGGGGATGACCCTCTATTTATAGGGAATCAAATGGAATGTTCAAGCGTGTGAAATGATGAAGTTTGGAGGGAAATCGTGTGAACCTGATGCACGAGCAAAGTGTGATCTGATTTGCATCAAAACTCATCTAATCCTTGCGTTTCAAGGCTCTAATCCACTTTGGCAACTTGGTTAAACATGTTTAGATCACAAACACGTGCTAATTTAATGTTTAAAGGCCAAAACATGAATTTCAAATTCTGACTTATGGAGAAACTTCATTTCCAAGTTACCAAGTTCAATCCAATGGCATTTCCACCTCAAGGGGTCTTAGGGCAAAATTCTTGATGCTTTGGAAAGATGAGGTAACAAGCTTTGCAATGGAAAAAGAATGGAATCAAATGGATGCTTGATCTGAAAGTTACATGGAGTCAAAGTTGAAGAAAAAGAGTTGACTTTCCATACTTAGAAATATTTCAAATTCTTCTTTAAAAATGATCTATAATCTCTTGCATCCAAAAATGGCCTTCCACTTAGAATTTGCTCTTGACCAAAAAATATGGAATGAAGTAGATCTCTTGAATGACATTTTGCAATTTGAACCACTCAAAATCTCCAAAAATTGAGCAAGTTATGACTTGTTGAAGTTGGCCAAAAACCATAAAATGACCTATAATCTTTTGCATTCTTAAGGCAACTTCCATCAATTTTTTTACTTTGCACATAAAAGAAGGCATGAAGTACACATATTTAATATCATCATGAAAAAATAATGGGCTCAAGGTGATAAAAGTTGACCAAGTTATGACCATTTGAAGTCACATAGGGAAAATTGGGGATTCATCTAGGTGCCTTGTAATCTTTCTTCTTCACCAAGTTCCTTCCACATGAAAACTCCTTGTAACTTTTGAAGTGATTTGTTGGTAACTCATTGAAGAGAAGAATGTTTTTTGGAATCACTCAAAAATACCAAAAGATGAGCAAGATATGCCCCTTTGAAGTCCAAAACCCTAGCCTCTAGATCAAGAGAATGTTTGGTGGAACTTTGCCAAGTTTGAACAAACTTTTTGTGCCAATATTCTTCATTTGTGGATAAAAATTGTTGAGGATGATGATGAGGACTCATGGCCACCAAAACCACTTCCATACCAACTTCAAAACAACTTCAATGGTGAGGTTTGAATTTCTCAAGCTATTGACTAGGGCATGGAAATAAACTCATGAACCCATGAAGCAACTTGCTAAACCTCATTGCCTTTACCTACATTATTAACAAGTAAGACAAACCAATATTGCCTTTTGTTAATTAGAGATAAAATCAAAGCAAAATATCCATGATCACAAAAGAAAACAAGTCAAGGTGCTTGGTAACTCCTCAAAGAGCAAATCTAAAGATAGGGAGAAGAACCAAAAGCCCTAATGTGATTTTGTTGTGATTGAAACAACATGGTATGATGAAGGGATCTTAGGGGAAAAATTGGGGTATAACAGTAGTAAAAAATACTACGCATAAAGAATGACCCGCTATGTTGACATACCTAGGAAAAATGAGGGCATCCCGGAGAACCAAAAGGGTTTGGGCAAAAATTAGGGATATATACAAAAGATTGTACACCCGGAAAGTCGAAAACCTGAAATGGCAACTTGGGCAAAAATGGGTATCCTGGTAGACTGAAAACCCGAAAGGACGGTCCAAGAAAAAGTTAAGGATTAAAGCGTATAACTATGTCTCATTGAATCACTACAACCAGCTTTATTACCAAAGTCAAAAGTTCAAATGGTTCGAGATCAATTCAATCAACTTCTTTCAACAACAAGAGATGAAGTTCGAAGCCATAGGGGCAATAGCGGAGTTGGAACCCAATGAGATCACTTCCACATGGATATATAATTTTTGTTTTCACTTTGTATTCTTTTCATTTTTCGACGAATTCCTCTTACTAGGATTTTCGTCTCCCTGTACAAAAAATTCCTGTTTATAGGCAGATTATCAATATAAATATACTTCTAAGTGCAAACTTTTTGTTTTTCTGTTTTGATTACAAAAATATCCAATGACTAAAATTGAATGAACATATGCATATTGTGATCGGTGGGAATAGAACTGACTGTTTTGAAATGCTGGTTCGCAAAATGTCGCGGTAAGCAAGAGTTGCCACCGTCTTTTATTTTCTCCAACAAGGAAAGGACAAAAGCACAGCAAAATTCCTTTTCGAGATGTTTCTCGGTTCGGGAGGTAGATTATAGAAAGGGAAGGTGTTAGCACCCTTTCTATCCGTGGTTATCCATGGGCTCTTAGGTACTTGCTCACTATGTTTTCAAAATGTTTTGCTTTTCTTGTGTTGGTTTTGAAAAAGTTTGTTTTTGAAAACTTCGCTTTAACTCTTGTATCAGTCCTCAAGAGTGTATGAAGTATTTGTTTGAAAACTTTTGTCAGGAAAGTGTAAGTGCGAAAAGTATTTTTGTTTTGTTTTGAAAGAGCAAGTACCTGAGAACCTCTACCTACTCAAAAGAAATTAAGCTGTGTAAATGTCCTTTAGACAGTACTATCCCACTATTGAGAAGTAGGTAGCACCGTCGTTGGAGTTATTCGGGTCAATTCGATTATAGGGACATGTGGTCACCAAAGCAATAGTAGGACGCCTTAGCGGTAACCCTAATGTCCTAGATCCTTTTTATCCGAGGCAACCGTTTCGAGGCAACTTGGATCTTTAGACAAGAGAGCGACCTCTAAAACACCCTATACTCAATGACCACGTCGAGGCAACCAAGTGAGGTGTACCCTAGGAGTGGCATGTGCGAGTGTGTTAGGTTTCATGTTAAGTTATCTTTGCACATGTTATGGTGAGCTACGGGTTGATTTTAATTTCAGAGATAAGTCTTGTCATGCATAGCCTAATTAACATACATCTAACAGTTAATAGTTGCGGAAAATAAATCTATGCTATTACAAGGCGTCGGGTATTTACATCGCCAAAAAACAAACCCTTTGAAAAAGTAAATTGCGGGAAATTAAATAAAAGCGATAAAAAGTACTAATTAAAGCTATTACATCCTCGGAGCAATTACATAATAATGATCAAAAATTAATAAGACAAACATATGCGCGAGAGAAAATTGAATCGGAGAAGTCTTTTAGGGTTTTGACCCCTTTTGAGAAAGAAAGAAGTTTTTTTTTTGTTATTTTGCATTTAATTAAATTAATCCTAACTAATTAATTAATGAAAAGAAATATTTTTTGGTTTTTTATGTGTTAAGGAAAATAAATAAATAAAAAAGAGTCAAAAGTTAGTAAAAACCCTAATTCTATGTTGATTTTAAATTATTGTGAAAATATTGAAATTAACCTAATTAAAACAACTACATTAATTAATTATATTTATTTACAAAAATAATAAATTAAAGGTGAAATTAATAGATAATAATAATAATAAAAATATTTTAGTTTTCTGAATTTATTATGAAAATAAAGTTAATTTGGTAAATTAAATAATAATAATAATAATTAGTAAAATAGTTAAATGGAAAATATAAAAGAAGAAAAAAAAGAAGAACCCAGGGGGGTGATGGCCCATTTAGGAGGTGTTTTTGCAATTCTCAGGCCCAACAAGCTGCAAGCTTCTTTGACTTTTTTGGTTCGCCCACACGTGCATTGACCAGGGAGCATGGTAGTCTTCCACTCAGGACCACTGGATTTGAGTTTGTGGCCACTTGGCGCATTGATGATTGAGGTATATGGTGGACATCACCTGGGAAGCTACATGTGAACACACATAAGAAAATAATAACAAGAGTTTTGGGGGACCTGGGATTCGAACCCAGGTCCCAATGATTCCAGGCCAACGCATCAACCACTACACCACTTTCATGCTTTTGTTATTATAATAATAAGCAAACAATATATTAGGAATTTAAGCAACATGCTGTGACACAATAAAAACACGCGTATTTTCAAATCAACCAACCATGAATCAACACCTCATCATCTTCCTTGATGTACCTGCAAGAAACAATATTAGATAGCGGGGGTTTTTAACCCCCACAAACTACAGCAAGGAATAATAGCAAATAGAGATACAATGCACATAAATATTTCGCGAGGGTTTAAATGTGGTTGTCTGGTTCTCACGAATTCAGTCATATGCCTTACAAGTCTTAATTTTTCTGGGTTTAGAAAGCCCCAATTTCAAACTCAAGAACCCTAGAAAACCGTTCATGGCATCTTGTGATTTAGGGAGTTTCAGTTCAATTAAGCCATACCAATAGCTTTGTACAGTCCCTAGCAACACAAAACAATCATGAAAAAATGTTAAATGCACATGAATTGAGAGTTACGATTCTGGAAAAAAGAGCCAAACCGTGAAACTGTAATGGACGATTCCTTGAGCTTTGGTATTGGAATTTGATTGTAAATCGTCCCTGAGAACTCCTGCAAGGTATTAGAATCAATAAAATGCCTTGAATTGGCCTGGAATGTGAAAATCAATTTTGCAATTTTCTTGGAAATTTTTCAATATGCTATGGCTTTTCTGCAGCTTTCTCACACGTCCATGAGTTAGGGTTTACTTGCATATATATAGAGGAATGGAATTAGGTCAAAATCTTGAGCAAGAATCCATTGAATTGATGATTTGATCTTTGATTGAAAATCAAATCTTTTTGCATTTTCATGATTGGAAAAGGTTGCCAAATTTGGAGATTTTTGCATCTTTGATTTGTACACGAAATTGCCAGCATATCTTGACCATATTTGCTTCACAAAAAGATTGAAAAAACCAAATCTTGTATTTTCCTACAATTTAAATTAATTAAATGAATTAATATCAATTAAAAATCCAATTAATTAATAAAAATAAGAAAATAAATTCAATTAAGCTTGATGGGTCGTGCATAGGCCATGGATGAAGTTTCAAGAAGAGATTTGAGGCCCATTAGCAAAAATAAGGTGTTTTGAGCAAAGTTGACTTTTGCAAATTCCTAAAAATTTCCCAACTTCTCCAATGCATATCTTGCTCAATTTTGATCATATGAACATGTTCTTGGACATTTTGGAAAGGTCTTGAAGTCCTCTAACCAATTCCTTTGGTACCATGTCATTTGGATTTACCAATCTCAAGTTATGGCCTTTGACTTAAAGTGCACTTTTGTTGACTTTTGAATTTGACCTATAATGTAGAAATTGATAACTTTTTGTGAGAGCATTTCTTGGACTTGGAGTGTGAAGATGGATTGTAGGAAATGTGATCCCCTTCAAAATGAGCATTGGATGGAATTTTTATGATGAACCATGAAAAAGTTATGCCCTGGTCAAGATACAATTGACTTTTTTGCTGTCCAAAAATAGTAACTTTTGCATCTTGATGATTTTTGAGCTATCCTTGTGAAATCATGATCAAGACTTGATCAAATGATGATTGTGGACTCAAAATAAGATGTTGACCAAAAATTCTGACTTTTGACTGTGAAATGACCATTTTGCCCTTGCAGTTGACTGTAGGTCAAATGGGGCTTTTGACTGTGCAAACTGGCATTGTGAGTCTTGAAACTTGGTATGTAGGTGCTTGAGAATGCATATAGGCCTATGAGACTTGATTGAACCATTGAAAACCTCAAATTCCTTGAAAGAACCAAAACCCTAATTTCAGCTGTCTTAGGAGGTGTTTGGACTGTACAACCCTTGAGCCAATTTGAAGACAAATCTTGGGGAATATGGGAGGGAAAATTTTGGGGTACAACAGTTGCCCCTGTTCAATCTTCTTAGACCTGAGGATGTAGATTGGCTTGCGTGCCTTTCGTGATCCGAAGGTGGAAGATGATTGAACACTAAAGTGCCCAAAAATTTGCACTCGCATGGTGTAGTATCAGCAATGTGATGTCGGGAATAGGCTTATAGATGCCATTTGGAGATTGTGACAGAATCTTGTCGGGGATGGGCTTATAGATGCCATCTGGAAATGTAATGGATAGTTGGATAGTTGTGGAGATGGGCTTATAGATGCCATCTAGAGTTGTGGAGATGGGCTTACAGATGCCATCCAGGGGTGTCGATCACGTAAGAGATTCCTTAGCGAGAACTTGCATACCGGTAGTTTGTAGAATTGTAACTTGGTAGGTTGAAGGAAGGAACCTGTGTAGGGTTTCCTGATGATGAGTCTGTGTAAAACTGCGTCTTGGAAGAGAAGGAACCGGTGTGGGGTTGCTTCATGATGGTCAAGTAGATAGTTGTCCTGTCTGGTTTCAGGTATTAATCTACAATCCATCGTCCACAGATATTTCCTGGCTAGTTACAGGTGTTGATCTGGAACTTGAAAAAGGTTGGCAGACGAGATAGTTGTCATGGCTGGTTACAGGTATTAATCTCTAACTTGAGAAAGAAAGATTGTCTTCCTGGCTTGCTACAGGCATTGATCTTCAATCTCTTCATGTAGTTAACTTTCCTGGCTAGTTACAGGTATCAAATCTACAATCAGTCGTCCACAGATATTTCCTGGCTTGCTACAGGTATTGATCCGGAACTTAAGAAGGCTTGGTCGGGGAGATAGTTTTCCTGTCTGGTTTCAGGTATTAATCTCTGACCGGAGAAAGAAAGATGATTTCCTGGCCTGTTACAGGTGTTAATCTTCAATCTCTTCATGTAGATACTTTCCTGGCTAGTTACAGGTATAGATCTACAATCAGTTGTCAACAGATATTTCCTGGCTAGTTACAGGTGTTGATCTGGAACTTAAGAAAGGTTGATGGTAATCATCTTTTGACTGACCTTTTCCTGAAAAAGGTAAGACGTTAGCTGTATGCAATGTCATGATGTATGAAATGCATGATGTCATGATGTTCTCAAAAATAAATGAGATCGTGTCGTATGCACTTTATCATGTATGTAATGTTTATGAATGTATTTTCGTCTGGGAAAATAAATCCTTGACGAATGTCGGGGAGTTTGTTAAATCCTGGGCTGATATTGAAGAGTCGAGTTCTTCGTTTCCGTTGGGGATGATGAACGAAGATGATTGCAAGAATGAACTGGTAGGAGAAGATGACTCCGTTGGGGATAAACCTGGTGAAGAGATTACTCTGCGGGGAATTACTTTGTGGGAAGAGATGCTTCGCTGAGACTTTAACGATAACTCCGCTGGGAATTCCGTTGATAAGCTCTATTGGGGATTTTTGATGATGAACTCCGCTGGGGGATAGAAAGAACTTCGTTGGGGGATGATCTTTCAGTTGCAATTTGCTGAGGATAACCCAATTAGACTCTGGTGGGGGATAACATTTGTACTCTGCAGGGGACAAGCTTCCAGAATCTACTGGGGAGATGATTCAACTCGGGTGGGGAAACTTTTCAAACTGCGCTGGGGAATGGTTCCCCTGGGGGGTATCTTGTATTCCGCCGGGGAACATTCTTATACTCTGCTGAGGAATATTAAGAACGCCGGGGACGCTTGCTGAGGAATATCTGTGTACTCTGCTAGGGAATATTAAGATCTACTGGGGATATCCAACTCCTTTTTAGGGCTGACAGTAAACTAACTCTGCTTGGGGGAGAGTATTGCTGACTTGCTAGGGATATTGTGCCTTTTTGTGGCTGATGGGAGACCAACTCTGCTTGGGGAGAGTATTGCTAAATCTTGTCTTACTCTGCAGGGAGTGAAGGTATCTTGGTCATATTCTTCAGCTGAACTTACCTTGGTACCTTAGTGGACAGAGCAACTAGACCTTTTAGACAATTCTTATTTCCCCTGTTTCTGATATCACCCATAATTAGTCCTTTGTTTCGCATGCAAATACTTGTGATCAGCAATTAATGTCAAATGCATATATCAAAAATGAACATTGGACGTTCTTTGTAAAACAAAACAGATAAAGGAAAAACAATTGGCAATTTGTCTGGAAAAGTAAGCTTGTATTGATTTTGAAATTTGCCTGTAAATAGGCGTTTTGTGTACAAGAGGTTGACGTCCTAGTAAGAGAACTCCGTCGAGCAAAATAGAGTTTATACAATTTGTGAAAAGAAAACAAAACAGCTATGTGAAAAATCCCACTGGGTTCCAACTCTGCTATCGCCTTTATGTCTTCAAGCGTCTTATCACTTTGCTGCTTGGTTGAAGATGAAGCTGATTGATTGGTGTCGTCTGAGCCTGATGGTCGATACCGAAGTCTGGATGCAGGGTGATCCAATGAGACATAGTATTACGCTTATCCTTAACTTTTTCCTGGACCGCCCTTTCGGGTTTTCAGTCCACCGGGATACCCATTTTTGCCCAAGCCGCCTTTTCAGGTTTTCGACTTGCCGGGTGTATAGATTTTTTTATTTTCATCCCTTATTTTTGCCCGAACCCTTTTGGTTCGCCGGGAAGCCCTTATTTTTGCCTAGGCCAGTCGACCTAGCGGGTCTTTAATCATGCGTAGTATCTTTTTACTATGTCTGCATTGGCGGGGTGAGGAAGGTTGTCACCATCCATGGTGGTTAGAATCATCGCTCCTCCTGAGAAGATGTTCTTAACCACAAATGGCCCTTCGTACGTAGGATTCCATTTTCCCCTGGGATCACCTTGAGGTAGAATGATGCGCTTGATTACCAGGTCCCCAACTTGATACTCTTGTCGTCTGACTTTCTTGTTAAATGCCTTGATAATCCGTTTTTGGTATGTCTGACCATGACAAATAGCAGTGAGTCTCTTTTCGTCGATCAGGTTTAGTTGATCAAGCCGGGTCTGGATCCAGTCGTCTTCGCTCAAACCTGCATCCTTCATGATTCAGAGAGAGGGTATCTGAACTTCAATGGGCAAGACTGCCTCCATGCCATAGACCAAGGAAAAGGGTGTTGCCCCTGTTGACGTCCTTGCTGAGGTACAGTGCCCATGAAGAGCAAATGGTAACATTTCGTGCCAATCTTTGTAGGTCACTGTCATCTTCTGCACAATCTTCTTGATATTATTATTAGCTGCTTCTACAGTCCCATTCATCTTCGGCCGGTAGGGAGAAGAATTGTGGTGCTGTATCTTGAATTGCTCGCAGAGCTCAGTGATCATCTTGTTGTTAAGATTGGTACCGTTGTCCGTAATGATCCTCTCTGGTACACCGTATCGATAGATCAGGTTGTGCCGAATGAACCGTGCCACGACGTTCTTGGTTACGGTGGCAAAGGAAGCTGCTTCAACCCACTTCGTAAAGTAATCAATTGCTACCAGGATGAAGCGATGCCCGTTGGATGTTGTAGGTCTGATCTCGCCGATAAATCAATGCCCCACATTGAAAAAGGCCAAGGTGCTGTCAAGACATTCAGAGGAACTGGAGGTATGTGCACCTTATCAGCATAGATTTGGCACTTGTGACATGTCCGAGAATGTTGATAATAGTCGGCTTCCATTGTGGACCAGTAATATCCTGCCCGAAGGATTTTCTTTTCCATGGTATATCCACTGGAGTGAGTTCCGAAGGCACCTTCATGCAGCTCTGCCATGATCCTTTCTGCTTCAGTCTTATCCACACAACGCAGTAAGGTTGAATCATGGTTTCGTTTGTAAAGAATGTCATTGCTGAGGAAGAACTTTGCCGTGAACCTTCTCAGAAACTTCTTGTCATTAATAGATGCACCCTCGGGGTATTCTTGAGCTTCAAGGTACCTCTTTACTTCATGATACCAAGGCTTTTCTGCTACCTCTTCGGTCTCAAGATCACAGCAATGTGCAGGTTCATCCAATTTCCAAATAATGATCCGGGGAGCCTCGTTGTCCCACTTGACTTTGAACATAGAAGACATCGTAGCTAGCGCGTCCGCCAACTGATTCTCCTCTCTTGGGAAGTGTTCAAAGGTTATTTCCTCGAAATGGGGAATCAATGTCAACACATACTCCTTGTAAGTAATAAGATTTGGGTGTTTCGTATCCCACTCGCCTTTGATCTGACTGATCACGAGAGTGGAATCTCCGAAGACACTCAGAAACTTGATCCTTAGGTCAATTGCAGCTCGAAGACCCATGATGCATGCTTCATACTCCGCCATGTTGTTGGTGCAGTTGAAACATAGCCTGGCGGTAAGTGGAGTATGAGAGCCTTTTGGAGATATGATCACAGCGCCAATACCGTTACCCAAAGCGTTTGAGGCTCCATCAATGTGCATAGACCATCGGGATCCTTCCTCAGGTCCTTCATCCGGTCCAGGTACTTCACAATCAGTCACTACCATGATATTCTCGTCTGGAAATTTGAAGTTCATAGACTGGTAATCATCCACTGCCTGATGTGCCAAATGGTCTGCCAATACACTTCCCTTGATTGCTTTCTGAGTCGTGTACTGGATGTCATATTCAGTCAAGATCATTTGCCATCTTGCTATTCTTCCGGAAAAGGCAGGCTTTTCGAAGATATACTTGATTGGATCCATTTTTGAAATCAACAAAGTAGTGTGAGTCAGCATATACTGTCTTAGCCGGCGAGCAGCCCATACCAAAGCGCAGCAAGTTTTCTCGAGCAGTGAGTATCGGGTCTCACAATCGGTAAACTTTTTGCTAAGGTAATAAATAGCGTGCTCTTTTCGGCCAGACTCGTCATGTTGACCCAGCACACATCCCATTGAGTTGTCAAGTACTGTCAAGTATAAGATTAGAGGTCTCCCTTCAACCGGTGGCATAAGAATGGGTGGCTCTTGGAGATACTCTTTGATTCTTTCGAAAGCGGCCTGACATTCATCGTTCCAACGTACTACTTGATCTTTCTTCAGTAGCTTGAAGATTGGTTCACAGGTAGCAGTTAGATGTGAGATGAATCGGGCAATGTAGTTCAGCCGTCCTAGAAAGCCTCTGACTTCTTTCTCTGTCTTGGGAACTAGCATCTCTTGTATGGCTTTCACTTTGGCAGGGTCCACTTGAATACCTTTGTCGCTCACTACGAAACCTAGTAGCTTTCCAAATCTCACCCCGAAGGTGCACTTGTTCGGGTTTAATCTCAGCTTGTACAACTTCAACCGGTCAAACAGCTTCTGTAGATGGTCAAGGTGTTCCTCCTCAGTTTGGGACCTTGCAATCATATCATCGATGTATACTTCAATCTCATGATGGATCATGTCATGAAACAAAGCAACCATGGCACGTTGGTAGGTTGCCCCAGCATTTTTCAACCCAAAAGGAATGACCTTGTAACAGAAGGTGCCCAACTGAGTAACAAAAGTGGTCTTCTCCATATCTTCGGGAGCCATCTTGATTTGATTATAATCGGAGAAACCGTCCATGAAGGAGAATACCTTATGCTGAGCAGTGTTGTCAACCAGAACGTCGATGTGAGGCAGAGGGAAGTCATCCTTAGGGCTCGCCCTGTTCAAATCCCTGTAATCAACACACATTCGGACTTTACCATCTTTCTTCGGCACTGGAACCACGTTGACAACCCACTGAGGGTAAGAAGTCACTGCTAGAAAACCGGCGTCGAATTGTTTCATAACCTCAGCTTTGATTTTCTCGGACATCTCTGGGCGCATACGGCAAACCTTTTATTTTATCGGAGGGCATTCTTCCTTGGTAGGCAGGTGATGAACCACAATGTCGGTATCCAACCCAGGCATATCTTCGTAAGACCAAGCAAAGATTTCCATGTAGTCATGCAGCATCTGAATCAACCGTTGTTTCACACTAAGCTCCAGATTTGCATCGATCTTGACTTCCTTTCTGTCTGTCTCAGTACCCAGATTCACTGTTTCCACTAGCTCTTCATGTGGCTGAATGGCCCTCTCTTCCTGGAGTAACAGTCTTGCAAGCTCACCAGGCACTTCACAATCATCTTCACCTTCGTCTTCGGCAATGTTGATCGGATTTTCGAAGTCATAACTGGCAGTAGCAGAGTCGTTACCAGTGAGATCCAAAGTGGATTGGGACCTGTATATATGAGTGTGTGTAAATAGCTATTTTGCAATATATAATAAAGAAAGACAAGGAGCGCAAGATTTGAAATGCAAAAACGTCCAATGCTTTTATTAATGATATATGAAAATGACACACAAAAGCCCTCACAAATGAAGCCACGGTGCCCCGGGTAAGACACCAGGCCATAAAGTTTAGTAATATTGTCTGTTACAAATTCAAAACAAAGGAGTTCATTACTGAGTCACAAAAGTAATAGGGACGAAGTCTTTTGCCGTCCAGTTGTTTGGTCCATCGTCGGTCGTAGGGTAGATCCAGCTGTCGAATTCAGATTCCTCCACGTCATCTTCAATGGCATTTACTCCCGAGTTGCTGATGAACACAGGAGGTCTTCCAATCCTTTCCCTACGAACAGCCCTCTGAGCTTCTGCAGTGAAACCCAAACCAAACTTGTCAGTCTTCTGAGTGAAATCAGGAAGTCGGCCCCAGTTTGCATACTCACCCTTCTCAATAACAGCCTGGGCATCCTTTAAGGAAGCCATCTTCAAAGGAGAATCTTCAACCACAGTTTTAGCTGATGCCAGTGTCTGAGGAACCTCTTCAAAGTGTTGAAATGGGGTCTCAATGAACTCCCCATCCATTTCTATGTACCAGAATGAGTTGAGGTGACTGACCATATACTCTTCCTCCCCCTGAACTGTCACAATCTTCCCTCTGACCGGGTATTTCAGCTTCTGATGTAGTGTGGAGGTCACAGCTCCAGCCTTATGGATCCAGGGACGACCCAACAAACAAGAATAGGACGGTCGGATGTCCATCACATAGAATGTAGAGTCAAAGACCTGAGACCTAACCCTGATTGGGATATCAACCTCACCATGTACCATCCTTTTAGACCCGTCAAAGGCCCGGACGACAATGTTACTTGGCTTTAGCTCCAAACCCTCGCAATCCAACCTGTCTAGAGCTTTCTTGGGTAATACGTTCAACGAGGAACCAGTGTCAACCAACACATGTGCAAGAGTAGTTCCCCTGCATTCAATGGAGACATGCAGGGCATCATTATGGTTCTTCCCTTTAGCAGTTAGATCAGCGTCGGAGAAACCCAAGCCATTATCAACAGTTAAGTTGGCCACACAGTCGGTAAACTGATCAGCTGACGTCTCTTGTGGCACGTGGGCCGTCTTCAGGAAGGTAATCAGGGCCTTGGCATGTGCCTCTGAACACAACAACAGTGATAGCATAGAAATTTTAGATGGGGTGTGCCCCAGCTGCTCAACTACGTTAAAATCACTCTTCTTGATAATCTTAAGAATCTCTTCCATTTCCTGTTTGGAAGCTTCAACATTGATGGTCTTTGGCGCCTCCATCCGGGCAGGCATATTAGTAGCGGTCCCTTTGGCCCGAGCGTCAGATGACTTGACAGCAGGGGTAGAAATAGGAACTTGGTCAGGAAGGGGAATAGGCACACTTGCAGGTGTGATGACAATAGGTCTCTAGATAGCTGGTGGCGCAATATCTGGTGAGAAAAGCCTACCGCTGCGGGTGATTTTAGCAGGCCCGGTGATGTTGCTGACACCAGTACTAGTATCAAACTCTTGTTTGACTCCAAGCACATAAACATCTGCCCCATAGTGCCACGGGACAGCTTTGTCGGATGTATAGGGGATGGGCCCCGGAACAGTGATGATTATGGGAGCAATCTTCTGAGCAGGCATAATTTTGACAGGCTTCCTCGGGGGAGCCTTGGTAGAATTGTTGAAAATGGTGACAATGGACACTTCTTCAGTAGGGGTAGCAGGAACAGCAATCTTCTCGAACAGAATCTCTTTATTATCCATCAGGTTTTGGATGCCTGACTTCAAAAAAGGACAACCAGTAGGTGAAACGGAACACAGATGGCAACCTTTACTACATCCCGGAAATAAACCGGCTAGCAACAGGTTCCTCTTGACATTCAACAGCAGAGTAACAATATCATTCACAGAGGCTACATACAGGTCTTCCTCTACAGCATTCACTCCATGCTTGGGCATGGGAGCAGTCACAACATTGGGCCTTTCGGGCGCCTCGAACTCTATCTCTTTAGCATCAATAAGGTCCTGAGCCTTATTCTTCAGAGCCCAACAATCATCCGTAGTATTCCCCGAGCTATTAGAGTGATAAGCGCAGTGGGCATTAGGATTGTACTTTGGGGACGTTGTGTTTACAACCTTCGGAGCTTCTTTTATGGTTACCAGATTGGTTGTCAGTAACTGCGGCAATATCTGGGACAAGGTCATGCTGAGCCGAGTGAACTGCCTTCTAGGTCTCTCACCCCTTTGTTGGTTATGATGCTGAGGAGCAGCAACAGGTTTTGAAATTACCACCGCGTTGACAGCTTGGCGGCGTTCCGGTTTATTCTGTCTCCTTGAACCGTAGACAACACTGGATTCTTTCTTGAAGGGTTTCTTTTCAGTGCTCAAGGAGGCACCTTTCTGTATCTTCCCAGACTTGATACCAGCTTCTATTCTCTCACCAGTCAAGATAAGGTCTGTAAACCCGGTAGAAGAATTTCCAATCAAATGGTTGAAGAACGGACCAGACAGGGTCCCCAAGAACATACCCACAAGTTCACGGTCAGTCAAAGGTGGCTGCACCCTTCCAGCCAGGTCTCTCCACTTTTGAGCATACTCCTTAAATCCTTCACCCGTCCCTAGTGACATACCCTGGAGTTGGGTACGCGTAGGAGCGAGGTCGGAATTATACTGATACTGCTTATAGAACACAGTAGCCAAATCCTCCCAGTTACGAATACTGGCTCCATCCAGCTGATAGAACCATTCGAGTTGAGTCCCTGAAAGACTATCTTGGAAGAAATGGATCCACAAATTCTTGTCAGCTGTATAAGGTTGGATCTTCCTCACATACGACCAGAGGTGCAGCTTAGGACAGGACGTTCCGTCATACTTTGCAAAAGCAGGTGCCTTGAACTTATGGGGAATCACCACCCCAGAGGATAAGCTTAGGTCTCCAAAGTCCAACCCGGGCACATTCTGAATCTCCATAGCACTTAAGCGGTCCTCCAGCTGTTTATACCTATCCTCAGCAGGAGGATACTGTTCATCATTATAATCCGTCTCGTTGTCGGAGACCACGGGACTAGGAACCCTTCTCTCTTGGGGACTGTCTTTCCCTACAGAGGAAGTAGTCAGATCAACCTCATTTTGTAGTCCATTCCCAAATCTGCGTCCAGTGTTGAACAAGACGGTCCTCTTCTTCTTCTTCTTCAGAATCAAAGTGTTCAACTCCTGTTGACCCTGGGCTAGGCTCATAACCAACTCCTGGAACTGGGCATTCTGGGTCTGGAGGGCCTTGATAGCTTGTTCAGTAGTAGGTTCATAAGACATGATGATTGCTGAAATAAATAGCGAAGAAGATAAGTGACCTGTAAAAAGGGTACCTGTTATGCATATGATGAATGGTATGCTATTTATGCAATGCGTTCAAGGGTTCGAAAATTCAAATTCGTTGTAAACAAAAAAGGAACACACGTCATATTAAGAAGTAATTTGTTTAGTACATCAGTGCCTCATGGGTGAAATATTACAAAATACTTAATGCCAAAAGACACTGCACATCCTCTTTGGAGCGATGTAAGTGTTGAGGGTCTTTTCCTCGTGAAGTAGGCGGGTGAGTTCCAAGACCTTCTTCTCGATGGCATGTAAACTGGCTTCAAGAGAATTTCGCTCTTCCTTGAGTTGGATCCAGCTCTTTTGCATTTCTTCCCATGATGTTGGCATGTCAGGATGTAGGATGGTGTATGGGACCTCTCCTTCCATAACTGGCTCTTTGATCACTGGGAGAATGTGAGGATATGGCATCATAAGCTTCTGGGAGCGGGTTCGTACCCACTTGAGGTAAGGCTCAAGGGGGATGGAATTCTTGTGCCCCAGTGTCTTACTATCTACCTTGTTAGGCATCCTCCAAGCTCTGATGAACCTTTGTCGAAGTCCTTGCGCATCATTATCGAAGTCAAAAACTATGTCAAGAATCAGCATGTCATGAGGGCCATCCCTCCGAGCATATCCAAATTGTCTCAAAGCCAGACAGGGGTTGTAGGTGATGCCTCCTCTAATTCCAAGTAAAGGAACATTAGGAAATTCTCCGCAACGATCAATGATAGTGACATTTTCTCTGGACCGAGAACACCAATGTATATCAGAATGTGTAAGAGTCATCAATCGTTGTGACCACCTTAAACCCCGCTCGTTCTTCAAAACTGATTGTGGAAGGTGCGAAATAAACCACCTTGCCAGGAGAGGAGTGCAGCACATGAGAACACCTCTTTTTCTCATTGTTCGAGTGTAAAATGAGTGGAGGATGTCCCCAAGCAATGTAGGTATGGGATTCCTGGACATAAAAATCTTGACAGCATTTATATCTATAAGTTGATCCAGATTTGGGAACAACACCAACCCATAGACAAGGAGTGCCACAATCTCTTCAAAGGCTTGTAGGTCGAGAGAATTCCAACATTCTTGTGCCTTCTCAAACAGGAACTTTGCCAAGAATCCTTTGATACCACTTCTGATTTCCCAATGCCCCTTGATGTCATATGGTTGCAGACGTAATGCTTGGGCAACCTATTCAAGCTTTGGTTCCTTTTCCGTACCGTTGTAGGGTAGCTGACTAAGAATAGGAATTTTCAGAAGTTGAGAAAATTCTTCCAAAGTAGGCACCAATTGATAATTCGGGAAAGTAAAACAGTGGTGCAAGGGGTCAAAGAACTGGAAGAGAACTTTTATCATATCTTCTTCAATGTTGGTGTTGACCAAGCTGATGAGTCTACCATGTCTTTCACTGAAGGGAGAGCTCTCGGGAATCCTGGATGTAAGCTCCTTGAGCTGAGGAGGGATCCTTACAAGGTTGACCTGAATTGTTTTCCTGCGAAGAGACTCCATGTCCTACAAAACAAGAACAAAGATGAAGATTCGAACCCTTGAAATGGTTAGCAGATGCACATGATGCTTTATGATGTTATGATGTTATGATAAAGGCACACCACAAGTATTTACAAAAGGCAAACATGGTAAAGGCACACAAGTCACACAGTAGCCCTTAAGTTTAGGCTTGCATGGGGTTCGTAGGTAAGTACCCTCTTGAAGTTAGTTGGCTCAAAACCTGTCCTATCAATAGTAATCGGGTTCTAAGGAGCTCAATATCATTGGATTGTTTTCTATGTTCATTGTTTTGCTTTAGCCACTTAACTGGCGACCAAAATATCCCAAGAAAACAACCCTCAATGAGTGTAGTATCGAGTATCTACCAACTTCGGACTGCGCCAAAGTAGGTCATCTCACTACCCCTAAAGAGGCCAGGATGGTCAAGTAAGGTTCTAAGGTCAGTTGATGCTTCACGACACCACGCGGCGGCCCCGTACTCTCCTTGACTTGACTCAAGGGTTACCGGTACTCACCAAAGTGCCACATCAACGTAGCAACTGCTTCAACCATGTCGGTATACCCCGCACAGTTCCCTCACAGTTTGTTGCTACTTCTAAAGGGTATCCCCAGATCCGGGTTAGGATCTATGAAACTCCGATACAAGCCCACAATATTAAAGCATTCAAGGCATACAATTGAAAACATGGTGATCTAATCCTAAGGTACACCTCACTTATTAATTATCCCCAGCAGAGTCGCCAGTTCTGGGATCGGTGGGAATAGAACTGACTGTTTTGAAATGCCGGTTCGCGAAATGTCATGGTAAGCAAGAGTCGCCACCGTCTTTTATTTTCTCCAACAAGGAAAGGACAAAATCACATC
Source organism: Vicia faba (assembly GCA_948472305.1). Taxonomy (NCBI): domain Eukaryota; kingdom Viridiplantae; phylum Streptophyta; class Magnoliopsida; order Fabales; family Fabaceae; genus Vicia; species Vicia faba. Next base: position 766,154,897 of record OX451740.1, on the reverse strand, counting down.
AAAATTCCTTTTCGAGATGTTTCTCAGTTCGGGAGGTAGATTATAGAAAGGGAAGGTGTTAGCACCCTTTCTATCTGTGGTTATCCACGGGCTCTTAGGTACTTGCTCACTATGTTTTCAAAATGTTTTGTTTTCTTGTGTTTGTGGGTTTTGAAAAAGTTTGTTTTTGAAAACTTCGCTTTAACTCTTGTATCAGTCCTCAAGAGTGTATGGAGTATTTGTTTGAAAAATTTTGTCAGGAAAGTGTAAGTGCGAAAAGTATTTTTGTTTTGTTTTGAAAGAGAAAGTACCTGAGAACCTCTACCTACTCAAAAGAAATTAAGCTGTGTAAATTTCCTTTAGACAGTACTATCCCACTATTGAGAAGTAGGTAGCACCGTCGTTGGAGTTATTCGGGTCAATTCGATTATAGGGACATGTGGTCACCAAAGCAATAGTAGGACGCCTTAGCGGTAACCCTAATGTCCTAGATCCTTTTTATCCGAGGCAACCGTTTTGAGGCAACTTGGATCTTTAGACAAGAGGGTGACCTCTAAAACACCCTATACTCAATGACCACATCGAGGCAACCAAGTGAGGCGTACCCTAGGAGTGGCATGTGCGAGTGTGTCAGGTTTCATGTTAAGTTATCTTTGCACATGTTATGGTGAGCTACGGGTTGATTTTAATTTCAGAGATAAGTCTTGTCATGCATAGCCTAATTAACATACATCTAACAGTTAATAGTTGCGGAAAATAAATCTACGCTATTACAAGGCGTCGGGTATTTACATCGCCAAAAAACAAACCCTTTGAAAAAGTAAATTGCGGGAAATTAAATAAAAGCGATAAAAAGTCATAATTAAAGCTATTACATCCTCGGAGCAATTACATAATAATGATCAAAAATTAATAAGACAAACATACGCGTGAGAGAAAATTGAATCGGAGAAGTCTTTCAGGGTTTTGACCCCTTTTGAGAAAGAAAGAAGTTTTTTATTTTGTTATTTTGCATTTAATTAAATTAATCCTAACTAATTATTTAATGAAAAGAAATATTTTTTGGTTTTTTATGTGTTAAGGAAAATAAATAAATAAAAAGAGTCAAAAGTTAGTAAAAACCCTAATTCTATGTTGATTTTAAATTATTGTGAAAATATTGAAATTAACCTAATTAAAACAACTACATTAATTAATTATATTTATTTACAAAAATAATAAATTAAAGGTGAAATTAATAGATAATAATAATAATAAAAATATTTTAGTTTTCTGAATTTATTATGAAAATAAAGTTAATTTGGTTAATTAAATAATAATAATAATAATTAGTAAAATAGTTAAATGGAAAATATAAAAGAAGAAAAAAAAGAAGAACACAGGGGGGTGATGGCCCATTTAGGAGGTGTTTTTGCAATTTTCAGGCCCAACAAGCTGCAAGCTTCTTTAACTTTTTTGGATCGCCCACACGTGCATTGACCAGGGAGCATGGTAGTCTTCCACTCAAGACCACTGGATTTGAGTTTGTGGCCACTTGGCGCATTGATGATTGAGGTATATGGTGGACATCACCTGGGAAGATGCATGTGAACACACACAAGAAAATAATAACAAGAGTTTTTAGGGACCTGGGATTCGAACCCAGGTCCCAATGATTCCAGGCCAACGCATCAACCACTACACCACTTGCACGCTTTTGTTATTATAATAATAAGCAAACAATATATTAGGAATTTAAGCAACATGCTGTGACACAATAAAAACGCGCGTATTTTCAAATCAACCAACCATGAATCAACACCTCATCATCTTCCTCGCTGTACCTGCAAGAAACCATATTAGATAGCGGGGGTTTTTAACCCCCACAAACTACAACAAGGAATAATAGCGAATAGAGATACAATGCATATAAATATTTCACGAGGGTTCAAATGTGTTCGTCTGGTTCTCACGAATTCAGTCATATGCCTTACAAGTCTTAATTTTTATGGGTTTAGAAAGCCCCAATTTCAAACTCAAGAACCCTAGAAAACCGTTCATGGCATCTTGTGATTTAGGGAGTTTCAGTTCAATTAAGCCATACCAATAGCTTTGTACAGTCCCTAGCAACACAAAACAATCATGAAAACATGTTAAATGCACATGAATTGAGAGTTACGATTCTGGAAAAAAGAGCCAAACCGTGAAACTGTAATGGACGATTCCTTGAGCTTTGGTATTGGAATTTGATTGTAAATCGTCCCTGAGAACTCCTGCAAGGTATTAGAATCAATAAAATGCCTTGAATTGGCCTGGAATGTGAAAATCAGTTTTGCAATTTTCTTAGAAATTTTTCAATATGCTATGGCTTTTCTGCAGCTTTCTCACACGTCCATGAGTTAGGGTTTACTTGCATATATATAGAGGAATGGAATTAGGTCAAAATCTTGAGCAAGAATCCATTGAATTGATGATTTGATCTTTGATTGAAAATAAAATCTTTTTGCATTTTCATGATTGGAAAAGGTTGCCAAATTTGGAGATTTTTGCATCTTTGATTTGTACACGAAATTGCCAGCATATCTTGACCATATTTGCTTCACAAAAAGATTGAAAAAACCAAATCTTGTATTTTCCTACAATTTAAATTAATTAAATGAATTAATATCAATTAAAAATCCAATTAATTAATAAAAATAAGAAAATAAATTCAATTAAGCTTGATAGGTCGTGCATAGGCCATGGATGAAGTTTCAAGAAGAGATTTGAGGCCCATTAGCAAAAATAAGGTGTTTTGAGCAAAGTTGACTTTTGCAAATTCCTAAAAATTTCTCAACTTCTCCAATGCATGTCTTGCTCAATTTTGATCATATGAACATTTTCTTTGACATTTTGGAAAGGTCTTGAAGTCCTCTAACCAATGCCTTTGGTCCCATGTCATTTGGATTTACCAATCTCAAGTTATGGCCTTTGACTTAAAGTGCACTTTTGTTGACTTTTGAATTTGACCTATAATGTAGAAATTGATAACTTTTTGTGAGAGAATTTCTTGGACTTGGAGTGTGAAGATGGATTGTAGGAAATGTCATCCCCTTCAAAATGAGAATTGGATGGAATTTTTATGATGAACCATGAAAAAGTTATGCCCTGGTCAAGATACAATTGACTTTTCTACTGTCCAAAAATAGTAACTTTTGCATCTTGATGATTTTTGAGCTATCCTTGTGAAATCATGATCAAGACTTGATCAAATGATGATTGTGGACTCAAAATAAGATGTTGACCAAAAATTCTGACTTTTGACTGTGAAATGACCATTTTGCCCTTGCAGTTGACTATAGGTCAAATGGGGCTTTTGACTATGCAAACTGGCATTGTGAGTCTTGAAACTTGGTATGTAGGTGCTTGAGAATGCATATAGGCCTATGAGACTTGATTGAACCATTGAAAACCTCAAATTCCTTAAAAGAAACAAAACCCTAATTTCAGCTGTCTTAGGAGGTGTTTGGACTGTACAACCCTTGAGCCAATTTGAAGACAAATCTTGGGGAATATGGGAGGGCAAATTTTGGGGTACAACACATATGAACATGATTAACTGTTAATAAATGTACGCACAGGAACAGTAATAAGTATTTACTCAAGGATTTGGGGTATCCCCTCAGAGTTACTTCAATGAGATTGTCCCCGCGGAGTGAATTCACACATCCAGAGTTCCAATCAGCATATTTCCTGGAAATTCTCTTCCCCAGCCAAGTAATTCTTCCTGATGAATTTATTTTCCCAGTAAGGTCTTCAGAATACCTTCCTCGACAGGGTTTATTTCCCTAACAGACTACAATTTACCCAGCTTGAGTTTACTCCTCGGACTATTACAAATCAACGGACCACACCCTTTGTCCCCAGCAGAGTTGATACTATCACCAAAAAGTTGCTGCAAGACTTGGAACTCGAACAGATACCATTTAACTTCCTCCTCCCCAGTCAATCAGAATTCTAATCATCTCATTTATCCCCAGTCAGGGTATATGAGAATTAAATTCCCTAGTAGAGCAACGGATAACCAAGGTTCCTAAAACTCTACTCCCCAAATAGAAATTAACACTCTCTGAAGAGTTTCCCCAAACATCAAACAGGAAATTCCCAGCGGAAACATTCTAAATAAAGTTGAAGAGATACATACTCTTCATCTCCAGCAGTAGTCCGAGATTTAGCTTCCTAAAAACTCCCCAGCAGTTATCAAGGATTTATTTTCCCATGCAAAAATAAACTTCAAATAATACTTCACATTCATATATCATGACATATGCATACAAAACACATATAGCACAATCTCATTTATTTTGAGAACATCATTACGCAATGCATGCATCATGACATTGCATTATAACTAATTCTTTACATTTTCAGGAAAGATCAGTCACCAGATGAATACCATCAACAACAAACATTTTATCTACTGGTTCAGTTTAAATCAATCAATGATTTATCCTGATTCCGTTCCGGTAGACACTTTATCTGGTTCAATTAAATCGCTCCGAAGATTTATACTGATTCGTTATCTAGTTAAAGATCATTCAATACCTCTGCTGGTTCAGTTTAAATCTACCAATGATTTATCCTGATTCCGTTCTTGTAGACACTTTCTCTGATTCAGTCAAATTGCTCCGAAGATTTATACTGATTCGTTATCTAGGTAAAGATTATTCAAGACCTCTGCTGGTTCAGTTTAAATCAACCAATGATTTATCATGATTCTGTTCCGTTAGACACTTCCTTTGTTTCAGTTAAATCGCTCCGAATATTTATATTGATTCACTATCCAATTAAAGATTATTCAATACCTCTGTTGGTTCAGTTTAAATGACCAATGATTTCCTGATTCCGTTCTGGTTGACACTTTCTTTGGTTAAGTTAAATCGCTCCAAAGATTTATACTGATTCATTATGCAGTTAAATATTATTTAAGACCTCAGTTGGTTCATTTTAAATTGACCAATGATTTATCTTTATTCCGTTTTGGTAGACACTTTATCTGTTTCAGTATAAATCGACCAAATATTTATTCTCATACTTCTTCCAATTCTTACCAGCAGTCACTTTGGATGGCGTCTATAAGCCCATCTCCAAAAATATTTTGTCGCTCTCCAAATGGCATCTTTAAGCCCATTCCCGACACAATCAACGAACAACATTATTTCGTGTGAGTGCAAATTTCAGGGTACTCTAGTGTTCAATCACCTTCCACCTTCAAGTTACGAATGACGGACCCGCCAATATAACTCTTCAAGTTTAATAAGATTGAACAAGGGCAGCTGTTGTACCTCAAAATTTTCCCTCCCTTTTCTCAACACATTTCTCACAATATCTCTAAAAGCTCAAATTTGCACAAGTGTTGACTAGGTCAAACCATATCCTAAACATTGATGCCTCAAGTTAGGGTTTTGATTTTCACAAGGGTAATTGGACTTATAATGCCTCAAATGACCTTCATGGATCATTATATACCTCCAAGAATACTCATGTCAAGTTTCAAGTCTTGAATCACAAATTTGCTCAGTCAATTGACCAGATGATTGAAAATCAACTGTATTGGTTAAAAAGTAAAATGTCGTCAAAATCTTGTCAAACTTCAAGATTTTTGGTCCATATCAACATTTTGGAGTCATATTCATAAATTGATCAAATTTGGATCACAATTCCTCAAGAAAAATATTCAAATTACCAAAAGGGCAAATGGTCAAAATTAGGATTTTGACTATAATTGATTGATCATTGACTTTTGACCTAATACATAACCCAATGGCTCGAAGCACAATCTCATGGATTCTAATACAACATTTTAACCTAATCTCATGACTCAAATCATCTTTTAAAATCAATGGATTGATAGTTGAATTTTGGGTGAACTGATGAAAAGTCAACTAATGCACAAAAAGTTAAACTTTGACTTTTTGATCAAGGTTTGATTTCAAAGATCACAATTCATCAAGACATTAAAAAAATATGAATATTGATCATCAAGAAATCAAGAAAGTCAAAAGTCAATTTGAAAAGTCAAACTTTTCAAGACTTAGAAATATTTTTTAAGTGTTTTTATACATGATAATTTCACTATTTCATGCCAATTTTTCACCAAGATGCAAGATGATTCAAAAGAAACTTTAAACATTAAATTTGTAGATCTTGATAAGATCTACAACTTTGTATTAGAGGTCTCATATCCAAAAAATTCTTAGATTTTGAGTTATAAGCCCATAAAGTCATGCACTTTTTCTAAACCACTTAGTGAAAATTTGACCTAGTTTAGGCAAATTTTTGACCTAACTTCTTGGGAAATTTTCACCAAGATCCAAGATGATTTTGTCAAAATTGTCAACATTAATGTTGTATAGGATGTTTCAATCTTTCCAAAATTTCCAAAAACTTGAAGAGATCATGCTTGAGCTAGAAGTTTCGAAGAGATGATGATGGCCTCATAAACTTGAATTATAGGTCATTTTCTTGATGAACATTTGATTCAATCTCATAGCCATGCTGCATAATCTTGCTTTGCAGGCTTCTAAATTGTGTTTAACTCCATAATTAATTAATTACACAATTGATAGAGCCATTTTCCAAGCATTTGAACCATTATATAAGTTTCATTTCCATTTATGGCACAAAGTTACCATTCCATTCTTGAAAAGTTGCTTTAATCATAAAGTCAACTTGTCTTGAGCTTCTAACTTGTTTGTTCAGCACATACTCAACATACAAAGTCAGACAAACATGTTTAAAGCTTGTAACCACTCTAGATAGCCTTGTAAAATTCATTGGGACAATGTGTATCAAGCTTGCTTCACAAACAAGCCAAAAAGCCATAACATGTGAACTTGTACTTCTGATCACCTCAAGCTCTCAAAACCTTTTTCTATAAATTGAGACACTATTATGCAACCTAGGGCACAAATTCACAAGCTCTCAAACACCCTGAAACTCCCTCTAAACCAGAAGTTCATCCACAACTCCATAACTTGTCATTTTTGGCCAAAAACTTCAATCTCATAATCCACTTGTGCGTTTTCCCTCTAAATCATTCTCAAAGCTTCCATACATCAAATAAAATTCATCTTAATCCATGTTTTCCAACTGTAACACCATCTTCCTCATCTTCCATAACCAAAAACAGAGGTCTACAATTGACTTCTATAGCACGATTCAGCCATCCACAGCTCAAGCTACGCATTTCATTAGCTTCCTAGAAGTTTAAGGAAGCTAACCAGATCATTACAACACCTTGAAGGTTGCTCAAACTCAAATCACGATCTCCATATACAAGATGATTTTTCTGAATTTCTAAATCTTCATACAAGCGTCAGTTGGCTTCCATTTTCAAAGATAAAATGAGGACATCATAGCCCTGAAATTAACCATGTCCTTGGAATTCATTTATGTTGCCTGAGTAGTGAGAATTTTGAGCCTGAACTTCCTGAAAAAATTAGGTTAAATTTGGTACCATTTAAAATTCATGCTCATCTTTGATCTATTTCTTAAGTTATTTACGTATTTGAAATCATGGTGATATTTCTAACAAGTTTGGTTTTCATACTTTTGAGAATGGTTGAGAAATGAACAAGTTGCAGGAGTTATGGCTGGCGCGAGGTTGAAGATGAAGTCGTGTTCAGGACTTAGTTTATTTTATATTTAGTTGAAGTTTTGTTATAACCGGATGAAATATCCACCTCGGTGGCAGGAGGAGTGCGCGTAAGGCATTGATGCTAAGGGTCTTAGGTTCGTGCTCCAGTGACACTTTTTTTTTTTTTACATTTTCCTGGTTTCACTTTGCAACACATGGGATTCATATCAATTGGGACATCCTTCTTACTAATCCTCACTCCTTGTTTGCTTCATACACGCGGGCCCATTATTTTTTATTTCTTTTCTGACTTCAAACAAAAAAGACTTAGGCCTAGTAAACCAAATTGTTTTTACTTATTTACCCCTTAAATCATTTTCAATCCCCCTGACTTACTATTTTTATTTTTATTTTATTTTTATTATTTTTATTCTTATTAAAAAAAATATATTTTATTAAATATTTAGACTAAAGTTTATCATTTTTATTTTTACTTTATCTTATTTACATTAATCAAAATATCAAAAATATTGTACTAAATACTTAGACTAGTTTTTTTTATCTTATCTCTATTTTATTTTATTTCCTTTAAATAAAAAAACCAAAAATATTTTCTTAACAAATTTCTTTTCTTAATTAAATTAATTTAGACTTAGTTTTATTTTAATTTTCTTTTCTAATTAAATTCACTTAGAACTTAGGAATTTTAATTAATTATTATTTTTAGTTTAATTAGGTTAACTTTAAAACCTTTCATTAAAAAACTCAAACAAATACAAATTTCTTTTCTTTTATATTATCTATTATTCTTGTACATTTTATTCACTATTCAATTGGGTTGTAATAATAATTAGAACTTTGTTGCTTTATATTCCCCATTTGTAAAATTGTACCCCCATCCCCTAAATGATGTAATAGCATAGAACTTTAAATTTCCGCAATTTATTGCTTTCCATATTATTACTAGTAACTAGAGTTTGTATGGAAAGACATAAAATTAACAAAATAGATAACCCTAATTCAAGATATAAATGCATGAAATCAACACACCTTGCACACTTGCACCTCTAGGGTGTACCCCACTTGTTTCTTTCAATTAAACAATCATGTCCCTCGAACGTGGGATACTTTAGCAATGACCCTCAAATACAAGATTGTAGTCCCTCGATGATCCTTCGATGTTGCCTTTGATAAACGATTTTAGACCCTTACGATAAGGTGCTAAAGTATCCTATAATGTTGCCTTCTATGACTATACGATGACCCACGCATGTCCCTTCACATCTAATGATAAGGTTGTTTACCAACTAATGGTGAGACAATACTTTCTAAAGGAGGAGGAAAAGAACAAAGACTTTTTGAGTAGTTAGAACGTTCGTAGTTGCTTGCTCACAAACATTTCAAAACATATTTCAAACACACCAACACTTTCCATGAAATATTTTCAAAAGTCAACACTTTGTATACATTCTTATAGAGACGAGAATCATTACAAAGTTCTCTTAAACGAAGAAACTTTTCAAATATACTTTCAAAACAAATCACAAACATATTTATAAAGCATTTCAAAATGAGATAGAAACTAAGATCTCGTAGATAACTACGGATGAAAAGGGTGCTAACACCTTCCCTTTTCATAACTTACCCCCCGAACTCAAGAAAATTCTCTAAAGGTCTTTCCTATTCTTTTCACCCTTTCCTTTATTGAATAAAAGAAAAGTTGGTGGTGACTCTTGCTATCCGCAACAATTGTGATAAAACGCAAAACACCCAAGTCAGTTCTCCCACCGTAGTACAGACCCGCTATGTTGACTGGCCTAGGCAGAAATAAGGGCATCTCGGCGAACCAAAAGGGTTCGGGAATATATATATATATATATATATATATATATATATATATATATATATATATATATATATATATATATATATATATATATATATATATATATATATATATATAAGACTATACACCTGGCAAGTCAAAAAATTGAAAAGGCAGCTTGGGAAAAAAATGGTATCCCGGTGGACTGAAAACCCGAAAGGGCAGTCCAGGCAAAAGTTAGAGATTAAAGCGTACCACTATGTCCCGTTGGATCACTCACAGCCAGCTTTATTACCAATTTCAAGTTAAAATGGTACATATCAATTCAAGAAACTTCTTTCGACATCAAGGGATGAGATGCTCGAATACATAGGGGCAATAGAAGAGTTGGAACCCGACGAGATCATTTACACATAGCTAAATATTTTGTTTTCACTTTGTACTCTCTTCATTTCACGACAATTTCCCCTTACTAGGATTTTTGTCTCTTTGTACAACAATCGTTTGTTTATAGGCAAACTATCAATATAAACACAATTTCAAATTTTAAATTCTATTTTACTTTTTCTGTTTTGTATGCAAAAACGTCCAATGACTAAATTGAATGAATATATGCATATGAATATGATTACTGTTAACAGATATATGCATAAAAACAGGAATAAGAATTTAGTCAAGACTCCAAGAGACGGGATAACATTTAATTCGTCTGTAATCCCCACAAAGCAATTCCCATAAGATTGTCCCCTGCGGAGTCATCTTTACAAACTCGACACATTCCCCGCAAGTGTGAAATACCCTAATCATACCCACCAACAGATCCCCTAGCGGACAAAGGAGTATGATCTTTTCCTGGGCAATGTCGCCAACCTATGAAGTCCCAACCCTCGTCAGAAAGTATGTCTTCAGCAGAAATCACAGGAATTCTCTTCCCCAGCTGAGTTTATTTCTCCAACACAGTGAAATCCACTGTAAAACATTCCTCAACAGAGTATTTCCCCAACCGGGTTTATTTCCCCAACAGGGTTTAATAATAATAATATTTAATAATATTTCTCCAACACAATGAAAATAATATTTAATAATAATAATAATTTGATGATCATACTAATAATAAATGATAATAGAAATTTTTTATTAATAATAAAACCAAATAATAATCAGATGTTTACTTCAGTCAACCTTTCAAAGGGTTAATGGGCCTCAAAAATATCTTAATGGACTATCCTGATTACAAATGATACAACAACCTCTTTAATACACATCCCAACTTTAAACTATAACCCCCCATTCTTACTTATTTAAACGGGCCAAACAAAATTGTCTTAATGGGCCATCAGATTTTGATGGTCCATTTAAGACAATAGACCCCCCCTTTTTTGGTTTTAAACCCCTCGTAGAATAATTTCAAAAAAACAAATTGAACAAAATTGATTAATGATTTGGAAAAATAATAACTTGACTGTTGAAGTTGATAGGATAAATTTAGGGTATGACAGTCGCCCCTATTTAATTACTCTTCGATTGGAGGGTGCGAGAATACACAAGTCTCACATATTCGAATCAGAGAGTTATTAAATAATAGAAGACTCTGAGATTTACCCACAAGATTATAAGGATACGCTGTACAACATTCCTATGTGCTTAGAGAAAATAGGCACAAATGACGATATATCATCTTACTAGAGTTTGATCAAAGAGTTACGATTGATCTAGATGCGGCAACGTGGATAACTCGCTAATACCTAGAAAAGTGATTGTAGATTTTTCATGTATTTACCATAACCTAGGAGGTAAATAATAAAAAGTTTCAAAATCGGCTTACTAATGCTTCGAGACTAACATGGTAAGCTTAAGACATAGATTTTTTCTATTCATCATAACTTAGGAGATGAATAAAACAATGTTTGATAACACATCTCCGCATGAAGACTAGCGTAATGGATTATAATGCAGATTTCATTATGTTTACTACAACCTAGGGAGTAAACAATACGAGGATGAACCTATGCACTTACCACGACCTAGAGGATAAATGACACGAGGATAGGCTTATGTATTCATCATGACCTAGAGGATGAATAATATAACCTTGAAAATTCGTATACCTATCACAACCTAGAGGATAAATACTTAAAGGGTTTATGCGTTTACCATGACCTAGAGGATAAACGACACAAAGATAGATTTGTGTATTAATTAAGACCTAGAGAATGAATAATAAATTCGACACTTTGCACACTTATCACAACATAGGGGATAAATGATTGAAAAGTTTGTGTGTTTATCACGTCTTATAGGATAAACGACACGGGGGTAGTCTTACGTACTTATCACGACCTAGAGGATAAATAACGTAATCTTGGAAATTTGCATATCTACCACAACCTAGAGGGTAGATATTTGAAGAGTATTGGTGATCGAATCTTAGATAACTAGATCAAAGATAACATAGGAGTTTTATTGGTTGTGTCTATTCTCAAATAAGGTACTTATTTGTTTTGTGGACCAAATGATCCAAAGATGAGCCCCAAGAAAGTTCGTGGGTCATTGCTGTTTTGCCCTCGAACGGAAACACCTCTTCACTTCAGCAGTGCACACATTACTCTTGTGCCCCTATTTTCCACACTTAAAACAAACCACATCAGCAGGAGCATCTCCCCCACTAGTCCTCTGACCATGAGAAACTCTCTATTTTCCCTTACCAGCTGGGGAATCATAAGGTTTACCATGATTCTGTGGGTGCTTACCCCTCTTCTCACTAATAATCTTGTAATGAGCATTATTGTCCTCCTCAGAAATTCTACAGCTATCAACCAAATAAGCAAAGACATGGATTTTCTGATATCCAACTGATTTCTTAATCTCTGGGTGCAACCCATTCTCAAACTTAATACACTTATAAAATCCAGCATTTTCCTCAGCGTAATGCGGATAAAACATAGCCAACTCAGCAAACTTGGCAGCATACTCAACAACAGACATACTTCCTTGCTTCAGCTTAAGGAACTCAATTTCCTTCTTACCACGGACATCTTCAGGAAAATACTTTCTCAAAAACTCCCTACGGAACACAGCTGTTGTACCCCAAAATTTTCCCTCCATATTTCTCAACACATGGCAAGAAAGATCTCCAAAGTTGCTCAAGGTGGCTCAAGAGTTGGTCAGACAAGATATCTCCTAAGACAGTCTACCCCAAATTAGGGTTTTGTGTTTCATCAAGATCCTTGAGTCCAAATGACCTCAAGTGCTCACCAATGTCCTAATATGTTCTCAAGATCATTCATGTCAAATTTCAGGCCTTGCAGAGGAAGTTTGCTCAGTCAGTTGCTCAAAGGTCCAAAAATCGACTGTGCTAGGGCAAAAGTCAACTGTGACCCAAATACAGTCAAACTTCAAGATTTTTTGTAAACATTCTCATTTTTAAAGATATTTCATCATTTTATCAAGGTTTGATCATGATTCATCAAAGATTGCTCACAATTCATCAAGATTCAAAAATTGCTAAATTAGGGTTTTGTAGGAAAAGTCAACTCAACTTTGACCAAGCATAACTTTCTCATACTTTATGAGAAATGACCCATCCAAAGCTAATTTTTAAGAGGATGCAATTCCCTAAAATCCATCTTCATACCCCAATATCAAAATATGCACTCATAAGAAGTTATGAATTTTGACATTATAGGTCATTTTTGAAAGTCAACAAAAACACCTTTTTTGTCAAAGCTTCTAACTTGAGCATGGAATATCAAAATGATATGAGACCAAAATGGTTGGTTAGAGGACATCTCAAGCTTTCTAAAAAGTCCAAGAACACCTCCAAAAGTTCAAAATTGAAGAAGTTATGAATTGTTGAAGTTAGACTTTTTTTGCAAAATTGCCAAAAGTCAACTATCCCCAAAACTTCAAATTTTGCCAAGCCCATTCTTTTCCACTTGTTTTGAGTTTGCATTATTGCCCATGTGATATAGCTTTATCCATGTGTCCATATCACATTTTTATTATTTAAATTGATTTTTATTTGAATTAATGCATTTTAAATCAAATAAAATCATATAAAATCTAAGGCATTGATAACAAATGATTTTCTGGTTATTTCAGGCTCCAACTACAGCTAGCATTGCAATAAAATTCGTATCAAATCAATTGTGTGCAGAAAAGATTGAAATTAAGCCAATTTGGAAAGTTTGTAAAGGCAAATCAAATCAAATAATAAAGCCTTAATGGAGAGAGATTTGGACAGCAAATTGAGACCTAATGTATTGCACAATACATAAGCAAGCGCATCATACAAGAATAAGGGTTAGAGATCACTTGTGGAGGCAGAACAAAAGATGCAAAAATCACAAAAAAAGTGGGAGATCTAAATCAAGGTTAGAGACATTTTCAGGGCTTGAGACTTGTCTCAATCGATTGCTGGCCATCTCCAGAAGCTAACCCAATCCAAACCACGCGTTTTCAAGCATTCTAAAGCACTGTAAGTAGTCCACGAATCTGCCATGTTCTTGAAATCGAAACTCACTATTCTTGCATCCATTGAATGAAATAACTGCATATTCTTAACCCTCACATCATTTGCAAACTGTTTGTAATAACCAATTTGATTTATATGCTCTGTATCGTGAAACGCCATTGCTAGGGTTTTGCTTTTGTTTTTAGGGACTTTCATTTCAGGTACAATTGGTCCACATGAAGGACATGGTTTTGATCAGGAGGTTATGACGAGTCCAACCATGGTCTTAGAGTCCATTGTTATGGCCTGTGTAAGATTTTGAAGGTGGGAAAGCTTATAGCGACGGACCTTTGTCCGTTGGTATAAGTGTTATGATTTTTAGCCACGGTTGGGAGGTCAGGGATAATACGTGGCATCCATCCATTTGGCTATTCAAATAATGCGCGTTTTTTTTCTATTTTCTGGAAACTGATTTTTTTTTTCATATATTATATTATGTTATTATTATTATAACAACTAAAACAACGCAACGTAGTGGCAAGCTTGGCAGTGGATATCCCTTCAGGACCTGGGTTCGAATCCCAGGTCCCCCCTTTCTCAATATTATTTGTTTTCAGATATTCTAATGCATATGCCAGCCTAAGATCTACCATACTCCCTCACTCCTCAAAGCGCCAGATGGCCAGATGGCCAGATCTGGTGGTCAAGTTTCAGGGGTACACCATAAGCCAGTCAACACGCATACGCTGGATCAAAAAAAGTCAAATGGACTTGCATTATTGGGCCAATATCTTTGCTTTCAACACCTCCCCAAATCAGGCCCAATTTCTCATTCTCTTTATATTTTATTTATTTAACTTATTTACTTTATTTTTATTTGATTAATTTACTAACCAATCACATATTTCCTTTTTTATCTAAAAATAACAAAAATACTTTTTTTAAATTCAGAATTTTATTTTTCTTTAATAAATACTTATTAATTAATTAGGATATTAATTAGGAAACTTTAATTTATTTTGTAAATATTTAAAATTAATTAGAAATCATTAGGTTTTAATTCTAATTTAATCATTTTATTTTCTTTCTTAAATAATCAAAAACTCCAAAAACATGTCATTTGTTATTTCTTTTCATTTAATTAATTTAATTTAGTTATTTAATTTAGGATTTAATTTCTTTTCTTAAAATAAAAACAACAAAAAAACATTTTCTCTAATCAAAAGGGTCAAAACCCTAATCTCGCATCCGATTTAATTTCCCGCGCGCTTTATTTATTTTTATTCATATTAATGTATCTGCTTCCGGTATGTAATAGTTAACTAGGACATTTTATTTATTTACCGCTTTATTTTATTTTATTTTCAAAGGGTTGCTTTGGGCAATGTAGATACCCGACGCCTTGTAATTTAATTTTCGCACTTTAAATTCTGCTAATTATAACTGCTAGATGTTTGATAAATAGGGTTTGCATGACAAGACTGAATGTTTAATCTTAAAATCAAATTAGATCACCCTTAGCATGTGCAAAGATAAAATAACTGAAAATGACACACTCACACATGTGCACTCCTAGGGTACACCCCACTTGGTTGCCTTCGTACACGGTCATTAAGTATAGGTCGTTTTAGAGGTCGTCCTCTTGTCTAAAAGATCATAGTCGCCTTGAAATGGTTGCCTCGGATATTGTTGCCTCAAACAAATGATCTAAGACATTAGGGTTACCGCTAAGGCATCCTAACATTGCTTTGGTGACTGTAAGTCCCTCTTTTGAATTGACCCTCAAACTCCAACGACGGTGCTACCTACTCACTAATAGTGGGATAACATTGTCTAAAGGAAATTAGCATAAAACGATTACTTTTTCGAGTAGGTAGATAGTTCTTAGATACTTGCTCATCTGAAACAAAACTTTTTCACACTTACACTTTTACAAACAAGTTTTCAAAACACTTCATTACACTCTTGAGGACAAAAGCAAGAGTTAAATCGAAGTTTAAAAAAACTTTCCAAACCCACAAGCACAAAGAAAACATTTTGAAAATGATGAGCAAGTACCTAAGAGCCCGTAGATAACTATGGATAGAAAGGGTGCTAATACCTTCCCTTTCTATAATCTACCCCCCGTACTCAGAAAATCTCAAAAAAGGAATTTTTCTGTGCTTTTTTCCTTTCCTTGTTGGATAAAATAAAAGTCGGTGGCGACTCTTGCTTACCGCGACATTTTGCGAATAACAAACGCAAAACGCAAACCAGCATTCCAAAAAACAGTCAGTTCTTCCCACCGTATCACAACAGCCCAAGTGACATTCTCTCCTGCAGCTTCTAACTTCCGACAAGTCTCTAGCCACCAGTCATCAGCCTCGACTGCTAGCATATGAGTCCCATAACGAACCTTCTGCGCTGGAGTGCAGTCCATCACGCGAAAGATTCTCTCAATCTCTTTCAACCACTCCAATGCTCCGTCAGGATCATACTTTCCCTTGAACGTGGGTGGATTCTCTCTCTGGAAAGTCGCCAAGCTACAAGATCCAGCATTCCCGTCAACATTCGGCTGATTTTCCACCGCATGAGCCATTGCTTCTAAAGCAGCAGCAAGAGCAACATCATTCCTTCCAGCCATCTCAACTTCTCACTACAACATAAACAACAGTTAGAACATTAAAATAACAATACTCGATTGTTAGACAACTACGACTCAACGACAAGGTCAGATCAACCTTTTGCTCTGATACCAACTTTGTAACACCCCAATTCTACCCCAAGCAATTATGCAAAATATATCAGAGTCATAAAATTTCAATCATACAAATGAATCGGGACGTCACAAATTCTTCTAACAAATTCATTGCATTCATCGTGGATATATAACACTTTTTCAAACATCAGATGAACCATCAACATAACATCTTTAATCAAATAAATCAACATCTACGCAGCGGAATTCTTAATAACATCTCTAACAAAACAACAACTTCGAAACATCTCGTATTTTAATAACAATCAAATTAAAATTCAACAACTGAAAATCATCAACCAAAAACAACAAACTTTCATCCCCCCGGGTGTTACATATCAGAACAATAACATCGACTCGAACTACTGAAGGAATACAGCCTTCACTCTTGATTACCTGCACGTTACCAACATAAAGGCAACATCCAAACAGAAGGGATGATATATCTAACAATATAATAAAGTGCATGATAATTAATATGTTAAATTAGATCAACCACATCACCAATTCTCATCTCATAATCAACGACAATCTCAACAATAATATACATTCATCAACATCAAAATACACTTTTTTATGAAACCATATAATGCGACTCAAAACTATGCAAATGCATGTGGTACCATTGGAGAAGAACTCCCATCTCAAAAATTTGACAATTAATAGAGGCATCAACAAGGCATAGCCTTCATCTCAAAATTTGCCAATCCAGGCCATCTCAACGAGCATAAGTTCCATCTCAAAAATGCAATGTATGCGACACAACCATGAATGTAATGATAACACCCAAGTTAAACAACATCTCAAATCATCTCAAAACATCTTAATTTAACATCTCAAAAAATCTCAATTAACATCTCAAAACATCTCAATTTATCATCTCAAAACATCTCAAAACAACATCTCAAAACATCTCAAAACAACATCTCAAATAATCAAAATAATTCATCAAACATCATTTATTTATAAATCATCAACATCATTATTTGTTAATATCTTCTTATCAATAACACAACGGTATTTTAATGCTCACAATAAGTCGACACTCATTCTGTAACTCTAAAGTCAAGACCGTCACTTTTCTACTGTTATAGCTTAAACAGCAGCTTTTAAGCATCTAACGTTCATCGTTCTGCACAAAACAGCATAAGTCCAACACAGCTTCTGACCACGCAACCTCTAACCAACACAGTTTCTAATAACATATCTTCTAATGGTGCAACCTATGGGCGACACAATCTTCTGACTACTACAAGTTCTGATCATCACAGTTTCTGATTGACTCAACCTCTGACCAGATATAACCTCTGGCCGTCGCAGTTTTTGACTAACCCCATCTTCTGAACAGCCACATCTTCTGGCTAGTACAACTTCTGACCAGCCACATCTTCTGGCTAGTATAACTTCTGACCAGCCACATCTTCTGGCTAGTACAACTTCTGACCAGCCACATCTTCTAGCTAGTACAACTTCTGACCAGCCACATCTTCTGGCTAGTACAACTTCTGACCAGCCACACCTTCTGGCTAGTACCACTTCTACTACCAGAACCTCTATTCTTTAATAGTGCAACGCAATTTCTAACTAACATACGTATAACATCAGAACTTCTAATCTTGCACTAATCTGACGCAACTTCTATCAGCATCCTTCTAACGTAAGAACTGCTACCTTTCCTTAACGTTATAATTTTAATTCCTTTTTCCTGTTATCACCCTAATCAGGAACAATACGGCTAATTCTATTCCCTAAATAATTCATCGTTCTAACACAACAGCACCTGGTATCATTCTAGCATAATTATGCGTTTTCATTACTGCTATATTCAACATTTTCTTCCCCGCATCTCACTATGGGATTCACGATTAAAGCCCTAAAACTGAATATATTCATGACAATTCATCACCTATAATCATCTGATAATTCTACAGCGTTTTAACAACATCAAGACATCAATATCCATCTAAAATTCATCAAATCATCATCATACATCATCATATACACCCAATTCAGGAACAAGACAACAATCATCACTAATCCCACATACCAATCATCATAAACCCAATTATAGTGTTAGAACCCCACCCTTACCTTGGATTGAAAGTCGCTCTACAATTTCCGGTTGGATTCACGTTCTTGCCGTTTTCCACTTCTCTAGCAGCTTGCACGTTCTCTTCCAAATCCTTATTCTTCTACTGCTTCTTTCTTTCTATTCCTTCTAACAAATAATAAAATAACCATATTATTCTATTATTCCTTATTGGGCTTAAAACCAACACACCCCCTTATTACTTTTATCCCTTCAAAATAAGCCCACATTAAATAATATTACACGTCTAATATTATTTCACCACATAATATTATATCTCTAATATTATTTCTCCACTTAATAAAATAAATCCAATTAATTATAACACATCTTCATAAATATTCTAAAAATAATTTAATTAAATAATTAATTAAATTAAGGGCGTTACAGTGTTTATTCTCAACTAAGGTACTTGTTTGTTTTGTGGACCAAATGATCCAAAGATGAGCCCCAAGAAAGTTCGTGGTTTAACCAAAATGTGTTCGGACAATGCCATGCATGATGCCCTAAGCTGATATGGAACCCAAAATGTATATGCACCGAGTATTTGTATATGCCCCAAATGTAATGTTTGTATATGCTCTAAATGCTGGTTGTGAAAAACATTTTTTGTGTTCTCTCCTTTTAAAACGTTGGTTTTATGTTACCAACTCTCCAACGTCATGTGTTGCATCGTCGCGGTATTTTGAATTGATTTGAACAAGTTGAATGAGTATTAGCCGGATTTTGATATTTGTATCACAGATGCAGGTGCGGACGTAGTTGTGGACGTAGGTGTGGTTATGGCTGTGATCATAGGCGTGGATGTAGGCGTGAATTTTCTTTCAATGTTTTTCTATCCAAAATGTATTTTTAATGTTTTATCCAATACTTTTATTTATTTGTCAACCCCCCAAAGTGATTTCAATGCAGTATTCACAAGAAATAATCGTAGTATTTTGTAAAGTAGTCAAAAAGGAAGAACACAATTGAAAGTTTGAGAAAGTAAATATTTATTGATAAATATGCCTCTGAATAGGCGAGAGTGCAAGATGTAATTCCTTAAAAGATGTGATTACAGAAAGATTTAAAACTGAAAATGGCAATGAAAATGATAATTGCTACTGCTATTTCTCCAATGTCCTTTTAATAGCTCCAGTCTCCTTTGCTTGTGATTCGAATGATTTAGATCAATCCATCTCCTTCGTGGTCGTAGTCATGGTTCTTAGATCGTAGTCTTTTTGTTCTTTATTTCCGAGTCTCCTTTTTTTTCTTCCCCAACGGGATACACTCTCCCCAGCTTGAGTCTATCACTTTGACTGCTACAAATCACCGGCAAAACTTCTCTCTCCAGCAAAGGGTAGTCTAGACTACTATCCCCAGAAAGTTGCTATGAAAATCTGAAATCGGATCAGATATCAGTTAATCTTATCCTCCCCGGACGAGTTGGCATCCATATCGAAAGCTCGGTCAGACAACAACTCAGAAGGATATCCATCTATTTTATCCCCAGTCAGGGTATATAAAAATTAAACTCCCCAGTAGAGTGATGAACGACCAATGTTCTTGAACTCTTCTCCCCAAGCAGAAATCAAATTCCCCGACGGAGTTTCCTCAAACAGCAAGCATGAGTCCCCAACAGATACATTCTAAACAAGATCGAAGAATTACTGTCACCATCCCAAGCAGTAGTCTGGGATTTATTTTCCAGATTAAAAATGTTATACAAAGCTACCGATACACTTCAACGACATCTCACATTCATACTTCATTTATCATAGCATATGCATACGAAACGCATATAGCACGCTCTCATTTGCTTTCAAAACATCATTACTCAATTCACTACATACATCATGACATTTAATAAATACTAACTCTATCTTTTCAGGTAAAGTTCACAAATCGACGAAGATCATTAACAATTTTCTAACAGGTCGCAGAGTAATTCTTGAAACAGGACGGGGTGACTATCTACATGACCAGACAATTTCCTTCAGAAACTGAGTTCTGACAAGTATTTCCCTCAGAGACTAAAATTGATAAGTAGCTACTTAAGCCCTTTCCCCAGAGAGTCATTCTGAAAAATATCTCCTCTAGATGAAGTCGGGCGTAGACATCTTCTAGTGCATCTGTCAGATGAAGTCAAGCGTAGATTTCCTTATAATAATCTTTTTGGAAAAAAGTCAGGCGTAGACTCCTTCCAATATCTCATTCTAGACAAAATCGGGTGTATACTCATTCTAGTATATCATTCAAATAAAATCAAGCATAGATTTACTCTGATAATCTTTTGGACAAAGTCGGGCATAGACTCATTCCAAACATATATTCTAGACAAAGTCGAGTGTAGACTCATTCTATTATATTATTCAGATAAAATCAAGGGTAGATATTCTTTTTGGACAAAGTCGGACGTAGACTCATTCCAAACACATCTTCTAGACAAAGTCGAGCGTAGACTCATTCTAGTATATCTTTCAGATAAAATCAAGCATAGATTTATTCTGATATTGTTTTTGGACAAAGTCGGATGTAGACTTATTTTAAACGTATCTTCTAGAAAAAATCGAGCGTAGACTCATTCTAGTGCATCATTAAGATAAAATCAAGCGTATATTCACTCTGATTTTCTTTTGGACAAAATTAGACGTAGACTCATTCCAAATACATCTTCTAAGACAAAGTCATGCGTAGACTTATTCTGATATTCCTATCAACAGTTACTCTAGATGGAATCTATAAGCCCATCTCTGATGATTCTCCATCACCTCTCCAAATGGCATCTTTAAACCAATTCACGGTATAATCAACCAACAATGTTACTTCGTGCACAAGCGAGTGCAAATTTCTGAGCACATAAATGTTCAATCATCTTCTACTTCAAGTCACGAATGACGGACATGACAATATAACTCTTCATGTTTAAGAAGATGGAACAGGGGCATATGTTGTACCCCAAAATTTTCCCTCCCATTATTTTCATTCAAGATATTCCTAGGGTTCTCAAATGCTTAAGGTGGCTCAATATTTGATCAGACAAATTCTCCTCCTAGGCAATGGGTCCATAACTAGGGTTTTGTATTTCTCAAGGAAGATTGGGTTCTCAAGGGCTAAAGTGGTTTTCATGGTTCTCCATAGGTCTCCAAGAATGTGTTAGAACAATGTTTGAATCTAGTACCCTATATTTAAGTTTTGATGATAACAAAGTGAAAAGATATAGTAGTTAAATATTTTATGAGTGAATTATATGCTGCCTAAAACTACTATGCTCTGACTTGCAGATATGCTGATTAAAATAAGCAAGATCACGTTTTCAGCATCAGAATATGATTTCATACACCAGCATCAGAAGTTGCTGAATCAGAACGTCAAGATCAGATGATCAACGCTTGCACATGCTGAAGCTTGATGAACAGAACTGCGCGTAAACCACTCTGATACAGAATCAAATTAGTTCATCAGCAGCGAAGCAGAATCAGAATGAGCCAAGCCAGAACGTGCATTGAAGAAGCAACGGTACTGTGCATTGAAAGCTAATCAATACCAACGGCATCATTCTAGACAAGATCTGCTCAAAAAGGAAAGCTTGTTATTAGCATTGAATCAAGAATATTTGCTTCAACGTTCATCTTCTCAAGTGCTATATAAACCAAGCTTTGAAGATTATCACGGCTAATGCTTCCAAACTCTCTACACGCACAAAGCTGAACAATAATCTTCACTCTACAAGTTTTGCTAAACCAACAAACTCTGATACTTTATTAGCGTTTAGCAACCTAGTATTCTAAGCTTCATTTGTGTAAACATCACAGTTGTGATATAGTTTTTGTAGAAAACATTCACACATTTGCTTATGCCTTTGTAAGAAAGTGTTGCCTTGACAAACCGGATTGTGGTTTGAATCAAGAAGGTTTTAGCAGTTGCTAAAGCAGATTTGTATTCAGTTGAATATAGTGAATTAAGACCTCGTTGGAGAGAGGCGAAATCACCTTGACGGGTGGACTGGAGTAGTTTGAGATCAAACGAACCAGGATAAAAATACCTTGTCATTTGCTTTAAGATTCCAGTTTTACAATTCAACCCCCCCTTCTTGTGTTTTTCACCCCTTCAATTGGCATCAGAGCGCCTGGTTCTGAGCTAAAACACTTAACCGTGTCAGTACAAGATCCAGCGTCAGAAAAACACAATGGCAGGAAACAACTCTCATTTCAGCAATGACACCAATGAGGACAGAGACAGATTCAGCGGCAAACCTCCAGTCTTTGATGGAGAAAACTTTGACTACTGGAAAGACAGAATTGAAAGCTTCTTTCTAGCACATGATGCTGATCTGTGGGATATGGTGACAGATGGATACACGCACCCTGTTAATGCAACTGGTCAGAAGATTGATAGAAAATCAATGACTGATCAACAAAAGCGTGATTTCAAGAATCACCATAAGGCCAGAACCATCCTCCTCAGTGCTATCTCCTATACTGAGTATGAGAAGATCTCTAACAGAGACACAGCTAAGAACATCTTTGATTCTCTCAGAATGACGCATGAGGGCAACATTCAAGTCAAAGAAACAAAAGCTCTGGCGCTCATTCAGAAGTATGAGGCGTTTAAAATGGAAGAATCTGAATCCATTGAAACTATGTTCTCCAGATTCCAGATTCTGGTAGCTGGTCTCAAAGTTCTGGACAAGGGATACTCTACTGCTGACCATGTCAAGAAGATAATCAGAAGTTTACCCAAGCAGTGGAGGCCTATGGTTACTGCTCTGAAGCTGGCGAAAGATCTCAACAAAATCACTCTGGAGGAACTTATAAGCTCCCTCAGAAGTCATGAGATAGAGCTGGAAGCTGACGAGCCTCAGAAGCAAGGTAAGCCTATAGCTTTAAAATCTAACAGAAAATCTGAATCTAAAGTTTTGCAGGCAGTTGAAGAAACATCTGATGGATCCTCATCAGAAGAAGACGAGCTTTCTCTTCTCTCCAGAAGAGTAAATCAACTGTGGAAGCAAAGACAAAGGAAGTTCAGGAATCCCAGAAGATCTGATCAGAACGAGTCTTCTTCCAGATACAGAAGGACAGATTCTTCCTCTGGATACAGAAGATATGAAGGCTCCTCAGGTAGCAAGAAGCCAAACACAAAAGACATCATCTGCTACGAGTGCAATGAGCAAGGACACTACAAGAGTGACTGTCCAAAGCTTCAGAGGGAAAAGCCCAAAAAGAAGTTTGGAAGAGAGAAGAAGAAAAGTCTCATGGCCACATGGGATGACTCTGACTCGTCTGAAGCTGACTCAGAATCAGATGATGAAAGGGCGAACATAGCGCTTATGGCTAACATTCTAGATGACAGTGAAGCTTCTGACTCAGACTCAGAATCAGACACAGAAGAGGTATTCCCTAACTTCGCTGTTAATTTTACAAAGGCTGAACTTGCTGAAAGCCTCAATGAAATTCTGGAACGTTATCAGCAGATTAGAGCTAAATTCAGAGACCTGAAAAGGACTCTTGAATCTGACTCTAATAAGTCTGAGAGTCTCAAATTGGAAAACTCTGAGCTGAGAGATAAAATTTTAAAATTAGAAAACTCTTTACAAAACTCTCAGAAGGAACCAATTGCTGAAACTCCCATCAACGCTGATGAGATCATCAAGGAGTATGATCATAGTTTCCAGAAGTTCCTTGCTAAAAGCATAGATAGAAGCAGAATGGCTTCAATGATCTATGGTGTTAGCAGAAACGGCAGGAAAGGAATAGGATACCTAGGTAAGGTTCCTACACCTAAAAATGTCATGGATTTGACCATCAAACACACTCCTCTAAATTCACACTTTGTGTATGGTCACACACATGACATCAAATATACTAGTAGTAATCACTTTGTGAAACCAAAATTCAATCAGAGTTTTGGTAAAACTAACAAATCAGGACCCAAGAAGATCTGGGTACCTAAGGATAAAATAATACATGTTGCAGATATCTTTAGCAGCAAGTCAGAAACACCAGTCATGGTACCTGGACTCTGGCTGCTCACGACACATGACGGGAAGAAGGCATATGTTCCAAAGCCTGGAACTTAAGCCTGGAGGCCACGTTGGCTTTGGAGGCAATCAGAGGGGAAAGATAATTGGCTCTGGAACTGTAGGTAACGGAAATCTTCCCTCTATTAATAATGTTCTGCTTGTTGATGGATTGATGCATAATCTGTTATCCATAAGTCAATTAAGTGATAACGGTTATGATATAATCTTTAATCAAAAATCATGTAAAGCTGTTAGTCAGAAAGATGGGACTATCCTATTTAATGGTAAGAGGAAAAACAACATTTACAAAATCAAACTTTCTGAACTAAAGAGTCAGAACGTAAAATGTCTTCTGTCTGTTAACAACGAGCAGTGGATCTGGCACAGAAGATTGGGGCATGTTAGTATGAGAAGAATATCTCAGATTAACAAACTCAATCTGGTCAGAGGACTTCCAAATTTGAAGTTCAATTCAGATGCTCTGTGTGAAGCATGTCAGAAAGGCAAATTTGCAAAACCTTCTTTTAAATCCAAAAATGTTGTTTCTACCTCTAAGCCATTAGAACTTCTGCACATTGACTTATTTGGACCAGTTAAGACTGCTTCTGTCAGTGGCAAGAAGTATGGGTTAGTAATCGTAGATGACTATAGCAGATGGACATGGGTAAAGTTCTTAAGACACAAGGACGAGTCACACTCTGTGTTTGTTACCTTCTGTAACCAAGTTCAGAATGAAAAAGATCTTAGAATCGTTAAAGTCAGAAGTGATCATGGTGGAGAATTTGAAAATAAAGATTTTGAGTCATTCTTTAATGACAAAGGCATTCTGCATGATTTCTCTTGTCCTAGAACTCCCCAACAAAATGGAGTTGTAGAACGAAAGAACAGAACATTGCAAGAAATGGCCAGAACCATGATCAACGAGACAAACGTTGCTAAGATTTTCTGGGCAGAGGCAATAAACACAGCGTGCTACATTCAGAATAGAATCTCAATAAGACCTATTCTGGAAAAGACTCCATATGAATTGTGGAAGAACAGAAAGCCCAACATTTCGTATTTTCATCCATTTGGATGTACTTGCTATATGTTAAATACTAAGAATTATTTGAACAAGTTTGATTCTAAGGCACAGAAGTGTATTATGTTAGGATACTCTGAACGCTCAAGAGGGTACAGAGTATACAATACAGAAACACAGATTGTGGAAGAATCAATCAGTGTTCGTTTTGATGATAAGCTTGACTCTGAAAAGTCAAAGCAGAATGAAAATCTTGCAGGTATAGAAATTGAATTTGCAGGTTCTGAAGACAAGTCATCAGAAGCTCTCAACACAGACATTCCTTCAACGTCTGAAAGAAGCAATGCTAGAAATCCTACAACTGCTGATCAACCTCAGAAGAGATTACCCAGAAGCAGTTTGGATCACCCAGAAGAAACTATTCTAGGAAGAAAGGAAGATCCAATCAGAATAAGAGCAAGCTTCAGAAACTCTGAAGAAACTCTGATGGGACTTGTGTCTCTGATTGAACCTTCTTCTATTGATGAAGCACTTCTGGACAATGACTGGATTCTGGCAATGCAAGAAGAGCTGAATCAATTCACCAGAAACGACGTATGGGATCTCGTTCCAAGACCAAAAGGATTCAACGTCATTGGAACAAGATGGGTGTTCAGAAACAAGCTTAATGAACAAGGTGAAGTCGTCAGAAACAAGGCACGACTGGTTGCACAAGGTTATAGTCAGCAAGAGGGGATAGACTATACAGAAACCTTTGCCCCAGTCGCCAGGTTAGAATCTATCAGACTTTTAATCTCATTTGCTGTTAATAGAGGCATCACTCTGTATCAGATGGATGTCAAAAGTGCATTCTTAAATGGTTATATAGAAGAAGAAGTGTATGTTCACCAACCCCCAGGTTTTGAAAATACAAAACATCCAGAACATGTTTTCAAACTGAAAAAGTCACTGTATGGTCTGAAACAAGCTCCCAGAGCTTGGTATGAAAGGCTAAGTAACTTTCTGCTTGAAAATGAGTTCACCAGAGGGAAAGTGGACACCACTCTATTCTGTAAAACAGTTAAGAGTGACATTTTAGTCTGTCAAATTTATGTTGATGATATAATCTTTGGTTCTACTAATCCTTCTCTTGGAAGAAAATTTGCTAAGTGTATGCAGGCAGAATTTGAGATGAGCCTCATGGGGGAACTGAAGTTCTTTCTAGGAATTCAGATCAATCAAACTCCAGAGGGAACTTACATTCATCAGAGCAAATACATCAGAGATCTTCTGAAGAAATTTGACCTCTCAGAATGTAAGCCATCAAAGATTCCAATGCATCCCACGTGCATTCTGGAAAGAGAAGAGGTAAGCAAAAGCGTAGAACAGAAAGTCTACAGAGGTATGATTGGTTCTCTCCTTTATCTGACTGCTTCAAGACCTGATATTTTATTCAGCGTATGTATTTGTGCTAGATTCCAATCAGATCCTAGAGAATCTCACTTAACAGCTGTTAAGCGAATTTTCAAGTATCTGAAAGGTACTACTAATCTGGGTTTGTTTTATAGAAAATCTAGTGATTACAGTTTAGTAGGCTACTGCGATGCTGATTTTGCTGGAGACAGAGTGGAACGAAAAAGTACTTCTGGAAGCTGCCAGTTTCTGGGAGAAAATCTGATCTCGTGGTCCAGCAAAAGGCAATCAACTATTGCTCTGTCAACAGCAGAAGCTGAGTACATAGCAGCAGCAGGATGTAGCACACAGATGCTCTGGATGAAAAGTCAGCTTGAAGACTTCCAGATTTTTGAGAGTAACATTCCTATTCTCTGTGATAATACTTCTGTTATTTGCTTAAGTAAGAATCCTATTTTACATTCTAGAGCTAAGCATATAGAAATAAAACATCATTTCATTAGGGACTATATTCAGAAAGGAATTTTAAACTTGAAATTTATAGATACAGACCATCAATGGGCTGATATCTTTACTAAACCCCTTTCAGAAGATAGGTTTAATTTCATTCTGAAACATCTCAGCATGAAAGTATGCCCAGAATGAAAATGTTTTAATTCCATGTAGTTATCTTCAGAATGTAATTATATTACTGTGAACTTCTGATCAATCTTCTTTCAGAAAGTTAGAACATGCAGATTGTATCAGAGGCAAGTCTAAAGATCTGAGAGTCTAATCTCAAAGACAGACGTGCTGATCACTACATCAAACAAGTGTCATCCAATCATCAGCAAATCCCTGAAGCAGAACGCGTGCACGTTTCTGAGAAGGCAAAGCGCTGATTGGGTGCATTGAGACACATGTCTGGTAACCGTTTTTAAGTATCTTTCTCAAATCCCCCAAAATCAGCAAGCATTTAATGCAAAGTAATCACGCTCGTTAAATGGCAATCATTATTTTTTTCTCTCTCTTAAAAACGTTTAATTTTTCAAAATAATTTTTGAAATCCCTATTTAAGCACATCATTCTTCATGTTTATTCTTTACGCTTACTCATAATCTCTCAAGTATTTTCTGCATATCTCCTTCAAAACCCTAGCTTTTCTCAAATCACTCTCAAGCTTTTTGTGTGAGAACAATGGCATCCTCCAGCATTTCTGCAGGAAATCAGAAGAAAGAAACCTCTGAGCAATATTAAGCGCCTACCAGAACTCTTCTCACACCGGTAAAGAATCTTGAGGTTCTCTCTGAGTTAATCATCGATTTCGAAAGTTTGAAGGATAATGGATTTGACCTAACTGAGGAAGTCAAAGCTCAAAAGTGGGAGAGGTACTTTGATAGATTGGTTGGACCAACCTTTCCAGAACTTGTCAAAGAATTTTGGATTCACGCCAAGATTCATAAACATCTAGTCATCTCTTCTGTCATGGGAAAGAAGATAGTAATTTCTGAAGACCTCATTGCTAGGTTAATAGGTCAAAGTGGTGGTGGAGTCCGTTGTGTGGACATGGCTGATAGATGCCCTGATATAGGTGTGGTAGCCAACTGCATTTTCACTCTTGGTTTTCCCAGCAGCAAAATCAAGGATCTGAAGGATCACTGCAGAGTGTGGGCCAAGATTGTTCTAGGCTGTTTCAATCACAGGAAGCCAACAAGCTCTCCTGACTATATAAACGTGGATCAGCAATTTCTGATCTACTTTATTGATCAGAGGGTGAAGATCAATCTGGCACACTTCCTGTTCAATCATCTGAAGACTAGTGTGAAAGAGACTAGAGAAGAAGAAAGGACTAAAAGGGACTGGATACCGTTTGGGAGGCTCATATCAGATATTCTGACAGAGAATAAGCTGATAGATTATCTGAGCGAAGCTAAAGTACTGGGCAATTTTGAACCAACTGTTGGAAAACCGCTGAACGCTAAGAACCTGAAAAAGATGAAGCTGATAGAAAATATCAAGAAGGAACCCAGAGCTTCTTCAACTGCTGACATCTCCAGAAGAAGAGTGCCTCTGAGTGATTTTCCAAGATTTTCTGAAATGGAATCCCAACCTGATATGTTTATCAAGTATCCAGACTCTTACAAGGAAGAAGATGCAGGTTCAAAGCTGAAGATCAAAGATCTGAGTCAAGTTCAACCTGAAGTGATTCAGAAGAAGTCAAAGAAGAGGAAAGCAGAAGGATCATCTCACCAGACTCCAAAGAAACGAGGTAATTCATCTGCTGCTCCTATTTCAATTTCATCTACTATTCCAACATCTGTTGCTCCTCCTCAAACCTCTCACAGAATATCCATTCCAATCCCCACTATTGATGAAACCATACCAGAAGACCCTTCTGAGGCCTTACAACTCAGAAGAACCAGAATTAAAATTCCCATTAAAATTCCCAAACAACAACCAACTGTTTCAACAACACCAGCACTTGATAGAGTGCTAGCTGATATTGAGCGTGAACATGCTTCTGTTCAACCTCACTCTGAACCACAAAATATTCCTCCTCCACAACCTGAACCAGAAATTCAACCTGAACCAGAAATACAACCAGAACATCAACCAGAACCAGAACCACAATCTCATCAACCAATCACAGAAGAACCTCTGATCCCTGAGCAATCAGAGATTCCACCCCCTCAACCAGAAAATAATCCTCCCTCACCTCAAACAGAGTTTCACCGCTATGAAACCCCATCTCCTCATCATTCTGATCCCCACTCACCTCAACCTTCACCGCTGGCAATACAGTTGCCATGTGGAACCACCATTGTCAGACCCCAGTTACCATCATCAGAGGAATCAACACCTCCAAAAACTCCAACCACTCCAATAGATATATCCTCTGACTCTGATAACCATCCTCCAAAACAAACAGCACCTCAGCACACCTCTGAAAACCAATCCTCTGAAAACCCCAGCAAAACTTTCATTGACTTAACAAGTCTTGAACGTCTTGCTGATTTAAGACACAAATTGGCCATTCCCAAACCAAAGCAACTAGATGTTGGCTCTGGTATTTTGGACTTTGAAACAGGTATGCTGCAATGGATTGCTTCCTTGAAGCAAGTCTGTCCGGGGATGATCGACCCAGCTGCTTCTGATCAGCTCTGGTCACAGTTCAGAGTATGGGTTCGTGCTGAAGCACTCAAGCTGCAGGACGTCAACTATGAGCAGGCTCAACAGAACTTTAGCAAGCTGCTGAAGGAAGTTGAGAGTCAGCTGCCTCAAGAAGTTGTGCTCCCTCTGGACTCTGAATCTTGGTCTGAGAAAGAGCAAGCTGCACAGGTGCAACCTTCAGAAGAAGACAAGACTCTTCAGGAAGAAAATCCAGCAGAAGATGTAGCTGAAAGTTCTGAGAAGCTTCCTCCTGCTGAAAGTTCTCAAGCTGCCTTGGACAGGCAGGCTCTGGAAGAATTAAGGCTGAATGACTTGCGTCTACAGCAGCGGATGGAAGAGAATGATCAGAAGATGGAAGCAAGAATGAATGTCCAGGACAGCAAGATTGATACTGTTGTCACCATGGTTCAGAAGCAGAATGAAACTTCTGAAAAGATTCAAGCAATGCTGGAAAGCCTGTTCTCACGCATGCCCCCACAACCTTGAAATTTTTTTCATGCATGACACTCTCTATATTTTCTTCATTTTCTGATGTACTTTTGACTATGTTTTGATTATGCTTGTGTAATGTTCTTTGCTCTGAACTATTTTTAATATAATTTGTTTTTCTGATCTAAATTGTTTTAGCACATCACTAACACTTTTTGATTGCTGACAAAAAGGGGGAGAACAAGAATGATATTTAAAATCAATAACGGCTAACTAGACAGAAATTCTCAAACATTCTAACTCTATTACTTGAAATGTTTTTCTGTTTTGTTGTTAAGTCTACAGGCACAAGGAAGCTCCGAACACTATGAAGACTAAGAACTAGAAGCTCTGATCAAAATGTAGAAGCTCATGTTGCTCTGATCAAATATGAAGTTCTGATATATGAAGCTCTGATCGACCTAACACTCTGATCCGAAGCAAAGCTCTGACAGGAAAAGCTCTGAAGCTCTGCTCTCTGATAAGTCAAAGACCTATAATCTGATGCTCAAAGATGGAAAAAGATCTGACTCTGAAGAACACGCATATCAAAGGGAAGTAACAAACTCAGGGGGAGTATCTCTTAACTCTGACTTCTCCGTACTTCTTATTCTGATACATAGCTCTGATAACTTTTCACGTTATTTTTCATTTAAAATATCTAGTTTTTGTCATCATCAAAAAGGGGGAGATTGTTAGAACAATGTTTGAATCTAGTACCCTATATTTAAGTTTTGATGATAACAAAGTGAAAAGATATAGTAGTTAAATATTTTATGAGTGAATTATATGCTGCCTAAAACTACTATGCTCTGACTTGCAGATATGCTGATTAAAATAAGCAATATCACGTTTTCAGCATCAGAATATGATTTCATACACCAGCATCAGAAGTTGCTGAATCAGAACGTCAAGATCAGATGATCAACGCTTGCACATGCTGAAGCTTGATGAACAGAACTGCGTGTAAACCACTCTGATACAGAATCAAATTAGTTCATCAGCAGCGAAGCAGAATCAGAATGAGCCAAGCCAGAACGTGCATTGAAGAAGCAACGGTACTGTGCATTGAAAGCTAATCAATACCAACGGCATCATTCTAGACAAGATCTGCTCAAAAAGGAAAGCTTGTTATTAGCATTGAATCAAGAATATTTGCTTCAACGTTCATCTTCTCAAGTGCTATATAAACCAAGCTTTGAAGATTATCACGGCTAATGCTTCCAAACTCTCTACACGCACAAAGCTGAACAATAATCTTCACTCTACAAGTTTTGCTAAACCAACAAACTCTGATACTTTATTAGCGTTTAGCAACCTAGTATTCTAAGCTTCATTTGTGTAAACATCACAGTTGTGATATAGTTTTTGTAGAAAACATTCACACATTTGCTTATGCCTTTGTAAGAAAGTGTTGCCTTGACAAACCGGATTGTGGTTTGAATCAAGAAGGTTTTAGCAGTTGCTAAAGCAGATTTGTATTCAGTTGAATATAGTGAATTAAGACCTCGTTGGAGAGAGGCGAAATCACCTTGACGGGTGGACTGGAGTAGTTTGAGATCAAACGAACCAGGATAAAAATACCTTGTCATTTGCTTTAAGATTCCAGTTTTACAATTCAACCCCCCCTTCTTGTGTTTTTCACCCCTTCAGAATGCTCATGTCAAGTTTCAAGCCTTGCACTATAAGTTTGCTCAGCCAATGGCTCAAATGACAAAAAAGCAAATGTATAGGATAAAAAGTCAACTATGGTCAACATACAGTCAATCCTCAATATTTTTGGTCAACATCAACATTTTGAAGTCAAATTTATCATTTGATCAAGGGTCGATCATGATTCCTCAAAAAAAGCCCTCAAATCATCAAAAGTCAAAAGTTGCCAAATTAGGATTTCATTAGGAGAAGTCAAGTGAACTTTGACCAAGCATAACTTTCACATGTTTTATCACCTTTTCCCCAACTAAAGCTCATTTTGAAGAAAATTCAATTCTCTATAACTTTGTCTCTCTAATCTCAAGTCCAAAAATGCATCATTTGAGAGATATAAGCCAATACATTATAAGTCATTTCAAAAGTCAACAAAAGACACTTTTTGTCAAGGAAACTTACATCAAGATAAAGTCTTCAACAACAAAAATGAAACACATAGAGGTTGTAGAGGACATATTGATCTTTCCAAAAAGTCAAAGATCACTTTAAAAAGATGAAAATTGAGTGAGATATGACTTGGACAAGTTGGCCAATTTTGAGAAAATGCATGAAGAGCAAATTGAGCAAACTTGAACTTTTGGGATTTTGGGATTAAGTTTTCAGGTCCACACATTTTCATAACACATTAAAGGTCCCCTAAGTCCATTCACATATTTTTTATGATATTTATTTCTTTTACTTGGATTTTATTCATTTAAAAGCAAATTAAATCAAATAAAATATGAAACCATTGAATTTAGGCGCATGGACCTTTATTATGATCAGATTGGAGGCCCATGGATGTGCCTTGAAGACCAAGAAAACGTGCAAGGTTGATTGGCACAAAATTGAGAAAATATAGAATCTTTTCATATAAATTTTCAATTAAATCTTTTCACCATGAATGACAAAGATATGATCCCATTTTCTTGACTTAAATCATTGTCATATAAATACACATTTCATTCAGACCAAAAATACACGTGCAAGCTGCCTCCAAAACTCCTAAGCAAATTCTCTAATTTTTTAATAGGTTAGGGCAAAGACAAACCCTACTCTCCATCCGCTCTCAAGAAATTTTGAGTTTCACATCATCTTCCTGAAGCTTCCAAGAGTTGATACCGACCCATATCCATCGCAAACAAATCTCATAACCCTTCCTTGCGTGAACTCCGATTGGTAAGTTGATGAGTTTTGATTTTTAAGGTTTAGAACTATTTCAATCATTGTTAACATTCTAGAACGACTCATATGCATTATTAGAATTGATCTAACGTCTTACATGTAAGTTTTGGTGCAGAAACAGAATCATGCCATTGTTAGGGCACAAAGCTTTTGAAGCTTCACATCTCACGATGTAGGCATTTTTGGACCAAGCTAATCATACCACTGAAATCACAAGACCTTAATTAGTCAACTAGAGTTGTTTTCTTTTTCTTTTTGATGGATTTCATAGGTTTTTGGTTTTTGTCCAATCAGAGAAGACAACCGAAAACCACCATCCAGGGTGGTTTGACCAGTGGTTGAAGTGTGTGGCAGTTTCCCTTCATACTACTGATCCATATAAAATACAGGGTCCCACTTATGCGCGTGTGTTTGTTTTTCTGATTTCTAGAATTTGTTTTACATTATATATTTATGAATTGACATAGGTTGATGGATGTATATCCACCCCAGTGGTAGAAACGCGCGCGCTAAGTCAATCATCTCTCACGTCACAGGTTCGATCCCCGGTTTTGCCAATTTTTTCCATGTTCTCATTATTTTTGCAGGTTTAGTATAAGATGCATTAAACCCATTACCTTGACACCAACCAATGCTTAGCCTGGTGGTGTGTATACTGCGTCAAACTGCTTGAGGGCGTGGGTTCAATACCCACCCCTACTCTTTTTCCAATTTTATGTTTCTCACTCTTTTCTTCTTTTTTCCTATTCTTTTACAAAACTTTTTTTAAACCATTTTTTAAAACCCTAACTTAATTAATTCTAGGTTTTAATTTAATTTAAATTTTTAATTAATTCTAGATTTTAATTAATTCTAAGTTTTAATTTAATTTTAGGTTTTAGCTTAATTTTAGGTTTTTAATCAATAAACCCTAATTTAAATTTTTAGGGTTTCTCAATTGAATAAAAATCAACCTGGATTTTAGGGTTTGCTTAATTAATCAATTCTTTTTAATCAATTAATTCTTTTCTAAATTAAAATCAATTATGTTTTTTTAGATTAATCATCAAATGATCACAAAACGATTTTCAATTTTCTTTTTATTTTACAATCTTCGTGCATTTACTTTCACATTAGTTTTTCCGATTATGTAACTGTTATAGTATGTAATAGTTTAATTAGAGTTTTTATTTGTTTTCTTTTTCCCCCGTTTTATAGTTTTGTACTCCCTTCCCCGAAGCTTTGTAATAGCGTATGACCTTTATTTTTCGTAATTTACTGTTTTCCTTATTACTGCTAGTAATTAGGGCATGTATGGAAAGATTTAAAACCAATCGTTAGATAACCCGAATCAAGATTAAATAACTGAATTGAATCACTTTTCACACACTCACCTCTAGGGTAACTTCACTCGTTGTCTCGGAAAATAGTCATGTCCCTCGAACGTGGGGATGCTTTAGCAA
The DNA here is from genome assembly GCA_948472305.1 of Vicia faba. NCBI lineage: Eukaryota > Viridiplantae > Streptophyta > Magnoliopsida > Fabales > Fabaceae > Vicia > Vicia faba. The sequence continues at coordinate 766,119,869 of OX451740.1, read as the reverse complement.
AGACCCTCGGTTAAAAAGATCGTAGTCCCCCAATGATCCTTCGATGTTGCCTTCGGTAAACGATCTTAGTCCCTTACTATAAAATTGCTAAAGCGCCCCTGCGAGTTGTCTTTGTGACTATACGATGACTTGCGCCTGTCCCTTCACATCCAACGATAGGGCTTCCTGCTAACTAATGGTATGGTAGCACTATCTAAAGGAGGAGGAAAATAACACGAAAGATCTTTGAGTAAGCATATAGCTCGTAATCGCTTGCTCACAAAAACATCTCTTTTACATAAAACACTTTTCTCTGAAATGTTTTCAAAAACAAACACTTTGTGTGCGTTCTTAACTGATACAAGGACCATTGCAAAGTTTGCCGCACTTAAGCATTTTTTCAAAATATTTTCAAACACACGAACACAAAGCATTTTCAAACAAAGTGAGCTAGAAATTAAGAGCCCATAGATTACTATGGATGAAAAGGGTGCTAACACATTCCGTTTTCATAATCTACCCCCCAAACTCAAAATATCTCGAAGGTCTTTCCTGTTCTTTTCACCCTTCCTTATTGGATAAAAGAAAAGTCGGTGGTGAATCTTACTATCCGCAATATTTGCGATAAAACGCAAAAACAATTAAGTTCTCCCACTGTATTATACCAATTTAGAACTTATCATTGATGAAATTCAACTTAGGAATGATCCGGATCATCGTGTTACGACCGGGGAAATATTTTTGATGCGATGCACGGGTGGAACTCATCGAGGGTGTGATAGTGTAACCTGAGTAGGGGCAAGTAAACTTATTCATGGATTCCTCGTACAAGGATACAGATCTGCATACTTGATTGTGTTTGACTATGTTTTGTTTGCCTCATTGGATAGTTATGGGACTTCCAATGATGGTGTATCGTTGTTGTGTTCTTGCACGCAACTGTGAGAGAAAAATCCAGTTTCGCGGTGAATCTGTTTTTTATGCATGCACCTTGTAGAACCAAGTGAACCCATAAGATAGGGGAACTCACTGAGATTTAGTAATCTCACCCCAATCCTCTTATTATTTTTTAGGAACAGGTTATAAGTCATAGAGTTGCTAGATGGACAGTTTTGAAGACTGCAGACGAGCAGATGGAAGAAAGACCTTTGTAGATGTTATCTTTCTGCTGTGCAAAGTTGAAGGCAAGCTTATTGTATACGTTCAATTCTAGAATGGTATTTGATCTTACCTGATCAGACTTGGACCGTCACGACTGGCTCCGAGCTGAAGTTTTGAACGAGATGGGGGGGGGGGGGGTACCTGCAAGGCACTCCGATGCTGAAGTAAGTAAGAGTACGAGTAGGAAAAAGTGTGTGTATGGTCAAAAGAATGAATACCTGACCCTCTGGGAACAGAGGTTATTTATAGCCCCCAGCGCTGGGCCAAGGTCCCTTCATTGGGCCGGGCAGGTTTGGCCCAATGAAGGAACTGCCAGGTTCTATGTGTGTAGTGGGGACCCGCACGTGGTCCCCTTCCTGGATGTTCTACGTGAAGTACGGACGGATGAGGACGCAGTCTTTTCGGGATCCACGTGATGGTGTAGTGGACAGAGTCTACCCAGGAGGAGTGCTCGAGCTGGGGTCGAGCAGGATAGCATGAAGTCAAGGATGTCGCACTGGCAGAGAGTGTCGGGCACGGATGTGGCCTTTTGGTCGGCGTGACCCCTTGCAAGGCCGTTTGGATTGGGCCTTCACCATTTCTTTTGGGCCAGCTCGGCCCAGTCCAGAACAGGAGCCCCCCAAGTCGTGGTTCCTGGAGTAGGAGCCATGACTTGATCTTAGGTCGCCTCCGTCGCGGGGTCCCGTATCCGGGCAAGGGATGTAGTTCCCCGTGGTAACTCGAGGAGTTCCCCCCCCCCCCCTCGTACCGAGTCCGCGAGATAATTCCCTTCGAGGAGTGCTCGAGGGATTCCCAACGGGCCGCGTTTGTTGAGCACACGAGGCATCTCTTGGAAGTTGTGCCGCCACCCTATTGAAGGTAGGGTCATCATTGCCTAGGGGAGCTGTGCGTCGAGGAGGGAAGCCTGTGGTTCCCCGGGGTGACGTTTGGTATTCCACGTCATCACTATAAATAGGGTCCTTGGGCCCCAGAACGTGTTTTCCCTCTTAGCGCTTCTCCTCTTTCCTCTGTTTCTGCTGTTGCTGTTCTTCCCAGCTATTCATAGGACCGCCGTGATCTCCGTCGTAGATTCCCTTTCTCCGTCGTCGCACTTCCTTCCTGACTCTAAGTAAGCGTCTTGTCTCCTTTGCTTTTCCTCTGTGATGCATGATTTTTCATTGTTTTTAGACGCTTAGAGACTGTACGCCTGGGATTAGCCCTGGTAGATTTATATTTAGCTCGACAAATCCATGTTTATGCCCGGCGAACGCATGTATTCGCCCGGTAAACGCATAGTTTAGGTATTTGACTCGCAGTGCAGCCCGGGATCTTCATGATTCAGGGCGCCTAATTCTTGGTAGTGCCCGGTAAGCTCATGGCTATGGTTTTGAGACTCATGATATCGCTCACCACGTTCATAGCCTAGGTTGACATATTCGTGAGTGGTCGAGATGTTAGCCCATTTAGGCGAACCGTAGGGAGACTTGTCATGGTATCTTGGAGTCGGGGAGGTGACTTCTCTTTTTGTTTCGAGACACCAACTTTTTTAGTCACGCGTGGAGTGATATGACTTGTCGCGCTCTTCATCCCGTCCGTTATGGCGAGCGCGTGGATTTGCTCCCCAATTGACCGGTTTCATGTGCTTTGTAGGTAACCATGGCCGACGAACCGTGTTCCTCGGGGCACACTGAGGTGGAAGACCAAAGTGCCGAGGAGAATGTAAATTTGGTCGATACCATCGATGACCCTTTGCTGGAATGGGTGGGCGCCGAGCCCAGAGGGATTTCTTCGGCATATAGCCGACGTAGTCGGAGTGCGTTTACCATCATCGAACAGGGCGGTAGTCAGCCCGGTTTCCAGAAGAATTTTGTCGTCAGTAGGCCGACTCTTACTGCCCGAATTTGCTCGGAGTTCCCCGAGTATGGGTTACCAATGTACGAGATTGCTTTCAAGGACCTGGGGTTAAAGCTCCCTTTCAACGACTTTCAGGTCGGGGTTTTCAGCCATCTGGAGCTGGCCCCGTCGCAGCTTCACCCAAACTCGCTGGCTTTCATCCGGGCGTTCGAGCTGACGTGTTGGTTTCTAAGGATTGGGGCGACCATACCCCTTTTCTTCAGAGTCTTCCACTTACAGCGCCAGTCCCGGGGAGGTAGGCATAGATGGGTTTCCCTGAAGCAGTCGAAGAGACTATTCCGGATGTACATGGATTCTGTGCGGGGCTTCAAGGACAAGTGGTACATTGTGAGGCCGGTTACCACAGCAGGTTTAGAGTCTGTATATGAGGAAGAGACGGTCGTGACCGACGATCACGGGGAGGCCCTTCTAGATAACGAGGGACATCTGGTGTTAGGGTGCGTGGCCAAATTTCCCTTGCATTGGACCTCGAGGCACTACGAGCATGGCACCGGGTACTACCACACGTCCGCGGGCGAGATGAGCCCTGAAGACGAGAAGGCTTATGGTACTCTCTGTCGGTATGTCGACAGTTTCTTCCCCGCCAGGTGGGCCACGAGGGAGGGGAAGGATATTCTTGACGAAGAAGGTTATCCGACCTTCGAGGCACGGCCGATCGATACGAAGGCACTTGTGGAGTGCCAGTCCTTTGGGCAGGCCGCGAACCTGCTAGGTCATTATTGTTTTGTCTTGTTTGAATTTCTTCACTTGTTACTTGTTCGCCACTAACCCGGGGTTATTTTATGCAGGTCTCATGGCTGGTCGAAAGGAGAGGCTCCTGAAGTTGACACAGGATAAGAAGGTTAACAAGAGGTTGGTGCGAGCTCCCCAGACGACGAGGATGGGCCCGCCATCTAGCCCGGGCGCTTCTCAGGCGACGAGGGTGGGCTCTCCAACTAGCTCGGGAGCTGCTTCGGGAGGGACTCCGGATGCCCAGGATGTCGAGCCACACACCGATCTGATACCGAGGAAGAGGAATCGGGTGGAAAGCCAACCGGAAGTCGGTGAGGTCCTTCGGGTTTCCCCCTGCTTTAAAGAGGAAGGATTCTTCGAGGGATTTCCCTTGTCTGTGAGTGCTGATGAAGCTGAAACCATTAGGCGGATGAGCAAGGAGAGTCGGAGAAGGCATCTGGCCGCCAATATGGCTGGGCTGGTCAAGATGGTCGAGATGGCTGTCGTGCTGACCGAGGAGGGGGCAGACTCTGATCGTATCAAGGAGCTGGAACAGGAGAAAGCTGCCCTTACTTCGAGTTCTCGAAAGTTGAAGGCTGCTCTGGAGCGCTCCGAGGAGATGTTCCGCGAGCAAGCCGAGCTGCTGGCGGCGGAGACAGAGTTGCTGGCTCTGGAGAAAGAGAACTCGGGGAAGCTGGCCGAGGAGAGAATCGGGTGGAAAGCCAACCGGAAGTCGGTGAGGACTCCAGCGCGGTGAGGTCCTTCGGGTTGCCCCCTACTTTAAAGAGGAAGGTTTCTTCGAGGGATTTCCCTTGTCCGTGAGTGTTGATGAAGCTGAAACCATTAGGAGGATGAGCAAGGAGAGTCGAAGAAGGCATCTGGCCGCCAATATGGCTGGGCTGGTCAAGATGGCCGAGGAGGGGGAAGACTCTGATCGTATCAAGGAGCTGGAACAGGAGAAAGCTGCCCTTACTTCGAGTTCTCGAAAGTTGAAGGCTGCTCTGGAGCGCTCCGAGGAGATGTTCCGCGAGCAAGCCGAGCTGCTGGCGGCGGAGACAGAGTTGCTTGCTCTGGAGAAAGAGAACTCGGGGAAGCTGGCCGAGGAGAGGGACCTTTTCCGTGAGGACCGGGAACGTCTGGAAATCGACAACGAGCGCCTCGCCAGAGAGGTTGAGGAATTAAAGGCCGCCATACTCCCTGACGAGGATGAGTCGGAGGAGACGACTCCTTTGCGGAGTCGGTCGGAACTGGTCGCTCGTATTCAACTCCTCAAGGTGGACTGTGTCGGTGCTATGGCGGATGGCTTTGAAGCCGCGGTCAGCCATCTCTCTCTGTTGAATCCCGGTTTGAACACTGAAGAAGTGGGCTACATGTCCCAGATCATTGATGGTCAGGTCGTGCCTCCGCCCGAGTCTCCTATTGTCGGTGGTGATAGCTCCGGGGAAGCTGAGTTGTGAGATTCTGATGGGGCCTGCGCGCCTTTATTGATGTTTGTTTTGGGCCTGCGTGCCCGTTCATATTTTATTTTTTTGGGCCTGCGTGCCCGTTCTTTGTATTTCCTGAACATCGCCGGCCTTCTTGGTCGGTTTATATCCATTTGCTTTGTTGCCTACGGGCCTTTCAACTGAATGTTTGTTTCAATTCTTAATTGTTTGCTCGTGTTCGTGTTTAAATTTTTTGCGCTAAAACTGGCCTAAATTATGGGCCCGAATCTTGCCCGTACGTGGTTGTGACTTTTTTGGCAAATTTGCCTAAGTCTTTTGTTCGTGCCTGTGCTCGGCTTCTATTCGGTGGCCGAATTCTCCTGAGTGATGACCTCGAGGAGAGATTTCCTTTTCGACCCTTTTGGATGGCCCGACGTTCTTCGAGATTCGTTGGGCGTGCAGAGCGAAGCCGCTTGTTTGGGTACATGACCCAGATCGGGGTTCTTCACCCGCGGCGTGAACTGCCCATCGCGAGCTGGGTGTTCTGCCCTGCAGGTACTTCGATGGTGGAGCTCGATTGAGGTGTCCACGTCGGGCATGATCATTCACTTTCGTCTGTTGAACGGTGTTATGCTGTTTGGGCGTAGGTCGGGCCTGTACCTTGGCCTTTCTACGGAGTCGAACGTTTTTCCTCGTTGACCGGGCGCGGGTGTCGACAATCGAGGGTCCTCGGTGTTGGTGGTTTTTAACTATAGTAAACTGCTTTAGTTTAGCAGCGTTCCAGGGTCGTGGTAGTGGTTCTCCGTCTAGTTGCTCGAGGTAGTATGCCCCGGTACCAGTGGTGTCGTGGACGCGATAAGACCCTTCCCAGTTCGCGGCCAACTTCCCTTCGCGAGAGTCTTTCTGGTTCCTTCGTAATACCAGGCTGCCGATTTCGAACTCGCGCTTAATGACCTTGTCGTTGTGGCGCAGAGCCACTCGTTGTTTTAGGGTGGCTTCGCGGAGGGCCGCCCCAGATCGGATTTCCTCGACTAAGTCGAGCTCGTCCCTGAGTGCCTCGTCGTTCATTTCTTCGTCGAGGGGGTTCTTTGTCCGTCTGGATGGCTCCATGATTTCTACCGGGATAACGGCCTCGGTGTCGTATGTTAGTCGGAATGGAGTCTCACCGGTCGTTGAGTGGGGCGTGGTGCGGTATGCCCACAAGACGTTGTGAAGCTCCTCGACCCATCCCCTCTTCGCTTCGCCGAGTAGGCTTTTGAGTCCCCGGAGGATGACTCTGTTCGCAGCTTCGGCTTGCCCGTTGGTTTGAGGGTGCTCGACGGAAGTGAAGTGTTGTTTCGTTCCTAGTCTGGTGACGAAGTATTGGAACCCGTGGTCAGTGAATTGGGTGCCGTTGTCGGTCACCAGTGCCCTCGGGATTCCGAACCTGGCGAGGATGTTTCTCTTGTAGAAACGGAGGATGTTGTGTGAGGTGATCTTCGCGAGGGCCTCGGCTTCTATCCATTTTGTGAAGTAATCCACGGCCACGATGAGGAATTTATTTTGGTAAGTCCCTTCTACGAAGGGCCCGAGGATGTCCATACCCCACCATGCGAACGGCCACGGGGACGACAGTATGCTCAGTTCGTGAGGGGGGCCGAGGTCCATGTCACCGTACTTCTGGCACTTGTCACACTTCTTAACGTGTTCCTTGGCGTCCTGTTGCATCGTCGGCCAGTAATACCCCGCTCAAAGAGCTTTCCTCGCCAAGGACTTACCGCCCATGTGTTGGGCGTTAATCCCTTCGTGTATCTCCTGTAGTACCTCGAGGACTGTGGATTCGTCGATGCATTTTAGGAGGGGGATGGAGAATCCCCTGCGGTACAGTTTGTGCTCGAGCACCACGTAGGAGCATGCTCGTCGCTTTGTGATGGTCGCATCAGTCTGGTTCGAGGGGAGTTCGCCCTTCGTCAGGAAATTGTAAACCGGGGTCATCCAGGACGAGGCATCTCCTACGGTGTAGACCTCGACTAGCGTCGAGTATCTTTCGATGCTCGGGTGTGCTAGGGATTCTTGGATGACGGATTTGTTTCCGCCCTTCTTTCTCGTGCTCGCGAGTTTGGACAATATGTCTGCCCTTGTGTTTTGCTCGCGGGGGACATGTGAAATTTTCGCTCTTTCAAACTTTGTCATGTATTTTTTGACTAAGTTTAGGTATTCTACGAGGTTGTCGTTTTTGGCTTGGTAACTCCCCTGGACTTGGGAGGCGACGAGTTGGGAGTCCGTGTAGATTTGTATTTTGCGGGCTCCCAGGTCCTCGGCTAGCCTCAGTCCTGCGAGCAGGGCTTCGTACTCTGCTTGGTTGTTCGACGTCGGCAAGGAGAGAGCTAAGGAGTGTTCGATCACTACGCCTTCCTCGTTCTCCAAAAGGATTCCTGCGCCACTTCCGGAAGAGTTGGATGCCCCGTCGACGAAGATGGTCCACTTGTGTTCTTTCCCCGCAGGTGGGTCATGCGAGGTCATTTCCGCGACAAAGTCGGCCAGGGCCTGTGCTTTCAGGGCTTTCCTACTCTCATATTGAATGTCGAATTCGGAGAGTTCCAAGGACCATTTCAGCATTCTGCCCGCCATGTCAGGCCGACCCAGGAGTTGCCTCACTGGCTGGTCGGTTCGCATGATGATTGTGTGGGCCAGAAAATAGTGTCTGAGTCTCCTCACCGCGTTGACAAGGGCTAGAGATACCTTTTCTATCTGTTGGTACCTGCTTTCGGGTCCTTGCAGGGCTTTGCTCGTGAAGTAGACAGGTTTCTGTCCGTCGGTGGTCTCGCGGATAAGAGTCGCGCTGATGGCTTCGTTCGAGACGGCCAAGTATAAGAACAGTGGCTCCCCATCGGCTGGTCGAGATAGTACGGGTGGTTGAGATAGACTTTGCTTTAGGTGGCGCAGCGCCCGTTCGCACTCCTCGTTCCATTCGAAGGCTGCTTCTTTATGAAGGAGTTTGAAGAAGGGGAGGGCGTGCTGAGCGGACCTCGCGACGAAGCGGGACAATGATGTGAGAATGTCATTCATGATTTGTATTGACTTCTTCGATGTCGGTGTCGGGAGGTCGGAGAACGCCCGACATTTGTCGGGGTTGGCTTCAATTCCTCGTTCTATCAGGTAGAATCCGAGGAACTTTCCTGCCTTGACTCCGAACGTACATTTCTCGGGGTTGAATCTCATTTTACATTGTCTTGCTTGGGCAAAGACTGACTTGAGGTGTGCTGCATGGTCGGTGTCTGCTCGGGATTTGACAATCATGTCGTCCATATACACCTCGAGCATGTCTCCAATCTGTTTATGGAAAACCTTGTTCATCATGCGCTGGTAAGTTGCCCCGACGTTTTTCAGTCCAAAGGGCTTACGTTGTAGTAATAGTTGCCCGAGCTGGTCATGAAAGCCGTGCAGTGTTTGTCGCCCAGGGCCATCGGGGTTTGGTTATAGCCCGAGTAGGCATCCATGAACGATAGTGTTTTGTAGCCGGCCGAGTTGTCCACCAGCATGTCTATGTTCGGCAAAGGGAAAGCATCTTTCGGGCAGGCCCGATTGAGATCGGTATAGTCAACACACATCCTCCATTTTCCATTATTCTTTTTAACAAGTACAACGTTTGACAGCCAGGTGGAATACCGGGCTTCAGAAATAAAATTTGCCTCTAGGAGGTCTTTTACAGCTTTTTCAGCAACCTCTATTTTTTCTGGAGACTGCCTACGCCTACGCTGTACTACGGCCCTAGCGGCAGGATCTATGGCAAGGTTGTGACAGGCGACCTCAGGGTCGAGTCCAGGCATCTCCGCAACGCTCCAAGCGAACAGGTCAGCATTCTCGTGCAAGCAGGCCTTGATTTGCTTCCTTTCCAGGTCGGGGAGATCTTTGCCAATCTTCACTCCTTTGGTCGGGTCTGTGCCGAGGGGGACGAGCTCAAAATCCCCGTCCGGTATTGGGCGGAGTGGAATTTTCTCGCCGTTGAGAGGTTCGTCCTGGTCGAAACGAGTGTCCAGAGCTATAGAGTCGACCTTTGGTGGAGCTTTCTGGGCTTCTTCCTTGATGGACTCTTTCTTGTCGGGCTTCTGTCGTGTCTTTTTGGCGGGCCTTGTCCCTACATCGACAGTGTCGCGTCCCTTAGATGCGGCGTTGAAACACCTCCGAGCAGCGGCTAGGTCTCCTTGGATAGTAGCTACCCGTGCCCTTTTGGTGTAGAATTTAATCTTTAGGTGGACGATCGAGGGCACCGCCGTCAGTTCTGCCAGTGTTGGTCTCCCCAAGATGCAGTTGTACAGAGACGGGCAGTCGATGACGAGGAAGCATACTTTGACCTTTCTTGTCGTCGTTCCTTCGCCGAATGTAACCAGGAGCTCAACATACCCCCAAGGCTTAGAGGTAGAGCCGTTGAAACCTTGTAAGTCCGACCCTACATATGGCGAGAGATGTGAGTCGTCCAGCTATAGAGTTCGGAACAGTTGGTTGTACATCACGTCGACGGAACTCCCTTTGTCGACGAGGATGCGATGTACATCAAAATTGGCCATTCTTTCCCTTATCAGTAAGGGGATGACCGCGTTTGGGGCTCCGCCGGGGAGCTCTTCTAGGTAGAAGGTGATGGGTTCTGACCTGCCCTTCACCCTTTTGAACGTCACTGTTTGCGGGGGCGCCGCGTCGACTTGCTCGTCCAGCTTCCTCTTAGCCGAATTAATGGTCAAGTCGTTGAATCCGCCGTCGTTGATGACCATGGCGGAGGGGAAATATTCCCACCTGCTGTGCATTGTGAGCGGCTCCTGCAGGTGCTCAGGGATGTCGAAGTCCTCGGGCCTGGTCACGGAAAAGGCGGTCTGGATGGGGACCGACTCGTCAGATGGTCGGGCATCTTCCTCTGGCTCCCTTGTCTCTTGGGCGTCACGACGGGGAGCGTCGCTTCGCCGGTATTGTGCGAGCCTCCCTCCCTTGATGAGGGTTTCGATGGCGTCCTGGAGGTGGACGCAATCCTCAGTCAGATGACCATGGCTCCTATGGTACTGACAATATTTGTTCTTGTCTGCTCCGGACTTGGCGGGAGCAGGTCAGGGACGTTTGACACCGCCGTCCTTGAAGTCAGTGCTGGCACACTCTTCCAGAATGCGCTCGCGGGAAGCTATGAGCGGAGTGTACTCGGTAAAACGCCCCGAGGGTCCCCTTTATTCTCGGACTTCCCGGGGTCTGTCTTCTTTTCTTTTCTCCCCAGTTCGTCGAGGAGGGGCTTCTTGGCGTGAGTTGCTGTTGGACCCGCGAGTCCTGGGATCTCGGGCTCTGTTGGCCGCTTCCCTCTCCTCGTATTCCATGTATGCCCGGGCTTTTTCGAGGAGGGCGTCGAATATCCTGGGTGGCTCGATGCCCACGGCTTTTCTGAATTCCGTGCTGGGGAGGAGCCCCCTCTCCAGCAGATATCTCTTCATATGGTCCGCGCAGGGGACATGTATAGCTTCCCGATTGAAGCGATTGATGAACTCCCTCAAGGTTTCATCCTGTCTTTAGATGATGGCCTCGAGAGCCGCCTCGGTCTTTGGATGCCGCCGAGAAGCTGTGAATGAACTGATGAACTGGTTTTTCAGGTTTCGCCACGAGGTGATTGAACCCGGGGCGAGTCCTTTGTACCAGTCCATTGCCGCCTTCCTGAGAGTCGTGGGGAATAGTCGGCATTTGATGGGCCCCCCAACATTGTGGTAATGCAGCATAGCCTCGAACCCATCTATGTGGTCGACCGGGTCCGCGACTCCATCGTACTCCTTCAAGTGCGGGGGTTTCTCCATGCCCGGGGGGATGGGCGCTTCCATGATAGCTTGCGACAGGGGACCGCGGGGGTCGTCCTCGTCGCTCCTCTCCGGAGACAGAGATGGGGACCTGTAATACTGTCGGGCACGACGGTCCTGGTCGTGTTGGGTCTCTCTCGAGCGCGATGCTCGTTGGTTGATTCTTACACGCCCGTCTCCGGAGTGCCTTCTTTCCTGTCTCACCGGGGCGCAACCATGTCCTCCGGCTTGGATGATGGGCTGCCTCTCCAAAGGGGGCCGTTTCCCCGATGGTCGGGGTGACTGGCTTCGAGAGGTTTCTCTGTAATGTCTCCGCGGGGGAGACGGGAGTTGGACTTCAGTCGCTCGAGGAGGTGGAGTATGGGGCCTCCGATGCCTCCTCGGGGGTCTTCAGTCGTCTTCAAGTGACCTCAGTCTTTCCCCTTGGGCGAAGATGAGGTAATTTGTTTGATTGATCGCTGCGAACAGCGCTCGAGTTGTGGCGTCCGCCCCGGCGGGGACGGGGACTTCCTGAAATTGGGCAGCCCGGTAGTTCGCGAGAGCTGCATCGTCCTCTTCGAGTGGCGGAGGGACCAAGGAAGACGACGCAGTAGCCCCGTCGCGATAGGTTGAAGGTCTGGGGGCAGTTGAGGCAGGGATGATGTTGTGACCGGGGTTGCCGGTGTTGTCAAGGTGTCCGTTTTTGTCTGCGGGGCTGTTGTTGGTGTCGACGACGCGGGCGTTTTGTTCATCGCGAGCTTGGTCAGCCATGACAGTGGTAGTTGAGTTGAGCTTTAGTCTTTGAGTTTTGCAAGACGGGGAAGCTAGTTTCCCACAGACGGCGCCACTGATCTTACCTGATCAGACTTGGACCGTCACGACTGGCTCCGAGCTGAAGTTTTGAACGAGATGGGGGGGGGGTACCTGCAAGGCACTCCGATGCTGAAGTAAGTAAGAGTACGAGCAGGCAAAAGTGTGTGTATGGTCAAAAGAATGAATATCTGACCCTCTGGGAACAGAGGGTATTTATAGCCCCCAGCGTTGGGCCAAGGTCCCTTCATTGGGCCAGGCAGGTTTGGCCCAATGAAGGAACTGTCAGGTTCTACGTGTGTAGTGGGGACCCGCACGTGGTCCCCTTCCTGGATGTTCTGCGTGAAGTACGGACGGATGAGGACGCGGTCTTTTCGGGATCCACGTGATGGTGTAGTGGACAGAGTCTGCCCAGGAGGAGTGCTTGAGCTGGGGTCGAGCAGGATAGCATGAAGTCGAGGATGTCGCACTGGCAGAGAGCGTCGGGCACGGATGTGGCCTTTTGGTCGGCGTGACCCCTTGCAAGGCCGTTTGGATTGGGCCTTCACCATTGCTTTTGGGCCAGCTCGGCCTAGTCCAGAACAGTATTGTATACAACTTTAATTTTTTGTCTTTTCCAGCTATTTGTATGTTTCTTTGTATCATAATTAACATCATTGTGTATTATTCTAGACATATATGTACGAAATGTTACAATTTAAAAATAATATTAATATATTAGAGACTTAATTATAATATTCATAATTATAAAGTTACTACAGTAAACGAGATAAATAATACAGTCTTATATGACATTTTAAAATTTAAAACATAATTATGATTAGTCGGAATATGACTTCATAAAAAAAAATCATTTTAATGACTTCGCTATTCCTAGAAAATATGCCTAGAAAATATGGTAAACTTCAATAATTATAGTATAATGCCAAGTCTAAAGAAGTTGCCAAGTACAATAAATATAGTATAATGCATGCAAGTTGTATGATGACTTTGTAGAAAATGAAATACTCACGTGTTCTTTATAAGAAACTTTTTTTGTCAATAACTAAATGTTTATTGGATGAAGTACTATGGAGAAATATTTAATGCAAGTTGTATGCCCAAACCAGGAATTTTTGCTTCAAAATACCACTTGTCTGGTCAAAGACTTTCTTGTTTCTGTGGTCTGATGATTATTATACTATATATAGATATTTGTTAAAGATATTTAAAGTGGTACGTTACATTCACTATCAATCATGATTCATTAGGTTGCATTATTTTTTCACATAGATTTCGTATGGTCAATTGTGAATAATGGTTTTATCAATATAGTGAGTAATTTGGTAAACAGAGATGTGTCTATAATTAGTGTATAACTGTGTGTCACATGATTACTTTTAGTGGAAAAACTTATAAAAAAAAGTTACTTTACACAAATAATGCATTACATATCATATGCAATAATTTGAAATAAGAAAAAGGGTGATGTGGAAACTACTACCCATTGATTATAGAGTACTTATATAGTAATCGCATACCATTAATAGTTTATCAAGTAGTTACTAATTAAAGGCAAGATTGAACGAGTGGTGTTGTTGATAAAGTGGTCACTAGGGACATATTATGTTAAAGTGCATATTGATCTATAAATCTTACATAGATTAGTGTAAAAAGTATAAATTATTATAAATATAACGAGAAACTCAAATTTTTTAAATATATTGAAATTGGATAGTTGACTGTTTAATAAAGTTTGAAAAAAAATTATATAAATATTTGTATTTATTTTATTTCTGTGGCTATTTCTTCTAATTATTTTTCCATTATCTTGATAATTTGCTACAACTACCTTATATCAAAACTCTGCAAATCATCTTATTTGTACGGTTCATTATATTTTTTTAGTTATATACAACTATTTATATTATTTTTCTTATACCATTAGATATATTAAATAACTTTTATATTTTATCAAAATTGTGGTCTTTATAATAAAGTATTATTTTATTTCATAAAATATTATTATTATTATTATTATTATTATTATTATTATTATTATTATTATTATTATTATTATTATTATTATTATTATTATTATTATTATTATTATCAATTGTCTAACTCAAAAAGAAAAATATAAAAATTAAAAATAAAGACACTACTTACTTCGATACTATAGTAAATGTTGATGTATTTTACATTATTATTTAGGAATATGAATTTGAATGGCGTGCTATCATATATAATTAGCGGTGAAAATGGTTAGATCAAATTAGATTTTATCATATTTAAGTTTGAGTTTTTAAAAATTTTAATTTAGCATATAATTTATCATAGATTTGTTTTTAATTTTAATTTTGATTTTTTTTCTTCGAAATTTTGATTTGTTTATTAACCGACTTAAAAGTCTATCACATTTAAAATAAGTAAACAATTTAACTATTGAATAAAGTAACAAATTAAAAACAAATGAGACTAAATAATTACTTGCATCAAGTTATTTGAGCTTATAGTAACATAAATTTTGCAAAAATATCTATTTAAGAGAATTTGTGAAAACAATTGATAACATTGTTCATAATTATTTATTTTTATAAGTTTTTCAAAATGATTAAATTTTAAATTTTATTTTTGATATTTTAATTCAAAGAATAAAATACAATGTAATAAAAATAAAATTATTCATATTTATTTAAATAAGAAATTTTTTATGATATTTAGTTTGACCATTTAACAAAAATATGTTTATTAAAAAACTAAAAAAATATTTTTTATTTAAAAAAAAATTGGTCTAACTTTAATTTATGCAAATTAAGTCTAAGGTCCTTGCTAGTTGATTGGAACTATATAATCACAATTTCATTGACACAATTATGATGTAAAAAATACCTTTTCAAAAACATTAATTTTCAAATTTAGAAAGATTTTTTGTATTGACTATAAAATAAAACAAGTAATAAATAAAGTCGTGTTGGTAGAACCCAAAAAAAAAAATCATGTTGGCAAATTGGAATTTAATAAATAATAGTAACTTCCTTGTTTGGAATCATAATCTAATAAAAGACAAGAGTATTATAATTATTGGGTTGTGCGACGCCGGTTGACGTCATCACAAAACATTAAAATAATTCGTATCTTCCTTCTTCCTTCATCCTCACCTAACCACTATCATTCATTTCATGTTTAGTTTTTGAAGTTCAACATTAATAATGGATTTGAATTCTCGTTATCAAGAACTCCAACAAAACCAAAGGTTTCCTTCTTCTGGTGCAACTTCAAGCATGCTTGTTGGTTCTTCTATGGGAATGGATCAACCAAGTAGTTTTTCTTCTGCTCATTTCTCCAACAACACCATCTCCTTTCAAAATGGTATTCTAGCGTCTTTTCTACTGTTTTTAACTTTTTGTTTCTTCTTCTACCTAGTAGTCTTTATGTACGTAAATGTAAATTGCAGATTATGCCACTATGAAAGGAGTTGAAAACTATGATGGGGTGAATAACAGTAGTGAAGGTGGACTTACTCTATCTATGAACATATTGAAGAATCAAATCGGATTCTCACAAAGCTCTTCTTCCTTGGGGATATTATCACACAACTCCAAAATGAGAAGTGATGGTCATAAATTCTTGTATGGTTATAATGATCAGGTATATAACATAATATAACATGTTCAATGATTTTTTATCGGGTTTAAATGCATTTTTTATCTCTATTTTTACCTACCTACGATTCTGCTATGTTCAGAATGTAGAAGTAGGAAATCAAGTAAATACATTATCACATCACATGAGTTTGCCAAGAAAGTCATCAGAAATGTTTGTTATGGAGAATTTACACCAGTTCCCAGATTCTTCTGTTCCTAGCAGTATTAGAGCAAAGCGAGGCTGCGCAACGCATCCCAGAAGCGTTGCGGAAAGGGTAAGAAGAACTCGAATAAGTGAAGGAATGAAAAAGTTGCAAGAGCTTGTTCCAAACACTGACAAGGTCAGATTCATCGTTGCATAATATTGTTGATTTTTTTGGGACAATTGTGTTTGGAAAGTTAAACATTATTTAATTATTCGCAGCAAACTTGCACATCAGAAATGTTGGAATTGGCTGTAACGTACATTAAAGATCTTCAAAAACAATTAAAGGTACTTAAAGAGAAAATTAGTTTAGATTCTTCTATTATTGCCATGCAATTAATCTTGATTAGTTCATGTGTTTACTGTTGGAGATTTTAGTATCACCAATGTATTTTAGTAGTAATGTGATTTACTAAAGGCCGATGCAATTATGCGTTAAGCTTGGAAACGAGTTAGGGAAGTGCGGAGTGCACGTTCGTCGAGCCAATGTATAATTGAATATGAATAATTGAAACGGGGTTCCAAGGGCAAAGTCCCTGGCGGGGTACGGGGCAGCGCCCCGTTGGGGTTCCAAGGGGCGAAGCCCCTGGCGGGGTGCGGGGCAGCGCCCCGTTGGGGTCCAAGGAGCGGAGCCCCTGACTGGTGTGTCTTTTCTCCAACCGACATAACCGTTTTTCGAACAGGTGTGTCTTTTCGGTTTCTGTTATTGATCTCCTATATAAAGAGTCATTTGACCTCGGTTTCAAATACGAAAAACGACACATTCTCTCTATATTTGTAATCAGTTTCTTTTGCCAGAAACAGATTGTTCTTCGAGAATTATCCCCACAAAGATTTCGTGAACCCAGACAAAAATAGGATCGAAATATTTTATTCGGAAAGTATACGAACACGATTTTTCGAAGTTATCCAGGATTATCATACCCAAATATCTAACATTTACTAATATATAATTTTTTAATTACTTTATGCAGATTATGAGTGCAAAAAGAGCTAAATGTAGATGCAAAAATCTAAAATGAATCAACTTGGGTTCAATTATGCAGACAATAAATCAAATGGTTAAGTTAATATTTTGTATACAATAGTTCTAGGGTATTCCTTTTAGTTTTTACATTGTGTTATGTTATTTTCCCCTACAGATATGAACATTTTTAGAGAATTTATATGAGGTATAATATATGTTACTTCTCTATGAACTGTGCATCATATATGTTGCTTCCCACGTTAATGGTTTGAATTCAATCACTTGATTATTTATGAATTTCGATCAAAATATTAAGACTGCTATTTTTGATTGGTGATGATAAATCTTGAATAAACTATAAATTAAAAGGGATATGTTATTTTCTATCAAACAGTCGGTCAATATATTACATAGCCAAATTAAAAACTGCTGAAAGATGCACAATAGCATTTGATGTGAAATTAACACATAATAACATATTAATACACAACGGATATAAAATTATCTAAATTTGTAAGAATTTTAAGGATTAACAACAAATATATGACACCAAAAAAATAAATAAAAGCATAAGAGAACACCAATATTTTAATGTGAAAAATCCCTCAATATAATATTAAAAACCACGAGTCGTCTAAATCAAAGAAATAACTCTATTATAATAAAAATGAGTATCACAAAACAAACTACTTTACAAATAAGAATAAAGAAGTTGAAAATTTACCAAAATATGTAGCTTTAGTGTGAAGCAGATATCTCTCAACTCGGACTTTGTTGAAGATCCAAATTATCAAACGGCAAACTCATGTGTTGCGAACCTGCCCTCTAAATTTAAGCTCGATCCAATGGTTAACGAATCAGGAATCGCCGATTTAGTGAGACCGGTTATAGAAAAATGAGAATTGGATTCTCTCCTCTTTTCTCTCTTTTGAAGTCTTCTTTTCTCTCTATCTCTAACAACCGTGTGTCGTACCCCAAATTTGCCCTACCTTTGTGATCACATCACTATGTGATTTTCAAGGTTAAAAATGGAAGAAAAATATTTTAATTGAAGATGGTCCATCAATATCTGGTGGCTCATTTATAAGAATTCAAGTCAACAGAGGGGTATATCCCAATTCAAGGGAGTGAAGCTTTCTAAATCAGAAAGACCTATATGTCCGTAAGTCCATTCGCGAAACATGTTGACCAATGGCCCATGAGATTCTAATATGAGAGCCTATTTCAAAAATCGGGTAAGATTCAATAGGTAAAGCTTAAAAGGCCCATTAAATTATATTGTTTTTAGTAAAAAGAGGGTGTATGTCTTATTAAGCCTATTTAATTCATTTTTGAAAATCATTCTATTTTGTTTTATTTCAAGGAAAAAACATTATTATTAAATATTGTCTTATTAATTATTTTTATAAATCATTTATTAAAAGTCTGGTTTTACAAAACTCAAATTTTATGTTGGGTCCAATTTGTTGCAAATAAGCCAAATTCGGAATATTGCAATAAACAAAATAGTATGCTGGGCCCATTTGTCATTTTTAGAGATTATGTTGTTGTTACTGTTTTATTTTAAGTATTATTATTAAAACATCACCTTTGTTTTATTTTATTACAATTATTAAATATCATTTATGAAAAAGAGATTTGTTTTATAAGTATTATGTTTGAAAGTGTATTTTAAAGCCCAAAAGATTGGGCCCCGTCCGTATCAAGGTGATAATGTTGTTGCAATAAACAAAAAAATTGTTACTGGACGGAAGATATTTTTGCAATACAGTCTAAGGCCCAAATCCATTTACCCATGTGCTGGACAGAAAGAACAATGCACAATGCAAGCCCAAAATTACAAACGGATACTGTATCAATCAGGGGAAAGAAAAGCGCACGTTTCATTGAACAAACAATTATTGTTTGAATCTAAAATCAACACTAAATCAAATCAAATATTATTGTTATAATTTAAAGCCCAGAATCTCAGATTCAAGTTCAATCAAAGTCTCAGATTCCATAAAAAACAAATCCAGTTCGCGTTACATATAGTACAATCGAATAAAAAACTACAGAACGAATCAATATCAATCAATTACAACTAAATCAAATCCCTAATTTCACTAAAACATCATAAATCTAAGCTCTAAAGGAATTATAATAGCAATTCCATAATTGGCAAAACCCTAGATCTATGTATACTGAAACCAATTCGTACAGGGGGGGAGAAATTGGGAGACGGCGCGAAGACGAAGAAGAAGACGATTAGGGTTACAATATCTGAAACCCTAATCGCGCCATCGCTTATTTCTTATGTTGAAATCATTTTGGGGAATTTTACAAATAAAAGCATTTGATAAAACATCGATAAATCATTTTGGTTAGAAAAACATCAAAATGAAAATCCACGATTACGTCCGTTCACACGTCTACACCTACGCTTGCACCTACAACACAAAAATCAAGATCTTGCTAACACTTTTCACCACGCTCAAATCAATTCAAAGGTACCACTAAAATACAACATACAACATCAGGGAGTTGGTAATTCAAAACCAATGGTTTAAAGGAGAGAAGGCCAGAAATAATTTTCATAACATTTCAAGGCATACACACATTTTACACACATTTTGCATACACAGACACCCAATACATGTACACTTGGGGTTCTATATCAATCTAAGACATCATTCACATACATCATACATGATTTTCCTTAAAAAATACATCGGGAAGAATCAGTATCTCTTGACCCTATAAAAATTTTCACCAACCAATCTCACCCTGGATTCAGCTATCTAAGGTTCGATCATCAAAACACACTCCCTCTACAATCCAACTTATAACCTAAGACTCAATGCAGTGATGTGTTCTCTACAACGTAGCTCATTGCCTAAGACTCCATGCAGTAATGTGCGAAACCCAGTACATTTCCTAAGACTCCACGCCGCAATGTTCGAAATCCAAATAAGATTCGTCACCTAAGAATCTACACTGTGATATGCCCATCACCTAAGGCTCTATACAGTGATTATTTTTCTCTACAATGTAGTTCATTACCTAAGACTTCATGCAGTAATGTACGAAGCTCAGTATATTGCCTAAGACTCCATGCAGCGATGTATTTTCCTCTCCTTACCCATTACCTAAGACCCCGGGCAGTAATGTGCAAAACTTAGTTCATTGCCTAAGACTCCATGCAGCAGTGAGACATGACCCATTGCCTAAAACTCCATGAACCGATGTGTTTCCCTCTCTTCACCCATTACCTAAGACTCCATGCAGTAATATGCAACACTTCCAACATAGATCATTGCCTAAGACTCCATGCAGCAGTGTTCGAAATCTAAATTTAGCTCATCGCCTAAGACTCCACGCACTGATTCGTAAACATAACCCATTGCCTCAGTCTCCAAGCAGCCATGCGTTATCAAGTGTTGTTTTATTAATCCCCCGAGTTACGATGAATAAGCAAAATCAAACCAAAATGTACCATAGGGGTATCCCAAGTTCTAGATCATCATCCTCGTCTTCAAATCCTGGTAAGTGATACATCATCAACTTTGCCTATATTTCTCAAGAATATTACGGGTATGCTATATCAACGTAACCTTATGTTTGTCAGACAAATTTCAGGGTATTCCAAGTATTTAATAAACTTCCAATTAGAACGCACAAAACCTATGTATTCTCACGTTATTCGATCGGAAGATAATTGAATATGGGCAACTGTCGTACCCCAAACTTGCCCTACCTTTGTGATCACATCACTATGTGATTTTCAAGGTTAAAAATGGAAGAAAAATGTTTTAATTGAAGATGGTCCATCAATATCTGGTGGCCCATTTATAAGAATTCAAGTCAACAAAGGGGTATATCCTAATTCAAGAGAGTGGGGCTTTCTAAATCAGAAAGACCTATATGCCCGTAGGCCAATGGCCCATGGTATTCTAATATGAGAGTCTATTTCAAAAATGGGGTAAGATTCAATAGGTAAAGCTTAAAAGGTCCATTAAGTTTTATTGTTTTTAGTAAAAAGAGGGGGTGTATATCTTATTAAGCCTATTTGATTCATTTTTGAAAATCATTCTATTTTGTTTTATTTCAAGGAAAAAACATTATTATTAAACATTGTCTTATTATAAACCATTTATTAAAAGACTGGTTTTACAAAACTCAAATTTTATGTTGGGTCCAATTTGTTGCAAAGAAGCCCAATTCGGAGTATTGCAATAACAAAATAGTATGTTGGGCCCATTTGTCATTTTTAGAGACTATGTTGTTGTTACGTTTTATTTTAAGTATTATTATTAAAACATCGCATTTATTTTATTTTATTACAATTATTAAATATTATTTATGAAAAATGGATTTGTTTTATAAGTATTATGTTTGAAAGTGTATTTTAAAGCCCAAAAGATTGGGTCCAGTCCGTATCAAGGTGATAATGTTGTTGCAATAAACAAAAAAATTGTTACTGGGCGGAAGATATTTTTGCAATACAGTTTAAGGCCCAAATACATTTACGCACGTGCTAGACAGAAAGAACAATGCACAATGCAAGCCCAAAATTACAAACCGATACTGTATCAATCAAGGGAAAGAAAAGTGCACGTTTCATTGGACAAACAATTATTGTTTGAATCTAAAATCAAAACTAAATCAAATCAAATATTATTGTTATAATTCAAAGCACATAACCTCAGATTCACGTTCAATCAAAGTCTAAGATTCCATAAAAAAACAAATCCAGTTCGTGTTACATATAGTACAATCGAATAAAAAAATTACAGAACGAATCAATCCCAATCAATTACAACTAAATCAAATCCATAATTTCACTAAAATATCCTAAATCTAAGCTCTAAAGGAATTATAATAGCAATTCCCTAATTGGAAAAACCCTAGATCTATAAATACTGAAACCAATTCGTACAAAGGGGAGGGGGGGGAGAAATTGGGACACAACGCGAAGACGAAGAAGAATATAACAAACCCTCGTTGTTGAAGACCCGAAGAAGAAGAAGATTAGGGTTTCAATATTTGAAACCCTAATCGCGTAATTGTGCCACCGCTGAGCCTTCAAGCACCGTTGGAGCTTTCATCACCACCACCTATAGCATCCTACAAATCAAAAAAAGAAGGAGATCAAGAAACTAAGGCGCAACATATCAGAACGATCGTGATCAGAGGTAAATAGCTCTTAGCTTTGTTGTTTCTAGGTTTTGTTGTTATTGATATGGGGAGGGTGAATAGTTGATTTACGACATAAGGAGAAGGACTAGGTTGGAGCGCCGTCGTGGGTTAGTTCTAGGGTTTGTGACGTTAGGGTTAGAAGGGAAAGGAAGAGGGTTGGGTTGGGTTGAGAGATAGAGAGATAATGAAGAAAGAGAAAGGTTGTAATTGAAAACGAAAAGAAATTTTATTAAAACAATGTTTATGTTCTATTATGATCCTGTGAACGACGTTTACTGTAACATCGTGTTCCCTTTAAATTAAATCCACACTATCCGTATCAGATGGCCATAAGGCCAAGTCCCACCATGATTCCCTGTACCCTCGCAAATACCATTAGTCAGGCCATTCAAAAAAATGTGTACTGGGCCTAGCCCATTTATGTTAACACCTACTGGCTTGTTTTTACTAAACCAATGCAAGCGACACACCCCTACCCTTGGACCTAGTTCAATATCTGAACTTGGGCCCTGTTTTCTTAACAGACCTCCTGTTTGCTTGTTAGTTACAAAAACACACCCCCTGGCCAACTGGGCCTGAATTCAATATCTGAATTCAGGCCCTCACTATCTACACCCCCACCTTTTTACTGCATAGTTCAAAATACACCCCCTGAGAAATTACTAATTTTCTAATTTTTATTAATTACTATATTTTCTCACCTTTTTTTATTTCTTTCTTTTTTATTATATTTTATAAATAATTATTGTTACTCGATTTTTTCATATTCATTTATTATTATTATTATCATTAAATAATTATTTTCTTTATAAAAACTCATGTACATATTTTATTATATTGCATTAAATATTTTGATCATGCATTAATTAGAATTTTCATAATTAATATATTTAAAATGTATTCAACAAATCTTAAATCTCTTTTTTCGCGATAAACTAATCTAATAAACAATTTTTGCAAAAGGGTTCTGAATATATTTTGACTAATCGCGCATTTAGTCTAAACTTTCACTATCTTTACACCCGGCCAAAATGCGAGACAATTCAAAATACTTTTGGAATCTATAAAAAATACAAACCCATACGAACTACGAATTGAGACTCTGATTCCTCCTAAGAGGATACATAGGCATACAATTAAAATCATGACGAGTTTACCTATTAAAAAATTGAAACCCCTTTACACTTAACTATTAAACCTAAACCTAAACCTAGTATCCTTAAGAATAAGGTAGATGAAAGGTTCCTAACACCTTCCTTTCGTCTAAAGAAGTCTGAAACTTAGAATCTTTGTTTTGTGAATTAGGGTTTCTATTAGGTACCCTTCCTTAGGATAAAAACTAGTTGTGGTGACTCTGATTTTAAATTCAATTGCAACACCCTGAATTGACTCTCTACACTTAAATAAGTGATACAAATGAACTAATCATATTTAGGTCTTTCTCCATATAGGAAGGGAGCCCAGACTCAATAAATCTATGTCTCACGACTATGTGGAGGATATCACCAAACCGGTGATATCACAATAAACTTGAAACTTTTCTCTTGGTAATGCTTTAGTCATCATATCAAAACCATTATCATTTGTACGAACTTTAGCTAACTCCAACAACTTAGCATCCAAAATATCACGTATCTAATGATATCTCACATCAGTGTGTTTGGACCTATTATGAAAAGTCGAGTTCTTACCAAGATGAGTAACACTTCGACTATCAACAAATAACACATATTTGTCTTCAACAAAACCAAGCTCCTGCAAAAATTTCTTCAACTTTAATAACTCTTTGCATGCTTCGGTAATGGATTTAAACTCAGCCTCTATAGTAGACAATGCTTCACTCTTTTACAATCAGGAATACCGAGCCACAACCTCTCTACAAATTTAATCATGTAGCCTGAAGAAAATTTTTTAGAATCAAAGTCTCCAACCATATTCGAGTCAGAGTACCCCACTAGAGTATGATTATCTCCTCCAAAACAAAGTCTCACACAATCAGTACCGCGAAGATACCTTAAAATCTATTTTACAATATTCCAATTCTCTCTACCCGGATTTAACAAATATATACTAATTATACCAACAACATGTTGAAGATGTGAAAAACACAAGAAGGGGGGTTGAATTGTAAAACTTAAAATAAATGGCTTGACAACACAATATTTTTATCCTGGTTCGTTTGATCTCAAACTACTCCAGTCCACCCGTCAAGGTGATTTCGCCTCTCTCCAACAAGGTCTTAATTCACTATTCTCAAAGGATTACAACAGCTACTTTAACAACTGTTAAAGTCTTCTTGAGTACAACCACAATCCGGTTAATCTCAAGGAACTTCTTTTACAAATGAATTGAACAAGTGTGTTTTTGTTTTCTTACGAAACTGTATATCACAACTGTGATAATTACACTAAATAAGCTTGGAATAAAATGACTTAGCTAAAGCTTTTAATATGTGTGGTTTTGGATAGCTTAGCAAATTTTGAGTGCGTACGTACATACTTATTTTCACAAGCAGTCCTGTTTATATAGGCAAGCAAGGATACATTGTCCATAAAGCAGGTTTAATGATAATAATGCACTTTCCTTTTGTAGAAGATCTTTGTCTGAAGAAAGCTGTTAGCATTTAATTCTGTCTTGAATAACCAGTAACGCTTCAGAGTCTTCTTTGTTGTATCTGCTGATAACGCTTCAAAGTGTTGATGACTTGGTAAAGATGTCTTTGATCAGAGTCAGAGTGTATTTGTTTAGGCACAGATTCTGGTCATCAAACTTCAGTGTGGTCTGGTGGTTTCAGTGTGTAACATAGGTTGCTGATCTTCTGATGCTGATTCAATTTTGATGCTGATTCCATCAGAATTCTGCATATACAAAGCATAATTTTAAGGAGCAAGATTGTTCTTTGTATATACCTTAGAAATAATATTATTCTTTGTATTTTGTTATCATCAAAACTTTAATCAAGGGTTGTAGAATCAAACTATGTTCTAACAATCTCCCCCTTTTTGATGATGACAAAAACCAGATTTTTCAATAAAGAATAAAGAATAAAAAGTATAGAATTAAGTAGAAAAAATCCCCCTGAGTTGATTACTTCCTTTTAATTCCATGAGTCTTTGAGCATCAGAATCTTTACTGTATCTCTCATCAGAGTTTTGTACATGTTCAAGCTTTTCAGAAGAGAGACATTTAAGTAGATCAGAATGTTTTAGACTTATGTCTCAGTAATCCGTTATTGAAAATATATTATTCTTTCTCCCCCTTTTTGTCAGTTATCAAAAAGAACAAATAATCAGAGCCAAAATGAGTTTATATTAAAATCAGAATCAACGATAAGTTCAGAGCTGTGTAGAGAATATTACAGGTAAACAAATTTTTAAACAGAGGAAAATCTAAGAGGGAGGAGGAAGACGCGTGAACAAAGCTTCCAACAAGCCCTTGATCTGGATGTTGGTTTCCTCTTGCTTAGTTAACATGCTCTTGATTTCCGAAATTTTGTCATTTTGTTTATCCATTCTTTCCTGCATCAAAATATCAGATCTCTTCAGGTCTTCTAGAGTCTGCCTTTCATAGGAGGAAGCTTGAGAATCTTCAGTAACTGGATGCTTCTCAGAGTATTCTGCAATGTCCTCTTTTTGAACCAGTTCTTCAGCAGGAGTCATCTGCTCTAGAGTATCAGTCAGATTGAGATCTTCTGACTCTGGTTGAACTTTGTCTGCTGGATGATGTTCAGACTAGGGAGCATTGTCCAGAGGGAGAACTTCTTCCTTGAGCAGCTGGCTCAGAACTTGATCTTAAATTACTCTTAGCAGATTACTGAAGTTCTGTTGAACTTGTCCGTAGCTCTATTCTTGCATTTTATGAGTTTCAGAACATACCCATTTTCTGAAACTTATCCATAGATAGTCTGATGCAGCAGGATCAATCAGCTCAAGACTAGCTTGCTTTAGGGAAGTTATCCACTTCTGCATTTCTGTTTCAAATATCAATAAACTGGTACCAACATCTTGTGAGGGTTCAGATGGTTTTGGTTTTGGAATGGCTGCTTTGTTGGTTATAGCAGCAAGGCGTTCAAAAATAGTTAAATCAATGACAGTTTTGGCATTGTCATTTGGATTGATCTTTGGTGAGGAAGTGGGAGAGTCTGGAATGATTATAGGGCTAGTTGGGGAGTTTGGTGGAGTTGATTCTAGTGAAGAGGGAATTTGGGGAATATTCAGAATGGTCAGGGGTATACTGGTGGTCAAAGGTTCAGTGATTCCAAGAATGGGAATGGGATCATAATCAACAGTTTGGTTGGATTGACAGTGATGAAGTTCTGGTTCGCAAGATTCAGGGGATTGGACCTCAGAAGTGTGCACTTCTGGTTGTAATGGTTCAGGTTGTGGAGAAGGTGGATGAGTTTCTGGTAGAGGAGAGAGTGGAATTTCTGGTTGAGGTGCTTCTGAAATGGTTTCAGAGTTTGGATTTACTGGTATGGGAGCAGATATATGTTGGCCAAAGGTTTCAATATCTGATAGAACTTTTGTAAGTTCTTGTTGAGTTACTTCAATATTTGGATTGATAGGTAGGGAGTGGGATCTTCTAAGAGTTAAAGTTTCTGAGGGGTCAAATTCAATGTCAAAATCATCAAATGTTTGTGGAGTAGGAATTTCTGATTGAGTGGGGATTGGTACAGATGTTGATACAGATATTGAATCTAAAACAGTTACAGAAGAAGGATTACCTCTCTTTTTAGCTGCTTTGGGAGTCCGCTGGGATGATCCTTCTGTTGCAGCCTTCCTTTTCTTGTTTTTCTTCAGCACAACTTCTGGAGCCTTCTGCTGTAGATCCTGAATGTTTAAATCTGGTGCTGTACCATCTGCCTTGCATGCATCCAGATATCTGACTATTATCTCAGGCTTAGAATCAATTTCTGGGAACATGGGAAAGTTATCCAGAGGGATTCTTATGCTGGAGATTGTTGCAAAAGAAGTGACACTAGGTTCCTTCTTGATGTTCTCAATGATCTTCATCTTCTTCAGATTCTTTGCATTCAACTGTTTGCCAACAGTTGCTTCTAAAGTGCTGATTTCATGTGCTTCTGTTAGATGATCTATCAGCTTATTCTCTGTCAGAATATCTGATATGAGCCTTCTAAGGGGTATCCAATCCATTTTTGTACGCTCCTCTTCTCCGGTCTCCTTAACACTAGTCCTTAGATGATTGAACAGCAAATAAGCTAGATTCACCTTAATCTTCTGGGAGATTAAGTAGATTAGAAACTGCTGATCAATGTTGATGTAGTCAGGAGAGCTGGTTGGATTCCTGCGGTTTATGCATCCCAGAATAATCTTAGCCCATATTTTGTGATGGTCTTTCAGATCCCTTATCTTGCTGGAGGGAAGACCCAAAGTGAAGATTTCTCTAGCAATTAGGGCGACATCAGCACATCTTTCAGCCATGTCTATGCATCTTACGCCACCACCATTGTAACCTATCAATCTTGCAATAAGATCTTCAGTTATGACTATCTTCTTCCCCATTATATACGAAGTAACTTGATGGTTGGAAGATGAAGCATGAATCCAAAATTCCTTCACAAGGATTGGGAATGTTGGACCTACCAGACGGTCAAAATACCTGTTCCATCCTTGAGCCTTTACTTCTTCAGAGAGATTGAACCCGTTCTCTTGAAGACTGTTAAAGTCCACAATCAATTCTGAGAGTACTTCTAGATTCTTAATGGGCGTGAGGAGAGTTCTGAAAGGTTCTTCATATTGTTCTGAGGAATCTGTTCTCTGAGTATTGGAAGTAGGGTTGCTTAAGGAAGCCATGTTCACACAGAAAATTTTGAGAAGAAAGTGAAAGGGTTTTGAAAAGGATGCAAACTGAAATCAATTAGATTGTAGATAAAGTGAGAGTGAAAGAGTGTAAAGAATGAGAAATGTGTTTAAATAGATTTTAAAAACGTAAACGGCAAGAGAGAGAAATAAATTATAATGATTATAAGCATTAATGACAACTGATTTTGGGGGATTCAGAAAGATATTGGAACTGTTACCCATGACATGTGTCTCAATGCATCCAATCAGTGCTTTTGACCTTTCATAAAAGTGAACGCGTGTTCAGCCTTAGAAAGTAGCTGATGAATGAATGATAACTGTTTGCTTAAGTGAACAACATATTTCTACCCTTGAAATGAAGCGCTCAGATCTTCATGGATAGATTCTGATACAATCTGGACTTCTAAAAATCTGAAGGCAGGTTGATCAGTAGTTCACAGAAAATAACCAAAATTATGAAGGTTAAGATATGGAAATAAAACTGTTTTATTCTGGGCAAGGCTTCATGCTGAGATGTTTCAGAATGAAGTTAAACCTATCTTCAGAAAGAGGTTTTGTAAAGACATCAGTCCATTGATGGTATGTGTCAATAAATTTTAAATTGAGAACCCCTTTCTGAATATAGTCCCTAATAAAATGGTGTTTTATTTCTATATGCTTAGCCCTAGAATGCAAAATAGGATTTTTACTGAGACAAATAGCAGGAGTGTTGTCACAGAGGATATGGATGTTACTCTCAAATATATTGAAGTCCTCAAGTTGACTTTTCATCCAGAGCATTTGCGTGCTACATCCAGCAGCTGCTATGTATTCAACTTCTGTTGTTGATAGAGCTATTGTGGATTGTCTTTTGCTGGACCATGAGATCATATTTTCTCCCAGAAACTGGCAGCTTCCAGAAGTGCTTTTATGTTCTACTCTGTCTCCAGCAAAATCAGCATCACAGTATCCTACTAAGCTGTAATCACTTGATTTTCTATAAAACAAACCCAGATTAGTAGTACCTTTCAGATACTTGAAAATTCGCTTAACTGCTGTTAAGTGAGATTCTCTAGGATCTGATTGGAATCTAGCACAAATGCAAACACTGAATAGAATGTTAGGCCTTGAAGCCGTCAAATAGAGAAGAGAACCAATCATACCTCTGTAGACCTTCTGTTCTACCTTGTTACTTACCTCTTCTTTTTCTAGAATGCACGTGGGATGCATTGGAATCCTTGAGGGCTTACATTCTGATAGATCAAATTTCTTCAGAAGTTCTCTGACATATTTTCTCTGATGAATGTAGGTTCCTTCTGGAGTTTGATTAATCTGAATGCCCAGAAAGAACTTTAGTTCCCCCATTAGGCTCATCTCAAATTCTGCCTGCATACATTTAGCAAACTCTCTTCCCAAAGAGGGTTTAGTGGATCCAAATATAATGTCATCAACATAAATCTGACATACTAAAATGTCATTCTTAACTGTCTTACAGAACAAGGTTGTGTCCACTTTCCCTCTGGTGAATTCCTTTTCTAACAGGAAGTTACTTAGTCTTTCATACCAAGCTCTGGGAGCTTGTTTCAGACCATAGAGTGACTTCTTTAGTTTGAAAACATATTCTGGATTTTTGGAACTTTCAAAACCAGGGGGTTGATGCACATAAACCTCTTCTTCTATGTATCCATTTAGGAATGCACTCTTGACATCCATCTGATACAGAGTGATGCCTTTATTAACAGCAAATGAAATTAAAATTCAGATAGATTCTAACCTAGAGACTGGAGTAAAGGTTTCTGTATAGTCTATCCCCTCTTGTTGACTATAAACTTGTGCTACCAGCCGTGCTTTGTTTCTGATGACTTCACCTTGTTCGTTCAGTTTGTTTCTGAACACCCATTTTGTACCTATGACGTTGAATCCTTTTGGTTTGGGAACCAGATTCCATACGTCATTTCTTGTGAATTGATTTAGCTCCTCTTGCATTGCCAGAATCCAGTCATTGTCCAGAAGTGCTTCATCAATTGTTGTTGGTTCAATCAGAGAAACCAGTCCCATGAGGGATTCTTCAGAGTTTCTGAAGGTAGATCTTGTTCTGATTGGATCTTCCTTCCTTCCTAGGATTGTTTCTTCTGTGTGATCAATGCTGCTTCTGGATGGTCTTTTCTGGAGTTGATCAACAGAAGGTGCTGGGTTGCTTGCAGTGACTTTTACTGATGTTGAGGGAGTGTCTCTGTTGAGAGCTTCTGAGTTGTCTTAAGTACCTGTGAGTTCAACTTCCATACCTGCAAGGAATTCATTCTGCTTTGACTTTTGAGAGTCAAGCTTATCATCAAACCGAACACTGATTGACTCTTCAACAATCTGTGTTTCTGTATTGTATACTCTGTACCCTCTTGAGCGTTCAGAGTATCCTAACATAATACACTTTTATGCTTTAGAGTCAAACTTTTTCAAATAATTTTTTATATTCAAAATAAAACATGTACATCCAAATGGGTGAAAATAGGAAATGTTGGGTTTTCTGTTCTTCCACAATTCATATGGAGTCTTTTCCAGAATAAGTCTTATGGAGATTCTATTCTGAATGTAACATGCTGTTTTTATTGCCTCTGCCCAGAAAATCTTAGCAACGTTAGTCTCGTTGATCATGGTTCTGGCTATTTCTTGCAATGTTCTGTTCTTTCGTTCTACAACTCCATTTTGCTGGGGAGTTCTAGGACAAGAGAAATCATGCAGAATGCCTTTTTCATTAAATAATAGTTCAAACTCTTTATTTTTAAATTCTCTACCATGATCACTTTTGACTTTGACGATTCTAAGATCTTTTTCATTCTGAACTTGGTTGCAGAAGGTAACAAACACAGAGTGTGACTCTTCCTTGTGCCTTAAGAACTTTACCCATGTCCATCTGCTATAGTCATCTACGATTACTAACCCATACTTCTTGCCACTGATTGAAGCAGTTTTAACTGGTCCAAATAAGTCAATGTGCAGAAGTTCTAATGGCTTAGAGGTGGAAACAACATTTTTGGATTTAAAAGAAGGTTTTGCAAACTTGCCTTTCTGACATGCTTCACACAGAGCATCTGAATTGAACTTCAAGTTAGGAAGTCCTCTGACCAGATTGAGTTTGTTAATCTGAGATATTCTTCTCATACTAACATGTCTCAATCTTCTATGCCAGATCCATTGCTCGTTGTTAACAGACAGAAGAAATTTTACATTCTGACTTTTTAGTTCAGAAAGTTTGATTTTATAAGTGTTTTTTTCCTCTTTCCATTAAATAGGATAGTCCCATCTTTCTGAATAACAGCTTTGCATGAATTTTGATTGAAGATTATATCATAACCGTTATCACTTAATTGACTTATGGATAACAGGTTATGCATTAATCTATCAACTAATAAAACATTACTAATAGAGGGGAGATTTCCATTACCTACTGTTCCAGAGCCAATAATTTTTCCCCTTTGATTGCCTCCAAAGCCTACGTGGCCTCCAGGCTTAAGTTCCAGGCTTTGGAACACATGCCTTCTTCCCGTCATATGTCATGAGCAGCCAGAGTCCAGGTACCATGACTGGTGTCTTCGCTTTGCTGCTAAAGATATCTGCCACATGTATTATTTTATCCTTAAGTACCCATATTTTCTTGGGTCCTGATTTGTTAGTTTTACCAAAACTCTGGTTGAATTTTGGTTTGACAGAGTAATCACTACTTGTATATTTTATGTCATTTGTGTGCCCATATATAAAGTGTGAATCAAGTGGAGTACGTTTTATAACTAAATCCATGGCATTTTTTGGTGTAGGAACCTTACCTTGATATCCTATCCCTTTTCTGCCATTTCTGCTAACTCCATAGATCATTGAAGCCATTTTGCTTCTGTCTATGTTTTTATCTAGAAACTTCTGAAAGCTGTGATCATACTCTTTGATGATCTTATCAGCACTGCTGGGAGTTTCAGGGATTGTTTCCTTCTGAGAGTTTTGCAATTGATTTTCTAATTTTGAAATTTTATCTTTTAACTCAGAATTCTACAATTTGAGACTCTCAGTCTTATCAGAGTCAGAAGCAAGATTCTTTTTCAGGTTTCTGAATTTAACTCTGATATGCTGATACCTTTCCAAAATTTCATTAAGGCTTTCAGCTAGTTTAGCCTTAGTAAAGTTGATAGTAAATTCAGGGAATACCTCTTCTGTATCTGATTCTGAATCTGAACCAGAGGCTTCACTGTCTTCAGAGACGTTTGCCATGAGAGCTATGTTGGCTCTTTCATCATCTGATTCTGAGTCAGCTTCAGATGTATCAGAATCATCCCATGTAGCCATGAGACTTTTCTTCTTTTCTTTACAAACTTATTTTTGGGCTTCTCCTTCTGAAGCTTTGGGAAATTACTTTTGTAGTGCCCTTGCTCGTTACACTCATAGCAGATGATGTCTTTGTAGTTTGGCTTTTTGTATCCTGAAGAGCCTTCAGATCTTTTGTGTCCAGAGGAGGATTCTGTCCTTCTGTATCTGGAGGAAGATTCATTCTGATTTTCTGATCTTCTGGGATTCCTGAACTTCCTTTGCCTCTGCTTCCACAATTGGTTCACCCTTCTGGAGAGAAGAGACAATTCATCTTCTTCTGATGAGGATCCATCAGAGGTTTCTTCCACAGCCTGCAAAACTTTGGAGTCAAATTTTCTGTTAGATTTTAAAGCTAATGGATTACCTTGATTTTGATGTTCATCTACTTCTAGCTCTATCTCGTGACTTCTGAGGGAGCTGACAAGTTCCTCCAGAGAGATTTTGTTGAGATCCTTGTCTAGTTTAAGTGTTGTAACCATTGACCTCCACTGTTTTGGCAAGCTCCTGATTATCTTCTTAACATGATCAGCAGTGGAATATCCTTTGTCAAGAACTTTTAGACCAGCAACAAGAATTTGAAATATTGAAAACATAGCTTCTATTGATTCACTGTCTTCCATCTTGAATGCCTCATACTTCTGAATGAGCGTAAGGGCTTTTGTTTCTTTAACTTGAATGTTGCCTTCACGCGTCATTCTCAGAGAATCAAACATATCCTTGGAAGTTTCTCTGTTTGATATTTTCTCATATTCTGAATATGAGATGGCGCTAAGAAGAATTGTTCTGGCCTTGTGGTGATTTCTGAACTCACGCTTTTGTTGATCAGACATCATTTTCCTGTCAATCTTCTGACCACATCCATCCACTGGGTGCGTGTATCCATCAGTTACCATGTCCCACAGATCAGCATCATGGGCCAAAAAGAAACTTTCAATTATGTCTTTCTAGTAGTCAAAGTTTTCTCCATCAAAGACTGGGGGTTTGCCACTGAATCTGTCCCTTTCTTTATTGTTGTCATTGCTGATGTTTTGACTTGGTCTTGCCATTGTGTTTTTCTGACGCTGGATCTTGTACTGACACGGTTAAGTGTTAAAGCTCAGAACCAGGCGCTCTGATACCAATTGAAGATGTGAAAAACACAAGAAGGGGGGTT
This sequence comes from Vicia faba, assembly GCA_948472305.1. Classification (NCBI taxonomy): domain Eukaryota; kingdom Viridiplantae; phylum Streptophyta; class Magnoliopsida; order Fabales; family Fabaceae; genus Vicia; species Vicia faba. The sequence continues at coordinate 766,086,828 of OX451740.1, read as the reverse complement.
GAATTGTAAAACTTAAAATAAATGGCTTGACAACACAATATTTTTATCCTGGTTTGTTTGATCTCAAACTACTCCAGTCCATCCGTCAAGGTGATTTCGCCTCTCTCCAACGAGGTCTTAATTCACTATTCTCAAAGGATTACAACAGCTACTTTAACAAATGTTAAAGTATTCTTGAGTACAAGCACAATCCAATTAATCTCAAGGAACTTCTTTTAAAAATGAATTGAACAAGTGTGTTTTTGTTTTCTTACAAAACTGTATATCACAACTGTGATAATTACACTAAATAAGCTTGGAATAAAATGACTTTGCTAAAGCTTTGAATATGCGTGGTTTTGGATAGCTTAGCAAATTTTGAGTGCGTACGTACGTACTTATTTTCACAAGCAGTCCTGTTTATATAGGCAAGCAAGGATACATTGTCCATAAAGCAGGTTTAATGATAATAATTCACTTTCCTTTTGTAGTAGATCTTTGTCTGAAGAAAGCCGTTAGAATTTAATTCTGTCTTGAATAACCAGTAACGCTTCAGAGTCTTCTTTGCTGTATCTGCTGATAACGCTTCAGAGTGTTGATGACTTAGTAAATATGTCTTTGATCAGAGTCAGAGTGTATTTGTTTAGGCGCAGATTCTGGTCATCAAACTTCAGTGTGGTCTGGTGGTTTCAGCGTGTAACATAGGTTGCTGATCTTCTGATGCTGATTCTATTTTGATGCTGATTCCATCAGAATTCTGCATATACAAAGCATAATTTTAAGGAGCAAGATTGTTCTTTGTATATACCTTAGAAATAATATTATTCTTTGTATTTTGTTATCATCAAAACTTTAATCAAGGGTTATAGAATCAAACTATGTTCTAACACATGTGTTATATCTAGTCTTGTACACACTATTGCATACATCAAACTACCCACAACAAATGCATAAGGAACACGTTTCATATCAAACATTTTATCTTCACTAGAAGGAATTTGATTAGAACTCACCTTGAAATGAGTAGCAAGAGGAGTGCTTACCACTTAAGAGCTTTCTGTTTTTAATATTTGTAGAACTCTTTCAATATAATGTTCTTGTGACATCTAAAGTTTTTTCTCTTTCTATCTCGCATGATTCTAATGACAATAATTTTTTTAGCTGCTCTCATGTCTTTCATGCCAAATGACTCGCCCAACTGCTTTTTTAACCCGTCAATGTTAGAAATATTTTTCCCTATAATAATAATATCATCAACATATAACAACAGGATAATGAAGTCACTGTTAGAAAATTTTCTAACAAAGACACAATAATCTGAAGTAGTCTTCTAGTATCCTTGATCACACATAACATAATCAAACTTCTTGTACCATACCTTGGAGCTTGTTTCAACCCATATAAACTCTTTCTCAATCTACACACATGATCTTCTTTGCCTTTTACTTGAAAACCACCAGGTTATTTCATGTAGATCTCTTCCTCCAAATCATCATTAAGTAAATTTGTTTTCACACCCATTTACTCAACCTCTAGATCAAGAGTAGCAGTTAAACTTAACAAGCTTTGATTGATGGCAGTGTTACAACAACTATAAATTTCATTAAAATCAACACCATTTCTTTTACACAAAACTTTCACCACTAATTTGGCTTTACACCTTGGAGACTTAGAGTTTCTCTCATGTTTAACTCTATAAATCCCCATGTTTTCCAAAACCCTTTTGCCTTTAGACAACTTCACTAAATCATAAGTGTTATTATCATGAAATGGTTTCATGTCATCATGCATTAAATCCAACCCCTTTTGGTTTTCATCACTTTCCATTACCTCTTGAAAACACTCAGGTTCACCCTCATCTATCAAGGTCACATACTGATCAGAATTATACCTTGTAGAAGGTTGTCTCTGTCTGTTAGACCTCCTAAGTTGAACTTGAGATGATTTTTAAAGTTCACCAAGATTCTCATCATGTGACATATAATTATCCCCTTCATCATCATTAGTTGGAATATTCACCTCATCTCTAAGTTATTTATCATCAACATAATCATTTGGCTCACCATTCTAATCATCACCACAAATAGTTTCCAAATTATGAATAGGTGACCAAATCGGACTGGTATTAGACAAACTAATATTTTCTTAGGTGTAGTATTCTTCTCCTTATCAATGTCTTGAATAGTTTGGTCTTCCATCAACACAACATCGCGACTTCTGATAAGCTTCTTCCCTACAGGATCATACAACATGTAACCAAACTCATCTTTCCCATAGTCGATAAAGATATATTGTTTTGAATTTGAATCCAACTTGGATCTTTCATCCTTTGAAATACACACAAAATGATTACAACTAAAGACTCTAAAATAATCATACTTGACATTCTTTCCACCTAAAATTTGTCTAGAAATTTACTGTTCAAAGAAATAGTAGGAGTGAGATTAAGAACATGCACCACCGTGTAAAGTGTCTCCCCTCAATAATGATTGGATAACTTAACTTAATAGAGCATACACCTTACTCTCTTAATTAGTGTTTGATTTATTCTCTCTATTAAAAATTTCAATTAAGGAGTTTTAGATGGAGTCTTTTCATCTTAAATATCATACTGCTTGCAATAGAAATCAAATGATCCATAATACTCACCACCATTTCCAAAATGAACACATTTTTGCTTCTCGTATGTCTGCCTCTTAACCAAAGCATAATTTTTTTTTTAACTTCTCCAAAATTTGGTATTTTGTCTTTAAGGAATAAACCCATAGTTTCCTGGAACAATCACAAATAAAGGTAAAAAATAAAGTGCACCGCTAAAGGGTTTTACCTTTAATAGACCACAAACATCATAATGTACCAATTGAAGCAACTTTGACTTTCTTGGGAGAGGATGTGTCTTAAAAGATACTCTAGTCTGGTTACCAACCATGCAATGAGAATACTTCTCCAAATACGCATTCTTTAATCCTAGAAGAATATCCTTTTTGGCCAAAACATTCATCCCTTTTTCACTAATATGACTAAGTCTTCGGTGCCACAAAGATGCTTCCACACCAATAGCATTCACATTGTCCCTAACAACCAAAGATTTTGTCCAATACAGTTTAGAAAGCTTTTACTCTCTAGCCACAACCAAGTTACTTTTGTTGAGTTTCCACTTTCCATAACCAAAATGATTGTCATAACCACAATCATCAAAGATTACATTAAAGCTGACACCTATAGCATGTTTGACATCTCTAAACAATAATTGCATTCCTATGTTGGTTTTCAAGGAAACATCACCAACACCAATTACCTTAGATACACTATCATTACCCACCTTCAATAATCCAAAGACACCATAAGTATAAGATGTGAAGAAATCCTTCCTTGGTGTAACATGCAATGTAGAACCACTTCTAACTATCCACATGCTCTTGTCTGATACAAGATTAATAGAATCACGATCACATAGAATAATAAGATCATTACTAGTAGCATTAATAACATGATCATAGTCATGATCTACATGATATCTTTCTGTAGACTTACTCTTCTTGCCTTTATTATCCCTTTTCCACTAATAAAATACTTTTGTGCGTGTCCTATTTTGTGACAATAATAACACTCCATATTTTTGTATCGCAACTTGGACTTGCTTCTGTTCTTCTCTCTACCACTCTTCGGTTTTTTTATGACTTCCCCCTATTTTCAATGAAAAGTACCTCGAATTGAGATGAAGAACCCCATGCCTTCCTTATCATCTCCTCATTAAGAATACCACCCTTAGTCATTGCCAAAGAAACAACACCTCTAGGAGATAAACTTGTATTAAAACCCCTAAACGTCTCCCAAGACTCTGATTAAGATAGCAATAGAAATAGTCCCAAAGGTTCCTGATCAAATTTAATACCTGTGATACGATGACAGAACTGACTGTTTTTATTACTACTGGTTTTGCGTTTTTTGTTTGCAAATGTACGGTAAGCAAGAGTTGCCACTAAATTTTATTTCATCCAACAAAGGAGAGGAAAAAGAACAGAAAAAACTTTTTTCGAGATGTTTCTGAGTACGGGGGGTAGATTATAGAAAGGGAAGGTGTTAGCACCCTTTCTATCCATGGTTTTCCATGGGCTCTTAGGTACTTGCTCATATTTGAAAATTGCTTTTGTGTGTTTGTGTGTCTGAAAAGTTTGAAAATGCCTTAGTGCGGCGTTTCATTTTATGGTAACCCTTGTATCAATCCTCAAGGGTGTGATAAATTTTTTTTGAAAACTTTGTTTGAAAAGCTTGTTTGAAAGTGTATGTGTAAAAATTTGTTGTTTTGAGCAAGTACCTAAAAGTTTCCACCTACTCGAAAAAGTTTGTTCATTTTCTTAGTTCCTTTAGACAATGCTATCCTACTACTAAGGAGTAGGTAGCTCCATCGTTGGAGTTTAAGGGACAATCGAAAGGGACGAAAGGGACAATACAATCATTAAAGCAATGGTTAGGAAACCTTAGTAATTACCCTAAAGTCCTAAAGATCTTCCCGAGGCAACATTCGAACGGGACATTTTTGATCTTTCGGGACTGGAGGACTACCACTAAGACTCCCTATACTTCATGATCGTTTACCGAAGGCAACCAAAGTGGGGAAAACCCTAGGAGTGAGCATGTGCAAGTGTTTGTTTTCCAGTTATTTATCTTGAAACTAAGTGATCTAAGATTGTTTTATTAAGCATACAAGCCTAGGTTGATAACAATGATATACAAACATATAAATGTAAGAGTGAGAGAATAAAAGAGTCCTACGCTATTACAAGGCTTTTGGACAAATACATAAATATCTGACTGAAAATAAAGATGCAGAAATTAAAACCCTAATTGATCTATTACAAACCGGGCACAATTACATCAATATTAAAAAAGCATCGTACGGCAAAAATAAATCAGTGCGAGAATAAAGCTTGTAAAAAGTTTAACCCTAAAAACCCTAGTTTGATCATTAAAATATTTTTGGATTTTTTATGAAAAAGATTTGAATTTAACCTAATTTCTAATTGATTTTATTCAATGAAAAAATCAATTAAAGTTAATGGAAATAATTAATTTGCAAAAGTTAATTTTATTAGAAAAAAGAAGTGAGTTCTATTTTTTGTGATTTTTGATTTTTATGATTTTATGAAAAAAATTTAATTTAGAATAAAAATAATTAAAACAAATAAAGGATAAAAAATATTTAAAAAAAGAATTAGAAGTTAGGCCTGAGGAGGGGTGCAGACCCAGATTTGAGGTGATGCATTGTTGAATTATTTTCATGCCCAAATCAGGTTGGCCCAAGCAGACGTGGAATTCAGTGTGTTTGGATCAAGAGAGTCTATCATGGGGAGCACCATCATGGAGCGTCAGATCTGAGCCAGGATGATCCAATAATGATGAATTGGAAGCCTATTATGAGCGCGCTTGTGATAGTAACATGGAATCTGCACACAATTATTAGGAAAAATAAAATGTAGGAGGCAGGGATCGAACCCCTGACCTCCTACACACGAACACCCTGAAACCCTCCGCGTGTACCACTGAGCCAGCTTACTATTCATTGATATAAACAAACAACAAACAATATATTGAATAATGAGTCAATGTTATAAGAAAAGCACGCGAGATTCAAACTGTCCAACCACGCCTTGACACGCCTTCATCTTCTTCAAAGAAACTGTCGTTTTAGACCCAGACCTGTACCTACGGACATGTCCATTGCTATAAACCTGCAATCCTCAAAAATCATATCCAGGCAACATAAATCAAATCCAATTACACAGATCAATTAGGTTTGATCTCCTGAATGCAATGGTATCCATCTTTGGCCTTGATTTTTCCTGAAACGCAAAGCCCTAAAAAATAACCCTAAACCCTAACAATGGCATTTCATCACACAGGCACCAAAACACGTAATTAAATATGCAAACACGTTCTAAAGGATAATACAAACATGAATATATACATATAAATCATTTATCATGTGTGAATTGCAAAAATCAATTTCAATAATATAAGCAAAACGTGGCACTGGTTCATGCGATTTCTGAAGGTGTTGATGCGTGCAAGTGATGCTGTTAGCTTTAGGAGGTTGCCAAGAATGGATTGCTGGCCATGAGACACCTTGAATCGCCTTGTAGGAAAAAAATCAGATTGCCTCTTTCTTTGTCAAAAGTTGAGTTTTCTTCTCTCAATCCACACGGCCAAAACCTTCTTCTATTGATCTGGAAACATTATGGATATATAGTAGAGTGAATTAGGTCAACAAAACTGAACATAATCTTTGAACATTTGTGAAAAAAGATTTGATTTGCATCATGTATTTTTTATTTCTAAATTTGGCCAAATTATGCTATATTTGTTCCAATCATTCCTTGCACGAAAATATTGAGTTACCAGCTGCTCATTGACTCATAATATGCTCATAAAATCAAATCTTGGATTTTATTTCATTATTCCATTATTTAAATTGATTTATTTTGATTTAAATGAATAAAAAATCAAAACAAATAATAAAAATAATAAAATAATAAGTGAATCAGCTCAGGGGTCGTTGGTCCTCTTCGGAACAAGCTTCAAACAAGAAAACATGGATCCCTTTGGAAAAAAATCAATTTTGATCAATGTTGACTTTATGCACATTTCCAAAAATGGCCAACTTTGACAATGTATATCTCTATCAATTTTGACCATAAGAGGGTGTTCTTGGACTTTTTAAAAATCTTAGGATGTCCTCTAAACAACCATTTTGGTTTCATCTCAATTGGATCTTCCATGTTCATGTAAGAAGCCTTGACACAAAAGGTGTTTTTGTTGACTTTTGAAAGGGACCTATAATGTCTGAATTTATGTCTTTTCATGAGTGCATTTCTTGAACTTGAGGGGTGAATATGAATTGTAGGGAATTGAATTCTATTCAAAATGAGCCTTGGATGAGCAATTTCTGATAAAGTATGAGAAAGTTATGCCTGGTCAAAGTTTGGTTGACTTTTCCTATAGAAACCCTAATTTAGCAACTTTTAAGTTTTGATGAATTAGGAGCATTCCTTGAGGAATCATGATCAACCCTTGATAAAATGATGGATATCACCTCAAAATGTTGATGTTGACCAAAAATCTTGAAGTTTGACTATATGTGGGCCACATTTGACTTTTGACCTAATATAGTTGATTTTTAGGCATATGGGCAGTTGACTGAGCAAACTTCTTGTGCAAGGCATGGAACTTGACATGAATGATCTTGAGGATATATTAGGGAAATGGAGACCACTTCAGACCCTTGTAACTCAAACATCTTGATGAAAATGGAAACCCTGGTTGAAGGCTCATCGTTTTAGGAGGAGGATTTGTCTAGTTAATCCTTAGGCATCATTGGGCAAGTTGAGGACCTCTAGGAGTATGTTTTGAATAAAATGAAAGGGAAAATTTTAGGGTACAACAGCTGCCCCTGTTCAATCTTCTTAAACCTGAGGATGTAGATTGACTGGTCTACCTTTTGTGATCTGAAGGTGGAAGATGATTGAACACTAAAGTGCCTAGAAATTTGCACTCGCATGAAGTAACACTGATCGGTAATATCGAGAATGGGCTTACAGATGCCATTTGGAAAGCGACGGAGAGTCTTCAGATATGGGCTTAAAGATTCCATCCAGAAAAGGTATCAGTTGCATAAGAGATTCCTTTGCGAGAATTCTTGTACCTGCCATTTAGGAGGACTTCATCGGGGAATGTTGACTTATGTTATGGGAAGTAGAGTCTAAGAGCTTCGGTTGTCCATTACTCTACTGGAGAATATTAAATTAACTGTATTTGGTCGGGTCCAGGTTTTAACAGTGTTGTAAACTATTGTCTGGAGATAAAAGGGAAGGAACCTGGATAGTAGGGTTACTTCAAAATGAAAGCCTGGATAGTAGGGCTATTAGAAGGAACCTGGATAGTAGGGTTACATCGAAATGAAATCCTGGATGGTAGGGCTATAAGAAGGAACCTGGATAGTAGGGTTACTTCGAGATGAAAGCCTGGGTAGTAGGGCTACTTCACGATGAGTTCGGGTAAAACCGCATCTGAACTGAGAAGGAACCTGGGTAAGGTTGCTTCGTGCTGAGTTTGGGTAAAACTGCACCTGAACCGAGAAAGAACCTGGGTAGGGTTGCTTCGTGACGAGTTTGGGTAAAACTGTATCTGAATCGAGAAAGAACCTGGGTAAGGTTGCTTCGTGATGAGTTTGGGTAAAACTGCATCTGAACCAAGAAGGAACCTGGGTATGGTTGCTTCATAATGAGTTTGGCTAAAACTGCATCTGAACCGAGAAGGAACCTAGGTAAGGTTGCTTCCTGGTGAGTGTGGGTAAAACTGCATCTGAACCAAGAAGGAACCTGGGTAAGGTTGCTTGGTGATGAGTTTGGGTAAAACTGCATCTGAACCGAGAAGGAACCTGGGTAAGGTTGCTTCGTGATGAGTTTGGGTAAAACTGCATCTGAATCGAGAAGGAACCTAGGTAAGGTTGCTTCGTGATGATTTTGGGTAAAACTGCATCTGAACCGAGAAGGAACCTAGGTAAGATTGCTTCATGGTGAGTTTGGGTAAAACTGCATCTGAACCGAGAAGGAACCTGGGTAAGGTTGCTTCATGAGAAGTTTGGGTAAAACTGCAACTGAACCGAGAAGGAACCTGGGTAAGGTTGCTTCGTGAGGAGTTTGGGTAAAACTGCATCTAGATATTGTGATAAGGAACTTGGGTAGGGTTTCTTCAGGATGAGTTCGTGTAAAACTTCAGAAGGAGGGAGAAGGAACCCGTGTAAGATTGCTTCATGAATAGCCCATATAAAGTTGTATTTGGAAGTCAGAAGAAACCCGTGTAAGATTACTTCATGATGAGCCCGTGTAAAGTTGTATTTGGAAGTCAGAAGAAACCCGTGTAAGATTGCTTCATGATGAACCCGTGTAAAGCTGCATTTGGTCGCGCATATAATTACTCTGTTTAGTTTCAGGAGCTAATCTTGGACCTGGTGGAAATTGTTGATGATAACCATCTTTCCTGAAAAGGTACATGATTAATTATATGCGATGCATGAAATGCATTGTGTGATGATGTTCTCAAAATAAATAAGATTATGATGTATGCAATATATGTGCACACGTCATGATGTATGAACATGAAATGCTATTATGACATATCTGAGTCTGGGAAAATAAATCCCTGACCGCTGCTGGAGAGTACTGGAAATTGAATTCCTGACCGTCGTATAAAAAGTGGTTCTTCTACTTCCACTGGGGATGGAGAACGGAGATGATTATGCCGTGGATTTATTCTTTTCTGTTTGTGAATATTCTGCCGGGGAGAGACTCTGCTTAAGAATAACTCTGCGAGGGAATATCTCTGTTTGAGAGAGGAGATGCTTTGCTGGAAGATTTTGCCAATTCGGAGAAATAAACTCCGCTTGGGGATGAACTTTCGTCGTTGGAGAAACAAACTCTGTTGGGGATTGAGCTTCTGTATTCAGAGAAGTAAACTCTACTCGGGAGAAAATTATATGAACCGCTTGCGATTACAAAATTTGCCTGGGGAATATAGACCTCGTCTCTCTGAAGGAGATTTGCTGGGGAAAGTAGCTCCTGTTTGGGGAAGTCGATGTTAAATCTTTAATTTCCTCTACTATGTGGGGAGTGTAGATGTCACTGGGATGCATGCCGAGGATACGGAAATGACTTTGCATCAGGACTTTTCTGCCCCTGTACCTGCTGGAGAAAGTGCATGCAGAGATTTTGTGGATGGTTGAGTGGCATCCCAATTCCTGGGGTGCTTGGTAAATGCTAATCAGGATAATAAACCTTCTACGTGAAGAGATGACGGAACATAGTCGTACGCTTTAATCCCTAACTTTTTCCTGGACTGTCTTTTCGAGTTTTCAGTCCACCGGGATACCCTTTTTTGCCCAAGCCGCCTTTTCAGAATTTTTAACTTGTCGGGTGTACAAATTTTTTTTGTTTTCATCCCTAATTTTTTTCCTAGGAAAATCAACCTAGGGGTCTTTATTCATGCGTAGTATTTTCCGACTATGTCCACGCTCTCAGGGTGTAGGGAGTTGTCACTGTCCATAGTGTTGTGTTGTAGTACTGTCAAAAATGTTTTCTTGATGGCACATGATTCGTTGCTGGAATGCGTACGTAATGCCCCAAGTGATTCAGATGGAGATCTTCCCCTGGTTATTTGGCACCTTTGGAGAGACTTCCTCAGGTGTGTTTGACATCATGTTATGCCCCTTGCTTATGGAAGACCTGTTATTGGAAGTGTCTTTCCCGCTGAGGTGATTCTGTCCATTGAGAGGATGTCTGTTCATTGAATATCCATTGTGCGGATTTCTCTGCTGTCAAATAATTAGTCATATGAAAACAATGTCATTTAAAGAATGCAAAACTCATGTCTGTCTTGAAATTTTTTTCTTCTAAAAATGTGTTATGTTTAGTAAAACAAAATTTGCAAGAATGTGATATCAACCCAGGATTCGTAACAAATCCTACAGGAGTCAGGATACCTTTGTAACAGTATGCTCTCAAACTAACCCATGATTCAGCTAGGACTTTTAAGGGTTATAATGTGGCCTGGTTCATGGTTTAAGAAACAAAAGATAAAGGCTCAAACTTTATTTGTACCCACCCATTCTTCGTGATGTCCTTCAGTCTTATGCTCAGTTAGTTACACGTTTATAATCCCAGTTGAGTCCTGGAGTACTGTCCTTGATGTTCCGGTGATGGTTCGGATACTGAACATTTATTTTGAATAGGTAGTCATTTTTGTAATCTTCTTACTGTTGAGGATTTGTAGGTGTGATACGGTGGCAGAACCGACTGTTAATACTGGTTTGAATTTTTTGTTTGCAAATGTCGCGGTAAGCAAGAGTCGCCACCGACTGTTATTTTATCCAACAAGGAAAAGGAAAAAGAACATAAAAAACATTTTTCGAGATGTTTCAGAGTACGTGGGGTAGATTATAGAAAGGGAAGGTGTTAGCACCCTTTCCATCCGTGGTTTTCCACGAGCTCTTAGGTACTTGCTCATTTTTTGAAAACTGCTTGTGTGTACTTATTTTTGAAAAGTTTTGTTTTACTTTGTTTTAACCCTTGTTTCTGTCCTTAAGAGTGTTACGAAGTTGTTTTTGAAAACTTTTTTTGGGAAAGTGTTGGTGTGAAAAAGTTTTTGTTTGTTTGAGCAAGTACCTAAGAACTAATCTACCTACTCGAAAAAGTCTGTTCGTTTTCCTTTAGACAGCGCTATCCTATTATTAAGGAATAGGTAGCACCGTCGTTGGATTTTTAAAGGGACGTTCGAAGGGACGAAATGGTCTCTGAAGGCAACAAGTAAGGATACCTTAGCATTTCGAAGGGACTATCGTCATAAGATCAATTCGTAGGCAACTCGAGGGGCAAGTAGGGACTATGATCTTTATGACGACTTTGAATCGCGGGTCATTGCTAAGGTATCCCTATGTTCGAGGGACACAACCATTATTTCCGAGGCAACCAGTGAGGCAAACCCTAGGAGTGAGCATGTGCATGTGTTTGATTTCAGTTATTTAATCTTTGCACAATTAAGGTGATGTACTATTTTAATTTTATTTGTCTTTTGCATGCAAGCATATTATCCATACATCTAGACAGTTCATAGTTGCGGAAATTAAAAGCAAAAAAGTAAATCTACACTATTACAAGGCTTCGTGGAGGGGGTTACATGACCAAAAACCGGGGATTAAATAGTAAATAATATGCGGTAAACTCAAATTAAAAACTATTAAAAACTATTAAAAACTATTAAAAACCCGAAGCAAATACAATAATTGGAAAATAAAATATTGCGCGCGAGAATTAAGTACGAGAATCAAAGTTTAAATTCTAAAATCTAATCAATTAAAGAGAAAATATTTTTTTTGTATTTTATTGTTGAGAAAAATATTTGAAATCTTAACCTAAATCTAATTAATTAAAGAAAAATATTTTTTTGTATTTTATTGAGAAAATTAAATATTTTTGAATTAAACCTAATTTGTCTAATTAATTTTAATTATGAAACAATCAAGTCAATATCATTAAATTAATTATTTTCCAGAAAAAAAACTAATTTTAATAAAAAAACCTAATTCTACATTTTTGTGGTTTTCTTAATTTTATGATTAAATAAAAAAATGATTTTTTTTGTTGTTTTGTAAAAAAAGAAATTAATCAAATAAAACAAAAGAAAATAAAGAAATAAAGTAATTGGGCCTGTGGTGAAAGCAGATTGGGGGTGTGAAGCTGAATTTCATTGAGCCCAAATCCTTTGGCCCAATCAAGCGTTTGGTTCCAGTGCTGGCCACGTTTGAGGGTTCACCATGGTCTGCATGTGTTGAGTGTTAGACTTGGATATGATGAGATCTTGTGGTATGGTGATGGAAGTGCATGAGGAGCGCGCAGGGACCTGGAGCGTTAGATCTGAAGACACAAATTAGTGAAAATTAACCTTGCAAAAGGGCTGGATTGAACCCACCCCCCTTTTGGACTAAAGCCTTATCATGCCCTACCTTGCCAACTGAACCAAGTGTGTTAATTGTTAACAAAATAAATATAAGGCAAATAAAGATCTATGGCCACATGTCAAAAACGCGCGCGTTGTGGGTCCCTAATGGTTTGAATGGACGAATCAGTGCGCACCACGCCATCACCTTCTTCAGGGGTCTGTCGTTTTAGATGGGGAACTTTTACCTACAACAGTTTTCTGTCACTATAGGTTGTAGTGACAAATTTTGTTCGTAACTAAAAACCTGCAAAATTCAAAAATTCAACACAAGCAGAATAAATTTAAACCAAAGGCATGGATCAATTGAAAATCATCTCCTGAGCATGATAGTACCCCTAATTTTGTCCAATTTTGCCTTTATATAGAATTCCCAATTTGGGACCTCAAAACCCTAACAATGGCATCGTGCCATTCCTGCACTTAAACTTCAATCAAACCAATAAAAAACATTGCAAATATGATAGCAAGCATGGATATATGATCAAAACATGTTTATGATGGATAAATCATTGAAAACGAATCTTGAAAAAAGATGCAAACCGTGGCACTGTGAGGCGTGATTTCTGAAGGTTTTAAGACTGAAGAACGATTGGAATAACTTCAAGAAATGTCCAGGAACAGATTGCTGGCCTTGGAATTACTGGAAACGGCCTATGGAATCAAAACCGACCTGCACTTTTTTGACAAAAAATTGAGTTTTGCTCTCTTGTTTTAATGACCACAACCTCTTTCTCATGCTTTGTAAATGTAGTGTATATATCATAGAATGATTTAGGTCAACAAAAACTGATCATATCTTTGCAAAATATGATCAAAATGTAGTGTATGTATCATAGACCAAATTAAGATCTTTTCCAATCATTTGGCTCTTGCACAATTTTTTTGATTTGCTAGCTGTTCATGGACTCATAATATGCTCATAAAATCAAATCTTAGATTTCATTTGATTATTCTACTATTTAAATTGATTTATTTTGATTTAAATGGATAAAAAATAAAAATAAAAAATAAATAAAATAAAATAATAGGTGCATAGGATCAGGGGTCGTGGGCCATCTTAGGAACAAGTTTCAAATAAGAAAACATGGGCCCATTTGACAAAAAATGCACTTTTGAGCATATTTGACTTTTGGCAATTTTGCAAAAATGGTCAACTTTGACAAGGCATATCTCCTCCAATTTTAACCCTAGAGGGGTGTTCTTGGACTTTTTAGAAATCATAGTATGTCCCCTAAACAACCCTTTTGGTTTCATCTAAATTGGGTCTTCCATGTTCATGTAAAAAGCTTTGACCCAAAATGTGTTTTTGTTGACTTTTCAAAATGACCTATAATGTAGAAATTCATGTATTTTGATGAGTGCATATTTTGAACTTGTGGGATGAAGATGAGTTGTAGGAAATTGGATTCTCTTCAAAATGAGCCTTGGATTAGAAATTTATGATAAAGTATGAGAAAGTTATGCTTGGTCAAAGTTTGGTTGACTTTTCCTAAGAAACCCCAATTTAGCAACTTTTGGGTTTTGATGAATTTGGGGCATTCCTTGAGGAATAATGATCAAAAATTGATCAAATGATGGATATAACTTCAAAATGTTGATGTTGACCAAAAATCTTGAAGTTTGACTGTATGTGGGCCACAGTTGACTTTTGACCTAATACAGCTGATTTTCAAGCATCTGAGCAGTTGACTAAGCAAACTTCTTGTACACGGAATGAAACTTGACATGGAGGGTCTTGAGAACATATTAGGACTATGGATATCATATGAGGCCTTTGGAGCTTACCCATCTTGATGAAAATGGAAACCCTAGTTGGAGGTTCATTGCTTTAGGAGAGAGTTTGTCTGGTCAGCTCTTGGGCATCCTTGAGCAAGTTGAGGATTTCAATGAGTATGTTTTGAGTAAAATGAGAGGGAAATTTTGGGGTACAACAACTTCCCCCTGTTCAATCTTCTTAAACCTTAGGATGTAGATTGGCTGTCTGCCTTTCGTAATCTGAAGGTGGAAGATGATTGAACACTAGAGTGCCCAGAAATTTGCACTCGTCTAAGATGGTGCTGGACTGTGTAGGTAGTATCAGGAATGGGCTTACAGATGAAATTTGGAGGAGATGACGGAAGGTCACCGGAGATGGGCTTAAAGATGCCATCAGGAAGATATGATGGAGAATCGTCGGAGATGGGATTAAAGATGCCATCTAGAGGATGTTGATTTCCCGAGATATTCCTTTGATGAGAATTCCTGTTCCTGTCATTGAGGAGGAATATGCTGAGGAATGTTGGTCTCTGTCTTGGGAGAAGTTGAATTTTAGGAACTTCAGTTGTCTGTTACTCTACTGGGGAATCATCTCTTAGTCGAGGAGATGAAAATGAACTGCTATCTGGTCGTGCTCCAGGCCTTACAGTGATTTGCTGAGGATAATAAGACTGACTGCTATCTGGTCGTGCTCCAGGTTTTACAGTGACTTACTGGGGAGATGAGATTAAACTTGCTATTTGGTCGTGCTCCAGGCTTTGCAATCTCAAAAACTGTTATCTGGCCGTGCTTCAGGCTTCAGAAAAAATTAAGTGGTTATCCGGTCGCATGCGGGTTTCAACTTGAATTTAAGGCATACTAACATCTGGTCATTTCCAGGATTCAATTGTAATTGGCCAAGTAAACTTCTATCTGGTTGAATTCCAAGCTTCGCAGTACCTCATACTATTATCTGGCCGTGCTCTAGGTTTCACAGTGTCTCTTGCCGCTATTTGGTTGTGCTCCAGACTTCACAGTGTCTTATACCGTTATCTGGTCATGCTCCAGGCTTCAGTAATTTGGGGAAATTAAGTTGTTATCCGGTCAGTTTCCGGGCTTCATAGCTTCTTTAACTGGAGTAGAAATCTTAGTATCGATTTGACTGGACCAGGGAAAGGTCTCGAGCTATCTTCAAACGGGAAAGAAATCTTAGCATCAATTTGACTGAACCGGGGGAAGGTCTCGGATTGACTTTGACTGGCATAAAAATCAGGGGAATCTTAGCGGCGATTCGGCTGACCCAGACAAAAGTCTTAGAACATCTTCAACTAGAATAGAAACCTTAGTGTCGGTTTGACTGAACCAGATAAAATCTTGAAAAGTGTTGGAATATCTTCAACTGGAATAGAAACCTTGGTGTCGGTTTGACTGAACCAGAGAGAACTTGTGAGAACTTGATTGCATCTTTCCCTGAAAGGTAAAGAGTTAGTCGTATGTAATGTTATGATGTATGAAATGTATTGAGTAATGACGTTCTCAAAATAAATGAGATTGTGCTGTATAATATGTATGCACGTGCCATGATGTATGGATATACAATGCTATTGTGATATTCTCTAGCTGGGGAAAATAAATCCTGGACTACTACTGGAGAGTATAAGGAGTTGAGTTCTTCGTTTCCACTGGGGATAGTGACCGAAGATGATTAGCTGGGGATTTACATCCATTATGCTTGAGAACATTCTGTCGGAGGAGACTTTGTCTGAGAATAATCTTGCGGGGGAATGACTCTGGGGAAAAGAAATACTCTGTTGGAAGATCTGCTGATTTGGAGAAATAAACTCAATTGAGGATGAACTTCCATTCCGGGAGAGAAGAGCTTTGTTGGAGGTTGAGCTTCCGCTGTCTGAGAAATAAACTCTACTCGGGAGATGGCTTTATAAACTGCTCATGGTTATATAACTCGGCTGGGGAATGCAAATATCAGCTTTCTGAAGGAGCCTGCTGGGGAAGGAATTCCTGCTTGGGGATACGGAGGTCGGACCTTGGTTGTCTCGGCTCTGTGGGGAATATAGGTATCACTGGCTTGTATGTGATAGTGACTTCGCTTCCAACTGTCCCTGCCCCTTGTACCATGCTGGAAAAAGTACATGCGGAGATTTTGTGGATGGATCTATGTCGTGATTCTACTTGAACATGTATTTAATAAGTGTCAGGATGACATCCGTCTCTGGATCGTATCTGAAATGTACTTGAAACATGTGTCGAATGAGTGTCAGAATGACATCCGTCTCTGGATCGTATCTGAACTGTACTTGAAACATGTGTCGAATGAGTGTCAGAATGACATCCATCTCTGGATTGTATCTGAACTGTATTTTAAACATGTGTTGGATAAGTGTCAGAGTGACATCCGTCTCTGGATCATATCTAAACTGTATTTAGAGGAGAATATGGAGTAAGTATCAGGATGAAATCCGTCTTTGGATCGTACCCGAACTGTTTCTAGAAGAGAAATCTGGAATAAGTACCAGGATAACATCCGTCTATGGATCGTACCTGAACTGTTTCTAGAAGAGAAATCTGGAATAAGTACTAGGATAAGATCCGTCTCTAGATCGTACCTGAACTATTTCTCAATGTATGAAAATCTTGAAT
Source organism: Vicia faba (assembly GCA_948472305.1). Taxonomy (NCBI): domain Eukaryota; kingdom Viridiplantae; phylum Streptophyta; class Magnoliopsida; order Fabales; family Fabaceae; genus Vicia; species Vicia faba. Next base: position 766,069,905 of record OX451740.1, on the reverse strand, counting down.
AAGTAGCAGAATGACATCCGTATCTGGATCGTATCTGAACTGTTTCTCGGTGTATGAAAATATTGAATAAGTAGTAGAATGCCATCTGTATCTGGATCATATCTGAACCGTTTCTCAATGTATGAAAATCTTGAATAAGTAGCAGAATGACATCCATATCTGGATCGTATCTGAACCGTTTCTCGATTCTGGTGCTCTTAATGAATGCTGATCAAGGTATAAGTCTTCCATTGATAGACAGGTGACGGGACATAGTCATACGTTTTAAATCCCTAAATTTTTCCTGGATCGCCCTTTCGGGCTTTCAGTCCACCGAGATGCCTTTTCAAGTTTTCGACTTGTCGGGTGTACAATTTTTTTTATGTATATCCCTAACTTTTGTCCGAACCCTTTTGGTTCGCCGGGATTCCCTTATTTTTTCCTAGGTGCGTCAACCTAGCGGGTCTTTTTTTTTCATGCGTAGTATTTTCTGACTATGTCCACGCTTTTAGGATGTAGAGAGTTGTCACTATCCATAGTGTTGTGTTGTAGTACTATCAAAAATGTTTTCTTGATGGCACATGATTTGTTGCTGGAATGCGTGCGTAATGCCCCAAGCGATTCAGATGGAGATCTTCCCCTGATTATTTGGCACCTTTGGAGAGACTGCCCCAGGTGTGTTTAGACATCATGTTATTCCCCTTGCTTATGGAAGACCTGCTATTGGAAGTGTCTTTCCCGCTGATGTGATTATGTCCATTGAGAGGATGTTTTTTCATTAAATATCCATTGTGTGGATTTCTCTACTGTCAAACAATTAGTCATATGCAAACAATGTCATTTAAAGAATGCAAAACTCATGTCTGTCTTGAAATTTTTTTTTAAAAATGTGTTTTGTGTATTAAAACAAAATTTGCAAGAATGTGATATCAACTCAGGATTCGTAACAAAGCCTACAGGAGTCAGGATACCTTTGTAACAGTATGCTCTCAAACTAACCCATGCTTCAGCTAGGACTATTAAGGGTTATAATGTGGCCTGGTTCACGGTTCAAGAAACAAAGGATAAAGGCTCAAATTTTATTTGTATCCAACCCGCTCTTCGTGATGTTCTTCAGTCATATGCTCAGTTAATTACGCGTTTAGATCCCGGTTGAGTCTGGAATCTTTGCTCTGATACTTGGTGATGATTCAGAAATTGAACATTTGTTTTGAAAAGGAAGGCATTTTTGTAATCTTCTTTTTGTCGAGGATTTGTAGTAACCTCTTTTTTTGGTTTTCATTATCCCTTCTTTTGCCTGAACTGTTTCTTTTGTGATTACAGTCAGTGGGATGCCCCAATTTTTCTCTTAAGTCTCCTTCATAGGTTTTGACTTAATGGGATTTTATTTCAAGAGATAATGACTGTCTGCTTTAGTGATTATGCGGAACCATCGCCGTCTTTTATTTTAGAAGGACGTCTTCGATGCCATTCATTATGTACGAAGCAGAAGATTGTGACTGAATGCGCCTCTGAATTAACTGAAAAAACTACCCTGCCCCAGGTTATGATTAAGGGTTTTAATTTATGTGAAAAGAAAAACTCCTACTTCTTTGGCTCGAAGGGGTTGACTAGGGATTATCTTCCTTATAACTCCACTGTTTAGGATTTGAAACAACGCCTGTACATCGTCAGTGGGGTCTATTCAAAAGCATACTGTAGAGATTGTGGTATCATTTTTGCCATCCTCCCTCTAAGGCTTAGGGTTTTTTAATCGAGAGTTGAATATCACAAAAGGAAATAAGAACAAATTTTTGAGATAGTGAATACAGATGAATTGATTCAAGATAAACATGTGCAATTCATTGATGAAATAACGAGGTTTGATATGAATAAATGTTCAAACAAATCAAAAGAAAATTACACATTGAAAATTCTAATGAACGAAAAGTCTTCTTGTGAGAACTTGTCACTTCAAATGGTATGCCTTGGAGGGATGGCAGAAGAACTCAACCTGACCGTCTTGTGTGAATTCTAGCGCTCCTTCATCAATCAGGTCTTGAATTTTATTTCTCAACGCCCAACAACTGTTGGTGTCATGTCTAGGACTGTTGAAGTGGTGCACACATCTTGCTTTTGGATTGTACCTTGGGGAGGCTATGTTGGGATTCTTAGGAGGGTCTCTTAACATAACCAACTTGGCCTTTAACAGGCGTTGCAATGCTTGACCCAATGACATGTTGATCTCGGTGAAGCGTCTTTCAGATGTATTCTTCTTATGCCGATTGCCCCGTTGTCGTTGACGAGGTTATGGTTGGGCTTGTGATGTAGTAGCAATCTGGAAAGGTCTGTTCCTGACCAAACCAACCTCTTCTCTCACTGGGGCTGATTAATGCCTTGATCCATAATTTCAACTGTTTGTTTCATGGATCTACATCCATCTTGGTGAAGCTTGTTAAGGAAGGCTCTTAGCCCTTCTTGTCCTAGAGCTAAGTTTTGGATAAGAGCCATCTACCCCAGTATCTGGATTCTCATTGCTTCTACCTCAGCTTGCAGTTGTTCCAATTGTTCATCCTTATTATTGTCAAGATGTTCCTTGGTCAGATTCCCGGCGAATAGTGTTTTCAGATCTTCTTACCCCTTGGATAGATTCAGGAGAAATTCCTTGAACTGGGCATCTTGAGCTTGGAGATCTCTGTTGTCTCGTTGGAGAGCCATTGCTGAAATAAACAGCGAGAACGTGAGAGACCTGCTTTGAGACCTACTTATTCAATAATATGTATATATGTATGCGATGTTTTCAAGGATCTTGCAGGGTAAACAAGAAAATGTCAGAAGTTGAATTTTGCAGGTTTGATTGAAGAACTTTGTATTGTTGAGAGTCCTTCTACGAGAGTCAAGCTCACCATATCAAGTGGGTCACAGCCCCTGACTCAAGTTGTTGAGTTTTGTTCTTCTGACGATATTGGCTAGAGGAAAATAAATCCCCTTGCCCCTTGCTAGACGTCTGATTTATCATAACCTGCATCACAGGCCCTCGAGATCCTTGAAATGGTTAAGGAAATCTTAAGGCATGATGTTATGATGTGTATTCTATGCTTTCAAGCAAAGGTGCAAAGTGATGTAAGCAAGTAAACCCTACAAGAAATCCAAGTTATTGGATAATAACTGTAAACAAAACCTACAAGGAACTCATGTTATCCGGTAATAAAACTCTGCAAGTAGTTCAAGTTGAAAGCACACAAGTCACACAAACAACCTTCGGTTTAGGCTTGCATGGGTTTTAAGGTCATACCCTCTTGAAGCTGGATTAGTTCAACCTGTCCTATAAATAGTAACCGGGTTCTAAGGGATCTCAATATCACTAATCTTTCCCCCAAGCCTTGTTCAATCGAAGATTGAATCGTAATCAAACAAAAATAAGAAGTCAAACCTCAATGAGTGTAGCATCGAGTATCTGTCTACCTTGGGCATACACCAAAGTCGGAAATATCGCTACGTCCTATTGGCCAAGTTGTGTAATTAAAGGTTCTAAGGTCAGTTGATGCTTTATGACACCACGCGGCGGCCCCGTACATCTCCCTGATTGACTCAAGGGTTACGGGTACCAACCAAAGTGCCACATCAATGTAACTACTACTTCAACCGTGTAGGTATACCCCAACACAACTCTCTCACAGTTTATTTCTACTTACCTAAAAGGTGTTTCCCGATCCGGGTGTAGGATCAAATAACCCAAACAGTTCCCATAAATATAAAGCAAGCAAGACAATCAAGAGAAAGCAATTAAATATGACCTAGATCCTAAGGTTTACCATACTTTATATTTTATATCCCCAGCAGAGTCGCCAGTTCTATGATACGGTGGCAGAACCGACTGTTAATACTGGTTTGCGTTTTTTGTTTGCAAATGTCGCGGTAAGTAAGATTCACCACCGACTTTTATTTTATCCAACAAGGAAAAGGAAAAAGAACAGAAAAAAACTTTTTTGAGAAGTTTCTGAGTACAGGGGGTAGATTATAGAAAGGGAAGGTGTTAGCACCCTTTCTATCCGTGGTTTTCCACAGGCTCTTAGGTACTTGCTCATTTTTTGAAAACTGCTTGTGTGTACTTGTTTTTGAAAAGTTTTGTTTTACTTCGTTTTAATCCTTGTTTCTGTCCTCAAGAGTGTTACGAAGTTGTTTTTGAAAACTTTGTTTGGGAAAGTGTTGGTGTGAAAAAGTTTTTGTTTGTTTGAGCAAGTACCTAGGAACTAATCTACCTACTCTAAAAAGTATGTTTGTTTTCCTTTAGACAATGCTATCCTATTATTAAGGAATAGATAGCACCGTCGTTGGATTTTTAAAGGGATGTTTGAAGGGACGAAATGATCTCTGAAGGAAACAAGTAAGGACACCTTAGCATTTCGAAGGGACTATCATCATAAGATCAATTCGTAGGCAACTCGAGGGACAAGTAGGGACTATGATCTTTATGATGACTTTGAATTGCGGGTCATTGCTAAGGTATCCCTGCGTTCGAGGGACACGACCATTATTTCTGAAGCAACCAGTGAGGCAAACCCTAAGAGTGAGCATGTTCATGTGTTTGATTTCAGTTATTTAACCTTTACACAATTAAGGTGATCTACTATTTTAATTTTATTTATCTTTTGCATGCAAGCCTATTATCCATACATCTAGACAGTTCATAGTTGCTAAATTAAAAGCGAAAAAGTAAATCTACGCTATTATAAGGCTTCGGGGAGGGGGTTACATGACCAAAAACCGGGGATTAAACAGTAAATAATATGCGGTAAACTCTAATTAAAAACTATTACAAATCCGAAGCAAATACAATAATTGGAAAACAAAATATTGCGCGCGAGAATTAAGTACGGGAATCAAAGTTTAAATTCTAAAATCTAATCAATTAAAGAGAAAATATTTTTTTGTATTTTTTTGTTGAGAAAAATATTTGAAATCTTAACCTAAATCTAATTAATTAAAGTAAAAATATTTTTTTATATTTTTTTGAGAAAATTAAATATTTGTGAATTAAACCTAATTTGTCTAATTAATTTTAATTATGAAAACAATCAAGTCAATATCATTAAATTAATTATTTTCCAGAAAAAAACTAATTTTAATAAAAAAAACCTAATTCTACATTTTTGTGGTTTTCTTGATTTTATGATTAAATAAAAAATTATTTTTTTTGTTGTTTTGTAAAAAAAGAAATTAATCAAATAAAACAAAAGAAAATAATGAAAGAAAGTAATTGGGCCTGTGGTGAAAGCAGATTGAGGTGTGAAGCTGAATTTCATTGAGCCCAAATCCTTTGGCCCAATCAGGCGTTTGGATCCAGTGCTGGCCATGTTTGAGGGTTCACCATGGTGTGCATGTGTTGAGTGTTAGACTTGGGTATGATGAGATCTTGTGGTATGGTGATGGAAGTGCATGAGGAGCGTGCAGGGACCTGGAGCATTGGATCTGAAGACACAAATTAGTGAAAATTAACCTTGCAAAAGGGCTGGTTCAAACCCACCCCCCTTTTGGACTAAAGTCTTATCATTCCCTGCCTTATCAACTGAACCAAGCATGTTAATTGTTAACAAAATAATACAAAATAAATATAAGGCAAATAAAGATCTATGGCCACATGTCAAAAACGCGCGCGTTGTGGGTCCCCAATGGTTTGAATGGATGAATCAGTGAGCACCACACCATCACCTTCTTCAGGGATCCGTCGTTTTAGATGGGGAACTTTTACCTACAACAGTTTTCCGTCACTATAGGTTATAGTGACAAATTTTGTTCGTAACTAAAAACCTGCAAAACTAAAAAACGCAACACAAGCAGAATAAATTCAAACCAAAGGCATGAATCAATTGCAAATCATCTCCCAAGCATGATAGTACCCCTAATTTTGTCCAATTTTGCCTTTATATGATCAAAACATGTTTATGATGGATAAATCATTGAAAACGAATCTAGAAAAAAAGATGCAAACCGTGGCACTGTGAGGCGTGATTTCTGAAGGTTTTAAGGCTGGAGGACGATTGGAATAGCTTCAAGAAATGTCCAGAAATGGATTGTTGGCCTTGGAATTACTGGAAACGGCCTATGGAATCAAAATCGACCTGTACTTTTGTGACAAAAAATTGAGTTTTGTTCTCTTGTTTTCACGACCAAAACCTCTTTCTCATACTTTGTAAATGTCGTGTATATATCATAGAATGATTTAGGTCAACAAAAACTGATCATATCTTTGCAAATTATGGAGATTTGATTTCATTCTTTGTCTTGTATGATTTATTTCCAAAATAGACCAAATCAAGATCTTTTCCAATCAATTGGCTCTTGCACGAATTTTTTGATTTGCTAGCTGTTCATGGACTCATAATATGCTCATAAAATCAAATCTTTGATTTTATTTGATTATTCTACTATTTAAATTGATTTATTTTGATTTAAATGGATAAAAAAATTTTTAAAAAAATAAAATAAAATAATAGGTGGATAAGATCAAGGGTCGTGGGCCATCTTAGGAACACGTTTCAAACAAGAAAACATGGGCCCATTTGACAAAAAATGCACTTTTGAGCATATTTGACTTTTGGCAATTTTGCAAAAATGGTCAACTTTGACAAGGCATATCTCCTACAATTTTAACCATAGAGGGGTGTTCTTGGACTTTTTAGAAAGCTTAGTATGTCCCCTAAACAACCCTTTTGTTTTCATCTCAATTGGGTCTTCCATGTTCATGTAAGAAGCTTTGATCCAAAAGGTGTTTTTGTTGACTTTTCAAAAGGACCTATAATGTAGAAATTCATATATTTTGATGAGTGCATATTTTGAACTTCTGGGTGTTAGAACAAGATTGGTTCTGATCATATCTTAGAGTTTTGATGATAACAATAAAATATATTTTATATAATTGATAGTCTGATGAGCATATTTATTTGTTTTAGATAATGTTCTGACTGAAGTATTTTCCTAGATGAAAATCATTTTGACGTTCTGAGCTGAAAATAAATGAAGAAGTTCTTTAATGAAATAACTATTTGTTTTTAGCGCAAGTTCTGATGCTGACTCTGATAAGAAACTATTTTATGCATCTTCTAAAGCTTAGAAAGTTTCCATGTAAACTATGTTCAGAAGTACTTTGAAAGCAAGTGTTGATAAGAAGATTTGCAAGCATATTCTGAAGCAAGATGTGAAGCTAGTTCTGATAGAATAAAGAAGCTAACAAGTCTTGCCAAGTTTCAGGAAACATGCTCTGACAAGTGTCGTTTTCTCATTTAATGCAAATACGGCTACATGCACTCAAGTGTCTACGCTAGTTCATTGGAAAATGAAATACTGCAAGCAAACACGCAAACATTAATTGCTCTCCACTTTTGAAGGAAGCAATAGTCATTTTCTTCAAGCTATAAATAGAAGATCATTTTGCAAGCCAACAATCTAATGACGTGAAAATGTTCTACTGCTCACAAATTATTTTACAAACACTTTGTGCAAAACCAATCTTAGTGAAAAATCATAGTTTATGATATAGCTTTCTAAGAAGCAATTTGTTTCACTATCTATAAAGATTTAATTCTTGTATTTGTTCCTTGAGAGACCAAGTTTGGTCAGATTTCTCAAGAAGGCTAGGACTAGTTTGAGTCTTAGTGGTGTTAGTCACTTGTAAGTTTACTTGTGCTTTGAATTGTTAGTCACAACAGTTTGGTTGTGTGATTGTAATCTGTTTGATTATAGTGAATTAAGTCCTTGTTGAGAAAGGGAAAATCACCTTGGCGGGTGGACTGCAGTAGTTTGAGTTCAAATGAACCAGGATAAAAATAACTGTGTCTTTCCATTATTGTTGAGCCTTTAAGAAAAATAAAAAGAGAAACTTACTCAACCCCCCCCCCCCCCTCTCTTCTAAGTGTTTTCTCACCCTTCAATTGGTATCAGAGCTTGACTCTGAGCGCTAACACTTAACCGTGTCAGGAAAATATCCATAAGGAAAACACAAATGGCAACTGAAGAAAACAACAATAACTACAACAAACCTCCAGTGTTTGATGGAGAAGATTTTGAATATTGGAAAGATAGACTAGAAAGTTTCTTTCTAGGTCATAATAGCGATTTATGGGACATAGTCTTAGATGGTTACACACATCCTATAGACTCAGAAGGAAACAAGATTGATAGAAAAAATATGGATAGACAACAAAAAGATGATTTCAAAAATCACCACAGAGCTAGAAATATTTTTCTAAATGCTATCTCTAAAATGAAATATGAGAAGATCACAAATAGAGATACAACACATGATATGTTTGAGTCTCTCAAAATGACTCATGAAGGAAACACTCAAGTGAAGGAGTCTAAAGCTCTGGCTCTCATCCAGAAGTATGAAGCCTTCAAAGTAGAATAAAGTGAATATATAGAAGCTATGTTCTCAAGGTTCCAAATTCTGATCGCTGGCCTGAGAGTTCTGAATAAGGGATACACTAAGGTAGACCACGTTAAGAAGATCATCAGAAGTTTGCCCAGAAGATGGGCATCTATGGTCACTGCTTTCAAAGTATCAAAAGATCTGAACAACGTGTCTCTTGAAGAACTCATCAGCGCTCTAAGAAGTCATGAGATAGAACTTGACGAGCACGAGCCTCAGAAGAAAGGTAAGTCTGTTGCCCTTAAATCAATTAAAAATATGAAACTAACGCTTTTCAGGCTGAAGAAGGAAACTATGAAGAATCTGCATCAGAAGAAGATGAACTATCCTTGCTCTCCAGAAGGATCAACCAGATGTGGAAGCATAGACAGGAGAAGTTCAGGAACTTCAAGAAGTCAGAAGATAAACCAGAATCTTCTGGACACAAAAAGTCAAACAGAAGAGAGATAATCTGTTATGAATGTAAAGAACCTGGACACTATAAGAGTGATTGTCCAAAACTACAAAGAGAAAGACCAAAGAAAAAGTTTGGTAAAAAGAAAGGCATGATGGCCACCTGGGACGATTCAGAATCCTCTGAAGATGAATCTGATTTTGAAGATGAGAACGCCAACCTAGCTATGATGGCTACTACAGCAGATGACGCAGATTGTGAGTCAGAACAAAAAGAGGTATTCTCTGAATTTACTAGAGCTGAACTTGTTGAAAGTTTATCAGAACTTATGGAAAACTATAGTCAACTTAAAATCAAATACAAGAAACTCAAGAAACTCAAGAAGAGTGTTGCATCTGATCTTGAGAAATATGAAACAGAAAACTCTGAACTCAAAGAAAATAATTTTAAACTTAAAGAAGAAATTCAAAAGGTTCAAAAAATTTATATTTCAGAGTCTGCGTCAAGTTCAAAAGATATTCTGAAAGAATACGACTCTAGTTTTCAAACTTTTCTTGCTAAAAGCATAGATAGAAGCAAAATGGCTTCAATGATCTATGGAGTTAGTGGGAACAACAAAAGAGGAATTGGATATGAAACTCCCAAAGGGAAGGAGACATATAACCAAAACATGTTTCTAAGATGACTTTCACATATAAACCTTTGAACAAACAATTCAAATTTGGACACACACATGATATTAAATATACATCACACTCTGGAAACTCTTATGTTAATACAAAGTTCAAACATAACTTTAAATACTCTAATCCAAGAGGACCCAAAAAGATATGGGTACCTAAGGAGAAAATAATATTTTTTGCAGATGTCCTTAACAGCTCAATTGAGACACCAGTCATGGTACCTGGACTCTGGGTGCTCACGACACATGACGGGAAGAAAGTCTATGTTCCAAAACCTGGAATTTAAATCTGGAGGAGACGTAAAGTTTGGAGGTAATCAGAAAGGGAAGATTATTGGTTCTGGAGCCATTGGAAATGGTAACCTTCCTTCTATCTCTAATGTTTTATTAGTAGAAGGATTAGCGCATAACCTGTTGTCCATAAGTCAATTAAGTGACAACGATTATGACATTATCTTTAATTAAAATTCTTGTAGAGCTGTTAGTCAAAAAGATGGAACAATCCTCTTTTCTGGCAAGAGAAAGAACAACATATACAAAATTGATTTGTCAGATCTTAAAACTCATAATGTTAAATACCTTTTGTCTGTTAGCGATGAGCAATGGCTATGGCGCAGAAGATTGGGACATGTCAGCTTAAGAAAAATCTCTCAATTAAATAAACTAAATTTAGTCAGAGGACTTCCCAATCTGAAGTACAACTCAGAAGCTCTGTGCGAAGCATGTCAAAAAGGAAAATTTTCAAAACCTTCTTTTAAATAAAAAAAAATATTATTTCTTCTTCTAGGCCATTAGAACTACTTCATATTGATCTGTTTGGGCCAGTTAAAACTGCATCTATCAGAGGCAAGAAGTATGGATTGGTGGTTGTTGATGACTACAGCAGATGGACATGGGTTAAGTTTTTAAAACACAAGGATGAGTCACATTCTGTGTTCGTTGACTTATGTAACCAAGTGAAAAACGAAAAAGATTTTAGAATTATAAAAGTCAAAAGTGACCATGGAGGAGAATTTGAAAACCATTATTTTGAAAAATATTTTAAAGAAAATGGTATTGTTCATAATTTCTCTTGTCCTAGAACTCCCCAACAAAATGGAGTTGTAGAACAAAAGAATAGAACGTTATAAGAAATGGCCAGAACCATGACCAATGAAACAAATATGGCTAAGCACTTTTAGGCAGAAGATGTGAACACAACATGTTATATTCAGAATAGGACCTCTATAAGACCTATTCTTGAAAAGACTCCCTATGAATTGTGGAAAAACAGAAACCCAACATTTCATATTTCCATCCTTTTGGATGTACTTGTTTTATTTTGAATACTAAAGATAATCTGAACAAGTTTGATTCTAAAGCACCAAAGTGTTTTCTGCTTAGATATTCTGAATGCTCAAAAGGCTATAGAGTATACAACACAGAAACTCTGATTGTTGAAGAATCAATCAAAGTCAAGTTTGATGACAAGCTTGGCCAGCAACAACCAAAGCAAATTGTTATTTCTATAGGTACAGAAGATCATCTCTCAAACTCTAAAAAGTCAGAAGCAAAGGAAGACTCATAAGCAAAGGAAAACTCAAAAGATCCCCCTCTTGACAATGCTCTGGATAATCTCAGAATCTCTGAAGAACCCACTCAGAAAAGGTTTCCCAGAATCTCTTCAGCTCATAAAGAAGACGTGATTATTGGAAGGAAAGGAGATCCCATCAGAACAAGATCCTCTCTCAAAATCAATGAAGAATCATTGTTTGGATTGGTATCTCTGATTGAACCAGTCTCTATTAATGAAGCTCTGGAAGGCAATGATTGGATCCTATCAATGCAAGATGAACTCAATCAATTTTCCAGAAACGATGTATGAGATCTAGTTCCAAGACCTAAAGGATTCAAAATTATAGGAACTAAATGGGTTTTCAGAAACAAACTAAATGAGCAAGGAGAGGTGTTCAGAAACAAAGCACGACTGGTTGCACAGGGTTATAGTCAACATGAAGGAATTGATTATAATGAAACCTTTACCCCAGTCGCCAGGTTAGAATCTATTAGATTATTAATTTCTTTTGCTGTTCAAAATAAAATTTCATTATATCAAATGGATGTTAAAAGTGCATTTTTAAATCGCTATATAGAAGAAGAAGTTTATGTCCATCAACCTCCTGGCTTTAATGACTCAAAGTATCCAGAACATGTCTTTAAGTTAAAAAAGTCTCTATACGGTTTAAAACAAGCTCCCAGAGCTTGGTATGAATGTTTGAGTAATTTTCTTTTAGAAAAATATTTTACCAGAGGGAAAGTGGACACAACTTTATTCAGAAAGACATTTAAAAATGACATTTTAATTTGTCAAATTTATGTTGATGATATTATTTTTGGAACCTCTAATATCTCCATTGGAAAAGAATTTGCTGAGACCATGCAGGCAGAATTTGAAATGAGCATGATGGGAGAATTGAAGTTCTTTCTGGGAATACAAATTAACCAGACTCCAGAAGGTACTTACATACATCAGACGAAGTATGTTAAAGAACTTCTGAAGAAATTTCAGATGTCAGAAAGCAAAGATGCTAAGACACCAATGCATCCAACATGTATTATGGGAAAAGATGAGGTAACTATGAAGGTAGATCATAAGCTCTATAGAGGTATGATTGGATCCCTTCTCTATCTAACTGCATCTAAACCTGATATATTATTCAGCGTATGTTTATGTGCTAGATTCCAATCAGATCCTAGAGAATCTCACTTAACTGCTGTTAAGAGAATTCTGAGGTATCTAAAAGGTACTACTAATCTGGGTCTGTGTTACAGAAGATCAAAAGATTTCAGACTAGTAGGTTATTGTGATGCTGACTTTGCTGGAGATAGAATTGAAAGAAAGAGCACCTCTGGAAGCTGCCAATTTCTGGGTGACAATCTTATCTCGTGGTACAACAAGAAGCAAGCAACAATTGCACTTTCAACAATAGAAGCTGAGTATATATCTGCTGCTAGATGTAGTTCTCAGATGATCTGGATGAAAAGTCAGCTAGAAGATTTTAATCTTTATGAAAGTAAGATTCTTATCTTCTGTGATAATACCTCTGCAATTTATCTTTCTAAAAATCCCATTTTACATTCTAAAGCTAAACACATAGAAATTAAATATCATTTTATGAGGGACTACATTCAGAAAGGAATTTTAAATTTAAACTTTGTAAAAATAGACCATCAATGGGATGATATTTTTACCAAACCCCTTTCAGAAGATAGATTTAAATTCATTTTGAAAAATATTTGTAAGGAATTATGTCCTGAATAAAATTGTATTTATCTTCCGTGTTTGCCTTCAGAATGTTCTGAAATGAATGTTCTGATTAACAACTCTTCAGAAGTTAGAAGAGAAGTTACATCAGAAGCTATATATAAAGTTCTGAAATGCTCTAACGTTTCATTACAAGTATAGTTCAGCAGTTCATTATATCAAACAACTGTCCCATGCAACCTTCAGGAGATGAAAACGTGGTGTGTTTCTGAAAGGTCACGTGTGCTATGCTATTGACGCTGTTCCTAGGTAACTGTTATGATTTGATTAAAATGTCACGCTTTCTCCTCATTTTCAATGTCATTAAATGCCAGTAATGATTACATTATTTTTAATTAATTTTTTTTCTTAAATTCTTTTTACAGTTTTATTTCAAAACCTTTTTTTCTCAAAAGTTTTCATATAAATACCTTTCTAAAACCCCTTTCTCACTTTTTACCTTCTATTTCAAAATTCAACCGTCTGTGTATTTTTCTCTACAACCTTTTTCTTCTCTCAACCTAAGTTCTCAAATGGCTTCCTCTTCTACTCATTCTGGAAACACCCAATCTGAACAGTACATCATTCCAGAGAGAACCACTCTCATTCCAGTGGATAGTCTAGAAGTTATAAGTTCAAGCTTGGTTGGACCTGCTGAAGGAAGACTGCAATAAAAATATGAACCCAGCAACAATAGATCTTCTGTGGGAAACATTCAGAAGAACCTTAGATGTTGATTCACTGAAGTTGCAAGAATTATGTCATTCTCGGGTGCTTGAGAACTTCTCGAAACATCTGCACGCCTTCCAGTCAGAAGCTGCTGATATTTGGGACAAGAAGTCTACTCTGTTGATTGCTAATGCTCCAGCTGATCAAATGGACATTTCAGAAGATGAGTTTGAAGATGCCTCTGAAGATTCAGATCCTCTGGCAATAGTTATGTTTAATCAACCTTCTGCTTAAGCTGCACCTGAACCTGTGCCAACTCTTATGGTTGATTTGGGCACTCCTCTTTCAACTTTTGTTCGTTCGGACTCAACGGTTTCTACTCCAAAGGTTGTATCTGCTGAAGCTTTTTCATCCTCTACTCCTACTTAACTGGTTATGGAGACTCTGAATGAGCTTAAGAAGGAAAATGAAGCTATTCATGAGGGCTTGGCCAAACAAGATGAGACTAACAAAGAAATCAGAAAATGGATGATGAAACAAGAGGAATCTACATCTGAGATCAAGAATCTTCTTATGGCTCTTGTTTCTAAAAAACCTTAGTGTCATTCTGTTTCTTGTTTTTGTTTGTTGTTTTGTACCTCTGAATTATTTTTAAAACCTTTACGCTCTTTAATTATTTTTATATACTTTTTGATTATGCCAAAAAGGGGGAGAAAATGAGTATTTTGATCTAATCTTTGATTAACAGTTATGGGACTAAGTCTCAAACATTCTAACAAAATACAAAGATTTCTTTCTATGTTTAAAAGAATTTTGCAGGTATCACTAAACTCTGGAAGTTTAATTCAACTGAACATTATCTTCAAAAGACTTACTGAAGAAATCCTAGAAGAAAATTTCAAAGCTCTGATGAAAATTCTCAGGAAGTTTTTCTTATAGAAATATTTATTTCAGGGGGAGATTCTTATCTCTTGTTCAATTTTATTTCAAAATCTGAATATTTTTGTCATCATCAAAAAGGGGGAGATTGTTAGAACAAGATTGGTTCTGATCATATCTCTGAGTTTTGATGATAACAATAAAATATATTTTATATAATTGATACTCTGATGAGCATATTTATTTGTTTCAGATAATGTTCTGACTGAAGTATTTTCCTAGATGAAAATCATTTTGACGTGCTGAGCTGAAAATAAATGAAGAAGTTCTTTGATGAAAGAACTATTTGTTTTTAGCGCAAGTTCTGATGCTGACTCTAATAAGAAACTATTTTATGCATCTTCTAAAGCTTAGCAAGTTTCCATGTAAACTATGTTCAGAAGTACTTTGAAAGCAAGCGCTGATAAGAAGATTTGGAAGCATATTCTGAAGCAAGATATGAAGCTAGTTCTGATAGAATAAAGAAGCTAACAAGTCTTGTCAAGTTTCAGGAAACATGCTCTGACAAGTGTCGTTTGCTCATTTAATGCAAAGACGGCTACATGCACTCAAGTGTCTACGCCAGTTCATTGGAAAATGCAATACTGCAATCAAATACACAAACATTAATTGCTCTCCACTTTTGAAGGCAGCAGCGGTCGTTTTCTTTATGCTATAAATAGAAGATCATTTTGCAAGCCAACAATCTAATGACGTGAAAATATTCTGTTGCTCACAAATTATTTTACAAACACTTTGTGCAAAACTAATCTTAGTGAAAAATCATAGTTTCTGATATAGCTTTCTAAGAAGAAATTTGTTTCACTATCTGTAAAGATTTAATTCTTGTATTTGTTCCTTGAGAGACCAAGTTTGGTCAGATTTCTCAAGAAGGCTAGGACTAGTTTGAGTCTTAGTGGTGTTAGTCACTTGTAAGTTTACTTGTGCTTTGAATTGTTAGTCACAACAGTTTGGTTGTGTGATTGTAATCTGTTTGATTATAGTGAATTAAGTCCTTGTTGAGAAAGGCGAAATCACCTTGGCGGGTGGACTTGAGTAGTTTGAGTTCAAACGAACCAGGATAAAAATAACTGTGTCTTTCCATTATTGTTGAGCCTTTAAGAAAAATAAAAAGAGAAACTTATTCAACCCCCCCTTCTAAGTGTTTTCTCACCCTTAAGTGGTCTTAAGATGAGGTGTAGGAAATTGTATTCTCTTCAAAATTAGCCTTGGATGAGAAATTTCTGATAAAGTATGAGAAAGTTATGCTTGGTCAAAGTTTGGTTAACTTTTCCTGAGAAACCCTAATTTAGCAACTTTTGGGTTTGGTTGACTTTTCTTGGCCAGGTTCCCAGCGAGGAGTGCTTTCAATTCTTCCTGCCCCTTGGATAGGTTTAGGAACATTTCCATGAACTGAGCCTCTTGAATTTGGAGATCTCTGTTGTCTTGTTTGAGAGCCATTACTGAAATAAACAGCGAGAACATGAGAGACCTGTTATGAAACCTGCTTATGCAATGATATGTATGATATATGTATTCAATGTTTTCAAGGATTTCTAAGACTTAAAATTTATTAAACATAAAGAGAACAAACTTTAATTGCATTAAGAAGTTTTATGAATCACAATGATGCCTCTTGGGCTTACAAAGGAGATAACAAAGCAAAAATAACTCTCTAAGCAAAGAGACTCAAGCTTCCCACTGGCGCATCATCTTTGATGCAATGTAAGCGTTTATACTCTTCTCCTCATGAAGTAACATGGTGAGCTCTAAAACCTTCTTCTCGCTGGCGTAGAATTGGGTTTCAAGAGTATCCCATTCTTCTTTGAGTTAGATCCATGATTTCCGTAGCTCCTCAAGGTCAGTTGACATGTCAGGATGAAACACAATGTAAGGAGTGTCTCCCTCAACAATTGGCTCCATAATCACAGGTAAGATGGCGGGGTAAGTCATCATAAGACATTGAGCATGAGCTCGTACCCATTTGATGTAAGGCTCAAGAGGGATGGAATTCTTGTGCCCTAGTGTCTTACTATCAACTCTGTTTATCATAACCTTGAACATCATTCTCATAGTCAAATTTGATTCCTTGGACGAGTGTGTCGTGAGGACTATCCCTTCTAGCATAACCAAACTGTCACAACACCAAACAAGGGTTATAAGTGATTCCTCCCCTAATGCCTAAGAGAGGGACATTAGGGAATTCCCCACAGCGATCAATGATAGTGATACTCTCCAAGGATCGGGAACACCAATGAATATCCGATGTGTAAGGGACATAAACCTATTAGACCATCTCATACCCTGCTCATTCTTCAAAATAGACCGGGGTAGGTGAGAAATAAACCACCTAGCCAATAGAGGAGTGCAATACAAAAGGGTCCCTCTTCTCTTTAGAGTGCGAGTATGCAGAGAGTGTAGAATATCCCCAAGTAAAGTAGGTACCGGATTATGATACAGAAAAATATTAACCGCATTCACATCTATGAGTTGGTCCGTGTTAGGGAATAGTATCATCCCATAGATGAGAAGGGTCAACACTTCTTCAAAATCTTGTAAATCCAGGCTATCCCAAAAATGGAGAGCTTTCTCAAATAAAAACTTAGCTGGAAATCCTTGGACACTTCTTCTAGTTTCTTAATTTACCACTACATCAGACCGTTGTAAAGACAGAGCTTGAGAAATCTCTTCAGGATTTGGGTCTCTTTCCATACCGTTGAATGGTGGATGATTAAGGATAGGTACCCCTAATAACTGAGAAAACTCCTCCGTAGTAGGCACTAACTGGTAATCCGGAAAAGTGAAGCAGTGGTGCAACGGGTCAAAGAACTGAAAGAGCACCTTTAACATTTCTTCATTAGGGGTTGAAGTGACCAAGTTGAGAAGTCAACCATGTTTTTTAGTGAAGGGAGAGCTTTCAGGAATCCTTGATGCTAATTCCCTGAGTTGAGGAGGTATTTTCACAAGGTTGATTTGGATAGTGTTCATGCAGGTAGATGTCATGTCCTACAAAACAAGACAAAGATAAGCCCTATAAAAACCTTGAAATTGTTAGTATGACATGCCATCTTATGATGTCATGAATATGCTAAGAAATCACCGATATAGCAAGCACAAGCAAATCACACCACAAACCTTAGGTTTAAGGCTTGCATGGGTTTTAAGGTCGTACCCTCTTGAAGTTGGATTGGTTCAACCTGTCTTATAAATAGTAACCGGGTTCTAAGGGATCTCAATATCACTGATCTTTCCCACAAGTTTCATTCCTATAGGCGACTGACTCACAACCAAACAAAACTCGGGAGTCAAATCTCAATGAGTGTAGCATCGAGTATCTGCCGACTTTGGGAATACACCAAAGACGACCATCTCGCTACGTCCTAATGGCCAAGTTGTTCATTTAAAGGTTCTAAGGTCAGTTGATGCTTCATGACACCATGCAGCGACCCCGTATTCTCCTTGACTAACTCAAGGGCTACCAGCACCAACCAAAGTTTCACATTAACGTAGCCATCGCTTCAACCGTGTCGATATACTCCGCACAGTTTCCATGATCAATTGCTAATTACCTAAAATATTTCCCCAAATCCGGGTGTAGGATTTATAGTACCCAAACAAATACCCTTAAAAGTAAAGCAAATAAACAAACAAAGAAGAAAAATGATCTAGACCCTAAGGTAAACCCCACTTTTATTATTCCCCAACAGAGTCGCCAGTTCTGTGATACAGTGGCAGAACTGACTGTTATATACTGGTTTGCTTTTTGTATTTTCAAATTTCGCGATAAGCAAGAGTCGTCGCTGACTTTTCTTTTATCCAACAAAGGAAAGGGTGAAAAGAACAGAAAAAGACGTTTTTCGAGATTTTCTGAGTAAGGAGGGTAGATTATGAAAGGGAAGGTGTTAGCACCCTTTCCATCAGTGGTTTTCCAAGGGCTCTTAGGTACTTGCTCATTTTTGAAAACTGTTTGTGTTTGTGTGTTTTGAAAGTTTTTGTTTGCTTTATGGTAACTCTTGTATCAGTCCTCAAGAGTGTGATAAAGCGTTTTGAAAAGATTTTTGAAAGTGTGTAAGTGTGAAAATTCCAAGTTTGAGCAAGTACTTAAGAGTGATCTACCTACTCGAAAAAGGATGTTCTTTTCCTCCTTTCCTTTAGATAGTGATATCCTACTATTAGTGAGTAGGTAGCCTTATTATCGAATGTTGAAGGATAATCGAAGGGACATTTTACAATCACGAAGGCAATTTATAGAGACGCTTTAACAAATTTTCTTTTAGGGACTAGATCATTTACCGAAAGGAAACCGTAGGGTCATCGAGGGACTATGATCTTTTTTTATTTACGGGTCTTTACTAAAGCGCTCCTGCCTCATGACTGTTTTATTTAAAGGCAACCAAAGCAAGAGATACCTTAGAGGTGAGAATGTGCAAGTGTGTTGAAATTCAGTTATTTATCTTGCATTATTAAGTTTTCTGACGTTTTAATTTTCAGTCTTGTCATGCACGCCTAGTTACTAACAGTTAATATTTACATAAATTTAAAGTTCAAAAATTTAAATCCTAGGCTATTACAACACTTTGGGACAATTACATTAAAAAGCGAAAGAAAATAAAATGCAGAATTTTAAATCTAGACTATTACATCCCATAATCAGTTACATTATTTATATAAAATGCGAGAATAAAAATAACCCGCGCGAAATATATATTACGTCTAAAAATCCTAAGAAAAATTCTAAGTAAACAAGAAAAATCTTTTTGGTTTTATTTTTATTTATTTCAAGAAAAATAATTAAACTAAATCTAAATTTAATTTAAGAAAATAAATATTGAAAGAAATTAAAGTAATTCTAATATTTTTGCATTTTTTATTAAGAAAACATTTGAAACATAAATTAAATCCTAAATTCTAGTTCATTTTAAAATAAGAAAGTAGTTAAAATTTAATTAATTAATTAATTAAAGCATTTCATTATTTTAATTTTAAAAAAAGTCTAAGCCTAATTTTTTTGTGATTTTTTTTATTATTTACTTAATTAAGTAAAGAAGATAAAAGAAATTAAAACATTACAAAAAAAACTAGATGGGCTTGAGATAGTAAAAAAAAAGGTGGGGGAGTGGTTGTTGAATTCACTGGCCCAAGAAGGGAGAGACCTAGATTTTCTTCTGGATCCAACGTGGATTGGTCTTGATGGCACATGGTGAGCCTGCAGATGGAGTGCACTAGATCTGATCAGATGGACATCTGATGGCACATGTATGATGGTGTATAATGCACATCTAGCTACAAGGAGTACCAGATCTGCATGAAACAAGTTAGAAAATATAAAAATGGAGATTACTGAGGTGTTTTGTGATGTTTCAGGGCTTGGTAATGATTGCAAAAGCTTCAGGGAGCCTCCAGGAATGTATTTGGATCTTTTGTTTGGACTGAGAAAGGCTGGAACCTAAAATGCGAATTTTTACAACTTTGATAATTTTCACAAAATTTGCAGAGCTTTTCCAGGTTGTATCTCATGTGTTGAAGCTTGCTAATGTGTCCTTTATATATAGAGGATGGAGGAGACAAGAGAACAAAGGTAATAACAACCATAAACATGTGTTTTTAAAGCCATGAATGATGTTTTGTAACTTTGCCAAAGACATGGAATCTTGTCCTTTTTGAATTTGAATCAATGTTGACATTGCTTTCACGGAATTTTATGGGCCTAGGCTATCCAAAACATCAACCCAAAGCTCAAAGCCCATTTCCAGTTATTTTATACATTTTATTTTATATTTATTTGAAATAAATTAAAATAAATATGAATAAAATAGTTAGAAAATGCAAGGCATGGAAAGAATAATTTTAGAGGTCATATATAGGCTTAGGAAGATGTTTGAAGTCCAAGAAATTAAGTCATTGACCTAAAACTTCAAGTTTGCTCAATGCATATTTCTTGAAATTTCCCAAATTTCCCAAACTTGGGAAAGCCATAACTTGCTCAATTTTTATCTCATGATGATGATCTTGGACTTTTTGGAAATCCCAGGATGTCTACTTCAATCCCTATTTTTATCAATTTTGCATTTGAAGATTTTATCTTGATGTAAATGGTCTTGACAAAAAGTGCCTTTTGATGACTTTCTGAAAATGACCTGTAATGTATAAGCTTGGATCTTTCAAATGGTGCATTTCTTGGACTTGAGGGATGAGGATAAGTGGTAGGGAATTGGATTCTATTTAAAATTAGATTTGGTTGGGAAAAAATGGATGAAGTATTAGAAAGTTATGTCTGGTCAAAGTTTGGTTGACTTTTCCTATAGAAACCCTAATTAGCAATTCTTGACTTCTGATGAATTAGGAGCATTTCTTGAGGAATCATGATCAACCCTTGATCAAATGATGGATATAACTTCAAAATGTGGATGTTAACCAAAAAAATTAAAGTTTGACTGTATATAGGCCACAATTGACTTTTGACCTAGTACATGTTATTTTCCAACATTTGAGCAATTAACTGAGCAAACTTGTAGTGCAAAGCATGAAATTTGTCACGGATAATCTTGAAGACATATTAGGACCTTGGAAGACATTTAAGACCTTTTAGCTCAACCATCTTGATGAAAATTGAAACCCTAGTTGGGGGTTCATTGCCTTAGGAGGAGAATTTGTCTGGTCAATTCTTAGTCATCCTAGAGCAAATTGGGGACCTCAATGGGCATGTCTTGAGTGAAAATGGGAGGGAAAATTTTGGGGTACAACAGTACCAAAAACGAACCCTAGCGGTTTAGAGTCAAAATTCTCATCACATAACCAATTTAAATGATAACTAAGGACATGGTTATATTTAGAGGCATGATATCTACATTTTTGCTGTAGAATGTATTTGTAAATGATGCTTGTATCAAGATTTCAAAGTTGGAGAAACTTACCTCTGGAAGTGAGAATTGAGTTTGAAGTTAGAGAACTTCTGGAGGTGTTAAAATGACCTGGATAGCTTCACTGAACTCCCAGGAAGCTTTTGCAACTCCTACCTTGGATTGAGAGTTCCTCAACTCTTCTAGACAAGTCAAGTTGCAGAGGTGTTTTGGCTCGGTTTGAATGAAGTGTTTAGGATGTTTCAATGACAAATTAATGTATACAAAAGCTTAGGTATGACGTGGAGATGATGTGTAAATACTCAGTTGACAAGAAACTTGTTGGGAATGGGAGTTTCGAAGAATTGGGTTTCAAGCTTTAATGGAGTTCTTGAAATGCCAATTCTGAATACAAGAGTGTTTAGGAGTAATTAGGGTTATGAAATTCGTTCTTTGGAGTGCAGATGAGCCTCCTATTTATAGGGAAAGCTCAGAGTTAATGAGACGGTCAGGTTTGCAAGTGATAGAGTTTTGGTTTGGTTGAGATGAAACAACCAAGTTTGTGTGAAAACTATTGTTCCAATGCATAGTACAAAAGGGATCTGAAGTGGTTAGGAGCTTTAGTCATGATGCTTCTTGCTTTAGTGCTTGAGTGTGATTAGAGGAAGCAATGTATGGTATCAAGGAGTTGACATTTTGATTAAAGTTAGCTTTACAAGAGTGGGAGTGTTAACTTTGTGCAAAAAATGGAATGATGCATTGGACAAAGCTTCCAATCCTTGTGTAATGGCTCAAGATTTCATGTAATCTTATGATTATGGATAGATTTAGGAGTTAAATGGCCTGAAAAGTGAGATCATGTAGGTTAGGTTTTATATTTGGCCATAAGGTTTTTAAAAGAATGATCTATAATTCAAGTTTGACATGCCATCTTCATCTCTTAGAAACTTCTAGCTCAATTATGATAAATTTGTGTTCTTGGACATTTTGGAAAGCTTGAATCAAGATCTACAACTTTCATGTTTTGAGTTTTTATTGAATCAATTTGGATCTTAGTGAAAAATTTCTATAGAGTAGTGACTCTGTTAAGAACAAAACACTTAAAATTTTTTCTAAGTGTTGGTAAAAACATCAGAACTTCACGGGGCCATATCTTTTTTTCCAAGCACTTTTTGAGGATATTAACAAAGTTTTAGAATTCATTAATCCCTACAACTTTTATGTTGAAAGTTTTCTTTGAATCATCTTGTATCTTGAGGAAACTTGCTTGTGAAGTTAGGATTTTTTAGGTACAAAACACTTGAATTTTTCAAAGTGTTTGAAAATCTTCAATTTTGACTTTTGTTGACTTTCTTGATTCTTGATGAAAAAGTTTGATAGTTTTGAATATTTTGATGATTCTTTATTTTTGAATTCCAATGTTGACCAAAAAGTCAAAGTTTGACTTTTGTGTGATTGTTGACTTTTTATTAATTGATTCAATTCTTCAACTATCAACCACTTCTATCTTTGGAAATGTATTGAGCCATGTAATTAGCTCAAGATGTTGTATTTGAACCCTTGAGACCATTCTTTAAGTCATTAGGTCATGCACTAGGCCAGAAGTCAATGATCAGTCATCTTCAATCAAAACCCTAATTTGACAATTTTTGACCTTTGATGATTTGAGGGCTTTCCTTGAGGAATCATGATCAGCCCTTGATAAAATGGTGAATATCACCTCAAAATGTTGATGTTGACAAAAAATCTTGAAGTTTGACTATACGTTAACCATAGTTGGCTTTTTTACCCAATATAGTTAACTTTCAATCTTCCGAGCCAATGACTGAGCAAATATGTGATGCAAGACTTGAAACTTGAAATAAGCACTATTGGGGACCTATGATAAACCATGAAAGTAATTTTAGACCCTTGCATCCCAATATTCCTTGAAAAGAATAAAACCATAGCTGTAAACCCTTGCTTAGGAGGAGGTTTAACCAGTCAACTCTTGAGTAGCTTTGAGTATTTGAGATCTTTGTGAACATATTTTGAAGAAAATGGGAGGGAAAATTTTAAGGTACAACACCTTGTGATTTGTTAATTGTCATTGTGTAGGAGACAATGATTGGGAGTTACCTCCTACTGAGTTTGAAAGGCAACGAAGATTGAGAAGGGGACATATTCATCCTGGGAATATATACAATGTTGCCATGTTTAGGAATATATACAATTCATCAAATTAACAAAATATTTTTATATCATGAAAATAATATGGTACTTCATGTCATAATACTATGGTATTTATTCTTCTTATTATTTGAATTTATGTTTTTATATATTTTTAATATATTTACTTGAGACCTTTTATTTTTAGTGTTTTATTAACATACCTATCTACTAACATTTATTTATGTTATTAGTATGAGCATTAGTTTTGTTGTAAAAAAAAAACAAAAAATTTCATATTAAAAGATTAAAATTTATTTAATTTTTTCATAGATTTTTTATTTTTGTTTTCTGCCGGTTATTTTTTATTACATATATCTATATTTGTCAACTTTGAATATAATTTTTGGTACAGGCTATATGTACCTCTCAATTTTTTTTAAATGCAACACTCTTAAATGTTCAAGTTTTATCAACCTAGTTTTATTTTTTAATTGATGAGCTCTATGAAGATTAATGTTTTAAGTGTCAATTTTTTTAAATTACTTATAGTCACATTCCATAGATCTATTTATTATTACTTTAGTAGAAAGCCTTAACTATTATTTTAATTTTTTTTAATTTAAATTAATATTTTTTGTTGCAACTAAATAGAGAAGATATTATAATAAGGAGAAAATTTAATATTAATTTTTTAAGTGTAGTTTTTACTATTTTTTAATAAAAATATGACAAGTGTATAATTTATTTTTACACGTAACTTTTAAATTTAAATTTTTGTATTTAACAAAGAAAGAAGAAAACAAAAAATTGTAGTTACACATATCTTTAGTTCACAATAAAAGGAGAGATATATAGTAACAAATTTACTTTTTTTATCTTTATAATTTTTTATGTTATAACCTTTTTAAGAAAATTAAACTATATGTTTCTAATAATATTTCAATTTTGATAATCCATTTAATATATATATATATATATATATATATATATATATATATATATATATATATATATATATATATATATATATATATATATATATATATATATATATATATATATATATATATATATATATATATATATATATATATATATATATATATATATATATATATATATATAATTTATAAAATAATATAAATTTATAAACAAAAAATAAATATAAACAACATATTCTAAAATAAAATTTAAAAGAAAATAAAATATAAACAAAATTAAACATTGAAAGAAAAAACACAAGTAAATATGAAAATAGAAACTAAAAAAATATTTTAAGAAAATAAAATATATAAAAAATATTAAAAAGCATATAAA
Source organism: Vicia faba (assembly GCA_948472305.1). Taxonomy (NCBI): domain Eukaryota; kingdom Viridiplantae; phylum Streptophyta; class Magnoliopsida; order Fabales; family Fabaceae; genus Vicia; species Vicia faba. The sequence goes on along the minus strand of OX451740.1, from coordinate 766,045,266 downwards.
AAGAAAATTAACCACTTAAAAATATACAAGTAAGAAACAAATAATTTGCATGAGCTAATCTTAAATTTTAAAATATGAATTTAATATTTTAAAATAAATGTAATGATAATTATGTAAATATAATTAAAATTACAATAACTCATTTCTCTTCACTTTTTCTCCTCAAAACCCTAAATTTGAAAAAGTTTTAATTAAATTTAAATAAATTATGTAAATATAATTAATAATAACGTTTGTTTTTAATAAATTGGATCCCTTAATTTATTTTAAAATTTTAATTTATATTTACCATTTTTATGTTTTTTTTTGTTATAAGAGATTTGTTTTCATTCTTTTTAGAGAGTGTAGACCGAACCCTTAAAATCTAAAAACAATCTTTCAAAGTTTTTCACTGAGTAAATTGTTTGACCAAGGAAAAGTTATTAATGTTTTCTTACTAATAAATATTTATTTAAAAATATATTATCATTATCTAAAACAAGTCATAATTTATTACCACATTCGTCTCTTATTTAATGATTACAGTTATTTATTTTATTTATTATGTATACTATTCATTTCATTATTCATGTCATGAATATGAGTTCATATCTATTTATTTTATTTATTCATAAATTAAATATATAATGACCTTTAAATATAAATACTTATTTAATTATAGTTTATCATTTAATAATATTTTTTATACAAACTAAAATTATATATTAAGTAAAAAGGAGAAATACAAAGACAGTGACCTAGAAATAAACTTATTATTGAAATATATCTAAATTACCTTCATCATTTAAAAATATAAAATATTTAAATAATTTTTAAGGGTTTAGAATCAAACCAACAATCCGAATTACGACTACTATTCAAAAATATCTAAAAAAAATACAAAAATCTAACTTTCGTCGCAACTTAAACAACACAAACATGACCGGAAATCATTACAACCATTTAGAAATATTTAGGACAACACTATCATTCAGAAATATCTAGAGCAGCACAATATCTTGACCTTACGAGACATTATCAAATCTTCTTAAATATTTTGTATATTTTAATAAATTATAGTCTAAAATTATCAATGGTAACTTTTTTTCGTAAAATTATCAATGATAACTTTTTTTGTAAAAATTTAAAAATAATTATGATCTTCTGAATATCTTAATCAATATTTAATACAAAAATATATGTACTTATTTCATAACTATAATTATTTTTAATTATATTTCATTAATTTGGACGCCAACGACAAACTTATAAATGAAATGTTTATATTGAATGTAAAAATTTGTGTTTGAAAATTTTATATTGTTTTGGTTAAAAATTTATATTTAATTTATTTCACACACCCCATGAGGTTTTCATGTCACACATCCCCATCAATTCATACTGTTTCAAAATCAATTATTGAAAAACGAATTAAATCAATCGGTTCGATCAGTTGAACTAGGAATTAAAGTCGTATCTGGCCGAACAAATTTTGAAAACCAAACAATACTAAAGTCGGTATACAAACTGGGAAACCGAGAATAAATAGGAGGGAAAACCAAAGGTTTAACCGGTTCCTAACATTAGACCGTAATTTACTTATTTTTTATGAAGAAACTAAAAAGGATCAGGAGTAGTTTTCAATACACCAGATCTATTGATTCTACTTATTCTTTCTTGTATTTGTAGTAGTCAAATCCAAACAATATAAATAATTTCTTTTCATCTTTGTTATAAGTCATTTTTTAGTAATCAATATATATTAGCAAATGAGAACTAAGGGTCTCAAACCTGATTACAATAAAAGCACGAGATAAAACTCAACCAAAAGGAAAATTACAAACCAAATTGAAATTAAGATAAGTAAAACAAAGGATCTTTGTTAAACTCGTAAAAATTACAATTGGGGTGAATAATTTCACCGATCAAAGACCATCTCCAAACCATCGCTTGATATTCCACACGACATCAAACATATTCCAAACATCGTTACGAAAAATTATACTGTTCCTTAGCAACCAAAGATTCTAAGTAATCGCCAACCAAATGCAACCCGCTTTAGACTTTTTCACTTTCTTGAACATGCAATAATTGAACCAACTCATGAAACTACCTCTTAAACTATCCTCCGAAAAATTCGAAAATTTGAACCACTCCCTCATCTCTCCCCACACAAACATAACAAACAATAATGAACTAAAAATTCCACATAAAGCACATAAGGAATTATTAGTAAAGATGATACCCCTAATCTTCGGAAGATCCTTTGTCGGAAGTCTATTGATTAGAGTTCTCCAACTGAAAGCCTTGATCTTATGCGGAACCTCCACTTTCCAAATAAGATGTAAAGTTTTGTTAAAGAAGTGACTAGGGCCAAAAGGAATAAATGTTCCAGCATAAAGAGAGTAACAAGACCTGACCGAATACAAGAAATCCTCTTCTAAATTCCATAAAACTTGGTCTCTCCCCGTTGCAGTACAACCATTTTCGGCCAAAACAGTTTGCTGCAAAAGCAGCTCATCTACAACAACAGGCTGCTACCGAATAGAACTGGGCAGGTCGAAATCTCCCCAGGTCCAAGCAAGATTGTCCCAAATCCCCATTCCCACCACCGCAATCGATTGGAGCTTGGATGCCATAAAAACTGCTGGAAAAGAGATAATAAAAGTTTAGTCCAGTAACCATTTTGTTTGCCAAAAGGAAGTGGTAAAACCTCTTCTCACATCAAACTTACATTGGTTAACAAAAACATCCTTATACTTCTTCCTATCACAAGTTATCAAGTCCTTCCACCAAGACAAAGTGGAAACGCAATGCTTGTTAGAGCTTCTATCATTTACAACCTGAAAACAAATATCATCATAACGAGCTATCAAAATATTATACCACAAAGAATCCAAACCTTAAAGAACCCTCCATCTCCATTTGTTAAGTAACGCCAAATTGAATTCTTCAATCCTCTTGAGATCTAACCCCCATTTTTCAATAGGAAAACAAACACCGTCCACCGAACCCAATGTATCCTTTTTTTTCCTTCCCCCCACACACATAAGAAATTACTTTGTAACCTAGTAATTTCTTTTGAAATCTTGACCGGCATCTTGTAAAAAGAAAGAGTAAAAATTGAAAAAGAGCACAACACCGATTTAAGAATCATAATTTTCCCTCCGAGATTTCGAAAGATATTTTTTTGGTTATTTCTCTAGTACTCACCGGACAACTTTATTAAAGTGTTTCGGTGGTTTAAATATTTTTTTTAAATTTTTTTAGTTCAGATAACGGCTTAAACCCGTTGCCAAAAGTGATGTATTTGAAGTGTAAAAAGGTTTAGGCAATGGTTTTTTCACTTTAGGAAACAATTATTTTGTGTTGCCTGAACTTGTTTTGTTTAATGTTATCCGGATTACTTAATTAAAGTCTTCTAAAATTATTGAAATTTATGATTTTTTTTCGAAACATAACTTTTTAATTTTCAAATATAAATAATTTCTTTTAGAATATTTTAATGAATTAAATGAATTGTAGGGGTAGAAAAATAATTGTTAGGATGTAAGGTAAAATTTTCTTTTCAAATTCAAGCTAAAGCGGAATATGTGGTTCGGGTCACAATGTTAAATTTGGTATAAATAGATTATAGCTTTTGTAAAAAAAAGAAGTTAATCCTTAAGAATGTCAAATGTTGAGTAGGAATGTCAAATATAGAATATGAATGAGTATATCAACCTTATCCTTTTCATTCTCTCTTAAAATAATTTTTCATTCTCTAAATTAAGGAATTTGAAATTATTCTATGTATACATAAATCAAATCCATAAAAAAAAATTTTGTTGACAAAAATCCATTGAATTCTAATTGAATGAATTGATTACAAAATAGTTATATCACGTTATTGATAAGTTAATTGTCTCCTGCAATATTATATTTCTCTATGATAACTTGACAAGTGTCAATTACAAATATATATATATATATATATATATATATATATATATATATATATATATATATATATATATATATATATATATATATATATATATATATATATATATATATATATATATATAAATATCATAATTAATTTTATGAGTTAATTGTGCTTACGTATGTGTATGTATTTTTAAAATGTAATAAAAAAGAAATGATAAAAAAATATAAAATTGTCTAGTTATAAGAGTTTATTATTTTTAAAAGAGATGATAAATCAGTATTAGTATTTATAAATTTTTTCGTATATAAAATTAGTTGAATCAAAAATATATATTATTTTTCATATATATAAATATTATTTTTGTTTTGGAATTATTTATAAATATTTAAATTATTAGTAAATTCATTCTCGTTATTATTCAATATTTTGATCATTAACTTATTTTTCCCGTTTCATATATTTTCATATTAGAAAAAACAATTTATCTAAATTTTAAGTAAATATATTTTTAATAATATTTAAATTGAATTATTTATAAAAAATGTAAATTAAAATAATTGTTTTAATTTAGTGTTTTAAAATATAATAAGTTATGATTTAGTTAAAAATTGTTTTCTATAGTTGATAAACATCATCAAAAATATTAATACCGATGCAAATTTTAAATTAATAAATAAAAATTATATATTAAATAATTAAATTGCTCAAATTTATAACATTTTATCGTTAGAAAAGTATATTGATTTACAGTTTCATAAATAGTTGATAATGAATACAACTTGTTGATCTTGCAAAATCCAGGTTTCATACTCTTCTGAGATTTTACCAGCGATGCGATTTTGAACATACTTGAATTTCTGTGGAATTTGCGGATTCACCATAAACTTATGCATATCCTACGCAATAATCACACCTTCAGTTTGTTGATTCCAGATAAAATAGTTGTTTTCTTACAGCTTTATCAATAGTTTGGGTCTGAAAGAACTGGTTGATTACTAGCTCAAAAGCCTATTGAGATATCCTGAGAATGGAGAGGATCTTTGATGAACGATTCTTAATTTTCATCAAACTCTATTGATAGATCTTGAGTTCAAATGAGAATTGTTGTGTACAGAGAATGAAAGAAAGCGAAGAAGGTGAGTTGAATCAAAGATCGATCGCAAGGGGAGTACATGTGATCGAATACATGAATAATACCATGTTAGCATAGGTACAACTTCTGCATTCTTCACTCAGTGAAGATAGAGAACAAAGAGTTCAAAGAATGGAAAAGATAATATTTTATTGATTGGGGAATATAGATTACACTTAGCTATTTAAGCAGACAGTAAAATTGTAATTAATTACAAGCTAACTAACTATAACTAACTTAATTATATTACTTAATAAGACAACAACCAATAGACACTTGTCAGATATTAACAGAAAGCTACACTATACTAATGTATCATATATACTAATGTGAGGATCTTACATAATATCACTAATATGTATAATACGGATCTATATTTTATAATCAATTACAAAACATTAATTTATTCTAGCTATACAAATATTTTTTTCATTCTATTCAATAGTTTTCGTGATAGCTGTTTTTTGTTTGTTTTTAACTTCTCATCAATTATCGGTTATGATTGAATTTATCATATTAAAAAAATTTTATCCTTTCTTTTACATATTTTTATCCATTCATTTGATTATTATTGATATCTCTTTCAATTTATAAATTATTCAGATCTAATGTGTTTTTTTATATCTATCATACAAGTCTTTTTTTTTTTTGGATATGAGTGGTGTGGATAAACTTATCAAATTTACAAAATACTTTTACACCAAGAATATAATATTTTCTTTATTTCACAAGTCATTGTTTTGGAATGAATAATGTGAATGTGTTCATCAAATTTACAAAATATTTTTATATCATGAAAATAATATGGTACTTCATGTCATAATACTATGGTCTTTATTCTTCTTATTGTTTGTATTTATGTTTTTGTGTATTTTTAATATATTTACTTGAGACCTTTTGTTTTTAGTGTTTTATCAACAGACCTATCTACTAACATTTATTTATGTTATTAGTATGAGCGTTAGTTTTGTTGTAAAAAAAAAAATAATTTCATATTAAAAGATTAAAATTTATTTAATTTTTTCATAGGTTTCTTATTTTTTGTTTTCTGCCCGTTATTTTTTATTACATATATCTATATTTGTCAACTTTGAATATAATTTTTGGTAGAGGCTATATCTACCCCTCAATTTTTTTTAAAAATGTAACACTCTTGAATGTTTAAGTTTTATCAACCTAGTTTTATTTTTTAATTAATGAGTTCTATGAAGATTAATGTTTTAAGTGTCACTTTTTTTTAATTACATTTAGTCACATTCCATAGATCTAATTATTATTACTTTAGTAGAAAAGTCTTAACTATTATTTTAGTATTTTTTTAATTTAATTTATATTTTTTGTTGCAAGTGAAATAGAGAAGAGATTATAATAAGGAGAAAATTTAAATATAATTTTTTAAGTATAATTTTTACTATTTTTTAATAAAAATATGACAAGTGTATAACTTACTTTTACATGTAACTTTTAAATTTAAATTTTTAGATTTAACAGAGAAAGAAGAAAACAAAAAATTTTAGTTACACATATCTTTAGTTCACAATAAAAGGAGAGAGATAATAACAAATTTACCTTTTTTATCTTTATAATTTTTTATATTATAACCTTTTTAAGAAAATAAAACTATATGTTTCTAAAAATATTTCAATTTTGATAATCCATTTAATCTATATATATATATAATAAAATAATATAAATTTATAAACAAAAAAAAAAATATAAAAAACATATTCTGAAATAAAATTTAAAATAAAAGAAAATATTAAAAAAATTAAACATTGAAAGAAAAAACACAAGTAAATATGAAAGTAGAAACTAAAAAAATATTTTAAGAAAATAAATCATATAAAAAATATTAAAAAGCAGATAAAAAGAAAACTAACCACTTAATAAAATACAGGTAAGAAACAAAGAATTTGCATGATCTAATCTTAAATTTTGAAATATGATTTTAATATTTTAAAATAAATATGATGATAATTATGTAAATATAATTAAAATTATAATAACTCATTTCACTTTAATTTTTTCCCCTCAAAACCCCAAATTTGAAGTTTTTTTAATTAAATTTAAATTAATTATGTAAATATAATTTATTATAACGTTTGTTTTTAATAAATGGGACCCCTTAATTTATTTTAAAATTTAATTTATTTTTACCATTTATTATTTTTTTTTGTTATAAAGATTTGTTTTCATTCTTTTTTAAGAGTGTAGACCGAACCAAAAAAATCTGAAAACAATCTTCAAAAGTTTTTCACTTAGTAAATTGTTTGACCAAGGAAAAATTATTAATGTTTTCTTACTAATAAATATTTTTTTAAAAATATATTATCATTATCTAAAATAAATCATAATTTATTACCACATTTGTCTCTTCTTTAATGATTACATATTTTAATATTTATTTATTTTATTTATTATGTATACTATTCATTTCATTATTCATGTCATGAATATGAGTTCATAGCTATTTATTTTATTTATTCATAACTTAAATACATAATAACCTTTAAATATAAATATTTATTTAATTTTAGTTTATTATTTAATAATATTTTTTATACAAACTAAAATTATATATTAAGTAAAAAGGAGAAATACAAAGACAATGACCTAGAAATAAACTTATTATTGAAACATATCTAAATTACCTTCGTCATTCAAAAAAATAAAATATTTGAATAATTTGTAAGGTTTTAAAATCAAACCAACAATCTGAATTACCACAATTTAACTTTCATCGCAACTTAAACAACACAAAATGATTGGAAATCATTACCACCATTCAGAAATATTTAGGACAACACTATCATTCAAAAATATCTAGAGCAGCACAATATATTGATCTTATGAGACACTATCAAATCTTCTTAAATATTTTGTATATTTTAATAAATTATAGTATAAAATTATCAATGGTAACTTTTTTTCTTAAATTTATCAATGATAACTTTTTTTTTTTTGTAAAATTTTAAAAACAATTATGATCTTCCGAATATCTTAATCAATATTTAATACAAAAATATATGTACTTAGTTTATAACTATAAATATTTTTAATTATATTTCATTAACTTGGACGCTAACGACAAACTTATAAATGAAATGTTTATATTGAATGTAAAAATTTGTGTTTGAAAATTTTATATTGATTTGGTTAAAAATTTATATTTAATTTATTTCACACACCCCATCAGATTTTCATGTCACACACCCCCATCAATTCATACTGTTTCAAAATCAATTATTGAAAAACAAATTAAATCAATCGGTTCGATCAGTTGAACTAGGAATTAAAGTCGTATCTGTCTGAACAAATTTTGAAAACCAAACAATACTAAAGTCGGTATACAAACTGGGAAACCGAGAATAAATAGGAGGGAAAACCAAAGGTTTAACCGGTTCCTAACATTAGACCGTAATTTACTTATTTTTTATGAAGAAACTAAAAAGGATAAGGAGTAGTTTTCAATACACTAGATCTATTGATTCTATTTCTTCTTTCTTGTATTTGTAGTAGTCAAATCCAAACAATATAAATCATTTCTTTTCATCTTTGTTATTAATCATTTTTTAGTAATCAATATATATTAGCAAACGAGAACTAAGGGTTCTCAAACCTGATTACAATAAAAGCACGAGATAAAACTCGGCCAAAAAGAAAATTACAAACCAAATTGAAATTAAGATAAGTAAAACAAAGGATATTTGTTAAACTCGTAAAAATTACAATTGGGGTGAGTAATTTCACCGATCAAAGACCATCTCCAAACCATCGCTTGATGTTCCACACGACATCAAGCATATTCCAAACATCGTTACGAAAAATTATACTGTTCCTTAGCAACCAAAGATTCTAAGTAATCGCCAACCAAATGCAACCCGCTTTAGACTTTTTCACTTTCTTGAACACGTAATTATTGAACCAACTCATGAAACTACCTCTTAAACTATCCTTCGAAGAATTCAAAAATCCGAACCACTCCCTCATCTCCCCCCACACCAACATAACAATCAGACAAAACAAACAATAATAAACTAAAGTTTCATCCTCAATTCCACAAAAAGCACATAAGGAATTATTAGTAAAGATGATACCTCTAATCTTCAGAAGATCCTTCGTCGGAAGTCTATTGATTAGAGTTCTCCAATCGAAAGCCTTGATCTTATGAGGAACCTCTAGTTTCCAAACAAGATGTAAAGTTTTGTTAAAGACGTGACTATGGCCAAAAGGAATAAATGTTCTAGCATAAAGAGAGTAACATGACCTGACCGAATACAAGAAATCATCTTTTAAATTCCATAAAATTTGGGTTGCCTGAACTTGTTTTGTTTAATGTTATCCGGATTACTTAATTAAAGTCTTCTAAAATTGTTGAAATTTTTTATTTTTTTTGAAACATAACTTTTTAATTTTCAAATATACATCATTTATTTTAGAATATTTTAATGAAATTAAATGAATTGTAGGGGTAGCAAAATAATTGTTAGGATGTAAGGTAAAACTTTCTTTTCAAATTCAAGCTAAAGCGGAATATGTGATTCGGGTCACAATGTCAAATTTGGTATAAACAGATTAAAGCTTTTGTAAAAAAAAAGAAGTTAAACCCTAAGAATGTCAAATATAGAGTAGGAATGTCAAATATAGATTAGGAATGAGTATATCAACCTTATCCTTTTCATTCTCTCTTAAAATAATTTTTCATTCTCTAAATTAAGGAATTTGAAATTATTCTATGTATTCATAAATGAAATCCATAAAAAAATTTTTTTTGACAAAAATCCATTGAATTCTAATTTAATGAATTGATTAAAAAATAGTTATATCACGTTATTGATAAGTTAACTGTCTCCTGCAATATTATATTTCTCTATGATAACCTGACATGTGTCAATTACATATATATCTATATACAAATATCATAATTAATTTTATGAGTTAATTGTGGTTACGTATGTGTATGTATTTTTAAAACGTAATAAAAAAGAAATGAAAAAAAAGAAGATAAAATAGCCTAGTTATAAGAGTTTATTATTTTTAAAAGAGATAATAAATCAATATTAGTATTTATAAATTCTTTCGTATATAAAAATAGTTGAATAAAAAATATATATTATTTTTCATATATATAAATATTATATTTGTTTTGGAATTATTTATTAATATTTAAGTTTTTAGTAAATTCATTCTCGTTATTATTCAATATTTTGATCAGTAACTTATTTTTCCCGTTTCATATATTTTCATATTAGAAAAAACAATTTACGTAAATTTTAAGTAAATATATTTTTCATAATAATTAAATTGAGTTATTTATAAAAAACGTAAATTTAAATAATTGTTTTAATTTAGTGTTTTAAAATATAATAAGTTATGATTTAGTTAAAAATTGTTTTTTATAGTTGATAAACATCATCAAAAATATTAATACCGATGCAAATTTTAAATTAATAAATAAAAATTATATATTAAATAATTCAAATGCTCAAAGTTATAACATTGTATCGTTAGAAAAGTATATTGATTTGCAGTTTCATAAATAGTTGAAAATGAATACAACTTGTTGATCTTGCACAATCCAGGTTTCATACTCTTCTGAGATTGTACCAGCGATGCGATTTTGAACAGACTTGAATTTCTGTGGAATTTGCGGATACACCACAAACTTATGCATCTTCTACGCAAGAATCACACCTTCTATTTGTTGATTCCAGATGAAATAGTTGTTTTCTTACAGCTTTATCAATAGTTTGGGACTGAAAGAACTGGTTGATTACTAGCTCCAAAGCCTATTGAGATATCCTGAGAATGGGGAGGATCTTTGACGAACGATTCTTGATTTTCATCAAACTCTATTGATAAATACTGAGTTCAGACGAGAATTGCTGTGTACAGAGAATGAAGGAAAGCGAAGAAGGTGAGTTGAATCAAAGATCGGTTACGAGAGAAGCACAGGTGATCGAATACACGAATAATACCATGTTAGCGTAGCTACAACTTGTGCATTCTTCACTCAGTGAAGATAGAGAACAAAGAGTTCAAAGAATGGAAAAGATAAAATTTTATTGATTGGTGAATGTAGATTACACTTAGCTATTTAAGCAGACAATAAAATTGTAATTAATTACCAGCTAACTAACTGTAACTAAATTAATTATATTACTTAATAACACAACAACCAATAGACACTTGTCATCTATTAACATAAAGCTACACTATACTAATGTATCATATATACTAATGTGAGGACCTTACATAATATCACTAATATGTATAATACAGATCTATCTTTTATAATCAATTACAAAACATTAATTTAGTCTAGCTATACAAATATTTTTTCATTCTATTCAGTAGTTTTCGTGAAAGTTATTTTTTGTTTGTTTTGAAGTTCTCATCCATTATCGGTTATGATTGAATTTATCATATTAAAAAAAATTTATCCTTTTTTATACATATTTTTATACATATTTTTATCCATTCATTTGATTATCATTTGATTATCATTGATATCCACTTTATTGAAAACGCAATAATTGAACCAACTCATCAAACTACTTCTTAAACTATCCTCCGAAGAATTCAAAAATCCGATCCACTCCCTCATCTTCCCCCACACCAAAATATGAATCAGACATAACAAACAATAATGAACTAAAGTTTCCTCCTCAATTCCACATAAAGCACACAAGGAATTATTATTAAAGATGATACCTCTAATCTTCAGATGATCCTTCATCGGAAGTCTATTGATTAGAGTTCTCCAACTGAAAGCCTTGATCTTATGCAAAACCTCCAGTTTCTAAAAGAGATGTAAAGTTTTGTTAAAGACGTGACTAGGGCCAAAAGGAATAAATGTTCCAGCATAAAGAAAGTAACAAGACCTGGCCGAGTACAAGAAATCCTCTTCTAAATTCCATAAAATTTAGTCTCTCCCCGTTGCAGTACAACCATTTTTGGCCAGAACAGTTTGCAGCAAAAGCAGCTCATCTGCAATAGCAGGCTGCTGCCGAATAGAATTGGGCAGGCCGAAATCGCCCCAGGTCCAAGCAATACCATCCCAACTCCCCATTCCCACCACCGCAATCGATTGGAGCTTGGATGCTGCAAAAACCACTGGAAAAGAGATAATAAAAGTTTAGTCCAGTAACCATTTTGTTTTCCAAAAGGAAGTGGTAAAACCTCTTCTCACATCAAACTTACATTGGTTAACAAAAACATCCTTATACTTCTTCCTATCACAAGTTATCAAGTCCTTCCACCAAGACGAAGTGGAAATGCAATGCTTGTTAGAGCTTCTATCATTTAAAACCTAAAAACAAATATCATCATAACGAGCTATCAAAATCTTATATCACAAAGAATCCAAACCTTAAATAACCCTCCATCTCCATTTGGTAAGTAACGCCAAATTGAATTCTTCAATCCTCTTGAGACCTAACCCCCATTTTTCAATAGGAAAACAAACATCGTTCCACCGAACCCAATGTATCCTTTTTTTTCCTCCCCCCACACACAAGAAATTACTTTGTAACCTAGTAATTTCTTTTGAAATCTTGACCAACATCTTATAAAAAGAAAGAGTAAAAATTGATAAAGAGCACAACACTGATTTAAGGAATTTGAAATTATTTTATGTATTCATAAATCAAATCCATAATAAATTTTTTTTTGACAAAAATCCATTGAATTCTAATTGAATGAATTGATTAAAAAATAGTTATATCACATTATTGATAAGTTAACTGTCTCTTGCAATATTATATTTCTCTATGATAACCTGACAGGTGTCAATTACATATATATATATATATATATATATATATATATATATATATATATATATATATATATATATATATATATATATATATATATATATATATATATATATATCATAATTAATTTTATGAGTTAATTGTACTTACGCATGCGTATGTATTTTTAAAATGTAATAAAAAAGAAATGAAAAAAAAGATAAAATTGTCTAGTTATAAGAGTTTATTGTTTTTAAAAAGAGATAATAAATCAGTATTTGTATTTATAAATTTTTTCGTATATAAAAATATTTGAATCAACAATATATATTGTTTTCATATATAAAAACATTATTTTATTTTGGAATTATTTACAAATATTTAAATTATTAGTAAATTATTTCTCGTTATTATTCAATATTTTGATCAGTAACTTATTTTTCCCGTTTCATATATTTTCATATTAGAAAAAAACAATTTATTTAAATTTTAAAGAAATATATTTTTCCTAATATTAAAATTAAATTATTTATAGAAAAAATGTAAATTAAAATAATTGTTTTAATTTAGTGTTTTAAAATATAATAAGTTATGATTTAGTTAAAAATTGTTTTCTATAGTTGATAAACATCATCAAAAATATTAATATCAATGCAAATTTTAAATTAATAAATAAAAATTATATATTAAATAATTAAAATGTTCAAAGTTATAACATTGTATCGTTAGAAAAGTATATTGATTTACAGTTTCCTAAATAGTTGATAATGAATACAACTTGTTGATCTTGCACAATCCAGGTTTCATACTCTTCTGAGATTGTACCAGTGATGCGATTTTGGACAAACTTAAATTTCTGTGGAATTTGCATATTCACCACAAGCTTGTGCATCTTCTACGCAAGAATCACACCTTTAATTTGTTGATTCCAGATAAAATAGTTGTTTTCTTACAGCTTTATCAGTAGTTTGGGTCTGAAAGAACTGGTTGATTTTCTAGCTCCAAAGCCTATTGAGATATCTTGATAATGAAGAGGATCTTTGACGAACGATTCTTGATTTTCATCAAACTATATTGTTAGATCTTGAGTTCAGAAGAGAATTATTGTGTGCAAAGAAAGAAGGAAAGTGAAGAAGGTGAGTTGAATCAAAGATCGACCACGAGGGAAGCACGAATGATCGAATACAGGAATAATACTATGTTAGCATAGCTACAACTTCTGTATTCTTCACTCAATGAAAATAGAGAACAAAGAGTTCAAATAATGGAAAAGATAAAATTTTATTGATTGGTGAATGTAGATTACACTTAGCTATTTAAGCAGACAGTAAAATTGTAATTAATTACCAGCTAACTAACAGTAACTAACTTAATTATATTACTTAATAACATAACAACCAATAGACACTTGTCAGCTATTAACATAAAGCTACACTATACTAATGTATCATATATACTAATGTGAGGACCTTACATAATATCACTAATATGTATAATACGAATCTATCTTTTATAATCAATTACAAAACATTAATTTAGTCTAGCTATACAAGTATTTTTTCATTCCATTCAGTAGTTTTCGTGATAGTTATTTTTATGTTTGTTTTGAACTTCTCATCCATTATCGGTTATGATTGAATTTATCATATTAAAAAAAATTTATCCTTTTTTTACATATTTTTATCCATTCATTTGATTATTATTGATATCTCTTTCAATTTATAAATTATTCAGATCTAATGTGTTTTTACATATCTATCACACAAGTCATTTTTTATATGAGTGGTGTGGATAAACTCATCAAATTTACAAAATACTTTTACATCAAGAATATAATAATTTCTTTATTTTACAAGTCATTGTTTTGGAATGAATAATATGAATGTGTTCATCAAATTTACAAAATATTTTTATATCACGAAAATAATATGGTACTTCATGTCATAATACTATGGTCTTTATTCTTCTTATTATTTGTATTTATGTTTTTGTGTTTTTTTAATATATTTACTCGAGACCTTTTATTTTTAGTGTTTTATTAAGAGACCTATCTACTAACATTTATTTATGTTATTAGTATGAGCGTTAGTTTTGTTGTAAAAAAAAAAAAAACAAAATTTCATATTAAAAGATTAAAATTTATTTAATTTTTTCATAGGTTTTTTATTTTTGTTTTCTGCCGGTTATTTTTTATTACATATATCTATATTTGTCAACTTTGAATATAATTTTTGGTAGAGGCTATATCTACCTCTCAATTTTTTTAATGCAACACACTTGAATGTTCAAGTTTTATCAACCTAGTTTTATTTTTTAATTAATGAGTTCTATGAAGATTAATGTCTTCAGTGTCACTTTTTTTTAATTACTTATAGTCACATTCCATAGATCTAATTATTATTACTTTAGTAGAAAAGTCTTAACTATTTTTTTTTAGTTTAATTAATATTTTTTTGTTGCAAGTGAAATAGAGAAGAGATTATAATAAGGAGAAAATTTAAATATAATTTTTTAAGTGTAGTTTTTACTATTTTTCAATAAAAATATGACAAGTGTATAATTTACTTTTACACGCAACTTTTAAATTTAAATTTTTATATTTAACAGAGAAAGAAGAAAACAAAAAATTTTAGTTACACATATCTTTAGTCCACAATAAAAGGAGAGAGATATAGTAACAACTTTACTTTTTTTATCTTTATAATTTTTTTATGTTATAACCTTTTTAAGAGAATAAAACTATATGTTTCTAATAATATTTCAATTTTGAAAATAAAACCATATGTTTATATATATATATATATATATATATATATATATATATATATATATATATATATATATATATATATATATATATATATATATATATATATATATATATATATATATATATATATATATATATATATATATATATATATATATATATATATATATATATATATATATATATATATATATATATATATATATATATATATATATATATATATATATATATATATATATATATATATATATATATATATATAATATAAATTTATAAACAAAAAAAATATAAAAAAACATATTCTCAAATAAAATTTAAAAGAAAATAAAATATAAACAAAATTAAATATTGAAATAAAAAACATAAGTAAATATGAAACTAGAAACTAAAAAAATATTTTAAGAAAATAAAATATATAAAAAATATTAAAAAGCAGATAAAAAGAAAATTAACCACTTAAAAAATATAAAGTTAAGAAAAAAAGAATTTGCATGATCTAATCTTAAATTTTGAAAGATAATTTTAATATTTTATAATAAATAAAATGATAATTATGTAAATATAATTAAAATTATAATAACTCATTTCTCTTCACATTTTCTCCTCAAAACCCAAAATATTGAATTTTTTTAATTAAATTTAAATAAATTATGTAAATATAATTTATTATAACGTTTTTTTTAATAAATGGGATCCCTTAATTTATTTTAAACTTTAATTTGATTTTACCATTTTTTAATGTTTTTTTTTGTTATAAGAGATTTGTTTTCATTATTTTTAGAGAGTGTAGACAGAACCAAAAAAATCTGAAAATAATCTTCCAAAGTTTTTCACTGAGTAAATTGTTTGACCAAGGAAAGGTTATTAATGTTTTCTTACTGATAAATATTTATTTAAAAACATATTATCATTATCTAAAATAAATTAAAATTTATTAGCACATTCTTCTCTTCTTTAATAATTACATATTTTAATAGTTATTTATTTATTATGTATGCTATTCATTTCATTATTCATGTCACGAATATGAGTTCATAGCCTTTTATTTTATTTATTCATAACTTCAATACATAATGACCTTTAAATATAAATATTTATTTAATTATAGTTTATTATTTAATAATATTTTTTATACAAACTAAAGTTATATATTAAATAAAAAGAAGAAATACAAAGACAATGACCTAGAAATAAACTTATTATTGAAACATATCTAAATTACTTTCGTCATTCAAAATTTGAAATGTTTAAATAATTTTTAAGGGTTTAGAATCAAACGAACAATTCAAATTACCACTACTATTCAAAAATATCTAAAACAATAGAATAATCTAACTTTCGTCGCAACTTAAACAACACAAGCATGATCAAAAATCATTACCACCATTCAGAAATATTTAGGATAACACTATCATTCAGAAATATCTAGAGCAGCAGAATATCTTGACCTTATGAGACACTATCAAATCTTCTTAAATATTTTGTATATTTTAATAAATTATAGTCTAAAATTATCAATGGTATATTTTTTTCGTAAAATTATAAACGATAACTTTATTTTGTAAAAGTTTAAAAACAATTATGATCTTCTGAATGTCTTAATCAATATTTAATACAAAAATATATGTACTTATTCATAACTATAATTATTTTTAATTCTATTTCATTAACTTGGACGCTAACGACAAACTTATAAATGAAATGTTTACATTGAATGTAAAAATTTGTGTTTGAAAATTTTATATTGATTTGGTTAAAAATTTATATTTAATTTATTTTAGACACCCCATCAGATTTTCATGTCACACACCCCCATCAAATCATATTGTTTCAAAATCAATTATTGTAAAATGAATTAAATCAATCGGTTCGAACGGTTGAACTAGGAATTAAAGTCGTATTTGGTCAAACAAATTTTGAAAACCAAACAATACTAAAATCTGTATACAAACTGGGAAACCAAGAATAAATAGGAGGGAAAACCAAAGGTTTAACCGGTTTATAACATTAGACCGTAATTTACTTATTTTTATGAAGAAACTAAATAGGATAAGGAGTAGTTTTCAATACACCAGATCTATTGATTCTATTTCTTCTTTCTTTTATTTGTAGTAGTCAAATCCAAACAATATAAATAATTTCTTTTCATCTTTGTTATAAATCATTTTTTAGTAATCAATATATATTAGCAAACGAGAACTAAGGGTTCTCAAACCTGATTACAACAAAAGCAAGAGATAAAACTCGGCCAAAAGGAAAATTACAAACCAAATTGAAATTAAGATAAGTAAAACAAAGCATCTTTGTTAAACTCGTAAAAATTACAATTGGGGTGAGTAATTTCACCCATCAAATACCATCTCCAAACCATCGGTTGATGTTCCACCCGACATCAAGCATATTCCAAACATCGTTACGAAATGTTTTATTGTCCCTTAGCAACCAAAGATTCTAAGTAATTGCCAACCAAATGCAACCCGCTTTAGACTTTTTCACTTTCTTGAAAATGCAATAATTGAACCAACTCATAAAACTACCTCTTAAACTATCCTCCAAAGAATTCGAAAATCTGAACCACTCCCTCATCTTCCCCCACACCAACATAACAATCAGACATAACAAACAATAATGAACTAAAGTTTCCTCCTCAATTCCACATAAATCACATAAGGAATTATTAGTAAAGATGATACCTCTAATCTTCAGAAGATCCTTCATCGGAAGTCTATTGATTAGAGTTCTCCAACCAAAAGCATTGATCTTATGCGGAACCTCTACTTTCCAAACAAGATGTAAAAATTTGTTAAAGAAGTGACTAGGGCCAAAATGAATAAATGTTCCATCATAAAGAGAATAACAAGACCTGACCGAATACAAGAAATCCTCTTCTAAATTCCATAAAATTTGGTCTCTCCCCGTTGCAGTACAACCATTTCCAGCCAGAACAGTTTGCAGCAAAAGCAATTCATCTGCAATAGCAGGCTGCTGCCGAATAGAACCGGGCAGGCTGAAATCACCCCAGGTCCAAGAAAGACCATCCCAACTCCCCATTCCCACCACCGCAACCTATTGGAGCTTGGATGCTGCAAAAACCGCTGAAAAAGAGATAATAAAAGTTTAGTCCAGTAACCATTTTGTTTGCCAAAAGGAAGTGGTAAACCTCTTCTAACATTAAGCTTACATTGGTTAACAAAAACATCCTTATACTTCTTCCTATCACAAGTTATCAAGTCCTTCCAGCAAGATGAAGTGGAAACGCAATGCTTGTTAGAGCTCCTATCATTTACAACCTGAAAACAAATATCATCGTAACGAGCTATCAAAACTTTATACCATAAAGAATACAAACCTTAAATAACCCTCCATCTCCATTTGTTAAGTAACGCCAAATTGAATTCTTTAATCCTCTTTAGACCAAACCCCCATTTTTCAATAGGAAACAAACATCGATCCACCGAACCCAATGTATCCTTTTTTTCCTCCCCCACTCACACACACACACAAGAAATTACTTTGTAACCTAGTAATTTCTTTTGAAATCTTGACCGACATCTTATAAAAAGAAAGAGTAAAATTTGATAAAGAGCACAACACCGATTTAAGAAGCATAATTCTCCCTCCGAGATTTCGAAAGAGATTTTTCTGGTTGTTTCTATAGTACTCACCGGACAACTTTATTAAAGTGTTTTAGTGGTTTAAATATTGTTTTTTAATTTTTGAGCTAAGAAAACTGCTTAAAATTTGGCCAAAAGTGATGTATTGAAGTGTAAAAAGGTTTAGGCAATGATTTTTTCACTTTAGGAAACCGTTATTTTGTGTTGCCTGAACTCGTTTTGTTTAATGTTATCTGGATTACTTAATTAAAGTCTTCCAAAATTGTTGAAATTTTTTATTTTTTTCGAAACATAACTTTTTAATTTTCAACTATAAATCATTTATTTTTGAATATTTTAATGAAATTAAATGAATTGTAGGGGTAGGGAAATAATTGTTAGGATGTAAAGTAAAATTTTCTTTTCAAATTAAAGCTAAAGCGGAATATATGATTCGGGTCACAATGTCAAATTTGGTATAAACAGATTAAAGCTTTTGTAAAAAAAGAAGAAGTTAAACCCTAAGAATGTCAAATATAGAGTAGGAATGAGTATATAACCTTTATCCTTTTCATTCTCTCTTAAAATAATTTTTCATTCTATAAATTAAGGAATTTGAAATTATTCTATGTATTCATAAATCAAATCCATAGAAAAAAAATCCATTGAATTCGAATTGAATGAATTGATTACAAAATAGTTATATCACGTTATTGATAAGTTAACTGTCTCATGCGATATTATATTTCTCTATGATAACCTGACATGTGTCAATTACATATATATATATATATATATATATATATATATATATATATATATATATATATATATATATATATATATATATATATATATATATATATATATATATATATATACAAATATCATAATTAACTTTATGAGTTAATTGTGCTTACGTATGTGTATGTATTTTTAAAATGTAATAAAAAAGAAATGAAAAAAAAGAAGATAAAATTGTCTAGTTATAAGAGTTTATTATTTTTAAAAGAGATAATAAATCAGGATTAGTATTTATAAAATTTTTTCGTATATAAAAATAGTTGAATAAAAAATATATATTATTTTTCATATATATATAAATATTATTTTTGTTTTGGAATTATTTATAAATATTTAAGGTTTTAGTAAATTCATTCTCGTTATTATTAAATATTTTGATAAGTAACTTATTTTTCCCCGTTTCATATATTTTCATATTAGAAAAAACAATTTATTTAAATTTTAAATAAATATACTTTTCATAATATTTAAATTGAATTATTTATAAAAAAATGTAAATTTAAATAATTGTTTTAATTTAGTGTTTTAAAATATAATAAGTTATGATTTAGTTAAAAATTGTTTTCTATAGTTGATAAACATCATCAAAATTATTAATACCAATGCAAATTTTAAATTAATAAATAAAAATTATATATTAAATAATTAAAATGCTCAAATTTATAACATTGTATCGTTAGAAAAGTATATTGATTTACAGTTTCATAAATAGTTGATAATGAATACAACTTGTTGATCTAGCACAATCCAAGTTTCATACTCTTCTGAGATTGTACCAGTGATGCGATTTTGAACAAACTTGAATTTATGTGGATTTGTGGATTCACCACAAGCTTATGCATCTTCTACACAAGAATCACACTTTCAATTTGTTGATTCCAGATAAAATAGTTGTTTTCTTACAGCTTTATCAATAGTCTGGGTCCGAAAGAACTGGTTGATTACTAGCTCCAAAGCCTATTGAGATATCATGAGAATGGAGAGGATCTTTGACGAACGATTCTTGATTTTCATCAAACTCTATTGATAGATCTTGATTTCAGACGAGAATTGCTTTGTACAGAGAATGGAGGAAAGCGAAGAAGGTGAGTTGAATCAAAGATCGATCGCGAGGGAAGCACGAGTGATCGAATACACGAATAATACCATGTTAGCATAGCTACAACTTCTGCATTCTTCACTCAGTGAAGATAGAGAACAAAGAGTTCAAAGAATGGAAAAGATAAAAAAAATTGATTGGTGAATGTAGATTACACTTAGCTATTTAAGCAGACAATAAAATTGTAATTAATTACCAGCTAACTAACTGTACCTAACTTAATTATATTACTTACTAACACAACAACCAATAGACACTTGTCTGCTATTAACATAAAGCTACTTTATACTGATGTATCATATATACTAATGCGAGGACCTTACATAATATCACTAATATGTATAATACATATCTATCTTTTATAATAAATTACAAAACATTAATTTACTCTAGCTATACAAATATTTTTTTATTCTATTCAGTAGTTTTTGTGATAGTTATTTTTTGTTTGTTTTGAACTTCTCATCCATTATCGGTTATGATTGAATTTATCATATTAAAATTTTTTTATCCTTTTTTTTTACATATTTTATCCATTCATTTGATTATTATTATATCTCTTTCAATTTATAAATTATTCAGATCTAATGTGTTTTTTTATATCTATCATACAAGTCATTTTTTTTTTGGATATGAGTGGTGTGGATAAACTCATCAAATTTACAAAATAATTTTACATCAAGAATATAATATTTTCTTTATTTTACAAGTCATTGTTTTGGAATGAATAATGTGAATGTGTTCATCAAATTTACAAAATATTTTTATATCATGAAAATAATATGCTACTCCATGTCATAATACTATGGTCTTTATTTTTCTTATTGTTTGTATTTATGTTTTTGTGTTTTTTTTTATATATTTACTTGAGAGCTTTTATTTTTAGTGTTTTATCAACAGACCTATCTACTAACATTTATTTATGTTATTAGTATGAGCGTTAGTTTTGTTGTAAAAAAAATAAATAATTTCATATTAAAAGATTAAAATTTATTTAATTTTTTCATAGGTTTTTTTATTTTTGTTTTTTGCCGGTTATTTTTTATTACATATATCTATATTTGTCAACTTTGAATATAATTTTGGGTAGAGGCTATATCTACCTCTCAATATTTTTTTAAATGCAACACTCTTAAATGTTTAAGTTTTCTCAACCTAGTTTTATTTTTTAATTAATGAGTTCTATGAAGATTAATGTTTTAAGTGTCACTTTTTTTTTTAATTACTTACAGTCACATTCCATATATCTAATTATCATTACTTTAGAAGAAAAGCCTTAACTATTATTTTATTTTATTTTTTAATTTAATTAATATTTTTTGTTAAAAGTGAAATAGAGAAGAGATTAAAATAAGGAGAAAATTTAAATATAATATTTTAAGTGTGGTTTTTACTATTTTTCAATAAAAATATGACAAGTGTATAATTTACTTTTACACAAAAATTTTAAATTTTAAATTTTATATTTAACAAAGAAAGAAGAAAACAAAAAATTTTAGTTACACATATCTTTAGTTCACAATAAAATGAGAGAGATATAGTAACAAATTTACCTTTTTTTATCTTTATAATTTTTTATGTTATAACCTATTTAAGAAAATAAAACTATATGTTTCTAATAATATTTCAATTTTGATAATCCATTTAATATATCTCTCTCTCTCTCTCTCTCTCTCTCTATATATATATATATATATATATATATATATATATATATATATATATATATATATATATATATATATATATATATATATATATATATATATATATATATATATATATATATATATATATATATATATATATATATAATATATATATATATATATATATATATATATATATATATATATATATATATATATATATATATATATATATATATATATATATATTATATATATATATATATATATATATATCATTTATAAAATAATATAACTTTATAAACAAAAAATATATAAAAAACATATTCTAAAATAAAATTTAAAATAAAAGAAAATATAAACAAAATTAAACATTGAAAGAAAAAACACAAGTAAATATAAAAATAGAAACTAATCTTAAATTTTGAAAGATGATTTTAATATTTTATAATAAATAAAATGATAATCATGTAAATATAATTAAAATTATAATAACTAATTTCTCTTCACTTTTTCTCCTCAAAACCCCAAATTTGAAAATTTTTAATTAAGTTTAAATAAGTTATGTAACTATAATTTATTATAATGTTTGTTTTTAATAAATGGGATCCCTTAATTTATTTTAAACTATAATTTATTTTTACTATTTCTTTATGTTTTGTTTTTGTTATAAGATATTTGGTTTCATTTTTTTAAGAGAGTGTAGACCGAACCAAAAAAATCTGAAAACAATCTTTCAAAGTTTTTCACTAAGTAAATTGTTTGACCAAGGAAAGATTATTAAAGTTTTCTTACTAATAAATATTTTTTTTAAATATATTATCATTATTAAAATAAATCATAATTTATTACCACATTCGTCTCTTCTTTAATGATTACATATTTTAATAGTTATTTATTATATTTATTATGTGTACTATTTATTTCATTATTCATGTCATGAATATGAGTTCATAGCTATTTATTTTATTTATTCATAACTTAAATACATAATTACTTTTAAATATAAATATTTATTTAATTATAGTTTATTATTTAATAATATTTTTTATACAAACTAAAATATATATTAAGTAAAAAGGAGAAATACAAAGACAATGACCTAGAAATAAACTTATTATTGAAACATATCTAAATTACATTCGTCATTCAAAAATTTAAATATTTAAATAATTTGTAAGGGTTTAGAATCAAACCAACAATCCAAATTACCGCTACTATTCAAAAATATCTAAAACAATACAATAATCTAACTTTCGTCGCAACTTAAACAACACAAACCTGATTGGAAATCATTACCACCATTCAGAAATATTTAGGACAACACTATCATTCAGAAATATCTAGAGCAACACAATATCTTGATCTTATGAGACACTATCAAATCTTCTTAAATATTTTGTATGTTTTAATAAATTATAGTCTAAAATTATCAGTGGTAACTTTTTTTCGTAAAATTGTCAATGATAACTTTTTTTTTATATAATTTTAAAAACAATTATGATCTTCTGAATATCTTAATAAATATTTAATACAAAAATATATGTACTTATTTCATAACTATAATTATTTTTAATTATATTTCATTAACTTGGACGCTAACGACAAACTTATAAATGAAATGTTTATATTGAATGTAAAAATTTGTGTTTGAAAAATTTATATTGATTTGGTTAAAAATTTATATTTAATTTATTTCACACACCCCGTCATATTTTCATGTCACACACCCCCACCAATTCATACTGTTTCAAAATCAATTATTGAAAAACAAATTAAATCAACCGCTTCGATCGATTGAACTAGGAATTAATATCGTTCCACCGAACCCAATGTATCCTTTTTTCCCTCCCCACACACAAGAAATTACTTTGTAACCTAGTAATTTCTTTTGAAATCTTGATCGGCATCTTGTAAAAAGAAAGAGTAAAAATTGATAAAGAGCACAACACAGATTTAAGAAGCATAATTTTCCCTCAGAGATTTCGAAAGAGATTTTTCTGGTTGTTTCTATAGTACTCACAAGACAACTTTATTAAAGTGTTTCGGTGGTTTAAATATTTTTTTTTAATTTTTGAGTTCAAACAACGGCTTAAAACCGTGGCCAAAAGTGATGTATTGGAAGTGAAAAAAGGTTTAGGCAATGGTTTTTTCACTTTAGGCAACGATTATTTTGTGTTGCCTGAACTCGTTTTGTTTAATGTTATCTGGATTACTTAATTAAGGTCTTCCAAAATTGTTGAAATTTTTAATTTTTTTTGAAACATAACTTTTTAATTTTCAAATATAAATCATTAATTCTTGAATATTTTAATGAAAATAAATGAATTGTAGGGGTAGGAAAATAATTGTTAGTGTTGTACCCCAAAATTTGCCCTATCATTTCCCAAAGGATCATCCAGAACTCTCAGGTTTGCTCCTGTCAAGTTCCAAGTCTTGAATTACAACTTTTCAAGAAAGTTGCCCACAAGGGGGAAAATGGTCATTTTCACGACAAAAAAAATCAAACTTTGGCTTTTTGACCAAAACCAAGTTTCAAGAATCATATCTCATCAAGACATGTTGAAATATGAAGTTTGTTTCATCAAGAAGATCAAAAGTCAATTTACTTTGGGAAAATTCAAAATTTTAAATACTTAGAACTTTTCTAAGTGTTTAAGAAGCATGGCAAAACTTAGAACTTCTGGCCAGATTTTCACCTTGATGCAAGTTAATTCTGGATCAGCCTCTAACACAAGAGTTATAGACCCCCACAAGATCTAGAACGTTGTTGAACAAGACTTCTCCTAGCAATGCTGGAATTTCAAGTTATAACTCCTCATAGACACGCCCTTGAAACTGAAACACTCAGCAAATTCTGGGCACTTTCAAGAAAAAGCTTGGTAAGAACTTCTGGGCAAGTTTGCACAAATTTTTTAGTTAGAGTTTGCAAGGGTAAGTCAAAGAAGTTTATAAAGCATGATACAAAGCTTCCTAGAAAATCTGAAAGCTCCTTCAGAACATGCTGGAGCCAGAAGATAAAAAGATCAGAAGATTGGATGTTACGTTAAAGTTGAACTTCTAATCCATAGTTTTCCAAGGTAAACCAAAGAAGGTTACTAGGAAGTCTAGGGGATCCTTCAGAACATGCTGGAGCAAGAAGATAAGAAGATCAGAAGTTGGATGTTTGTTCTAGGTTACGCTGAAATGGAACTTCTGATCCAGAATTAAGCAATGATGCAAAATCTCACATTACAGGATTTCTGATTTTGACAAATCTCATCATCATTTAATGCTCATTTAATGCTCACAACCACTTTTGAGTCTTTCTCCAAAGGATCTTCCCACGTGTGGCATAGAAATACCCTTGTTATCCTTAAAAGCAACTTTTATACAGAAATATGTGAGGGTCCATGCGTTACTTTTTGCTTGTGGGTTTAGTTTTCCTTAATCCTTACTTGCTAATTCAGTCTAGGCTAAAAAACTATCAACTATCACACCTTTTTTAAACTTTCCCAAGAACAAGTCAGCATCTAGCGTATGATGTTGGCGCTATCGGACCTCTCAAAAACTACAAAACCTTTGCCTATAAATAGAACACCTTTGGCTATTGAAAATAGGTCGGAAAATTTGAGAAAGAAAAGCCTTGAACCCCTGCCAAAATCCCAAAAGCTCCAACAACTGTAAACACAACACACAAAACCTGCTAACTTTTAATTCCTGGCATTCAGACTCCATTTATTCTCAAATATTTCTTGACTAAAAAAAACCATCCACGCAGTTTATGATTCACATATTAGAAACTGCCATAACTTTTGTATTCATACTACAATACACTCTCCATCCATCTACTCAAAGAAATCAGAACATCACTTCTTTGCTGTATCAGAAGTTGAGAATTTCCACCCAGCTGAGTACATGAAGAATTTGCCCAGAACATCACCAGAAGTCAGGACCAATCTCTATTCCACATAATATTTCCAGTTGCAAGGTAAGCTTCTGCTGACTCTCACCACGTTATTTAAGCATTACCCAATTTGCATGCTCAAAAATACAATGTAGATATCATGTTTCTGATGTTGTACATATTCTTAGATTTCATACATCTGCCTACCTAAGTAGGGAATAAATTAGTTCAGAACTTCTTGAATGAATTAGAACTCAGAATTAGGATTAGCAAATTCATACTTGCCTCTGATTTGTAGTTCTGATATTTCCTATTTCTGAAACACTATGACACCTGCTATAACTGTTCTATGCACATCTTCTGTTTTGTGGAGAAATTACCAAGTTGCAGATGTTCTGACTAGCATAGAGAGAGAGAGAGAGAGACCAAGTTGCCAGTGGTCTCAAAACTTCTGAAGTCTGTTTAGTTTCCAGTGGTATCAGAACTTCTGAAAACAACTGCGTCCCCAGTGGACTCAGAACTTCTGACTTTACATGTTTTCACTAACAGGATTTCTATTTTACAGTATGACAGAGTCAGAACTTCTGACCTCATTTAATCAGCAATACGTTGATTCTTATTTTCCTTTTCTCATTATTTTTACTATCAATTTCTATTCCATTAATCAGCAAACATCAAATACATTTCTTTCACGCTTTATTTTATTTCTTAAAAAAACAAAAGATCAAAAATATTTTCATAAAACAAAATAAATTCATTTCACATTTCTTTGTACATTATTATACATTTCAATATGGTTGTAATAATAACTTAGGACTTATTTTTACATGCAATCCCCATTCTTACATATGTACCCCCATCCCATAAATATTGTAATAGCGTAGAATTTCATTTTTCGCAATTTATTTGTTTTCCTTATACTGTATAGTAATTAGGCGTGTATGGCAAGATATGAAATTGACAAATAGATAACCCTAATCAAAGATTAAATTCCTGCAAATCAAAAACACTATTCACACATGCACCCTTAAGGTTAACTCCACTTGTTGCCTAAAATGGCCATGTTATGCACGTGGGATGTCTTAGCACAAACAAATCGAAAAAAATACAAGATCATAGTCCCTCGATGATGCTATCAAAGTTGCCTTTCAAAATGATCTTAGTCCCTAAAGAAAAAGTTCTAAGTCATCTCACAACATTTCTATCATGGTCATACAATGACCCAACGTTCGTCCCTTCACATCCAGCGATGAGGCTTCTTACTAAGTCAATGGTAAGATAGCAACATCTAAAGGAGGAGGAAAAACACATCTAAGACCTTTTGAGTAGGAAGATTACTTTTAGTTGCTTGCTCAATATTCAAAACAAATATCCTTGCTATTTTTAAAAACAATCACATACACTTTCAAAACATCTTTCATACATGAAATATTTTCAAAAGCTCAACACTTTGTATACGTTCTTACGAACGAGAACTATTACAAAGTTTTCCTAAACGATGGCACCTTTTCAAAATACTTTCAAAACCACACAAAAGCACATTTTCAAACAAAAACAAGTGATCTAGCAAGTAACTAAGAGCCCATGGAAAACCATAGATGAAAAGGGTACTAATACCTTCCCTTTTCATAATCTACCCCCCCCCCCCCCCCCCGAACTCAAAAACATATCGAAAGGTCTTTCCTGTGCTTTTTCACCTTTCCTTTTTTTGGATAAAAGAAAAGTTGGTGGCGACTCTTGCTAAACCGCAACATTTGAGAACACAAACACAAAACACCTCAAGTCAGTTCTTCCACCGTACCACAGAACTGGCGACTCTGCTGGGGAAATTTTAAAAGTGGGGTTACCTTAGGGTTAGATCATATTTACTTGCTTTCTTTGTTTGACTTGTGTGCTTTAAATTTTGGTTCTTTGTTTGGGTTTTAATCCTCTACCCGGATTTGGGATACCTTATAGGTAAGTAGCAATACATTGTGGAAACTGTGCGGGGTATACCGACACGGTCTAAGAAATAGCTACGTTAGTGCGACATATTTGTGGGTACCGGTAGCCCTTGAGTAGTCAAGGAGAACATGGGGCCGCTGAGTGATGTCATGAAGCACTAATGAACTTTTAGAACCTTTACTTGACCAACTTGGCCTTTAGGACGTAGTGAGATGACCGGCTTTGGTGCAGTCCGAAGTTGGTAGATACTCGATACTACACTCGTTGTGGTTTGGTTTTTTGGGATATTTCGGTCGCCATTAAAGAGGCTTGCGCTGAAACAATTCCCGAGAAAACAAATCAGTGATATTGAGCTCCTTAGAACCTGGTTATTATTACTAGGACAGGTTTGAGCCAACTAAACTTCAAGAGGGTACTTACCTATGAGACTCCATGCAATCCTAAACCTAAGGACCTGTTTGCTTTATTTGTATATATATTTGTACATAAACATCATGGACATCATAAGCATTCTCATTAACCATTTCAAGGATTTTTGGAATTCATCTTTGTTCTGTTTTGTAGGACATGGCTTCCGCTCGTAGGAACACTATCCAAGTCAGTCTCGTGAGGATACCTCCACAACTCAAGGATTTAGTATCAAGGGTCCCTGAAGATTCTCCATTCACAAAAATACATGGTCGGCTCCTTAGTTTGGTTACCTCAAGAATTGAAGAAGATATGGTAAATGTGCTTGTCCAATTCTTCGACCCTTTGCATCATTGCTTCACTTTTCCTGATTACCAACTTGTGCCCACTTTGGAAGAATTTTCTCAACTCATGGGGACCCCTATTCTTGACCAGTTACCTTTCAATGGTATTGAAAGAGACCCTAGACCTGAGGAAATTGCTCGAGCTCTACATTTGCAACCATCTGACATAGTAGCAAATTGGGTAACAAGGAGTGGTGTCAAAGGGTTCCTAGCGAAGTTTTTGTTGGAGAAGGATCAAGAGTGTTGGAGTACTTTGGATCTACAAGCCTTTGAGGAGGTTTTGGCTCTTCTCATCTATGGGTTGGTACTATTTCCCAATCCTGACCAACTCATAGATATAAATGAAATCAAAGTTTTCATATCTCGTAATCCGGTGCCTACATTACTTGGAGACATCCTGCATTCTCTTCACTCTCGCACTTTGAAGAAAAGAGGGACTTTGATGTGTTGCACTCCTCTGTTGGTTAGATGGTTCATTTTTCACCTACCTAGATCCGTGGTGAAGAATGAACAAGGTATGAGGTGGTCTAAAAGATTGATGTCACTTTCACATGCTGATATCTGCTGGTATTATCGCTCTTTGGAAGACATTACCATCATTGATCGATGTGGGGAATTCCCTAATGTCCCTCTACTTGGCATTAGGGGAGGAATTACTTATAACCCTTGTTTAGCTTTGCGACAATTTGGATATGCTAGGAGAGATGACCCTCATGAGGTACTCATCCAAGGAATTGCGTTTGACTATGAAAGCGATACCCAAGGTTACCGTCAAAGATTTATACGAGCTTGGGGAATGGTTAACAGAGTTGATAGCAAGACGTTGGGGCGTAATAATTCCATTCCTTTGGAACCTTATCTTAAATGGGCGCGGGCTCGCGCTCAAAGTCTTAAGATGCCTTATGAAGCCGTCTTACCTGTTATCATGGAGCCAGTAGTTGAGGGAGACGTTCCACATACTATCCTCTATCCTGATATGCCTACTTCTCTTGAAGATTTGCAAAACGCTTGGATTCAGTTAAGAGGAGAGTGAGACACCTTTGAAGCTAAGTTCTATGAGGGCGAGAATAAGATATTAGAGCGTACAAGGGAGCTTCATGAAGAAAGGAGTCTAAACACCTACATTGCGCCAAAGAGGGTGCGCACAACTTTTCTGTCTTAGGAGTTTACTTTATACTTATTTCTGTTATTGTAAGCCCAAGAGGCGTGTTTGTATCCAAATTAGAACTCTTTATTGCAAGTTAATGTTTGTTCACTCTTTGTCTATGCAAGTTTAAATTCTTTAAATCCTTGAAATCATTCGCATATACATATTCATGCATCATATCATAAGCAAGCTTTTCACGACAGGTTTCCTCATCTTTCTACTGTTTATTTCAGTAAGGATGGATCTCGAACAAACAGTGAAGGACTTGCAAGCTCAGAACATTCAGTTCCAAGTCACCTTGATGACCTTGGCCAAAGGGCAGCAAGAGCTAATGACAACGTTGACAACCAAAAAGAAGAAAAAGAAATCCCTCATCAACATGGGGAAGATATTCAAAAAACAGATTCGCCAAGTGCAAATAGTCGAAGACTCCTCTGAGGAGGATGAGAACCAAGCAGAAGAGGCAAGAAACACCCATGCTGAAGGTGTGAATGATCAAGCTTTTGAAGATGAGGATCACTTTGACGAACAGTACCCACCTGCTGGTGAAGAAAAGTACAAAGAATTGGAGGATAGGCTAAAGGCAATTGAAATTCAAGCTGTGCATGGCTTGGATTTTAGTGATTTGGGCCTAGTTCCTGGGGTCGTCATTCCTTATAAGATCAAAACACCAGTTGTGATACGGTGGGAGAACTGACTTGAGGGTTTTATGTTTTATCGCAAATGTTGCAGTTAGTAAGAGTCGCCAACGACTTTTCTTTTATCCAAAAGGAAAGGTGAAAAAGCACAGGAAAGACCTTTGAGATGTTTTCTTGAGTTCGGGGGGTAGATTATGAAAAGGGAAGGTATTAGCACCCTTTTCATCCATGGTTTTCCATGGGCTCTTAGTTACTTGCTAGATCACTTGCTTTTGTTTTGAAATTGTGCCTTGTGTGGTTTTGAAAGTATTTTGTAAAAGAGGCCATTGTTTAGGCAATCTTTATAATGATTCTCTTTCGTAAGAATGTATACAAAGATGTTTGTCTTTTGAAAATGTTTTCAATGTTTGTAAGATGTTTTTGAAATGTGTGTGTTTGCTTTAAAAATAGCAAGGATAGTTGTTTGAAAAATAGAGCAAGTAACTAGAAGTAATATACCTACTCAAATGTCTTTCTTATGCATTTTCTATTCCTTTGACATTGTTGTCTTACCATTGATTTGGTAAGCAACCCTATCTTTGGATGTAAGCGGGATGGGCGTGGGTCATCGTATAACCATGATTAGTAATGTTGCAAAGTATCTTAGCATTTTTGAGGGACTAAGATCATTTTGTAAGGCAACTTAGAATAGCGTCATCGAGGGACTATGATCTTATACTTGTTTGTTTTGCCAAGATACTTCGCATGCGTAATATGGCTATTATTGTAAGGCAACCAAGTGGAGAAACCTTAAGGATGCTTGTGTGCAAGTGTGTTATTTTCATGCTTTGGTTTTGTCTTGTATTAAGGTTTTCTATTTGTTTTGTTTTGATCTTGCCATTCAAACCCTAATTAATAACATGGCATGTAAAGCGGTAAATTGCGTAATGTAAAGATTACTAAGTTATTACAACCATTTATGGGAGGGGGGAATACAAATTTGAATGGGGATTTACAAGAATGTAAATATAAATAAGCTATTACAACCAAATCGAATTTGTACGAATTTTGAAATAAACAAATACAATATTTAAATATGCAATATTATGTACATGCAAGAAAAGATTTTGTTTTGTTTTTTGTGTGAAAAGGAATTTTAACCTAATCCTAAAAATATAAGGAAAAGAAATTAATTCTTAAAAAAAGGGTTAACCCTAATTTCTAGTTTAAAAGAAAATAAAGCTTTTATGTACTATTTTTTTGTGTATTCTTTGTATTAAAAATAATAGATAATATTTTATGAAAATATTTAGTTTTTATATATGCCAAAATAAATGTTTACAAGTATGGAATGAAAATAAAAATAAAATAAATTAACTAAACCTATTTTGTTTATGTTTACAAGTTTATTAAGAAAAATAATTAATATATAACTAAGATAAAATATATTTTTTATGTGAAAACTAAAATAAAATAAAATAAAATAAAATAAAATGCAATATTATAATATTTATATTTTTTAGGATTATTATGTATTAAAGAAAATATTTAATAAACAAAAAATGAAAATAAAACAAATAAATAAAAAAATAAAATAGTTGGGCCAGGGGGTGTCCTAAGCAATCAAGTGGTGAAAGTTAGAAAAAACACAAGGCCCGACGTGGAGGCCCAATCTTGCAAAATAAACCAAAAAAATGGAAAAGGAAAAATATGGAAAAAACAAAAGGTAGCGCCAAGGTTCGAACCTAGGACATGGGTCTCACCAGCGCGATACCTTGCCACTGGGATAGCTATACATTCGTTGATTAATATGAAACAAAAATAACATAACACAAACAAAGCCCTTGCCCTGTACTTTATCTTCTTCCTCTAGCCAGCCAGATGCTCTGTAACTTTCTCATCTCTCAATAAAAATGGAAACTGATAACATGAATGTTGTAGCATTTTATCTCACGATTCTAACCATGTAAATTATGTAAGCTAACAATCAAAGATCAAGATGAATTTTAAAATCCCTAAATTAAAACCTAATTTTTACAGGAATTTCAAGTCCAAAATTCTCTCAACTCAGGCCAAATAAATGCAATATATATATATATATATATATATATATATATATATATATATATATATATATATATATATATATATATATATATATATATATATATATATATGTACAGCTTCGTAGCAATGAGGTCTACATTGTTTATTCATAAATCGTGGCCAATGGATGCATGTATGAAGAGATAGAAGTTGAGATTTTTACCTCTTTCAGTTGAAATCGTTGATGGAGTTGGAGTGAGTTTTATGAAGGCCCGATGATTGCTTGAGCTTGATTGAACCTCCCTGAGTGTGTTCCAATCCTTGCCTTGCTTTGGAAGTGCCTGGAACTCTCTATCCAAGTCAACCTGCAAGCTTTGAAAACAAAAATGGCAGATGATGGAGAAGGAGTTACAGTATAGGGATGAGGGTATAGATCAGTTAGATATCAAGTAGGTAAAGTGTTTTGATGATTGAAACTTGAAACACACGAGCCAAATGATGGATTGCTATGCTTATGCAAAAGCTGCTAGTTTTGACAGTTTTTTTTGGTGAAAGGGAGTTTGGGAGTGTTTCAGGCCTCTAGCAATCGTGTTTCTAATTTTAATGTGTTTGTGTATTAGTATGGGATAGGTTTAAAGTCAGCTCTCCAACAGATTTGTGAGTCTTAGCCTTTTGGCACACTTTCTTACTTTTGAAGCAAAGTGAAGAGACAAGTCTTCACATGCTTGTACTGGCTTGCTTAGGGTTGGTATATGCTTTGTACAATTTTCTCTAGGCCTGTAAGTCTTGTATGTGCAAAGGAGACAGGTTCAATGCTCAAGAATTGGAAAATTGCAAAAGTGAACCTTTTCCAAAATGGCAATGGCCACTTTATGCCATTTATGGAATTACAACTTGGACAATGGCTCTAGGGCTTGGATTAAAGCTTTGTCAACTGAGTAAGCATTAAATTATGGAGTAAGAAACAAGTTTGGGACCTGTAAAACATGGATTAGACAGCATAGGTACTGATTTGAAATTTGTTCTTCATGAAATGGCTTGAATACAAAGTGAGAAATTGCCAACTTCCTCTCTTCGATTCTCTCTACTCAAACATGATCTTGAGGATTTATTTGACATTTTGGAAAGATTGAAGTGTGACCTATAACTCATCTTTGAAATGCATTTCAAGACTCCTCTTGGAACTAGGTGAAAAATTGCCATGAAGTTGGGTCCAAAACCTGCCTAAATTAGGGCAAAATTTCACTAAGTTATTTGGTTCATGAACATGTATTCATAAAATTATATCGTGAGATCCAAGCATCTTTAGGGAAAAGTGTGTTAAGAAAAGTTGTAGATTTCATGGAGGTTTACAACTTTCATGTTGGGAACTTCCTTTAAATCATCTTGTATCATGGTGAAAAAATGGCCTAAAATTGAGAAGAAAAAAAGAAATTTTCTATACTTTGAAAAATTTCTAAGTTAAGAAAATTTCCAATTTTAAACACTAATCTTCAATCCTTGATTTTTTGATGAAAAAGTTTCATATTTTGACATGTTTTGATGAATTGTGACCCTTGGCACTTGATTTTAACCAAAAAGTCAAAGTTTGACTTTTTAGTGTACAGTTGACTTTTGATCAGTTGACTGCAAATTTCATCTGTCTATCAAATGAAATTGAAATGTTTTGAACCATGTAATTAGATCAAGATGATTCCATTGAACCCTTGAAACCATGCTTCAAATCAATTGGTCATTTGCTAGGTTAAAAAGCAGAAATTGCCCTTCCTCAATCAAAACCCTAACTTTGACCATTTTGCCCTTTTGATGATTTGATCAAATTTCTTGAGGAATTATGATCCAAACTTGATCAAATGATACATATAAGTCTAAAATGTTGATTTGGATCAAGAATTATGAAGTTTGATTGTTAATTGGCCATGGTTGACTTTTTCCCCAATACAGCTGATTTTTAGGTCAACTGTCCAATTGACTGATCAAAAATATGATTCAAAGCTTGAAAATTGACATGAGTATTCTTAGGGGTCCATAATGATGCTTGAAATTCATATGAAGCATTGATAGTCCAAAAATCCTTGTGCAAACTCAAACCCTAATTTTGGGCTAATAGTGTAAGATGAGATGTCTTGAGCTGACCAAACCCTAATCCAGTCTTGAGTCAAAGAAATCTTGTGAGAAAAGTCTTGATAAATGAGAGGGAAAATTTTAGGGTACAACAGCTTCCCCTGTTCAATCTTCTTAGACCTGAAAAGTTAGATTGGCAAGTTTTCCATTCGTGACTCGAAGGTGAGAGAATGATTGGACACTAGAGTGCCCAGAATTTTGCACTCGACGATGTGATGGTAAGGGAATGGGCTTAAAGATGCCATTTGGAGAATTGATAGAATCTTGTTGGAGATGGGCTTGTAGATGCCATCCAAGAATGTTTGTTGAGCTGTAAGTTGTAAGCCGAAAGAATGAATATCAGAATGGTGTCTGTGTCTGAAGTGTATCTGAACTATATCTGGGTTTGAACTTTGAATGAGTATCTGAATGGCATCCGTGTCTGGAGCATATCCGAACTGTATCTGAATTTGAAATCTGAATGTGTATCAGAATGGCATCCGTGTCTGGAGCGTATCTGTATTGTATCTGAATTTGAAATCTGAATGAGTATCATAATGGCATCCGCGTCTGGAGCGTATCTGAATTGTATATGAAAGCATATTATTAATGATAGCTATTTAATCTTATCTTGAAAAGGGTAAAATGTTAGCTGAAACAAAGTTATATTGTATGAAATGTATGATGCAATGCATTTGCTTTATCAATGTTTATGACATGGGGATGTAATGTATGGGCATCTAAGCTGATTTGCTGTATTGCTGTCTGATTGAGGAAAATAAATCCCTGAATACTGTTGAGGGTATGTTGAATTTCCATGTCTTGAAGTTGAAGTACTGACGAACTCTTGTTGAGAGAAGTAAATTCTGTTGTGAGGGCAATACTATGTTTTTCTTGAGGAATCCTGAGAAGTTTGACGATCTCTACTGGGGATTAATAATTTGAAATTTTAGTTCTGCTGGGGATCTAAACGACGTGCTGTGGGGATTACTTATGGAATAGCCTAGAGACGTTTTCCTATCCTTTTAACCTATCAGTAATTATCTTTCGCATTTTGTTTATTTGTAAACAGTAATTATGTTCAAATGCATATGTTCATTAATGAATCATTGGACATTTTTGCAAATAAAACCAAGTGTGAAGAAAAAGAAAAATAGTTTTTTTGTACTTTCAAAGAGATATCTTTGTATTTTGACTTTGAATAAGTATTTTGTACAAGGGAGACAAACATTCTAGTAATAGAATGGCGCCATAAAACAAGAAAAACTTATACAAAGAAAGATAGCTATGTGTAATAATCCCATGGGGTTCCTATTCTGCTATAGCCTTCATATCTACGAATATCTTATCTATTTGTTGCTTTGTCCGAAGATGATTGAATTGATCAGAAACTCCGAATTTTGTTAGTGGAAATCAAGTGTTGTCCTTTAGGTGATCCGACGGGACATAGTCATACGCTTTAATTCCCTAACTTTTTCCTAGACCGCCCTTTCGGGTTTTCATTCCACCGGGAAACCCTTTTTTTCCCAAGTCGACCTTTCGAGTTTTCAACTTGCCGGGTGTACAGATTTTTTATTTTATCCCTAATTTTTTCCCGAACCTTTTTGGTTTGTCGGGATGCCCTTGTTTTGCCTAGGTGTGTCAACCTAGCGGGTCTCTTATACGTAGTATCTTTTGACTATGTCTGTGTTCGCAGGGTATGGCAGGTCATCACCGTCCATGGTGGTCAAAATCATTGCCCCACCGTAAAATATATTTTTGATTACAAATGGTCCTTCATAGGTAGGAGTCTATTTTCCCTTGGGATCACTTTGTGGTAAAATGATACGTTTGGTCACTAGATCCAACACTTGATATACTTGGCATCTGACTTTCTTGTTAAAAGCCTTGATCATCCGTTTTTGATACATCTGACCATGGCAAACAACAGTAAGTCTTTTTTCTTCGATTAAGTTCAGTTGATCAAGACGAGTCTGGATCCAATCATCTTCATTCAAACCTGCATCCTTCATAATTCTTAGAGAGGGGATTTGGACCTCAATAGGCAAAACAACTTCCATGCCATATACCAAAGAATAGGGTGTTGCCCCAGTTGATGTGCGAGCCGTGGTATGATACCCGTGGAGAGCGAATGGTAGCATCTCATGCCAGTATTTGTATGTGACTGTCATTTTCTATATGATCTTTTTAATGTTCTTATTTACAGCCTCGATAGCACCATTCATCTTTGGCTGATAGGGGGAAGAATTGTGATGTTGAATCTTGAATTGCTCGCACAAGGCGATGATCATAGTATTGTTAATATTTGTACCATTGTTAGTGATGATCCTTTCCGGGATACCGTACCAGCAAATGAGATTTTGCTTGATGAAGCGGGTAACAACATTCTTAGTAACGGAAGCGAAGGAAGCTGCTTCGATCCACTTTGTAAAATAGTCAATGGCCACTAGGATGAAGCGGTGTCCATTGGAGGCTGTAGGCTTGATCTCCCCAATCATATCAATTCCCCACATAGCAAAGGGCCAAGGAGCCGTCAAGACATTTAGAGGAACCGGAGGTACATGCCCCTTGTCAGCATAAATTTGACACTTATGACAGGTCTGAGAGTGTTGATAGCAGTCTGCTTCCATGGTAAACCAATAATAGCCTTCCCGTAGGATTTTCTTTGCCATCGTATGCCCACTGGAGTGAGTGCCAAAAGTACCTTCATGTAATTCAGCCATGATCTTTTCTGCTTCAACCTTATCCACATACCGAAGCAGAATGGAGTCATGATTGCACTTGTACAGGATGCCATTACTCAATAATAATTTAGCAGAGAATATCCTTAAGAACTTCTTATCATTGATTGAAGCTCCTTCTGGATATTCTTGAGCCTCGAGATACCTCTTGACTTCATGAAACCAAGGCTGGTCCACTACTTCTTCAGTATTAATCACGTGATAGTGTGCTAGTTCATCCATTCGTTTGATGGTGATCTGGGGAGCACTGTTATCCTAATTAAGTTTAAACATAGATGACATTGTGGCTAGAGCGTCTGCTAGCTGATTTTCTTCTCACGGGAAATGCTCGAAGGTAATCTCCTCAAAATATGGTAGCAATGTTAAAACATGTTCTTTGTAAGGGATAAGATTTGGATGTTTAGTGTCCCGTTCTCCTTTGATCTGACTGATGACCAAAGTTGAATCTCCAAACACATCTAAAGACTTGATTCCCAAATCTAAGGCAGCCTTGAGACCAAAGATGCATGCTTCGTATTCCGCCATGTTGTTCGTACAGTTGAAGCAAAGTTTGACAGTAAAGGGAGTATGACACCCTTCCAGCGATATGAGTACAGCGCCGATACCATTACCAAGTGCATTGGAGGCCCCATCAAAAAGCAGGGTCCATCGGGATCCTTGTTCAGGTCTATCATATGGCCTGATTCCTTCACAATTGTCTAATGTCATGATGTCCTCATCCGGGAATTCGGATTTCATGGGCTGATAATCTTCTACAGCTTGGTGAGCAAGGTGATCAGCCAATACACTTCCCTTTATGGATTTCTGGGTAGTAAACTGTATGTCATATTCTGTTAGGATCATCTGCCATCTAGCTATCCTCCCAGAAAGAGCAGGCTTCTCGAAGATGTATTTTATTGGATCCACCTTAGATATCAACAAGGTAGTATGAGTCAGCATATACTGTCTTAGCCGGCGAGCAGCCCATGCCAAAGAGCAGCAAGTTTTCTCGAGCAGTGAATATCTGGTTTCACAGTCGGTAAACTTTTTGCTCAGGTAATAAATAGCATGCTCTTTTCGGCCAGACTCGTCATGCTGCCCCAATACACACCCCATTGAGTTTTCTAAAACGGTCAGATACATGATCAACGGTCTTCCCTCGACTAGTGGCAACAACATAGGAGGCTCTTGTAAGTACTCTTTGATCTTGTCAAAAGCAATATGGCATTCATCATTCCATCTAACTACTTGATCTTTCTTCAATAACTTGAAGATTGGCTCACAAGTAGCTGTTAGGTGAGAAATGAATCTGGCAATATAGTTTAGGCGCCCCAAGAATCCTCTGACTTCCTTCTCAGTACGAGGAGCAGGCATTTATTGTATCACTTTAACCTTGGCAGGGTCGACCTCAATACCTTTGTTGCTGACGACAAAACCTAAAAGTTTACCGGATCGTACTCCGAATGTGCACTTGTTTGGGTTCAATCTTAGCTTGTACTCCTTCAATCTCTCAAACAACTTTTGCAGGTGATCAAGGTGCTCTTCTTCCGTTTGTGATAGGGCTATCATATCATCAATGTAGACCTCTATTTCATGATGTATCATGTCATGAAACAAAGCTACCATGGTGCACTGATAGGTTGCCCCAGCATTCTTCAGTCCGAATGGCATCACTTTGTAGAAGAATGTCCCCCACTGTGTGACAAATGTTGTTTTCTCCATGTCCTCAGGTGCCATTTTGATTTGGTTATAACCTGAGAATCCATCCATGAAGGAAAACACTTTGTGTTGGTCCGTATTATCAACCAGGATATCAATGTGGGGAAGTGGAAAATCATCTTTAGGGCCGGCCCTATTCAAATCTCTATAGTCCATGCACATTCGTACTTTGCCGTCCTTTTTAGGCACAAGAACAATGTTGGCAACCCATTGGGGATAGGAAGTGTCAGCCAAGAATCCAACATTGAATTATTTCATGACTTTCGCTTTGATCTTCTATGACATGTCAGGTCTCATGCGGCAAACTTTTTGTTTTACTGGTGGACAGTCTTCTCTTGTTGGCAGACGATGTACCACAATGTCTGCATCAAGTCCTGACATGTCTTCGTATGACCAAGGCAAAGATCTCAACATAATCATGCAACAGCTGAATCAGACGCTCCTTGACACTCAGCTCTAGATTGGCACCCACCTTGACCTCTTTTTTATCCTCCTCGGTACCCAAGTTGATTGTATCCACCGGTTCCTAATGAGGCTGAATATCTCTTTCCTCTTGTTGTAGTAGTATGGCCAGTTCCCCTGGTACTTCACAATCTTCCTGACCTTCGTCCTCGGCTTCATAGATTAGATCCTCAGAGTCACAAAAGGCCATAGCAGTATCATTACCCATGGGATTAGGAATGGAGGGGTACCTGCATTTGTGAGTGTGGGTGTGTGTAAGGGTATAGCCATCTTTTAAAAATAAAAAGAAAGACAATGAGCACAAAAAGTTTATATGTGAAAAACGTCCATGATTCATTGAATGTCATATGAATATGAAATGAAAAAACCCTTACAAATGGACCATTGTGCCTCAGGCAAGACACAAGGTTTTAAATGTGCGAATTGTTTGTGAATATTACAAGCCCAACAGAAAATGTAAAAGATAAATTACTGAGAGATGAAAGTTATTGGGACAAAGTCTCTGGCTTCCCAATTGTGAAGTCCTTCGTTGACAGTAGGAAATATCCAATCCTCCAAGCTGCAATCTTCTTCACCATCTTCCACTGCATTGATCTCTCGGTTGCTAATCTTCAAAGGTAGCCCTCCAGCACGGGCACGACGCACAACCTTCTAAGCACTTTAAGTAAACCCTAAGCCAAACTTGTTAGATTTATACGGAATTTACGGAAGTTTCCCCCAGATGGTGCATCCACCCTCCTCTACTACTACCTTGGCGTCCTTTAGAGATGACATCCAGAGTGGAGGTCTTGTAATCTTAGGGATCTGGGACACCGTCTTGGTTACTGCTACCTCTTGAGAGACTTCTTCGAAATGTTAAAAAGGAGTTTCAATGAATTTGCCATCCAATTCCACATACCGGAAATAATTGAGGTGGCTAATCATATACTCTTCCTCTCCGTGGGCAGTGATAATCTTTCCATGGACCGGGTATTTCAGCATCTGGTGCAATGTGGAGGTGACAGCACTGGAATTATGGATCTATGGCCGTCCTAGTAGATAGGAGTAAGAGGGGCGGATGTCCATTACATAGAAGGTTGAGTTGAAAGTTTGAGTACCAACTTTTATAGGGATGTCCACCTCCCCGTGGACCATCCTTTTTGAGCCATCAAACGCTCTTACAATTATGTTACTGGGTTTCAACGTTAGTCCTTCACAGTCCAATCTGTCGAGAGCTTTCTTCGGTAAAACATTCAAAGATGTGCCGGTGTCCACCAAGACATGGGCCAGAGTTGTTCCTATACATTCCACGGAGACACGCAATGCCTCATTGTGCTTTCTTCCCCTTGGTGTTAGATCAGCATCGGAGAAACCTAGGCCGTTATCATCTGTCAAACTGGCCACACAATCTTGAAATTGGTCAGCAGATGTCTCCTGAGGCACATGGGCTGTCTTCAGAAACTTCACCAGAGCTTTCGCATGTGCCTCAGAGCACAACAACAATGCCAGCATGGAAATTTTGGAGGGAGTTTGCAACAACTGTTCAACCACGTCGTAGTCTCTTTTCTTTATTATTCTCAGGATCTCCTCCATTTCCTTTTTGGAGGTTTCGGGAATAGTTAGTGGTTAAGCTTTCATCTGGACAAGCTCTTCTTGAATACTTTTCCCTCGAGTTTCAGCAGTAGGAGCGTTGGTAGGGATAACAGCAGGGGTTGTGTCATCTTTGTCAATAGGTGCACTTGCAGATATGATTATTGGTACGGAGGTAACCTTTGGAACAACCACGGGTCCAAAAACTGCCTTTAGAGGGGAAATTTATAGAGAGAAGATTCTACCGCTACGGGTAATCTTACTGGTTCTGGCAATTTTGCTAATGTCAGAGTCTTCTTATTCGGAGCTCATTTCTTCGGCGGCCAACCCATCTTGTTTGATACCATGGTAGTAGATGTCTCCACCATAATTACGCGACACAGTTTTGTCTGATTCATACGGAACTGGCCCGGGCATTGTGATTATAAGAGGAGTAGTTTTTGGAACCGATGTAATCCTAACGGGTCTTTTGGGGACCCTGGAAGAATTGGCGGAGATGGTTATGATTGAAACGTCTTCAACAGGAACAGGTGAAACAGGAGCACTTTCAAACAGAATCTCTTGGTTGTATATCAGGCGTTGAATTCCTGTTTGCAACAAAAGGCAATCAGTTGGTGAGGATAAGAAAAGATGGCAGTCTTTATTATAACCCGGGAATACACCAGCTTTCAACAAGTTTATCTTAATGATTGGGAGCGGAGTCAAGAGTTCATCAACTGTGGTAACAAACAAATCTTCTTCGATAGCATTGGTGTTGTGACCATGCCTAGGCATAGGAGCGGAAATGACGTTTGGTTTCTCGGGCGCATGAAACTCAATCTCTTTTGCATCTATAAGGTCTTGAATTTTGTTTTTCAGGGCCCAACAGTTGTTAGTGTCATGATCCAGACTTTTGGAATGATATGCGCATCTGGAATTTGGGTGATAATGAGGGGACGCAGTGTTGGGGTTCTTTGGAGCTTCCTTCAGAGTTGTCAAATTGGATTTCAGAAGATGTGGTAAAACTTGGGCTAGAGTCATATTGATTCTGGTGAATTGCTGGACTGGCCTTTCCATATTCGGTTGGTTACTTCTTGGTTGATCAAATGTAGGCTTTGGGATCATAACGGCCCCTACCATTGGTCGGCGTTCAACTCTCCCTTGGTTACTTTATGGATAAACAGCAGATACCTCCTTCTTCCCAATGAAAGGCTTTCTCACAGCTGTAGAGGCAGATGAATCCTTCTGAATCTTTCCACTTTTTATGCCAACTTCCACCCTCTCTCCGGTTAGTATTAACTCAGTAAATCCAACAGATGAGCTCCCAATCAAATGGTTGAAGAAAGGGCCCGATAGAGTGCCTAAGAACATATCCACCAACTCCCTTTCAGACAGAGGGGGTTGTACTCTCCCAGCTAGATCTCTCCACTTATGCGCGTAATCTTTGAAACCCTCATTTGAAACCATAGCCATACTCTGAAGTTGAGTACGGGTAGACGCTAAATCTGCATTATACTGGTATTGCTTATAGAAAGTTGCGGCAAGATCTTCCCAGTTGTGGACGTCATCCCTTTCCAATTGGTAAAACCAGTCGAGTTGTGTTCCAGATAGGCTATCTTGGAAAAAATGCACCCATAGGTCTTTATCGGCGGAGTGCGGCTGGATCTTTATCACATATGA
The DNA here is from genome assembly GCA_948472305.1 of Vicia faba. NCBI lineage: Eukaryota > Viridiplantae > Streptophyta > Magnoliopsida > Fabales > Fabaceae > Vicia > Vicia faba. The sequence continues at coordinate 766,001,925 of OX451740.1, read as the reverse complement.
TCAGAGGTGCATCTTAGGAAATGACACCCCATCATGTTTTGCAAACAACGGCACTTTGAACTTCGGTGGGATCACAATTCCCGACACTAGTCCCAATTCTTCAAAGTCTAGACCTGGTACCTTTTGTATTTCCATAGCGTTTAAACACTCTTCAAGATGTTTGTACTTATCATCAGCTGGAGGATACTGTTCCTCGGAGTAGTCTTCCTCTTCTTCCTCCTCTTCGGATAATGACGGAACCGTTGTTTCCTTTCCTTTTCCTTCTCCTTCATCAGATGTTGCTGCGAAATTCAAGGTTCTTCTAGTTTGTCCTTGAAACCTTCTCCCCATGATTACAACACCGGTTGGTTTCTTCTCTTTCTTCTTCTTATCTTTGGCCAACAGAGTCTTCAACTCCTGCTGTCCTTTGGCCAGGGTTGTGAGTAATTGTTGAAACTGTGTGTTTTGAACTTGAAGGTCTTTGACTGTCTGTTCGAGATCCATCTTACTGAAATAAACAGCAGAGAGATGAGGAAGTCTGTTGCAAAAGACTTGTTTATGTTATGATGAATGATATGTACACATGCAATGTCTTCAATGATTTTTTAAAAAGATTCAAGTTCGTTTTAGACAAAAATAAACACACGTTATATTGATAAAATAAAGTTTGAGTACATCAATGCCCCTTGGGCTAAATAATACAAAAACTCTAAGATAAAAAAGTAGTGCGCATCCTCTTGGTGCTATGTAGGCATTTAGAGTCTGCTCCTCATGAAGTAGCCTAGTGATTTCCAAAACCTTCTTCTCGCTTGCGTAGAGTTGGGCTTCGAAATTATCTCACTCTCCCTTGAGCTGTATCCAATCCCTTTGTAAGTCTTCAAGAGATGTGGGCATGTCAGGATGTAGGATAGTGTATGGAACTTCTCCTTCCTTAACAGGCTCGATAATCACCGGGAGAATTGAAGGATAAGGCATCATAAGACTTTGAGCGCGGGTTCGTACCCACTTGAGGTAAGGCTCAAGAGGGATGGAATTATTGTGTCCCAAAGTCTTGCTATCCACCTTTTTTAGCATCCTCCAAGCTCGGATGAATCTCTGGCGAAGACCTTGATCTTTGTTGTCGTAGTCAAATACCAAGCCTTGAATCAGAATCTCATGTGGGTCATCCCTTCGGGCATAACCAAACTGTCTTAGAGATAAACATGGATTTTAGGTGATGCCTCCCCTAATGCCAAGTAGAGGGACATTAGGGAATTCCCCACAACGGTCAACAATGATAACATTCTCTTTAGATCGAGAGCACCAATGAATATCTGAATGTTTGAGTGTCATTAACCTTTGTGACCACCTTAATCCTTGCTCATTCTTTAAGACTGATTGGGGAAGATGAGAAATAAACCATCTTTCTAGGATGGGAGTGCAACACATAAGGACACCTCTTTTCCTCATTGTGCGAGTGTGAAAAGAGTGTAGGATATCCCCTAGCAATGTGGGCACCAGATTGTGTGACATGAAGATTTTTACGGCACTCACATCTATGAGCTGGTCAGGATTGGGGAACAAGACCATCCCATAGATAAGAAGAGCCACAATTTCCTCAAAAGTTTTCAAGTCTAAGGTATTCAAGCAGCTTTGGGCCTTCTCAAACAGAAACTTTGCTAAGAAGCCTTTGACACCACTTCTAGTTTCCCAATGAGTTGTGACATCATATGAGTGCAAGTGAAGAGCTTAAGCAATCTCTTCTGGCTTTGGGTCTCTTTCCATACCGTTGAAAGGTAGTTTATTGAGAATGGGAATCCTCAAGAGTTGAGAGAATTCTTCCAAAGTAGGCACAAGCTGATAGTCAGGAAATGTGAAACAATGGTGCAAAGGATCAAAGAACTGGAAAAGCACCTTCATCATATCCTTCTCTGTGTTGGAGGTGACCAAGTTGAGTAGACGACCATGCCTATCAGTGAGTGGAGAGTTCTCAGGGATCCTTGAAGCTAGCTCCTGGAGTTATGGAGGAATTCTTACAAGGTTGACTTGGATAGTTTTCCTGCGGAGTGAATCCATATCCTATAAAACAAGAACAAAGATGACTCTCCAAAATCCTTGAAATGGTTAGTGAATGCATATGATGTTCATGATGTCCATGATGTTATGCACAAGTATGTATATACAAGCAAAACAAACAAATTCTTAGTTTAGGCTTGCATGGGGTTTTATAGGTAAGTATCCTCTTGAAGTTTAGTTGGCTTAAACCTGTCCTAGTAATAGTAACCGGGTTCTAAGGAGCTCAATATCACTGGATTGTTTCCTTGGTCATTGTTTCAGCTCAAGCCTCTTTAATGGCGACCGAAATATCCCAAGAAACCAACCCTCAATGAGTGTAGTATCGAGTATCTACCAACTTCGGACTACACCAAAGCCGATCGTCTCACTATATCCTAACGGCCAAGTTGGTCAAGTAAAGGGTTCTAGAAGTTCATTAGTGCTTCATGACATCACTCAGCGGCCCCATATTCTCTTTGATTGACTCAAAGGCTACCGGTACCCACAAATATGTCACACTAACATAGCTATTGCTTAGACCATGTCGGTATATCCCGCACAGTTTCCACAATGTATTGCTATTTACTTATAATGTTTCCCAAATCCGGGTGGAGGATTCAAACCCAAACAAAGAACCATAATGTAAAGCGAACAAATCAAACAATGAAAGCAAATAAATATGATCTAGCCCTAAGGTAACCCCACTTTTATTATTCTCCCCAACAGAGTCGCTAGTTCTGTGATACAGTGGGAGAACTTAATTGAGGGTTTTGCATTTTATCGCAAATGTTGCGGTTAGCAAGAGTCGCCACCGACTTTTCTTTTATTCAAAAGGAAAGGTGAAAAAGCACAGGAAAGACCTTTGAGATATTTTCTTGAGTTCGGGGGGTAGATTATGAAAAGGGAAGGTATTAGCACCCTTTTCATCCATGGTTTTCTATGGGCTCTTATTTACTTTCTAGATCACTTGCTTTTATTTTGAAATTGTGCCTTGTGTGGTTTTGAAAGTATTTTGTAAAAGAGGCCATCGTTTAGGAAATCTTTGTAATGACTCCCGTTTGTAAGAATGTATACAAAGATGTTTGTCTTTTGAAAATGTTTTCAATGTTTGTAAGTTGTTTTTTAAATGTGTGTGTTTGCTTTGAAAATAGCAAGGATAGTTTTTTGAAAAATAGAGCAAGTAACTAGAAGTAATTTACCTACTCAAATGTCTTTCTTATGCATTTTCTATTCCTTTGACATTGTTGTCTTACCATTAATTTGGTAAGCAAACCTATCTTAGGATGTAAACAGGACGGACGTGGGTCATCGTATAACCATGATTATCAATGTTGCAAAGTATCTTAGCATTTTTGAGGGACTAAGATCATTTTGTAAGGCAACTTAGGATAGCGTCATCGAGGGACTATGATCTTATACTTGTTTGTTTTGCCAAGATACTTCGCATGCGTAATATGGATATTATTATAAGGCAACCAAGTGGAGAAACCCTAAGGATGCTTGTGTGCAAGTGTGTTATTTTCATGCTTTGGTTTTGTCTTGTATTAAGGTTTTCTATTTGTCTTGTTTTGATCTTGCCATTCAAACCCTAATTACTAACATGGCATGTAAAGCGGTAAATTGTGCAATGTAAAGATTACTAAGCTATTACAACCATTTATGGGAGGGGGGAATACAAATTTGAATGGGGATTTGAAAGAATGTAAATCTAAATAAGCTATTACAACTAAATCAAATTTGTACGAATTTTGGAATAAACAGATACAATATTTAAATATGCAATATTATGTACATGCAAGAAAAGATTTTGTTTTGTTTTTTGTGTGAAAAGGTATTTTAACCTAATCCTAAAAATATAAGGAAAAGAAATTAATTCTTAAAAAAAGGGTTAACCCTAATTTCTAGTTTAAAAGAAAATAAAGCTTTTATGTACTATTTTTTTGTGTATTCTTTGTATTAAAAATAATAAATAATATTTTATGAAAAATTTAGTTTTTATATATGCCAAAATAAATGTTTACAAGTATGGAATGAAAAGAAAAATAAAATAAATTAACTAAACCTATTTTGTTTATGTTTACAAGTTTATTAAGAAAAATAATTAATATATAACTAAGATAAAATATATTTTTTTTGTGAAAAATAAAATAAAATAAAATAAAATGCAATATTATCATATTTATATTTTTTAGGATTATTATATATTAAATAAAATATTTAATAAACAAAAAATGAAAATAAAACAAATAAATAAAAAAATTAAAAAGTTGGGCCAGGGGGTGTCCTGAGCAATCAAGTGGTGAAAGTTAGAAAAAATACAAGGCCCAGCGTGGAGGCCCAATCCTGCAAAATAAACCAAAAAATGGAAAAGGAAAAATATGGAAAAAACAAAAGGTAGCGCCAAGGTTCGAACCCAGGACATGGGTCTCACCAGCGCGCTACCTTGCCATTGGGGTGACTATACATCCGTTGATTAATGTGAAACAAAAATAACATAACACAAACAAAGCCCTTGCCTTGTACTTCATCTTCTTCCTCTAGCCATCCAAATACTCTGTAACTTTCTCATCTCTCAATAAAAATGGAAACTGATAACATGAATGTTGTAGCATTTTGTCTCACGATTCTAACCATGTAAATTATGTAAGCTAACAATCAAAGATCAAGATGAGTTTTAAAAGCCCTAAATTAAAACCTAATTTTTACAGGAATTTAAAGTTCAAAATTCTCTCAACTCAGGCCAAATAAATGCAAGATATATATATGTACAACTTCGTAGCAATGAGGTCTACATTGTTTATTCAAAAATCATGGCCAATGGATGCCTGTTTGAAGAGATAGAAGTTGAGATTTTTACCTCTTTCAGTTGAAATCATGGATGGAGTTGGAGTGAGTTTTATGAAGGCCTGATGATTTCTTGAGCTTGCTTGAACCTCCTTGAGTGTGTTCCAATCCTTGCCTTGCTTTGGAAGTGCTTGGAACTCTCTATCCAAGTCAACCTACAAGCTTTGAAAACAAACATGGAAGATGATGGAGAAGGAGTTACAGTACAGGGATGAGGGTCTGGATCAGTTAGATATCAAGTAGGTAAAGTGTTTTGATGATTGAAACTTGAAACGCATGAGCCAAATGATGGATTGCTATGCTTATGCAAAAACTGCAAGTTTTGACAGTTTTTTGGTGAAAGGGAGTTTGGGAGTGTTTCAGGCCTCTAGCAATCGTGTTTCTAATTGTAATGTGTTTGTGTATTAGTATGGGATAGGTTTAAAGTCAGCTCTCCAACAAATTTGTGAGTCCTAGCCTTTTGGCACACTTTCTTGCTTTTGAAGCAAAGTGAAGAGACAAGTCTTCACATGCTTGTACTGGCTTGCTTAGGGTTGGTATATGCTTTGTACAATTTTCTATAGGCCTGTAAGAATTTTATGTGCAAAGGAGACAGGTCCAATGCTCAAGAATTGGAAAATTGCAAAAGTGAACCTTTTCCAAAATGGCAATGGCCACTTTATGCCATTTATGGAATTACAACTTGGACAATGGCTCTAGGGCTTGGATTAAAGCTTTGTCAATTGAGTAAGCATTAAATTATGGAGTAAGAAACAAGTTTGGGACCTGTAAAGCATGGATTAGGCAGCATAGGTACTGATTTGAAATTTGTTCTTCAGGAAATGGCTTGAATACAAAGTGAGAAATTGCGAACATCCTCTCTTTGATTCTCTCTACTCAAACATGATCTTGATGAGTTCTTGGACATTTTCGAAAGCTTGCAATGTGACCTATAACTCATCTTTGAAATGAATTTCAAGACTCCTCTTGGAACTAGGTAAAAAATTTCCATGAAGTTGGGTCCAAAACCTGCCTAAATTAGGGCAAAATTTCACTAAGTTATTTGGTTCATGAGCATGTATTCATAAAATTATATCTTGAGATCCAAGCATCTTTAGGGAAAAGTGTGTGAATAAAAGTTGTAGATTTCATGGAGGTTTACAATTTCATGTTGGGAACTTCCTTTAAATCATCTTGTATCATGGTGAAAAAATGGCCTAAAATTGAGAAGAAAAAAAAGAAATTTTCTATACTTTGAAAAATTTCTAAGTTAAGAAAATTTCCAATTTTAAACCCTAATCTTCAATCCTTGATTTCTTGATGAAAAAGTTTCACATTTTGACATGTTTTGATGAATTGTGACCCTTGGCACTTGATTTTGACCAAAGAGTCAAAGTTTGACTTTTTAGTGTACAATTGACTTTTGATCAGTTGACTGCAAATTTCATCTGTCTATCAAATGAAATTGAAATGTTTTTAACCATGTAATTAGATCAAGATGATGCCATTGAACAATTGAAACCATGCTTCAAATCAATTGGTCATTTGCTAGGTTAAAAATAAGAAATTGCCCTTCCTCAGTCAAAACCCTAACTTTGACCATTTTGCCCTTTTGATGATTTGATCAAATTTCCTAAGGAATTGTGATCCAAACTTGATCAAATGATACATATAAGTCTAAAATTTTGATGTGGATCAAGAATTATGAAGTTTGACTGTTAGTTGGCCATGGTTGACTTTTCCCCCAATACAATTGATTTTTAGATCAATTATCCAATTGACTGATCAAAAATGTGATTCAAAGCTTGAAACTTGACATGAGTATTCTTAGGTGTATATAATGATGCTTGAAAGTCATATAAAGCATTGATAGTCAAAAAATCCTTGTGTAAACTCAAACCCTAATTTTGGGCTAATAGTGTAAGATGAGATGTCTTGAGCTGACCAAACCCTAATCCAGTCTTGAGTTAAATAAATCTTGTGAGAAAAGTCTTGATAAATGAGAGGGAAAATTTTGGAGTACAACACCAGTCTTCGCCAAGTATGATGGGGTCTCCTGTCCCAAACTACATCTAAGATCTTATGTGCAAAAAATACTGCCACACACTGCTGACAGAAAATTGTGGATTCACTTTTTCCAGGAGAGTCTAGTTGGAACTCAGTTAGAGTGGTTTTATCAATTAGAAAGTTCCTGCGTCCATACGTGGGAGGATTTGGCCACTTCCTTTTATCACCAGTATCAATACAACACCGACTTGGCACCAACGAGAGTTCAACTTCAGAATATGAACATGGGAAGTGACGAAGTGTTTAAAGTATATGCCCAAAAATGGAGGGACCTTGCCAGTAGGGTCCAACCACCTTTGACCGAAAGAGAGCTAGTTGATATGTTTATGGGTATGTTAACTGGTCCATTCTTCAACCTGTTAATTGGAAGCTCTTCATCCGAATTCACCAAATTGATTTTAACTGGTGAAAGGATTGAAAACGGTATTAGAAGCGGCAAAATTCCTATGGCATTTGGTTCCACATCCAACTCCGTCAGAAGGCCCTTTAATGGAAAAAGGAAACAGATGTTGTGTATGGGGCAAGAGCCCATACTAAGAAGGACCATCATTCATCTGTAAATGCTGTATTAATTTCCAACCCTCAACCTACTCAAAAGCAACCCTCCAACAATTGGAGACCTGAAGTTCCCCGATGACAATTTACAAGAATAAGCATGTCATTGTCACAAGCCTTACAACATCTGCTAAAGGCCAATTTGGTGACTCTGCACAATCCACCATCCAACCCTGATGTTTCCTCACCTAATTACAAACCGAATGTGAAATGCACATACCATTCCAACAGCCCCGACCATGAGACCGATCAGTGTTGGGCATTGAAGAACAAAATTCAAGATTTGATAGAAAACAAGACAATTGAGTTAGATCCACCCGCTACTCCAAACGCGATAACTGCTCCAATGCCAAAGCATGGAGAATGGGTTAACGCCATTGGTGATGTTACTTTTATCGTCTCTGTCAAAGATTTAACAACTCCTTTTACCATTGTGAAAGCTAATTTGCTAAAAGTTAGTGTGTTTCCTGGATGTTCCGTAAATTGTGCCTATTGTGATCAACGAGAAAATGGATGCGAGCTACTGAAGAAAGGTATGCAATGCATGATAAATAGCCGCGAGATTCTATTCGAAAAGATTCCCACCATCAAAAATTCAATCGATAAAGCTGAAGATTTGGCCATCATAACAATTTCAAACAAACATCTAAGGGTCTCATCCAAAGGTCATATCAGGATTTCAAACGAACCGATCATTTCTCCTCTCATAATCACTGCTGCCGGACCTGTTCCATACGCCTCTGATAAAGAGGTGCCATGGAATTACGGTGTTGAGGTTTATTACCATGGGGTAAAACAAGATTCTTGGATTGATGATAATGAAGCTGGTGTTACTAATATTACTGGTTTTAGTAAGGTCACAAGAATAGGAAGGGTATTTTCCCCTGTTATCTCACCACCAAGCACTACCACAGTTCCAATCCGCATAACCAATGGAAATTCTGGTGCCAGTACTAAGGGGAAAGGGAAAGAAGGTGAGCCTGCTAGGGAAGAGGCACCTGCTAAAAAGTTTGTTATGGAAGAACCATCCACTCAAGAGATGGAGGAGATTCAGAAGATCATCAAGAAAAGCAACTTAAAAATAGTAGAGCAGTTGGGGCAAACCCCTTCTAAAATATCAATGTTATCCTTATTTCTATGTTCCGACGCCCATGCACAAGCTTTGATTAAGTTTTTGAAGAAGGCTCATGTGCCTCAAGAAACCACAATCGATCAATTTTATAACTGCGTAGCAAGTCTGACACCTGACAATGGTATGGGGTTCTCCGATGCAGATTTAACTCCCATGGGAAAGAATCACAATAAATCCTTGTATGTTTCTGTTGAATGTAAAGGGACAAATTTGGCTCATGTCTTGGTGGATATCGTCTCATCTTTAAATGTGTTAACTAAAGGCGCTTTAGATCGGTTAGACTGTGAAGGTTTGGTTTTGAAACCAAGTAATATTGTTGTGAGGGCATTTGATAGGTCGAGAAGGACGGTTCATGGAGAGGTGGATCTCCAAATTAAGGTGGGTTCATAGATTTTCAACTCCACATTCTATATAATGGACATACGGCCTGCGTATTCTTGCTTGCTTGGGCGCCCATGAATCCATGGGGTAGGAGCGGTCACTTCTACTCTCCACCAGAAGTTAAAGTATCCAGTTCAAGGGAAGGTTGTCACTGTTTGCGGCGAGGAAGAATTTATGGTAAGCCATCTCAATTCTTTCAAATACGTAGAAATGGATGGCGAATTCATAGAAACTCCTTGCCAAACGTTTGAAGTTGTGGCCGCCACCAAAATCTCCTCCGACACTCCAAGAGCTGATAAAGTTATTCTTAAGATGGTTTCTCTTAAGGATACCCGTGCTATGGTAGAAGAAGGAAACAATGTGATGTGGGGTCAACTCCTCGACATCCCATTCAAGGCAGACAAGTTTGGGTTAGGTTTCACCTCCCAAGCTCAGAAAGAAGTTAGAAGTGCTCGTGCTGGAAATCCGCCTCTCCACCTCAAAAATCTTGAAGTGAACACTGTAGAAGACTCTGATGATGAGTGTTCTTTTAAAGACTGGATCTACCCAACAACCGAAGGGAAGCTCAACAATTGGCATGAAAAGGATTTCATCCCTGTTTCTTTCATTGAGGAGTAATTACTTTTTACTTTTTCTGTCAATTCAAGAACTCTATGTTTGTAATATTATTTGCAAACAACGACTTCTAAGCCATGTGCCTTGCCCGGGGCACTTGGGTCCATTTGTTAATGGTTTTGCTCATGTTTCATCTATCATATTGTAGGTGTTTAGGTATTGGCTTGCATTTTTGGTAAATCCCAAGTGTATGTGTGAATGTCATGACTGATGTCATAACATTCTAGTTCAGGTTGTACTAACTCATTAGGTACATTTGCAGAAAAATATTGTAATTCAAATACTGATGTTTATAAGTGTGTATCTGAGCATTTTTGCAAAATGATCACATTTTGCTAAATCAGTAGACAGGTTTTCTCAGATGTCATAACAGATGTTATGACATCCTGTTCTGAACTAACAGGATTGCAGGATTGGATAAGTCTGAGTTTTTTCAGGAAATAACTCAGTCCTTTCTGAACAGAATCCTGCGTTTTCTGAGGGGTAACCTAGCTCAACCCTAACCTAGTTAATAAAGTCCTGTGACCTGGTCTTTAGGTCAAACGGAATTAACCCTAGGTTTTTGGAAACCCTAACTGAAGCTGCAGCTGCTATATATTCAACAGAGCTGCTGTTTTTCAAGGAGCCCTACTGATTGATTAGAAGTTTATTTTGTAATCTGTATAGATTTGTTTATTTGTACTCCAAGCAATTATCATTGTGATAAGTGCCTTGGAATAGGTTTCTATTTGTAAGGGTTGTGTAGCACTCAAAGCTTTGAAGCAAGAGTGTTTGAATGTTCCTTGACTAAAGCTGTGAAGCAGAGTCAAGTTAGTTGTGTACATCACTCAAAGCTGTGAAGCACGAGTGATTGTGTTGCTTGATTAAAAAGCTGTGAAGCTTAGTCAAGTGTTTGTTTTTGAAGAGTGTCTTCATCAATTCTTAAGTCAAATTGGTTTATGTATCACTGCTGTGATTGAGGGGGAGTGAGTAGGAACTCAGGTTTAAGTTGTACTTAGATTGGAATTGCATTGGGTAGGTCTTAAGTGAAGGAGATAAACTGGTTGGTTTATTCCTGAATTAACATCTCTTATAGTGGATTCAGGAATAAACATCTCTATAAGAGATGTTAATTCAGGAATAAACCAACCAGTTTATCTCCTTCACTTAAGACCTACCCAATGCAATTCCAATCTAAGTACAACTTAAACCTGAGTTCCTACTCACTCCCCCTCAATCACAGCAGTGATACATAAACCAATTTGACTTAAGAATTGATGAAGACACTCTTCAAAAACAAACACTTGACTAAGCTTCATAGCTTTTTAATCAAGCAACACAATCACTCGTGCTTCACAGCTTTGAGTGATGTACACAACTAACTTGACTCTGCTTCACAGCTTTAGTCAAGGAACATTAAAACACTCTTGCTTCAAAGCTTTGAGTGCTACACAACCCTTACAAATAGAAACCTATTCCAAGGCACTTATCACAATGATAATTGCTTGGAGTACAAATAAACAAATCTATACAGATTACAAAATAAACTTCTAATCAATCAGCAGGGCTCCTTGAAAAACAGCAGCTCTGTTGAATATATAGCAGCTGCAGCTTCAGTTAGGGTTTCCAAAAACCTAGGGTTAATTCCGTTTGACCTAAAGACCAGGTCACAGGACTTTATTAACCAGGTTAGGGTTGAGCTAGGTTACCCCTCAGAAAACGCAGGATTCTGTTCAGAAAGGACTGAGTTATTTCCTGAAAAAACTCAGACTTATCCAATCCTGCAATCCTGTTAGTTCAGAACAGGATGTCATAACATCTGTTATGACATCTGAGAAAACCTGTCTACTGATTTAGCAAAATGTGATCATTTTGCAAAAATGCTCAGATACACACTTATAAACATCAATATTTGAATTATAATATTTTTCTGCAAATGTACCTAATGAGTTAGTACAACCTGAACTAGAATGTTATGACATCAGTCATGACATTCACACATACACTTGGGATTTACCAAAAATGCAAGCCAATACCTAAACACCTACAAACTCCCCCTTTGGCAGATTTTTGGCTAAAGACCCTAAACAATCAGAGATAGATAGCAGCAGAAATAAGTGACAGCAGAAAAATAGAACACAAGTACTAATTAAGCAAGTACCAAAATATTCTCCCCCTCTTTAGCCACAAATGGGCCAAAGATACATGTTCAGAAAAATTTACAGTTATCCAAAACAAAATAATAAGATCAGCAGCAGACAACAACAGAACATACTTCCAAACTCCACCAAACAGCAATCAACCTTCAAGCACTGTCATCAGATTCTGAGGAGCTAGTTTCTTCAATGTTGAGATGTCCTTCACCTTCTTCCCTTCTCTTTTCTTCAGCTTCCTCCTTTTCTAGCCTGGCAATTAGAAGTTCTAGGGTCCTTTTTCTAGTATCCAGCTCTTTGCAAGTTTCTTTTAAAACAGCTATGACATCTGATGTCTTGGACTGGGTCTTCACAGACGATGTCTCAGCTGATGTTATGACAATGTCTGGAGCATGAGATCCCTGAAACAGTTTGTAGTGCAGGCCAAGGGCAGGAGCTCTTTTGCAGACTGTATCTCTTGCCACAAGGATATCAGGGAATTGTGCAAGGATGATTCCACAGAGGAGGGAGGGAAAGGCAATTGGTCCTTTGACAGCATAACTGCCAGCATGCTTTAAAGTTTGTTCAAAGATGTACCTTCCATAGTCAAAGGCAGTCTTGGTTCCTACAGCATAGATAAATCTCCCCAATCCTGTGGAGATAGTTGATTTGTGATTTGTAGGCACCCAGTTTGCTGCACCTATTTTATGCAAGATGGCAAATTTCATGCTGAGTTTACTAGCATTCAGCTTCCCTTTAAATGGCCAGCACTTTACTTGCCTGGCTGTGATGGTTAGACACACTTCATTGTCAGTTGCCTCTAGATCAGGACAGTCCTTATTTGTTCTTCCAAGAAACTTGTTGATTTCTGATGGAGAGAACTTGAACCTTCTTCCTCTAACAAACACACTCTCAAAGTCAGCTGACCTTCCATCAGCATAATCATTAGACAAGTTCACTACAAACTCCTTGACCAGATTTTCATAGCATTTGTTAAACTTCATCACTGTCTTCATTAGCCCAGCATTCTTGATCAGATCCATGATGTATTTGCACTCCAAGGCATCATTGTTGAGTTCTCTCTCCAAGGCTATTCTCTTTAAGCAAACATACTTCCATCTGTTTGCATTGTCAGGATGATGAAAAGAGATGTTGTCTGTTGGCACTTCAGGCACTCTAGCAATCTTGCTGGAGGGGAGCTTCCTTCTAATGGGAGTTTCTTCAATATCAATCTCAAATTCTGATTCCTCATCAGAATCAGAAGTTTCAGGTTCTTTACTTTTCTTAGAGATTGGTTGTCTAGCAGTCTGCACCTGTGCCTTCTTCCCTTTTGTCTGAATACTTTTCTCAGCCATGCCTTCAGCCTTAGATTACTTAGCATCAGGTTTATCATTCTGACTACTCTTTCTTTTCATCAATCTCCTAGCTATGCTAGGGTTCACATTAGCAATCAGTTCATTATCTGAGTAATCTTCATCCACATCAATGATAGGTGGATCAGCAGCCTTTTCAGAGGGGTTCTGAATGTTGTCTTTTGGTGTCACAACATCCTCAGTGACATCTACATTTTCAGAACCTTCCACATTTGGACTTTCTGATTGATTTAAAGGGATAGAAATCCCCGGTACAGATTGGTTGCCACTCAGAATGCTAGTAACCAGCCTAGCAATAGCTTGGTGTACTTGAACTGATCCTTCTCTATTAGGTACAGAAGACGAAGGATGAGAAGAATTACCAGAGGCTGTAGCTTGAGCTCTTCCTGCATGTCTGGTTCTGAGCTTTTTGACTCTGGCTGGGTCAGTTGCCATCTCCCTGAGAGGAGTGACCTCAAGAACTTCAGATTCTATGCATGTAGTGATTGCCCTAGAATCTTGATCAGATGATGCCGATGATGAGGAAGACGAAGCCGCCATGGTGGAAGACGATGTCTGAGACATTTTGATTGACTTTGAGTAATAGTAGCAGTTTGAGAAAAATCTTTGATTGGGAGGAGGAAACAGGTTGCAAGGATGAGAGAGGTAGGGGGTAAAAGGGAGTCTCTTCAACTTCTTAAAGCTTTTGAAGGAATTGTGAAAGAATATGATTAACCCACTAAATATAGACTTAATAAAATTAATCCCTTCAACCCTTGTTTTAAGCAAAACTAATTGCTACAATTTCTCATGTTGGTGAATACCCAACCTGCCCCTCAAATTTTCAAGTTTATTTCCAACAAGAGCCTTGGTAGAAGAATCAGTCAGCTGAAGCTTAGAGAAACTGTGTTCCAGTTTAAATGACTTCTTCTCTTCAAAGTCAATAGGGTTCAAGGAAATGTTGAATGTTTTCAGATTGTCACAACATAATGTCACAACATCTTGTGTAACATTGTACTCAGGGAGCATCTGCTTTGACCAGATGTTTTGAGAATAGAATTTATGAGACTTGTTATTTCCAACATCCTTGTCAAGATGACTTAAGGTTCTGACAACACATTCTTCTTCAAGTTTATTTCCCACATCACAGATATCATCAACCTGTAGTTTTGGAGTTCTTCTGACAGTTTCCATAGAGATAGCTCTCTTCATTCTTCTTAGATGAAGGAGACCAAGCTTATGCTGCCACAGTTTCACCTCTTTTTCTTCTTTTGCAATGGAATACACAGATGAGGAATTAGTGTTCTCTGCCTCCCACAAGTAGCAGTTGTCTTTGGATCTGACTCCTTTCATTACTATCTCTTGTTTGTCATTGATTACAAGGCATTCAGATTTTGAGAAATTGACCTTGAATCCTAGATCACACAGTTGACTGATACTAATGAGATTAGCGGTCAGTCCTTTCACCAGCAGTACTTCATTCAGACTTGGAACTCCAGGGCAGTCCAAATCACCAACTCCTTTGATTTCACCTTTAGCCCCATCTCCAAAGGTCACAAAACTGGTGGTGTGAGGCTTAACATTATTGAGGAGGTTCTTGATTCCAGTCATATGTCTAGAACATCCACTGTCAAAGTACCAGTCTTCCTTTGCAGAGACCCTCAGGGAAGTGTGAGCTATCAGTGCAGTAGCCTTTTTCTTCCATTGAGGAGCATGTGGTACCTTTTTAGACTTAGGTTTGACACCTGAGATCTGATTAGGGTATCCATGTAATCTGAAGCAGAAGGGCTTTATGTGGCCATATCTACCACAATGATGGCATTTCCATCTTTGGTACCTTTTCTTCATATGTCTCTGTTCCTGATGTTGAGAGTTGTGTTGAGACATCCGTTTTGACATTTGCTTACCAGTACCAGATTTCTTTGCTTCCATAAATCCTAGTCCAGATTTATTTCCCACATTTTGTCCAACCTGAAGGATCTCTTCCAATTTGTCTGTTCCATTGGTCAACATCTTGACAGATTTGGTCATTTGATTCAGTTGTGAGTTCAGCAGTTGAACTTCTCCTTCTAAATGACTTATAGTTTCAAGATTTGCCCTCTTTTCAGCCTCCAGCTTTATAATGAGTTTTGATTGTTTCTCATTCTGCACACAGACTTCAGCACTTCTGATACACAATTTCTTGTAGGTATCAGCCAGTTCTTCAAATGTCACTTCTTCATCACTAGTGTCACTTTCAGAAGTACAAACACTAGTTAGGGCAGTAACTAGTTTGGCAGATTCTTCTTCAGAATTACTTTCTGAATCATAGTCAGACCAAGTAACAGTCATTCCTTTCTTTTGCTTCTTAAGAAAGGTAGGACATTCAACTCGAATATGTCCATATCCTTCACATCCATGGCATTGAATACCTCTGCCTTGGTTTCCCTTATCTTCTGACCTTGGTCTTCTGCTGGAACTATCAATGTCAGAGGGAATGTTATGAACATTAGACCTTGACTTTGGGTCCATTCTTTTGATGAGCCTGTTGAACTGTCTTCCAAGCATGGCAATAGCTTCTGATATGTTTTCTTCTTCATCCTCCTTGTATTCAACATCAGTGTTGGATACAAGTGCTATGCTTTTGTTCTTCTTGTCACCATTATCAGTGATCCCCATCTCAAAAGTCTGAAGAGACCCAATAAGTTCATCCACTTTCAACTTGCTAATGTCCTGGGCTTCCTCTATGGCAGTTACCTTCATTGCAAATCTTTTAGGCAAGGATCTGAGAATCTTCCTCACCAGTTTTTCTTCTGACATTTTTTCTCCCAGTGCTCCTGAGGTGTTGGCAATCTCCAAGATGTTCATGTGAAACTCATGAATGGTTTCATCTTCCATCATTTTTAGATTCTCAAATTTGGTGGTCAACATCTGAAACCTTGACATTTTTACTTTGGAAGTTCCCTCATGAGTAGTTTTGAGAGTGTCCCAAACTTCCTTGGCCAGTTCATATTGATGTACTAGTCTGAAAATGTTTCTATCAATTCCATTGAACAAGGCATTTAAAGCTTTTGAATTTCCCAGAGCTAACTCATCTTCTTCTTTACTCCAATCTTCCTCAGGCTTCAGACTGATTGTCCCATCTATCTCAGTTATGGTGGGATGAATCCATCCTTTGTCAGCAGCTCTCCAAGCTTTTTTGTCCAGAGATTTTAGGAAGGCAATCATACGAGGTTTCCAGTAATCATAATTAGTTCCATCCAGAATGGGTGGTCTATTTCCAAAAACTCCTTCTTTGTCCATAGTGCCAGAAAGTGATATCCCTAGATCTCACCCAGTAATACAGGCAGGGTGCCTGCTCTGATGCCAATTGAAATTCTGGCTGCAGATACTCAATGTCACGTTCAATGTTATGACACCGTATCTGACTAACTATATGACAGTAAATACACATATGATCATTTAATATAAACCATTGGACCTCTTTGCGTTCAAATTTTATGTTCATTGTCTTTCATTTCCTTTATTACACTTTTCAATAGCCATGTATCTTACATGTGCACACATACACACACATTTGTAGATCATCATCCACTCTGGATATTATAGTCAATAACTCTACTATTGCCAAGTATGATTTAGAACATCAAATTAACCAAGCTGAAGACGAAGGCGAGGAAGATTGTGAAATACCAGGGGAACTAGCCAGACTTTTAATACAAGAAGAGAAAGCTATTCAACCTCATGAAAAGCCAATTGAAGTCATCAACTTAGGTACTGAGACAGACTGTAGAGAGATCAAGATGGGCGCCAACATAGAAGACAGTGTCAAAAGCAGATTGGTTCAGATGCTACATGACTACGTGGAAGTATTTGCTTGGTCATATGAAGATATGCCAGGGTTGGATACCGATATTGTGGTTCATCGTCTGCCTACGAAGGAAGACTGTCCTCCTGTTAAATAAAAGGTTGGTCGGATGCGACCGAATATGTATGAGAAGATAAAGGCTGAGGTAATGAAGCAGTTCGATGCAGGTTTTTTGGCTGTCACATCTTATCCTCAATGGGTTGCAAATGTAGTTCCTGTGCCAAAGAAAGATGGAAAGGCCCGCATGTGTGTAGATTATAGGGATCTGAATAGGGCAAGCCCCAAGGATGACTTCCCTCTGCCTCATATTGACATCTTGATTGATAATACCGCTCAACACAAGGTCTTTTCCTTTATGGATGGATTTTCTGGCTACAACCAAATCAAGATGGCTCCCGAAGACATGGAGAAGACAACTTTTGTTATGCAATGGGGCACCTTTTGCTACAAAGTCATGCCGTTTGGATTGAAGAATGCAAGAGCAACATATCAAAGAGCTATGGTAGCTCTGTTTCATGATATGATCCATCATGAAATAGAGGTCTACATGGACGATATGATTGCAAGGTCTCAAACTTAAGAAAAACATCTTGATCACTTGCAACAGCTATTTGAGAGGATGAAGAAATACAAGTTGAGATTGAACCCTAATAAGTGTACATTTGGAGTAAGATCTGGGAGGCTCCTAGGTTTTATCGTCAGTGATAAAGGAATAGAAGTTGATCCTTCCAAAGTAAAAGCCATTCAAGAAATGCCTGTTCCTCGTTCTAAAAAGGAGGTTAGAGGATTCCTGGGTCGCCTTAACTATATCGCCCGTTTTATATCCCATCTGACCGCTACTTGTGAACCGATCTTTAAACTCTTGAAGAAAGACCAAGTAATCAGGTGGAATGACGATTGTCAAGTTGCCTTCGATAAAATCAAAGAGTATTTGCAAGAACCTTCTATTTTGATGCCTCTAGTGGAAGGAAGACCATTGATCATGTATTTGATGGTACTAGAGAACTCTATGGGGTGTGTATTAGGTCAACATGACGAGTCTGGCCGAAAAGAGCACACAATTTACTACCTAAGCAAAAAGTTTACCGACTATGAAACCAGATATTCACTGCTCGAGAAAACTTGTTGTGCTTTAGCGTGGGCTGCTTGCCGGCTAAGGCAGTATATGCTGACTCACACTACTTTGTTGATTTCTAAGATGGACCCTATCAAATACATCTTTGAGAAAACAGCCCTATCCGGAAGAATAACTAAGTGGCAAATGATTCTGACCGAATACGATATTCAATATACAACATAGAAGGCCATCAAAGGAAGCATATTGGAAGATCATTTGGCTCACCAAGCTGTTAATGATTATCAATCTATGAATTTTGACTTCCTGGATGAAGAAATCATGTTGGTGACCGACTCTGCAAAACCTGGACCATATGACGGACCTAAACCAGGATCCCGGTGGACCATGGTTTTTGATGGGGCTTCCAACACTCTGGGAAATGGAATAGGAGCTGTAATCATCTCTCCTGAGGGTTTCCATACTCCCTTCACATCCAAATTATGCTTTGATTGTACGAATAACATGGCGGAATACGAAGCATGCATCCTGGGATTGAAAGCTGCCATTGATTTGAGAATCAAGCACTTGAGTGTTTTGGAGACTCTGCTTTAGTGATTATCCAGGTAAAGGGGGAATGTGACACTAAGCATCCTAACCTCATTCCCTACAAGGAGCTTGTGTTGACTCTGATACCATACTTCAAAGAGATCACTTTTGAGCATTTTCCTAGAGAAGAGAATCAATTGGCTGATGCTTTGGCCACTATGTCTTCTATGTTCAAAGTCAGGTGGGACAATGAAGCTCCCGTGATTATGATTGAGAGATTTGACGAACCTGCACATTGAAATGAGCTCGACACCGATGAAGAAAAACCATGGTATCATGAGGTGAGGAGGTATCTTGAGGTACAAGAATATCCCGAGGGGGTTTCCATCAATGATAAAAAGTTCTTGCGAAGATTTTCAGCTAAATTCTTTCTAAGCAACGGAATTTTATATAAACGCAACAATGATTTTACTCTACTCTGATGTGTGGACAAGAAGGAGTCAGAGGAAATTATGGAAGAAATGCATAATGGCCTCTTCGGGACCCATTCCAGTGGACATGCTATGGCCAAGAAAATCCTAAGAGCTGGTTATTATTGGTCTACCTTGGAAACCGATTTCCATCAAGTGCCAAATCTACGCTGACAAGGTCCATGTACCTCCTATTCCTCTCAATGTCATGACTGCTACGTGGCCATTTGCAATATGGGGCATTGATATGATCGGGGAAATAAAACCAACCGCTTCCAACAGACACCGTTTCATCCTTGTCGCCATCGACTATTTTACCAAATGGGTCGAAGCTGCCTCCTATGCCTCGGTAACCAAGAATGTGGTAGCCAGATTTATCAAACATAACCTCATCTTCCGTTACTGTATTCCTGAAAGGATCATTACAGACAATGGGACTAACCTCAACAATGCTATGATTACTGAGCTTTTCACTCAATTCAAAATCAAGCATCACAATTCTTCTCCGTATAGACCCAAGATGAACGGAACAGTGGAAGCTGCCAACAAAAATATCAAGAAGATTGTGCAAAAGATGGTGGTAACATATAAAGACTGACATGAGATGTTATCGTTTTCCCTCCATGGCTACCGCACTTCGGCTCGAACATCAACCGGGGAAACTCCTTTCTCTCTGGTTTATGGCATGGAAGTTGTTCTGCCAGTGGAAGTTCAGATTCCCTCGCTGAGGATTATGATTGAGACCGGCTTAGGCAAAAACGAGTGGATTCAAATGAGGTTGGATCGGTTGAATTTGATTGACGAGAAAAGACTGACTGCTGTCTATCATGGTCAAGCGTATCAAAAACGTATGATCAAGGCATTCAACAAAAAGGTTAAGCCTAGGGTATATCAAGCTGGTGACTTGGTGATAAAACACATCATTCTACCACAAGGCGACCCCAGAGGCAAATGGACTCCCACCTATGAAGGGCCATTCGTTGTCAAGAGAGATTTCTCTGGCGGTGCCATAATGCTGACTACCATGGATGGCGAGGATTTCCCACATCCCATAAACGCAGACATAGTTAAAAAATACTACACATAAGAGACCCGTTAGGTTGACACACCTAAGCAAAATAAGGGCATCCCGACAAACCAAAAGGTTTAGGCAAAAACTAGGTATATATGCAAAAGATTGTGCACCCGACAAGTTAAAAACCCGAAAGGGCGACTTGGGCAAAAAGGGGTATCCTGTTGGGCTGAAAACCCGAAAGGGCGGTCCAGGAAAAAGTTAAGGATTAAAATCGTGTGACTATGTCCCGTGAAATCAACACAGTCAATTCTATCACCAAGGTCCAAGTTCAAGTGGTCCAGGATCAATCCAATCACTTTCAATCAACGGCGAGAGAAATTCGAAGACATTGGGGCAATAATAGAGTTGGAAGGCAATAAGATCATTTCACATGGCTATTTTGTTTTCATTCTCAATGTTTGTTTTCCTTTCGAAGATTTCCTCTTACTAGGATCTCCGCCTCTCTGTACAAAAATGCCTATTCATGGGCAAAATATCAATACAAATACACTTTGAAGTGCAAAATATCTGTCTTTGTTTTGAATGCAAATTTGCCCAATGACTAAAATTGAATGAACATATGCCTATGAACATAATTAAAAACTATTTGGCACATGTGTCCTGCTAAGCAGCAGTAAGCATCTCTTTAATGTGTAGGAAATATCCCCACAAAATTATCTCATTATCATTATCCCCATGAGGACGGCTACAATAAACCTTTCCCCAACAGGTTTTTATTTCCCTAACAATCATCGAGGAACCACATAACTCTCCAACTGAGTTCAAATTCCCCCAACATAAAACAATCAAGACACCACAAAGTTCCCCAACTGAGCATATCTTCCCCGGCCAAGGCTATTATCCCCAAGCAGAGTTTATCCTTCCCAGACGATTATATCCTCCCCATGTTGAGTCTGTCCTACCCGACTGAGTCTACACTCTCCAGTTTGATTTTTCTTTCAAATTGTTGCAAATCATAGGGCCACAACCCCTGATCCCCAGTAAAGCTGTCAGCAAAGCCTTTACTATTTCAAAAAAAAAATACTATGAAGACTGGATCCGACCAGGTATTAGCATAATTTTCAAATTATTACTGAAGCATGGACCCGACCAGATATTAGTTTGACTTCTTCAAGTTGCTGAAACCTGGACTCGACCAGATAACATTTTGAGTATCTGAAACCTGGACCCGACTGGATAACAGTTGATCTCAATTTCAAGATGCTATGAAACCTGGACCTGACCAGATAATAGTCTAACTCTTCAAAGATATAGAAGAACCTGGATTCAATCTGACTGAAGTTTAATTTCTTTCCCCGGTAGAGTGTTCCTCTACCCCAACAAGTTGTTGTGAAGCCTGAATCCGACCAGATAGCGATTACCCTCGGAGATTCATTATGAAACCTGGAAACTGACCAGATAACAACTAAATCCCCAAACAGTTAATTGTGAAACCTGGAACCCGACCAGATAACAATTAACTATGATCCCCATAGAGACACTATGAAGCCTTGACCCGACCGAATAATAGTACAACTTTCCAAAAACCATGAAACCTGGATCCGACCAGATAGTAGTTACCATTTCAAGTTACTGCGAAGCCTAGATCCGACCAGATAACAATTAATTTGTCTTTTCCCCAAGTAAGTTGCCGTGAAGCCTGGATCCGACCAGATAGCAGTTGACTACTTCATCCTCAACAAATTATGAAGCCTGGATCCAACCAGATAACAATTGACATTCAAGATATATTCCCCAGTGAAAGCATCCTTTCAACAAAGTTTGAAGATATGTATATTCTTCATCCCCAACGGCAATCAGGGACTCAACCCCCCAAAATTTCCTCAGCAGTAGTCAGGGATTTATTTCCCCAAACAGAAACATACATCTCACGATCATACATCATAGCATGTACATACCCTATGCATTTAGCATAATACCACATATGGTGAACATCATGCATGCATCTGCATTTTACTAACTCCTTTTCTCACAGGGAAAACATCAAGTTTTAGTATAAATGAACAAGAGATTTATGCTGATATTTCTTCTAATGTTTATCAAATTTCCTCCAAATGGCATATATAAGCCCATTCCCATTTCATCTTTAAGTGCAAATTTCTGGGCACTCTAGTGTTCAACCATCTTCTACCTTCAGGTCATGAATGGCGGATCCGCCAATCTAACTCTTCAGGTTTAAGAAGATTGAATAGGGGCAGATGTTGTACCCCAAAATTTACCCTATCATTTCCCAAAGGATCATCCAGAACTCTCAGGTTTGCTCCTGTCAAGTCCCAAGTCTTGAATTATAACTTTTCAAGAAAGTTGCCCGCAAGGGGCAAATGGTCATTTTCACGCTAAAAAAGTAAAACTTTGGCTTTTTAACCAAAACCAAGTTTCAAGAATCATATCTCATCAAGACATGTTGAAATATGAAGTTTGTTTCATCAAGAAGATCAAAAGTCAATTTACTTTGGGAAAGGTCAAAATTTTAAATACTTAGAACTTTTCTAAGTGTTTAAGAAGCATGGTAAAACTCAGAACTTCTGGCCAGATTTTCACCTTGATGCAAGTTGATTCTGGATCAGCCTCTGACACAAGAGTTATAGACCCCCACAAGATCTAGAACGTTGCTGAACAATACTTCTCCTAGCAATGCTGGAATTTCAAGTTATAACTCCTCAGAGACACGCCATTGAAACTGAAACACTCAGCAAATTCCGAGCACTTTTAAGACAGAGTTTGGTCAGAACTTCTGGGAAAGTTTGCACAAAGTTTTTAGTCAGAGTTTGCAAGGGTAAGTCAAAGAAGTTTATAAAGCATGATACGAAGCTTCCTAGAAAATCTGAAAGCCCCTTCAAAACATGCTAGAGCCAGAAGATAAGAAGATCAGAAGATTGGATGTTACGTTAAAGCAGAACTTCTAATCCAGAGTTTTCCAAGGTAAACCAAAGAAGGTTACTGGGAAGTCTAGGGGATCCTTCATAACATGCTGGAGCCAGAAGATAAGAAGATCAGAAGTTGGATGTTTGTTCTAGGTTACGCTGAAATGGAACTTCTGATCCAGAATTAAGAAATGATGCAAAATCTCACATTACAGGATTTCTGATTTTGATAAATCTCATCATCATTTAATGCTCATTTAATGCTCACAACCACTTTTGAGTCTTTATCCAAAGGATCTCCCCACGTGTGGCATAAAAACACCCTTGTTATCCTTAAAAGAAACTTTTGTACATAAATATGTGAGGGTCCATGCGTTACTTTTTTCTTGTGGGTTTACTTTTCCTTAATCCCTACTTGCTAATCCAGTCTAGGCTAAAAAACTGTCAACTATCACACCTTTTTTGAACTTGCTTCAAGAACAAGTCAGCATCTAGCGTATGATGTTGGCGCTACCGGACCTCTCAAAAACTACAAAACCTTTGCCTATAAATAGAACACCTTTGGCCATTGAAAACAGGTCGAAAATTTGAGAAAGAAAAGCCTTGAACCCCTGCCAAAATCCCAAAAGCTCCAAGAACTGTAAACACAACACACAAAACCTGCTAACTTTTAATTCCTGGCATTCAGACTCCATTTGTTCTCAAATATTTCTTGACTAAAAAAACCATCCACACAGTTTCTGATTCACATATTAGAAACTGCCATAATTTCTGTATTCATACTATAATACACTCTCCATCCGTCTACTCAAAGAATTAGAACATCACTTCTTTGCTGTATCAGAAGTTGAGAACTTCCACCTTGCTGAGTACGTGAAGAAGTTTCCTAGAACATCACCAGAAGTCAGGACCAATCTCTATTCCACATAATATTTTCAGCTGCAAGGTAAGCTTCTGCTGACTCTCACCATATTATTTAAGCATTACCAGATTTGCATGCTCAAAAATACAATGTAGATATCATATTTCTGATGTTGTACATATTCTGAGATTTCATACATCTGCCTGCCTAAGTAGGGAATAAATCAGTTCAGAACTTCTTGAAGGAATTAGAACTCAGAATTAGGATTAGCAAATTCATACTTGCCTCTGATTTGTAGTTCTGATATTTCCTATTTCTGAAACACTATGATACCTGCTATAACTGTTCTATGCACATCTTCTGTTTTGTGGAGAAATTACCAAGTTGCAGATATTCTGACTAGCATAGAGAGAGAGACCAAGTTTCCAGTGGTCTCAGAACTTCTGAAGTCTGTTTAGTTGCCAGTGGTATCAGAACTTCTGAAAACAACTGTGTCCCCAGTGGACTCAGAACTTCTGACTTTATATATTTTCACTAACAAGATTTCTATTTTACAGTATGCCAGAGTCAGAACTTCTGACCTCATTTAATCAGCAATACGTTGATTCCTATTTTCCTTTTCTCATTATTTTGACTATCAATTTCTATTCCATTAATCAGCAAATATCAAAGACATTTCTTTCACGCTTTAGTTTATTTCTTAAAAAAACAAAAGATCAAAAATATTTTCTTAAAACAAAATAAGTTCATTTCACATTTCTTTGTACATTCTTATACATTTCAATATGGTTGTAATAATAACTTAGGACTTATTTTTACTTGCAATCCCCATTCGTACATATGTACCCCCATCCCCTAAATATTGTAATAGCGTAAAATTTCATTTTTCGCAATTTATTTGTTTTCCTTATACTGTATAATAATTAGGCATGTATGGAAAGATATGAAATTGACAAATAGATAACCCTAATCAAAGATTAAATGCCTGCAAATAAAAAATACTATTCACACATGCACCCTTAAGGTTAACTCCACTTGTTGCCTAAAATGGCCATGTTATGCACGTGGGATGTCTTAGCACAAACAAATCGAAAAAATACAAGATCATAGTCCCTCGATGACGCTATCAAAGTTGCCTTTCAAAATGATCTTAGTCCCTAAAGAAAAAGTGCTAAGTCATCTCACAACATTGCTATCATGGTCATACGATGACCCAACGTTCTTCCCTTCACATCCAGCGATGAGGCTTCTTACTAAGTCAATGGTAAGATAGCAACATCTAAAGGAGCAGGAAAAACACATCTAAGACCTTTTGAGTAGGAAGATTACTTTTAATTGCTTGCTCAATATTCAAAACAAATATCCTTGCTATTTTTAAAAACAATCACATACACTTTCAAAACATCTTTCAAACATGAAATATTTTCAAAAGCTCAACACTTTGTATACGTTCTTACGAACGAGAACTATTACAAAGTTTGCCTAAACGATGGCACCTTTTCAAAATAATTTCAAAACCATACAAAAGCACATTTTCAAACAAAAACAAGTGATCTAGCAAGTAACTAAGATCCCATAGAAAACCATAGATGAAAAGGGTGCTAATACTTTCCCTTTTCATAATCTACCCCCCAAACTCAAAAACATCTCGAAGGGTCTTTCCTGTGCTTTTTCACCTTTCCTTTTTTTGGATAAAAGAAAAGTCGGTGGCTACTCTTGCTAAACCTCAACATTTGCGAACACAAACGCAAAACACCTCAAGTCAGTTCTCCCACCGTACCAGAGTTAGGATGTAAGGTAAAATTTTATTTTCAAATTAAAGCTAAAGCGGAATATGTGATTCGGGTCACAATGTCAAATTTGGTATAAACAGATTAAAGCTTTTGTAAAAAAAAAGAAGTTAAACCCTAAGAATGTCAAATATTGAGTAGGAATGTCAAATATAGAGTAGGAATGAGTATATCAACCTTATCCTTTTCATTCTCTCTTAAAATATTTTTTCATTCTCTAAATTAAGGAATTTGAAATTATTCTATGTATTCATAAATCAAATCCATAGAATTTTTTTTTGACAAAAATCCATTGAATTCTAATTGAATGAATTGATTACGAAATAGTTATATCACGTTATTGATAAGTTAACTGTCTCCTGCAATATTATATTTCTCTATGATAACCTGACAGGTGTCAATTACATATATATACAAATATCATAATTAATTTTATGAGTTAATTGTGCTTACGTATGTGTATGTATTTTTAAAATGTAATAAAAAAGAAATGAAAAAAAAAAGATAAAATTGTCTAGTTATAAGAGTTTATTATTTTTAAAAGAGATAAAATCAATATTAGTATTTATAAATTTTTTCGTATATAAAAATAGTTGAATAAAAAATATATATTATTTTTCATATATATAAATATTATTTTTTTTTGGAATTATTTATAAATATTTAAGTTTTTAGTAAATTCATTCTCGTTATTATTCAATATTTTGATCAGTAACTTATTTTTCCCGTTTCATATATTTTTATATTAGAAAAAAAATTTTATTTAAATTTTAGGTAAATATATTTTTCATAATACTTAAATTTAATTATATATAAAAAAATGTAAATTAAAAGAGTTGTTTTAATTTAGTATTCTAAAATATAATAAGTTATGATTTAGTTAAAAATTGTTTTCAATAATTGATAAGCATCATCAAAAATATTAATACCGATGCAAATTTTAAATTAATAAATAAAAATTATATATTAAATAATTAAAATGCTCAAAGTTATAACATTGTATCGTTATAAAAGTATATTGACTTAAAATTTCATAAATAGTTGACAATGAATACAACTTGTTGATCTTGCACAATCCAGGTTTCATACTCTTTTGAGGTTGTACCAGCGATGCGATTTTGAACATACTTGAATTTCTGTGGAATTTGTGGATTCACCACTAACTTATGCATCTTCTACACAATAATCACACCTTTAATTTGTTGATTCCAGATAAAATAGTTGTTTTCCTAAAACTTTATCAATAGTTTGGGTCTGAAAGAACGGGTTGATTACTAGCTCCAAAGCCTATTAAGATATCCTGAGAATGGAGAGGATCTCTGATGAACGATTCTTGATTTTCATCATACTCTATTGATAGATCTTGAGTTCAGACGAGAATTGTTGTGTACAGAGAATGAGGGAAAGCGAAGAAGGTGAGTTGAATCAAAGATCGATCGCGGGGGAAGCACAGGTGATCGAATACACGAATAATACCATGTTAGCATAGAGACAACTTCTGTATTCTTCACTCAATGAAGATAGAGAACAAAGAGTTTAAAGAATGGAAAAGATAAAATTTTATTGATTGGTGAATGTAGATTACACTTAGCTATTTAAGTAGACAATAAAATTGTAATTAATTACCAGCTAACTAACTGTAACTAACTTAATTATATTACTTAATAACACAACAACCAATAGACACTTGTCAGCTATTAACATAAAGCTACACTATACGAATGTATCATATATACTAATGCGAGGACTTTACATAATATCACTAATATGTATAATACGGATCTATCTTTTATAATCAATTACAAAACATTAATTTAGTCTAGCTATACAAATATTTTTTCATTCTATTCAGTAATTTTCGTGATAGTTATTTTTTGTTTGTTTTGAACTTCTCATCCATTATCGGTTATGATTGAATTTATCATATTAAAAAAAATTACCCTTTTTTGCACATATTTTTATCCATTCATTTGATTATTATTGATATCTCTTTCAATTTATAAATTATTCAGATCTAATGTGTTTTTTTATATCTATCATACAAGTCTTTTTTTTTATATGAGTGGTGTGGATAAACTCATCAAATTTACAAAATACTTTTACATCAAGAATATAATATTTTCTTTATTTTACAAGTCGTTGTTTTGGATGGAATAATGTGAATGTGTTCATCAAATTTACAAAATATTTTTATATCATGAAAATAATATGGTACTCCATGTCATAATACTATGGTCTTTATTCTTCATATTGTATGTTTTTGTGTTTTTTTAATATATTTAGTTGAGACCTTTTATTTTTAGTGTTTTATCAACATACCTATCTACTAACATTTATTTATGTTATTAGTATGAGCGTTAGTTTTGTTGTAAAAAAAATAATTTCATATTAAAAGATTAAAATTTATTTAATTTTTTCATAAGTTTTTTATTTTTGTTTTTTGCCGATTATTTTTTATTACATATATCTATATTTGTCAACTTTGAATTTAATTTTTGGTTGAGGCTATATCTACCTCTCAATTTTTTTAAAATGCAACACTCTTGAATGTTTAAGTTTTATCAACCTAGTTTAATTTTTTAATTAATGAGTTCTATGAAGATTAATGATTTAAGTGTCACTTTTTTTTAATTACTTATAGTCACATTCCATAGATCTAATTATCATTACTTTAGTAGAAAAGACTTAACTATTATTTTAATTTTTTTAAATTTAATTAATATTTTTTGTTGCAAGTGAAATAGAGAAGAGATTATAATAAGGAGAAGATTTAAATATAATTTTTTAGTGTAGATTTTACTATTTTTCAATAAAAATATGACAAGTGTATAATTTACTTTTACACGCAATTTTTAAATTTAAATTTTTAAATTTAACAGAGAAAGAAGAAAACAAAATATTTTAGTTACACATATCTTTAGTTCACAATAAAAGGAGAGAGATATAGTAACAAATTTACTTTTTTTTTTATCTTTATAAATTTTTATGTTATAACCTTTTTAAGAAAATAAAACTATATGTTTCTAATAATATTTAAATTTTGATAATCCATTTAATATATATATATATATATATATATATATATATATATATATATATATATATATATATATATATATATATATATATATATATATATATATATATATATATATATATATATATATATATATATATATATATATATATATATATATACTTATAAAATAATATAAATTTAAAAACAAAAAAAATATAAAAAACATATTCTAAAATAAAATTTAATAGAAAAGAAAATATAAACAAAATTAAACATTGAAAGAAAAAACACAATGAAAATAGAAACTAAAAAAATATTTTAAGAAAATAAAATATATAAAAAATATTTAAAAGCAGATAAAAAGAAAATTAACCACTTAAAAAATATAGGTAAGAAACAAAAAATTTGCATGATCTAATCTTAAATTTTGAAAGATGATTTTAATATTTTATAATAAATAAAATGATAATTATGTAAATATAATTAAAATTATAATAACTCATTTATCTTCAATTTTTCTTCTCAAAACCCCAAACTTGAAATTTTTTAATTAAATTTAAATAAATTATGTAAATATAATTTATTATAATGTTTGGTTTTAATAAATAGGATCCCTAAATTTATTTTAAACTTTAATTTATTTTTGCCATTTTTTATGTTTTTTTTGTTAAGAGATTTGTTTTAATTCTTTTTAGAGAGTGTAGACCTGAACCAAAAAAATCTAAAAAAAATCTTCTAAAGTTTTTCACTGAGTAAATTGTTTGACCAAGAAAAGGTTGTTAATGTTTTCTTACTAATAAATATTTTTTAAAAAATATATTATCACTATTTAAATTAAATTATAATTTATTACCACATTCGTCTCTTCTTTAACGATTACATATTTTAATAGTTATTTATTTTATTTATTATGTATACTATTCATTTCATTATTCATGTCATGAATATGAGTTCATAGTTATTTATTTTATTTATTCATAACTTAAATACATAATGACCTTTCAATATAAATATTTATTTAATTATAGTTTATTATTTAATAATATTTTGTATACAAACTAAAATTATATATTAAGTAAAAAGGAGAAATACAAAGACAATGACCTAGAAATAAACTTATTATTGAAACATATCTAAATTACCTTCGTCATTCAAAAATTTAAATATTCAAATAATTTGTAAGGGTTTAGAATCAAACCAACAATCCGAATTACCACTACTATTCAAAAATATCTAAAACAATACAATAATCGTCACAACTTAAACAACATAAGCATGATCGAAAATCATTACCACCTTTCAGAAATATTTAGGATAACCCTATCATTCAGAAATATCTAGAGCAGCACAATATCTATATCTTGACCTTATGAGACACTATCAAATCTTCTTAAATATTTTGTATATTTTAATAAATTATTGTCTAAAATTATCAATGGTAACTTTTTTTCGGAAAATTATCAAAGATAAAATTTTTTTGTAAAATTTTAAAAACAATTATGATCTTCTGAATATCTTAATAAATATTTAATACAACAATCTATGTACTTATTACATAACTATAATTATATTTCATTAACTTGAACGCTAACGACAAACTTATAAATGAAATGTTTATATTGAATGTAAAAATTTGTGTTTGAAAATTTTATATTGATTTGGTTGAAAATTTATATTTAATTTATTTCACACACCCCATCAGATTTTCATGTCACACACCCCATCAATTCATACTGTTTCAAAATTAATTATTCAAAAACAAATTAAATCAATCGGTTGAACTAGGAATTAAAGTCGCATCTGGCCGAACAAATTTTGAAAACCAAACAATAATAAAATTTGTATACAAACTGAGAAACCGAGAATAAATAAGAGGAAAAACCAAAGGTTTAACTGGTTCTTAACATTAGACCGTAATTTACTTATTTTTTATGAATAAACTAAATAGGATAAGGAATAGTTTTCAATAACCAAATCTATTGATTTTATTTCTTCTTTCTTGTATTTGTAGTAGTCAAATCCAAACAATATAAAATATTTCTTTTCATCTTTGTTATAAATCATTTTTTAGTAATCAATATATATTAGCAAACGAGAACTAAGGGTTCTCAAACCTGATTACAACAAAAGCACGAGATAAAAGTCGGCCAAAAGGAAAATTACAAACCAAATTGAAATTAAGATAAGTAAAACAAAGGATCTTTGTTAAATTCATAAAAATTACAATTGGGGTGAGAAATTTTACCGATCAAAGACCAACTCCAAACCATCACTTGATGTTCCACACGACATCAAGGATATTCCTAACATCATTAAGAAAAATTATACGGTTCCTTAGAAACCAAAGATTCTAAGCAATCACCAACCAAATGCAACTTGCTTTAGACTTTTTCACTTTCTTGAACATGCAATAACTGAACCAACTCATAAAACTACTTCTTAAACTATCCTCTGAAGAATTCGAAAATCCGAACCACTCCCTCATCTTCCCTCACACCAACATAACAATCAAACATAACAAACAATAATGATTTAAAGTTTCCTCCTCAATTCCACATAAAGCACATAAGAAATTATTAGTGAAGATGATACCTCTAATCTTCAGAAGATCCTTCATCGGAAGTCTATTGATTAGAGTTCTCCAACCGATAGCCTTGATCTTATGTGCAACCTACAATTTCTAAACAAGATGTAAAGTTTTGTTAAATAAGTGACGAGGGCCAAAAGGACTAAATGTTCCAGCATAAAGAGAGTAACAAGACCTGACCGAATATAATAAATCCTCTTCTAAATTCCATAAAATTTGGTCTCTCCCTATTACAGTACAACCATTTCTGGCCAAAATAGTTTGTAGAAAAAAGCAGCTCATCTGCAACAGCAGGCCGCTGCCGAATAGAAATGGGCAGGCCGAAATTTCCCCAGGGCCAAGCAACACCATCCCAACTCCTTATTCCCACCACCGCAACCGATTGGAGCTTGGATGCCGCAAAAACCGCTAGAAAAGAGATAATAAAATTTAGTCCAGTAACCATTTTGTTTGCCAAAAGGAAGTGGTAAAACCTCTTCTCACATCAAACTTACATTGGTTAACAAAAAAATCCTTATACTTCTTCCTATCACAAGTTATCAATTCCTTCCACCAAGACAAAGTGGAAACACAATGCTTGTTAGAGCTTCTATCATTTACAACCTGAAAACAAATATCATCATAACGAGCTATCAAAACTTTATACCACAAAGAATCCAAACCTTAAAGAACCCTACATCTCCATTTGGTAAGTAACATCAAATTGAATTCTTTAATCCTCTTGAAACCTAACCCCCATTTTTCAATAGGAAAACAAACATCGTTCCACCGAACCAAATGCATCCCCCCCACACACACAAGAAATTACTTTGTAACCTAGTTATTTCTTTTGAAATCTTGACCAATATCTTGTAAAAAGAAAGAGTAAAAATTGATAAAGAGCACAACACCGATTTAAGAAGTATAATTCTCCCTCCGAGATTTCGAAAGAGATTTTTCTGGTTGTTTCTATAGTACTCACCGAACAACTTTATTAAAGTGTTCTGGTGGTTTAAATATATTTTTTTAATTTTTGAGTTCAGACAACGACTTAAACCCGTGGCCAAAAGTGATGTATTTGAAGTGTAAAAAGGTTTAGGCAATGGTTTTTTTCACTTTAGGCAACGGTTATTTTGTTTTTCCTGAACTCGTTTTGTTTAATGTTATTCGGATTACTTAATTAAAGACTTCCAAAATTGTTGAATTTTTTTTATTTTTTTCGAAACATAAATTTTTAATTTTCAAATATAAATCATTTACTTTAGAATATTTTAATGAAATTAATGAATTGTAGGGGTAGGAAAATAATTGTTTGGATGTGAGGTAAAATTTTCTTTTCAAATTCAAGCTAAAGCGGAATATGTGATTCGGGTCACAATGTCAAATTTGGTATAAACAAATTAAAGGTTTTGTAAAAAAAAGAAGTTAAACCCTAAGAATGTCAAATATAGAATAAGAATGTCAAATATAGAGTAGGAATAAGTATATCAACCTTATCCTTTTCATTCTCTCTTAAAATAATTTTTCATTCTCTAAATTAAGGAATTTGAAATTATTCTATGTATTCATAAATCAAATCCATTGAAATTTATTTTTGACAAAAATCCATTGAATTCTAATTGAATGAACTGATTACAAAATAATTATATCACGTTATTGATAAGTTAACTGTCTCCTTTAATATTATATTTCTCTATGAGAACCTGACAGGTGTCAATTACATATATATATATATATATATATATATATATATATATATATATATATATATATATATATATATATATATATATATATATATATATATTATATATATATATATATATATATATATATATATATATATATATATATATATATATACTATATATATATATATATATATATATATATATATATATATATATATATATATATATATATATATATATATATATATATATATATATATATATATATATATATATATATATATATATATATATATATATATATACAAATATTATAATTAATTTCCTGAGTTAATTGTGCTTACGTATGTGTATGAATTTTTAAATGTAATAAAAAATAAATGAAAAAACAAAAGATAAAATTGTCTAGTTATAAGAGTTTATTATTTTTAAAAGAGATAATAAATTAGTATTAGTAATTATAATTTTTTTCCTATATAAAAATATTTAAATCAACATTATTTATTATTTTTTATATATATAAATATTATTTTTGTTTTGGAATTATTTTTAAATATTTAAATTATTAGTAAATTCATTCTCGTTATTATTCAATATTTTGATC